>CAMQGK010000008.1:1462500-2905000 GCA_947000775.1 Pterois miles
ATGTTAAAAAGCAGTCATAGTATAGTATGTCAAAAAAATTATGTAAAGTCAGAGTATGTAAAAAAAGTCATAGTATAGTATGTCAAAAAAATTATGTAAAGTCACAGTATATAAAAAAAGTCATAGTATAGTATGTCAAAAAAATTATGTAAAGTCACAGTATATAAAAAAAAAAGTCATAGTATAGTATGTCAAAAATAACTTTATAAAGTCACAGTATGTCAAAAAAGTCATAGTATAGTATGTACGTCCAAAAGAAGTCATTGTACAGTATGTCAAATTAAAAAAAATAATCATAGTATAGTATGTCAAAAAAATCATATAAAGTCACAGTATGTCAAAAAAGTCATAGTATAGTATGTCAACAATATATAAAGTCACAGTATGTCAAAAAAGTCAAAGTATCGTATGTCAAAAAATATATCAAGTCACAGTATGTCAAAAAAGTCATAGTATCGTATGTCAAAAAATATATAAAGTCACAGTATGTCAAAAAAGTCATAGTATAGTATGTCAAAAAATTATGTTAAGTCACAGTATGTCAAAAAAGTCATAGTATAGTATGTCAACAATATATAAAGTCACAGTATGTCAAAAAAGTCATAGTATAGTATGTCAAAAAATTATATAAAGTCACAGTATGTTAAAAAGCAGTCATAGTATAGTATGTCAAAAAAATTATATAAAGTCACAGTATGTCAAAAAAGTCATAGTATAGTATGTCAAAAAAATTATATAAAGTCACAGTATGTCAAAAAAGTCATAGTATAGTATGTCAAAAAATTATATAAAGTCACAGTATGTCAAAAAAGTCATAGTATAGTATGTCAAAAAATTATATAAAGTCACAGTATGTCAAAAAAGTCAGTATAGTATGTCAAAAAAATTATGTAAAGTCACAGTATATAAAAAAAGTCATAGTATAGTATGTCAAAAAAATTATGTAAAGTCACAGTATATAAAAAAAAGTCATAGTATAGTATGTCAAAAATAATTTTATAAAGTCACAGTATGTCAAAAAAGTCATAGTATAGTATGTACGTCCAAAAGAAGTCAATGTACAGTATGTCAAATTAAAAAAAATAATCATAGTATAGTATGTCAAAAAAATCATATAAAGTCACAGTATGTCAAAAAAGTCATAGTATAGTATGTAGAAAAAACGAATGGTACTGAGGGAATCATGACTGGCTGCACCTTCCTGTCTTGTGCGTGACGTTTCAGCGCTTTCAAAGCAGAGAATACTTCTTATTTTTCCATGATTTTGAAAGCTAATTTTACACACATTTTTTTGTATTTTGTTTTACAATGACTTTAACTGTTACAGTGGCACTAGTTGATGCCCTCCGGGAGGTCTCTGGGTACCCTGGGGATACCGTCACCTTGCCCTCAGGAGCCAACCCGTCATGGAAACTTTCCTCCATTGAGTGGTCAATATTCTCAAACAACACTTGGATTGCCACCCATCGCAACGGGAAGACAAACACTGAACGGGTTGATCGGTATAAAGGGAGACTCAGACTCAACGTCACCTCAGGTAAAAGACAACTCTTAAGAATTAGGGCTAGGCAATAAATAAAATATAAAGTAAAATATTTTCCTATATCCTTTCTATTGTGTTTCTATTTTGCACTTAAAGGGCGGGTCCATCTGTGTTCAGTTCAGTTACCACAGTTAGCTAATCAATAAGGTTATGAATAATGTGAATGCTAACACCAGCTGAGTCAAAGTTAGCAGTGCTAAGTTTGGAAATAACAACTGGTTAATTCAGATTTTACGGTCAGAACGGGCTGCCTGATGGCGAGGTAGGATGTAAGCAGCAGAAAAACTTATTTTTGGCACCTAAAAACAAAAAAAAAAAAATATCAGTCCAAGTGTATGCTATATTTAGACTATTTTCACCGCTTTACCTCACCATCAGACAGCCCTATCCAGTGGGGGATTGCCATAATATCGCAGTCTTCAAGACCAGACCAGACTCCATTCACAAAAACATTTTACGTCTGAGAAAACATGAGTTGCTGGTCTACCGCTGCAGCAGTCCGTTAGTTTGTTAGTGTGACTTTCGGCACATTGCTTAGCTTTCGTGCCGGCACTCCTGTTAGCTTCTCCAAACCGATAGCGTGCTGATCACCAAATTACTGTATGTAACTTTAATACACTAACTATAAGGATGTAGTATATAGTGTACATTTAGCAGTGTCATCATGTAGAAATCTTTGACAGTTCATGTAGTTTTCAGAAGGGCTTGGGAAAATAATACATATTTCAACCAAAACTTGATCATTCTGCTTTGAATCTGTAAGTAACACCACTGGGCAGAATGATATAAAAACCCAATAAACTAAATACAATGAACCTGCCCTTTCAATCCTTAAAAATAACATAATACTTTCAATTTGTATTTACATAAAAGTATACAAAAATAGGCTTTTAGGATCATATAGACTATTGAATTACCAGAAATATTCCCGATATTTATAGAGATATGACATTACCTATAGGCTATTGGGATAGAAGATTTTGGCCATATCATCCAGCCCTAAAAGGAGTTGTCGGCGTCTGTGCTTTTTTTTTTTTTTTATTCATTAGGTGACTTGATGATCCATAATTTGACCACAGAGGATGACATGGAATACACTGTACACCTCATCAATACGGAGAGACAGGATGGCGGAAACAAGACTAAGCTCATAGTGAGACGTAAGTGTGACTAGCGTCATAAATTTAGGTTTGGTCAGCGAATTAAATATGTTGATGGGTAAAAAAGTATTTAGTCCTAGATCATTTGTCTTTCCTGTGATTGCTTAAAAGTCTTATAGACCAATCATTTTTAAGGAATAATACACCCACAGAGCTTTTCAAAGGTGTTGAATAACAGTATTGCTTGAATGATCATAGATTCGCAAAAAGTTCGGATTTGGTAAACTAAGAGCCAGTCAGCTCTTTGGTCAGATGACAGCCAGGCATTTCCCATCATGCCCTGGTGGAGAACTATTGCGCCTCGATAGTGTGAGGCTATCGTGGCCCACATGTGCGTGACGGCAGTGCAAGTCACGATCACATCGGACACAACCGTAACCGGCATGCACTGTGCGGCGATTCTGCGCAGTCCTGGCTCATCTCGAAGAAACCTGTCATCTATGTAAGCAACCGTGAAATGCATTCTGGTAGCATGGCAGCGCGATTCGAGAAAACAGACGGCCACATTGGCTGCTTCTCATTTGCATAAAGTTGACGCGTAGGTGAATTTATGCAAAGCAGGGACGTCCAGCTCAACTCGCTACATTCAGTCACTCCATTCCTATTACTTATCAAACTTATAGCATAGACGTAATCCTAAGTGTCTCCTTCCAAAAATCCAATTTTTCCTTATGTCTATTGACATGTTAACTTTGACTGTCCTAATTTAAACATCACAAGCTTCCCATAAATTGATTATATCCATGGTTTGTTGCATGAAACCTTCCCAGACAAATGTTTTTAGATGTGATTGAAGAAGTAAGGGAGGTGGAGGTTCGATCTATGTACAAAATCACCTTGCGCACAGAGAAAAAACAGGAATATTGTGATGTAGGACCTCTGTCTTGGTAGGGGTATCCAGCTGACCCCTGTTGAATATATCCTTCCATCTATTCAACAACTCCAATTTTAACCCTCTGCAGAGCACCTCCAGAAACCGACCATACAGACCTGCGCATCCATAGACGGAGGCTGTAGGTTGTGGCTGCTTTGTTCCTCCATGGATAAAGGCGTCGACTTGTCCTGGCAGGGTAAATCTCCCGGCGTGACCGTCTTCAACATGACTAATCCCGATGGCAACTCTGCGGTTCTTGTAGCATTTCTCAACACAACGCGAGACAGTGCTGACTTCACCTGCACCTCCAGCAGGAATATGGAGAAGGCCTCAAGAGATGTCACTCTGAAATGTGATGGTAAGGTCACAGTGGACTTAAATGAGGAAACATGATGCAATACGATCAACTGCATGGCAGAGAGAGAATCTCATTTCAGATGTTTTCTCATAATTATGTTGTCTTCTCCCATATTTCAGATAACAAGAGTCAACCCCAGCTACACTGGGTCAGGGGAAGATATGGTCTTTTTTATGTGGGCGCCATCCTGATACTTTCAGTAATTATAACATACTTTTTCACATGTAAGAGGAGCACATGAATGAATCTGGACCCAATATAATTAAGACAATCTAATGTGTCAAAAATTCACAGAAACAACCGATTCACAATGACAGTGATGATTTTATTGTAATGATACGCCTCATTTTATGCATCTGGGATGCAAAACCATCGCTTTTTCTTTTCATTTTCTCTGGCTCTCATATCTTAAGTTAAGTTAAGTTAGCTTAGAAAATGGATGTTTTATCAGCACTGGTAGTGGTTTTCAGTCCAAAGTGGCGGAAGCATAACTTTGCTGCTAGGTGCTGATGTTGCACAACTATTGACTTTCACTTGTTAGCAATATGCATTCTTTGTATGTATGTAGGGAGCGGGTCCTCTTCACAGAGTCCGCCATGTTGCGCCGCCATGTTTCTACAGAAGTCCAGAATGGACAAACCAAACACTGGCTCTACTACAGTGAGCCTTTTACGTTTTACCTGAAGGCCACCCGTCAGCTGCCGTCTGACTTCTAAAGTAGTGTTATTATGGTATGGATGGCCTCCAAGCGACGAGAACGGCGTTACCGCGGCTCATGTTACTGGAGTCTGGTATTAGGTGGAGTGAAAGGAGGGGCACCCGGTTGGCAATCTGCAACCACACCACTAGATGTCGCCAAATCCTTCAAACGGTGTCTTTATTGTGTCTGTATACCAGGTGAGTATTTTTTAAACCCTTTAATGTCCTGCTCAATTATTAGATAGAGCTTATTTTGAAAATGTGTTTATTGTTTAACTTGATATATGCGTATGTATGTGTATATATATATATATATATATATATATATATATATATATATATATATATATATATATATATATATATATATATATATATATATATATATAAAGTCCTAAAAGCATAATCTACCTTTTATGGTAAAGGTAGTAAAGCTAATGATGTAATTAAAATTTACTATTTATTACTAAATGAAAAAAATTTTGATCATTCATCTTGTTAATGTAATACATTTTACAATTTTTATTTACTTTTTTATTCACTATTGTTAACATCATATATTTAATGTCATTCCTTTATTTGATGAAAAAAATTATCAGCATGATTTTTCCCCATTTCTGATATTGTTTCAAAGTAGCCTACTGTAAATATAGCAAATATCAAGGATAAATACATGGAAATAATACAATGTTTAGGACTGTGGAGTAAAATATTTAATCGTGATTAATCACATGATTGTTCATAGTTAATCAGGATTAATCACACATTTCTTTATCTGTTGAAAATGTAAGGGAAGATTTGTTAAGTATTTAATACTCTTATCAACAAGGGGGTGGGCAATTATGATTGCGTTTTGCAAATATATGTATATATTTATTACTGGAACTCAATTAATGACACAAAACAATGACAAATATTGTCCTGAAACCCTCACGGGTATTGCATTTAGCATAAAAAAAAAAATATGCTCCTATCATAACATGGTAAACAGTGTGCTGACTTGACTATGACTTGCCTCAGACTGTATGTGATTATCATGAAGTCGACATGTCTGTAAAGGGGAGACTCGTGGGTACCCATAGAACCCATTTACATTCACAGAACTTGAGGTCAGAGGTCAGGGGACCCCTGTGAGCGGCCATGACAGTATTTCCTCATTTATTGTACGTTTGAAAAGTTATTTAACCTCCTTCACGACTAGTATGACGTGATTGTACCAATGTTGTCCTTAGGTTTTCTAGTTTCATATGATACCAGTATCTTCACTCTACCTTTAAAACTGAGACCACTACAGCCTCCGGAATAAAGACTGCATTAAAAAATGTGTGGTGTTAAAACCATTTTGCGTTAATGCATTAACTTATAGGCCTATATTTAAAAAAAAAAAAAGAAAATAAAACTGTGGGTCTGTTATAAAAAAAGAAAGATTGTTGTTATTAGTGAGGACATTAAAGGGTTAAGCACCTTATGCAGCTTATCACGGCTGCAAACCTAATTTCACCTAATGGGACAAATATAACTGAATTTGCAATGATAATTTCTGTTTTGAAAAAGTATTATGTAAATTTACTTTTTATACTCAATAAGTTTTTGTGACATTGTGTCATCTCACATCATTTGTTGTAATTATTGTCAGATGTTATTTACCATTTTGACTGAGGTATTTTAAATACATTTACATGGAAGAGTGTTACTTTTATGCCAGTTAAAGTTGATTTGATAAAACATTTTTTTTTCCAGAAATGCAGTTACAGTTGATATGACATCTCTACTGTATCTAACAGCTTTAATGTGACAAAATATGCCAAAAAACGATCACAAAGGAGGGAGGAGGAACACTTTCCATAGGAGGGACAGATGTCTGAGACCATTTGTTCCCTTGGCTGAGGGCCTATGGTGCTTTTAGAGCTCATTGCAATTTTATTATGATATCAATGTATGTATTTTTGTCTTCTGTATATCTACTGTATGGTGCATATTGGTTGTGTTGACAACTGTTTGCCCCTTGAGACCATTAAAAACTATCCAATCAATTTTCATAAAAGCTTACTATATTCATGTACAGCCCAGTTGTTAAATCTATAACAGTTTCAAATAACCTTAGCTATTAAAAAAAATACAAAAACACTAAATGTAGTAATAGTAGTAATGAGCAAAAATCTTTACACAGGCTGAAACATTAAACAGGCTCAAGGAGGGACACGATTTACATGGTACAGTACAAATAAAAATATAATCTCTGTATTTACAGAATTTACAACACTGTTAACATTAACATTATTTTTATAGAAAGATAGAGATAGAAAATGTACAAAAGTATGACCAGACTTCTTATACTCTCTTATATTACGCCAAGTGTTTCCTTTATGATATTAGCCTTGCATATTTTTGGACTGTCTGTCCAAAATGTTGCTGATGATGTTTTTTACTCAAAGGAAATTCAAACTAACACATCATGCTGTGACCATCTAGGAAACGTCTTGATAGGGTGACGCCGAGGCCTTCCTCACGCGACTTAACTGGATCTTGTCGTACACGGTCTGGGGCTGGATGCGTGACAAAAGGTTTATAAAAAAGACAGAAAAAACATATCAGTGTCATAAGCAGATGCGAGACTCATTTCATACAAAAAACCCACTTTATAATAATAGCACATATTCTTAATTAACTAATGCATGACTCATGATTTAATTCAGGATATATCATGAATTCCTATTACTCACCATTAAGAAATGATCAAGCCACTACAACATTATGTGATTATATCACACTTAATACAGCATCAAATAAGGAATATTAACTCATTGTTATTTCATACATTCATCAATATGTGAGCAAATTAGCTGGAGTCCAGTTAAGAGTTGTTTTTAGCTTTTTTTGTAGCATGGTGGAGAAATGGAAATAATATTTCTAATAGAGGCTGAGCATGGGTCTGAAATGAACTGGAATCCAACTAATTTGGTTGAACATCAATGAATGTACAACATGAAGTAACTGTAAATCTACATACCTTAACTGATGATCTATTAAGTGTGAACTAATGACATAAAATCATCGTGACTTTATCATTTCTTAATGGTGATTAATGGGCTTTCATGATCTATCCCGCATTAAAGCTGCAGTCAGTAACTTTGTGCAAATATGATACGTTTTTTTGTGAGTAGTGATCGACAGCTGCTGTAGAGACTCATCAGGTCATGCACTACTGTGGATATAATGACAGTTTCATCAAAAATAACTTTTCATCATATTTGCTCAAAATTACCGACTGCAGCTTTAATTTATGCAATAAATCACCATAAATTAGGCATTACTTAAAGATCCCATCAGAAACTGTGCCTTTAAAACAAGCCGTCAGGATTTGTGTAAGTTTGTGATGTCATAAATCTTAAATATTACACAGTTTTACATGTAAACAGTCTGAATGGGTCCCAGTTTAGCTTGGGTTTAAGTGTATGTGAATGACGGTGCCTTCAAATGAAACTCGTGAACTTGTGTTTTAAACATGGAAAGTCATGTACACAATATGCTGTGCATCCAAGTGGTTAAGTCGTGAGAACACCGCTGCTAAGTAACAGCAGAATTAATAACAACTAACAATTTAGCAAGCTAGGAAGTGGGCAACATAATGCAGGAAATACAAAGGCATAACAACAGAGGAAAAGATTTTCCTCAAACCTATGATAAAATTTCGGACATCGTCAATAAACGCATTGCAAATCATGAAATCTGAGCTTTCAGAAACTTTCCACTGACGACGTCGACATCAGCTGACAGGAAGTAGAAGTGGTGCCTTCAAATGGGGTCGTGTTTACCTGGCTTAAGAGTTGGGCCCCTATCATGTCGTATTCCCGACCTCGTAAGTAGAAAGTTTCTGAAAGCTCAGCGTTCACGACTTGCGACGTGTTTGTTGACATTGTGAGAAATAGTGGAGTGGAATGATACGTTAATATTGTACTTTCTGGCAACAACTGAATGGAAGGCAACTGGACTTAGATTTGTCTCTGAAGACGTTTCGCCCCTTATCCAAGTGGCTTCATCAGTTCGTAACATAACAGTCTGACTAGTCCCCACTAGTCTGATTACCACTAGTCGGACTAGTCAGACTGTTACGGTACGAACTGATGAAGCCACTTGGATAAGGAGCAAAACGTCTTCAGAGACAAATCTAAGTCCAGTTGCCTTCGATTCAATTGTTACCAGAATGAATATGACCTGGATGAATGAGAACATTCACAGAGTTAATATTGTACAGTATATTGTAATTTTAGTTAAATAATATGAGCAAATATTAGGGATTTTGAGTCAATTTGCTGACTTGGTGACCCTCTTCTTCTTGTACTACATTTGAGCATTAGTGATGGGTCGGTCGCGAACGAAACGGCTCTTAGAGTCGGCTCTTTGACGTGAACGACGGGAGCCGTGTTTTTTTATTTCTCTCTCTCTCACTTTTTTTTTCTCCTCGCGCCGCACGTAATTGGTCGATATGTGTTTGAGCCTTGTGTTTGCGCTGAGCAGAGGGGGGAGGGGGAGAGAGAGAGAGAGAGACGGGGACAACAAGAAGAGACAACATGGACACATTAGGAAGGTATAGTAAAGACAATTTTACTGACAATACAAAGGCAGAGTGTAGTCTGCAGGAATATCATATAGAGCCACAAACAACCTGCACAGGTAAACAACCTGAGAACAGTCCACCAATCAGAGCAATGGGAAGATAAAACAGTCAGTTGAGTGTGATATTAATGAAGGTGCCAGTGTGTCTACTGCAACTGTTGCTGCTGCTGCTGTAGTAGTAGTAGTAGTAGTAGTAGTAGTAGTAGTAGTAGTAGTAGTAGTAGCAGTATCTACAGCATCATGCTGTTCACCACCACAACCACCTAAACCAACCCAGAGCTCTATGAGACAGTTTGTGTAGAAGTCTGTGACCCCAGCAAGACACAACTCAGTTGATGAAGAACTGGCAAAAATGATTGCACTTGATTTCCATCCATTTTCAGTTGTGGATGATAAAGGATTCAGGAAGTTTATTCATGTACTGAATCCTATGTCTGCAATTCCAAGCAGGAAAACAAAAATCATCCCAGGCCTATATGACAGAGAAGGTGCATCCACTGCAAGAGAGGGTTAAAATCCACAGCAGCATCCTTCTTGTCAGTTACGTGTCACTTTATTGAAAATTAAAAAATGGTTTTCTGTCTTCTGGATGGTTTTGAGTTCAGCAACAAACACACTTCTGAGAACTGAGCAGAAGAGTTGCTCAATGTGGCCAAAGAGTGGGATGCTGTTACCGACAATGCAGCTAACATAACAATTACATTAGTAATTCATTTTGAGCATAATTTTATATTGTTGTTGATAATAAATTAATTAAAGCAACAAAATAACCTGAAGAGCCGTTTGGGGGCCGTTTGGGAGCCAAAAGAGCCGGTTCTCTAAAAAGAGCCGGAATTCCCATCACTTAACTGTCATCATGTATCATCACTTCTGACCACAACTGGTGCTGCTAAGAAGAACCTTTGGTGGGTTTTTGTTGTAGAGTGCTTCCTGTTTTATTAGTTTTAGTTTTATAAGTTGTTCATTTCTTGTGCCTCTGCCAGTTTTACTTCCTGTCTTTGTCTGTTTTCCCTCCTTTTCTGATTGTCTGCCCCGCCCTGATTGTTTCCACCCGTGTGTCATCACCCTGGGTATTTAAGCCGTCCTCCACCTTCTCCTCTGGTTGGATCGTCTGTGCATGTGGAGCTTCTGAGTCTGCTTCCTTGCGTCTCTCAACGTCTTTCCACAGCTATTGTTTTTTCTCCTGTGTACTTTAGTTTGGATATTTTTTCAGCTAACATGAAAGCTCGCCTTTTGTTAACTTCACCTGTCTCCTCCTTTCTGCACTTGGGTCCTCCCCTTTTGTGCTGCTGCTGCTAGTTAAGCTCGGACGGACTCCCGCACCTGGCCGCTGCCAAACAGCAGCGATAGCTGTGCAGCCAATAAAATACTATAAGAACAAGCTAGTCTCTCAACCACAAGATAGATAGATAGATATAAATGGATATGAGGCCGGTGCCGAGGCTGCTCCCTATGAGCGAAGCAGCACACCTTTGGGGGCGGCAGTAGCTCAGTCCATAGGGACTTGGCTTGGGGATTGGAAGGTCACCAGTTCAAGTCCCACTATGGACCAAAAACTGAGAGCTGGAGAGGGGCCAGTTTACCTCTTGGGCACTGCCGAGGTGCCCCTGAGCAAGGCACTAAACCCCCCTCGCTCTGACACCTCATGTATATAGGTCCTGTTTGTGCATGTATGTATGTATTTCAGGTCTGTGTGTACTGTGTATAAATTAACAACAGAGTGAAAAAGTTGAATTTCCCCTCAGGGGATCAATAAAGGGTGTCTTCTTCTTCTTAATACACTAGCCCACATTACACCTTTATGTAATGTGTCTGGGATAACTCAACACCCACACTCAATGGAATAAAAGTAAAACTTCTAATGGAGGTATGTGGAGATGATTTTTTTTCAAGAGGCAGTTTCCATGGTTACGTCTAAAAGTCAAATAACAGAGTACAGGTTGTTTGGAGGGAAACTACTGAGAGTTACACAACTGTCAGAGCAGTCAGTAGGTGTAGGAGGGAAATTCGGTTCAGCAAACATTACATTACATTTTTGTACATATGAATACATATGAAATATTTTGACCTTTGTTTTGGCAGTCATTCTGTTAGTATAAGAGTTATTTTTTCCAGAGGTGAATATTTTATATTGAACCAAATTTCAATTCCAATGTTCATGATATATTTTTTATATTTAAATCAGCATCTCATCTGCAAAAACGCCAAAGATACCAGTATTGCTCTTACCCCAGGTATGACTGTGTCGACTCTGTTGTCAATTGTTTCATACAGTGTGCAATGCTTCATGGTAGATGAAGTCCCCTGGAGGTTTATATGTGCGAGTATCACAGAGAGAGGAAAGAAAGTGGGTAAAGCATGCATTTCAAACTCAAAAAACAAGCGTTGAATTCCTATTTAAAAACTGATTTGTGCAATGTGCACAGGAAATACATGAGCATACTTACAACCTCAATTGCAACATCAGTGATATCAGCATACACGGTGAGGTCGTTTGAGTCACTGCCTGGTGGTAGATTTTCATGAAGAAACAAAGCAAAATCTTAAAAAAAATCTCAATCTTAAAAAAAAACATGGAAAAAGTGTTAACATAATGTTTCTTACCTTCTTGACTTTGCTTGCGGTGACGAACACACACCACTATTCCAACTATCACAGCAATGATCAGACAGCCTCCACCAGCCGCACTCAGGAAAACGATAAGGTTTAGGCCTAAAAATAAAAGTATTATCACTGTAACTATGACCGCGTAACAGCAATAGTGATCACATTTGTGCAAGATAAACTAAAAAATAAACTTAGAATGAATAAAGCAGGAATACAACTAAAACAATGCATGGAAAATACTCTCATTTATCAGCTGATTAAGATTCACGAATAGCAGAAAGATTTCTGACTGGTAACAACCCAAATGTAAGAAATCACTTATTTAAAATAAACGAAAAAGAAGCAAACTGGGTCACATTCAAAATAGTTTTAGAAACCCCATTTGTTGTTTAAGCACAGCATTTTAGTTAAAGGTCTTATTGATAACATTTTTACGTAGATTAATAATTAAATAATATATCTACAGAGCCTTTATTAAAAAGGTGCCAAATAAAAGTATGACTTTTACTGAAAAAAAAAATAACTGGGAATTAATCATTAAAAAAAATTTGGCAGGTCCAAAATGAATGTTTTGTATACCTCTCGTGAAAATATCTGACGTTTGGTTCCCACTTCTAACAAGGCTTGTGAGCCGATGGTAAAATGACGTTGGTATCACGTGGTATCTCTGAGTTGTCAGGTAGTGTGGATAAATGGCTGATATTAACACTAACTGCCTGGCAATGACTTGTTGTGAAGTAAATGTAATGGAACAGAATGTTATCAATGTTATCTTTAATTATGGAGTAAATGCATCTTTATTTGAAATGACTAGTCAGAACCACATTGAATACATAGTAAATTTGACTAACATTTGAGAATGAGATATTAAAAACTGCTTCACACGACTTAATGGCAAAAGTACTTAAGCCGTGCTGTATAATCAGCATTATCTAAAACAATCAGTGCTGATTCTACATGTGTTGCGATTTTTAATTGATTACATTTTTTAAACACTAGACCATGGGAAAAAGTTGAATCATACACTTACAGAGACTTTTACTTGTCACAACAGTCAGTTCGTAGGTCATATTTGTTTTTTTTTTCTGTTTTGCATGTTGCACTTCCTGTTTTATTTTGGTATTCTAACATTCCCTCTCATTTGAGATCACTTCACTTCCTGCCTGCATGTTTCCCGCCTTCACGTTTGAGCACCTCCTCCTGACCTAGTTTCTTCCACCATTCACCTGGGTCTGATCGTCTTCCCCCGTCCTGATTGTGTCCACCTGTTTCACGTCAATCCTCTCACTAGTAGTTAATGTTCGTCTCCTCTTCACTCTGTGCCAGTTCGTCTTTCTTCATTCGTGTTCAAGCCTACCAGCGTCCTTCCAGGTGTTTTTGACTACCTGTGCTTTTGATACTCTGCCTGTTTTTTTGGATGTTTGCCTGCCTTTGTGATTCCTGTGTACCGACCCTTTGCTACCATTAAAGACGCTGATTTTTTGCCACACGCCTGTTTCCAGTGTGTTTACGATTGAGTCCTCGCCTGCCTGTTATCCCAGCCATAACAGCGATTTTCAATTGATCAAATTTTTGTAAACTTTTTAAGCACTAGACCATAGGAAAAAGTTGAATCATACACTTTTACTGACAAAATATCAAAATTAATACAGTAAAAATGTCAATTTTCAGATGATTTTCAGCATTTATGTAGTCAGAGATGTCTTAAAGTCAAATATATCAGTCACTGTCAGGAATAATAATTAAGTTTTTCCAGCAAACCAGAAATCGAAGAATTAAAACACAAGTCTGTCACTAGCTTTCCCATCAGCTCCGTTCTCTTTATACGCCCACGGTCAGCTCCATCTGGGCGATTTGAATGTATTTTACTTTAATCATGACGGAGTAGATGCATTTTTTTAATGATGACTCATCAGAACCACATTGGATATATAGTAAATTTGATTCTGACTAGTCATAGTTTGAATGGAAACATCTGGAATTAATATTCAGAAAGCATTCAAAAGTAATTCAATCATACAACACAATCAGATATATTTTGAATTACTGCATTGACTGTCTCCAGTCTGATAGCTGTTGCGGAAATTATCACTCTGGTCACATTGTTATATGATTCATAAATGCATTTGTCGATATCTGTAAGATAAGTGTCGATAGTTAGGAAAAACATCTGCAAAACATCATTAAACTAGACTGATGAACTGCACATACCTATTATTGGTGGGTCCGTAGTAAAGTTGTTGCACTTCACTGTTTCGATTGCTGACATATTACTGACAAAATTGGAAATTGTGCAGGTGAATTTGGTCTCCCCGTCCTGAGGTTCGATGACATATTGCAGCCTGGAACCACTTATGGTCTGGTTCCTCGTGGCCCAGCTGTAGGTGACGCTGCTGTCGGCGGTTGCACTGCAGTCCAACAAAACTGTGCAGGATTCATTCAAGGTGTGCCAGGTGGAATTGGAAATGATGATGGGTTTTATAGTTATGGGCTCTAATGAGGGAGGGAGAAAGAGACAGGGGGCATATCATGAAAAATCACTTTTCAGTACCTGTGCTCATACATTCGGGTACCTGGAGTGCCTACCAACCCACAAACTGTGAAATAAGACAACCCAGTCAATTCTTTGTGGGCTGGTAGTGGGATTCAACGGATCTAATCTAAATGCTCATTCACACTGAGGGCACAGCAAATGGAGCAATTTGGTTTTAAGGATCTTGCCCAAGAAGCTGTGGATCAAACCAACGACCCTCCAATTTGTGGACGACCCACTCTACCTCCGAACCACATCTCATGCAAGCTCATCTGAATATATCGCCCACAGCTCAAGAACTAAGGTACGCCATATTTTTCTCACAAGCCAGTCAGAGCAAACTTGGCTTTTAATGTGTTAAATAATGTATAGTAGAACTAGACCTTTTCTTTTAACCAACGCTCCAAACCGAAGATCCAAAATCAGATGAGTCCTCTATGTGTGCTCTCAAAACACTAATTTGTATAAATCAAATGATCAAGAGTTGCTAAAGGAAGCATCTGAAACACTGGATCAAAGATTAGAGTGTTTTCTGGCCCAAAATGAGAAAATAAATCAGCAGGTTATCTTTTGATAATCAGGGAAACCAATTTGTGGAGACAGTCTACAATATTACTATTTCAATAAATATCCAAATATAATTTTGTCTTGAAGCTTTGGAAATGTTATTAATAAGTAAATAAATATCATTGAAAAGTAAAGTTATTGGTAATAATGATGGCATGACAGATTGATATATGCTATATGCTGAAGGTAAACAGTTTTGTATGATAATGAAACATTTCAGATTCATACCTAGGGAACAGGACATAGAATGTGCATCCCATTATATCCAATTATATTGCCATAATTAGCTGTAGTATAAGACAAAACCAGCGTTTAACATTAAGGGTCCTATTTTAACGATCTATGGCACACGGTCAAAAGTGCATTTAGAGCATGTCCAACTAACTTTTGCTTGTTAAGCGCCACATTATCTGGGCGCAAAGTAAGGCGCAAGGGGTCTCAATTACTCATAGATGTGTTTTGGGCCAAACAGCAATCAAACCAATCAATATCATCTCTCAGATTGGAGAAATGAGCCGTTTTCTGCTGAGAAAACAATCCGCTCGAGTGCAAAGTGAAAGTGTGAGAGCACAACTGACCACACCTCATTTTAATACCAATACGCCCATGTAAGTGGCAAATGTGGGCTCTAGGTGTGAACATGACAACAGCTGAAACTGGCACTGTGCGCCGCTTTGTGCCGGGTGTAAGATAGGGCCCACATAATCCATGGTGGTTGAGAGAGCAAAGACAACATGTAAGGGATAATGTACAGCGAGCCGGTCATTGTTTAATAAGGCAGAGGGGTCTTGCATTGCCCTGAAGGGGTTTATTTCACAAGAATGAGCTGCTAGCTGTACAATATCCTGCTTATTACACGGCTTACACAGTCCGCCAGAGTCCGACATCAGAACCGCACCCATAGCAGCGGTCTGTTATACATAGGAACAGTCTGATATTAAGATATAACAGAACATAGAATGCTGTGATTGACCAGTTATAATTTATCACCTATGAACAATCATTATTCTACTTGGCTATGTCTTACCATGAACTTGCAGGGTAATGGTGACTGTTTTCCTCTGTTTGTCATTCACCTCTGAGACAAAACTGAAATTTCCAGAATCTTGGAGAGCCAGTCTTCTCACTGTTAAACTAAAGTTCGTGGGGTTTAGGTCTACTCTGCCCATGAACTGATGTTTTCCAGAAACATCCCCATCTTTGTCTGCGATAAATAACTCTCTATATTTCCACATTGCCACGGTGACCCCTTCGGTTGGTAAACATGACGAAAACTCTGCAGTGTCTCCAATTTTTTTATGGATGACATGTTGACATCTGGAAGCCTCCACATCTGAAACACATAAACACACACCAGACTGTCAGATTAGTTTCTTACATTAGGAGAGACCAACTTCAGTGTTCATATAGCAAGAGCAACAAGAGTCTGTCAAAACGGAGTATATGTCTGGAC
The DNA here is from genome assembly GCA_947000775.1 of Pterois miles. NCBI lineage: Eukaryota > Metazoa > Chordata > Actinopteri > Perciformes > Scorpaenidae > Pterois > Pterois miles. The sequence goes on from CAMQGK010000008.1 coordinate 1,478,912, forward strand.
CATGTATGGTCAGTCTGTAAATTTGTGGCTAAGTTGTAACACAAATAGTCCGTAGTCATGTCGACAATGTTACATCCACCAGTACACGTCCACCAGGTCCGGCAAAGACACTGAGGGATGCGCCGCTGCTTGTAAAGTTTCTATTATTCCATCTTAACAATCCACCAAAATCTACTTCTGAAAACATTTTAAGCGAGAAATAAGTGAAGCCGCTGCTGAATCTTACTTAGGTAACTTTATCCCACAGTGACAAACTTTTGCATTTGTAGGGCTGGATATCTGTATTCCAGCCAAAAAATAGGACCAAATCTAGTATGGAAAGTGCAATAGTGTATGTGAAAGTATTTCACATAAAGTAGCATCGAATGACAAAAAATATACCTTTAACCAACATACATCACCTGACACAAAAGGGCATAAAATAATTGCATAGCTTGACAAGATTACATTGATAACATCAGGGTGTGACACGTCACCAGTGTTCATATGTTTCCTGTCAACTGTCACCAATGCTGGTTTCCTTCAACCACGATCGTAACTTTCCCTAACCTTAAATATTTCCAGTTACCTGATTAATATTAGGGGGTAGGATCGGAAAAAGAGTTGAAATCTCAAGACTGAGCTGTACTGACAAACTATTTTGTCATATAGAAAAAGTACTGTACTTTATATTCAGATTGACTACTGAGAATCTGGAAATAAAATACTAGTGGTATAAAGCAACTTTTGTGGCTGTGACACTAGTTTATATGTGAGCACAATAGTCTGGCCAGGATATCATGGCCTCATTTCAGACAAAAAACAGTGCAACCACAGACTCTGACCTCAGTGACGAACACCAGACCTGCTTTTTATTCTGTGGTTCATCACTTTCGGTCAGTGTTGCTGCTGCTGCTGCTGCTGCTGCTGCTGGGGGTTGTCAGGAAATGGACAGTTCACATGCTGTCATGTTGTGTTAGAATCTAACAAGCTCACAAGCTTTTCACAAGGAATGTGAAGTCTTAGGTTTTATGTTTGTTGTCTTTGGTGTGCACTTCCGGTTTTATTTTGGTGATCCTAACCCTTCCTCTCGTTTCAGAACACTTCATCTCCTCCCTGGTGTTTCCCGCTCCTCACTTGATTGACACTCTGTGACCTAGTTTCTTCCACCATTCACCTGGGTCTGATCGTCTTCTCCCGCCCTGATTGTGTCCACCTGTTTCACGTCAATCATTCCCCTCACTAGTATTTAATGTGCGTCTCCTCTTCCCTCTGTGCCAGTTCATCTTGCTTCATTTGTGTTCAAGCCTACCAGCGTCCTTCCTGGTGTTTTTGACTGCCCGTGTTTTTGATACTCTGTTTTTTGACTTAGCCCTTGCCTGCCATTTTTTGGATGTGTTTGCCTGCCTTTGTGATTCCTGTGTACCATTAAAGACGCTGTTTTTTACCACACGCCTGTTTCCTGTCTCGCCTGCCTGTTATCCCAGTCGTAACAGCGATTTTTAATTGATCAAATTTTTGTAAACTTTTTAAACACTAGACCATGGGAAAAGGTTGAATCATACACTTCTGGAGACTGATGAAATATCTAAATTAATACAGTAAAAATGTCGACTTTCAGATGATTTTCAGCATTTATGTAGTCAGAGATGTCTTAAAGTCAAATATATCAGTCACTGTCAGGAATAATAATTAACTTTTTCAGCAACCCAGAAATCAAAGAATTAAAACACAAGTCTGTCGCTAGCTCTCCCATCAGCTCCGTTCTCTTTATACACCCACGGTCAGCTCCATCTGGGCGGTTTGAATGTATTTTTATTTTTGCCACACGCCTGTTTCCAGTGTGTTTGCGTTTGAGTCCTCGTCTGCCTGTTCTCACATTCTCCATACAATAAAAGCAACTATGTGCTTACCAGTAGTTAAATACTGATACAATATATGGGAACATTGATGGGTTGTATCTGTAAGCTATCAATAGCAAGGGTTTTTTACACTTACATGCACTCCCCCACATCTGCATATATTCTGAGAAGGTCCACACCCCCTCGTTCCTGTCCTAAGCAATTACTGTACATGTATATACTGTATGATCAACTTTATCAGAAGTACATAATTAACTGTGACAAGGGCTGGAATGTAACACACATTCACATTTACTCGAGTACTGCATGAAATACAGATCATACACTGTATATAAGAAGTGGACATGTGATGTCTCCCATTGGTTTGTGAACTGCTGTTTTGAAGCCTCGAATTTGGCATCTTGTTTTGTTGCAACCAGAAGTGACACGAAAGGGTGGAGCTATGTACAACCGAACTCTGAAAAAGACTTTTTCAAGTGACCAAAATTATTCCAATTAACTTTCATGAACTGAAAACACACTGTGAACGTGTCAAAGTTGTAAGATACCAACAAAAATAACTCCCGACAACGCCGTGGTAGCAGCCCGTCAATCTCCAGGTAGCCTCGCCTTAAATTATTCCCTGTTTTATGACCTATTTGACTCTAAACTGGACCATAATTTATTAAATGAACATCATGCTGTTTTGAAGAAGACCTAAAACTAGCGACTGAGACCATAAACTCATGTTTACGATGTTTACTGAGGTAATAAATCGAGTGAAAAGTAGACTCATTTTCTCATACTTCTACACAATCAGCCGTTTATTTTTTTTTTTTTTGCAACCAGAGGCGTCGCCTCCTGCTGGCTATTAGAAAGAATGCAAGTTTAAGGCACTTCAGCATTGGCTTCAGTTGTCAGACCCGGAAGTAGCCCACTCATCAAGATTTGAGGTACTTGTATTTTTCTTGAGTAATTCCATTTAATTCAACTTTATACTTCTACCACACAAATATTTTACATTTTACTCCATCGGACACTTTTAGTTACTTTGCAGATTCAGATTATCAATATAAAATATCAGCTCTACCTTTACCAGCTGCAATGTTTAAAGTGATGAACACATTAATGTGTCAACATTTATAATCCAGTAATACAATATATATTATTCTGAATGGGCCATCCTGCATAATCAGTACTAACAGAGTATTTTTACACTGTAGTACTGCTACTTTCATTCAAGTGAATACTTCTTCCACCACTGGGTGTAACAATCTAACCAATCCTCTGGCAAAAAACAAAGAGGAAGCGAGAGAAACAGAAAGGATGACCCATTCCTGAGTTGTGTAAAGATTTTACGGCTTGAAGACAAGCAGATGCAGCAGGAAATTTGCTGACAGTATACCAAAAAATACAAAGCATATTGGCAAATATAAAAACCACAAGATGCAATATTTTACCTATTCATGAGACGTCCGGAGGCCAAATGTCGAGCACCATTAGACTCTTTTTTTTTATCAGAAGAGAAAAATGAATGCTTTTAAAACATCTATAAACATACATAGATGGTGCCTTGAATTCATTTCTTCAGTTTGCCAGTACTTTGACACAGCTGCATTTCTCACAGGTGCTTTTTAAACGTCTTGCAGCTGCAGACCCACAAAAACTGTCAGTATCTTCCAAAGAATACACGTCATTTTCCGATATGAAATGTACACCTCCAGTAAATTCTGCAGTCTTGCCCGAACTGCTCTATTCTAAGCACATGACAGAGTGCATCCGACAAAATTAAAACACTTAAAACAGTCAAAGTCCGTAAACTTAGCAGGAGAGTTGTACGTACCATGGAGGCAAAACCCAACAACTAGCAGAGAAATGTATGTGAAGAAGCAGCTCAGGCAACCACCAACCATCTCTGTGGGGAGAGGAACAACGTTTGTTTCCTCTTCTGGTCTGTTAAACTGTGCCGTGACAAGTCAGTACTAAAGGAAACACAAAATAGAGAGGGTGGAGAGTGGGGGAAGGTCTCTGCCAATGCAGAAGCCGTCTGGCCTGATTTATTGAAATTAAAAGTCGGAACATCAAAACATAACAGGAAAGTATTAAAAGTGAGTTAAATGGGAGATCATTGGTCAGATCTTTTGATAAATCACAGTCACCTGTTATACTGTATATCTATACACACAGTATATAGTATATATACTGTGTGTGTATATGTACTGTGCAGGAAGAGCCACATCCTATCATCAGATATTATAGAGTAGTGAGTACTTCAGGCATGATGTATTTTTGTGGGCTGACCAGGAAGTTAGCATCACCCTGGTTCCCTTGACAAAAACCAACAGGATTTTTACACTGGGGTTTGGATTATTGCAGAAAATAAACTCTGTGGCAAACAAATGTTTGCGATAATTACAACTTTCATTTTTGAAGTGTGAATGCAACTTTGTCGGCCATGACAAAGGTGACGTGAAGCGACGCAACTGGTGGACTTCGTTGCCACCAGTTATTTTGCGCGAGGATGGCGTATCTGGGCCTAAAAAAGCAGACAATGTCAAAGCAAGAAAAGCTCCAATTACACAGAGAGAGAGAGAGCAACGTCATTCCCTGCTCAGGTAGATATTACTCCTCTATAGTTTTACATTCTGGACCGGCAGACGCAGCGGCTGCAGCAAGGAGGGAGTTTCAGTAGTCGGGAGAGGTTTGGACATGATGAGTGCTTGGATAAGGCAGCAGGGAAGGGGCAAATACTTCTAATGTTGTACAGGAAGAATTGGGGAGAAAAAGAGATAGCAAAGTAGAGTGGTGCTGGTGTAAATTAGACATAAGATGAGAGGAAGGAGAACCACTGGGGCTCAGTGGATCAGGACCATTACTGAGAATTCTGCTTGTGGAGCACAGAAACCCATTTTGGCTTGTGAGAAAGAGATATTTCAAGATACTGCATTCCACAATATCGTAATAACACTACTTCAGGTAACAGCTGGCAGTACCATGGTTTTGCGCTCTGTGGCTCACATTAGAGAAGAGAACTATGGTGACCTTCAGGTAAAAACAGCGTTTGGTTTGGCCGCTCTGGACTACTGTAGAAACATGATGGAGAAACATGGCAGAATCCATGAGGAGGACGCGCTCCCTGTTTAAATATGAGGGGCTCATTCTGAGCTAACGAAAACACGACTCTTAGTTTCAGGTGATTAGACACTAATGGAAGCATAGTCATGAATAGTGTGCTATTTTCGCCACACAATGTCATTAAAAACCAGCATTTTTCTCTACTGTTTTCACTGCGATGTCCATGCTTGCATGATGAGGCCCACCACTGCAAGCATCTTAAGCAGAACTTAAGATCTGTGTGCAGCCTTGAGCACTTGTGAACTTAGGAGGAGGTGAAAATGCCAGCATAAAAATAAAGGCCATATCTCTGGCTCACGTCTCCTAAAAAGGAGGATTAATGTCCATGCCGCATGAGGAGATGTGGCAAAAATGAAAGTTCAAATGCTCATATCCATGGATCGGTCGGGGTCATGTGAGCAAGCAAGGAAATAATGCCATGAGGGGACTCCTCAGCAAAAACCATAACTCCTGTTGCTACAGGAGACTGTGGTTTCTTTAGTCTCAACAAATTATATAGAGCGATTACTGGTAGCCAAACGTCACAACGCAACAAACCGCAGCTTAGTCCGTGGTGTTTCTGCAGAGGTGGTCTGTGCACTAACTGCTCACAGTTAAACCCTGATGTGAAACCAACAAAGTGAAACAGAAGCAGTAATGATGCTTCCCACCTAGACAGCAGCCATGTCTGGCACTCACTCATTATCATTTCAATTCTCATGAAATCACCAATATTTGTCTGTCAGTTGGTTGTTCGACCACTTCGGCGCATACTGAAATATCTCGACAACTTCTGGATAGATTGTCATGAAATTTTGGACAGGCATTCATGGTCCTCAGAGGATGGAGCCTGCTAACTGTTGAACCCCCTGATTTTTGCCACCATGATGTTGACATAGTCCATTTTTAATGAATTGTCCCCTGATATTTGGTATAGATATTCACAGTGCTTAAATCCCAATAACTAATAAGACCCAAATCCATTTGTTCATGACCAAAAACTTGTTAATAAAAATATAAATTGTAGTGAAACTGCAGACTTACTTCGGCTCCTGCCCAAAAAGATGTTAATTTAAAAAACTAAAGGATACAAATCTCTCAAAACTACTACTACTTTGGTAAATTGAGATTGAATGTAAAGAAAATAAATCAATATAAAAGGGATGGTCCCCTCTAAATATTCAGTAATTATAAATTAAAAATTAGGCAAATTATTTGACTAGTTTTGATATCCCCTCAGCAGAAACGTGGTTTAATCACAGTTCTGCAGGCACTCTTTACTGACTCTGAAATAGAGCAGAGCATTTAACATTACGCATTGATATTAAAGATACAGCGTGTAGGATTTGGTGGCATTGGTGTGGTTGCAGATTGCAACCAACCGAGTACTCCTCCGCTTACTCCTCCATTTCCAAGACTGCGGTGACGTGGTAACACCGTTCGCCTTGCTCAGAGGTCATCCTTACCATAATAAGACTACTTTAGGAGCAACAGAAGTCAAACGGTGGCTGTCGGTACCACGGTTTTACACTCTGCGGTTTGTCTGTTCTGGGCTTCTGGAGAAACATGGTGGAACAACATGGCCGACTCCATGAAGAGGACCCTCCTTATGTTGATATGATTGAGATGAGACGATTGTTAGTTTTAGGTGATTATAAACTGACAACATAGTTATGAATATTATATTCCACTTCTACTAATAGATCCCCTAAAATGTTACACACTGTTCCTTTAAGTCATTTCCTTTTTTATGAGCCATCGAGTGGATTAAATGTGTCATCCTCTATTTTAAGAACTGTTCATGCACTCCCACCCTCCTCTTGGTCACAGTGTTTTAAATTTCAAACACGCTTTTCCATTAGATGATATTAATTTTTAAGTTGTCCATTAGGATCAGCTGATTACTTGGTAAAGTGTAATATTGCTGGCAGCTCTATTAAAAGAAGAAGTGATACAGTGACGGTGATACTGGTCAGTGTGTCATTAAAATAACAGAACCAAGATATAACAGACATTTTTAACAACACACCCTGACCCTTCGCAACCTTTAGGAAAACTCTGAAACACGAACCAGATGAGCTTGAACGTCTAGATTTTTTATTTCACAATACTATTTCTACCAAGTTAGAGCAGCTCAGTAATTCCTGATATAAAACTAGACATAACATTAATCTCAATGCAACAAAAGAATTACCCAGAAATACAGATACACAATTACAACATACATACAATATAGTATTTAAATACTCAACAAGGAATTCGTCAAAATAGAGGAAGAATTATTTTCAATTAAACATTTTAAACAGTTGAAAATAATCTACAAAACACTCTCATCCAAAGATATTAAATAGCTAAACACATTCAGTGTAGTTATGCGTCATACATGCACTGACTGATGCATCTGCAATGATATTCAACCACAGTAACCACTACACAGAGAGTAACTGAAGGAACAACCACATTGCACCATCAAGTGGCTAAAAATATAAACCTGCAACAGTACTGATTCTTTAAAATGTACTTCTTTCTGCTCATAACACTGTAACTTAACTTTAAAAGATAGAAAATGAAACATGTTTTCCTCCATGTTATAGAGTCGAGTTCATATTAATGCACATACATTTTGAGTAAAAACTGCCTCAACGTGCCTTTTATGTTCTAATCTTGTTTTCTTGACGGTGCAGTTTTCTTTATGAATCTGGAACCAAATAAGGGGAAACAAGTGAATGTGAGATATAGGAAGATATTAGTGGAAAAAAAGCAATAATAAACAGAGGTTGTCCTGTACCTCTTAGAGCTGACCCACACTAGACGATTTTTAAAATCTTAACAGATTTAGAAAAAGTGATAGACCCCAAGTATAACGGCATGTTATGTTAAATTTAACAGTTTTGTTCCTATAGTTTGGGTGCGCAATGAAATCTCTTGTGCTCAAACGTGACTTTGGTGTAAACAAACATGGTGGACGATGGGCAGAAAGAATTCACAAGATTAGTTTCTGCACTTTGTACTGAAGATTCACGACGGACAGATGAAGTCATGGAGACGGTTTAAAGCTTTATAGGTGGAACTGTTTTGGCGTCATTGGGCAAAAATTCCTTAATAACCTTTCAGCATATGGGAGACTTTGGACGATCACGTGTCATTTCAGAGAAAGCATTGCTATCAGGCGTTCCTATTGGCTGTGCTCTGGCTGGTGGGCGGTGCTTGGTGTTACCTCAGCTGATCTCAACATGGCTGCCAGGGCACCAACTTTCGCATTTTACAGCTAAAGAAGATGTTTCTGAAAACATTTTATACAAGAAGTAGGCATTACAGTAACAGAATATTGATTTATATATGATCAGCCTAGTTTGACCGTTTAATCAGAGTTTGCAAGTCATTGACTGCTGCTCAGAGATGATAGACTCCAGCTTGGCTCTGATTGGTTGTTTTCCTCCGGTCTGTGAAATCTTGCAGATGCCATTAGGAGCACCGGAGGACACAGAGAGACTCTTCTGGTCTATAAAACTCTGCTGTGATCAGTTAAGAGAAAAAACAAGCTGAACACGCAGTCTGGCCGGGCCTGATAAAAGAAAAATGTTCAATTAAAGCTGAATATGAGATCATTAGTGAGATCTTTTGTGACAATAACAGTTTGTATTGGCAGGTGGCCGTTAATGTAGATTTGTTGCACTGCTACCCTGATAATTGTATTCCTGACTGCATTGTTAATTAGAAACTAAACTATGCACTAAATTAATTTTACCTTTTAGCAAATCTGCCTCCGTTTTTTGCACTACTCTCAGTGTACACAAATATAACAGCTAGGAGCTGGAACAATCAGAGGTAAATAACAGGAGGACGAGTATTAAGTGTGAGAAAACAAGTGTATAGAAATATTTAAGTCAAGTGTTTTGTAAGATGTTTTCAGCTCATCAGCTGACTGGTAAGACTTGGTGAAGCCAAGAAAGTGTAACTTTACCACATTTATTGACTTGACCCTTCAGATTCTTTATAAAAACTCTGAAAAACAAACCATTAGATCTTGATGTTATCCTCTGCCATCAGTTTATGACTGTGTGGGTGAATGCTGACATGTAAAGCGCATTTACCAAACCAGATTAATTAATATCTTTTTATTTGACAATAATAGTTCTACGCGAGCAAGTGAGAGCTAGGACGACTATTTAAAGGCTTTATAAAACTCATATTTTCAGTGTGCACATACATTTGGGTATGTGTGTGTGAAATTGATAAAAGACAACCCAGTCAGTTTTTCTAAATCAGAAAACATGTAATTCAATTCCTACGCCACATGCAGGCTTATTAGAATATACCACCCACAGCTTGAGAAGTACCTTTGCAAAGGTACACCATGGCTGTATTCGAAACCGCATACTACACTAATAGTACATACTGATTTGGTCAAAATGTAGCATGTAGTATGCATACGGTATGCCAAAAATACCCAGATGTCATACTGATTTGAAAAAGATCTCCAGTCTACCTCACTTACTGTATCCCACAATGCAAAGCTCTGGAAGGGTCCAGGCAATGGTCACAACAACAGCAGTAAAAAACGGCTTATTTTATACATTTTTCATAGCTATTTCATCACTAAATTCACTTCTGAAAACTTTTTGCAGTGACAAATCAACTGTGTGTATTTGCAGTATACTGCAAAATAAATCACTTCAACTGTTTCATACCACTGAGGAACACAGTGTACAGTACGTACTGTATACTGCATTTGTCAGTAGTATGTAGTAGGCAGTTTTGAATACACCCTATATTTTTCTCGCAAGCCAATCAGAGCAGGCTGGGCTTTTTTTTGGGAGGAGGGTCTTAAAGAGAGTGTTTTGGGCAAAGGGTGAATACAGGCATATTGTGACAGACAGAATGAGAAAAATGTGTTTTTTGAACATTAATTGAATATTAAGTATGTTGTAGTAGTTGAAATGAGCACGATACATCACCATTAAACACAGAGAACAACAGGTAGCATTATATGCCCAAATTAATGAATTTTATTCTGCTTTTTACGTAATGATTAAAAATTCGAAAATAATATTACACAGTTAATACATACAACACAATATGTTAAGTAATTCATCATGCACTCATGGATGCATCTGCAAATATTAAAGTAAAATTACAGACCCCCACCAAGTGGCTGATAATGTAAACCTGCAGACATTAGTTAATAACAATATTTTCACAGCTTGGTGGTTCAATTTTCATATTCCTGCTATTACACTGTGAAAGACCACTTAAACGTAAAAATGTACAATGGAAAATGTTCCCATGTTAAAGTACAGTAATAAAAACAGATGAATGTACATACATGTCTTATAATTAGGGCTGTCAATTGATTAAAATATTTAATTGCAATTGTCCAAGAGTAATTGCAAATGAATCACTCATTTTTATCAGTTCAAAATGTACCTTAAAGGGAGACTTGCTAATATTAAATACTAATAGCACCATGGGAGTGGGCAGATATGCTTGCTTTATGCAATTGTTTATATATTTACTAATAGAAATCAATAAATAAATACAACACAATGAAAAATATTGTCCAGAAACCCTAACTGGTACTGCATTTAGCATATAAAATATGTCCAAATCATAACATGACAAACTCAGTTGTCAGTGTGCTGACTTGACTATGACTTGCCCCAAACTGCATGTGATTATCATAAAGTGGGCATGTCTGTAAAGGGGAGACTCGAGGGTACCCATAGAACCCATTTACATTCACATAACTTGAGGTCAGAGGTCAAGGGACCCCTTTAAAAATGGCCATGCCATTTTTTCCTCGCTAATTTTTTTGTGGTTTGCAGCATCACTTAACCTCCTTCACGACAAGCTAGTATGACATGGTTGGTACCAATCGATGGGTTTTCCAGTTTCATATGATACCGGCATCTTGTCTCTAACTTTAACATTGAACCCCTTACAACCTCCAATATATTGATTATGTTAATGCGTAAAAAAAAATTAGTGGCATTAAAACAAATTTGCATTAACATTATTGTCACGTTAACTTTGACAGCCCTAATTGTGATCTGTTCTTTTTAACAACAGTTAATTATATATGAAAGGAAAATTGTTGTCCATCCTTGACTTTGACCATGAAATACACCTGTGTCATCAGCGTAAAGTCAAACAAAGTCATCTCAATGCTACCAGGGTCCTATGTTCTTGATATAAACATTATAAAATATTGATTAAAGCTATCTCTGCAGTTCAAATTACAAACTAATAAAGGTACATGGGTGTTCCAAATGTAGTTTGAATGATAAAAATCCACCAGAAAACTGTCTTTTCAGTATAACATCAGTAGGTTATTAGCTGTAGGTAGGTGGTAGGTAGGTGATTTCTACATTTGACCTAGAGAGACATACATTGTAGAATATAGATACATTCCCAGTCAAAAAACAACAAAGCTAGGCTGCACAAGGAAGAGAAGATCAACAGAGCCAATTTAAAATTTGATTTTTAGGTATACCTTCAACCACAGCAAGTGACAAACTGAACCTCTTCTTAAATAGCGAGTGAGCATTAAGTCCTGTAAAAGATCTTTAATCTCACTCAAGCCCAATTCCAAACCACCCCCTGCACCGTCTGCCTATCCACTTCCACTTCCTTTGTGCATTCACATGGAGGGCCCACCATATTAAATGCAATCCCAAACAAGTTAGCTGGTGTGAAAGTGGGTTGTATAACCCTCCAACAGCAAGCATGCATTGATGCCGACTTAACCAGCAACGTGCAACACCGTTTTGTGTTCGTCATGGAACATGTTCCAACATAATTTATTGTAAATTAAGGCAAACATTTAATTTATTCTACTTTAATGTCATACAGAGGTTAACAACTTAAAGTAAATACAATGTATTTTGGATCAAATACACCAGAAAACAGTAGACATGTTCATTGGATTGTTGTGAAGTGTTGTATATTTATGCATATACTGTACATACAATATGTATTTATTATTTTTTACCCCTATCAGCAACTATAACCCCATAATTTATTATATATTCAACCATGCATTACTGAATTAACAGCACAGTAATTTAGTGCAATAATTCAGCTGTGCAATAACCTGTTTTACTCTGATATTAATACTGCATTTATTATTCATTTATACTAATATTTGTATTTATTTATAATATTCTTGCCCTTTTAAACACTTAAAGATAGATCCTATTTCAGCATAATAATTTAGTTATACGTAGTTCTTATCTATATTTGACGTTCTATATATAATTCTATTCTAGATTGGGAACAAAACGTAACTCAGTTACCCACTGGCGACCAATAAAGTATTTCTGACTTTTATATTTTTTAATTTACTTACCATTGTATTTATACCCTCCACCTTTAAGACGGTGCTTCATTGAGCTGTGACTACAAATGGAGTTCACATCGTTAAGGAGTGGGAGGGTGTAGGGACCAGATCGGAATTAGGCCTCCATGAAACAAAATTAAAAAGAAAATCTATCAATGAATCCAAAAGTAAAATGCCTCAGCAGTTTGGCAATTTAAACTGAGACTAACAGGGTGTTGAATTATTTTGTATAATCTCCTATTGAACAGCACAATGTACTAAGAGACTGAAAAGTACTAAGAAATCTGAAGGGCAGTTGTATTACTGCAAGAACTATGACATTTTCCAAGTTGTCATCTGTGCGTCACTTGTTTTCATGATGCAATCTCTCATGGACCTGGAACAAAGTCACAATAAAAGAGATGAAAAATGAATTTTAATTTGATTACCATAAAATCTCGAAGATATTTACTTGAATATTTACCAAGAATGTTATCAATCAGACTTTAGAATGATTGTTTTTATATGTGTTTGAAATTTGTAATGCCCTTTATATCTTAGAATAGATATATAGATCGAATTGGATGATGAGATGAAACATGGGTCAGTTTGGTAATTTGATCGGGTTTATAAGCAATCCTAATCATCAACAGCAGAGAAGAAAAAAAAGCCAAGACATTGCTGGTCGGTATGAGAAGACAGCTCATTTCACAGAGATGCATTGCTATTTTAGCCAAATTTAGATAGTTTTGAAATCATAACTAATATGTTCACACCCTACAAGTTACACAAATCTTGTGTACCAGTTATTTTTGACTTGGCACACTGCATACAGTTACCTCTAGTGCACAGATGCTAATAATGAAATGTTTAATCGAATTTTGACTGATAATCGGTGAAACAGTTAAAGGAAATACTAAAAATTTAAAAAAAAAAGCTGAGCAAAACTCAGACGAGCAGCTTGCTACTTAAGGGAGAATAGCTGGTCCACCTTAAGAGAGTCTGAGCTGGCGTTGCGAGGTACAGGAGCTTGGTTTGGGTCTTGAGGAGCTGTTGTTGTATTCACTGACAAATAAACTGTACACACACTGCACTGCTACGTTCATACCTAGAACATTACTGATGACTCGGACACTTTCTAAGGTTACGCTGAGCTGACAGAGTAGATAGACAGACTCACAATGATGAACTGGGGACTCAAAATTAGCATCCCTACTCTAGTGTACTAATCATAAATGATGATAGATTTTAAACAAAAATGTCACTTTAGACTCGGCAGATGAACAGTTTGGGTTAACGTACCTGTGGGTGAACGTGGATTCACATTATAGTAGTCTGAGTTCTCCACTGGATCTTCATGCTCACTCCTCTCGTCAAGACCTTTCAGCTGAATCGAGTGGAATGTGGCATCACTGTATTCTTTAGCTTGTCCATCTAAAAATATCATTTTCAATATCAATCAATATGTTACAAAAGTGGTTGCATTATTTCTAAATGAAAAACATACTGTACCGTTACCAGCGTCTTTGCAACTACCGATTGACTCGTAGATACAAGCGTCACCTACAGGTCAGTGAAAATCAAGACAAAGTCAAATTATCATCTCTGTGATGCAAAGCAAAACTTTTGTATCAAAGGATGAATAGAAGCTAACTGGACTAGAAACAAAGACTTCAGGAGGACTGACCTTCAAGAGGAGAGGTGTATATGTGCTCTTGAGTTTCATCCTTACTGTTCATCCTGCCGACCCGTTCATCCTGACTGGTGCTCTGAGGCTGCGCATGTCTATGGGATGTGGAAATTGCAGGAAATTTTAAAAATATTGCCGTTAGGTTTAAAGTGAGAGAAGAGCGCGTTGCACCAACCTGTCACTGCATGGATCTGTAAAAGAAAACATTGAAAAATTATGTTCTCGTCAATGTCATGACTTAAGACTTTCTCTGCAATTGTATTCTCACCTTTGGACTTTATGAAACAACCCAACAAGAGTAGGAGAATAATCAGTAAAGCTCCGTTGAGGACCCCAGAGAGCAGCGACACAAGAGATCGACTGCTTTTAGGCCTGGACACTGCACAAAGAAACTGTATTACTAAAACACAATGTAACTGTAGCATATAAATTACTGATTTCACGTTTTTTTAAATAACGCATTGCACTGACTGCAGCAGAAGAATGTGAATTAACTAATGCAAATGTGCTGAGTGATTTTAAATCCTCTACTTCATAGGTTTTAGTCAGTCAATTGTATTGTTATTATTGGTATCATTGGGCTAAAATCCATTATAACCGTTGTGAATTTCTCCACTGTGGGACCAATAAAGGAATATCTTATCTCTTATCTTACCTTTAGCATATTGTAATTCAAGTGTTCTGAGACAAAACTAGACTTCTGCACCTCCTCATGGCTTTCAAATCATATTTGCGCCATTTCTACCCATTGCAGCTTTACATTTTAATTCTGAATGTTTCCCGTTTTTTTTTATAAATCTGAAAAATCCCTTAATTCCCTACTATGAATAGGTATGTTTATAGCATTCTGGGAACTCCTCATATGTCCACATGATGGACTTTGCCATGAAATGCCAAGAAATATGAAACGTTACAACTGAACGTACTGTGTACAGTGATGTTGACAGCGTTGCTGAACTCTCCTGATCCAGACTCACACCAGTACACTGCATCACTGTACTGTAAGCTCTCTATGTAGCACGTGGACCCGGTCATTGTTCCCCAGCCATCGCAGTCTGACACAACACCAGCTTCAGTAAACTTCTTCACTCTCCACCGAGTGGAGTTTCCCTCACAGTTCAGCGACACGGACTCAGAAGAGAAGTGTTGACTTCTGTCAGGACTCACTGTGAGAGACGCTGCCGAGTGTAAATCTGAAAAAAACAAAACAAAAATAATGTCAAACCAAGCAAAAGGATATATTACAATTAAACCTGCAGCAGACAGTATATTTGTGGCATCATTGGGCTAAAAATCCGTAATTACCTTTAAGTATATTGTTATTCAAGTTTCTCAAGTTTGTAACCCAGCAGCCAATACCAAGCGCCGTCCACCAACCGGTGAAAAGTTTCTCATTTTACAGCTACACTGATTCACAGTATTCATTGCTGCCTCTTGACTGTCTGATCGGAGTTTGGGTTCGGGTCACGGTAGATTTTTTTAAAGCCGGGTGCAGAAGTTTAGGTTTCTCTTAAAACTAAACTTAAAATATGCTAAGATGTTATTACAAAATTTTTGCCCAGTGATGCCAAAAAGGTTTCATTCTTGCATATTATACTGTTAAAATATATATATATATAAATATATATATTTTGTGAGAGAAACAAAGCAAGAAAATAGCATACTGACCTCCAGACCAGACAAACTGAGGTTCGTTATACATCGTGTAAAACACTGGGTCTCCTCTTCCAGCTCTGCAGTAATATCCCGAGGTGTGTAGCTGTCCATGAACGACGTAGACATCTTGTTCAGTTCCGTTGGTGCTGTCAGGTAGCGGCCTCCGTCTATAGGTCCTTTCTGATTGTTCGGGAACAGCGCTGTACCAGTAGAACCTCCATCCTGCAGATGGATGTCGAACCTCACAGCTCAGAGTCACTGAGCCTCCAGGACTCAGCCATGATGGAGACACAGTGAGGGCAGTCTTAGGTTTATCTGTAGGGAAGTGATTTTTTTTTTTTCACTTTTAACATTTTTATGTAATATAAATACATGTATATTACATATATAGATATATATTTTGATGAATCGTTCATGTTTTGAGAATAAATTTGATTTAAAGTAACTTACAGCCATGTACTCTCAGTTGGTAGGTTTTACTCCATTCTGTTGAAGACTGTTTGTTTCTGCCAGCACATTTGTAGCTTCCACTGTGGGATACAGAAGCACTAATCCTGTATTCCTTTCCATTTGGAGGTTTGATTGAGCTGGTTGTTCTCCATTCGTACTCCCACTCGGTGTCGCCCTCGTTCTTAATCTCGCATCTGAGGGTGATCGTCTCTTTTGTGTATATCTTCGGCCAGTTAGGATGCATGGTCACGACAGCCCTGTTTGTCTCTGTTCACATTGAATAATAATAAACTTTATTTGTGTAGCATTTTCTTAATGATGTACCGAAATGCTTTACACCAAAACCAAGACTAGGATTATTAAACCCAGCAATATATTAAATGTTAATGAACGCTTTCCTATAAAAGACGGTTTTAAGATGGGATTTAAAAGACACTAATGATGCAAAGTCCCTGTCGCATTTAACCCTTTACCATTCTGCTCTCTTTTTAGAGGAGTAGGGAGGGGACAGGGGATCAATAGTATTATATGTCATCTGAAAGCTGGGAACCTGAAGATTAATTTGAGATGTAGCTCAGCACTGTGTGCCAAGTTGTTCAAGTCATTAATAAGAAATAAACATCAGTTAATAGATTAATTAATCAATTGAAATTAATTGTGAAAATGTGTAAGTGTAGAACATGATGGTATAAGTTTGTGATGGTCATTCTCATGCTCTATTATGGGGTTGATACTGAAATTTAACCTTTTTTTACCATTCGAGAAATTGTTAAAAAAAAAAGATCAATACTAAATCTACACTAGAAAAGCACTCGGAGAGCGCAGACCTCCGCCAAGCACCATAGTTTTCCCCCTGGCGGTTTCTTCTGGATCTGTCTCCTCAAGTATTAAAGCTAGATCAAATTCGTTGACATACTTCAGATGAGGAATACCTCATACTACCTCTAATATTAAATGAACAGTAGGTCAAAATGTAGGCATACCCCCATGTTTTATATAAATTGGATCTAAATGGATATAAATTGGATATAAATCTGGATCAGATGTGGATCAGCCTTTGGGATTTGATAGAAGTCCACATTGTAAATCCCTGAGTCAAATTTCATGAGCTTTGGGCAACAATTACCAGAGATATTGAGAAACAATTTTTTGGGTCCCATTTACCCCAATGTTAATGAAAATTTCAAAGTGATCCAGAATCCAGGATTTCTTCTGGATCACCCCCAAAATTAAATAGTTCTTCCTTTTCACATTTTCGACACACCCTGAAAATTTCATCAAAATCCGTCCATAAGTTTTTGAGTTATCTTGAACACAAACAAACAGACAAACAGACAGATAAACGCCGGCAAAAACATAACCTCCTTGGTGGAGGTAATTAAGACATGAATACCTTCAGGAACACCATAGAAAAAGTCATGCTGTGTTTTGGGATCAAAAACCTTTGACATTTGGAGATTTCTGCAAGAATTGTATTTTTCAGCAATTGGATGGTGAGCACTTCAGTTACGGAAACTGCTCAGAAACCCCCTGATTTCAATCTAGCTAGGAGAGGGTACCCACAGAACCCATTTTCATTCAGATATCTTGAGGTCAGAGGTAAAGAGACCCCTTTGAATATCACCATGTCAGTTTTTCTTCGCCTTTGGAGCGCTATTTAATGATCTTTTTGTATTTCCTGACAAGCGATCGTGACATTGTCGGTACTAATAGGGTTTCTACTTTCATATGATACCATCTTTACTCTAGCTTGGGTTAGCTAGGAGTTTTAAGAGGGTAACATTAGAGGTTATCTAGACTGTTGGAGTTACTCCATAGAGGGATGTATAACTGTGTGTCTTCTACGTAACAGTGATCGGAGACACCGTGGTTCTGAATTATCTCGCCAAGAGAAAGCACGAATGTTGAAAACAACAGTGGGCCAAGAATAGATCCCTGAGGAACACCACATCTGAAATGAGCAACAGAGCAACAGACATCTGCTATAACAACAGAGGAGCTCCTATTGGATAGGTATAAACGTAGACCACTTTTGAAGCCCAATCCAGGTTTCTAAATGATGCAGGAGAACAGTCCTGCTATCTCCCCCTAAAATCCCCTGTACCCCCATAAAAAGACAAAAACGGGTTTATTGTGGGTCTTAGAGGGTTAAGCAACTCCATTTTTGCTTTTTATAATATATGGTTAAACTTCAGTCTTGATTTTGTGTACTGTGGCAGATAGAGATTCATATTAATTAAGTGAAGAGAAAACAATAAAAAAGGAAACTGTGTAATCACCTTTAGCGTGTCCAAAGTAGAGGAGTGTATTCAGCACTAAAACAAAGATCAACACTTATTTAGACATTATTAAACTGACAAAAATATTAAAGAAATTAACACATGCATTGGTGACTCTCGTTGGATAGTGTATAGGTAGCAAATTAGTATAGCTGATAAAACGAATGTCACAAATTCCTGTGATAATTTATCACAGTGCTCCACCAGCAGAGATCTTCTGAGACCAACTGGACAAATTACTATCACTTTGTTCATCATTTTCCTCAACACAGAAAGATATCGTGTACTCACAGAATAACTCCAGCACGCAGAACAAAGTCAACCTCATCCTCACAGTCGGCGCTGAAACTGCAGCAAATAAAGATAAACAGAACTATTAGAGAAAAGATGTGAAACTTCATATAAATTAAATCAGACACCTTTTATTCTTCAAGCTTACTTTAGCTCTGTCACTTGGTTCTGTTAGCGTTTTTTAACAGGGACACCTGGAAATTACAGGGTGTGAATAGTAACAGCTTATCTTTCATAAGATATTTGTCTGGTGTCACCTATTTTAATTTAGTGACACATAAACCTCCAGTGAATAAACTCTTATGTTATAGCTAGATTAAATTGGTTTAAGATTTTTTTTTTTTTTTTTTTTTTGGGTTAATAATCTGACAAGATTCCCCTTTTATTCTGCATCTTGGGCTGACAAATTTTTTTTATTTTTGGAAAAATTTTGAAAATCATTTTACATTTTATGTAAATTTTTATTTTATGCTGATAGAAATTAGTTTCAAAATAGTGTACTGAAGCCAACAATCTACAATATCCTTGGACAAGGAATCACCATGGTGCACCATAGCAGAAAATGCTCATATGAGTTGTTTTATTTATATAGGAATATACAGAGAGTTAACATATTTTGCCATATTAAAGGAGGATTAATTGTTGCAAACAGAGCACAAAGACTTTAGGTATCTTTCCTAGATGACATGCAACCATGTGGCAAATACTGCTAACCTAAGATAAGATAAGATAAGATATTCCTTTATTGGTCCCACAGTGGAGAAATTCACACGTTACAAGCAGCAGTACCTATACATCAGACCAGCAATATGTAATCCAGACTAGGCCCTCATGACCACGCACCCTTTTGGGAGCTTGGGAAGTTGAAACATGTCTCCAAACTTCTACTTTAAATAAACCAGTAATAGCAATAACATGAAGAGTTGTGTGGTTGCACCAACAATAAATCCAAAAATGACGATTTCTTCCCCTGCCTTGTCCGAGAAAAGATCTAATAGAGGGGCTTTATGCCTCCAAGCTATAGACCAGACCAGCATTGAGTCTTCTCCGAGGCTGCGCTCCCTTTTTAAGGGAAAATAATGAATGTGTAGTAATTCTAAATGCATTAACATGCATATACTGAACAGAGGCATACGTACCATGGAGGCGGATCCCAATGAGGAGCAGTGTATGCATTGTATGCAAAGAAGCAGCTCAAGCATCGGGGCGACCAGCCCTCTTTGTGGAAAGGAACAATGCCTGTTTCCTCTTCTGGCCTATCAAACTGTGGTGGTGAGTAATGAAAAAAATGATGGGCGGAAAGCCGAACAGCAAGCAGAACATGCAGTCTGGCTTGGACTGATAAAAAATGTGAACAAATTAGGGTTGAATAAGAAAGCGTTAGAGCTTTTGCTCAATTACAGCAAGCTGTTTTACTTTCTATAGACAACTGCAAAGAAACGTGATCTAGATGTGTGAGATGTCAAAATTGGGGTCCACATTTTCTATTCTTTGAGCGAGGAGATCTTCCTGACGTCAGATATTCTTACATTCCTGCAAGTCACTTAATTCCAAGTCACTATGGGAGTGTTTTCTGTTAAAGCACATGCATTTGTAGAAATGGTGTGTGCTCTCTCTTCATTATTTTCTATTTTAAGCATGATTTTGCCATTGGTTAATGTTGATTTTAAAGTTGTCCCCTTGGATATTCAGCTGATCAGCTGACTGGAAAGACTCAGTGAAGCCAAGGAAGTGTAACACAACCACACTTACTGGACAAGATACCCAACAAAAATAAGACAAACTCTCAAAACATTAATTTAAAAGTGTATCTTTTTATTAAGTAAGAGCTATTCCTACTACTTAAACGATTTGTTAACATGAAAATGAATCTCAGTGTATTGAGCAAGTATGACACTCAAGAGTACCTGCTTTGATTCAATAAATAGAAGAAATCATACATTTTTGTCTTTAAACGACAAACTGCTGACATTCATCTCTGGCCTTTGTCACTGCAATAAGATGCTCACTAAAGAGGATGGTCTAGTCTACATTTGTAAAAATAAAACACATTTAATTCCATTTATTACACACCCATAGCCCATAGAACAATTAAAAAAATAAAAATGAATAATAATAAAATATACTGTACTATAAACTGTAAAATAGATATAGAATATATAAAAGTAGATATTTAAAAGTAGATGATTTACAACCAGCAAACGAAGTCTCTCAGTTTGTAATATAAAAC
Organism: Pterois miles; assembly: GCA_947000775.1. Taxonomy (NCBI): domain Eukaryota; kingdom Metazoa; phylum Chordata; class Actinopteri; order Perciformes; family Scorpaenidae; genus Pterois; species Pterois miles. The sequence continues at coordinate 1,499,760 of CAMQGK010000008.1, forward strand.
AAAGTTGTCACAACTTGAATGTTTATCTTGTACATATTAATGTAGGAAAACAAGTCCAGTCCAATATCTTTATTTTTATTACTTTAGTTTAATGCCACTAATTTCTATAGCGCATTAACACAATTGATTTCCTTGAGTGAAGATACTTGTATTATATGAAACTATATAACCTAAGGAATCCATTGGCACCAGTGGTGTAATACTAGCTTGTTGTGAAGGGGTTTCTGGACAATATGTGTCATTGTTTTGTGTTATTAACTGAGTTACAATGATATATACATACATTTGCATAAAGCAAGTATATTTGCTCAATCCCATTGTTGAAGAAATGAAATACTACTTAAATCTAGCACTGTAAAATGTTGGCATTCAAAATGTAATCTTACCTTGGGTATCATTCGATAAGTCATGTGTAACATACTGCTGGGAGAAAATCAAACCAAACTGCCTTCATAAGATAAATAATAATGAATACAAATATTTAGCTGTGTCTATACAAATTTAACAAGAATAGAGATGACAAACTCCATTACTGACACGAAAAGACAGTTCCATGTCATCTAACCTACAAAGTTACTACATTATTGCAACAAAAATATACACAAGTTATGTACACAAATTGCAAAAACAGTAAAAATTAACAAGAAATAAAACCCAACATAACTAATTATTATGATTTGCTAGTGTCAGACTATTAAATGGGTGTTATCAGTCACTATAAGCACCACAGATGTGGGTCAGTAGGGGCCTACTACATCTACTAGTAGGTTTTATCATCTATTCATATGGTACATCAATGAAGCAAGGTATAAAACATGACCGCGACCTTTAGTTACCAAATTAATTATGACAAGAGCGAAAGGGAAAGTTAGGTGCTGTAGTATAGGTAATGTGAAACTCCATCAGCGATGCAGGTCGGGGACGATGGATTGGACCCAAAACTAAGGGCTTTCACCCAGGAAAAGGGACTTTGGATCCCATGTGAAACTAACGTGTAGTTGTCTTTGTGTTCAGTTATTTCAACCAAAAACACAGTGTTCTTCCCTAAATTTGTGGGGGTTTTTTTTGCCTAACGCTTAATAAGTTGTAGTTTTGTTGCCTAAACCTAAAGAAGTTGTAGTTTTGTAGCTTAAAGCTAAAGAAGTTGTAGTTTTGTTGCCTAAACCTAAAGAAGTTGTAGTTTTCTTGCCTAAACCCAAAGTTCTAGTTTTGTTGTCTAAACCTAAATAAACTGTAGTTTTCTTGCCTAAAAATAACCTTTTTTTTGCCAAAACCTAAAGCAGTTGTAGATTTTTGCCTAAACCTAAAAAAGCTTTTTTGTTTATGTTCAAAACTTCAAATTTCATTCAGTTTTACAACGTGTTGTCAAAACGTGTTGCGTTTAAATTTCACTTTCACAACATAGTAGGCGTAGTAGGCCCCTAACGGCCCACATCTATAGTGCTTATAGTGACTGATAACACCTATTTCATGGCCTGATACCAGTTGAATTGGGTGACTGTATAAACAAGAATTATGTTTATTATGTTCACGTTGGTCTCCATGCTTTGCTGATGATGCACTTCTCTTTATAGACCTGGAACAAAATCATAAATACAACTGAAAAATATGTCCTTAAACGTCTACCGTTATTAAGGCTGTTGCCAGTTATACTGAAGAATCAGTTTCTTCAAACTGTTTTGAAATTCATTCAAAATTTTACATGCGTATATTGACTGTAATTTTAACTGCATGCTGACCTACATTTACACAGTATGTACCTGTAGTATATTTAATAATGATCATGATACATATTTAGTAGAAATGCAATCCAAATGCAATGATCAAGTAGGTAAATAACTAGCATTAGAATTTGTACCTGCAGCTGAATCTGGATTTACATTGCTGTAGTCAGAGCCCTCCACTGCACCATCACGTTTTCCTGTTAATACAGTGTGATTATAAATAAATGACGCTGTCAACACAACACACAAAGTATGACTATGCCAAAGTGTACTTTTGGCAATTGCACATGCATGGGTTTGATATTCAGCTTCCCACATACTGAACTTTTGTGTATTAAAAATCAATGAATTTATTTTTGATATTTTGTGTACTCACTCATCTTTCCAAGGCCATTGAGCTGAATGTGAGATATGACATTTCGGTAATTGTCTGCCTGTTCACCTGCAATTAGAAAGTTTTTACTGCCTTGAAGATTAATCACTCAATGAAAATCATATCATTTTGGACAGCTAAGGATTCAGAGTTTATACTGTACCACGTCCTGTGTTCCCAGAGCCAACAATTGTATCATAGACGCAAAGATCACCTACAGGTCAGAAAAAAAAAAACCCTTTATACCATAGTACTTCATTTAACAGTGTCAAACCTGCAGCACAGAGAATGCTGTTATTATAAATAACTGGATAAGAGTGTCAGCTCACCATGGAGAAGGGAGGAGTATACTTGCTGTTGATTTTCATCTTGGTTGACGGTTTGGACCGTAGCAGAGCTCTGATTGGTCCTCTGACGCTGAATGAGCCTGAAACATGAAGTAACACATTGCAAAGAAGTAGTAATATGTAAAAACTAGTAAAAGTAAAACATGAATACGTAATAATGAAATAATAATATATGTTTAAGATGAAACTATAGGCTGTTGTACCAACCTGTGACAACATGTATCTGCAAAAAAGAGTAATTATTACTTTACATGATTTGGTTTTGCAAACTGAACCACTGGTCAATGTTGTGTCATCAGAATTCCTCAGTGATGTTTAATAAGCAGTGTAGTTGACCTAAAACAGGAAAAGGGCTCACCTTTTGACTTTTTGTACCAACACAGCAGTACCAGAGGCAAGAGAAGTATCAGTAGAATACCACTAACCAGCCCAGCGATCAACAGTACCGGAAATGGAGAGCTGGACGCTGCAATAATAAAGAATACATATGAATTAACTCAATCAATCAACTCTATCAAAGACACAAAGACTATAATGACTCTCTGCATCTGCAGGTCGCAGTAGACCGTTTTCGTCATTCAAAGAGGGAAACTGGAAGGCCGAGGATGGCGGATATACCAGCCAGGCTCAAAATTGGACAACTTGTGCCAGTTTTTGTTTTGTAGAATGTAGCCAAGTGACGTAACATTACATGAATGTCAGTGGTAATCTGCTACATACTTGTGAATTTGCGTACATTTTATTAACATCAAAATACTAGAAAAGCACTCGGAGAGCGCAGACCTCCGCCAAGCACCATAGTTTCCCCCCTGGCGGTTTCTTCTGGATCTGTCTCCTCAAGTATTAAAGCTAGATCAAATTCGTTGACATACTTCAGATACTGAATTGTCTCAGCTACACGATGCCGCTGTTAGAAATCTCTACCTCTAATATTAAATGCACAATAGGCCAAAATGTAAGAGTACCCCCATTTTTTATATAAATTGCTATAAAATCCGCCATCTGGATCAGCCTTTGGGAATTTCATGAGCTTTGGCCAACAATTACCAGAGATACTGAGAAATAATTTTGTGGGTCCCATTTACCCCAATGTTAACGAAAATTTCAAAGTGATCCAGAATCCAGGATTTCTTCCGGATCTCCCCCAAAATTAAATATGTTCTTCCTTTTCACATTTTCAACGCACCCTGAAAATTTCATCCGTCCATAAGTTTTTGAGTTATCTTGAACACAGACAAACAAACAAACAGACAAACAAACAGACAGATAAACGCCGGCAAAACCATAACCTCCTTGGCGGAGGTAATAAGTTTATACTGGCGGTGCCTGGGGACATCCACTGCCAGGCAACAGTAACGTACAGAGCTTCAGAGAGCTGGGGATGACAGCAAGCAGTCGGTCAATGCACCGGCACAAAAACATCTCTGACACTAAATAATAATGCACATTGCACGCCTAGTCTCGTAGTCTATAAATTATGCAGCCTATAGATAAGATCAATGTTAAGGAAATACAGATATACCAACAGAATACAGTAGAGCACAGAAGCCATGAGGCAGACAAGCGCTTGCGTCTATTCCCATGAGGAGAGAACCCGCAAATCCCAGCAGGACGTCCAACTGGTGGTCTGAGCAATCGGATTTCAATGTGTCCTCAATACTTAGAGCTGTCCACTTGTGATCGGATCACCGATGTTAATCAGATGTTAATACCAGGTCTCAACAAAGCCATGGCTTACTGGGATAGTTGACTATAACAAAGACATTGTTAATACTATTTGTAACACCTGTGCTTTTCTTATTATGACAAGTCAAAATGTCTGCTGTGAAAAAGCCTATTAGGTGACTTCTGCTGAAGCTGTGGTTATTGCAGCACACAAAACAAATGAAGCGAGGCTGTATTAATCATACTCACATTTTACTGACATCCAACTCTCTGGTGACGCATATGATAAGTATTTACACCTGTAGAAGCCTTCGTCTGACTTTGACACCGCAGAGATTTTCAGCTCCCCATTGGTAGCCCTCTTGATGAGCTTTTTGTTTTTGTAGAAAGTGACATTGGAAAGTGCTGATTTAGTCCTCCATATGCAGCCAAGAGTAACAGAATCTCCCTCAGTCACGGGATGGACAGGGCTCACCAGGATAATAGCAACTGTAAAACCATTAAAGATTATGAATATGACAGGCCTGATAAATCAGCTTGGTTCAGTTAATGCTTGTCACATACATTCCTCATGTAGCTAATAGATGTAACTCAGTATGTCCAATGCATATGAATGCAATATAATTATAAAATCCCTCACGAAAAAGTAGTATACTTCCAGTTTATTTCCCAAGTATACTTATAATGTGTAGTAAGTAAGTAATATCAGTGTACTAGTAATATACTTGTATGTGTACTTTTTGGGATTAAATTGGCCCACTTTTTTAGAAATAGTAAGAATAGTAAACTTTGAGTACACAACTAGTTTACATATAAGTTGTATTTTGTAAAGCAATTATGCTATGAAGTGATATACTACAAGAGAAGTTATAAGTGTACTGTTAGTTTACGAGTTATATACTTGTGGCCTACTTTTTAGTTTATAAAAGTACACTTTACTCCCGGTAAACTACTAGTTTAATAGTTGTTGCAATTATACTTGTAAGTTTTCTTTAACTTAAAAGTACTTAGCCAGTGATTTATGGATTTCATAAAAGTACTGATAACACCTATTTCATAGCCTGATATCAGTTGAATTGGGTGACTTTATAAACAAGAATGTTGTTCTCCATGCTTTGCTGATGATGCACTTCTCTTTATAGACCTGGAACAAAATCATAAATACAACTGAAAAATATGTCCTTAAACGTCTACTGTTATTAAGGCTGTTGCCAGTTATACTTGCGCTTTTTGCTATTTGACTTGATGTTTTGTGATGAGATATAAAAAGATACATTTTTTTTTCCTCGCATGTCTCCATGGTGAACAGAGGATGCAAAAATGTAGAAGATTTTCAATAAAATTAAAAAATTAAAAGTAAATTCATATCAAAACATACATTACAAACTCACACTTAATAATAATAATCTACTCTATCAAAAAGTAAGCATAAACTAAGTATACTTAGACCTTTTGTCTCTGATAAGTATATAAGAAGTGAACTGCAAGCATGCTCTCATATTTTAAGTTTAAATGAAGTATACTAATAGCACACTTGAATAAACTTCTTTCTGGTAAGCCAAGTATACCTAAATATATCTGTATATTTGTCAGTATAAGCCAAGTATATTTAGACTTTTCTGTATACTTGCCAGTATAAGCCAAGTAGACTTAAACATTTCTGCATACTTGTCAGTATAAGCCATGTATACTTAGACTTTTCTGTATACTTGTCAATGTAAGCCATTTATACTTACACTTTTCTGTTTAATTGTCAGTATAAGCCAAGTAAACTTAAACATGTCTGTATACTTGTCAGTATAAGCGAAGTATACTTAGACTTTTCTGTTTAATTGTCAGTGTAAGCCAAGTAAACTTAAACGTTTCTGTACTTGCCAGTATAAGTCAAGTATACTTAGACTTTCAGTATAAGCCAAGTAAACTTAAACATTTCTGTATACTTGTCAGTATAAGCCATGTATACCTAGACTTTTCTGTATACTTGTCAATGTAAGCCATGTATACTTGCCAGTATAAGTCAAGTAGACTTAGACTTTTCTGTTGAAGTGTCAGTATAAGCCAAGTAAATTTAAACATTTCTGTATACTTGTCAGTATAAGCCTAGTATACTTTGACTTTTCTGTTTAATTGTCTGTGTAAGCCAAGTAAACTTAAACGTTTCTGTATACTTGCCAGTATAAGCTATAAGTATACTTAAGTATAATTCAGTTAAGTATATTTCTGATAAATACATAAGAAGTAAACTAAAATTATAACCTCATATTTTAAGTTTAAATGCAGTATATTACTAGCACGCTGAATAAACTTCTTTTTGGTAAGGGATATTAAATGTTAAATCACATAACAAAATGTTTAAAACATGCAACAAGAAATGTAATAAAAACCTACAGTGTCGGGTGATGTTGACTGCATTGCTGAACTCTCCTGATCCAGACTCACACCAGTACACACTATTATGGAGCCTGAGGCTATAATGGTGTAGGTAGCATGTGGATCCAGTCATTCTCCCCCAGTAAAAGCAGGACGACAAGTAGCCATTCTCAGAAAAAGCCCTCACTGTCCACTCAGTAGAGTTTCCCTTACAGCTCAGTAAGACAAGCTCAGACTCAGATATTAAATGTTGCGCTCTGTTGGGAATCACTGTGAGAGACGCTGCTGGATGAGCATCTGAAAAACAACATTAATGAAGAGTAAAACATTATAAAGCACAACTAATACTGGTTTTACTGTATTGATGCGATAATAATGCATTAATGCGAATTTGTTTTAATGCCACAAACTTCTTAAACATTACAACATTAACACAACTTGCGATTTTTAAGTACAAGGGGGTTCAGTTTTAAAGCTAGAGTGAAAATACTTGTGTCGTATGAAACTAGAAAACCTTAAGAATCCACGAGCAACTATGTCATACTAGCTTGTCAAGAAGAAGGATAAATAACGCTCCAAACTCGATCAACTTCTGATAATCACATGCAGTTTGGGGCAAGTCAGTGCTGTCGTTGCTTGTTGGGCTTGAGTTTGCCATATTTTTGATTTGTTATGCTAACCTTTATGTTATGCAGTACCTGTGAAGGTTTATTTCTGAAATAAGCCAATGGAAAAATCCCATTGGCTTATTGCCAAGGGAACCCAGGGCGACGCTAACTTCCTGGTTGACCTACAAAAATATGCAAAACCCTGGAGCACTCTATAGTCTCCTTTAATCGTACATTTGTATTTCAATAATTCAAATTAAAAAGTTAGCAAGTAAAAACTATCCAAAGTAAAACCAGGGGAAATGTTAAAGCACAATCAACACATTTCTTCTATTGGGGGCATGAGTGTGCACACGCCATTACAAGCCAATGGGGGGAATTGCTTTTCAAGAGGAAGGAAAAATCAAACTGACCTCCAGACCAGACAAAGTTCGGTTCACTGTACTGGGTGTAATAAACCAGGTCTCCTCTTCCGGCTCTGCAGAAATATCCTGTTGTGTGCGTCTGTCCATGAATGATGTAGGAATTCTGATCGGACCCTCTGGTGCTGCCAGGTAGCAGCTCATAACTGTAGGAGTCATCTCTCCAACTGCGATAGTGACGGATAAACATGTCTGATTTGTCTGCTAGATCAGGGACAGCTTTGTACCAGTAGAACCTCCATCCTGCAGATGGATGGTCAACACTGCAGGTCAGAGTTACTGTATCTCCAGGACTCAGCCATAATGGAGACACAGAGAGGACAGGCTGAGGATTATCTGTTGGAGAATGTATAGTCTAGATTTGTTTATGGATTACATGCAATGCACAGATACTACATATTTAGCACATCAAAATGCATTACCAAAAATTTACAAATACTCACCATAAAATGCTGTGAATTTGAAGGAGATACTCCACCCCGTTGAATTCTGTTGTGCTCTTTTCAGTCTGCCCTTGCACCAGTAGTCTCCACTGTGGGATGCTGAAGCAGAACTAATCCTGTATTCCTTTTGGTTTGGAGGTTGATATGAGCTAGTTGTCATCCATTCGTACTCCCACTCAGTGTCTCCGCCCTGGATCTCACATGTGAGAGTGATCGTTTCTCCAGAGTACACCTTGGGCCAGTCGGGCCGAAGGCTCACCGTAGGCCTGTTTGAGACTGTTCATGTTCACAAATCGCCAAGACAGACACAAAAATGACAACTGATGAACATTATATCAACAACCAGATCTCAATCAGCCATCATGCATGCAGAGTAGAATAACTGGTAACACCTTCTATGATGCTCATGTATATAACGCATTATAAAGACACTTACAATGCATTATAATCTGATCTAATCTTACAAGCTCAAGTATTATAACACTCATATAACACTTACTGGTCATTCACTGACTTTTTTGGCAAGGATCATAGTTGTAACACATCATACTCTTTTTATAATGCATGAGAATTACTGGTATCATGCATTATAATGTGATTAGAAATTCCTCTAAGTGGTCATTGTTTGCTTTAAGTAAAGTAAAAAATTATCATTAAATCTATGTAAGAACAACACACTACATTGTACAACATTGTAAAACAAATTATTAATCTAATCAAAGCAAGCAGTGACTACTTAGACTGATTTATATTCCCATTATAATGCATTTTAATAGTGATTATAATGGATTATAAAAGTATAATGCATTATAACGTGATTATAAGTTACTCTAAGTTGTCATTGCTTGGTTTAAGTGAAAAAAAATATCATTAACTCTGTGCAAGATCAACACATTACATTGTCCAACACTGTAAAACTAATTTTTAATTTATTTAAAGCAAATGACTACTTAGAGTGATTTATTATCCCATTATAATGCATTATAAAAAGACCGAGGTATTAAAACTATGTGAATTATAATACACTATGATCTACTAGCCAATTATGATAGTTTGCTTTATTATATTTGCTTAAGTATTACAATAAAATGCTTTATAACGTGTTATTGTATTGAGTGCTCATAACTATGATTATACAGTGCTATAAGGAGATTATAGCGCAGTATGGACAGGGGCATCATAGAAAGTGTTTCTGAATATTTCAAAGCCCCACTCACCAAATTTCTGAATATTGATTGAATCACTGAACTCTGTGTAGTAAACAGGGTCTCCTCTTTGTCCTACGCACCAGTAGAGTCCCTCCTGTGAGACGCCGATATGTCCAGGAGAAAGGAAAGCAGCATCTTGTTGGGTCAGGGGTTTAGATAATGTCTCTCCTCTGTACCACAAGTATTTCCAGCCAGTTGATGGGTTAACAGAGCAGGTCAGGGTTGCACTGCCCCCTGTTGGAAAGGCTCTGCTGTCAGCAGTCAGGCTGGCCTTTGGTCTGTGAGCTGTTCAGTTCAGAACAATACAGACATAAATGAATTACTCCAAAAAATCTAGCCTGTGACAAGAGACTTTGGCCAATTAAAGGTCATTTCAGTAAGAGAGCATTCCTATTGGCTGTTCATTCAATGGACGCAGCTGTCAATAACTTGCAAATGAATCAATATTCTACTACTGTAATGCTTATTTCTCACCTCAAATGTTTCCAGAAACATCTTTTAGTGTACAGCTGTAAAATGAGAAAGTTTGCTCCAGCTGGTGGGCGGTGCTTGGTATTTCCTCAACTGATGTCAACATGGCTGCCGGGTCACAAACTTTCTGATTTTATAGCTAAACTGTAACTACAACGTGTTTCTGAAAACATCTGAGGTGTGAAATAGGCATTACAGTAACAGAATACTGATTCCTGCTTGATCAGCGCTGCTGAGTTCGACCGTTTGATCGGAGTTTGCGAGTGATTGACAGCTGCTCAGAAGCAGTTGATTGGTTGTTTTCCTCCGGTCTGTGAGATCTTGCAGATGCCGTTAGGAGCATAGGAGGACACACTTTTTTCATGTTATCTGTCTCATGTACTACCTTCAGGATATAGTAGCTTTTTTTTTTTTTTTTTATGAAAATAGCTTTTTTTAATCATATTTGCTCCAATTCTACCTACTGCAGCTTTAAGTGGCAAACACTTATCTATTTAAACATTTATTTAAACACACTTTAAAAATGCCTTCTGATTTAAACAGACTTCTCTATTTTTTGGATAAGTGTCAATAATATAAGTGGGATAATGCCGTAGAAACAAAACAACTTACACGAAACTGTCAATGTGGTGACATCGCTCCACTCTGTTGAGTCCCATTGTTGTTTACCTATGCACCTATAGTTTCCACTGTCGGACACAGTAGCATTGCTAATCCTGTATTCATTGTGTGTCGGAACTGAGTTTGAGTTGGGTTTGCTCCATTCATACTCCCACCCAGGATTTTGATATCCGTAAACATCACATCTAACAGTAATCGTTTCACCACTGAAAATCAGAGGCCAGTTGGGTTGCAGGGACACAACTGTCTTGCTGGAAACTGTTCATGAACAGAAACAGAAAATAAACTAGTTACTAGTTAGTAGTGTACAGTATTACTCCAACTAAAGCAGTAACGCTCACCTTTCTTCTCAATGGTGACCGCATCACTGTCCTCTGTGAAGAAAACTGGGTTTCCTCTCCCTCCTCTGCAGTGGTAGATTCCTCCTTGTGAGATGCTGATAACTCTATTTGGGTCGCCACCTTTAATGATCTGACTATCAGAAAACACAGACGACCGTTTGAACCAGTAGTATATCCACTCAGCAGAGTTCTCCAGAGAGCAGGTCAGTGTTTTGTTGCCCCCAACTGGTATGGTTCTACTATCTGCCATAACCGTGGGCTTGGGGTTATGTGCTGATGAGGGAAAAACAAAAAAAAAAAGTTGTTTTCTGACAGACACAAAAAGCAGGATATGAATGAAAGACAATGTGACTTACATGATACGATCAGTTGGAAGGCATTGCTCCACTCTGTTGAGGAATACGAGTCCCTTCTACCCTTACACCAGTAGTGTCCGCTGTGGGAAACAGAAGCACTGCTGATCCTGTATTCACGGCGTGTTGCAGGCGTGTCTGAGCTGGTTGTTCGCCATTCGTACTCCCAGTTGGCGCCGCCCTTGATCTCACATGTAAAAGCGATTGCCTCACCACTGAATGTCTGAGTCCAGTTGTGTTGCGACGTCACAACGATCTTGTTGGACACTGTTCACACCAAAAAGTGTCGATTAACATTCAAACAGAAATATGAACGTCAACAGAGGAAGCTTTATCGTAGGCCTGTCAAAGTTAATAATAATGTAATAACGCATTTTTTAAATGCCGCAACTTGCGATTTTAAGAAATATGTCACACTGGCTTGTTGTGAAAGAGGTAAATAATTTTGGGGGGGAAAAACTGGCATGGCCATTTTGAAAGGGGCCCCTTGACCTCTGACCTCAATATACGTGAATGAAAATGAGTTCTATGGCACACAGATATGCCCGCTTTATGATAATCACATGTAGTTTGGGGCAAGTCATTGTCTTGGTTTCTGGATAATATTTGTCATAGTTTTTTGTTGTTAACTGATTTCCAATAATAAATATTAGGGATGCATCCGATACCGGATCAGATATCGGGCCGAAGCTGAGTCAAATAGCTGGATCAGGTATTGTGATAATAGCGACGATTTGAACAATTCAGTTTTATGTTTATATATTATATGCAAGAATTTTAACTTCTATTAAACCTGTTTGACCAATTTGTTGCTGCAAAAAAAGGTTTATACTTGAATTGTATTTCCTGTTAATTTGGGATTTTAAAGTTTATTATACATTGAACAAAAATATAAACGCTTTTGCTATTGCTCCCATTTTTCTAAGACTTTTTCTATGTACAAACAAAGGCCTATTTCTCTCAAATATTGTTCACAAATTTGTCTAAATCTGTTAGTGAGCACTTCTCCTTTGCCCGAACAATCCATCCACCTCACAGGTTACCTCACAGCTAGATATCGGCAGGAACTGGAACACGCTGTCATATATGCTGATCCAGAGCATCTCAAACATGCTCAATGGGTGACATGTCTGGTCATGCAGACCATGCAAGAACTGGGATATTTTCAGCCTCCAGGTAATGTGTGCAGGTCCAGGCAACATGGGGCCGTACATTATCATGCTGCAACATTAGGTGATGGCGGTGGATGGACAGCACAACAATGGGCCTCAGGATCTCGTCACGGTATCTCCATGCATTCAAAATGCCTTCAAATGCACCTGTGTTCATTGTCCATAACATACACCTACCCATACCATAACCGCCACCATGGGCCACATGATGCCATACACGCTGTCTGCCATCTGCCCTGTACAGTGAAAGCCGGGATTCATTTGAAGAGAAGCTCACGATCAACAGCTCTGGTGGACATTCCTGCAGTCAGCATGCCAATTGCACGCTCCCTCAAAACTTGCGACATCTGTGGCGTCGTGCTTTGCTAAAACTACACATTTTAGAGTGGACTTTTATTGTGACCAGTCTAAGGCACAAATGTGCTGTCTAATCAGCATCTCGATATGCCACATCTGTGAGGTGGATTGATTATTTTGGCAAAGGAGAAGTGCTCACTAACACAGATTTAATAATTTAAATAGGCCTTTCGTGTACATAGAAAAAGTCTTAGATCTTTGACTTAAACGCATAAAAAACGGGATCAAAAACAAAAGTGTTGCATTTATATTTTTGTTCAGTATATAGTATTTAAATTTAAATCAACATACCATACCTCTGATTTAAAGATTGGAAAGTAATGTTGTAATTAAAGTAAGTTAAAGTAATGATCCCAGTAACTTCCACACAGTGAGGCATACATCTCATTAATTAAACACTATTATCGGATCGATAAAAGCATTAAATAATTGACAAATCTCCCCAAAAAGTGTGTAATTAATTTGTGATTAATCATGATTAACTACAGACAACAGTGGGATGAAACACAAATGAATATTTGAATGGATTGACAGCCCAACTATATAGTGTTCAGCACTACTCCTGGTAATCATCAATGCATGTTGTTGGATTGTAAAAAAAAAAAGTTACTTAACTTACAAGTTATCTCAATGTTAAGCACATCACTGTACTCTGTGAGGAAAACAGGGTTTCCTCTTCCTCCCCGGCACCGGTAGATGCCTTCTTGTGAGATGCTGATGAAGTTTTGTACACCATTGCTATTGATCATAGCCTCAGGGGAATTGGAGGTACGTCTGAACCATTCATATTTCCAACCAGCAGAGCCTTTCACAGAACAAGTCAGTATCACGGTGCCCCCTACTGGTATAGTTATCCTGTTTGCTCTTTGAGTGGCAATGGGTCTTTGTGCTGTTTGGTTTAGAACACATTGTTCATGATTAATTACATATTCCCTAATATCTTTAAAGCACTTATTAGCTGGCTACATTACTGCAATGATTTAAAACACATGTAGGACACATATAAGGTCACCAGATACGAGTCCAACATGCACGAAAGGGTGACTTTTAATCAAATGTAATGTCGATGATTGCTGGCTACATTAGCCTCGAGTCATGACTTAAACTGTGACATACTGTAAACTGTACCACTATGCAACACACACTACACAGTTTACAAGACATTCATAACTCCAGTTAGCTAGCTGGCTCTTGCTATCGCGTAATTAGTTTAATGGTTGCATCATGAGAAGTGAAGCCACCAACCCAGTCGCCAGGGAAAAAAAATGCTCACATTGTACATTTCTGCAAATCATGGGTACGCTGAATGTGCAAGTGACGTAGTACAACAGGCAAAGCGATTAACATGCTGTATCAAGCAACCATTATTCAAAGTTAAATGGTATATTAAGTATAGCAAACAAGGAAGTACTCTAAGGGTGAGCGGGACAAATCATAAAAGGGTCAAACAGGACATTCTCCCAAGAGTCCACTGTTTGTGTCCCGTGTGAAACCAAAAGTAAACACTGACTTTACACTTGTTACAACTTTGTTACGCTTGTTACATAACGTTATGTAAGAAAGACTAAGGGCGGTTGTTATTTATCTGATACTGGTTGTTACATTATGTTGTTGCATTATGTTATGTTACGTTGTATGTTACATTGTCACATGATGTTGTTATGTTACATTGTTACGTTACATTGTTACGTCATGTTCTTATGTTACACTGTTATGTTACATTGTCATGACATGTTATGTCATGTTACATCACGTTATGTCACATCGTTATGACACGTTGTTACGTCATGTTATGTCACGTTACATTAAATGTTATTTTATGTTGTTACATTGTATCAAAACATTGTGTCACAATGTTACATTACAATTTTAACACAAATGCTCTTTTCAAACCATAACCAAGAAGTATGTCTTTTAAACCTGTCCAATCGTACAGCGTTACCCACGTGGCAGTGTGCATATCTGCAAACGTGATATAAGGCTGACATGAAACGTATAGAAACATTTTTTTTGTTGTTCAGAAACTTTGACATTCAACATGTCCGTGGTTTCCAGAAAAGTACAATACCAACATCTTTTCTGCCGACTGGGTTGAGTCTTTTTCTTACTTTTATTCCTCTACAGTGCTATGATTATCTCAACATGGCTGTCCTACAGGTGACGCTAAACTTGGTGGCAGTAACAATAAATATGATTTCTTACCTGATACAGATAGAGTGACATTATTACTCGCCTTGGTCAAATGTTTTTTCTGCTTTGTTTTCAAATTTGTTGAGCTCTTGTGACGACCCATGCACTGATAAGCACCGCTCATGTTGACTGTTAGCTCAAGTGAGTACAAATTGCTTGAACCGAAGGGGAAAATTTGCTGACTGTTCCTGTTGAATGTGTAATGCCAGTCGCTGTCATTTCCTTCTCTCATGTCACATTTGAAGGTAACAAACTCTCCAGTAAATAAATACGTCAAGTTGGGTTCAAAGGTCAGCTCAGCATCTAGAACCCAACACAAACATTAATACAACAGTTAAATACACAGAAAAATGTCCAAACCTAAAAAATGTTTGAGGAACATGCACGTGACACACCTTTATACTATACATCTTTATACAATAAACATATTGATAAAACATAAAAAAGAATAGAGATGACACAGTAGGTGGAGATGCAGCCTACACCAGGAAAAAACAGTATGTTTCTGCAAACCACGGACGCGCTGATTGTCAATATTTTTGCATTTTGTCAGAGCAAGTGATGTAGTATATCCATCACCCGTAAAAATTAAGTGGTATGAAAGTTATGTGATATAATAATGAAGATAACAAGCAAGAGCAGGTGTGAACATGGGACGTTCATGCTCCATGTGAAACACAAAGCAGATGTTGACGTTACGCTTTTTATGTAACATCACGTAAGAAAGTCCAGGAAAGGTCTTTATTTATTTATGGTAGTTATGGTGTTTCTAAGGCTGTCAGTTAAAATATTGTTATGATTAATTGCAAATGAATTGCACATTTGTATCTGTTCAAAATGAACCTTAAAGGGAGAATTATCAAGCATTTAATACTCTAATCAATATGGGTGTGGACAAATATATATATGAAAATAAATATATCTTATTGGAAATCAATTAACAACACAAAACAATGACAATTAACTTTGACAGCCCTAGTTGTTATGTTATCTTAACACACGCCATGAACGTTCTTCTAACTTTAACCAAATAGTTTCGTCGCCTAAGCCTGACCAATCATTTAACAATGTTAACCACTGCAGCGTGATACAAGGCTGATATGAAATATATTTATGACACTTTTTTTGTTCATAAACGTCAACATTCAACGATTCCCGTGATTTGCAGAAACAACATTCCTTTTTTTTTCAGTGAATAGATGCAAAAACAGAAAAGATAGAAAACTATTCACCTTCAGCGTGTCCACAGTAGAGGAGTGTATTCAGCACTATAATAAAGATAGATACTTCATCAGACGTTGTCAGACTGGATGAAGCGTCAATTAGATAATAAACAAGGGCATTGAAAAGCAGCAGGAGTTAGAAAAAACATCTCTTCTTCTCACGACATTTTCCTTAATCTCAACCGCTCCAACAAAGAAAATCACTGATGTACTCACAGGACAATGACAGCACACAGAATAAAGTGAGCTCCATCCTCACATCCAGCACTGAAACTCTGTCACTCTGCTTCTGAGAAACAGAAAAACTGAGACTGACTGAGAGAGCAGGAAGAGAAACAGAGAACTGGGGAATAGACGTTACGTTAATATATATATATTTGAGACCAGAGGTTTTCTACATCTTCTTTTTCTGAGTTTAGCCCTCACACCTCTTCATTGCGTTTGACCACACATTTTGACAGACTAACACTTCCTGTCTGCAGATGACATGCAAGGTTAGGCCTTAGGCATTATGTAATAAATACTTATTACAATATAATAATGAATAATAACTGACATTTTGCATCATGCAGTAACTATCACAGTTTGTTCACAGGTCACAAAAGCGCAATAATGGAAATTATATAATAAACTATCTACTATAATACAAATTCACAGTAGTAGCACAGTTAAATTTTATAGATGAACCTTGGATTTTTAAAAACTACAAGAAATGTAGTGTACTACGCTGCTTATGGTTGACTAGCCCCGAAAATTGAACCAGTTCTTTACTGGTTAAAAGGTGTTTGCTTTTTCTCCTGCAGGTAATAATGTCACACAGTGTAAAAGTAAAGAAAGTCGTGAATGAAAACAGCTTAGATCATAAGCAGTAGATGTCACAATTAAGCTCAGAGGAGGAAATAAAAAGGAGCACTGCATGAAGTTGTATTTTCAAAAAAAAAATTTTGCCTAAAATAAAAAATCAGATGTAGGAATGTAACTTCAAAACATTAGTGTGATTCATGGAACAGAAAGCAATGGAAAACATCCTGTCACCACATCATCATAATGTGGAAGTTACCATGTTGATGTGAAATTCTCTGCAACTACGCGCACAGGAAGTGTCAAATTTAATATTAAGCTAAATATAAATTGTGTCCTCAGCAGTGAACAAGCACTCTGTCCAGACAACATGAGATCTTATTTTCTCTCTTGTAACTTAGCCGTAAACATCATAAAATATACAAAATCTTATTACCTCCGCCAAGGAGGTTATGTTTTTGCCGGCGTTTATCTGTCTGTTTGTCTGTGTTCAAGATAACTCAAAAACTTATGGACGGATTTTGATGAAATTTTCAGGGTGTGTCGAAAATGTGAAAAGGAAGAACTAATTAATTACTAAAACTAAACTAAAAAATTGTTTCTCAATATCTCTGGTAATTGTTGCCCAAAGCTCATGAAATCTGACTCAGGGATTTACAATGTGTACTTCTATCAAATCCCAAAGGCTGATCCAGATCTGATCCAGATGGTGGATTTTATAGCAACTTATATAAAAATGGGGGTACTCTTACATTTTGGCCTACTGTGCATTTAATATTAGAGGTAGAGATTTCTAATAAACGGCATCGTGTAGCTGAGACAATTCCTCATCTGAAGTATGTCAACGAATTTGATCTAGCTTTAATACTTGAGGAGATAGATCCAGAAGAAACCACCAGGGGAGAAACTATGGTGAAATGTTTTTTCTTGTTCTTGAGTCAGAAGGGGAAAAAAAACAAGCCAGTATCAGTAATAGAACTGAACTTCACGTCCTTTTCACACCTACAAGACATGTGGAAGGCAATGAAAATATGTAGTTATATTGCATGTTTCAAAGCTTATTAATAGATGGCATTGCAAAAAAAACAGCAGTCATTATTGTGGTTTTGAATGCAACTATCTCTGGTGGTGCCCGTTTGAGAAAATGAGGAAGAGGATAACCAAAATCGATTTCACAATCTCAGACACTGTGAGAAAACTTGTATTTCTTGTCCGCAAGATTACAGAGTAATACAGACTTGAAAGACTACAATTTAAAATATACAGAAATATACATATACATATACATTCCTCTGAGTGCTCTTGGTGTCATCTACAACATCTCTCCGAATTCATTGTCCACACTTTATACACAATAACATTACAAGTTTGAGTTTTAGCACTCTAGCTTTTTAAATCTGGGAGAGAGTTGTTCATCTTTACTATGATTTCTGGATTGTGTGACAAAACCAGCTTGACTACGTTGTTTTCTGTTTGAGTGTCCAAACTGTCCGTGAGCAACACAGCGTTTCGAGGTGAACTTTTGCCGGACGCCCTGTTCCTCCTCTTTTTCTGTCGCTTGCGTCGCAACATACAGACAAGGAACGGCTGGATTAGTTTAGTTAATGAGGAGAAAACCGGGTCAAAATAAGATAAGAGAGAGATAAGATGAACCTTTATTAATCTCCGGAGGGAAATTCGGGTGTCATAGCAGCAGCAACAACAGTACAGATGAATTACAATATAAGTAAAAGAGAAGGTGCAATGAAGGAAATGTCAATAAAGTAAATAAGATAAGTAAAATAGTAATACGTAAAGTGCAGTAGGTGGGTGGGTATTGTATTTGCATAGCATATATATGTAATTATATAATTATATGTAATTATATACTTTTTGAGCCAGGAAAATGACAATATTAACTTGATTATTGTCACTTTGAGCATTGACACTTGCTCTTATATGTGTAGCACAGCCCCTTCATAATGGTTAAAACAAAAAACTAACTATTGAAACTATGATAATTATGAGCCATCACTACAGTAGGCCTAGAAATCAGGTGCATTAAAACACAAGGACCAAGAGAGTAAGAAAAGCATCCTGTGCTCCTCTTACATCCTACTTCTTCTACCCGTTTGAATTTTATTGTTCATTACTGTGGAATACACAACAAACTGATATGACGCTGTGCAGCAGGCTGAGCAGGGACAACAACTGGTGAGTGAAACATCCACATGTCATTTCCAGGCAACATAAAACATGTTTTCTGTTAAAAATAAAAAAAAGTATGCTGCAAACATAGATAGCAAGTACTACTAACCCATTTTTAAGTGGTTACATCCGGTTACGTCTCCAGTCGGATTTGGAGCACACAGCCGATATGTTTGCATGACATAATAAAAGTGCATATTTTACGTATTCAGCGTGAACAAAGACTGTCCGATGCTATGCGAAGCGGCGCGATAGTCGGACACTCGCATCCAGTTAGGACATGGTGTTAGGCCCCAGAAATAACATGCATGAATTTTGAAAATGGGCGTAGTTCCCCTTTAAAGGAACAGTGTGTAGCATTTAGGGGGATCTACAGTATTAACAAACATGGAATATAATATTCATATATGAATATATAAATATGAATACAGTGTTTTAATGCTGTCATATGTACCTCTCTTGTTTTGTTGATGATGCAGTTCTCTTCATGGAAGAAAATCACAACAAATAAGAAATATGAAGATGTAAGCACTCACATTTTGCATCATTTATATTTCACACAGTGTCCTTGATAAAGCAAATGAGAATATCACCAAGGTTTATTCCAGTTAGACCCCCTGAATGAACACCTCCTGTAACTTTAGTTTCCTCAAATTTTTTTTAAAAAAGTTCGAAATTTGAGATCATTTAGAGTTAGAGAAGCATTGAGTCAATACACTGCTGGTCAGTGTGAGCCGACATTGATTCAACTTCTCAGTTCTTCTTTACACATAAAGAGATGTGTTGCAGTGATGGACAAATTCAGACAGTTGACATCACAGTAATAACTTCACACATTACCGTTGGGAAGAATGCTGTGAACCCAAACGTTTTTTAGGTGGCTGAAAGTGACAAAAACAATCTTACAGCATGCTGTACAGTACATTTCACAATCTGCATAACCGTCAAAGTTAAGGCGTTAACTTTAGTTAATTAGTTTTAGTGCCACTAATTTTGTTAATGCAAACAGTATTTCAGAGGTTGTAGTGAGCTCAGTTTTGAAGCTAGAGGGAGCTGGTATGATGCATATTACTGGTAACTGCATATTACTGGTAACTAACAATTTATTAATTGTAATATATCTAATATTTTAGTAATATGCAGGCAAGTCATAGTCAAGTCAGCACACTGACACACTGACAGCTGTTGTTGCCTGTTGGGCTGCAGTTTGCTATGTTACGATTTACGAACGCAATATCTGTCAGGGTATTTGTCATTGTTTTTGTGTCGTTAATATAATTTAATAATTAGTCCACTCCCATGTTTATAAGAGTATTAAAGACTTGACGGATTTCTTTTTATGGTACATTTTGATTTACTGATTAACTGCAATTAAATATTTCAATCAACTGGTTTCATGGATAAATATTTCAATCAAAAGCTTTTTTTTTTACATATAAATTAATGGCATGAAAATATTGGAATCAGCATGACTCTCAGGGTCATACGTAATACATGAGGAGAGACACATTAAGAAACATATGAACTTGTGTAGTTTTAAATAAAACGGTATAACATCTAGGGTTATATATTAATACTTGCACCTGGATTCAGATTATAATAGTCGGAGTTCCTCACTAGATCATATTTACCTCTTAAGATGATCATAATATGAAAGCGTTTGCAAAAAAATACATATAAATTATGCATACTCACTGATTTTGTCAAGACCTTATACCTGAATCCAAGGAACTGTAACATCACTGCGTTAATTTTACTTAATTGGTTATAATAACATAAATTTAGATCATATAATATTTGTGATAGCTGTACATTGTAGTTTATACTGCACCATTTCCTGTGTTTTCAGAGAGTGTAACGTCTTGGAGAACTGAATATGGAAAGCAGGAGACTTGAAAAAAGCGCTCAGTATTATATGGGAGGCTGACCGTGGATACGAGGGGAGGATGCATGCTATTGACTTTCATCTTGGGTGACTGTAGCAGAGTCCTGATTGGTGCTCAGAGACTGGATCGTAGTAAAATATAGTAAATGTAACAGAAAACATGGAATGGACTGCTGGTACCAACTCAGTGATTTCAGACACCTTATTTGGATGGGCCATTGCCAGCTTTTATTCTGTAGGGAAGGGACGATAAAGCTGCAAAGAATTTAAAATAAAAACAGTGATTTAGAGAATACAACTCTACCACAAAATAAAATACATACCACATATCACATTTACTCAAGAAGGTGTTAGAGACACACGCAGGATGTTGTTGATATGTCCACATGACATGACACATAGTTGCGAGAGTTAATAATAAGTATTACAGGTATGGGATGATGTGGTTTACAAAAAAAATATGCTGTGGTCTTGTTTTGTGAGCTTTGTGCAAAAGGGAAGGAAGCATAGACTCTGAGGAGGAAGTTGGAGAAACGCCCGATCCAGAGCGACGTTGTCAAGCTTTAGGATACATAAAGTCGAAGCATTTCTCAGCAGCAGAATAACTGTCAGTGCTGGAAGTGAGGATGAGACACACTTTGCTCTGCATGCTGGGGCTTTTCTGTGAGTACATCAGTGACTTTCTCTATTTAGCTGCCATTGATGAAACGTTTTAAATGCCTGAGGTTAGGATCTATTTGGGATGTCAATCAATTAAAATAGCTTTTATGTTAATCGTATGATTGTCCATAGTTAATCGCAATTAATTGCAAATTAATTTTGTGTTTGTGTTTTCTGTTCAAAATATACCTTAAAGGGAGATTTGTCAAGTATTTAATATTTATTATCAAAATGGCATCATTTTTTGTGTTGTTAATTGATTTCCAATAATAAATATTGTCCAGAAACCCTCACAGGTACTGGATAAAAAATATGCTCAAATCATAACACGGCAAACAGTCCAACAGGCAACAACAGCGGTCGGTGCGCTGACTTGACTATGACTTGACCCAAACTGCAAGTGACTGTCTTTAAAGACTTGTGGGTACCCATAGAACCCACTTTCATTCACATATCTTGAGGTCGGAGGTCAAGGGACTCCTCGAAAATGGCCGTGCCAATTTTTCCTGGCAAAACTTTAACAAAACTTTGCAGTTCTGGCAGCAACAGTCTGTTCACTCTAGTTTGAAAACTGAGCCTACTGCAACCAAAAAGTTACGTTAATACGTTTAAAAAATTAGCGGCTTTAAAACAAAGTAGCGTCACTTTGACAGCTCTAATTTAAAGTTTTCTCTGTCGATTTTATATTTCTGTTTGAATGTTAATTATTATTATTATTATTTGATTTGTCTCTGTCAGTCTTATGTCTGATGAAGTTTTCATTTTAGCTCTTAATATGCTCCTCTACTGTGGACTTGCTCAAGGTAATTATACAATTGTCTTGTTTTATATATTCACTCAAGATGAGTCTTTACTCACCATCCTATTTCTATGTGCTCTGTTTGTTAATGTACGATAAATACACTGACAAAAAAAAGAAAACCCATTTCACTCTATGCATCTTGTTTTGGTTTCTAGATGCTGTGCTGACAATTGAGCCAAACTGGTCCACTTTTTTTACCGGCGAGTCTGTTACCTTCATATGTGACATAAGAGAAGGAAAAGACACTGACTGGTATTATACAATCTGGAAGGATGGTCAGGAACTGGTCCCCTACAACTCAGATCAGAGATATACATATCTAACTCCAGGCCAGAGTGGTGAATACCAGTGCCTTGGTGGTCTCAAGGGCTCAACACATTTTAGAAAAAAAAAGTAATAAAGTCTCTCTAAATGTATCAGGTACGTGAGCAAGGTTTAACCACCTAAAAGCACTTTTATGAGCCATGTTGAGATGAGTTTGACAAAGTGCTAATTTATCATGTTAAAATGTTGTTCAAACTAGTTTGAGATTCTCTCGTTTCATATGATACCAGCATGTTAACTCTAGCTTTAAAACTGAGCCTGCTACAACCTCCGAAACATTGATTATGTTAATCTGTTAAAACACATTTGCTTTAGGCCGTTGCTATCGAGTTGACAGTCCTATTAAAACATAAATCACTGATGATTGTGGGGTCAACTAAACTTCATGGACCTTCATGATTAACATCACGAAACACTGAAAAAGACAAATGAAAGTTTGTTATACTCACCCTACTTTACTCCTGTAAGTTCCCTCCAAAACATTATGAATATTGACACAATTTAAAGAAAATATGAGGAAGTAATTCATGGGGACAGAAATGTTGCTGGATAACAAGACTGACCCTATTTGTTCGTATTAATGATATAAATGAACTGATGAACTGTTACACTGACAAAGATGCTTAGTGTGACCATAACAAGTCTTCATTGTGTGAAATCCCTTTCCAACAGATAGCCCTCAGCCTGTCCTCACTGTGTCTCCATCATGGCTGAGTCCTGGAGACTCGGTAACTCTGAACTGCAACGTTACAGATCCATCTGCAGGATGGAGGTTTTACTGGTATAAGGCTGTTCCCCAACTGGCAGACAACTCCTACAGGTATGAGCTGCTACCTGGCAGCACCAATGGGACTGAAAAGGATTCCTACATCATTCATGGACAGACCCACACAGCAGGATATGCATGTAGAGCTGGAAGAGGAGACCCGGCGTATTACACTCACTACAGTAAACCTAAGTTTGTCTGGTCTGAAGGTAGGTTTGTTATGACATTATTGCACAATGGAAGAAATGTACATATGAATAACAGCATCGGGTCAAATGTTGTGCACATTTGTTCAAACATTATGATTTTGAAAATCTACAATCAATCTTGTAAGGCTACCACATTACATTTGAATCATCTCATGATTCATTTTTCTTCTTTATTTCTATTTGTTGGCTGCACGGTTAGCACTCTCGCCTCACAGCAAGAGGGTCGCAGGTTCGAATCCGGCTTGGGACTCTTCTGTGTGGAGTTTGCATGTTCTCCCCGTGTAAGCGTAGGTTTTCTCCGGGTACTCCGGCTTCCTCCCACCGTCCAAAGACATGCTGTTTAGGTTAATTGATGACTCTAAATTGCCCGTAGGTGTGGATGTTAGTGTGAATGGTTGTCTGTCTCTATGTTGTCTGTCTCTATGTGCCCTGCGATGGACTGGCGACCTGTCCAGGGTGAACCCCGCCTTCGCCCAATGCCAGCTGGGATCGGCTCCGGCTCCAGCTGCATTAATGCCTTCTTTGCACATTTCATGTCACCCTGTGCTTATTGCATAATGTGCACTGTGTTAGACAGTTGCACAATTCAGAGCCATTTAAGCCTCAACAATAAAAATGATTAAATCCACATTAAACCTAGAGGATTACTTCCACTGTGGTCTTTTTAATCTTAATTTTGTTGTGCTTTGCTTTTCCAATCGTTATGTGGTGTTTTTCAGATTTTCATTCAGCAGCGTCTCTCACAGTGAGTCCTGATAGAGTGCAGCACTTCGAGAAAGAGTCGGTGGCACTGAGCTGTGAGGGAAGCTCCATCAAGTGGAGAGTGAGCAGGTTTTCTGCATATGGCATCCTGACACACTGTACTTTCTGGGGGAGAATGACTGGACCCACATGCTACATAAGCCTTTACTGGAATAGTGGAGTGTACTGGTGTGAGTCTAAAACAGGACAGTTCAGCAATGCAGTCAACATCACCATACAGCGTGAGTTTTAATCACATTTTTTTGTACCTGACTTATTTCAATATTCCAATATATAGTTTACTAACACTGTCACTATAAGTAGGTCCAGTCCATGTTTTGAAAATGAAATGCTAATCCTATCTAATAGTGTTTGTTTTGGTCTGGCTCTAAGGTAACTCACAAATTGCAAAACTCTGACAAGATGGTTAAGGTTAGGCATTGACCTTGAATGGTTACGGTAAGGCATTGATCATGAATTGCTAACGTTGGGCACTGACATTGAATGGATAAGGTAAGGCATTGGCATTGAATAGTTAAGGTAAGGCATTGACATTGAATGGTGAAGGTTAGGCATTGACCATGAAAGGTTAAGGTGAAGCATTGACCATGAATGTTAAGGTGAGGCAATGACCTTGAATGTTAAGGTGAGGCATTAACCATGAAAGGTTAAGGTGAGGCATTGACCATGAATGTTAAGGTGAGGCATTGACCTTGAATGTTAAGGTGAGGCATTGACCTTGAATGTTAAGGTGAGGCATTGACCTTGAATGTTAAGGTGAGGCATTGACCTTGAATGTTAAGGTGAGGCATTGACCTTGAATGTTAAGGTGAGGCATTGACCTTGAATGTTAAGGTGAGGCATTGACCTTGAATGTTAAGGTGAGGCATTGACCTTGAATGTTAAGGTGAGGCATTGACCTTGAATGTTAAGGTAAGGCATTGACCATGAATGTTAAGGTGAGGCATTGACCTTGAATGTTAAGGTGAGGCATTGACCATGAATGTTAAGGTGAGGCATTGACCTTGAATGTTAAGGTAAGGCATTGACCATGAATGTTAAGGTGAGGCATTGACTTTGAATGTTAAGGTGAGGCATTGATCTTGAATGTTAAGGTGAGGCATTGACCTTGAATGTTAAGGTGAGGCATTGACCATGAATGTTAAGGTAAGGCATTGACCTTGAATGTTAAGGTGAGGCATTGACCTTGAATGTTAAGGTGAGGCATTGACCTTGAATGTTAAGGTAAGGCATTGACCTTGAATGTTAAGGTGAGGCATTGACCTTGAATGTTAAGGTAAGGCATTGACCTTGAATGTTAAGGTAAGAAACTGACACTGAATGGGTAATGTTACGATAGGTTGTCGGCCAACGAGTCTCAATACGCAATTTGCAGGTTACCTTCTAGACACATCCATTTGTTGTTAACAGTAACTGGCTTCACTCACTTTCATTGAACTCTTTACCAAATCTACATCCAACCAGAATCCATCCATGCCTTTATCCCCAGACCTCCTGGTAAACAACTTCAATTCGAAAATAAAAAATATTATGGATGACATTGCACCTTTGAAAACAAAAACAATCTCCAGAAAACAAAAAGCTCCGTGGACAAATGATACTCTTGTAAAGCAACTAAAACAACAAAGCAGACGAGCAGAGCGTAAATGGAGAAAAACCAAGCTTCAAATCCACCATGACATCTACAAAGCCTGCCTCATCGACTATAACAAAGCAATAAAAAATGCCAGACAATCATTTTTCTCTAATATCATAAACAATAATTTGAACAATGCACACGTGCTGTTCTCCACTGTTGATCAGCTCATCAACCCAGCACCATCTTCTCATCCCGAACTACTCTCCCCTACGAAATGTAATGAATTTGCAACATTTTTCAATAATAAAATCACCACCATCAGAAGAAACATAAGCTGCTTGAGTCCAGGCCAAAGTGTGTTTCCCACACAAGGAAACAGAACCTGTCACATGTCACATTTCGCTCTTGTGGACTCTGCTACACTCCAGGATGCTGTATGTGAGCTCAAGTCCTCCACCTGCTGTCTGGACCCACTTCCAACAACCTTCTTTAAAACTGTCTCTAGCTGTCTAAGCACAGAGGTACTACAAATTATCAATTGCTCCCTCCAGTCTGGTGTCTTCCCGAGCGCTCTCAGAACCGCTGTTATAAAACCGTTGCTAAAAAAGACCAGTCTAGATCCCTCAATCCTATGCAATTATAGACCGATCTCAAACCTCCCCTTTCTGAGCAAGATCCTTGAAAACATCGTGTACAGTCAGTTGAACAACTACCTGTCAACAAATGACCTGTTTGATGTCTTTCAGTCTGGCTTTAGATCCCACCACAGCACAGAAACCGCCCTTGTCAAAGATTTAAATGATCTTCACATAAACATGGACTCTGGTAAATGCTCAATCCTTGTCCTACTAGACCTCAGTGCCGCATTCGACACTGTTGATCATGAGATCTTGTTAAATAGACTGCATAATTGGGTGGGTCTCTCTGGTCCTGTTCTAAACTGGCTCACTACTTATTTACTTAACAGAGACTTCTTTGTCGCTATCAATAGTTTTAAATCTGACAAAGTTGCTGTAACCTGTGGGGTTCCCCAAGGCTCAATCCTTGGTCCACTTCTTTTCAATTTATATATGCTTCCACTTGGGCACATCATAAAGAATCATAATATGAAATACCATAATTATGCGGATGACACACAACTCTACATCTCCCTGTCTCCTGATTACTTGAGCCCCGTGGAAACATTAGTCAAATGTTTGAAGGACATTAATTTATGGATGAACCAAAACTTTCTGCAACTAAACAGAAACTATCATTATAGGTGCAAAAGCAAAGAGACAGGAAATTGCAGCTCACCTCAGTTCCTTCTCTCTTGAGAGTAAGGAACATGTCAGAAATCTCGGTGTCATTATTGATGCTGATCTTAATTTTCACTGTCATATCAGTAATATCACAACATCATCCTTCTTCCATCTAAGAAACATCTCAAAAATTAGAGGCTTTCTGTCCAATTCAGATGCTGAAAAACTGGTACACGCTTTTGTAACAAGCAGGCTTAACTACTGCAACAGTCTTTTCTCTGGTCTCCCTCAAAAAACCATCAAACGGCTGCAGCTCGTCCAAAATGCTGCTGCACACATTTTAACCAGGACCAAGAGAAACTCCCACATTACCCCAGTTCTTAAGTCCTTGCATTGGCTCCCAGTATACGCCAGAATTGATTTTAAAATTCTTCTTATTGTTTATAAGGCACTGAATAGCCCTGCTCCAGACTACATTAAGGACCTGCTTGTCCCATATGAGCCAACAAGAAGCCTCAGATCATCAGCCAGTGGTCTCCTTCTTGTCCCACGCATTCACTCTAAAGCAGGAGAAGCTGCTTTCAGTCACTATGCTCCCAGCAGGTGGAATGCCCTTCCACATGGTGTTAGGGAGGCACCGACACTGAGCTCTTTTAAAACCAGACTGAAAACATTTCTTTTTACTGTTGCTTTTAACTAGACTGCGATATTTTATTTGTTGTTTTAACCATTGCCTTTTATGTGAATATGTGTGCTTGTTTTACCTGCTTGTCTGTTTAAATTGCATAACTGCTTTATGACATGTATGTGTGCATGTGTATGTATATGTGTATATGTGTATATATATACATATATATTATTTTATTTTTCTATCTCGTGTTCGCACATGTAAAGCACATTGTGCTATATAAATAAATATTCTTCTTCTTCTTTCTTTGTAAACAACAAGTTGCTCTAAAACTTTGACAAAAAATAAATCTTTTTAAAAATTAGTTGATTTTGGGAACTTGAGTTCCCATTTAACAAACCATGAAATAAGCTCAACAGATTTAGGTAATCAAAAGTAAGTCATTTTAAAAAGTTGGCTTATTGTCAACTTGTTCAACTTGCACCAGCTAATCTCTAACCTTGAGTCTCTAAACTTCATATTCATGTTTTTACAGATGAGGATATTATCCTGGTGAGCCCTGTCCATCCTGTGACTGAGGGACATCCTGTCACTCTTGGCTGCCAGTTGAATTCAGGAGAGATTCTTTCGAAGGTGGATTTTTATAAAAATGACAAACTCATCCAAAAAGACACCAGAGGGGAGCTGACTATCACTGCAGTCGCAAAGTCAGATGAAGGCTTTTACAAATGTAAACGACAAGTGTCACCGCAAGGTTTACGGAGTTGGACGTCACCAGAAAGTTGGATGTCGGTAAAATGTGAGTTTGATGAAAAACTGAATATACAAAACTGAAAATACAAAAGTGAACATGTGACTAGTGTGAAAGTGAAAGTTAGAGTTGGTTATCATGGGTTTATGGAAAGGATAACGCCTGATGGGGTGTCCATTATCAGGAATTAACCTTGCACCAGGGTCATTTGCACCATGTTCATTTGCCAAAGGAACAGGAATTAAGACCACGAATTTATATTTTCAAGTATTTCAGTTCTGCAACCAAAATGTTCAAGTATTTCAGTTCTGCAACCATAACTTAGTTTCCGTGGCAACACCTGATGACAACTACCATCCCAGGGTATGAAATGGAAACGTCATTATTCCAGTAAATAGCCCTTGCTACGACTTGGTAATGGGAGATATTTCTTGTTCGCTCAGCTCATAGAACCCTTTAGCTCAGCTACGAGCCAGAAAGCTAACGTTGTGCTAGCAAGATTTAAAGCCAATAATATTGAATAATAATGATAAAACTGAATTTCCCCACTGTGGGACTAATAAATGAATATCTTCTTCTTCTTCTTCTTCTATTGTGTATGGTTGACAAACTGTAAATATAATTTGACAGTATGTTTAACAACAAGACTAGTTAGCTATCTAGCCATGTCATTGTCCCCAAATCAATATCACTTTCACAAAATCTTGTTTAGCATAAGGTTAGCATAAAGCTAATGTAATGCCAGCAAGATTCAAAGTTAATAACACTGCGTACAGTCTAACAGTAAATTTAATTTGACAACAAGTTTAACAGCAAGACTAGCTAGCTATCAAGCCATCTCATTGGTCCAAATCAATATCAAGATTTTCACAAAATCTTGATTACCATCAAGTTAGCACAAAGCTAAAGTTATGCTAGAAAGATCCAAAGTCAATGAGATTGCGTGCGGTTGAAAAACGCTACATATAATTAGATAGTATTTCTAACAACAAGACTAGTTAGCTGTCCAGCCATGTCATTATCCCCAAATGATTCCCACATATAATTTAATAATAATAAATATATATAATACAAATAATCTACTTAGTAGGTGTCCATTATCAAGAAATAATGAACACCCTGCAGCCAATCAGAAGTGAGTATTCACCCAGGCCATGGAATAAGTAAGTGTATTTAAGTTTATATGTTCTAATACTTTTGCAATTATTTATTTTTATAGTTGGTGTACTTGTATTTTTGCAGATGTATGTGTACACGTGAGTGTATATGTAGGTTATTGTTAAATGATTTTTGGATGAGAGTCTGAGTTTTATTATTGGAGCTTGATGTGACCTTGACTCAGGTTTCTAAAGCACTCTGTAAAATCTATTTGCGGAAGGTGTTATATAAATGAATATTGATAATATAGGTCATATAATACTAATTTAGGTTATTTATTATAACAGCGTCCAGGCCTGAAAAAAGCTCTCCATTTCCTGTGCTGTTGATTGTTGGGCTGGTTTGTGGAGTATTACTGATTATTCTCCTGCTGCTGTTTCGGTATCGCTACAGAAAGTCAAAAGGTGAGATCTTTTCTGATAAAATATTTATTCTGATGTATTTACATGTACTGTAGTAACAATAAAACAATTTGCAATACAAAACCACCAAATGCCTTTATTTTTCTTTTTACAGATTCATGCTTTATGAGGTTGCTACAACACTCTCTCATTGTGGACATAGCAGAACATTACATGTTCCTTATTAAATCCACTGTATTTACATCATGTTTTGGGCCCACCAGGTCTCAGAGCACCAATCAGCTCCCTCCTACAGACCATGTGATCAATCAGGAGGAAACTCAATGCAGAGAATACGCTTCTCTTCTCCATGGTCAGTTTAACCATGATTCATGCTGTGATTTATTGTTAACGCTAAACCTAACATTTCTATTCCTGGTTATCTGTTTTACGAGATAGTACAATTCATATTATTGGATCCAAATGATTAAAATGATGATTTCCCCTGCTCTGTAGGTGATTCTTGTCTCTATGAAACAATCAAAGGCCCAGAGGAACCTGAAAATGGTACAGTATTTACTTTGTGTTTGACATGGAGCAGTCTGAAATACCACGATAAAAAGATTAAGCGATAATTGCTAATTGAGATGCTTTTGTGCTTACATAATTGTCTTGTCATGAATTCATCTGATCCTTCCAACAGGGGAGCATAATGAACCAGAGGAGAGAGTTTACACAAATGTGGCGACAGGATCAGCTACAGGTACAGTCAAGTATAGCATAGAAATATTGTATATAATGAACGTTTTTATCGGGCACTGTCTGACACGGCTGATTTGGCACCAGCATCGATATTTGTATTCAAAAACAGTCAGTGTCGTGAAGCGCCTTTTTACATAACCCTAAATATATTTACCTTTTGGTTTTTAGGGGCGGCAGTAGTTCAGTCTGTAGGGAGTTGGCTTGGGAACCGGAGGGTCACCGGTTCAAGTCCCGCCATGGACCAAGAACTGAGTGTGAACTGGTAGCTGGAGAGGTGCCAGTTTACCTCTTGGGCACTGCCGAGGTGCCCCTGAGCAAGGCACCAAACCCCCAACTGCTCGGGGCGCTTGTCAGGAGCAGCCCCATCACTCTGACATCTCTCCATTGTTGCATGTTTGTGCATGTGTGTATTCGGGTCTGCATGTACCGTGTATAAGTTAACAACAGAGTGAAAAAAAATTGAATTTCCCCTCTTGGGACTAATAAAGGACTATCTTCTTCTTCTTCTTCTTCTTCTTCTTCTTCCAGATCAATAAAGACATATGTATGGACAAAATAAATGTCCATAGATGACAACATGAAAAACCACATCCTTGTTTAAACACTATCTGCAGCTTATGTGTAATTATTGTGTGCATTCCTAGTATTTTGAACAGGTAACCTGATACTTGGTACAAAACTATAGATTATTACAAATAAGAATTAAAATGTTTGTATTGAGTGTTTATGTCCTGGATTTCTTCATCAGTAAAGTATAATGTCACTTTGTTTTCAAAAGCTCTTGTATACAATTTTGAATGCAGGCTGGCTCAAAAATATTTGTACTTTAGTGATAGTGCGGATATAATACAGTATTATAATATACTGTATAAGTCAGCATTCCTTTTATTTTTGACGAAAAAGATAAGATAAGATAAGATGAACCTTTATTAATCCCCGGAGGGAAATATGGGAAAAAGCTGGACTCATTTACAGCATTTAATCTGTTATCAGACAATTTGTTCAACAATCAAGTTTGTCTGTCTTTTTAAATATCGTTTGATTGACTGTATGTATTTTAGTTTCACCTGGACGAATTTAGTACTTTTGACCATTTTATGCAACAATAAACTTCCAGCGCAAAGTCAGCAGCGTTTCTAATTCTTATTTCATTCTCTAAAAACAGATTTTAGATAAAATCTAAAGACCTACACATTCTAAACTAGAGAGAAAAACAAAATAACCTGACGAACTACTGATGCTTTGCCTTCAATATATTTTCCTTAAACTGTACCATTCAAACAAAGAAAAACTCAAATGTACTCACAAGCAAAGTGCAACCTATCCAGCACTGACACCCCGCTTCTGAGAAACTTTTTAAGCTGGCACGAACGTGAAACTTCAGTACAAGACAAAAAAAAAAACGTCCAACATGAATACTTTGTATTTGATGGCACAGAAAACGTATGGAAATACTGAATATCAAGCATATACATATATAAACACATTCGGTATGTATAATGTACTGTATATAAACATGCATTTGATACTTATTTAATGTTCGTATATAATACACTCCATGAGTAACAAAAAACGTAAGTATATCCTGTCTACTTTGAATTTAACAGTAATGATGATAACGTTTATTATACTAGCAACAATGAAGAAGATAATAAAATGGACTTCATATTTAAGCCTATGCATATATTTATACCTGCTTACTACTGTTCAGAGTGGAGCCTATCCCAGCATGCATTGGGCTAGAAGCAGGAAGACACTTAACTGTGGCCGTATTCCATATTACAGTTCATTCTATTACTGTTAAGCGTATTAATATAAGAAATTTACTTACCATTTATGCTAACAGGAAGCTCTGCCAGACATGTGCCTCCAGTATCAAGATCAATGAAACTGCAGCTTTTTCCTGAGAGAAAATGAGTTACACACCACTTTGTGGCTTTGTTTTCAGGCTTTAAAAAATCTAGCCCATGTCGGTAGACTTTGGCCAATCACATGTCATTTCAGAGAGAGAGCGCTCCTATTGGCTGTTCATTCAACGTAGGCAGCTGTCAATCACTTGTGAACTCATTTTACAGCTAAACAGTCCTCTAGAAGAGAGAAATGGGCATTACACTAACAGAATATTGATTCATATTTGATAAGTGATGCTTAGTTTGACCGTTTGATCGGAGTTTATGACGGTCGGCTCTCATTGGTTGTTTTCCTCCGGTCTGTGAAATCTTGCAGATGTCATTAGCAACACTGGAGGGTACAGAGGCACACAATGATTTCATGTTATCTGCCTCATGTACTACTCTCAGGATATAATGACCATTTTATAAAAATAACATCCTCTTAATTATATTACCTCCATTTCTACCTACTGCGGCTTTAAGTGTAGTTGGCATTAGCAATTAAAAGTTGAAGTTGATTAACATCTGATGGCATAATTAATGCACTATTTCCTGTTATCAGTTCCTATATAGGATACTATAAAGATTAGTATATACAATATACTCTTTACCATTAGTACATAGCATGAAATTGTGCATTGTGTTATTTTTGGAAACTGAAGAAAGCAAACAATTCATTTTAGGTTTTCCACAAAATTTCTGGTTTTATGTCATTATTGCTTGATTGTCAAGTCTCGTCAAGTCTATTAAGTCTAGTCATGTTATTATTTATGTTAAGTTAAAGTCACCCATGTCTAGTCTTGTCATGCACTTCCTGATTTATTTTGTAATCATCTTTTCCCTCTCGTTTCAGACCCTGACTTCCTCCCTTTGTGTGATTTTCCCGCCTGTGTGATTGCAAGCCCCGCCCCTGATTGGTTCCACCTGTGCTCCCTACCTCATGTATAAATAGTCCTCGTCTCCCTTTGTCTTTGCCAGTTTGTCTTGTTCAGTCCGTGTGTCATGTCAGGCTCTTCAAGCCAGCTTTTCTTGTCCTTCATGTTTTGATCCGTGTTTCAAGTTGTATTTTTGAACCTTAGTAAGATTATTTTGTGTTGCAGTCTTTTCCTCCTCGTGACTGCTTTGTGTTGAACTTTGAATCCTCCCTGTGAGCGTTTTAAGCTGAACATTGTCCAGAGAGCGTTTTTTGTTAATCAGTGATTGGATAATTAAAACACTTTTTGTTAAATCATGTCAAAGATCATTACATTGATTTTATTTCAGCTGTGCAGCTGACGCACAAAACTGTGCAGAGATATTGCATGAAAATTATATAAAATAAATTACAGACAGCTTGCTGCAAAAACATTTATTGCTGTATAAAAAAGTCAAATAAAAAGTGCAAAATAACCTCCAGGTAAAAACAAAGCACATAAAGTACGAATAAAGTACCAACCTCTCTTTATGGTCCTGGTTGTTTAGACACAAATCACAACAGGCACGTTACATGGCTGCTGTTCCAGCTTCTTCTGTTACTACAGGATGTGATTTTCCTATGAAAAGAGAGATGATTTGTTCGAAATGTTGTCCCAGATTACATAAACAGATGTTCAACTGACAAACTCTCGGTGAAGAATAAATGAGAGTACTGTAAAGAAAACTATGCAGAAACCAATTATACAGCAGAATAAAATATTATGGCTTTTACATTATTGCTTATAATCTAATATATTTACTCTGCTTTCTTCAGTAATGCATATGCAGTGTACAGTATATATACATAAGAATATGCATACATAAACTAGAAAAGCACTCGGAGAGCGCAGACCTCCGCCAAGCACCATAGTTTTTTATATAAATTGCTATAAAATCCACCATCTGGATCAGATCTGGATCAGCCTTTGGGATTTGATAGAAGTCCACATTGTAAATCCCTGAGTCAAATTTCATGACACAAACAAACAAACAAACAGATAAACGCCGGCAAAAACATAACCTCCTTGGCGGAGGTAAAAAATAAGAGTAGGAGGAAACAAGTTTAATAAGAATTAATAAAAAAAATACCAAAATATAAAAAATGAGCAATGTGTTGTTGGAGATTATGTTTTTGCTGGAGTTTATCTGTCTGTTTTTTTGTTTGTCTGTGTTCAAGATAACTCAAAAACTTATGGACGGATTTTGATGAAATTTTCAGGGTGTGTCGAAAATGAAGAACTGATTTAATTTTGGGGGTGATCCGGAAGAAATCCTGGATTCTGGATCACTTTGAAATTTTCGTTAACATTGGGGTAAATGGGACCCAAAAAATTGTTTCTCAATATCTCTGGTAATTGTTGCCCAAAGCTCATGAAATTTCACTCAAGGATTTACAATGTGTACTTCTATCAAATCCCAAAGGCTGATCCAGATCTGATCCAGATGGCGGATTTTAGAGCAATTTATACAAAAAATGGGAGTACTCTTACATTTTGGCCTACTGTGCATTTAATATTAGAGGTAGAGATTTCTAACAAGCAGCATCGTGTAGCTGAGACAATTCAGCATCTGAAGTATGTCAACGAATTTGATCTAGCTTTAATACTTGAGGAGATAGATCCAGAAGAAACCGCCAGGGGGGAAACTATGGTGCTTGGTGGAGGTCTGCGCTCTCCGAGTGCTTTTCTAGTTTTCTAAATGTATTTTCTTTTTAGGGGAGTGACATTAACACTGTTTAATATAATTTCACAGATTAAACAGTGTCGGTGACAGTATTTCTGAGTATACGTATCTGGTTGTGCTGACATGCATACATATACAATTAGAAGAAAAAGAATAAACGAGACAAAAGTTACCCGTCTCAAATACTTGTTAGTCATAGTCTTAACCATGAAAGATGTTGCAATAAAGAGTTATGCAATGACAACAAGGAAGATTGTGCAATCACCTTTAGCGTGCCCACAGTGGATTAGTGTATTCAACACCAAAATAAAAAATGATGCTTCATCAGTTATGATCTGACTAACAGAGAAGCTGTCAAAATGAGATAAACAAAAACTGTTCTGTTCTGGAAACTGCTCAGAAACCCTATTATTGTCAATATACGTAGGAAAGCCATCGATCCTCTGAATGCCCTCAGTCTCTACTTTGTGTCTGTAAAGGTTCATGAGGCTGCGATTATCCTCGAGGTCACCACAGGTCATTGTAGTGAGGACAGGTTTAAAGAAACTAACATCTGACATCGTCACACATGAATACAACTGCTCTTAGTGGATCCACAAGAGTCTCAGCTTTACAGTGATACCAAATTTATGCAATTCAAAGACTGCTTAGGTACTCCTGTATGCAGAAATAGTCATATATTGTATTTTAGTAAAGGCAAAATGCCCAAAACTGCATGTCATAATCATAAAGTGTATAAGGGGAGACTCGTGGGTACCCATAGAACTTATTTCATTAACATATCTGGAAATCAGAGGTCCAGGGACCCCTTTGAAAATCACCATGCCAGGTTTTCCTCACAAAATTAACGTAAATTAACGGTTTTCTTTTTTTTATATATATATATATATATATATATATGATATCAGTATCTTCGCTCTAGTTTTAAGGGGTTAAGAGAAACTGGAGAAACCTCTGATACTCTGTTGTTACTATTCAACAAGGATGCGCCGATCGGATATTCTGATTCAGTTAGCTGGATCGGATATCTGTGCCAATGGGGCCAATTTAATCAATACAGTTCCATCTTTACATTAGAGACTGGAATTTTAATTTCTGGTCAAATTTGACCAATCTGTTGCTGAAAATGCTTCTTCAGGTTTTAACAGGTTCCTGTTAATTTTAAATCTTAATAATAAATAATTCAGTAAATGTATATCTATGCATGTATTTGTCACATTTTGTTTTGCAAAGTTAAGAAAGCAATGTTTAAGTAGAGCCTGATGTTGCCCTACACATAAAAGAATGATCCCAGTCACTTCCACACAGTGATGCAAACTGCTTATTAATTAAACACCAGTATTGGATTAGTACTCGGTATTGGCCGATACCCAAAACCCAGGTATCCTTAGCAGTATCAGGACTGAAAAAGTTCACAGAGAAAGCCCAGCACACAGAACGAAGTGTCTCGTTTTTACATCCAGCACTGACACTGTTGCTCTGTATCTGGCAAATACACGATTTCCACTTTAAAGCATATGAGCAAGTATTTACGTCTCATATAAATGTGAGCCCATTTGTTTTCTACAAATTACTTTTCTAAGAATAGCCTATCTCTCTTTCCTTCCTGTTTTACTTTGACATGTTCACTTCCTGCTAAGGCAATGCAAATACAATTTAAGTTGAGTCTTGTACAAGGTCCCAGCTTAAAAACAGCAAGTAAATAGTAAATTTGCACATCATATCAAGGTGATAACTATGTCGGAAAGGCACAGCTACATATGCTGTATGGTAGCATCATATTTGTGTTGGAGAAGCTCAGAAGTTTAATTTAATACGGTGCTGTTGGAGGATTTAGGCTTTACCTTCTTTCCCATTCTTGGCCTGACCATTATTGTGATTGCAAATCCGAGCATCTAAAACAACAGACAAATATAAACCTAATATAACCTAAACCTAATATTTTCTATAATTTAACGATTACTTATGTTCAAGATTTCCTATGATCTGTGGAATAAAATATTTGCACTGCTGTGTTAGATTAAGAAGTGTTTTAAATTTGTAATGCATATTTCTCTACTTTATGGTCTGACAGTAGCTTCGATGCATAAATCCACTGTTGGAAATTTCCATCTGCCTGTTTTGCCCCTTTATGTTGCTAAGATTAGCAACTTTGCAGCTACCACAGAAGAAATAAGCCGACAGAACTCATCAGCGCGAGTGACCAGTTCCTCTTCACACATTTAAAGATGTGTTGCTGTGATAGCATGAATTTAAAAAGTGCCAACATCACACGGACGCAGTAAACTATCTGTGAAAGTCTGCAAAGCATACTAATAGACAACACAACCATTAACACAGTATGCAAGTAGTGACGTAAGTAAAATGTAGAGACTTTTCAAACTTAAAGGGTAACTTTGGTATATTCCAACTTATTTTCCCACATATCTGGAACAAACAAGAAACTGTTGTCCCCATTAGTCACTTAGAAACAAAAACATGAGATAACAGGGTCCACTTTTGAAAATACCACAGTTACCCTTTACATTAAATCCCATTTACACTCCAGTGACCTGTTCGATTAGATTTTACATACATGACCAGGTTAAATAGTAGGGCTGTAGGTATTCGCATTTATCTCAGTCCCTGTAACACCCAACACCATAGTATACTTTGAGAGGATTTATATGCGAATGAAATAAATAATCTATTAATTAGAAATCCAGTGTTTTTGAGAATTGATATAGTATCACAAAACATACGATACAGTAGTGATATTTAATCTTTAGATATTTTCTTACATCACTATTAAATATGTCCAACAGTGCAACATAAAATACTACGTTTTTCTTAACTGTAGTTTAACAGGCTAAAGAATGCATCTTTAAGACACTAACTGTACTTCAGTAAATATGATAAAGGGCCATTTTACTAATTTTCAACCAGAATCTTACTGTATTATTACAATGTAGGAAAAGCGTACTCAACCTCTTATCTGGGGTCGGGTCGCGGGGGCAACAGCTCCAGTAGGGAACCCCAGACTTCCCTTTCCAGGAAGACATTAACCAGCTCTGACTGGAGGATCCCGAGGCCGGTGTGGAAGTATAATCCCTCCACCTAGTCCCGGGTCTTCTCCAGGCCTCCTCCCAGCTGTTCGGGCCTGGAACACCTCCCTAGGGAGGTGCATCTTTACCAGATGCCCGAACCACCTCAACTGGCTCTTTTCAATGCAAAGGAGCAGCGGCTCTTCTCTGAATCCCACACAGATGGCTGAGCTTTTCACCCTCTCTCTAACGAAGATGCCAGCCACCCTCCTGAGAAAACCCATTCTGGCCGCTTGTACGTTCTAGTTCTTTCGGTCATGACCCAGCCCTCATGACCACAGGTAAGAGTAGGAACAAAGACTGACCAGTAGAGCTTTGCTTTCCGGCTCATCTCCCTCTCTTTGTCACAACGGTGTGGTAACACGAACACAATACTGCCCCCACTCCTCCAATTCTCCGGTCTCACGTTCCATTGATCCTCACTCATGAACAAGACCTATAGGTACTTGAACTCCTTCACCTGGGGTAAAGACTCCCTACCCGGAGTAGGCAATCCATTGGTTTCCTGCTGAGAACCATGGCCTCAGATTTAGAGGTGCTGGTCCCCATCCCAGCCGCTACACACTTCACACTAAATGACCACATCATCTGCAAAAAGCCGCGATGACACCGATCAGCAAACCCTCCACCCCCTGACCACACCTCGTTATCCTGTCCATGAATATCACTAACGGGACTGGTCACAAAGCGGGGTTGGTTGTGTAAAGAAAATCATGTAACGTAATTAAAAACACTGCTGACAGCATACTACTGGAACAAAAGTTTATTGATGCATAAAATGGTCAACCAAATGTGTTAAAATACAGAAAACTGAGGGCATGTCTTTTCTTTCTTTTATATTATCTGCCATTAAATAAACTGTAGAAAATGTTGTTTAATACTTGGATAGCAGAGGTTCACAAAATTATTACATTAAAGCTCCAAATACTGTTAAAACAAAGACTTTGTACATATTGGTTTTGTCCATCTTTACTGATCTGGAAGGAAAAAAGATTGATGGTTATTTAAGTTTTGCTTAAAGGTGTTTTGTTACATTTTACTCCCATTTAACCAGAAACTGCTAAATTACGGCTGCATTATTACCAGATGCTGTTCCTGGTTTGACCTCAGAATAAACAGTTTCTTCTGCTGCTGCAAGACGGGATTTTCCTATGAATGGAGAGATTATTAGTTTCTGTGTCGTGCCGTGTACCATTTAACTGATTAGCATTAATCGGTCAAAATTCATAATGTCAGTTAATGGTTAATTATGAACATCCCTATTGTAGGTGGACGTAAACTTTACTTACCTTTGTCTTTCTTGACTTTAGTGTTGGAGTGTATCTGGGCATACATCAGATTGTCCTCTAAAACAGAAGCCACATTTCAGGTTTTCTTTGTACAAGTCATATATGTATAAATAAAGATATATGAAATGTGGTGCATACTTATGTTTATTTCATAACTGTATAGTAGTGTCAGATATTAAAATGCATAAATAGCTAAATGAAACAGAATTTACAAAAAGTCCAAAAGT
This sequence comes from Pterois miles, assembly GCA_947000775.1. Taxonomy (NCBI): domain Eukaryota; kingdom Metazoa; phylum Chordata; class Actinopteri; order Perciformes; family Scorpaenidae; genus Pterois; species Pterois miles. The sequence continues at coordinate 1,539,632 of CAMQGK010000008.1, forward strand.
TCTTATGTGTAGTATTTGGGCATTGCTGACATTGGTGACACCTAGTGGTAGTATTAAAAAAGTAGAAAAGTGAACAAAGGCAAAGTCGTTTCATACATGAATGTATGAAACGACGGTACTCTGTTTAGGTACTGCTAACCTACATCGAAACGATTTCATGTAATTCTGAACTAAAGCACTCACCGTTAGCAATCTTTTTAAGCTCAACAACAGAATACATGACATCCCCAGATTCATCTGAAATAAAAATATATGTATTTTTTTTAATTTAGGAACGTTGTTTACTTTAAATCATAATATTCTAGTATTTCGAGCTGCTCCATGTTGAAGACAAACTATATACTGTACCATTTTCAGGTTCTGCAGAGCCTTTGATTGTTTCATAGAGAACAGTATCACCTACATATCAATGAAAATCAAGTCATGGTCACATTAATCAATTTAATTCCTTTATATGAATTCTATAATCTTGTCATATAGATAACCACAAATAGGAATGTGAGTTAATGATAAATATTGAAAATGAATCAATGTTACGCTGACCATGGAGAGCAGAAGCGTGTTCTTTGGGTTGACGTTCATCCTGGTTGATCATGTGGTCTGTAGCAGGATCCTGATTGGTGCTCTGAGACCTGGTGGGCCCAGAACATGAAGTAAATACAGTGGATTAAATAAGGAACATGCGGTGTACTGTTGTGTTGTTGAGTGTTGTACCGACCTCATAAAGCATGAATCTGTAAAAAACAACCAAAGGCATTTGCTGTTACATGGTTTTGTATTGCAAATTGTTACTACAGTTCATGTAAATACATCAGAATCAGCATTTTATCTGAAAAGATCTCACCTTTTGATTTTCTGCAGCAATACAGAAACAGCAGCAGGAGAATAATCAGTAAGACTCCACAAACCAGCCCAACAATCAACAGCACAGGAAACAGAGAGCTTTTTTCAGGCCGGGGCGCTGCTGCATTTTTAAAATATAAATTAAAAATATAAATATACAAGTATGTGCACTTACACATTCATCATGATTAGATAGCATAAGAACTAGGGATGGGAACGGTTTGGGTAAAAATCCGAACCGTTCGGTTCGCTAGTCATGGTTCGGGTTTTGAATGTATCGTTCGGTTCATTTGAAATAGGTTATGAGGCTGATTGTGTAATTTTAAATCAAGGCCGATGGAAAGAGGCGGGGACACGGCGGACGGGGTATGGGGTATAACATGCGCAGTGTAACTGAAACTGAGGTTGTGCGCTGTGATTGGCTCAATTTCGGCGAGGGCGGACCAGATTTTACTGCGCATGTCTCAACCACCGCCACTGTGCTTACACTACCACAGTTATTAGCTCGACACCGCACGTTAGCTCACCGGCTAACAGCGAATGGTAAACTAGTGTAAGTAAGTGACTTACAGTAGCTACAGTACTACTTACAGTAGCTACAGTACTACCTACAGTAGCAGTGAAGCAGTGATGTGCTGTTATTGAGGGTCCGAACTACAGAGCCTCTGTGTTATTAATATATGAACCACTTCATATGGTTTGTGGAACCTGTAAATTAATTTTATTAAATAATATGATTCAATAATATCTGTGCTTTTTTTCATTTTAAGATCAAATCGGTGCAGTTTGAGATGTTAACTGCCTCTTGTTGTAACAAATGCCCCCGGTCTCCCCTTCCGTATGTAACACTAAATCCTGCCAAAAGACCAAGGTTGTGGGTGCTGCAGCAATTTTCGATTAACAATCGAATAATTCCCAGTGATTTTCATATAGTATTTTTGCATGGGAATGCACATCCCTAGTGGACACATTTTTATTTTTGCAGTGTTTCATTACTGAATAGCCAAATATACAAAACAATTGCTCTTACACAAACAAAGCCAGTTCCATAATAACTTTTTTTTTTTAAATCTCAGATTGTAACAGCTTACAAAAACAAACTCAATCAAGCTCACATTTTACTGACATCCAGCTCTCTTCTGACGTCCACCTCAGCCAGCCCGGCGGTGAATCTTTTCCTTCGCATTTGTAAAAGCCTTCATCTGACTTTGCGACTGCGGTGATAGTCAGCTCCCCTCTGGTGTGATTTCTGATGAGTTTGTTATTTTTATAGAAAGCCACATTGGAAAGAACCTTGTCTGTCTTCAGCTTGCAGCCCAGAGTGACAGGATGCCCCTCAGCCACAGGATAGACAGGGCTCTCCAGGATAATATCACCATCTGTAAAAACAAAAAAAAAAGAATATGAAGTTTAGAGATCAGCTGGTGCAGGTTGAACAAGCTGATGTACGATGATGAGAATAAATGTAATGTTGAATTTATTATACAGCTGGGCAAACACCTTGCATCTGAATGATGGAAATGATTGCCTGCTGGGCTTGAGTTAGCCATGTTATGATTTGAGCATATTTTTTATGCTAAATGCAGTACCTGTGAGGGTTTCTGGACAATAGCATCACTGTTTTGTGTTTTTAATCAATTTCCAACAATAAATATACAGTATACTGTACATACATTTGCATAAAGCAGCATATTTGTCCACTCCCATGTTGATAAGAGTATTAAATACTTGACAAGTCTCCCTTTAGGGTATATTTTGAGCAGATAAAAAAGCATGCAAATAATTTACGATTAATTGTGATTAACTATGGACAGTCATAAGATTCATCATGATGAAATATTTTTATCGACTGACAGCCGTACTAAATAGTTAGCCAATGTGACTTTTATAGCAGTGTGCTAACTGAGGAGCCAAGCTAGAGCCATAAAATTGTAAAGCTACCCAGAGTATAAAATAAATGGCGGATGGATTTTGTCCTAAAAACATCAGAGGGCAATAAAATCCATATGACATTTTCTTGGAAAACATTACACTGGAAGTTTGTTTAATAGATTGTTAAAAGAGATATCATTACTCATTTTGAATTCTGGTCAATCTATATGACAGAATGTTGAAATACTTCCGAAATTTCAAATTAAAACTCACACAGTATCGTGATGTTGACTGCATTGCTGAACTGTCCCGTTTCAGACTCACACCAGTACACTCCACCTAGCCAGTAATGGTCCATGTAGCATGTGGATCCAGTCATCGTCCCCCAGAGAGTACAATATTCCAGATAGTCAGATTTATGAAACCTGCCCACTCTCCACTCAGTGGACTGGCCTTCACAGCTCAGTGACATTGGCACTTTGGTGAAATGCTGCACTCTGTCAGGACTCACTGTGAGAGACGCTGCTGAATGAAAATCTGGAAAAAAAAAAAAACACAAAAACATTAAGATTACAAAGCCCACGATAAAAATAGGTTTATTGTGGATGTAATAATTTTCACTGTTGAGGCTCAAACAGCTCTGAATTATAAAGCAGTGTAACACAGGACACATTTATGTAGTTAATGCAGGGATGGCATGTATGCAAACTACACAGAAATCAGCACTTAAAAGAAGGTATTAATAGGAGGTATTAATGCAAGGATGCATACTGCCCTCTGGGTGTATAACATCCACTTGAATCACGAATGACACGAAGAAGAGTGTAAAAGGCATATGTGTAACTTATTTATACAAAGCATGTCGTTTAGCTGCAAGCTCGTCCGCCCGGTGATGGTGAATATGAAGTTATCAGTACTGTTATAGCTGTGAATGTAGCAGTGCAGTATGTGTACAGCTCGTCAGTGAATAAATGCTACACCTCCTCCACACCCAAGCCAAGCTCTTATGTCTTGTTTGCCAGCTGATTAAAGCGAAGGCGGTTAGCCCTGGAGTTAGCGACGACAACAGCTCAGCCTCACTTAAGGTGGTATTTTAACTGAATAATCGAGCATTAATCGGTCAAAACTAGTAATGTTAGGAATTAATTAATAATGAATTAGCCAACATCATTCTATTTTAGAAAGTCATACTCAACATTTGGCCTGATGCTGGTTTGTGGGAAAATGTCACCACAATATGTGGTGTCATCCATTGTGCAATAATGGAAAAGTCAAAACAAACTTACCTCCAGACCAGACAAACTTAGGTTTACTGTAGTGAGTGTAAAACGCCGGATCTCCTCTTCCAGCTCTGCATGCATATCCTGCTGTGAGCGTCTGGTCATGAACGATGTGGAAACTCTGTTCAGTCCCGTTGGTGCTGCCAGGTAGCAGCTCATACCTGTAGGAGTTCTCTGCTAGTTGGGGAACAGCCTTATACCAGTAAAACCTCCATCCTGCAGATGGATTTGTAACGTTGCAGTTCAGAGTTACCGAGTCTCCAGGACTCGGCCATAATGGAGACACAGTGAGGACAGGCTGAGGGCTATCTGTTGGAAAGGGATTTCACACAATGAAGACTTGTGATGAATCGTTTGTACTTTACATCCATTATTTGTGTCCTACATATTTTTTCTCTATCACTAAATCTGTAATACAGGGGTGAAGTTGAGGGCAAAAACTTACTGGAAGATGCTCTCAGTTTGAAAGAACTACTCCACTCTGTTGAAGACTTCTCACTTTTTATTCTGCCCTTACACCAGTAGTTTCCATCATGTGATGATCTAATCATGTGTTCCCTTGGTTTTGTGTGGGAGTTGGGTATTATCCATTCATACTCCCACTCAGCATGTCTTCCATCCTTAATTTCACACGTGAGGGTGATCTTCTCTCCAGAGTAAATCTCAGGCCAGTTGGGTTGTGGGGTCACAACAGCCCTGTATGTGACTGCCCCAAATAGAAAAGATAGAAAAGGTTAAACATCAAATATCAGTGTTAGTCTTAATCCTTATTCGTCAACACACTGTACTGTATACTATACTGTATCTTTTATTTATATTTATGGCTGATGAGCCACTGTAGAATGTTTGTTTATTAAATCAACAAATATTCATTATCATTTTTTTTTTTTTTTTTTTGCCTATTGTACCAAAAACATACCAAACCGTGACCCAAAACTAAAGTACACACTGAACCATGAATTTTGTGTACCGTTCCACTACTAGTGCCATGACCTCTCACCTCAAGATAAGTGGATGAAAATGGTTCTATGGGCACACGTGAGTCTCCACATTGCAGACATGTCCATCTTATGCTAATTTCATGCAGTTTGGGGCAACAAAACATGCCATTTTTTAAAAATATGCGGTGTATTTCTGCATATTTTGGTCCGTAACAGTCTTGGAACACTGTAAAGCTGAGATTGCTGCGGATCCAGTGAGTCCAATTGTATTCATGTGGAACGACATTAGTCCCCATAGCAGTGATTTCACATTGTGACTTTTTTAATACCAGTTTTCCTAAAATTAGCTTTGAAAAAAAATACAATATAATTTGCTTATAGGATCATTACTCCTGTATCGTAAGACCTATCATATCGCCAGATTCTTCCCAATACACAGACCTAATTCCATATCAACGAGCTAAGTTTATCTTTACCGACTGGATCACTGTACTCTGTGTAGTAAACAGGATCTCCTCTTCCTCCTCTGCACCAGTAGAGTCCTCCTTGTGACACACGGATTTGTCCATTTGAGAGATCATCTTTTTGTGTGGTCAATAGTTCGGAGGCTTTGTTGCCTCGGTACCAGAAGTATTTCCAACCAGATGATGATGACTGGCTCACAGAGCAGGTCAGAGTCACATTGCCACCTGTTATGATGGCTGTCCTATCAGCACTCAGTTGGGCCTTTGGTTGTGCTGTTTAATTTAGAGTAAAGACATAAAAAAGGTAATTATTGCCCCTGTGAATCAGTCCAGTTTGAAAGAAAATGAGTAATATAATCCCATCCTGCATTCTTGGTGCTATAACTAATTGCAGAAAATAATATAGAAAATAATGAATCACTGTTTGAAATCTGTGTACATTATTAAGGTATAGTAAACTCATGAAGATCAATAGAAACTATGCTCATGTTTCACAAAGCTACTTACGTTCCATTTTCAGTTTTACCGGATCCGATTTTTCGTCCTCACTAAATTTACACATGTACGAACTCCCGTCTGGCGTTATTTGAAGTGTGTTTTTTGATATAATTGATGGCTGACGGTTTGTGTCGCTTTCAATAGGCGATCCGTCTTTGTAGAAGGCAGCATTGATCTTTGCCTGATTGCGATGCCTGCAGCGAAAAGTCACTGATTCTCCTTTAAACACGATGGATGCAGGAGTTTCCAGGATTACATCTTTCTCTGTGTAACACAGGTCATACCTTGTCTTAGTCAAACAGTTAAACTAAATCAACACATCATTAATATGAATAAATGACAAAACAAATTACTGATTTCTGTTTTTAACATAATGGGGACAAAAAACTGAACTCACTCTTACTGTACTAAGTTTACTGAGCGACATTTCCTCTTAGGAAGGCTTAATACTCACCTGTGCACACAAAGGTTAATATCTAAAATGTATTGTCCTGTATTAATTTCTCACAAGGGACAAAATATTAGATGGTGTGTTGGTAAACCCCTATTATCATCATGTAAATGCCTTCATGTGAACAGCTGAACCCTGTAAATCTTTTATGTTCTTATTTCAATGGTCATAATTATGTAATAATTGGTCCTTTATACGAATCACATGACTTAATGGATGCACAACTGTCTATATACTATACTTACATTAGATCAGGGGTGTCACATGGGGCCACATCAGCATTATGTTTACCCTCAAACATAAAAAGTGACCCAAAAGAGACACTCTGGCGAAATTACTTAGTTTTTTTTTTTTTCAGCCAGCAGCGGCTTTGTGCATGCAGGATTCATTCAGTCTGGATGTAGAGGGGTGAACATAAAGACCGATAAATGTGCTTTCACGTCAGTCTCCAATAGTGTCCAGAAAATCACTAGATTTGTCGCTCGCCACTTTTTTGAAAAAGAGAGGGGTCCGAAAACTCGCTAAATATAGAGACAAAGTCGCTAAGTTGGCAACATTGCACTACTGCTGGAAACCGCTGATTCTGAGATGCTTCAGTGTGCGTGTCACAAAATCGAGATGCATTGTGGGACATGTAGTTTAAGAACACCATACTTCTGTAAGAATCTGGACAGAATTGCATGATAAGCATAATATATCCTTTGCAAGTACTCGCGGGCCACAGAACATGAGGTGCCGGGCTTAATTTGGCCCACGGGCCTTGAGTTTGACACGTGCACTAGATTATCACTATAGCACTATTATAGGGGGCGGCAGTAGCTCAGTCCGTAGGGACTTGGTTTAGGAATTGGAGGGTCACTGGTTCAAGTCCCAACATGGACCAAGACCAACTGGTTGCTGGAGAGGTGCCAGTTTACCTCTTGGGTGCTGCCGAGGTGCCCCTGAGCAAGGCACCGAACCCCCAACTGCTCGGGGCGCTTGTCAGGAGCAGCCCCCTCACTCTGACTTCTCTCCATTAATGCATGTATGTGTACTGTATGAAATTAACAACAGAGTGTAAAAACTGAATTTCCCTACGGGGATTAATAAATGTTCATCTTATCTTATCTTATCACATTTAAATATAAATTAGCACTTCGTCAAACACGGTGATCATATCAATATGTCTCATAAATAAATGAGTACTTTTAGTGAATTTTGTCATGGTAGTAAAACTTTGATCACTTACCTGATACAGTTAGAGAGACTTTATTACTTTCTTTTCTATGAAGTGGTGGACTCTTGAAATCACCAATGCACTGGTGTTCACCACTGTGGCCTGGTGTTAGATCCTGTGATCTATATGTCTTATCTGGGCTGTATGGGACGAATACTTGACCATTTCTCATGATTGCATAATACCAGTCAGTGTCTTTTCGTTCTCTCATGTCACATATGAAGGTTACAGACTCTCCGGTAAAAAAAGTGGACCAGTTTGGCTCAATGGTCAGCACAGCATCTAGAAACCAGCACAAGACACATTGAGTGAAATGTTTTCTTTTTTGTCAGCGTATTTAATGAACATTAACCAAACGGAGCACACAGAAAGGATTTGTCTTAAGTGAATATCAAAACAAGATAATGTACAATTACCTTGAGCATGTCCACAGTTGAGGAGCATATAAAGAGCTAAAATAAGATTTGAAACTTCATCAGACATTATAAAACTGACATGAACTAATAACCATTTCTAACAGTTTTATCAAGTATGATTGAACAGAGGAAGTACTCACAGAAAAACCCCAGCGTAGACGGCAAAGTGTGCCCCATCCTCACATCGAACAATGGCACTCTGTTATTCTGTTTCTCAGAAATGCTCGCGTAAAAGGAGAGAAAGAAAGAGAAAGCTCCAAACTTATGAAGCATCTAGTGGAATCAGGAACTCAGGAGAAGCATAAGATGAATTACGAATGATTATTGGAAAGGAAGTTTTCTTTGACTTCTGCTTCTGAGTTTGCATGATCTTTGTTTCCTTCCCTTTTTAACAAAGCTCACACAACTACTGGCTTTGAACACAGCATGTTTTTTATGCTTACATATATATATATATATATATATATATATAGAGAGAGAGAGAGAGAGAGAGAGAGAGCGAGAAAGAGAGAGAGCGTTTCTAATGTATATTATATATTATTGTAATGTATATTATATATTATTTCTGCCCTGCAAAGATATGATCATCCTTTACGCTACTGCTGCCTCGCAAAGGCTCAGACACTATTGTAAAGGCTGCTACTGAACGTCAATGGTTTCCTTGTAGAATTAATAAACTGCCGACATGTCAGTTGTACGGTTTTAAAGGGCCACCGCGCGTGAAGCGAGTGGTGTCATACTCACTTTATAATCCATGGCTTTTCTCATGCAAATTTTATATGAATGTATGTTCATTCTTCAGCTTAAATCACATTGAACTCCGGTGCTGTAGAGAAAAGTATCCCATCCCGGAATTTGTACATGTACTCACTTTGTGGTGAAATTATGGGTCTGCAGTCACTCCCCACAGGAAGTGCGCTCGAGCATAAAAAAGTCATTAACAGACGAGAGCATAGAGAGAGAGAGAGTCCTGCATCCACTCCCAGCTAGACTCAGCTGCAGTAGTATTAGATGTGAGTCTATAGTTTTGTCATAGAGAATACTGTGCACTGTAATATTATGTGTTACTACACAGTGTGCCAGTGGTTAAGACTCGTAACATGTTGCTGAGTGCTAAATAGTAAACGCAGGTTTAATTTAAAACACATACAGGAACTAGGGCTGTCAAAGTTAACATGCCACTAATTTCTTCAATGCATTAACCCAGCATGTGGTTTTTAGGTTGTAGTGGGCTCAGCTTTAAATCTAGATCTAGTATCATATGAATCCACCTAAGGAATCCATCTGACCAAGCAAGCCATACTTGAGTCGTGTCAAACATGTCAGCTTGTTGTGAAGAAGGTTAAATAAAGCTCCAAAACGCACTAAATGTTAGTGAGGAAAAAATGTCGTGGCCATTTTCAAAAGGGTTCCTTGACCTCTGATAAGATATGTGAATATAAATGGGTTCTGTGGGTACCCACAAGTGTTCCCTTCACAGGCACTTCATGATAATCACATGCAGTTTGAGGCAAATCGTAGTCAAGTCAGCACACTGACACACTGACAGCTGTTGTGTGCTGTTGGGCTTGAATTTGCCATGTTAAGATTTGAGCACATTTTTATGCTAAATGCAGAACCCGAGAGGGTTTCTGGACTATATTTGACATGTTTTTGTGCTGTTAATTTATTTCCAAAAATCAATGTATACATATGTTTGCATTAAGCAAGAATATTTGACCATATAATAGAAGATATAATAGAATAGAATAATTTGCTATTAATCATGATTAAATATTTTAGTTTATTGACAGATCTAACAGGAACATGTTCCAGCTTTTCAGAAGGATTGACTAAAGAACGCAAAGCAGCAGATATGAAACAAAGACAATGCAATTCAATTTGAGTTACTACATAACCCATTTTCATTAACTGTATAATAAAAGCAAAGTAACTCCAACAGCCATATGTTACAAAACAGCAACTGCAACTGTAGGTAATATAACTGAGTGCTCTCACGCTAAACTTAATGATACAACAAACATACAAGCTTCTTGAATTGCAAAATTACCATTTAAATTAACAAACGTGTGTGATTCATGGCGCAATTCAAAGTGGATCATAAAAATATTTCCCATGGGACCAGAACCACCAGACGGGGAGGGACTTTGCCTTTTTATAGAAGAAGAAGAAGAAGATCTACCTTTATTAGTCCCACATTGGGGAAATTCAATTTACACTCTGTTAAACTCATACATGGTACATGCAGACCTGAAACACACATACATGCATTAATGGAGAGATGTCAGAGTGATGGGGCTGCTCCTGACAAGCGCCCCGAGCAGTTGGGGGTTTGGTGCCTTGCTCAGGGGCACCTCGGCAGTGCCCAAGAGGTAAACTGGCACCTCTCCAGCTACCAGTTCACACTCAGTTTTTGGTCCATGTCGGGGATTGAACCGGTGACCCTCCGGTTCCCAAGCCAACTCCCTACAGACTGAGCTACTGCCGCCCCCATACTAATGTAGGAACCTGAAACCTCCTTCTGTGTTCTGTGCCTGGATTCCCAGGTTACTCTGTTATCCTCCCCATGATGCATTTGTCAGCATCACATGTAAAGGTTTTTATGATGAGATACCACTTGGTTTGTTTGCATTTGTCGCTGAGAGCTGAGAGATTTAATTGAATTATAATTAAAGGAATAGCATGTTTTTTTCCAAAGCAAATCTCTCCAGTGAACACTTAGGGGCGGCAGTAGCTCAGTCTGTAAGGACTTGGGTTAGGACGTGGACGTCACGGGTTCAAGACCCCCATGGACCAAGACCATGGACCAAGACCAACTGGTTGCTGGAGAGGTGCCAGTTTACCTCTTGGGCACTGCCGAGGTGCCCCTGAGCAAGGCACCAAACCCCCAACTGCTCTGGGCACTTGTCAGGAGCAGCCCCATCACTCTGACATCTCTCCATTGACGCATGTATATGTACTGTGTGTGAAAAACAGAGTGTAAAACTGAATTTCCCCACTGTGGGACTAATAAAGGAATATCTTTCTTTTTTCTTTCTTTCTTTCTGATTGGATCTTGTTTTTACCAAAGAAATAGTGACTAACTGTGCTGATTACTAAAGCTCAAATTCCTGCTTTAAAAAAGACAAAATAATGTATGTAATTAATAATAATACCACTACTACTACTAATAATAATAATAATAATAATAATAATGGGAACTGGGAACAACATAATGAGCATGTCTAACATTTGGATATTTAGATAGCTGGGGTGCACACAAGACTTTTATAAAATCCTCTCAGCTCTTTACGGACCTGGGGAAAAAAAAAAAAAAAAAAAAACAGAAAAACACACATTTAATTATCTGGGGAATAAATCATTGAGTGTGAACATCATATGGCAGTATAATTACCAAGAGCTGTTCCTGGTTTAACTTCAGAATAAACCGTTTCATCCATTGATTTTCCTACGAATGGAGAGATGTTCTGGTTAAATAATAAAGTATACACATGATAATCTTTTACACAGGTTACTAATGCGTGTAAACTGTCCCTAAGTCATGCATGAAATATATAATAAACATACAGTACATTGCTAACAAGAAGCAAAATAAGAAATATGAAATTATAAATATCTATGATAAAAAAAAAAAAACACTGAACATGTTACATATTGTACATTGTACTGTGTGCAAGACCAAGCTGTTGGGCAATAACAAATGCAGGTGAACACAGACTTTACTTACCTTTGTTTTTCTCGGCTTTCCCTTTATTGTGGCAGTTGACTTGGGCATACATCAGAGTGTTGTCTAAAACAAAAGTCAGATCTCAGGATTTGCTCACCAGACATATTCTCTGCTGTACAGCTGGATGGAAATTTGAGATGTCTGTGGTTGTTTTTTCTCTTCTGCTATACGGTAACGTCAAGTTATATTGTGCAACACAAACAACGTGCAACCATAAAGAAGGCACAATTTGGTAGCAAAAAAATGTCAGTGATTATGAATACAATCTAAAATGGTGCCACCTCCACTGTCAAGACAAAATGGAGAAGGTGGAGAGGCAATGGCATGATGAGTAAAACAATGAGAGAAAAACAAATGTGTAAGATTTGACACTTTAAGACTGGTGGTATGTAGTATAGTGGTAGTATGTCGTAGCTACCCGAGGTGACTGATGTACCTGCAGTTTCTATCCTCACATCGGAGTAAACAACACTCTCCTCTGGTTCGTGCTGCTTCCCTGTTAAATGATCAGATGAATCCATTAAAAAAGAAAAAAGGCCAAAACATCTCTAAAATATTTTCTATTCATTTGCATGCATTGGGAGCACTCACCCTTCTTTCCAGTGTTTTTAAGTTCAATCACAGAATAGGTGATAGCCTGGGAATAAGCTGCATCTAAAATATGCATGTTATTTAGTTGCATGATTTCATATAAATCACTTGAAATCAATCCCATTAAATCATGCAGTTGTTGCATTACTAACTGCCATGATTTCTAATTGAGTGAGTGTGTTTAATGCCTGTATGGCATAAGAAATAAAAGACCTCTTATATACTTACAAAAGTATTAATACCCTTTGAACTTTTCCACATTTTGTCACATTACGAGCACAAACTTATCTGTGTTTTAAAGTAGCGCACAATTGTGAGAAGTGGACTTGTGCCGTATATAAATCGAGCTCGTTACCAGCAAGAGGAGAGGAATATTCATTGTGTTGAGCCTCATGCTGGTTGACCACGCGACTTGCGGCGGAGCCCCGATTGGTGCCCTCAGACTGGATCGGCCTACAAAATGGAGCAAATGCATTCAAAAAAGCAACAGGGAATGTATTTGCTCTTGATTTCAAAATAAGAGGAACGCTGTACCAACCTGATAAAGCATAAATCTGTGAAAAAGACATTTGTTGTTACATGTATGTTGGTTTTGTATTCTAACATGTTATAGTGCAATTTGATTACATGAGATCAGAATACATCTGTGTATTTGAGTAATTGAGGCATAAAACATGTAAAAATGGAAGAAATGGATCTCACCTTTGGACGGTCTGTAGAAATAAAAAAGGAGCAGAAGAAGAATAAGTGCGATTCCACACACCAGCCCAGTAATCAACGGTGCAGGAAATGTCGAGCCTTCAGGCTTGGACCCTGCTATAATAAATAATAACTATTAATACATTTACTGTATATAGCACTTTTCAACTGAATTTACAGTGATTTAGTAAAAATAATATAACATACAAATAAATTACAACACATACATGCATATACTGTATATATAAAAGCATGCACTTACAAATTCAAAGGTAAACATAATGAAAATCCCTGTCAATGCCGTGCATATTTTGATACACAAGTGTGTACACAAGTACACACTTGCAATATACAGTACACATATTGAAAATTAGTTATTCACAGTAACTTATGACTATCACAACCACTGATGCAGCTCAAAAGGGAACATTTTTTTACTGAATCCAACAGGTATTTAATTGTCTTTCTCAGACAGAAGCACAGTTTGCATACAAGAAAATGCAGCATTTGTTTTATTCATACTCACGTTTAACTGACATCCAACTCTGCGGTGAGACTTTTTGGGAGGATTTACACTTGTAGAAGCCTTCATCTGACATTGACACTACAGAGATATTCAGCTCCCTTCTGGTGTCACTTTGGATGAGTTCGCCATTTCGGTAAAAAAACACATTGGTAACAGATTTTTGTCCTCTCAATATGCAGCTAAGACTGACAGACTGTCCCTGTGTCACAGGATACACAGGGCTCACCAGAATAATATCCTTTTCTGTAAAACAGTCAGAGAATGGGAGGTTTCGATCAGCGGATGTAGAATGATGAGAATAAACAGATGGAGGTTTTTGTTATTTTACAGTGATCATAAAAAGTGATCAACTTGTGTGCATACAATTTATTAAACTTACTATAAGTAAACTTTTACCAATAGATGTCAACAAGGTCCATTTTGGTTGGTACAATTACTTAGAACACCATGGAGTAAATGTCAGTTTACCCTACTTTATAAAAGAAAACAAAAATGCAATGAATCCACACCCTGTGAAGTGATGTTGACGGCATTGCTGAACTCTCCTGATCCAAACTCACACCAGTACACACTGGTATCACCAGGAGAGTAACGGCGTATGTTGCATGTGGATCTAGTCAATGTCCCCCAGCTGGAGCAGAATAACAGGCAGCGCTGCTCAGTAAACTTCTTCACTCTCCACACAGTAGAGTTTCCTTTACAGATCACGGATACCGACTCAGAGAGGAAATGTTGGACTCTATCAGGACTCACTGTGAGAGACGCTGATGAATGAAAATCTGAAAAACAACACATATAAAGCAGTTAAACCAAACAGAGGGAACTTAAGTTCTGTCCAGGGGTCCCAGCGAAGCCCTGGACAGGCTCCAGTATGTGCAGAACTCGGCTGAAAGGGTTCTAGTTAGCTACTGTCATGCTCTGTTAGTTGTGTCTATTGTGTATATGTCAAGCGTCCTTGTGTTTCTTGAAAAACACTACATAAATCCAAATTATTATTATTATTATTATTATTATTAAGATTAAAACTGACACAATACAAATATTCCTGTGCTGTTTTTGCTGAGGCTTAGTGCAAACTAGGGCTGTCAATTCAAAAATATTCAATTGTGATTAATCGCATGATTGTCCATGATTAATCCCAAATGAATCGCACATTTTTTTTTATGTGTTCAAAATGTACAGTACCTTAAAGGGAGATTTGTCAAGTATTTAATAGTCATATCAACACGGGAGTGGACAAATATGCTGCTTTATGCAAAAGCCTGTATATATTTATTATTGGAAATCAATTAACAAGCCAAAACAATGACAAATATTTTCCAAAAACCCTCAACTTGTTGTCGGTGTGGGTGTGCTGACCTGACTATGACTTGCCTCCACACGGCATGTGATTATCATAGTGTGGGCACAACTGTAAAGTGGGGACTTTTGGGTACCAACAGAACCCATTTTCATTCACATATCTTGTCACAAGTTAAGGGACGCCTTTCCTCACCAAAATTTAGTGCAAGTTTGGACCTGCCTGTAACAACCTCCAAACCACCGACTGCATTAATGCATTTAAGAAATTAGTGGCGTCAAATTTCAATACGCCGCAGTATTTTGGTAAAACTTGAAAACTTGCTTCTCTCTGAGTGTCCTCTAACTATACATGCCTGCCTGTTGTTTAAGTAAAAATATAAGTAGAACCAGTAAGTTTAAGCAAAAATCTCTGTTTTTGGTGTTTTATGATATCAGATTAATTGAAAAACTAGAGAATGCAATTTCTGCAGAAATTGCAGTGTGAATGCTGCATGCTGAATAGCTGACGCTACGCTGCAATGCTGGCTCCAATCTGTATGAAGAAGGTTGAAGATGGTTGAATTTTTGACAGGTTTGAATGTTCCCTCCATTCATTTGAATGCAAAAAATTCCCGATAAAACGTTGAATATTTTCGGAAAGTTTGAACGTTAGAAAAATTCCGAATACATCCGCGCATCTCCTAATCGAGCTGAACGTTTTGAACTGAATTTGTACGTTGAAAATTGTGGAAGGAGAAGCGTTGCGAAAAAGTGTGCGGAATAAAAATACTAATAAAAAAATAAAATAAAGAATGTAGAAGAACATACGTTGTGAATGCTTGCAGCATTCACACCAATGAAAAGGTACAAATCACCCAGTAAGGTGGAAAGCAGAAAGGTTGGCTTGATGCTAGCAAGAGAGGAAATATCATAATGTCATCACTGTTAATTAATTGTCAGCATAGGAACTGGTTTCCATGTTGGTCACAGACAAAAAAAATAGTTGAACCTTGGTAATGACGCATCTGCTTCTTGACTAGACGGAAACAGACCTACCTCCAGACCAGGCAAACTTATGTTCGCTGTACAGGGTGTAAAACACCGGGTCTCCTCTTCCAGCTCTACATGCATATCCTGCTGTGTGGGTCTGTCCATGAACGATGAAGGAATCCTGTTCAGTCCCGTTTGTGCTGCCAGGTAGCAGCTCATACCTGTAGGAGTTGTCTACCAGTTTGGGAACAGCCTTATACCAGTAGAACCTCCATCCTGCAGATGGATCTGTAACGTTGCAGTTCAGAGTTACCGAGTCTCCAGGATTCAGCCATAACGGAGACACAGTGAGGACAGGCTGAGGATTATCTGTTGGAAAGGGGTTTTTCAGAATGAAGACATGTAATGACAGCAAATCAAATGCATCTTCTTCAATCATCGCACACAAACATTAAAATATATATGAACCAAACCAACTCTCAGAGTAGTGCTGTGACTCACTGTCTGGTACTGTCAGTTTAATGGCATCACTCCAGTCTGTTGAAAACCACGGTGCATTGTTCATTCTGCCCTTACACCTGTAGGATCCACGGTGGTATGCAGAAACACCTCGAATCCTGTGCTCAGTTTGCTTCGGCGGTTTGACTGAGCTGCTTGTTCTCCATTCGTAAACCCACTCAGCGTCTCCCCCGTTCTTGACCTCGCATCTGAGAGTGATCGTCTCTCCTTTGTATATTTCAGACCAGATGGGGTGCAGAGTCACCTTGTCTGCAACTGCTGATGTTCAAGAATTATCAGTAAGGACACAAAAATTAAGACAAAACATCTATAAATCTACATCAAAATATGTCTTTAGGCTATTAGCCTATCAGTGCTTATGAATACAAAACTGTTTTTTAATTGTGCTGAGACAAATGTTAAACTCACTGATTTTGTTGATAGTGATTAAATAACTGTAGTCTGTGTAGTAAACTGGCTCTCCTCTCCCTCCTCTGCACCAGTAGCGTCCTCCCTGTGAGACTCTGATTTGCCCAGTTGTGAGGAAAATGGCATCTTGTGTGGTCAGGAGTTTAAAGGGTGCCACTCCTCTGTACCAGTAGTAGTATTTCCAACCAGATGATGATGGGTTCACAGAGCAGGTCAGGGTCACACTGCCCCCTACAGGAATGTCTCTGGAGTCGGCACTCAGTTCAGCCTTTGGTTTATTTGCTATTCAGTTTAGAGCACAGACATAAAAAGGTCAGTGTGTGAATGAACCCAATCCAGAAAATGAAAATGAATCCATGATGGATTTCGCCCATTCTTGGAGGCTGTTATAAAACTGTCACATGGCCACAGATAATACTCTTTTTTCTTTTTTTTTCTCTCACTGCAAACTATTTTATTTTGAGAATAAGCACATTTTTAATGTTATTTAATGTTTGATGTTTGATTTAATGCTTAATGTTTAATAATCCGGCACGCCTTATGTATCAATTCTGGTTGTGCTTACTGACCTCGAACCAATTTTCTGTGGTAAAGGGCGCTCAAAAATCTGTCAAGATATTTTATTACGACTTTGGTAAACTACAAAGCTGCACCGCTGGATGGATTGTCGGAGCATTACGCCGCTCACCGACACTGTCAAAACGAAAGTGAAGAACTAATTTGGAGCTTGCCATCATTCCAGGTGGATTAACTTAAGAACTCCAACCGCTAGATATTGGTGTCAACAGGTCGTTCAAAGCTGAATTGCGAGCTGTGTGGGAGCGTTGGATGACAGAAGGCGAACACACATTCACCAAGACAGGGAGGCAACGCCGGGCGATTTACTCCACTATCACGAGATAAGAGCGCCTTATGTATGAAAACAGACACTTTCATTGATAGTGCGCCTTATAATCCGGCGCGCCTTATAGTGCGAAAAACACGGTAGTGTAATTGTTATTAGTTGGATATTGTATTGTAGGGTATTTTGGCAGTTTTTGAGTCATTTCATTGAGACAGCCGTCCCGCCAGAAGAAATTGGTAAAGAAGAGCATGAGTAAGAATTGGAGTTGGTGCGCTGTGTTAATTCTTGTCTAATCTGTCCTGTATATTCATCAAATTCAATGCCATATGCTGTAGCTAGCTGCTTTCTGTTTGATATTCATAGTAAGCATTTTTCTTTCTGCCTTTTCAAGAAGTTCCCTTCACATTTACCACTGTTTTACCACTACCGTATTTCAGCTCTTTGCTTCTTAAGGTAATGCAGTTCAGCTTCCAACTCTGCCAGTTATACATTTCAGCTTCTAGATTTTCAGCCGTGCGGTACAATGCATTTGAGCTTTAACATTTTTTTGATGACACGTCATTTTGCATTTCTGCATTTTCAGCTATGCTTTGCAATTCATTTCAGCTGTCAGCATTCACACACATTTTCGAGTCATATTTCAAAAGCTGCAATACTTTTATTCCTGGCTCCTTTTCAGTTAATATATAATCGTTGATGAAAAAAGTCTTTTCTGACAACATTTTCATTAAGGATGAAATATGGTTCAACTTACGCAAGACTGTCAATGTGACGACGTTACTCCAATTCGTTGAGGAATAGGAGTCTCTTCTGCCCTTGCATTTGTATGATCCACTGTGGGAATCAATGGCATTTTTAATCTTGTATTCGCTCAGTGTTGGAGGATTGTTTAATTGGTTCGGTGTCCATTCATATGTCCACTTTGTGTCTTCACCTCCCTGGATATCACATCTGACAGTGATTGTTTCTCCTTCGAATATGGGAGTCCAGTTGGGTTGTAGACTCGCAACAACCGTGTTGGGAACTGGTAACATATACAAAACACTCAGGATACTAATAAAAATATATGAAAAAAAAACAATGCAAACACAACTTAACAGTCATGACAACAAAATTGGTTAAAAAACATACAAACACCCCCAAGATAACAGCCTACTTTACTTTTTTTACCGTAAGATTAATTGTACAGTCAAATTTAAATCACTCATGACTGTATTCTGTAACCTAGATTTTCTTAACTTAATATCATGCAGTGAGCTATGCACCTGCTATTTACCTTAATGAAAAGATCTTTCAAAAGTGCGTAAACTTATAATAATTTAGTTCACAAAATAGTGAGTCATCAGTTACAAAATACTACATATTTGACGTAAATCTGTGTCCTGTTTTGAATGCAATCTGGATTTCATTTTAGGGCTTTTGTGCTACAGTGTCTACGTGATATGCTACTGAAAAATCAGCGGGGAAATTGGTGCAAACATGCATTAAGGCAGAGAATCTTTGTTTTGTGAATCTTGTCATTGAAAGGTTTTGCCAGAATGAAACTGACATTTAACAGATTAAGTTGTATTCAGCTTGTTGTCTGGACAGAGCCGGGGGGTAAGAAAAAGAGATAAATCCATGATACTGCAGATTATCTTCATACTGCAGTTAAAATGCTTACAGATAAAAAACTATTGCTTATCGATAAAGTCAGATCCATGGTATTGTGGTAAAGCTTAATTTTTAGCTCTTAGTTGCTTATGCAGCTCTTGAACACAGCTCCTCTCCTGGCTCCTCCTCCACCAGCCCAGTAATCAGGCCAACTACAAAAGGGCACCTGGGGCCTGTTAGGTCCTCTTTTTGCTTTGACCTGACATGGTGGAGTTGCTGCTGCTGCTGCATTAGCCCTGTGACTGACCTGCTCAGCCCATGATTCCATTCGACTAGAAAATCCCTTGTGATGGCCTATGGTGGTTAACTCGGGGATATATGGCTGCTGTTTTGCTCCCATTTGTGCCGTTTTGCCTCCCGTGTTAACTGTTTTGATGGTTGTGCTTGGTTTTTTAGTTTAGTTATTTACTATCCTTACCAACTGGGCTTATCGTGTCTTGTTTGGAGTTTTTCTTCTTTAGTTTCCTTTCAGCAGCTGGGAGCCACTTGGTTGAGAGGCTAGGCACCCGTGGTGAGGTACCTGCACCCATTGCATGTGAGTGAGTGCACTGGGACACAAATAGTCTACACTATAGTTTGCAGTGAGGATTGCTGTGGTTTGCTGTGTGGCACAAAGGGTGAGTAAGTGGTGGCACCCCTGCACCCTCCTCAGTGTAGTCTGCCTCCATCAAGTGGCCTCAGCTTAGCTTTTTTTTTTGTTTAGTTTAATTTTGTTAACTTGGGCTGGTTGTGTTTTAGTCATTTTAGCTAGCTTTCGTATTTGGATATTTTAAATATTATAAAATAAACGTGTTTTAAATTGTTATATTATCTTGATTATTCTGTTTTAATCCTCTTTATCATTTCAGTGACCGCCCAAGTAATTTGCCTTCTATTAATTTGAAATAATAAATTGTTCTACTTTTTTTTTAAAATCACGTCTCTGCCTCTTCAGTGACTTACCTGTGTGCCCTAGTTGCACCAATTTCAAAGACATTGGTACTTCCTGGGGTGCAAGTCCCCAGGTAGCGTTGTCGGTTACCTAGTTTAGTTCACACATGCCACACTACATTGTGCACCCACCGCCCCTCGCTGCCACAGTATGCACTCTTTTTTTGGGCCTGAAGCAATGTTGAAGACTGATGTTTGACAGATTATTATGTGGATCATTGACTTGCAGGGTGTCTAGTTTCACAGTCATAAACTAGTAGTGAAGGCCAGTAGTAGTACTGTAGTAGTATTGTTGATCCTCCTGAAGGTTTTTTAGGAATATTCCACATAATCAGTTACATTTTACAGCAGCTACTGCAGATTGCAGCAATTCCTGCTACTGGCAGAAAAACATTTTACCATTACACTCTGGACAGGACGCACAGACTGACAGTCCCTGTTATAATATAGTGTAATATACTATATATAACCTGACCGGTCTGCGGATACACAGCCCCATACACGACACACTTCGAAGCATAGTCTGACACCTTTCTATCTGAACCAGCATTAACCATTTCAGCAGTTTGAGCTACAGTAACGCTTCTAAGCACAGGAAGTGCATTATTATCATATGGTTGATGGTGTTTTCGTGACACCCTCTTTCTCTCTTATCTCCAGCTCTCTGAAGCTCTGCACCCCACTGTCGCCAGACAAAGGCTGTGGCATCGGCCGTTTACTATTATTAGTATTAGTGGGGAAGTGACATCAAGACGCATGTGGCGATGCGTTCTAATGCCAGGTCTGGGTAGCGCCTGTTGTGTCAGGTTGTATTTTAAGTTTGTGCAACTTAAAATCTTGATATAGTGTAGTGATTTGACATTAAAGCAAGTACGACTTTTTGTTATATTTGCTACCACTATATCTTGAGACAAAAAACAAAAAAATAAAGTTAGTCTGCCTCCTTTTAGGGCTCCTTATGGCATTTGCAAGATTACACAGCGCCTTAAGGCAAAACAACCCATCAGAGCCAAGGATTGCTGCTCGCAAAGTCAAGTCACAGTCAAACCAAAACTAAGCACCAGTTGGAGCAAACTTTTTCTCATATTACAGCTACACAGTACACTAAAGGTAATGTATGTTTCTGAAAATATCTGAGGCAAGAAAAAGGCATTACAGCGACAGAATGTTAATGCAGACTTGATTTAACAAATCCTCAGCTCTGGTTGATTAATTTCACTGGAGTGCAGTGGAAACACCATAATGAGCACTAAAAGAAGGTAAAGGATTTTTTTCACAGATTATCTGTCTCATGTACAACTGTCAAATATGACAAAAAGATATTTTTTAGCAGGGAGATGCTGATTTGAAATTAAAGACCCAAACTTGACTTAACTTCAAGTATATTTAAAAAATCAGGAGCCATCCAACCTTTTTCAAATCGATAATAAAACAAGACCATCTCAACTATTGTAAAGCAGCTGGTGTTTAATGACATGGGGTGTGTTTTATCCAATTTAGAAATAAAACTGAACAGGAAGGAAAAGGAAGCCCCGAGTTCCTCTATTGTGTCTACACAAATTGAAGAAGTCCAAACAAAAAGGCCATTCTTGCAATGATGAAGGAACTTTTCTCAGCAACCACAATTAATTCATTCTTCTTTTTCATCTACATAATTGCTTTCTTCCGTGCCTTTAGCGCTGTTTACGAACATGAAATGTAGGTTGTTTTATTCAGCAGGAAACTCACCCATTTCCCGAATGGTGACTGCATCACTTTCAGGTGTGGAGACATCTGGTTCCCTTCTCCATCCTCTGCAGGTGTAACGGCCTCCACGTGAGACAACTCTGTCTGGTTCATTGACATGATTAGTCTGAAGAGAAGCTTTTTCAGGAGAGTCTGAAGTACGTCCGAACCATTCATATTTCAAGTCGGTAGCATCCCCCACGGAGCAGGTCAGTTTCACATGGCCTCCCACTGGTATGATTGTCTTTTCTGCTGTTAGTGTGACCTTACGTCTATGTTCTGTTTAGTTCAGAAAAACAAGTAAAACAAGGAAATGACTGTAATGGACATAGCACCAAAAATATATTTACATGTTTAAACTAGAAAAGCACTCGCAGACCTCTGCCAAGCACCATAGTTTCCCCCCATATTGTAATTCACTCCAAAATAAAAATCCTACATTTTTTAAAAAGAATTTTATATCAGTGGCAAACATAGAACATATATACAAGACACAACATAAAACTCACAATACATTAGGCCAAAATGTAAGAGTACCCCCATTTGTTTTATATAAATTGCTATAAAATCTGCCATCTGGATCAGATCTGGATCAGCCTTTGGGATTTGATAGAAGTACACATTGTAAATCCCTGAGTCAAATTTCATGAGCTTTGGGCAACAATTACCAGAGATACTGAGAAACTATTTTTTGGGTCCCATTTACCCCAATGTTAACGAAAATTTCAAAGTGATCCAGAATCCAGGATTTCTTCTGGATCACCCCAAAATTAAATCAGTTCTTCCTTTTCACATTTCCAACACACCCTGAAAATTTCATCAAAATCCGTCCAGAAGTTTTTGAGTTATCTTGAACACAGACAAACAAACAAACAGACAAACAGATAAACGCCGGTAAAAACATGAACTCCTTGACAGAGGTAAATACACAATGGAAACACTTTTGTTTCACATTATTATTATTATTATTATTGTTTAAATGAACCGATTTGTTTGTACAGGTTTATGTACATAATGGATTTCCACTTGTGACACTTGTGTGCATGTCTGCAGCCCCTTGACTGGTGGCAGAGGAAACAGAAAACACAGGCAGAACACAAGTAAGCGACGGTTTGACAACAGATATATGGCTGCAAATACAGCAAACACAAGAAACTGGAGAAGAGTCACACACAGCAAAATAAGACGTTTCCAGGGGAGACAGCAGTCAGTAAAAGGCTCATACTAGGTGTGTCCAATATGTCCAATAATGGAATCACACAATCAGAACGTGAATCTAAAATTAGCTTGTTTTCCAATAGGATATTCATCGGTCGTCCACTGTGTTGTGTACAACTTGTCAAATTGGTTAATACATTTCTTAATTTGCTTAAGTTTCATGTATTTGCAGCATTTTTTTTAAGTGTCAGTGCATCGAGCTCACTGGGCCGCCTGCACCCTTGTGACAAAATCTGTTTAACTGAAGACTTCTGTGTGTTTATTGATTGGTTGGGTGAATGCAGAGAAAATGTGATTGTAAGATGATTTTTTTTTTTTCTTTTGGAGAATATAGATGGTGAACTGCAAACGAAAGCTCCTGGAAAGCCATTATGGACCTCTGAGGCATCAGATTATTGAGTGACCTGTCTTTTGGATTGTTGGTGTAGCAGTTTAAATATTAATAATGTTTTTTTTGACAGCTACTTACCTTTCACGTCCAGTTGTCTTTCTTTGGATTCTGCCCCGTCATCAAACTTGCATGAGTAAGTGCCCCTATGGGACACGGACACGTGAGAGATCAGCATTTCGTTTGTGTCCTTTTTAACGGGTGATCCGTCTTTGAAAAACGTGGCTTTCGCCTCGTTTCGTGGAGTGTGACGTTTACAGCGCAGAATCACTGAGTCTCCTTCAAACAAAGGGAATGCAGGAATTTCCAGGATGGCACGATCGACACCTATATACCAGGGGGAGAGCATCAGGTCAGAGAAAATACTTAGGCTGGTCAAAGTTTAAGGTTTCTAAACCTAAAATTAAAATATCACTTATATTTACATTAATCCCAACATGGCCAATAAATATGTAATATTATTGAAGCTAAACTTGGTGGTGGTCACAATAACTCGTAGACAATGCAAATGCTTCCATACAGGGCATGTGGACTCACTGAATGAGTAGGAAAATGATGCGAATCATATGCCATTGCCTTAAAAGTAACCGTATTTCACAGAGAGGAAGAACAGAAGCTGTTCTGGAGATTTGAAGTATCACAAAAATCTTGTGAAGACACTTTGGGTTGGTTTATAATTTGTCAGCCATCTGTATGTGAAGCGTTTGACAATCTCTGATGTTGGCAGCAGAGCCAATACCTGAACTACACTTTTCAAAATAAAAGAGTTACTGGCACTCAACTGCCTCCAGTGTAATTATTGATTACATAACTGATTGTTATTGGCTGTTGCCGCTGACTACCACCTGTTGGTCTTGTCTCCACACCAGAGTCGTCAGCGCTCCCCTCTTTCTCATCATTCTGATCTGTTAAGATGATCAAATGAACGCATGAAAAACAGACTTTACGGACGGTTTGATATTAAAATAAGTAAATAAACTGCACAATTTAAAAAAAAAAACAAGTAACTATAGAAGGTAATTTCTGGAAAAAAAAAAATGAGTGAGAAAAATTTGTTTCACACTCCTGGGTGCATCTTCAGAATTTGTATTGACACATGGATGGCAAAACACAAAAAGAGGTTGTGACAGTGAGTAAATATTTTTAAAAATATCATACAATATTATCTATATAAAACTAATAAAAAATGGTCACCTTTATCATGTCCGTAGAGGAGTGTATTCAGCACTAAAATAAAGATAAAAAATTCATCAGACAAAAACAAAGGAATCTAAAAACCAGCTGGAGTGGCAGCAGTAGTAATTATCATCATTAATAATTCATAAGTATTGTTAAGTATTGCTTATCAATCAACTATCATGTGTTCTTTGATGATATTTTGTAAGCTGGTAAAGAGGGAGGGCACAAAAAAACTCTTTAAAATGAAATATATAAAATACAATAAAAGCTATTACACATAACGATACTTTGACCATATGCGATACTGACGGCTTAAAAGAATGAGCCCAGTCACTTCCACACAGTGAGGCATACAGCTTATTAACTAAACAAGTATCAGACTGGTACTTGGTATCAGCCGATACACAACGCCCAGGTATCGTAACCGGTATCAGGACTGAAAGAGTTCGATCCTGTATTCAAACATTTAGAAAGTCAGTAACGTACTCACAGAGAAACCCCAGCACACAGAGCAAAGTGTGCCCCATCTTCACATCCGGCACTGACGCTCTCATATTCTTACATTACATTTCATATGAACATGAGAGTAAAACATGTGTCCAACTTCCCTTTTATACAAAGCTGAGACACTTATAGTGGCTTTAACCGCTTTGACACTTTACCCTTCCTGCCCGCTGCAGAAATATTTCAGCTCGTCTTTTCTGCAAATGTTTGCGGCTGGTACCTAAAAAATTTAAAACATTGGCATAAACAAGTACTTATTGGATCACATCCATGCCTAACATGTTTGTTTAGTGCATGTTATATTCTGATGAGGTTTGTGTTGTATGCACACATTACAGCTGGGATGATTCGCCTAACTCCTGATTCAGTACTATCACGATACTTGAGTGCCGATTTGATATATATATTGCAATTTTACATGCATTGCATTTTACATGCAATGCGTTTTACAACTTCAAATTGTAATTTTTTAAATTATTTTTCCCACCCCTTGCACACAGCTATGATTATATTATGTTGATTTGTACAGTACATCATATATGTGTATGCTTAATACTCTCCACAGTGAATTTAACATAAAACATGGCCAAAACCTTTTTATTTGATGGTAAAACTTTATAATCTACTGTATGTGAGCAGTGACTTACAAATGTGTTACCTTGTTATCACTTAAAAGAGCAATAATAATTGTGGTGACGATATAATAGCTTCGAACACCTGTACATAGAGGGGAAATAAAGGAAATCAAAAGAAGAAAACACAGAATTAAGCACTGCATGTGATTATTTTATAGCAACTGGAGCCGGAGAGCAAACAAGCCAAAGCTACGCTTCTCAGCAGAGTGAGTGGGACTTTCCAGTTCCTCTTCACATATAAAGATGTGTTGCTGTGATAACAAGAAATACGCAGCTATCACCACATTCACACCACAGCTTTGGTGTTTTTACACAGAGGATTGGGGTCATATGCTGCACAGGATACACAATAAGACGGTTTTAAGAGGTAGAAATTCAGTCAAATGCAATGCATCACTAATAGATAATATAGCAATGAAACCACAATTTTTAAAACAATGTTTGAATACAATAGTGTCTGAAGTGGGTGGTTGATATTTCTGAATATGCTACATCATAAGAAGACAATGGGCAAAACCCAAAAAAAAAAAAGTTCCCACTTGCTTTTTAGTACTGCAGGTCCACGTAAATCCATTGATCAGTTTGACAATTTACAGAATGATTTTGTATTAATGTCGCCAAGGAGGTTATATTTTTATAGTTATAGGTTATAGTTTATCTGTTTGTTTGTTTGTCTGTGTTCAAGATAACTCAAAAACTTATGGACGGATTTTGATGAAATTTTCAGGGTGTGTCGAAAAGGTGAAAAGGAAGAACTGATTTACTTAACTTGAACTTAATTTTGGGGGTGATCCGGAAGAAATCCTGGATTCTGGATCACTTTGAAATTTTCGTTAACATTGGGGTAAATGGGACCCAAAAAATTGTTTCTCAATATCTCTGGTAATTGTTGCCCAAAGCTCATGAAATTTGACTCAGGGATTTACAATGTGTACTTCTATCAAATCCCAAAGGCTGATCCAGATCTGATCCAGATGGCAGATTTTATAGCAATTTATATAAAAAATGGGGGTACTTTTACATTTTGGCCTACTGTTCATTTAATATTAGAGGTAGAGATTTCTAACAAGCGGCATCGTGTAGCTGAGACAATTCAGCATCTGAAGTATGTCAACGAATTTGATCTTTAATACTTGAGGAGATAGATCCAGAAGAAACCGCCACTACCAAAAAAGAGATTTTCATTGATAACCTCTGAACTAATAATAAAAATGTAGGATTTTTATTTTGGAGTGAATTACAATATGGGGGGAAACTATGGTGCTTGGCGGAGGTCTGCGCTCTCCGAGTGTTTTTCTAGTTTGTTCTGTAAAATAAGTCAAAGAATATGATGAGTTTAAATCGAAAGAGTTGTACAACATTTTGACTTAAAACAGAGTACTTGCTTTGTGTAGGTATCAATAAGATAGTTTAACTTTTATTTAGTTTATTCCACTGTGAAATACCTGTGCAATATCTATATCTATACTTTTATATATAATATATACACATAAAAGAATATACTCCATTCTGTGAATTTACAGTTTCCAAGATTTTCTGATTAATCTTACTTTATTTTCCTGTATATTTGTTTATATTCCTGTTTATTTGTATGTACTCCTGTATATCAGTTTATATTTGTATATTCTGTATATTTGTCTGTATTTTTTCCATATTTTTATGTACACTTGGGTGTTTTTAAATGTGCTGTTGTAATGACAAAATTTCCCCACTGTGGGATTAATAAAGGTCTATCCTAACACCCCCTTGGGGTCCTTGATGGGCATTTCTATTTAACTGCACAGTGATTGAGGTCGAACAAGTCAAATAAACTGTACTCAATGAAAAGATCCTTTCAACTTCTGAAATCACATAAGATGATAAAATGTAAGTCCTTTAGCGATTAGTGTAAGACGCTTATTTGAATCAAGAAGGACGCATCACGAGTCTTTACACTAACAGGAACAACCTGAAATAATAATCCAAATAGGGTTTTATGGAAAGACTGACCAATTTTAAATTTGAACGCCTCTGTTAATGTCTGTTTGAAATACAACATTTTCTGCTTTCCTAACCGGAATTTAATCTCTGGTTTGCAGCGCAAAGGGAAATATTTTCATTAAGACCTGGTTGAGTTTGAAATATATTTGGTGTGGGTCATTCATGAGCACGGGGTTCAATTCAGTTGCTAATTGCAAGCACATTATAAATTCCAGGATGTTTTAAGTTAATGTGGTTAATCTGCTTGTAATGAAAACAGCACATAAATGCATATGATAACAGAAAGTGATTATTAGTATTGAAGAAAATACAGATAATCCAAGTTTTACTATTTTTTTAATAAGGAATATATATAATTGAGCCCCAAAAACACTATACAAATAACTGCATAACCCACAAAGACGTGTCCAGTTTACAATAAGTACTGCATGAATGTCCATATCATCATTCTGGCTTTCACAGTTTAACAGGCTTCTTTCACTCATCACGTTTATCCCTTTGGCTTCTGAAAATCTTGTTTGACCTATTGGTGGTGGTGTGACGTCAGATTTTTTGGCCTTTGCAATACGCTGTAGACAGTGTCGATCTGCGCAGGGCGCCCTGACTCACCCTGGGTGACACACTGTGAAGTCAAAGCCCCTTGTGTCTTGCGTCCTTTCGCATCTTCACGCTTGCCTAGTGAGGAGGTCACATTTGTTACGCTGCAGACACTTTGTCTGGACGCCGAGCCCGCTCTTGGGCTGACGGTTGAGCTGATGGTCTGGCAGGGCTGTGTAGCATCCATGTTTTCATAAAAGGCCTCAGCTTGACTGGAAGAAGAGGAGGAGACTCTTGGCATAGACTGTGACTGTTCCTCAACCGGCTGGCTTTGTATTATCTGAGCAGTAGAGGTCGCTGCCTAGAAATAATGCAGCAAAATAGGTTTTCATTCCTGTAAAAGAACATGATAAGACATCTCATAGCATTAAACTAAAACTCAATTTCTTGCAGGGGGAGGGTGTATAAGGGAGGTAAGGAGGGGCTGAGCAAAGTTAATCAATTGCTGCATGCAGTACTGTCACTAAATAAGGCTGCGTCCTGTCATCAGTAATTAATAACAATCACTGCAGGCTCTGCATGGGAACCAAACACGTGTGTTTAATGTGCTACCAACATCCTCCATGTCATAAAATAAGGCAGCGAGACCCGAGGCTACGCCAGCGGCGTCCTGACACCACTAGTTAATTGATAGCAGATTACATTGTTATCTTGGAGAGATTAAAAAAATAAATAATTCAAAAATGCTAAATGGGTAGCCAAATGTACTTTTGTAGCTGTAAATATACCCGGGCGGCCCATCGAAGTGAAGTCTGTGTGTGGGAAACACTGGTTGCATTCATCTGAAAACATTTTATTCAAAAAATACAACACAATCATCTGCATAGAGATCTATTGAAATATTGCTTAGTAAATCCAGCTTACCCGATGGCAGTTGTACTCTGTTGAAAAGAGCCCCTTAGTCACACAGAAAGCAAAGGCACAGAGGGATACAAACACTGCAATGAGTATTACTATTACTATTACTATTACATTGGGTGGCTCTGGTGTCTCTTCATGTTCAGGATTAGATTTTTTAAAACCTGGAAAGATATGGAAACATATTTTAGCAGACAGCACCAAGGCCCAAGAAGAAAAGATGTGAAGTGATTAATCGCACGATTGTCTGTAGTTAATTGTGATTAACTGCAAATTAATCACACATTTTTTTTTTATCTGCTCAAAATGATCCTTAAAGGAAGACAGTAGTATTTAATACTTTTATCAACATGGAAGTGGGCTGCTTGTATGTACTGTATATATTTATTATTGGAAATCAATTAACAACACAAAATTATGACAAATATTATCCAGAAACCCTCACAGCTACTGCATTTAATATAAAAAAAATATGCTAAAATCATAACATGGCAAACTGCAGCCCAACGGGCAACATCAGCTGTCAGTGTGCTGACTTGACTATGACTTGCCCCAAACTTCATGTGACTATCATAAAGTGGGCATATCTGTGTGTATATATATATATATATATATATATATATATATATACACACCCATAGAGCCCATTTTCATTCACATATCTTGAGGTCAGAGGTCAAGGGACCCCTTTGAAAAATTTAGCGTAACACTGGAGCGTTATTTCCTTCCTTCCTTCCTTCTCGCCAAGCTAGTATGACTTGGATGGTACCAATGGCTTCTGAAGGTTTTCTAGTTTAATATCATACCAGTATCTTCAATCTAGCGACAAAAATGAAGTCTGCTACAACATTAAAATCGTAATTAATATTAATGCGTTAAAGAAATTTGAGGCGTTAAAACAAATTTGCATTAACGTGTTATTTTTGTGTTAACTTTGACAGCCCTGTAATATTTATTTTCTGGATCAGACGTTTTTTTGAGTGAGTGATAAACAAAAAGATCATCACATTGC
Source organism: Pterois miles (assembly GCA_947000775.1). NCBI lineage: Eukaryota > Metazoa > Chordata > Actinopteri > Perciformes > Scorpaenidae > Pterois > Pterois miles. Next base: position 1,569,877 of record CAMQGK010000008.1, read on the forward strand.
GTAATACTTACACACTGCCCCTGTGCTTTCAGACACATTGCTTGTGCTGACGTGGTTGTTGCCCATGCAGACAATCGATTTATTGTCTGTAAAGATGATGATGTTGACCTTCCTGAGTGACCTCTGAGACGTTGTGCAGCTGCTTTCATCGCAGACAGACGACACCCAGTCGCCCTGGATGGAGCAGTTCACCGTGACGTTGCACAGTCCAGCGGACGAGTTGTGTAGTGCAGACATCGTAATGACAGGTCTGGGAACAGTTTCTGCAACACCCGCCCAAGTAGATAAATTAAAGGCACTGGGTAATTTGTTGGCACCTTCTGGTGGCAAACAGAAGTATCACAAAATAATTCATAAATAACATAAAAATCGCAAATTAATGTCAGATTAATTGCAAATGAATCTGACATTTTTTTATCTAATCAATATGTACATTAAAGTGAGATTTATTTAATATTCTTTTCAACATAGGAGTGGGCAAATATGCTGCTTTATGCTAATGTATGTATATAGTATTGGCAATCAATTAAAACCAAAAAAAATTAAAATAAAAAAAACCATGATAAATATTGTCCACAAACCCTCACAGGTACTGAATTTAATATTAAAAAAAAGCTCAAATCATAACATAGCAAACTGTAGCCCAACAGTTAACATCTAGTTGATATCAGTTTCCTTTAAAAGCTTAAAAACAGAGCCCCCACACTTAAAAAAAGTAACTTTGAAAGCCCTAAAAATAAGTATATGCACTTAAAATGGGTGGGCGAGGTTGATTTGATATCATGTTCATGCCATGAAAGGTTTGTGAAAATATAGATACAGGTAAATACAGCAAGATAAACATATGCCTCTTTAGGACTCCCATGGGAATTTAAATTATGAAAGAAGACCCATACACCACTCGGACTTACCTTCAACAATTAGTCTGTGGGTCTCAGTTGTCAGAATATCAGACTTAAAAAATGTAAATCTGTAGATGCCGTTGTCGGTCTCTGTGAGTTTGTTGATGCACAAGGAGTGGTCCCTTGGATTATAATCCACTTTGTCTGCGTACTTGGGCGTGATGGCACTATTCTTTACAATAACTCTGGTCCCATTAAAATCCCACCAACTATTATCATCTGTTGGTGATTTTGCAACTTGTAGACATAATGAGCTGTTTTTCACCCGGTGGTGCCTCGTTGGCTGGTCCTCTGCTGTAATCCCTGGCAGAAAACAGTAGACAATATCGTAAAAAGACATTGTCTTGAAATACATTACAGCATATTAACTTAAACATGTTATTGGAGGTGATAATGTGACTAAAAATATCCTAAACTACATGTCATTAGCATGGATGCAAACTAAAATGTGGCATGAGAACCGCACAAAGGCCAAGTTAATAAATTTAATCAAGTGCAAAAAACTCCAAAATTAATACATTCCTTATATTAATACTCCCTACTGCACATAGGACATTGTACTTTACCTTGAACATAGTGTTATAGCCTGTTTATTGATGAAATCTTCAAATAAATAGTTAAAATAATAGATTAACTGGTTCTGACAATGAAAATGCAAATGTTAATACACTTTTTATTCATCTCACCTGCAATAATCCAACAACTCAGGAGAAGAAGCATCTTCAATTAGCAACCAGCAACTGTCAGTGATTGTGGAACAGCAGAACCAAAGTAAAACCCTTTCCTGTTTGACGGGTGCAGCGAACCATGAATGTAGCAGGTGACGGATGTCAAAGAGCAAAGTAAACAGCCGGAAGCGGTGCGTTAAAAAGCAGAAGTAAAAAAAACATACAGTATGACTTCCTGTCAATTCATAATTTGCCTCATTTGAGAGAAAAGTAATCAGGTAAAACCTGATTTATTTTTTTGTTGTAGTTCTTTTCAAGTAAGGTAGCTGCATTTTACACAGTCAGCATAAAGCCTTACCTTTATCCACAACTATCTATGATGTTGAGACCAAAATATTTCCATACATTGCCAGGATTTTGGACAGTTTTTTGCCAACTCGGCAGCCCGTCGGGCCCAAGACACAGCCAGTCCTTAATCGATTATTAACCATTAACTATCAGGCAGGGGTGCTGTGGTTAACAAGCCGCCCAGCTGCAATGACAACTTCATACACAAACAGGTTAAGAATTATATTTACCACCAGCTGCAGCGTATGCAAAATCGAGTACTCATCTAGGTGAGTTAGCAACCGCAATGTTAAGTGCATTGCCGTGGACACATGCAGCCACTGTTCCAGTGGCTCATAGCTGAGCTGCAAGGCTGTCAGTCGTGTGTTTTACTCTGGCAGGGTTTCCCTGAGTGGACTGCAAGCCTGGCGGCCCGCCGTGTGTGACAGTGAGTATGTTATAGCTGAAAACGTACTTTTTATTTGTCTGTGACTAAATGCAGCATGCTGGCAGACCCAAGCCAAATTCCCGTGTCTTGCTTGCCACCTGCTGATTAAAGTGAAGAGAGTTAGCCCCAAAGCTGGCGGCAATTTTGGCCCAGGCTCACTTGAGTTGGGTTGACCTTTAAGGTGGATCAGCTTTTCTAATTTTAGCACCAGCTGAGTTTTGCTCTGGTTTATATTTTTTACTCTAACTGATTCGAATCGGTCAAAACTCCTTTTGTCAGTTAATGGTTAAACATCCCTAGTGGGGTGGCTGGGTTAGAAACATATGGTTGAACCAGCAACATCTGCTGGTTTAAACACTACAGGAAAACAGCAGATTTTAGTATGCCTGAAACCTTAGTATGAAACCAGTAGTACACAAATTGCATACCATTTCCTGTGAAATACTGCAGTATGCAACGCTGGATGCTATGGTGGCATAATGTGATAGTGACAGCAATGCTGATGGTCAGCAGTGTCACATCCATAATGCTTCAGTGTAAATGTAAGTACAATATTTCACTGTTAGGCGTAATTATTTAATGTAACTGATTAATTCCTATAAGTAGTTCAGACTGTGTGTGTGTGTTGATGAGAGCATATCACCTGTAGGTTTGGTTGTGTTTGGAATGCACAGTGCAAACTGGGACTGTGGTTGTTCATGTGGTTTGTGTAGGAAACTGAGCAGGTTTCCACACTGAGTCAATCTAGTTGTCAGTCCTGCACGTCTTGTATCTAAAACATACTTTCAAGTATGAACACCCTAATTTCCTTTCACCTTTATCTATGCAACAATATGTCGGTACATATTTATGTGCATTAAAAAAGCTGCAATATGGGTCAAAAAACTGATCAGTGGGAATTTTAAATTACAGTTAAACAATATTGTGGTAGATTTTGCATGTACTACCCTAATGTACTATCTAGCACTATGGAAAACTAGCATTCTACTAAAATGCAATACCGTGAACATAATTACTATTAAATTTAAAGCATACATTATTGATTTGCAAATTACATTTCCTGTGCTGAGCAAACAAAAGCGTTTCAAAGGGAAACAATAAATCACGTTTGTATATATTCAGTATTGTTGGTTCTCTATCAACAAAAGGCATCTTTTCATACAACTAATCCAATTTCATTTTAAGCTGTATTTGCATAAAGACCAAACCATCACGCTTAATTATTGGTTGAGACTTACTATAAATGAGACACACATAAAAGAAGTTATATTAAGATCCTTTTTAAAGTGCATTAGTTGTACTGCTCCTCTCAATATTGGCAAATCGTAACGTAAAAATCAAATGAACTTTATGCAATTGAAAACTTCATAAAATAAAATACTCCACAATTCATAAGTCACCATCAACCTGTAAAGCGATGAGATGATGAAAAACATGTTAGTGATGTTTTTTGACTCGTCTTCCATATATCCGTGTATGGATGCAATTCAAACAGGAGTCATTTTGTCAGTTTTCAGGCACACACATATAGACATGTTGTAAATAATACATTTATTAAAACAGCCACTTAAAAAGTGCTTAAAAAGTTAGACCAATGTGAGTGATCCATATACAGTAGGCTTTACAGTATAAACAACTCATATATACTTTGACTGGGCTTGTTTGGAGCAGCAGAGGATTTCAAATGAAAACTGGCACTTCATCTCAAATTTAAAACAGATCATCATGTATATTATATATTACTCATTTTTAATAACATGCTTTGTTGGCCATTCAAACAAAAACTATAATACGAGTAGAAAAAGTTCTTTGCAATCTGCCTTTTTGTATGTATGATTCATTTAAAGGTACAGTGTGTAGGATTTGGGTGTGGTTGCTATTTGCAACCAACCGAGTACCCCTCCCCTCGCTCCTCCCTCTCCACGACTGCGGTAACGTGAGCCGCCGAGTGTAAAACCGTCGTTACAGCGTCCTCGCTCAGAGGCCGTTCTTACCATAACACCACTTTAGGAGGAAGTCCAGTGTTTGGTTTGTCCGTTCTGGGTTACTATAGAAACAAGGCAAAGCAACATGGCTGACTCCATGAACAGGAGCCGCTCCCTATGTAGACTTGAAGGGCTCATTTTAATTAAAACACAATTCTTACTTTCAGGCGATTATACACTAATGAAAACATAGGCATGAATATTATACTCCATTTATGCTAATGTTACACACTGTTCTTTTAATTAAACAATCAGATGTCTCTTTTTTGTCACCAGTAACTTAACTATTCCCCCATAACAAGTACTATAATTTGATTTAATTTTGATGCATCTATCTCCATTTCCACGTAGAGTAAAACGGGGACAAAAAACGTTTTTATCCAAATAATTCTCTAATACATAAATGCAGTTGATTAGACACACATTGGCAGAATCCCCAAACTCTTTCATTACCAATGTATAGAAAAAATGACAGCAGTAAAAAGACGGACATCCTGTACTTTACAGAAGTAGCATGCATCAACAATGTGGTATATTGAAAATGCGGAGTTGTGGATCAAATGTCAGGACATAAAGATATGAAGGATGTAGGAGAAAATATTTTTATACACTGTACAGAGGCATATTAACACACACACACTGTACATGACATTTAGGACAGTTCGCAAAAAGGTTTGTACAAATGTTCACAAAATTTCAAGCATAACGATGCACACTCACACATCTCAAACATAACCACAAGATTTAATCATTTATTACAGTGCATTAGGTATCAGAGTTAGTTCAGTTATGTGAAATGCCACTTTTCTTTCAAGTTAAAGTGCTTTTAGTAATATTACTAAACATATTTACCCCCAATAAACAAGAAAAAAAACATTCATATCAAAGAGCACAATATTTTCCGGTGCAACAGGTGTTGTTAGAAACTATCGGGTACATAAAATATGATACATTCCTTTAAAATCCGTCGTTAAAAAAATAATATGGTTCCAGTATTTCCGCCACCTTTTGCAGGCATGTTAATTAAAAAAATAAAAATTAAACAGTACTGTGATTCAGTGATTAACAATCTTATCAGACACTGAAAAAGTCATCTCAGCAAGTCAATTTGTCTGTACTTGAGTTCTTATTTAAATATATGTATATATATTTCATATATATTTTAAATATATATTTATATATAATCCGAATGAGTTATTCCTACAACACGAGGGCAAATTTATAGACAGATATGACCTCATAAGGATTTTTCGCAGTGTTTGAGTGTAAATCACACCGGCACATAGGGATACTTCACAAAAAATCAAGGCCACGCCCCTTTTTGGGGGAAAGACAACCAAAGATCCCATAGACTTCAATGCAATTTAACATATGTTTGGATTGCAGTTTTGACAAATCCTTACACATTCATCTCTTCTAAATATATGTTTGTTTTATATACATGTCCAATAATGATCTTGTGATCTTGCCTGAACCTGAGCATTCGTGATACCTTAATAAATTAAGGTTGATTGCCGCCATGTCTCTTCAGTCTTCCCCCATCCCACACAACGGCCGGATATTGTTTATCCAGACTTCTATACATATTTGAATCCTGTCAGGCTAAGTGTTGTCTGTAAATAATCCTGTTAAAAGTCAACTGTTAAATCTATAGGCTGAGATTTAGTTGGAGACAACAGTAACATTAATGTGCTATTGCTGCAGCTGCCTCCCACTCAAGCTGATATTAGCTAGGCATTTCATCACCAGCATCATTTAGTCATTTACCACACTAACAGTGAATATCAGTGTAACATATGGGCCACAGATCTCAGTGTGAAAACCTCAGTTAACCCACCACACAACAGCTTTTCTTTATTTTCCACATTTTGTCCTGTGACAACGAGTTTCTTTCCCCTTAACGGGAGCACAGCTTCAGCAATGACACAATACCGGTCTGTTCTATAGCTTGGAGCCATAAAGCCCCTCTATTATATCTTTTTTAGGACATGGCAGGGGACTGCTGGTGCAACCAACTACACGGCAACTATTCAACATGGCGTTATTACTATTAACGCTTCATTTAAAGTAGAAATTTGGAGACATGTTTCAACTTCCTTTCTTTACGCTGTTACTGTCTATGAGAGATTGTTTTCCCCCAAAAGGGCGCGTGGTCATGTGAGTCGACTCAAGTCAAGTCCTTTCCAAAAAAGAAAAATGAATATGTGTAAAAAATGCCTCTGTGGATGACTTGATGTTGTGCATGTTGGATTTGTTCCATTTGAAGTTGGCGCTGAAGATGCAGATTTCTTCAGTATTTCGTCTCATATGCGTAGGCAGCGTGTGGGGAGATGTTTTTGTGAGCAGCTTTACCTTATCTCGGTTTCACATCAGCTTTCCTTTACCACTTCCTGTCTCTGTCTTCCCTCAAACATTACTAATACGCACACTCAGTGGACTGCTATCTCTGATGCGCCCCCTTTCTCTGCCCTTCTCGTCCCCCCTGTAGTTCTCCTCCAGTCGCATCTTCTCCGGGTCCGTCCCAGCCTCCTTGCCTCCGTGGTAACGGGACGCGTGCGATGGCGGGCTCGGCGGCAAGGCCTGCTTGAAAAGAGGCGGGGATTTGGTTTTGGCCACTTTGTCAAAGAAGGCAAAATCAGCCACGTATTTTCCAGAGGGGGACAGGGAGACGACGGGGGGGAACTCGTAGCCCCAGAGGATCTCATCGGGAAGGTAGGACGTTCGGACCTGACAGGTAGCGGAGGTCGGCTCAACCGTGGCACTCATGATCACCAGCAGCTCAAAGTCAGCCAAGTCCGGGTCTGTCCATCCACCACCTGGAGGACAGAGGACACCTAAGGTCAAACAACAAACTCAAACAGTTTTTATATGAGTGTCTTACTTTCCAGGCAGAAATTGGCTTCCCATTACAAATTTGATACAGTAAAATATGAAATGAAACCGAAAACCTGCTTGAAAGTTGATTATCCATCACAGAGGACAAACTTTACAAAAGAAGAATTTAAAGCGGCATTGTATTGGCCACTTGGGGGCAGCATAACAAGCTGGAAACACAGTATGGCACACTGAATTATGAGCTTATAAAGTAGTCATGGCCAACACATCACATTAGTTTGTTTTGGTCTCTCCTAACTCCTAAATCTACTTCTGCAGCTGTTACATTCTCCACCGAGTTCAACAGTTACTCTGCAATTTGTCTGCAGATAGAGCACAGTGGGTTTATTAGTGCTTTTCCGTTGAAAACATCTGGCTGATGCAGCTGGAAACAGGGTTGATGACAACACAGTTGTGGTGCAGAAGATCATAACAATGAGCTAAAATAAGCTCAGATCGCTCCATAGAGCTGAGGGGAACTGCAAGGACCAGTGATGAACAGTCACAGTTATTTGATCTACTGTCAGTATGTGTAAAACAGCAATATTAAACGGATAGCTTGTTTTGAAGTGAGGTTGTATGAGGTACTTATCTATAGCCAGTGTATTACGGTCGGCACGCCCCCAGTTTGGTGAAGCAGCCAAGATGGAAGCAAAGCAATGTACTGCTGTGGACGGGGGCAACAGCAAAACATATTTTAACCACCTAAAAGAAAGGGTCAACTAAAAAAATCAACATCAGTTTGAGTATATGCTGTATTCAGAATGTATATTCACTGGTTTACCTTTGCCATGAGACAGCCATAGAGTCTGTGTTTCCGACAGGGAACTGAAGCTGTTATCTATGTTCTCACCAAAACCACCAAACTCCATTGAAAAAACCTGTAATTTTACATTACAGAACACAGGAGTTGTTGGTTCACCGCTGCCTTGATCGGTTAGTTTGTGTGTGCTATTGTACACCCTTCCAAATCAACCAAACTTCTGTTGCCTGTCAGTAAGGGCTGTCTGATGGCAAGGTAAAGTGGAGAAAATATTCAAAACAGCATACACTCAAACAGATATTGTTTTTTAGTTGAGCCTTTCTTTTCGGTGGCTAAAAGACATTTTGCTGTTGCTCCCATACGCAGCTACTTTGCTTTTGTTTGTCATGAGGTAACTCCTATGCATCTCCAAACCGGAGGCGTGCCGACCATCATCTATTGCAGATAACACGCTGACTATGGATCAGTACCTCATGCTACCCCACTTTAAAACACCTGAGCTATCCCTTTAAGTAGCAGCATTATGGCGTACAGGTCACATAAGTCACAGATTCATCCATTCAGTAAAAGACAGTCATGTATGTGGAGGAGAAAAGACTCGAATGTGCACAAACAAAAGCACGTCCTGAAATTTCCAAAACACAAAAACTCCCCAGTTACCGCCTGACCAAAACCACTTCACCGGATCTCACCCACACACATTTACAGAGCTTCCGGAAATTTCAACAACACACACACACACACACACACACACACACACAAAGCAAAACCTGCCGCCTGTTGGAAACACTCCCCATAAAAGTTTCACATGTTTTAAAAAACAGAAGTTACTTCTCATTCATGGCAGACATTTGCGCTCAAGCGAGCCCACACCTGCATCAACAGGCCTCACTCAGAATGCAGACTGTCATCTGTCTAAACAGTCCTTTCCCTAACCCAGACCCAGTACCGCTCCCACCAGGGCAAAAACACCAGGTTTCGCAACCGCTTGTACTCACTGTGACAAACTCGGTTAAGGGATTCTCTTTATTGGCTTATTGTGGGCGGTCCATCCGCATTTATGTAGTGATCTTAGCAGCATAGGGATGCTACTGCTGCATGGGTTGGTACAGACGTCCATGTCCCCCCTCAGGATGAACTTTAATAACTTTGGTGATCCTCTTACATTTCATGCAACGCCAATCAAAAGCCAAATTTTTCTAGTGCTTTGATACCTGCAAACCATCACCTTAACATTAGCATTGTCATTGTAAGCATGTTAGCATGCCAGTGTAAAACAGGGGCACTTCTCAGCAATTTACTTGCACAGTTATATGTTATGTATTGTATATTCTCATTTCTTACTCATATTTTTAGTGTTTACTTATATTTCTCTACATATATTGTGTTGTTTTGTAACATTATGTACATAATTTACATGTCACATACTCCTTTATTTCTATTTTCTTACATTTCTTTATTTTTAAATAAGAGCAACTATAATGCCCCATCAACAAAGTATTTCTGATTCTAATTCTCTGAGCGTTTATGTTGCCACGGATGCGTTTACAGTGTAGTTAATGGAAATCCAGGTGAGTCTGGCGTTAAAGGATACCTTGCACTGTGGTATCCCTCCGTGACAAAGCCTTTGTACCTTTCTCAACCGACATGGTTTGGTTTCCTGTTTTTGTCATCAACCACAGCAGAGTTTTGTGATCTTACACCTCTACAGGAAATAAAAAAGGTCATCGATGGTGTTTCCCATGGTGTGCACGCACACACTTCGCCATCAGCCTTGTGTGGTACAGTCAGTGTGTAGACATGGTTAAGAGGAATGTGCTGATATTCCAGCTCAGTGGTTTGGATGCCATCACTCCTCTCCTATAGACCGTCTCCACAGTGTCCTGTTCTCCTGATTCAGTGACTCATATAGTCACACAATGACAGCAAGATTCACACACTGTCGCGCTGGAAGCCAGTTTTCAATGTATCAGAGCAGTTCCCTGCTGAAGCAAGGTTTGCGGGGAGCTCTAAAGCTCTGTTCAAAGCACAAAAGCATGATCAGTCATGAGTATTATCATCAATGTATGTCCATGTACTGTAGACTTTTTAAAATATCCATTAAAGACATCCATCCATCCATCCATCCATCCATCAGGGCCCATTTGGAGCCCCCCTAGAATTTGAACCGTAACCCCGTAAACAGCAGCACACATCAGACATCACAATGGTTTTATGAGAAAACATTTTATTTACATGAATTAACTATTTATTATTGGTGTTTAGTAAGTTGATGGCAGCCTAGGTGACCGCCTATATAGCCTTTGCCTTAAACCAGCTCTGCATGATGTATGTGCAATTATCATGTGCAGGATCGCAGGGAGCTGCAGATTCCAGGTCACACTGGGCCAGAATCAGAGTACACTCTGGACATTCACCTATTAAGGAAATTAACGATTAATGATTGACAACTAGGGTTAGCGCTGTCGCCTCACAGCAAGAGGGTCGCAGGTTCGATTCCGGCTTGGGACTCTTCTGTGTGGAGTTTGCATGTTCTCCCCGTGTAAGCGTGGGTTTTCTCCGGGTACTCCGGCTTCCTCCCACAGTCCAAAGACATGCTGTTTAGGTTAATTGATGACTCTAAATTGCCCGTAGGTGGATGTGAGTGTGAATGGTTGTCTGTCTCTATGTCCCCTGCGATGGACTGGCGACCTGTCCAGGGTGAACCCCGCCTTCGCCCCATGCCAGCTGGGATCAGCTCCAGCCCCCCTAACGGGATAAGCGGTTGACGATGGATGATGGATTGACAACTAAACCTGCAGAAAGCAGAATGTTTTGGGCATCACTGGGCAAAAAATCCATAATAACCTTTCAAGGTATTATAATCCAAGTTTTCAGAGAAAACTAGACTTCTGCACACAGAGACAGCAGGCTCCAGTTGTGATCTGATTAGTTGTTTTTGGCACATGATTTTTTTTTTTTCAGATTACCTGTCTCATGCACTACTGTCAGGATATAGTGACCGTTGCTCCAATCTTACCTACTGCTGCTTTAACTACATCAGTCATCAATTACTACTTCATCAATGTAGTTGAAATGCCAGCAAGCAACTGCCAATAGTGGTCTGTAATACATACTGAACAAATGGTTCTCACATCAAATGTCAACATTTTATGGTCTCAAAATAATGAGGGACTGGGGACCTGGCAACAAAAACTGTCTGCTGTTGTATGTGTGCTGTAATATAATCCTTTAAATATGGCTACTTTAAAATAACTGCTGAAAATGTGCAGAAATCAAAGGTGATGCACAGTATAAAGGTGCAGTAATTAGAGGACATTCAGAAAACTCATATTACATGATAGTGTGTCAAGTGAGGCCAAGGAAGTTACGCCGCCTTTAGTAAATGTGTAGTGTGAGCGATCAGAGTCCGTCAGTTCTGGTGCTGAGAGGTCTGCGCTGTTGTAAGTGGATCTGTGCAGGGTTCGTGTCAGCACCCCAGACTGTACAGCATTGTGCTCTAATGAGGGGTGTCTCTGCCCAGCTCTCTTGCACACATTCCAGCCAAAGAAACCCTCTCCTCCAGTGCCAAACCAGCCCAACTCTGGACAGCTAGAGGCAGCCAAGCACGCAGCACATGACCGTAAATACCAATACACCTACATACACATACACACTGCACATACATACAGTTATTCTCAAGACACAAGAGTCAAGTTTCTTCTTGATGTTTGTGCATCAGACCTGCCACACACCCTGAGCCACCTCGGCCTACCTTTTGCCGCCCAGGCCCTGAGGGGGCTGTTGTCGTCGATGATGTGGTAGAACGTCAGGGGGATGATGAGGAAGGGGCTGTCGCTGGACGTGTCCACCTGGAAAGGCACATTGCGTTGGTCAAGCCGCACCGTCTCACCCTCCTTCGTCAGGGATGTCTGAAGCAGCTTTCCCGTCACCTGGAAGCCAAGACGGAGCCAGTAAATGTAAAGTTACACAAGGCATGCTGTAACCAAAAGGCCCCAGGTTTCACACCTGCAACAGCTAATATCAGTGTGTGTGACATAAATCCACTAAATGTACATCATTTCATTCTAGTCAGATTATTACTGATTAATCAAGCACTAAACTTTAAAGAACTTATGGTTCATTTCTGTTATTTTCCTCCACTTCATGGGCTTCCAGGACAAATTGTATGTCAAGGTCAGGAGGTTCATATCCATCATGGGATTGCATTGAATCAAATGCTGTGTAGAGCAGGTGAAATCAATAATAAAGCTCTTCAAAAGCATAAACATATAAAACAGACAAATAAGTAAGGGGTGAAATGCAAAGGGAAAAGCATGCATAAATAAATACATACATTTAAAAATAAATATCAAAAAATACATAAGGACATACATTTAAAAATTCATAAAAATAAATACATAAATAAGTAAAAGAGTAGAGTAAATACATAAGGAATACAAAGACAAATTAAACAGAAATATCTATTTATGGCACAGAATTCCTACATTTATTTTTAATATTATTTTGTCACATTTAAAGACTATTTATGTATTTATTGAGTCATTTATTTATTGATTGTGTATATATATATATATATATATATATATATATATATATATATATATATATATATATATATGTTTGATTTGGCAGGTTCCGTCCTCCATAGACATCCTGGTGCATCAAAAACATTTTGGGCTGTAAATACTTCTGATGAGAGGCGTAAAACTTCAGATGAGTATTACCCAGAAGCGCCTTGCATACCTGGCATCCCAACAGCAGGCTTTTGCGCATGTTGGCCACTCGGATCATGAGGCAGGGCCGACCCTCGTGATTGGACACAACAGCGTGTTGGCTGAACTTCACCGTCTCGCCTCTCTTCTTGGGACGAGCGACCTACAATTCCAGTTTCCGCAGCAAGGAGAACATGTCACGGTTGGTAAATATGGCAACATAATGATTCATGTGGCTACATACTGTTAACTCTTCACATGACCTTCAGTAATCATCTACAGGGATCCTGCTTTCCTCTTTCTCTGTTCAAGATAACTAACTAACTATAGCTGATAACCTACAAGTTGATCGCTAAAGTAGCAGAACTGACGCAGGGTGGGTACTATCCAATAAAGACATATCAGATGTTTTGGGTGAAATGAACCTCAAACTAAAAACTACATCTGACTACCTTTGCGAGGAAAGTGCCAGTGATGAAGATCTCCATCACCATGGTGATGACCAGCTGAAAGATGAGCAGGACAATGGCGGCGGGACACTCCTCGGTTATGCACCGGAAGCCGTATCCAATTGTGGTCTGAGACTCCAGGGAAAAGAGGAAGGCTCCCGTCAGGGTCTTCACCTCCATTACACATGGAGTATGGTTGGAGGGGGGGTCAAACTCTGGAGGAAGGCAGGATGAACAGAGGATCTTGGGTTTGGGGGGTATAAACAAATTATCAAAGAACATTTTGTTCCCTCTCTTAGTGTCCTGCCGGATCTTTCTCATGCTCTTTCTGCAAAAACTGTTTGTGTCTTTCTTCCAGAGGACGTGGATAAAGACTTTCATTTCAGATGTATGTGATTAAAGGGACAATTAGCAAGACTTTTATTAGGGCTGTCATTCAATTAGAATATTTAATCATAATTAATTGCAAAGTAATCACATATTTTTTTGTCTGTTCAAAATGTACCACAAAGGAAGGTTTGTCAAGTACTTGTTAACACTGGAGTAGCCAAATATGCTGCTTTATGCAAATATATGCATATATTTATTATTGTAAATTAATTAACAACACAAAACAATGACGAACGCTCACGGGTACTGCATGTAGCATAAAAAATATGCTTAAATCATAACATGGCAAACTCAAGTCCAACAGGCAACAACAGCTGTCAGTGTGCTGACTTGACTATGACTTGACCCAAACTGACTGTGATTATCATAAAGTCTGTAAAGGGGAGACTCGTGGGTACCCATAGAACTCATTTTCATTCACGCATCATGAGGTCAGAGGTCAAGGGACCCCTTTATTTAACCTCCTTCACTACGTTATGACATGGTTCCATGGTACCGATGGTTTCCTTAGGATTTTTTAATTTTATATGATACCAAAATCTTCACTGAATCCATTACAACCTCCATACAAGACAGATTGCATTAATGCGTTAAATAAAATAGTGCTGTTAAAATGAATTTGCGTAAATGCCTTATTATCGCGTTATCTTTCACCGCCTTCATGACTTTTATATATGGGGAGGGGCTGATAAGGTTGCTGATCATTACCAGTAATTCATATCTAGCTTTTAGGGTTGGGCGATTGGTGACTATGGTGACGACTGGCTATTGGTGACTGGCCGGTTGTTTTTTTAGTACAGATATATCGGCAATCACCGCTTGTCGGGCTGACAATTTGAACACATTGCCCAAAACTGTTTGCACGGTCTTGACTTAATGGTGCTGGATGAAAAGTCAGAGGGTCACTAAAGTTAGTATGATTCATCCTGAGGGGGACATGAGCATCTGTATCTCGAGTATTTCATGGAAATGTAGCTTATACGGAAGTTCAGTCAGGATGACCCTCTTAATGCCCTCATTCATTCAAAATCTTTCTGTATCTCTCTCTCACTGGCTACTACACTGTCAGCTGACTTTGGGTGTTTTCTGCCACGATCTCCCTGAGCCAATCATATCATTGCAATTGAATTTTAAATACTGTTCTCTCTCTGTTGCAGTCCTTTCAGTGATCACCGATGTATCCAGTCTTCATCATATTCAGTGCCCAGTCCTGCTCTACATCTCTTCAAGGGATATTCAGCTACTCCCTTCACCACCACCACCAGTGTGACTCCAGGTGGATAAATCTAATCTGGCATCATGACCACTTTTGATATACTACGTCACGATGGAGTCTAACGCCTGAGCCAGACCAGCTGCATCAACATCACGTGGCGGTTGCGTTTCTGAACTGCTGCATGATTCACACATCTGTTTTTCATTCATACCAGCTGCACAATCGCTGCGTTTCTACAGCGTTTCTGCTGCTTTCTACATAGAGTTTGCCTTTCATAATGGCTATTTCATATCACATTATAAATGTCATTTATATTTTCTTTAGACAGAAAAGGTCAAGAAACCTGTGGTAAATAGTAGCAATAATCCGCAATTTAAACCAAACAAATTAAAATCCTGTACTAAATTCATTCATGGAGCCCTGCAAGTTCTACAACACTGTCCTGCAAATATTTCAGAATAAAAGTCTCATGTTAACAAAAGAAGAAATTCTCCACAGCAAAAAAAGTTTTTTTTTTTTTTTTAATAAAAGCAGGAAGTGTTGTTTTCAAAATAAATCTTTACTTCTTTTCATGTCTGTGACATTTCTACAGATATCTAGACATCGAAAGTGTAGTGATGCTGCTGTGTCAGGATCCGAGGATCCTAGTGGTTATTTCCATGTTTTTGTTCTCTCCTCTGTGTGAGTCTGGAGCGGGGCGGAGCTGGAGTCACCATTCACCTGTGCACCTGCCAGACATCTGCAATCAAGCCACCTTCACTCACTCTGGATGAAACCCTGGCCCAGTTCGCAGCTCGCCGCCAGATTGTCAGCTTACCTCAGTATAGAATTTTGGCTCAGTATTTTTCTGTGCTCTCTTGCCTGCTTTATAGCCCAGTTTTTTTGACCTAGTGTTTTTCCTGTCTCCAGTTTCCTGTTTTTTGCCGTTACCCCTCTGGACCTCACAAAACCTCTCCACCTGACCCGGCTTCACTCCATCATCTTCAGTCTCACCTGGAAATCCTCTGGACCCCTTGGAGACGCAGCTACCCCCGCCCCGCAGAGAGCAAGAGATGCAGCTGACACATCTCATGTGGGCAGTGTGGCTGCTCTAACTTGTTAACATGGATGGCGAAATAAAAAACAACGGGTAACGCAGCTGCCAAGCGCTGTTCATGCGGCCGGTCTGGCCGAGGTTTAATCGCCAAAGACTTTGCACTATTCTAAATTGATAAAGTGATGAATTAGTGTTCATTTAGTGGGGTCTCTCCTGATTGAAGTCTATCCAATAGCAACTTGCCAACCTTCCCAGTTTTCCCGGGAGACTCTTGTTTTCCATTGCCCCTCCAGGATTCCTCCCGGAGTCACAATTCTCCCGTATTTCTTCTGTTTTATGGCAAATGTTTTTTTTCCTTTTCATTTGCTCAACCTGTTTCTGACACTTTACAGCATGTATAAGCCTGATTGCTTCCACCCGAACGTTAATAGAGCGGCACCAAATGTAGTTACCAGGTGGAAGAGAGCTGCTTGCGACCATAGATATATATGCTCGCAACCCCTTGCAATCCAACAAGGCAAAATTGGGCTTTGCTCGACGCAGCAAAAAGCCGCTGTGTGTGGCGCAAACCACTGGAAATAACAGGTTTCAGATTGCAGTTTGGTCATTTTCGGGTTGTGTCTGAAAAGACCTTCAGTGGGTGAGAGAGGGAAAGAAATGGAGACTACTAATAGAAAAGAAATACTCAAGCAGCAGCAAAAAATGAATATGCTGCTGAATATTAGTTTTTGCCAAAGATTCACTCAAGTCCACACTAGTGTTGAGAAAAATGGGCATTTTGACATAAAAATGCTGTTGGCATTGCCACTTTGAAATCCTTCCTATATTTTAGGTCTCAAGTTTGCCAATCGTTGTCAGGACCCTTCACTTAAAACCATGAATATCAGTTAAACGAGGCCCTCGAGGAAAAGTCAGGGGGTCACTATAATCATTTCCTGTCTTCTCTCCTGTTATTCTGCACTATAAAGCTCCACCATCTTCCCTCCCACCTCCTTACCCAGTAGGTCTCCATGCACCATTGCCACCAGGTACCAAAGCACTCCAAACACGAACCAGGTCCCAGCAAAGGTTGCAGAGAAGAGGAAGAACTTGTATCGCCATTGCATATCCAGGAAAGTCGTCCAGAGGTCGCGGAGATACAGTGCCCCTCGCCCACTCACGTGCTCGATGCGCACATTACTTCGTCCATCTTTGGAGAGGACGCGGCGCCTCCTTCGCAGAGCATTGGGCCCTCCATTTCCTGTTCCTCCTGTACCTCCACCAGCACCTCCAGCCCCCGCTGTGGAGCCCAACAGGGGCTTGGTGATGTCAGTCTGCGTCTGGGAGTGGCATACTTTCTGAGGGGAGGAGCCTTCAGAGGAGGGAGGGGTGGCCGAGGTCATGGTCGGCACTACAGGGGGTTGGAGACAGAGAGAAGAAAGGTGGGTAAAGGGGGGGGAAATGAAATGAAATGAAAAGACAAAGTGAGGTAAGACGGGGAGAAAAAAGGGCGAATGGGAAGTAAGATCAAGTGAACAGCAGGTGAGTCCAAATGAAAAAGGGCAGGATGTGTGAAAAAGGAGAAAAGAGAGAACATTTGATAACCACATGAACGACAACGATGACAGAGTGGAAAATTTGGGAGGAGAGGAAGACGATGAAGAAGATGAAGAAGGGGATTAGAAGCACATTTTTCAACCGGACAGTGTTGTGGCTATCCACGGTGGTTCATTTAAGCCCCCCTTTTTCCTTTCAATGGAGGCAGCTGGCCTTGTCAAAATAAAAGCCTCCTTTCAGCGTGAAGTCACAGCTGCTCTTTCACATTAAAAGTGCGATAGTGCCGGCTCAGTCACGTGTCGGCTCTACAAGACAGCTACTGATTTGAAGTGAAGAGGCCGCAGTAAGTTACATTTCTGCTGGGCCAACCTCGTCCATTTTGCTGAAAGCTGTTTTTATACACAACCCTTTACTTTTGGGGCTGTTTTTACTTGAATAAAGATTTCAATTATAAAGCATTTGCAGCAGATGTGCATTAGAGAGCTAACATTTGAGAAGTTGTGGAGAACTGCATAAAACACTGGCTTTGGTGTGTTTACCTCCGCCTAGGAGGTTATGTTTTTTCCAGCGTTTATCTGTCTGTTTGTCTGTGTTCAAGATAACTCAAAAACTCATGGACGGATTTTGATGAAATTTTCAGGGTGTGTCGAAAATGTGAAAAGGAAGAACTGATTTAGAGGAAGAAGAAATCCTGGATTCTGGATCACTTTGAAATTTTCGTTAACATTGGGGTAAATGGGACCCAAAAAATTGTTTCTCAATATCTCTGGTAATTGTTGCCCAAAGCTCATGAAATTTGACTCAGGGATTTACAATGTGTACTTCTATCAAATCCCAAAGGCTGATCCAGATCTGATCCAGATGGCGGATTTTATAGCAATTTATATAAAAATTGGGGTACTCTTACATTTTGGCCTACTGTGCATTTAATATTAGAGGTTGAGATTTCTAACAAGCGGCATCGTGTAGCTGAGACAATTCAGCATCTGAAGTACGTCAACGAATTTGATCTAGCTTTAATAGTTGAGGAGACAGATCCAGAAGAAACCGCCAGGGGGGAAACTATGGTGCTTGGTGGAGGTCTGCGCTCTCCGTGTGCTTTTCTAGTTTGATATGGGACTGTTTGCCATGATTTGGTTTGGCCCCTTAGCTTCACTTGAGGGAAATCACATATACATACAATGAAATGTGCACATAGCAAGGTATATAATGAAATGTTTTTCCCAGTTTAGTGTGTAAAAACGGGCCTGCATAGACCTCAGTCCCATCCAACAACTTTATGGTGAACTGGAATGCTGACTGCTAACCAGCCACCGCACATCATCGGTGCCCTCACTGATTCCATTGTGGATAAATGGAAGCAAATGCCTGCGGTTAGGTTCCTAAATCTATATCTAACAGTGTTGTAGTACTCGAGATTGGTCTTGGTTTCGAGACCATGTTTTGAAGGTCAGTCGATTAAAATGTATTGCATAATTGTCCATGATTAATTGCGATTAATCACATATTAGTTGCACATTTTTTATCAGTTCAAAATGTACCCTAAAGGGAGATCAAGTCAAGTATCTAATATTCTTATCAACATGATATTGCACAAATATGCTTGCTTTATGTAAATGTATGTGCATATTTATTATTAGAAATCAATTAACAACACAAACAGTGACTAATATTGTCTAGAAACCCTAACAGGTAGTGCATTAACATAAGCTCATATCATAACATGGCAAACTGCAGCCCAACACGCAGCAATGCCTGTTAGTGTGTCAGTGTGCCGACTTAACTATGACTTTCCCCAAACTGCATGTGAAGAGACATGGATACCCACAGAACCCACTTTCATTCACATATCTTGAGTTCAGAGGTCAAGAGACCCCTTTGAAAATGGCGTGGACAGTTTTTCTTCAACAAAGTTTTGCTTAAGTTTGGAGCGTTATTTAGCCTCCTTGGAGAAAAGTTAGTGTGACATGGTTGATACTCTGCTAGCTATAACCTAAAAATTGCAAGTAGAACAAATTAGTAGTGTTAAAATGAATTTGTGTTAAAGCATTATTGTCATGTCAACTTTGACAATAATATTCATTTGTTAACATTATCACTGTGGTTGGGTGCAAAATGTCCTGCTTCGAATGTAATCAATAACTTGACTCATTTCTAATTTGTTGTTACTGTTAATAGCTGTCATGCATCTCCACCCACCGTCATACACACTGCAAGAAAGTGAATGCGGAAGACAGGACAGGAAGCTCTGGCTGTCTGGGACACGATGTCAACCAAATATTTGGTAATATGATGTGGCTACCTAAAAATACACAGCAGTACCGGGACTCACAGTGGTCTGGCCTCTGTCTGGACTTGGTCTCAACCCCTCAAAGTCTTGATCTTGTCTCAGTACAATCTGGTCTTGGTCTTGATTTGGTCTCAACCCCTCAAGTCTTCGTCTTGTCTCAATAAACTCTGGGCTTTGTCTCAACCCCTAAAAGTCTTGGCCTTGTCTCAATACACCCTGGTCTAGGTCTTGACTTAATTTCAACCCCTCAAGTCTTCATCGTGTTTCAATAAACTCTGGGCTTTGTCTCAACCCCTAAAAGTCTTGGCCTTGTCTCAGTACACCCTGGTCTTGGTCTTGACTTCGTCTCAGCACCTCAAGTCTTCGTCTTGTTTCAATAAACTCTGGGCTTTGTCTCAACCCCTAAAAGTCTTGGTCTTGTCTAAATACACCCTGGTCTAGGTCTTAACTTGGTTTCAACTCTTCAAAGTTTTGGTCTTGTCTCAACGCACTCTGGTCTTGGTCTTGACTTCGTCTCAACCCCTCAAAGTCTTGGGTCTTGTCTAAATACACACTCTGGTCTAGGTCTTGACTTTGTGTCAACCCCTCAAGTCTTTGTCTTGTTTCAATAAACTCTGGACTTTGTCTCAACCCCTCAAAGTCTTGGTCTTGTCTAAATACACCCTGGTCTAGGTCTTGACTTGGTCTCAACCCTTCAAAGTCTTGGTCTTGACTTGGTCCCTGTGACACTGATGTATTATGTAGAAAACCATAGCTATGGCTGATGTAGTTTTATTCCCATATGACTTCAACATCACTGGTTACTCAAGCTAAGTGCTTGTTGAAATGTGCCAATTGGAGGCCTGTCAGACAATGGTGGTGTAACGTGATGGGATGGATCAGTATATAAGTGTCTGTGGGTCTCAAAGTGTTAGACTTCATGAGAAGTCCCCCACCCCCGGGTGCCATGGACACTTACTGTCATTGTATGGGTCCCCTGTACACACTTCACAGTTTAACCCTCATCTGGGCTGCAGTTTCTCCACATACCCCCTTTTATTTCCTTCTCTGTTGGACTGTTCACCAACTGGGACTTTTGTCTCAAACTGCCTCTGCTTTCCGGTGCGAATACAACAAAATCAAAAACAAAACAACACAAACAAATGCCTTAGAAACACGACGATCTGATAGGCTCTGTCCTTTCCTGTCCTTTCTGACCCTTCTCTCTCCCCTCGCCATGCTGGAGCTCACACTGAGTGAATGAATAGAGATCTGTGTTGATGTCTGTGCTCTGAATACAAAGCTGTGGAGGGGGAGAGAGGGGAAGGAGGCGGGGTCAAGAGGAGGTCCACGTGATTGGCCGTGTCCATCTCCAGCTGAACTCTGAACCCTGCGTAGCTCCTGCCTACACATACAGTAAACACACACTCGTGTATTGGACATATAGACCTTTTGAACAGTTAGAACACAATACCATTGATTGTCCAAAGGAATGTTTGGCTTGCAAAGTCAGGACTTAACACACAATAATGCAGCAACGAGCAATAGCAAATAAATTTGTTAAGTCGTATTGATTTTTTGGCCACTTGGGGCTACAAGAGGGTGTAAACACAACAATGATAACCTTATAAAGTGGTTATGGCAAACTATGGCCTATTTACACATCCACAGAGCAACATTGCCGTTTCTTGAGGGTCAGGTTTCTGGCAGCCTGATGATCAAATAATTACTCTCCTTTTAGTTCTATTTTGGTCTCCACCAACTAGCTGCTAAATGCACTACTGTTTTCAATAACTAGTCGCTAATTTGCCTGCAGTTTGATTCTGGGCAGATCATGTATAGTGGTTTTAACAAAGCTTTTCCACCAAAAAAGCTGCCTTGTGTGGCTGGAAATGAGTTTGATGAGAGTGAACCAAAACCATAAGTGCTGCAGAGGCTAATTGTTAGATCATTTTCTGTAGGTACATTGTCACAACAACACTGTCATTTCATTTATTGTTTGAATAAAAATGTTCAGCCTGGTCTCACTGCCAAGGCATCAAACACCACCACTTGGGCAGTGATCCTTGGCATGTTGATACCGATGCACAAGGCACCCTTTAACATCAATATGGGACGCACCAGGCTTTCAACTAAGTCAAGCGTAAACCCATCTACAGCATGGACATAGTATTTAAGAGCAAGAAGTCTGCCGAGGGTTGGAGGGAGGAGTGCTGATTTGGACTTTTACTCAGCGTTCGTGTTCTGTGTGAAACCATGAAACCAACCACAATTTGGATTGACGCTACATCCGTTATTTATGCAGAGTTAGAGGCGTCCTTATTTCAAGCCAAACCTTAATGTTTTTGTGGTTTTGTTGCCTAAACCTAACCGCCACCATTTCACAATCACATGCAAACCTTCAGTATCAAGATACTACGCCAGCGCCATTATGGTGAAGCTGAAGGCCCAAGTGGCTAAATATGACAAGTAGGGATGAGATCACGTTGAAATATTGATCAGTGTAGCTTTATTTTCTTTTATTTATTTTTTTTTTTGAGAGGCTGTTGGGCTGACAAGGAGGAGGTTTAACTTGTTGGTTTTGGTCTTTTTACAGGCAACGTATCCCACAAGAAGTTATCCCTCTTTTTTTGTGCTTTTTCCTACAAATGTCCAGCAACACATGTCAAGTACTGCAAGTTACATGCATGTAGACTTTTCAAAATAATCCTCCATCCTCACAGGAAACAACTTGGTTAGATTTAGGCAATAAAACTACTCCGTTAGGTTTAGGAAAAGATTCTGGTTTGGGTTAAAATAACAACAGAAGTGGCGTAACGTAAGTACAGAAGTTGTGTGACAAATAAATCAACTTCTGGTTTGACACGGGGTACGAACGGTCATCTCCTGGGCAAAAGTCTGGTGTTTTTTGACCCACCAAACCTCCCTACGTGTTTGTCGCTCTTTATACTTCCTGGTTCAAGATTACATGGATTACATATGTAAAATGCTTTTGTGGGATATATAAGAATTACAATCCATTAGTTTTTGTAAGTATAGCAATGAACGGTGTTCATTGATTAAGGTTATTTCTAATAAGATAAATACAGAATATCACCACCCTCATCCTTTAACATCAGTCACTAGTTTTATAACATGTCGCAAGCAAGTTATAGCAGTACAAGTAGAGCCAAAACAATATTTGGGAAGTGTATCAGTCTCGCTGACAGTGATACTGATGGATTTCCTCTATTGTAAAGTGACTTTTTCCACACTCGAGGTTAGGATCTCTTCCTCTCGCTTCGTCCCTCTCCTTCCCTCTGTCCTGTGTGCACAAGAATCCTTTGTTTTTGAGGAGATGAAAGGGACAAAAGCCACCATTGAAAAATACGACTGGGTGAGCGAGTGAGTGAAAGAGAGAGCAAGTTAGACAAGGAGAGGAGAGCGGTATGGAGGGTTAAAGTGTGTGTGTGTGTGTGTGTGTGTGTGTGTGTGTGTGTGTGTGTGAGAGAGAGAGAGAGAGAGAGAGTTTGCAACTGTTTGATCGTGTATGAGTATGCAGTGCTTGACATTGTGAGGGGGCAGAGATGGGGGGAATAATTGGTTTTGAAGGGAGGATTGAGAGAGAATTGAGCATCGGGTGACCAACGGGAGTGAAAGAGGAAGAGGGAGGGAAATGGATGGTGAAGGAGAGAGGAAAAAGGTTATGTGGAGTGAAGGTGGAGGAAACAGATCGGTGACAAAAGACGGTCATTAGTATTCCAGAGGAGAGTAATCCCTTCCACTCAGTGCCCCTGTCCAGTGTCCACAGCCATAAAGAACCCCTAGCAGCCAGTACACTGTGCTGAAAAGACTCAATACAACACAAGCTGAATGGCTGTGACCGCTGTCCACGCCACACCGCGCTGAAAGGACTGTCTAAACATCAGCTCAGGCCGTGCCAAGAAGGCATCCACTCAGCCAACACAACACATTAAAAACCACAAAAAACTGGAGCCAAACTTTCGCCATACAACCGAGCTGCTGTTGTGTCAGTGCGTCTTTATATATTCAGTGAATGATTGCAGACAGTCTCATTAAGTCCTCTTTAGCAGTATTTCCTGTTTTGTCTCTTCACTTCCGGTCATTCTGGTCAATAATTCGTGGCCCTGATTGGTTCACACAGCCTACTATACGTTTGTGCTGACATTCACCACAGATATTGCATTACAAAACAAAGTTACAACATTAACTAGCTTACAAATAGCTCAACTGGCTTGTTGCAGTCATAGACTGTATATAAGAAGTGAACACCGTTTTGAAACCTCGAGTTTTGGAAATTTGGCCGCCGCCATCTTGTTTTTTTGCAACCAGAAGTGACACAAGAGGGTGGAGCTTAGTACAGCCGAACACCGAATAAGACATTTAATGTTTTAATTAAATTTCATGAACTGAAAACACACCGTGAATGGGGTAAAGATCTAAGACGAAAAAAGGCAACTCCCAGACTGGACAACACCATGGTAGCGACCTGTCAATCACATGGTAGCCATGCCCTAAATCATACCCTACTTTATGGTCAACTTGACTCTAAATGGGACCATAATTTACTAAACGAACATCATGCTGTATTGAAGAATAAACTAGGGATTGATATACTTTTTTCTATACCTTTTCACAACCAGAGAAGTCCCCCAAAATGACCCCACTTGGTTTGACTGTTATTTTAAAGCATACAGTATAAATTGTCATTCATTTTTGTGTTACACCTTTAGTCTTACTTCAGTCCAACCCATTACCACACATTTTTCCCTTCATTTTGGAATTTAGGGCCAATAGACCTTATTTACATGAAAGTATACCCTTTTTTGAGTTAAAAAAATAAATGAAATGTGGGGTCAGATTGACCCCAGGACATTATGAGGGTTAAGTAGATATTTGCTTTCTTGGTCTGGAAGCTGATTTTTAAATATGAAAGAAAATGCAACTTTTTTACCTAACTAGCCTTTATAATATTGATCACAAGCAGCAGATGTCAATTACACAACACTACACAGCCTCCGGGGCAGACAGGAAGTTAAAAGATAAAATTAGGTTGTGTCTGCAAGGTAACACCGAAGTTATGAAACTCTCCTTAGATGGTTAAGGTTCGGCATTGACCTTGAATGCTTAAGGTTAAGATGGGTCATCGGGTAGCAAGAGTTTTTGTAAGTTTTCGTAACTGTATGTTACCTTCTAGACATGGCAATTTTAATGAAGTGACGTTTCAATCTAACAGACAATGCCTGATGAAGATCTCGATTGAAATTGCTTGGAGCTACCAATGCAGTGTGTGGGTCCTGTTTTCTGATTTTTTTTTTTCCCCTCAGTTGGCCTTGTATTGATCCAGCATCTGAAAAAAAAACGTTTGAATGTGCCCCACAGCTTTTTTACCTCCTAGACACGACCACAAAATTACTCGTCTGAGCATTTACTTGTTGGTCAAGGTCATGGACTGCATATAAAGATGGACGACACGTCTCCACTTCCTCCCACCGTAATTAATTACAACCAAGCTTATCAGCTAAATGAGCACTTGAACATTCATCCGTGTAATAAGAACTACCTAAAATGACAGAAACCGTCTTTGGGAAAAATGTATTTGACGTGTACGGGCTTTGCAACCTACACTGCAACCAGCCACCAGGGGGCGATTGAGATGTTTTTGCTTCACTTTTGGGAGCCGTTATGTCATCCATCTTTACATACAATCTATGGTCAAGGTCAAGATGCAGTAGAAACACAATATATCATAACCGTAGGATAGAAACTAGGGTCTTGTAAACCTAAAACTGATGGCCCTCTTTTGAGCTTTGTAACAATGCTTTATCAGATAATCTGATGCATTTTTAGCTAGCTTACTTCTTAAGAGGTAGGAGACTTCCTTCCTCAGTTTATCTGAAAAATTCAAAATAACCACATCTGGAGAGTCACAGTTTACACTGGACGACCTTTAATTTATGCTAAAACCTGAAAATCACTTTATCTTGAAATACAAAGATTTACAAGACTGACACGCACTAAAAAATAATTTTGGCTACTTCTAGTATAGAGTGTAGATGCTTTCCTTTTTAGTCATTTTGACTTTTACACAAGGACCCTGTGGAAGCCCCTTAAAGACCCCTGTTGGTCCCTAAAAGCACTGATGCACACCTTGTTTGAAGCTGACACCTCAACTTCCTCCTGTATTCCACTGGGTACTCGGGGAAAAAATGCAATCAAGCATCAGAGTAAATATACCTACTATACTTTGTATTTTGGCCACTACTTTGTCTGTATTCCATGTTAATTTACCGACGTGCAATTTAACAACAGGAAGCAAATGCAATCAGTTGCCACGGTGATCAGACGTTTGTCTCAATACGTCTGTCCGTCCAACCCTCCATCTAAATCTAAACCACTTCCTCAGCCCAGAATTAGCATCTGAGGAGTTACGACATTGACCCAGATTAAACAACAGAGAGCAGCTGTCGGCTGTCGGCTGTAATTT
The DNA here is from genome assembly GCA_947000775.1 of Pterois miles. Taxonomy (NCBI): domain Eukaryota; kingdom Metazoa; phylum Chordata; class Actinopteri; order Perciformes; family Scorpaenidae; genus Pterois; species Pterois miles. Next base: position 1,595,942 of record CAMQGK010000008.1, read on the forward strand.
AGAGCTGGCTTTTACGTCTCCTTCCCAGTCTGTAGTAGCCGATGGTTTGTCTCTGCTGTAAATCTGACTGCTCTACTACTGTTGTGGCGCTGAGGAGGATCGGGATTCATTTTGAAAACACTATACCATCTGTTCATCCCACTATGTTTGTACTTTTAATACGAGTACTGTGCTACAACTTCTATTGTTCATCAGAAGCCCAAATGTGTTTTAATTAGGGCTGTCAGTTGATTAAAATATTTAATCACGACTGTCTGTGAATAATTACAAATTAATCACACTTTTTTATCTATTCAGAATGTACTTTAAAGGATGATTTGTCAAGAATTTCCTACTCAACATAGGAGTGGGCAAATATGCTGCTTTATGAAAATGTAGGTACATAATTATTGGAAATCAATAAACAACACAAATTAATGACACCTGTCCAGAAACCCTCACAGGTACTGCTCAAATCAAAACATGCAACAACAGCTGTCACTGTGCTGACTTGGCTATGACTTGCATTGCAGTTTTCAAATGGGTCCCTTGACCTCTGACCTCAAGATGTGTGAATGAAAATGGGCTCTATGGGTACCCACGAGTCTCCCCTTTACAGACGTGTATAAAAGTCATATAAAAATGAAGGCTGTGGTGAAAGATAACGTGATAATAAGACATTAACGCAAATTCATTTTAACAGCACTAATTTATTTAACACATTAATGCAATCTTTCTTACAGAGGTTGTAACGGATTCAGTTTTAAAGCTAGAGCGAAGATATTGGTATCATATAAAACTAAAAAATCCTAAGGTATCCATCGGTACCATGGAGCCATGTCATAGCATAGTGAAAGAGGTTAAATATTGCTCCAAATATAGCCATTTTCAAAGGGGTCCCTTGACCTCTGACCTCATGATATCTGAATGAAAATGTACCCACAAGTCTCCCCTTTACAGACTTTATGATACTCACATGCAGTTTGGATCAAGTCATAGTCAACTCAGCACACTGACAGCTGTTGTTGCCTGTTGGGCTGCAGTTTGTCAGGTCATGTCAATTAACCACATTTTATTTATGCTAAATGCAGTACTCATGAGGGTTTCTGGATATTTGTCATTTTTTTGTGTTGTTAAATGATTTCCAATAATAAATCTATAAATACATTTACATAACGCAGCATTTTTGTCCACTCCCATGTTAATAAGAGTATTAAATTCTTGACAAATCTCCCTTTAAAGTACATTTTGAACAAATAAAAAATGTGCAATCAATTGTGATTAACTATGAACAATCACGCAAATAATCGCAATTAAACATTTTAAGCGACTGAAACTCAATTTTTATTATTATTCGTCTACATAAAATGTTATCAATAAGACCTTTAATGCTACTAATGTAATATAATGACCCATATAGTTTTGCGTAGCAGTCAGACATAGTGGTACAGATCTGACAGTGGGACCTTCTCTATTGGTACTACCTATATCCTCCGCACCGTAAACACAACACAGTGGATTTGAATTTATTTCCTGTGATTATTCCTCACATTACACCTTTAGGAGAATTATTAATACAATAAGGACTCAAGAAAAATATAATAAAGAATAAGTGATGTTAGAGAAATATCACAGTATCTTTAAATTCCACTAAGACAGACACTATAAGTACTTTTAATTTGTAGTGTGCACCTCTCTTGATAAGAAAAGGACGAAACTGCAACAAAATGTAAAGATGAACAACTAATTTTTGCGCCTCTTACCTTTCTGTTGTAGCAGAAGTTCACTTGGCCCAAGGCTTTGAAACGTGAAGATTTGATTAATTTCACTGTCCAGCAGACATGTGAAAAGACAAACTCAGTCTGTCTTGGAGGGGGGAAAGAGTGAAAAAAGATGAGTAAGCTCACGGTTTTGAACAACTCGCGCTTGTTGACAGCTCAAGCATGTCTTACATCACCTCTCACTTTGACATCACATTGTTTGTGTTCTTTCGCGGTCCCTCTACGTCGCGGTCATCCTACATTTAACCGAAAAAAAGGAAGAAAAAAGCATGAAACCAGAAGGGTGAGGATTAACCAGCGGTCAGTCGGTGCCTCCCAGCACACTGGTACTGGTCGTACCGGTTCTGGCTCACAGTTACTGGGTCATTATGTAATCAGATGAGCACAGTTAGCTTTGCTGAGAGGGAGCCCTGTGTGTCCAAACAGAGACAAGTTAAAGAACCTAGTGCCGTCCACTCCTCCAGGACCCCCCTTCACGCCTCTCTATATAAACCCAACAGTATTCACACAGCCGCTGTTTCGCGACATTTTTAATTCATTAATTCAACTCTCCTCCCAGCTTCTCCTCCTACCCTCCCTCCCCGTGTCTCTCCCCGACTGTACTCTATAAATGGGCCTCTTTGTTGCGAGGCCTCCTCCGCTGTTTCAGCCTTTGTCAACTTTCTCATGTAAATGTTTGATGGTTATAAGATACAAGCCTGGAAGTTGTTGCACTGCAAAAGGAGGTATTTACAAATCAAAGACGGGGGTTGGGGGGGGCTCTTTTCTTGTGCACTTGGCTCCTTGAAGTATTGCGTTGTCCAGCGAGTGTGCACTGAATGGATAATGTCGGTGCATCTCTGTGAGGCTGTGCCATGTCCGCCTGCAAGGAGGGGGGACCCGGCGGTGTATAGGCGAGTACACATGGGCCTGCTGTGAATGGACGGCATGGGACTGAACAAATCAACTCACCAGAGTAACAAGTATCATAGTGAAACACTGGCCGTGTGGTGGAATGTGGTGTAACTCTCACCTCTGATGGAAACTAATAATTATTACCTCCACCAAGGAGGTTATGTTTTTGCCGGCATTTATCTGTCTGTTTGTCTGTGTTCAAGATGACGACAGATTTTGATGAAATTTTCAGGGTGTGTCGAAAATGTGAAAAGGAAGAACTGATTTAATTTTGGGGGTGATCCGGAAGAAATCCTGGATTCTGGATCACTTTGAAATTTTCGTTAACATTGGGGTAAATGGGACCCAAAAAATTGTTTATCAGTATCTCTGGTAATTGTTGCCCAAAGCTCATGAAATTTGACTCAGGGATTTACAATGTGTACTTCTATCAAATCCCAAAGGCTGATCCAGATCTGATCCAGATGGCGGATTTTATAGCAATTTATATAAAACAAATGGGGTGCTCTTACATTTTGGCCTACTGTGTGTTTAATATTAGAGGTAGAGATTTCTAACAAGCAGCATCGTGTAGCTGAGACAATTCAGTATCTGAAGTATGTCGACGAATTTGATCTAGCTTTAATACTTGAGGAGATAGATCCAGAAGAAACAGCCATTACCGAAAAAGAGAATTTCATTAATAACTTCTGAACTAATAATAATGATATAAACTTAAATCCACTTGGTAAGGGTATGTTTTCATGGTCAAGGAATCTAATAACGCAGACAAAATGAATGTAGGTTTGTTATTTCTTATCCAGAGCTAGATCCAGTAGAAAAATGTTAATGTACATATGTTGGTTTTAGAAATAATGTATTAACATTATTTCTAGTTATAGTTATTTTCAAACCTAGCTTGAGGCCCTTCTGTGTGGAGTTTGCATGTTCTCCCCATGTTAGCGTGAGTTTGCTCCAGGTGCTCCCCCATAGTCCAAAGATATGCAGCCATAGGTGTGAATGTGAGCGTGAATGGTGATGGACTGGCGACCTGTCCAGGGTGTACCCCACCTTGACCCAATGTCAGCTGGGATCGGCTCCAGCTCCAGCTGCGACCCTGAATAGGATAAGCATAGAAAACATATTCAAAACATTAAAACCAGAAAAGAAACACATTATAAACTAGAACGAATTCACTCCAAAATAAAAATCCTACATTTTTTAAAAAGAATTTTATATCAGTGGCAAACATAGAACATATATACAAGACACAACATAAAACTCACAATACATTTGGCCAGAATGTAAGAGTACCCCCATTTTTTTATATAAATTGCTAAAAAATCCACCATCTGGATCAGATCTGGATCAGCCTTTGGGATTTGATAGAAGTACACATTGTAAATCCCTGAGTCAAATTTCATGAGCTTTGGGCAACAATTACCAGAGATATTGAGAAACTATTTTTTGGGTCCCATTTACCCCAATGTTAACGAAAATTTCAAAGTGATCCAGAATCCAGGATTTCTTCCGGATCACCCCCAAAATTAAATCAGTTCTTACTTGTCAGATTTTCGACACACCCTGAAAATTTCATCAAAATCCGTCCATGAACAGGCATAAAATATAATAATAAAACTGCAGTGTAAAGAAAAAAATGTGGTAGTACATTTACTTAAGTACTGTACTTATAGGTTCTCTAATTCTACTCTATTACATTTCAGAGGGAAATATTGAACATTCCACTTCTATTACTATTTGTTTTACAGCTTTTGTTACTCTGCATATTAAATGTTAAAATACTGTATATACACTAATATAACAAAGAATATGTTCTAACTCCCTATAGAGGTAGTGTGTGTCTCTATAGGAGCAGTCTTTTTATTCCAAAGAAAGTGAAAAGGCCAACTTGTCAGCCCTCCATTCAAAGCTCGCCTTTTAATGTTGTTTTGACGGGAGCTGAACTTACCGAACGTTCAGATGAGAGTCCTCGGGCGGGGCACACACGCATGAATCTGCAGCTGGGACGCGCCGCACAATAAGCGCAATATTGGGTCCGGCTGGTTTCACACGCACATCAATCTGCGGGGCCCCTCCAACCTGCCAGCGGGTGTTGTTCCTCCTCAGCACCCTCTCCTGTCCTGCAGAGTTTGGGGCTCCCCTTATTTGGAGTAATGGGGCCCTGCATCCATAGGGGCCCAGATTATATGAGTGTGTTTACCTTGTGGGTGACGCTCTCATGAGGATTTGGCTTCTTTTGGGTCGGGGTCATTCTCGGCTTCCTGGGTGAGTTTCACCTGAAGCCATGAAGCAGCTGATGACAGAAAACAAATACTCTCAGAGAGACTGTTGTCTGCAGTATATACCTGAAATAACCTTCTCTGTCAAACCAACGTATAACTTTTGCAACAGTACGAGGGCGTATTAGGGCCACATTGACGAAAAATAAAATATGAATATAATAAATAATAAATAAAATAATAAATCTGGGATTTTGAGAATAAAGTCCTAACATTATTAGTCCTAAGTTTACAAGAAATTGTAATATTCTGAGAATAACTTTACAGGAAAAAAGTCAGACTATTATGAAAATAAAGTCCTAAGTTTAAGAGAAAAAGTTGTAAAATTAAGAGAATAAAGTCATAAGTATATGAGAAAAAAAATGTAATATTCCGAGTATAAAGCCATAAATCTATGAGAGGAAAAAAGTCCTAATATTCTAAGAATAAAATCATAAATTTAATAGAAAAACAAAAAAAAATTGTAGGATTATGAGAATAAAATCCTAAAATTATAAAGTCATTTTACGTGTTATTTTAACGACAAACGACAAAACACTTAATGTTTTGGCGCATCAGTAACACATTAGCATCAGTATCAGGACCTTGAAAAGAATGTGCAAGAAACTGCTTATTAAGAATAAGAAAGACCCACATGGACCTGGGAAACTGTATAAAAAGTAGGACTTTATTTGCATTAATGTATGGACGTAGTCACTGATGTCATCCATTGGTTTGAGGACTGCCATTTTGAAGCCTCAAGCTGTCATATTGTTTTTTTGCAACCAGAAGTGACATGAGAGGGTGGAGCTAAGTGCAACCAAGTGCCGTATGGACAACTGACCGGACGATGCTAGTGCAGTGGTAGCAACCTGTCAATCACAAGGAAGCCACGCCCTAAAGCATACCCTGCTTTATGGTCTATTTGACTCTAAATAGCCCCAGCTGCATTTTGTGTTTGCTATTTAGCAAATGTTAGCATGCTAACAGGCTAAATTAGGATGGTTACAGTGCTAAACATGAGCATGTTAGCACTGTCATATTGAGCATGAAGCACTACTGCGAGTATAGAAGCAAAAAGAAGAAACTGGTGTTTTAATTTGACAACAAACATTATATTCAAAATGTTTTACAACACAGTACAACATGACAATAACATAGAATTCATTTTGTTTTACTTGTGCACGGCACTTTTTAGATGTTTTACTGGCATCGGGTCGTCGCTTTCAGTCCGAAAATGGAAGCGTAGCTTTGCTGCTGGGTTGTAATGGAACGATTGACATTCACCTCAGGGGAATATACATTGTTTTGATGTAACACAACCTTACTGACGACATTTTTTAATGTAAACCAAAAAAATGTGTGCATGGAAGTGAAGGAAAGCAAGTCCCTGAAAGCATTATTGGGGAAGTATCGGTTTTATTTTATTAATCATATATGGCATGTGTGACCATTTTTGTTCAACTACACCAAACATAAGGGTTCTGTTTTATTTCCTTGTGTCAGTATGCAGTCAGTGATCATTACCAGGGACAAGACTATTTCTACTCCTATATCCTATTGCCAAAACCATCAAATTACCTCCAATACAAAGGACATCAATGTCTTTAACCCATGTTTAATCCAATTAACCACATCATTGATTGGGTAACAACAAAGTCAGCCTCATCTATTCCAAAAAGTTTAGCCTTTAAGGCTGCGTTATAATGACATACAGTATAAAGGCTCATTATTGCTCTGCATCATGTTTAACCCATTTCATGTATGAAAGAATGTGACCTCACTAAGCCAACAGAAAGCAACACGTTGCTCCTCTGTTGTCAGACCAGCGAGAGTTTTAGGAAAACTATGTCACGGAGGTCAGCGGTCACTGAGAGGGAGTCAAGAGAGGAGGGAGGAGAAGAAGAAAAGAGAGAAGGAGGGGAAAGAGAGACATTGGTATGGAGGAAGGAGACATGATGGCGGATTGTGGACCAGTCGGAAGGCTCCCCTCCTTCTTCCACCTCCATCTTCCTTACTTCCACCCCTCTCTTTGTTGATCTGCCTCCTCTTTGCCCTCCCCCCTTTTTGTTTCGTCTTTTATTCTGTCACTTCGCTACCCACCTCCCTCTTTCTGAGGAAAAGGAAACCTCTTCCTGCATATAGTAGAAAGAAAATCATACTAAACAGACACGCTCAGACAGAGAGGTAAGCAACTAATAGAAAAAAAGAAAGAGAGAGGCAGATAAGCTGATAATTACTAAACGTAGCTATTGTAAAATTGCATAAAAAGTTAATCTTTAACTGTCATTCATCCCAACTCTGCAAAGAACATCTGGGGAAAGAGGAAGAACGAGGTCTGGTGCCAGAACTGAGGCCACCATAGACGTTCTCTGAGAAGATCTGCAAGCCTCTGCAGGACAAAATCTCATAAAAGATTCAAGGGTCAATGAAAATGAATGACATTCATGCATGACTGTTTATGCTTTGCATTAATAAGTTACTATATCCAATAAATAATGTTTTTTTGTTGTTAATGTTAAAGATTTTTCATTTGAAACCAAAATAAAATAGCTGTCAATTCGATAAAGGCATGGTAGATACAGGCAGTGTTGTAAAGTACATTTACACTAAATTACACTCACTGGCAACATAATTCTTTACACCTGTTCAATTGCTTGTTACACAAAGAGCTAATCAGCCAATCACATGGCCAAAACTCAGTGCATTTAGACATGTAGACGTGGTCGAGACAACTTTCTGAAGTTCACACGGAGCATCAGAATGGGGAAGAAAGAGGATTTAAATGGCTTTGAACGAGGCATGGTTGTTGGTGTCAGACGGGCTGGTCTGAGTATTTCAGAAACTGCTGATCTACTGGGATTTTCACACATTTGTATTGTTTACAGAGAATGGTCCGAAAAAGAGAAAATATCCAGAGAGCGGCAGTTTTGTGGACGAAAATGCCTTGTTGATGTGAGAGGTGAGATGATAGAAAGGCAACTAACTCAAAGAAGAAGAAGAAGAAGAAGATCTACCTTTATTAGTTCCACAATGGGGAAATTCAATTTACACTCTGTTAAACTCATACATGGTACATGCAGACCTGAAACACACATACATGCATTAATGGAGAGGTGTCAGAGTGAGGGGGCTGCTCCTGAGCTCCCCAAGCAGTTGGGGGTTTGGTGCCTTGCTCAGGGGCACCTCGGCAGTGCCCAAGAGGTAAACTGGCACCTCTCCAGCTACCAGTTCACACTCAGTTTTTGGTCCATGTCGGGACTTGAACCGGTGACCCTCCGGTTCCCAAGCCAACTCCCTACAGACTGAGCTACTGCCGCCCCCACTCGTTACATAAATAAATAACCACTCGTTACAACCAAGGAACACAGAATACCATCTCTGAACGCACAACATGTACTTTAAATATATTTTGATGCTAATGCTTGTACTTTTACTGAAGTAAAATATCAGAGTACTTCATAAAGCACTGGTTGCAGTATGTTCAGCATTAATCTCTCACTCCATCTAGTGGCGATCTGTCACATACTCATTATAGGTACAATATAATTACAATTGAATTATCATTCATTTTAACTGTGTGGCTATTTGTGCATTTTTTACACTAGTTGAATCATAAATATGAGAACCAAAAGCTTAATATTATACTGAATGATCATCATTTTAGCCAAAGGATGGAGAACAGATTGATATTATGAAATTTAAATGGCTAGACCTCATGTAAAATTGTAGGTTTTTCTTCAGCAACCACAAAAAACGAAAATGTTACAGAGATTGTTAGTCGTCTATCAATTCCAATAATCCATTCCTACCAGTTCAAATAAAGGATGATCTTGGTGTAGGTGTAGCTGTAGTCAGCAGCCTGAAGAGGTCATCGCTGCTCTTACACAGAACAATAAGGCAGTTTTCTCCGATCAGTGATGACTGAGACAGTTTATTTTGGGTTAAAGTATGTAACAAACCATGCTTTCTTATTATCAGACGACTCAGATGTATTATTGTGAGTAAAATAAGATCCTTAGTTGAGGAAATTATGATGCAATGTGCAGCAACAAAATAAAAGCTTTAAATATGGATTGCTGACTCCTATCTCAGACTATGCAACTTTTTAATCATAGGAAGCTGGTCCATCTTTAGACTAAATGACTATATTATTATCAAATTATAAGCAGTTTCAACAATTTGCTGTATAAAGAAAAGAAAATCTGTAGCCCTCATCTTGTGACATGCAGATCATAAATTAAAGGAAAGCCTAAATATAGAGTGTAAGAAAGATAAAGAATGCAGAAGCTCATATAGCGTTCAAAAGTGGTATTTTTAGTATGAAAATGATGCAAATCATTTGGTAAGGTCTCCACAGTCACTAAATCTCAACCTAAGTGAATACCATTGGGAGATTTTGGTTTTGCTCTCAGAATTTGAAACATAAAGGTTGCGTTTTCTTTCATTTATCTGTATTTTCTTTTGTATTGTTTAGACATGTCACTGTCACAAAACTGGAGGAAACAAAAGGCAGTTTACAGGCCTTTAAAGGTGCAGTGTGTGGGTTCTGGCGCCATCTAGCGGTGAGGTTGTAGATTGCAACGAACAAAAACTTCTCCTGTGTGCCAAGCGTGTAAGAGAATGACATTCTGACCAAAACCTGATTACTCATTTCAGGTGTTTACACGTTAAAGAAAATATTTATTAATGTTATGTTCCATTTCTGCCAATAGATTTCCTCAAAATTGCCTGTAACTCACAAAATGTCAACTGTAAAAATCTGTTTTTTATGATCAAATGTGGGAAATTATCCTATTACATTAAGTCTCAATGTTCTGATGAACACTGACTTGTCCTCTTATTAAATTATTGGGTTTATGTTCCAACAAATAAGATCATGATAATGACATTAGCATATAAAGACACTGACATATGATTTGCTGATTGTTCAGAGAAACTGCTTCAGGTTCATTTGTTTTATTCAAACAGAAAAACAGGAAACAAAAAGTTACATATCACAGTTTATAAAGTAGCACTTTCCTTGAAAATGTGCAGCAAACTCAGAGAACAAACTCTTAATCTTATAAAGCAGTGTCGCTGAAGAGGCTGCAGGGGGAAGCGGTTAACTCAATCTAAAGGGAACACATACAAACAAATGCACAAGCGATTCCTCCGTCTCCATTCGTTTTATCTAATGCGCTGCAGCATGGCAGTCTGCAAATAACTCGTCTAATTTTTGCCTTCACGAGGTCGAGTCAAGTTCTCACAATTCATGACAACCTCATCTGATCTTTCCATGTCAGCACATGATTGCTGCAGACCTAAAGGCCCCCGCATTTTATTTCAATTTGTATCATGCTTATTCGTGAGCTGATAACATCTCATATCTTATTGATCTGATTTCCTTGCCTTTCTCCGCTCTGCCCATCGCTTGCCTCGCTTCCTGTCTAACTGTGCGAAAATGTATTTCCGCTGTTGCTCGGACCTGATGTGACAGGAGACCGCATCGGCCAAAAAACAGCCATGAGTCCTGTGATACTGCTTGTTAAAGATAAACCTTGAAAAGGTCAATGTTTTGAAAAAGGCAGATAATCCAAAGCAGTTTGAGTTTCTCTTAGAGTCGATTAGATCTCCCTTAGTGGCCCATGCAGTGAAGCAGCTTCTAATCCATGTTAACAACTGGTTTATGTTGTAGCTTTTTGTCCATTTCTAAGAGTAGAAGTTACAAATCCAACCCAAAAATGTTAATAATTTAAGATCTTTTTAAAGATTTTTTAACGCACTGGTTCATATTGACTTCAGTGAATCAACTGGAGAATATTAAGATAAGATATGATATTCCTTTATTAGTCCCACAGTGGAGAAGTTCACAAATTCACATACTGTTGCCTCCTTTACCATGTAGCCCCTGCGTCATAAATTTAATCTGAGACTTATTACAGGTTCACTTACACTTTGAGGGAAAAGTAGTTTCCTGGATTACATTGGCAGTTTTAAACCAACCTGGTCTCACGGGAAGGTCTATAAATACAATGACATTAAACAAACATTCCACAGACATGAATATGCATTTTAGCCTTTTTGTGTGTCATGCAGTCCGCAGTTAGGTTTAGGTAAGAAAACTTACTTAACTTAAGTTCAGGCAGGAAACCCACTTAGTTAGGGTAAGGGAAAACGTCATGGTGGGGCTTAAGATAAGCACGTAAACCAAGTAAAACATGAACATAACACAGCTACAGAAAACACATAAAAAAAAATTTAAAACACGTAACATACTTAACAAAAGTATACATAAGTATACTTGGCTCATACTGACAAGTATACATAAAAATCCAAGTATACTTGACAAGTATACAGAAAAGTCTAAGAATACTTGGCTTATAAGCCTAGTTGTACTTAATCTTCTGATTGATATGCTTAAGAAAAGTATAATAAAGTAATCTTTCCTTATAGGCCTACAGAAAAGAATACTTGGCTTGTAGTTGTGTTTACTTCTTGATAGAGTAGCCCATTAAAGCATGTACTACAAGACAAACCACGGGTCTCCTGGTTAGAAGTCTGGTGTTTGTTGGACCCATTATCTTCTCCACCCGCCCACCGTAAGTAGTCTTTCTCACTTTTTATCCTACGTCACTAAATCTTACCATAGCATGTATACATGGATGTTTTTACATTGCAGACAGTCCAGGATACATGGCACACAAATTACTAAAACAAAATAAAACCAAAACACAACAAAACTACATGGTTAGGTTTAAAAAAACATGGTTTTGCTTAAAATGACTACGCCTGTTACGTTATTAAGCTACAGACATTGACTTTTGGTTTCACACGGGGCACTAACAGCAGTTTTCTGAGTGAAAGCCCTGTGTTTGTTTGACCCATCCACCACTCTGACCTCCCCAGACAAATGTGTTTGTGATACGTCAAATTCAATCCAATTCAAGTCCAAACTCAGGTCTTGAGTCCTAAAGAAGCCATATGCGTTCTACATTAAATGTGATGTCATTTTAACAGCAGAGTAACTGGATCCAGTTGGTGCTCAATAACGTAACATTAGTACTTCATGGTTTTCTCCTGAAACTTGATTGGATACTGAGTCGGGCAAACAAAGAGGATTTGGGGAGTTAAGTGTAAGATAATCAAATGCAAGTCCCAATAACATTCAAGGATCTATTCTGGGTCCTCTTCAGTTCACCTCCTATTTAGTTTGTATGACAGTTGTGTGTGTAAGTAGTACACATCTCTATGCTGTGTATATATATATATATATATCTACTATTGCTACTCTACTAAGGCATACAGCTGACCCAGAGCCTTGGCATACACACAAAGGTCATGTTGGCCACCTGTTATATAACTCTAACCACACAAACCCACATTATTAGTGTCATTGGGCATTTTGGCACTCCGTGGTTCCTCATCTTTGATGCATTTTCTAGAAATGGCCATGAATTGGTGTCGATCTAAACAGGAATAGTAGATACAGGAACTAACTTCCTTGCTAAATTCAATCTGTAGTTGTTATGAAACCTAGCTGTGCTAAATGAAGTTCCAGGTATAGCTTCCCGCCCTAACCACCACCCTGGGAATAGGTCAGTGTGTAGCCTTCAACAGTCCTTGAAAATGAGACCACATGATTCAGTTTTCACATGTAGCCACAATGTTCCACTGATGGAAAGCTGTACAGCTGCATACCTGCATGTGGAATGTGTTACACACTGAACTCTTTCACATATACTGCACAGTATACTGTATGTATTACAACGCTAAGGTGCAAAGAACCCAAACAGTGACATAAAACTAACATATGTAGCTCCCTTTTATACCAATCCTGACTTTTACTAACCACTGTTGAACCAGAGCCGAGTCAGAGCATAGTTAAAAGCCCAGCCTGGCACTCAGAGCAGGGTAAAACAAATACTGTAACACCCACGCTGATGTGTATGATAGTGTGAATGAATGTGAGAAAATATCAATGTGAGCATTTATGGACTTACAATACTCATGACTAACCTGAAGATTAAGTGCTGTGACTTTGTCTGAGCATCATCTGACCCTCCATGCCAGCGTTACTATAAATGTAACATCTCAACCTTTTATTTCCAGCCGTCGGTCACATGGTTGTTTTCCCAGCGTTATCTTTGTTGAGATAGGCCATCTGCAGGTTATGTAAAACCCATTTCCCTCATTCCTTGAAATATCCATGTTAAAAAGGCATCTAAAGAGGACACCTTTGATCTGCCATAGTTCTGTTTCTGGTGCCATTTTTTTTTTAAGTATCATTGTTAATTATTAATCTAGTTGAAGATAGGGTCATTAACTAGAAACTAGTACACTAGATCTTCAAAATGAACAAACTTCAAAACCCAGCCCAGTTTCTTGTCTTCTTTTCCAATGTAAATAGCTAGCAGCACTAGCTCCAGACGTCGCTAAGTCTAATGAGAAAGTCGCCAAGTCGGCATTGCATCCCTCTAAAGCCACTCCCCCAAAATTATCAGCATGAACGGAAACAGCGAACATAGCTATTGTTAGTAGTCACAGCTGTCAAACTTACAGCTAGTGCACGGCCAGAGTAGGTAACAGCGTGCGACCTCCAGGTCTTAGAAGTGAAGCTAATGCAGAAGTGCCTTAAACTTGCATTCTTTCTAATACCCAGCAGGGGGCGACTCCTCTAGCTGCAAAAGTAAGTCTGATTGTATAGAAGTCTATGAGAAAATGAGCTTACTTCTTACATGATTTATTACCTCAGTAAACATTTTAAACATCAGTTTATGGTCTCAATTGCTAGTTTCAAGTTTTCTTCAATACAGCATGATGTTCATTTAGTAAATTATGTTCCCATTTAGACTCAAATAGACCATAAAGCAGGTATACGTTAGGGCATGGCTGTCTTGTGATTGACAGGTCGCAAACTCGTCAGTCTGGGAGTTGTCCGTGTTTTGAAACGTAATCATAACCTCGTTGGTCACCTAAAAATGTCTTGTTCAGCATTCGGTTGTACTTAGCTCCTCCCTCTACTGTCAGTTCTGGCTGCAAAAATACAAGATGGCGACGGCTTAAATGCCGAACCCAAGGCTTCAAAACGGCAGCCCACAAACCAATAAGTGTTGTCATGGTGACTACGTCCACTTCTTATATACAGTCTATGGTAGTTAGACAGGCAGGTAGTCCGTCCAATCATTTCATTCAGGCCAAATTAAATGATTGGACTGCTTATTACAGTCCTGTTACAGTCACAGATTTTTTAGTCAGATATTGATTCCTGTTGGTATGTAATAAGAATTTCAACAAATATAACAGAAATGTATTTGAACGTCACTACCAACCCTACCTTTAAGTGATTTCCTTTTTCAGAATATTGACAAACAGCTTATGATAATGGCAGATTAAAAACAAACAAAAGAAATTTAACTTTAGGGACTTTTTTGTAGTTTGTGCCGTTTTCTAACCATCATAAAAACCTAGACAGCATTTATGAGAAGGTCACTAACAGGCACCTTTTGCGTAACACTTTTCATGTATTAGTGGGAGCATTAGAGGAATGTGTCCTCCTAAACATGACAATGCACTGATGGTATTTGGCACTCACCTTAAATGTACAAGTATACTAACCTAGTGCTCATTCATAGTCAGTACTTATGCAACGGGTGTTTTATTGCTGGAATGACACTAGGAGACCCTACATTTATGTAAGTAATATTTATGTTTTATTGCTCCAGGAGTCACAGTGCAAAGCAAAGTCTGACATTCCTGTATAGAAAGCACGTATCTATACAGGCTTTTTATCACTGTATCAAACTAAACTATGCTTTTCCCCTACAGGCAATCTTCAGTGCTCTGTGTTATAAGTTATCCTTATAGGGCTGTTTGAATTTGTATTGTGTAAATGTATGTGTGGTTTCAGAGACATCTACCTGTGTAACCATTGACTTCTCAAGCTTATCAGTACTACTGAAATCAGTGATGCAGGAGGATACTTAAGTGATAAATTGTCTAATCTTTTCAACATTTCAACAAACAACAAAGAACTGAAGGTCAGCAGGGAGCGGTGACTTCTTTTGTTGTACTTGGGCATGTTTTCAATGCTGTGTGTGGGAACTTTGTCCCATGAGATCAATATTAAGTATACGTTAAGTATACGGTTTGTTATGATCAATGACTGGACATGTTTGCTTATAGGACACTGGGAGCAGAACAACCAATTACGCATAGCTCTAGAAAAGTGTCAAGGCCAGGCAAAAGCGTAATTTAAATATCTAAAAGAAAAATATTTACACAACCTCAAATGTACACTGTAATTTGTGTCTGTTTTTACCAGCACTTTAAAAGCAAACATGAAAAATAGTATGCTGAGCAAAGTAAAAGATAAGAAAGAGAAGAGCGGTATGGAAACTGTATTTTGCTTTGTGCTGGTATGTTTAAAATACTTCTCGTGTCACCATGAACCCAATAGACCAAACTGTTCTTCTGTTTAGTAATCACAGTCACTGACGTGCTGTTATCAGCTAATATAATAGAGGTTATCTCTTTATGTAATAAAGGAATTTTCTAGCAAAAATCCAGAGGGAGGAATATAAAATACACCAGGTGTAATTAAGGGAGGGAATCAACCACAGTCTGTACACACCCATGCAGTTCTTAGAGGAAATCCTATCAGCTAAAATAATTTAAATCACATACACACACACAATTTTACACCTCAAAGTGTGTTCACAAGTGTCGCTGACTACTGCATATGGGAAACAAGCACAAATTCACAATCGCTAGGACCAGTAGGTGGTTTGAGAGGGGAATGTAATCCCCTTTTAAGCAAAATGACCAAAATGCATCCCCCCTGTTAACCTGCCTTCCCCCCTCTAGAAGCAGAGTGAGTACAGATGGTGCATTACTTGATTATGTTAGTCTAGTCTGCCTGATTGAGGTTTGTGCAAGTTAGAAGAAGAAGAAGAAGAAGATAGTCCTTTATTAGTCCCACGAGGGGAAATTCAATTTTTTCACTCTGTTGTTAACTTATACACGGTACATGCAGACCCGAACACACACATGCACAAACATGCAACAATGGAGAGATGTCAGAGTGATGGGGCTGCTCCTGACAAGCGCCCCGAGCAGTTGGGGGTTTGGTGCCTTGCTCAGGGGCACCTCGGCAGTGCCCAAGAGGTAAACTGGCACCTCTCCAGCTACCAGTTCACACTCAGTTTTTGGTCCATGTCGGGACTTGAACCAGTGACCCTCCGGTTCCCAAGCCAACTCCCTACAGACTGAGCTACTGCCGCCCCCAATTAAAAAAACATTAGGCCCAAAGTTAGGCCCAATCCCAATGTCCCTCCTAAGGCCTTAAATCCTGAACACTCAGAGACTTGAACGGATGGTTGAGTGTGACATGCTGCAAGGGTTTGAAATGGTATAAATATGAATGGGACTGAGCTTTGTGGCGACATACTGTATCGCATTACCTTGACGATCCCAATTGTGGTTTTATTTTACTGCCTGTGTGAACATCTTCCAGGCTCTTGCCTTACCAGAAGAGGGGTAATTAAGTAAAATGAAAAGAAATGGTTGCTGAATAAGCCAGGTGTGTAATATCTCTAATGTCTAATGCTTGCATTCCTCTGATTTCATGAGTTTTTTATGAACCATGTTAAATCCATAATGTTAGCATTTAAATATACCTAGCTGAACACCAATGTGCCATCCTTTTTGTTTACCTTTTTTCTGGTAACCATAGTAACCCTGTGTTTAACGTCACAATGCTATGAACTGGGGGTAATTCCCTCGGCAAAATCTGCAGAAATGTGGACTTACATAAAGTTTTCATAAAGGGCTCAAAATGTCTGTGAGCGAACCCTCAAGGACTTGACAAGTGGGACGGCCCTAAACCCTCACAGGCTTTGGACATTGGGATTGGGCCTTCGAATCTGTACCCCTGACCATGGTTCTGAAATAGCCTAACTGGGCTGTGTATTGATTAATCCATGGTGCTGTCCATGGTGCTGAAGTAGCAGACAAATCTGTAATTGCAAACCTTTATCTGTCTGTTTCGTCTTGGATCTATAATAGTCTGTAAGCCAAGGGTTCTCAAACTTTTTGGGGCCAGGGACCCCTTACAGGGAAGACTCCCTCTTAATTGTAACAGCGATTAAAGATATACCTGTAATTTGTATTTTTAGATGACATTGAATTTGTATTCTAATAAGTGTCATCCTAAATACTTCAGACGTGTTTCATAGGAATAAACAGAAACACAATTCATTGTGAATCATGTTAAGATAGGATAAGATAAGAAAAGAGGAGATAATCCTTTATTAGTCCCCCTATTTGCGGATGAACTGAACGAACCATCCCCACTGTTAAAAATTAACAAATCAGGCTGGACCACATATGCTCCTGCAAGCCCATGAACACTTTACCTCCATGCCACATTTCAGCCTTCAACGGTGAAAACTGTGGCTGCCAAGTGGTGGGAAATTTTTTGTCCACGACCAGATGACAGAGCAAGTTCCAGAGCTGCGACTCAGCTAAAAAGTTGCTGCTGTTTGACGCTAGAAGCTACATTAACCCCTACTAACATAACAAATTCTCACCCAACCTTGTGGTTGACATGGATCATGGGTAGCGTATGCGCCTGGTTTTGGCAAGAAACAATAATGGTGCATTCCATTTACCTCCGAAATTGGAAGTCGGAGCTGGGAATGACGTCACGCCGGAGTTGACTGCGTTCTGGAAAACTGAATGGGGTTTGCTCCAGCCAGGTTAGCTACTGTTAGCAATACCACTTGATAACAAGGCATCACGCCAGTATTTTGCACATACAAACACTGTAGAAACATGTCCACAGATAGAAGTTGGACAGCACTGTGCGTACAACTGATTTAATGAGACACAAATAAGACAGAAGTGCTAATAAACAGTATATAACTGCAGCTTTTTTCCGGTGATTGATGGTGTAGCCATGTTCGATTTTGAGTTTTGTCCAACTTTCCTAGTAAGAAATCTTCCTCTAAGGAGGGTTTAGAAGTGCAGTTTCAGTGCAGCTTCTAAAAACCCATCTGGCACTTAACAAAATGTTATTGCTAAAGAGAAAGTGCATGAAAGAGTTTCTCCACAAGTTTCAGAAATGCAGAGCAATTTCAGGATTGGTCTAAAATGTTCTAAGACTGAAAGATTAACGGCAGGACCTTTTGAGCTGACACGAGGACATACATGGCATGTCCATTCTGAAAGCTGTCTCGTGAAGTTACGGTAGCTTCCAGAGGGATAAAATAGCTTGTTTCATCTCTAAAACCCATGACTTCAGGTCAGGACTTCACCGTGTGAGAAATCTCGGCTTGCGTTAGCTCTGGTAGCTTTGCAAACAACATCAAACACGGCAGACGATCGGTGTGGAATGCATGTCAAAATGTATGACATAACAAACTGGTATGTTTCTGCATTCTGCATGTTTCATGTCTGGCCGATGTCTGCATTCAGTGAGTACAATGGCGTGAAAAAGCTGACAGATTTCTGTGTGAGTTTATCTGCGAGACTTTCCTGCTACCATCAGCTGCTGAGACATCATCCGTAACGAACATTTTTATTGACAGTACAGTTTGGCTGTAAAAAGCAAGGAGCAGGTTAAGAGGTTACTGTGGGGCATCCTGCTGCAGTCAAACGGCCCCCACTCATTGGCTGAGCCAAAGGCGTGTTAGCTGTATGCGAGGGGAGGGGGGAAGAGGTTAACGGGTCAACGAC
Organism: Pterois miles; assembly: GCA_947000775.1. Taxonomy (NCBI): domain Eukaryota; kingdom Metazoa; phylum Chordata; class Actinopteri; order Perciformes; family Scorpaenidae; genus Pterois; species Pterois miles. Next base: position 1,614,570 of record CAMQGK010000008.1, read on the forward strand.
TGCCACTGCGTTATCAGACAAAGTTGACGGCTGCCCTTAAAAAGAACAAGAGATAGGAAAGACAGAACCTAAACAGAAAGGTGATTGACTTGAAAGGAAGTCATAATACACACCGAAGCTGACAACTGTCCTCTTATGTGTCAATGCCAAACAACAACTCAAGGTCCAACGACGTCAGGCTGTCTGTTGTGGCGCACTCCATGTTTTGGCTGATGTTAGACTGTGACGACCCTCTTGGGTCTGTGTGTGATCCTGCAGAAGTAAACCAAGGCATAGGTCAGTAATGGCTTACCAGTATGTTATCTTGCATAATTAAATAAAGACTACAATTCTTCATAATTATAATACTTCTAATAAAAACCCAAAAATGGGGCGGGGTGTTATGTAATCTGTGTCAGTGACCAGTGGGATTTGCAGCAACTTTTAACATGTTTTCTTCTTACATAAGTGCTCTCAGTTTTTCCGATGGTGTCCTGCAATTGACATTAACACTAAAGGGATAGTTTGTCAAAAGGTTTTTATAAGCTGTGATATGCACATACTGGGAGCCACTTTGTGCCTACACAGTAATGCCTTTTTAGACATAGGTGTTGTCGCACTCGGTGCCTCCATGTTTAACTCCCTCCCATGTTTTTCTCCCTATACAGACAAGGAAACTGTTACCTTATGTAGATGGGTTATAATAGATAAGTCACTTTGTGCCCTTAGTTGTATGAGTTGTATGTACACCACTGTGTAGCCAGTGAGGTAGAACCAGGCCACAGTGATCTGCTAGTCTCAATCTGTGTTAACAACACGCACAAAACACTAGCCTTTCTTCAGCTGCTCCGTTTTAGCTGCTTTAACTGTATTGATGGATAGAAGCAAGTTGTCAAAAACAGGCTGAAATGAACTGACTGGTAGATTTTTTTCACATATTTTAAAGAAGGACCTAAAGCTGTCAATGTTTACACGTTGATAATATGTTGCCGCAAAATTGTTTTAATTTCTTCGATACATTAACACAATTGATATTTTGTCAGTTTTAAAGCTAGAGTGAAGATACTCATCACACGAGTCTAGAAAACCGTAAGAATCCATCCATCCATGGTACCAACCATGTCATACCAGCTTGTCGCTTGTCCTACGCTAAATTTTGGTGAGGAAAAACCATCTGGCCATTTTCACAGGGGTCCCTTGACCTCAGAAATCAAGATATGTGAGTGAAAATGGGGTCTATGGGTACCCACGAGTCTCCCCTTTAGAGCCATACACACTTTATGATGATCACATGCAGTTTGGGGCAAGTCATAGTCAAGTCAGCACACTGACTTGTTTGTGATAGTAATTGATTTCCACTTATACATACATTTACATAAAGCAACCATATTTGCCCACTACCTGTCATGATTGTGGGTTTTGTTGTAGTGTTTCCTGTTTTATTTTGAAAGCTGTTACTTTCTTGTGCCTCTGCGAGCTTTACTTCCTGTCTTTGTCTGTTTTCCCTCCTTTTGTGATTGTCTGCCCCGCCCTGATTGTTTCCACCTGTGTGTCATCACCCTGAGTATTTAAGCCGTCCTTCACCTTCTGCTCTGGTTGGATCGTCTGTGTAAATGGAGCTTTTGAGGCTCTTTCCCTGAGAATTTCTGCGTCTCTTAGCTTTCCTCTGCTTCCCTCCATGTCTCTCTGCTTCCCTTAACTTCCCTTAATTTCCCTCTGCTTCCCTCCATGTCTCTCTGCTTCCCTTAACTTCCCTTAATTTCCCTCTGCTTCCCTCCATGTCCTTCTGCCTCTGTGTCCCTCTGTTTTCCCTCTGGACGTCTTAGTGTCCCTCTGGCTTTCGTATAGTTATTGTCTTCCTTATACTTAAGTTTTTGGTATTATTCAGCTTCACATTAAAGCTTGTTTTTTGTTAACTCTACCTGTCTCCCAGCTTTCTGCACTTGGATCCGCCCCTTTAATTCCCTTAGCAGTCTAACACTACCATATTTATAAGATGATTAAATCCTTGACAAATCTTCCTTTAAGGTAAATTTTGAAAAGAAAAAAAAAATAATCACACATCATGGACAGTCATGCAATTAATCACAATTAAATGTTTGAACCAACTGTTAAAGCGGCTTCCAACTTGTCACATACTGGCACTTTGTCAGATCCCTTGGCGTCCCTTTGCGGTCTCTTTACCCTTTACCCTGGGGATAAGAATGGGCTGACCTTTCTGTATACTTAGCATTTTTCATACTTTGATTACAATGAGCTGGTAGTTATTCTTCTACTGCACTAAAACTTAAAGGTGCAGTGTGTAGGATGTGGCAGCATCTAAAAGTGAGGTTGCAGATTGCAACCGACTGAAACTTCTCCCATGTGCCAGACGTGTAGTAGTACTACACTGGCTGACATTGAAAACTTGAACCTCCCTATCTAGAGCCAGCATTTGGTCGTTTCGTTTGGTAAGTGCCTCTCGGCACCGGAAATGCATGGAGGCACCCTTTAGCAACAATATGTGATGAACCAGGCTTTCAGCTAACTCCAATGTAAACCCACCCACGGCGTAATTCGACCGTCGTACCAAGCAATGTAGTTTTTAACATCAGAGCCTGTTCAGAGTATGTGGGATGGGTGGTGGATGGGTCAAACAAACACAGGACTTTAAACCAGAAGACTGGCGTTCTTGTCTCGTGTGAGACTAAAAGTAACGGTGTCTTATTTCATCATGTTAGTCTTTACTCACATGACTCATCGGTATCGTTAGTCCTGCGAGTCATGTGACTTGTTATGCACGTGACTCGTTAGTATCGTCAGTCCTGCGAGTCATGTGAGGCACGAGTCAGTGAAGTGAACATCAACCGGACCATTTCCTAACCTTCATTTAGTGGTCGTGTTGCGTTACTGTGAAAACGGAAGTTTATTTTGAAAGGACACCTGACATGGAACAAGCAGTCACGCCGACCCTGGTCCATCCAAAAGTAACGCAAGAGGGGTACCCTGTGTGTCAATCTCCGATGCGGGGGGCACTGACATAGCATGTTGGTTTGGTTTGTATGTTCTGGGCTACTGTAGAAACATGGCGGCCGGCTGCCATGAAGAGGTATATAAATGCAAACAGCTCATTCTAAGGTAACAAAAAACCCAATTCTTATTTTCAGGTGACACTAAAAATATGTATTTATTAATATTATATTCTATGTCTGCCAAGAGATCCCTTGATATGTTACATACTGGTCCTTTAAAGTGAAGGGCTACTTGTAATCGAGTATCAGTCGCTGTGGATGCACTAATGTGTGTCACTTCCTCGAATGTGTGTCCATCGCTGCTGAACATCTTGTCCATCTTTCACATTTTTATGGCACACATCGATTGCAGGGCATTCAGTCCAGGTGACAATCCTCGTGATTGTGTGTGTGCGTGTCTAATTGTGTACATGATTGGAAAAAACACCGTGTGAGTACAATGTGGAGCCATAAATGAATGTGGAGCCATAAATGAGCCAATCAAAACAATGTTTATCTATGACTTCTGGGTTGTAATCTGCCTTATTTACAACACACACGTGCCCTAAAAAGGGTGTTGAACAATCGAGTCTTACTGGCAATAATGACAAAAACACATCATGGTGCAATCTGATGACTAAATGTCTTCCGTCCGATATTGTCCACAATAACACAACAAATTTGGCAAAACAAAGTATGAATATCACTCTGAACTGCACTGTTGAGCAATTGCTTATACATAAATAAACCTCCCACTTCCTGTTAACTCCATACAGTTATGTTATTCAGAGCACATGAGAACAGCAGCTGAATGAATATTCAACATAAAACGTCAGATTTGTGACAGCTGTTCATAATGTTTCTGGAAATAAAATAGACATAGAAATAACTATACAGTGGTGGAAGATGCAGACCTTTTACTTTAATAAAAGTTCCCATAATGCAATGATGCAATGTCAAAGCACCCCTTCATAAGAAATCATTTGCAAAACATCTAGAAATATCACATAGATAGTTGGACCAGAAGCCAATTATTACCATTACCATAGTATCAACTATTTATAATGTTTATAGGAGTTTTACAAACTAATTCAATGATTAACAGTGTTATAAATATTTATTTATGTCATGTTTATAGATGTTTTATAAACCAATTAATAACATTTACAAAGTCTTATAAATATATCGTGTGTATAGATGTTTAACAATTTAATTAAGAACCACCAACAAATGTTATAATATGTCTATATGTGATATTTTACAAACTAATTAATAACCATTAGCAAAGTCTTATAAATATCTGTAAAGTTTATAGACATTTTACTTATTAATTAATAACCATTAACAAAGTGTCATAAATATCTATTTCATGTTTATATATATTTTACAAACTAATTAATAGCATTAACAACATGTTATAAATATTTATCTGTCATGTTCATAGATATTTTACAAGAATAAATAATAACCATCCACAAAGTGTTATAAATATCTGTAATGTTTATATATGTTTTACAAACTAATTAATAACCATTAACAGTGTTATAACTATATATTTGTTGTGTTTATAGATGTTTTAAATACTAATTAATAACCATTAAGAATGTGTTAAAATATCTATTTATGTAATGTTTGCAGATATTTTACAAAGTAATTAATAACCAGTAATATAGTGTTATAAATATCTATTTATGTCATGTTAATAGATGTTTTACAAACAATTTCTTAAAGGATTACAAGTTGATTACCATTTGGTAATCATTCACAAATACTTATAGTATATAAAATATCATGTGTGCAACATTAAAATATAGTATTGCTAATAATTAATAAACATCAATTAGAATTACATGGTTTGTTAGCAGTAAAATAACAATTAATTTAATTTTAATTATGCATAAAATGGAAATAATTAAGTACCTGTAGCACTTTATTAGAGGTTTTAGGATGTATAAATGTCAGTGTGTTTACTTATGTGATCCCATGAAAATGCTTCCTGATGGTGTGATGCTCAGAGCAAAAACATGAGTCATGCTGAAAATGCATATCATATATGGGCTCATACCTGGAGTGTTGATCAATAACAGGCTGATTGATCATTGCCGAATGGAAGCTGCAATCATTTACACTGACAGAGGATGGCAGGATGTGAAGTGAGGCGGCTGGGAAGAAGGGGGGGGGGGGGGGGGGGGGGCTGTAAACGAGTGCACACATACGTTTCCTCCTCGACGTTGCATGCTGTAGCCTGTTGAAGGTGTGTCCGGCCAGCCAATGAGGCTGCAGCATCCACATGCGTCATTTTGAAAGGAGGAGGGGAGGGTCTGTGCTTATAATAAACCCTGCGACTGCGCCTGATCGCCACAGACAGCCGAGAAGAACTGATTTTAACAGGACTCCAAACTAGAAAAACGTTTTAAAAACTACTTTTGTGTATAATATTTTACATTCTGAACAGCTGGGCTCTGATTCAACATTTTTTTACCGCTTTGGAACTTGATTTTCTGTGCAAAAAAAGTGCACATTTCCTTTTTTTTTATTTTCTTACATCAGATTCTTGTTTAATCTTCCGCAATGTTTCCAGAGGCAAACAAAGGGTGAGTACACTTTGAACATACTGTACTTTCGGATTTCCTCTTCACCATGCTGCTGAACACATGGCCCCTTCACGGGCAGGTCAGGGCGGTGGGTAAAAAAAAATATGTTTGGCTAGGGGCCAAAAATACGAGCACATGCTCTGTTGGCAGCAAAGAATTAAACGAAAAGCCATTCATTTATTCCTGAGGGAGTCCCATGTGGAATTTAAGTGTGCCTTTTGCGCTTTTTTTATAGCATATTTTTACTGATTTCACCATTATTAATAGCCTATTATCCATTAAGGCTGCTCTAGGTGGAAACTTGGGTGTTAATAAAACACTTTTGCTTTCTATATTTATTTATTTATTTACTTATAGCACAGTCTTGTGTATCCATTGAGCCATGTTTGAGCAATTTACCATATGAAAGGAATTACACAAGTTAAAGGAATCAGTGAACTCAGCAGAAAGTGTGTGTGTGTGTGTGTGTGTGTGTGTGTGTGTGTGTGTGTGTCACCATTGAAGTGCATGAGAGGCGTGATAGTGCTGTGACCGCAGGAGTGTGTGTGTGTCTCTTCAAGTCATATCCTTATTAGTAGCAGTTCTCAGATCAGGCCATGCTGCCAAGAAAAAAAATCCTGTAATCTGATTATAATGACCACATCACATGATACTTAATGAATCAAGAGGTGAATGAGGACACATTTTTGCAGTCAACCTGACCTTGGACTCTTTTCGTGTCATCCAGTTACAGCTACGAGGACTGCAAGGCCACAGCCGATTGGCTGCTGGCGCAGACAGACGTGCGGCCCACGGTGGGCATCGTGTGCGGCTCTGGGCTCGGAGGGCTGGCTGACATGTTGAAGGACCAGATGGTCTTCAACTACAAGGACATCCCTAACTTTCCACAGAGCACTGGTGAGTTTACACAAACCTGTCAGTTGCTTACTGGTTTCCCGTTTGCTGCTCTTATTCACTTCTTTTTTTCCCCCCTGCAGTACACGGACACGCCGGTCGGCTGGTGTTCGGCACCTTAAAGGGGAGGCCGTGCGTTTGCATGCAGGGGCGCTTCCACTTGTACGAGGGCTATCCAATCCAGAAGGTGTGTTTGAACACTTGAACTGTGGAGAAAATTGCCATGAAATGTGCGGCCTTTAAAGAATGCTGCTGAAAGTTATATAACTGCTATATTTATATACTGTGTGTGTTTCCAGATTACGCTGCCCATACGCATCTTCAAGCTGCTTGGTGTGGAGACGGTGATGCTGACAAACGCAGCCGGAGGCCTCAACCAGGACTTTAAAGTGGGAGACATCATGATCATCAAAGACCACCTCAATATGCCGGGCTTCGCTGGCAACAATCCACTGTCTGGGCCCAACGATGAGAGGTAGGGTGTACTTCCTGCAATAGTTTTCAAAGTCCCTGGTCTTTGCCCTCCCTAAACCCTCCTCCCGTCCCACTATTTCTTCCTCTCGCAGGTTCGGCGTGCGCTTCCCCTGTATGTCCGACGCCTATGACAGAGAGCTGCAGCAGATGGCCATGGATGTGGGACAGGAGCTTGGCTACGGAGACTTCCTGAAGGAGGGCGTCTACTGCGTGCTAGGTGGACCTTCGTTCGAGACCATTGCTGAGTGCCGCATGCTGCACAAACTGGGCGCCGATGCTGTTGGTAAGTAGTGCTTTATGCCCTTTAAAGAGGACCTATTATGCTCCTTATCAGGTGCATACTTGTACTTCAGGTTTCTACTACAACATGTTTACATGCTTCATGTCCAGAAAATGCTTTATTTTTCTCATACCGGCTGTGCTGCAGCACCTGAAACGTGCTGTTTGAGCTCCGCCCACCTCCAAAAAGCCCAGTCTGCTCTAATTGGTCAGCTGGCCCACTATGTTGCTATTAGCCAACCAAACAAAACTCTTTGGACTCCGTTCCGGCGCCATACTAACTAGCTTTGCCAAACTAGCCGCTAACCAAGTAACAGTTGTGATACTTGGTGACATCACCAAGCAGAGGAAAAGGTGGGACTTTGAGCAGGGCATTTCAGGCAGTTCAAGTGCAGTGTTTCTCACTTTGGCTTGGACTTTGGGCTTTGAAACTTTGCAGACCTTTTACATGCATAAAAATTATATAACCCGCTAAAGGAAAGGGGAAAAAGTACTTGAGCATAATAGGTCCTCTTTAATAGTGGTGATTTGTCACAATACACAACATTTTACGGGCAGCAGTGATATATTAAAAGTGTACCAGTAAAGCTGCAATATGCAAGGTTCTTATTTAATCAGTCAGCTTTGACCTCCTTATCTGCAGAAAGAGAAAAATCAAAGCTCAATACGAGCTTCTGAACTAAAGCCAGCAAAGCTATTTCTTCTTCTGTTGATATAAACGTCAGAGCCACAGTCACATGACATCACATTTCGCGGTTTGTGAAAATAAACATGTTATATTTGTCTCTTTTACATCTATCCTGGTGTCTTTTATGCTTTATTCTGAATGCTGTCTTTTCCTCGCCAGGCATGAGCACAGTCCACGAGGTGATCATCGCGCGTCACTGCGGCATGCGTGTCTTCGCCCTCTCATTGATCACCAACCAGGCGGTGATGGACTACGACAGCGAGGAGAAGGCCAACCACGAGGAGGTCCTTCAGACGGGCAAGCAGCGAGCGGAGCAGCTGGAGCGGCTGGTTTCCACCATGGTGACCAAGATCGAGCACAACAACAACTACGCCTAAGAGGCGCCGTACTAGACAGTAGTATGTCTGATGGAGACTTCGAGTGGTTTATATTTAATGCTATTGTGCTAAAGAAAATCACACTTAGTTCATTATTTAGGTGAGCAGTTGGGCTGTTTTTAGTCTTAGGTCAAAAGATGATCATACAGTAGTCCACTGAAGAATCTCACTTAGATATATACAGAACATACACCTTTGTTTTCACGTCACTGTGCCTCACCTGACGTCTTACATTCCTCTACCGAGCGGCTCCAGACAATTTTTTTGTATCATTTTAAACGAGACATATTTGTTCTAACTTAAACTATGTGATCAGCTTGTATAAATGTCTGCAATTTAACTTAACAATGAGCAAAAAAAATCTGCTGTAAAGATCGTAATATAATGTTGAAATGTGTACATTAGTGGACTTAAGGTATTTTACTGTGCTTGTGTTTTTTTTTTCATATGAATGTTGTTACTAAAGATACTATTTATTATTATATGAAGTTTGTTGGTGTTCTTTGGGAGGTGGAGGGGATACTACTTAAAAAAAATTTAATTGATTTACTCATCACAACCATAAAAACACGCGTCTCAGACAAAGGTCTAGAAGGTACCTCAAAATTTGGTTAAGGTTAGGCATCGACCTCGAATGGATAAGTTTAGGTATTGACCTTAAATGGTTAAGTTTAGGCATTGACTTTAAATGGTTAAGTTTAGGCATCAACCTCAAATGGATAAGTTTAGGTATTGACCTTAAATGGTTAAGTTTAGGCATTGACTTTAAATGGTTAAGTTTAGGCATCAACCTCGAATGGATAAGTTTAGGTATTGACCTTAAATGGTTAAGTTTAGGCATTGACTTTAAATGGTTAAGTTTAGGTATGGACCTCGAACGGTTAAGATTAGGCATCATCCTCGAATAGTTAAGGTTCAGTATTGACCTCGAATGGTCAAGGTTAGGCATCAACCTGAAATATTTATGGTTAGGATAATCAGGTAGCAAGTCTCGTGAAAGTTTGTGTACCTTTTTGCAAGTTTTCTCAATTTGCGGGTTACTTTCTAGACACAACCAGACACCGCCATGTTTCTACAGTAGCTTGTGTTGTTCTTTGGGAGGTGGAGGGGAGACTATTTATTGATAACTAATTTACTCATCACAGCCATAATAATGTGTGTCACAGACTCAAAGGTGGCGTCTAGAAGTTAACTCATCTAAAAACTATGTTCCCATACAACTTAATGGCATTCTCATTACGTTTAGAAACATATTCCACATTACGTTTGCCTTTTAAGTATCACAAATGTAAGTTTTGTAAGTCTGTGACGTAGTACAATGAGCTACACGGAGAGGAGGTGATGCAACGTATCAAGTGTTAAGGAAAATTAGGTTTAGAATATGAGTATAGCAAGGCAGAAAGTTCACTATTGGTGGGCAGGTGGAGGGGTCCAACAAACATCACACTTTCCCAAGAAGACTGCTGTTTGTGTGCCGTGTGAAACAGTCATTTGTTGAGTTTTCATTTTGTTTTGTCTTGTAGCTTTTACTAAACCTAACCAGTAGCTTTGTTGCCTTATGTCAGAGGTCTCGAACTCAAACTCATCTCAGAAAAAAATACTAAAATAATTGTAAGCAGAAATATTGTACAATTTATTTAAAAAATGAGTTCAGTGACTAAAACACATACTTGTGCATCAACATATATGCATGCATGTAGACACAAAAATACTGTATGTGGGAACATTTCTGTGCTATTATCAAACACAAAGTATTCCATTAACTTTGTGGTCGGAGTTGAGAAGGGCAGAACTATAATCCATCAGATCAATGTGCTCTGATCTAACGTTCAGTCTGTGGCGTATAAATTGTTTGTGTTCCAACCGCTGATCTGCTGAGATCATGTGGTAGATGACAGTGGTGTGACAGTGTTTTACCACTAACTCATGGCAATGAGGACCTACCGGCTTGTCTCCATTAAGCACAAACGCTGTATTCGCTTTCCGTCTCTCATTAAATTTCCTTCCCTCTGCATCAACATTTCTTTCCTGGAACATTTCATTCATATTTTTTTCTAGAGCGCCACTGGTTGAAACTGATGATTTTGAGACGCTTCAGTGGGCATGTAACAAAAACGAGACGCATTGTGGGACATGTACTTTAAGGACACCGTACTTCTGTAAAGCAGCATAGAATTGTATGATTATCATAATATATTCTTTGCAAGCCCTCGCGGGCCACATAAATGAGGTGCTGGACCTAGTTTAGCCCGCGGGCCTTGAGTTTGACATGTGCCTAAAGTAGATTTGTTGCTTTTTTGTTTCCTTTCCATTTATGTTAAAACTACAACCATAACCCAGGAATAAATATGTTAATCTGAAAACAGATTTTGGTTATGTAGGTAAGATGTATGGGAACGTAATTTTGTGAGAGACCACTATTTTTCACTCACGGCTCATGTTTCCACAGGGAGAAGTGAGCAGTTGTTTGCAACCAAACCACCAAATGCTGCCAAATACACACTGTACCTTTAATGGAAGAATATGGAAGAATATAACTTGATCATTCAGAGACTCATTTAAATCCCTTTATTTTAAGTAGTGAAGTTACTACACAGTAAACTAATGTATTACATGATGAATGAGTCCAACGAAACCCAGAATGTTAGATTAAGCTGCAAAAACCGAAGACACAAATGCTGGCATTGTTGTATTATATGAATTTAAGGGTTTGGCTGTCAAATTTTCTTGATTAAATTCAATTCTTTCATTTACAAAAACACAAAAGTTAAAGGCAGAACAAACTATTTTGGCATTTGAAACACTTGCAACTCTTTGCTTGATAATAATGATAACACTTTACCTGTAGATCCTCCATACTTAAAAACTTTCAAGTCTTTTTTTTTTTTTTTACCCCTAAAAGTGATTTTGGAATACTTCAAAAACTTGCTCCCACAGTTGAACAGAAATTAGGCAGGCAGTCAATATATCACATTTCATTGCATGCATACAACACATCCATCTTGCATAATGGTGTACCTTCACCTTAAGTATTGACGTGTTCTTGCAACATAAAACAAGGCTGAGGCATCCCTTTTTTAAACCACTATGACATCCAGTTCCAACCATGATATAAAATCAGTAAAAAGTGCCATGCATAATGAAAGTAAGTCTTAAAAGCTAAACAGGATTGAAGAAAAATAACTCAACACGTTCTCTATGATACAGCACGCCACCATTGTCTCCACACCGCATGCGTGGGCTCTCCATGCTGCGGCGAACGCAAAGTTTGGCACGAGATGTAAACAGAAAGCGCCGTGCCGGCAACGTCGCTACAAAGGCAGAGTAGAGATATACATATTCTGCACATTCATATGCGGCGAATGTGTGGCATTAAAGAGTCGGCCGGAGGAAAAGCGACCACATCTGGCACCGAGATTGTGATGCATGACAGCAGGCTTCACTTCAAACCTTTTTACAAAAAAATATGCTCTAAGAGGAGTGTTTTGCCGATTGTCCTCGAGTATGTTGACTCTTGGTGGACGAGCCACAGGATTGTTTCACTTATAAATGTATTGATCTGTCAAAAAGTATTGTTATCCTTCTGCGGATGAATGTAGCCATGCAGAAGTATCCTTTACAATCTAGTGCTCATTATGTGTAAATAACTGGTAAATGTTGATTGCTAATTCTTAAACTTGCAGACTGATGGTGCAAAAATACTCATATTGGTTGAGTTTCAGCGCAGCCAGCACACATTTTCAAGTGCTAGTTAGCTACATGGCGGCCTCCTTTTTTCATTTCCTTAATGAGCTTAGCTTAGCTTGGCTTATTACACTGCTTTTTTGAATACTCGATTCTGATTGGGCGATAATTCAATATTATTTATCATCTTTCAGTGGAATTATATCATGATAAATTAAGATACTGATATATTGTGATACACAATGACATCATCTTAATAACTAATAATAAGCACATACTAACTAAACTTTGTCAGAAAATCTGAATTGATAAGAATTTTGTTTACGCCTGTGTAGTTAAATCAAACTATTGTCTTGTCTGATTACACCATATTCATGTGCATTCATGTAAACATAGTCACACATAATAGAAATATTTCAATGTTCACTTTGCGCTTAAGTTCTTAATTAAATGAGAAATACTTAACAAGTATAAAAATATAAGCTTTACCGTGTGGTTGACACTACTGATGTATTGAATTACCAAAAAACATGCTATATCGTGATATATATTGTTGTTGAGATATGAAATTACATATTTTGTGTTGTTTTTTTTTTTTTGCCCAGCTGTATAAAGATGTAACTTTTTAGGAAATATATGGCTAAAGTTTTGTTCAACCAAACAAGCTACGTATCAGTACAAAAATGTGTGACTTTTTGTCTCCACCCACTGAAATTTAACCAATATGTTTATTTCTGCCCCCAGATTAGCGCTTATAGTAGTAGTAATAGTTAAAAAAACGTCAGTGCGACTGCAAAATTGGCCGCCAGGATACGAGAGGTGAGCTTCACTCTACAGGCTTTGCACGTTTCCAATGTAGGCACTGTAACGATGAATTTACAGTCTTTTAGCATCAGAGGGCCTCAGCAGAGACAAGAAGAACTGGTGGGGAGAAAAGGCACTTCTGAAACAACACATACTGGGGCCTGGAGTTGCAGCAGGATGCAGTACAACATTTACAGAGGAGTCCAGTCATCTCTAGGCAAACATGGTCAGGGTAATCCACTGTAGGACACAGAGAAATCATGAATAAATCACAGCTACTTTATGCACAGGAATGGTGAGTAAATATTCAACACAAGCATGAAAGTTTGGTGTACAGTCGCAGTTCTGTTCGCTTGAGGGTGTAGTCATACCTGTTGGAAGTTGAGGGACATTAAACCGTCATTATCTGTGTCCATGGTCTTAAAGGTTTCTGCACAGACAGAAACAAAGACGATCACTTACAAGACAAAAATATATATACAGTATATACCGCATGTGAAGCGCAGGGGGTAATATTCTGAGAAAGAAACTCACAATTTAAAGATTCAATTTCAGAGAAAACAACTTGGGAAAGTGGAAAATTTTAAACTTTAAAAAGTCACAAATTTAAAAGAAAAAAATAGTCACAGTCATCACATTGCGGTCAAGCCATCGGACTGAGAAAAAACTCATAATATCTAAGATTTAAGTCATAAATTAAGGAGAAAACATGGATGTTCTCTGAGATTAAAGCAGTAAATTGTCTGAGAAATTTGCAAGGAGGTTTATTAAAAACTGACTGGAACATTTACGCGGGTACGGACCTTGACTTCAGCGGATTTCCGTCTTTGTGAAATACATCCTTTGGTCCAACTGATCGCAGTCATTCTGCATAATAATTAGTCGTGTGCTTCTGTGTGTAGCATGTAGAGTGTGTATTTTCAGGGCCTTGGAACAATGGCTGTTTGTTTTCAGGGTAATGTACAATCGGAAAAATGGGCATTTTTCAGTCCAATGGGATATTTTTTGGACCATTGGTGTTTCAGAATAACAATGGGCCGTCTTGTTCTCAACATCCAATAATGTACAGCAAACACTAGCTCCACAACAACCAAATTAAGGACAATATATGGCTTTGGATCATATTTTGGGTCCAATTACTGTATGTACTGACTTGTTTGTGGTAAAATGAGGTGATAACAAGTTTCAGGTTTTTAACTAAGCACTTGAGGAGTAGGTTGTTAGAATCGGTAACTGTTCCTTTAAAGACATTAAGGGGTACAGGAACGGGACTCACTGAACATGGTCTCCAGTCGGACCAGACAGGTGACAAAGTTGTCAAAGTCGACCGCCATGTCGGCCTCCGTGTAGCGCAGGATGATCAGCTGGAACAGCTGGTTGGTCAGCTTGAAACCTGAAGGACAAACCGGAAAAAAGACAAGTTTTAAATTAAAGTAATCAAAAGCAGGGAACACTTTATTTGGGTGTAAAAGAGTGGAAATGCTTTTCTTTTTTTTTCTTGTAATTAAAATGAACAGGAACACTACCTGCAGATTCAAGAGCCATCCTCATCTCATAGGAGCTCATAGTGCCCGATTTGTCCAAGTCAAACTGCCTGAATATGGTCTGGCATGGTGACACGAACAAAGTGTAAGCAAGTATTTAGGCAACGACACATGATGAAAAACCTCTGGTCAGATGTCAAAATAAACAACAGGCTGACGCAAGTACCATGACACTGAAGCAATATTATTCCAGCCTGAAATCCAAATCTAATCAATCAGTGATGAATCTCACCAGGTAGCGTTTAATCTTTTCCCAGAGGACGTGGAACTCTGTCAGGCCCAGCTTTCCACTGCCGTCATTCTGAGCTGACAAGTTAAACTAAAAACAGGGACTTTCATCTGATCGACAAGTAAGACAAACTCATAGAAAATAATATCACAAGCGGACGACTTTAAAGAGGAATTCCATTGATTTTACACATAAATGTAGTTAGCCGATATCTCTGGTTAAGCTGTGTTGATCTTTTGTTTTTTAAAGGTACAGCGTGCAGGATTCTGCAACATCTATTGGTGTGGTTGTAGACTGCAACCAACTGAACACCCCTCTGCTCCCTCCTCCCTTTCCAAGGCTGCGGTAACGTGAGCCGCAGAGTAGAAAAACCATGGCAACGCTGGTAAAGTCAGACGGCGGCTGGTGGTAACACGGTTTTACACTCTGCGGCTCACGTTACCGCTAGTTTCACAAGTATGTCGGAGAACTACGGCAGCTAATGTAAGAATGCAGAATGTGTTTGGTTTGTCCGTTCTGGGCAGCAACATGGCGGAGCAACATGGCGGAGCAACATGGCCGAGCAACATGGCCGAGCAACACGGCCGAGCAACACGGCCGAGCAACATGAGTCCGTGAAGAATTCTTAGCTTCGGGTGATTATACACTAATGAAAACATAGCTATTAAAGTCCATATAACATATTCAATTTCAGCTAATAGAGCCCCCGAAATGTTACACACTGTTCCTTTAAACGTCCATCATGACAATATTTTGGAAGAGCTATGCTAAATCTGCAGAGTACTCTTCTAAGAAACCCTAATAATCCAACATGCTTGCTCCCTAATAATTTATTTTTACTTTTAATTTACAGTATGTCCTATTAATGCTCAACAATTTATATTTTATATCTATATAATTTATTTTATGTTTCTATGAGGGTTGGATGGGAGGGGGCTTTGGGGGAAAAACACCAAAATATGGTATGGTCATTTACATCTATCCTCTATTTGTACGTTTCTACGCCTGTTGTTACTCCCAATACATTTTTACAGAAAAAAGCTATTTTAAGGCCAATTCAAGGATACATCCATGAGGCTTATCATACTGCGACAAGCTTCTTTCGTGAAGCCGTCTGTCTTCAGATCTTTATCTGTAAGAATGAGAGAAAAAAAAGACAATAAACACATTTAACACTTGAAAAAGTTGAAAAATACTAATTCCATAATGTTATGAGCTAGCATGTACAGTAAATCCAGCTGTGACTGACGTTTGCTGATGATCCTGTTCAATATGGTTTGCAGCTCTGTGATGCTGATCTCCATGTCCTGTTGGCAAAGCAGAGACGGTCAAATGATTTAAATATGACTGTGTGTATATATCATAAACCATTTCCTGCCAAGCGTGCATACCGGCCCTGCCAGCTGTCTGAAGAGATTCTTGAAGCTGGCGTCGATCTGGCTCACGTCTAGCTCGGTCTGAAACACAAACAGAAACATTTGGTTTCTTTCCACACATCATTGGGTGTTGTAGTAGTTTTATCCTCTCACCTCTGATGGAAGCTCTGCTATAACATCATCATCCAGCTCCCTGACATGGAAGGAAGAAAAAGTTAGTTTTCAGTCCCATCACATGCCCAGATCTCCTCCCAGATCCCACAAACCCTCTTACAGCTACTCACTCTGAGTCGGCCGGCTTCTCGGAGAAAACCCGGAGGACAAAGTCGGCCTCTTTGTGCGGCTCGAAGGTGGAGGGGACGATGATGTACTCCCCGGCCGGCAGCTGCAACCGCGAGCTGACCTCCCTCAGGTTGATGAAGAGCTCTGAGCGAGCGCTGGAGGCGTGGGTGAGGAAAAAGTCTCGCTTCAGATGGACGCCTGACCTGCCCACAAACTGAGAGGGGAGAGAGTTTAAGTCAATAAATGCTTTCTAAAAGCATTGGTACATTAAACAGCACTTATCTTTTTAACACTCTTACCACTACTTTAAGTAGTACTTTACTTTAAATTACTTGAAATTGTTTGAACGTTAAAGATCCCTTATTCCCTATGCTTATATTTCACAATATCTGGATAGCATTTGGCAACTATTACATTGCTCACAGGAGGCAATTTGTTAATTTTCAACGTTGAACTAGAGAACCGCCCCAGTAACAACTCTTTTGGTTCTGTATTTTTTTTAATACCACCTCTCGCCGACTATAGTTTAGGGATTATCGAAAAAGTCGCAAATTGGTCTGCTCCTTCAGCACCACGGACAGCACCATGGATTTAGGCTATTGATATATAAGAACCAAATTCAGGACCATAGATTCTAAAATGCACAAACCTCAGGCCGAAAAAGGATCAATGAGACAGACTAGACTACGGCCGCAGCCTACAATCTCTTCACATGTCTAACCTCGATTTGTAGTGCTGAGTTTATGTTAATCAGGATGTGTGGTACCCTGTACGAGACTGGCTCCAACTGTCCGGTCCTCCAATCCCGAGGATCCAAATTCAGCAGTGAACAGCCGTTACGCTTCTTTAGGAACTAGTTGACTCAAGGCCAGCTGAGTTTTAAAGAATGCATTTTGTTTAGATTCACTAGTGTGGCAAATAGGGTTAATTAGTGACTTTATTTTCCATTTATCCATTTAGTTTCTTCATAGTAAGATTTGTAGCTCTTAATTTAAGAGTCCTCTTTTTGTTCTACATGTTTCTTTGTTTTGAACAGAATCCACAAGCCCTTTTCCTTGAGTCTACCTCATCTCCTTTTGTTGTTGGAATTATTTAAGCTCCTTGTGAATAAGAAAATCTGGTTTTATGTTGCCTCCCTTTACCCTCATAAACTGCATTCACCCTGCTACAAGGGGAGGGAGAGGGGGAAGGCAGGTCCTCCAGGAGGATGCATTTTGGCCATTTTGCTAACAAGGGGGCTAGTATCCCCCCTTTGAATCGCCTACTGGTTGTTCTTCACAATAAAAAAGTGGAAAGAAGTCAAATTCATACCTCTTTTGGAACCTGTAAAGGACAAAGAGTGAGAGAGAGATGACATTATTACCATGATGGACGTGATCAGGAACAGCAAAAAGATTTAGAGGTAAAGTTTTTTCAGCTACACGAAATTAAAGAAGAATGTGTGAATCCTGAAACGTGATATTACAAAAACTGAGATAAGGATAGGATAGGATTTTCCACTGCAGGAGATTAGCTAAACATAGTGTAAAATTTCATATTCAAGTTAATGACAAAGATTGCATCGGAAATATCCTGGTTTGTAAAATAAAGCACGCAAGTAGCAAAGCTTTACAAGGTTATTAAATGGTATTAAAACAGGTTACATTAATTTTCACCCAGAATCCCCATTAGTTAAAAACAAAAGAAAAACAATTCAAACAAAACAAAACAATAAAACTTCTAATGACAATAATAACAAACGACCACAAGTCATAGACGGAAAAAAGCAAATGAAAAAATAAGTAAACTACAAGAAACAATAAATCAATAACAGTAAAACTGCTAATGACAATAATAACACAAAACAGCGACTTTAAATTGTTTTCAAGATGACGTTTTAGAAGCAGCGTTTGGACTGCAGCTAACCTCATAGAGGGCGAACCCGATAGTCTCCATGTCTTTGCCCTCCCGCCGCTTCTTCCTACGGTCCTTCTGCATGAGGCCAACCAGGAAGCTGCAGTCTGATTGGCCGGGAGAGTCCGGGTGCTGCAGCGAAATCTTGAACTGGGGGTTCAGCCAAAAGGTTGCTGCGAAGAGGAGTTTGTTTGTTTGTTTGTTATAACGTTGTTTTCACAGTTTGTGTTGTCTTGGTCAAAGTAGGTTGAGAAATTCCCTGCATGTCTTCAGTCATGGTGGGACATTTCCAAAATTTTAAAGTAAGCCATTGTTTAGTTACTCAGTGTTTAAATGGGAGTCACTGGTTCACATTCCTTTAGTAAATTCAACAAAATCCTCCTTGTTTTTCGAACATTTTTCATCCCCCAAAAATTCCCAAAAGTATTCAGTGTCTCTGGAATGGAATACAACACCATTATGTGATCCTAAAACTGCTTTGGTCGGTCGGAAAAACTCTGTATTAAGATTGTGTTCCTCTGTCATGTATCATGATTTCTATGCTTTCATTTAAACCTCCAGTTTCCCGCCCATTTCTCCCATGTGCTTCATACCTGGGTAGTTCCTGCAGCCTCCGGCGGTGCTGCCCCTCCTCCACTCCCCCTGATAGAGCGAGGAGCTCCACTTCTTCAGCTGGCTGTTCTGCAGAGCGTCGGCCGTCAGGTTGCAGAGCTCCAGACGGGAGAACTCGCGCAGGAAGTCACTGAACGACATCCTGAGAGACAGAAATAGATGAACTGTTGCGCAAAGCTTTGCTTCCATCACAAAGTCTGTACAACACACTGCTGGCTGCTGAGAACGTCAATATATGAAGCACACATTACAAAGGGAAACAAAGTCCAAACTCCTAGTGTTGTGTGCTGTCTTTGACGTGTCCGATCATATTTACAGCTCAGCATTTGAGAATTTAATTGCATGTAAACAAATGGAAATAGGCATTTGAAATAAAATGCAAACAAACAAACATTCAACTTCTATGAGTAAAACCCGCAAAAAAAGTTTGCAAATTTAATCATGTTAAACTAGACATGCTCAATATTTTTCATGTAGGTCCCTGGGAATAATTTGATGTAGGTTAATACTCCTCTAAAGGCTTAGTTATGCGAAAGAACAACTCAAGAGAAATATATTAGAAAGACATTAGACATGTATTAAGTACATTAAAAATATTTTTTCGCAATAAAACACAAAATAATCACAGATTTATCTGTTCAAAATGTACCTTAAAGGGAGATTTGTCAAGTATTTAATGCTCTTATCAACATGGGAGTGGGCAAATATGCTTGATTTATGCAAATGTATGCATATAGTTATGACTGGAAATCAATTAACAACACAAAACAATGACAAATATTATCCATAAAACCCCCACAGGTACTGCATTTAGCTTAAGAAATATGCTTAAATCATAACATGGGAAACTCTGTGGCATATCTGCAAAGGGGAGACTCGTGGGTACCTAGAGAACCCAATTTCAATCACATATCTTGAGGTCAAAGGTCAAGGGACGGCTTTGAAAATGGCCAGTTTTCCCTCACCAAAATGTAGCGTTATTTGTCGTCCTCTGCAACTAGTGCGACATGGTTGATGCCAATGGATCCTTTAGGTTTTCTACAGTAGTTTCACATGATACCAGCATCTTCACTCTGGCTTTAAATCTGAATGAATCTGAATAGCCCCGCTTTGAGAATCACTGATTTAAACCTCATAGGGCAGAAAAGTCTTTGGAGGTCGGGTTGCATTCCTCGTAACGACGTCACCTCCTTGAGCTGCCGCAAGGCAACAACACCTGTCTACTTCACAATAAGACTCACCAGAATTCACCGTCCTCGCTGCGGTTCTGCAGCCGACTTCTGACGGAGCGGTCCACATTGTCCCACTCTCTGGAGCTGAGGGTTTCACAAAGAAAAATATATGATGTCTATAACTATAGCAGCAATTTTTCTTCATTTGTACTGTAAATTCACATATGAATATACAGAATAATTCAAGTTGCGTATTTGGTTTTATATTGACATTCAACAGGTAAAGTTTCACACTTGAATGTTTAAGTGTGGCATAATGTTAGCTATGGGGGAGAATGTCTGGTATTTGTACATTCATAACTATGGTGATATAATATTATGTAATCCCATCCATTTGTTTCTGGGATCAGAGTGGGTGGGTGGTAGAGCAGCACAATTAATCGAATATTAATCGCGATTTGGTTTTCCCACAATTCATGGAACATGATCGACTGCAACGTTTAAAACGCATGCTCTGTTTTGGAGAGCTGTCATGTCCAGTAGTCACATAGTCACCGTGACATCCCCCATTGGTATGTGGACTACTGTTTTGAAGCCTCGAGTTCAGCATTTTGGCCGGCGCCATCTTGGTTTTGGCTGCCGCCATCTTGTTTTGTTTTTTTTTTTAACCAGAAGTGACATGAGATGGTGGAACTAAGTACAACAAAATGCTCAATAAGACATTTTTAGGCGACCAAAATGTTAAGATTAAATTTGATGTAAACACATGAAAGGTGAAAGGGATAATGTTTTAAAAACGAAAACACATACTTCCAAGCCTAAAAGTTTTGGTCCAATTCTATTTTGCTTCTTGGAGGTGCACTGTGAATAAAGGCGTGTCTTATTTTGAAGTAAAGATTTATTTTTAAGATTGTACATTAGCAGAGAAGTAGCCAAATATGGAAGAGAAAGTGAATAATCATGTTAAATAATCATCTCAATATTGATCAAAATGGGAACTTTTGTTTGTCTCATTCACTTGTATACTTCTAATTATAATTGTTTTATTTCCCATCATGTATTGCCATATAATGCCAATATTTCTAATGAGTGTAAAGTGAACTCGTACTTGTCGCTCCAGGCTCCGGTCCACTCCACTTCCCCCCAGGGGTTCCTGATGCGAACCAGCTTGGTCAGATTTCCTCTGTACACCACCTGAGAGCGAGGAAACATCCACACTTTGTCACTGCTTTAGTCGTGTATCTACTGTCACTTACCCTGAAATCCTAAAACACACCATAATAAATGGGGATATCAGCTCCACCATTTGAGTCAAATGATGGTTACAAACACCAATTACATAACGCTGTGGCATCTGCATTCATCACATGAAGGGATGCACTATTACTGAAGAACATTACATTTAGGGTTTCAATCTAAACCTTTTTTATGTAATGCAATATTTGTAGTAGTGTGGACCTGACTGCTACTACCAAACTGAAAAAGTGTGGAATATAGCACAATACAGTGAATAATATCACAATATGTTAATGTTACCTATTATTAGTTTGTAAAGAACCAAAAGATAAGGATGTTGACACACTATCTGAAATATTCATAACCATTTGTGTATTTGCCAATAAAAGCAACAAATTTGGCGCAGATGTTGGTTTTTTCAAAGTGGCTGCCAAATATTCTAAATTATTGCAGAAAACCGATGATTGACTGAAACTGACCTGATTTCTAAGGTGTGTTCAAGCTGATTCGATCACATGTAGGTATATAAATATAGTTTACTTTCAATTCCAGGCAGATGAAACAGAGCTGAAATGCATGCCTGTGTCCTAACGCATCAAAAAATGCTACTTCATGTGACATAAGTCAACTCAAAGTCATGGACATTTTAAAAGCCGAAATGGGCAAATGGAATCGTTTTTTTATATGGCTTCAGTTTTCGCTGATAAATGGTGTATGTAATAAAATTTACAGCCCTCGTGGCTCCTAAAAACCTTGAAGTTTCCTTTAATTATGTTAATGCATGTTTGAAGGGTTAAAATATTAACAGAATTTCAAGTAAATAGTCATAACTTGAGAATTCTGTATTTCTAAAATTGTTGGATCAGTTTTACCCATAATTGTAAAATAACTGTGTTGACATATTGACCAGGAGATTAGCTTCAACGCTCACCTCGTCCACACCGGTCACAGAGTAGGCATGTCCCTTCACCAGCTTCTTAAACGTCACGGCCTCCATGTCCGACGAGCTGGAGATCTGAGGACGAGAGTAAAACCGTCAGAGAGGCGGTCACTCAGTCAGGAGGACCGTGACAAAGACCGGGCCAAAGTATCTACATACTGTTGCTCCACATGTGACAGGATTAGTGACATCTGCAGTCACCGTCATAACACGGGGCTCATTCATTAACATCAGCAGACTTTACAGGGCGAGAAATCCATTAGGGAGATGACTGTGACTGGTTGTTTTAAAGGGACAGTTTGGGTGTTTTAAAGTGAGGTTGTATGTGTGACTTTGGTTAGGTCAGATTAACTCAAGTCACACGGTAACAAACAAACTAACTGACTGAGTTTTTACAAACTGGGGGCGTGCCAACCAATCAATCATCTACTGTAGGCAATGCAGTATACTGACTATGGAAGTACCTCATACAACCCAACTTCAAAAACTACAACTTTTATAGTCACACTATATGTATACATGCTTGGATGGATTACTGAACGGGCACCCGAAGAGATGCGTACTGACCACGAAGAAACATAAACCAACTACAAGAGATGTAAAGAAACTACAAAGAGACACAAAGTGACCACAAAGAGACACAAGAAACACTACAGAAAGACAAAACAACCACAAAGAGACAGAAAGTAACAATAAAGTGACAAAAAACAACCAGACACAACATGACCACAAAGAGACACAAAACAACAACAAAGAGACACAAAATGATCAAAATAAGACACAAAACAACTACAAGGAGACACAAAATGACCACAAAGGCACATCAAATCACTACAAAAGTAAAAAGGGACCACAAAAGGTCATAAATGACTACAAAGAGACACAAACTGACCACAAAGGTACATCAAATGACCACCAAAGGCAAAGTGATACAATGTGAAAACAAAGAAACACACAACAACTACAAAGAGACACAAAATCTACACAGATACACAAAGTGACCGCAAAGCGACACAAAACAACCAAAAAAAGACACAAAATGATCACAAAGAGACACTTAACGGCTACAAAGAGACACATAGCAACTACAAACAGACACATCGTGACTACAAAGAGACACATAGCGACTACAAAGAGACACATAATGAATACAAAGAGACACAAAGCATCTACAAAGAGACATATTATGATAACAAAGTGATACAAAACAACTACAAAGAGACACAAAACAACCACAAGGAGACACAAAACAGCTACAAAGAGACACATAGCAACTACAAAGAGACACTTAGCGACTACAAAGAGACACAAAATGACCACATAGACACAAAACAACCACAAGGAGACACATAATGAATACAAAGAGACACAAAGCATCTACAAAGAGATACATAATGACAACAAAGCGATACAAAACAACTACAGAGACACAAAGCCAAGAGACAAAAAAACAACTTCAAAGAGAAACAAAACAACCACAAGGAGACACAAAACAGCTACAAAGAGACACAAAATGACTACTAAAAGATACAAAACAACCACAGAGAGACACACAACAACCACACAGAGACAAAAAACGACGACAAAACTACCACAAAGAGACATAAAGCAACTATAAAGAGATACAAAAGAGTGGAGACTTTTGCATGTCTGTGCCTTTGTCTCATAATCTGTCCATGTGACCCTATTTGGATGACACATTTCAGCCGTAAACGTAACGACACTGAAAGACTGCTGGAAGATCGACACAGTCACTGCCGTCAAACTAGATTCCACATTTACTAGCATACCAAACGGGAGACATGAGTTACACTGTATGCATACCATCAAGTGTCTTTGTTCACTGTAATAAATGCAAACCGTGAATGCAAAGATTTTGTTATTAGGGGTGTTCTTGCCTTGTCTTTTAAACTTGTCAAAGTAAAAGCTTGTTGCTGTTAATCTATTTTACTCTTTTATCATCTCTGGTTCAAAATAGACTCATATTTGGTTGTCATCTGGTATTTGTCTTCTTTCATGTTTTCCTACAAGATGAGCTGGACGGGCAGTTCTTCTTACCCAAACTGAGCAGCACTGATTACAGAAAAATGACCTTCAACAAGACAGAAAACAGTTCAATCCCCTCTGTCTGCAAACATGCAGTGTCCTGGAGAATTATCCAGAGTTTCTGCCAGCTCCAACCCTTTGACTACAAGGTTCCTCGTCTCCAACACTACCCTCTCCTGGTCCCAGATCACATTTCCTACATTCTTCTACCATTACAGCAGCCTTTCACTCCAACTGCCCTATTTACCTCAGTTCACCCTCACTCAGTAAGACTGAGGAGAGCTCTACAAGAAAAAAAAAGACGGTCTGGAAACAGTTATCTTTTTAACCCTCCGAGACCCACAATAGACCAGTTTTGTCTTTTTTTAGAGGGGTACAGGCGGTCTTTAGGGGGAGATAACAGCTCGACAGTAGATGTCACATAGAAGTGCTGCACATCATCTGAACGCTGGGAACCTGAAGATTAATTTGAGATGCAGCTCAGCACTGTGTCAAGCTGTTCTAGCCATTGATCTCATTAACTTGCTCACTTATGTCTCATAAGTTATTGCACCAATTTGGTTTGGTTCTTTCATTAGATTTGGTGCTAAACTTAACATTTTTTACCGCCTGAAATAATCAATAACCTTTTAAAATACCACATTAAGGCACCAAGACACCTTGAGGAACATCGTAGAATAAGCCATGCTGTGAGTTGGTTTCAAAAATGTTTGAGATTTCTGCAAGCATTGCATTTTTCAGCGATGGCAAACGCTTTTGTTCTGGAAATGGGGACCAACATCTGCAATCATGAGTACAGTTGGACTCAATGGATCCACAAGAGTCTCAGCTTTACAGTGATACCCAGTTTATGCAATTCCAAGACTGCTTAGGGGCCCCAATATGCAGAAATATTCAAACACATCATTTTAGAATAGGCAAAGATAACACATTTACACTATATGCATAAAACTGTTTTTTTTTTGTTTTGTTTTTTTGCTGCAAACTGCATGTCATTATCATAAAAATGGGCATGTCTGTAAAGGGGAGAGTCGTGGGTACCCATAGAAACCATTTTCATTCACATAGCTAGGTCAACGGTCAAGGGTTAGCTATGAACACGGCCCTTCCGGTTTTTCCTCACCAAAATTTTAACTTTGGAGCATTACTGAGCGTCCTTTCCAACAAGCTAGTATGACATTGTTTTCTAGGTCTGTTATCTGTACATTCACTCTAAATCTAAACCTGCCACATCCTCTGAAAGACAAGGATAAGTCGAATCTTAGGTAATACTACGCTAAATATAACATCAATAAAATATGACAGTATACTCTGTGTTGTTAGTGTAATTTGGATTCGTCTGGTTTCCCTGATCCCCATCGCCCCACCCCTGTGTGAAAACCCTTCCAACCATTCAGACTTCCAAGATCGGCATGCAGGTCTCTTCTGACCTTTGACCTCCCCTTAGAGGGGGTCAAGCTAAAGCATGTGTCACACAGTAAGCCATAGTCATAAATTACAAACTTTAAAAGCACCTGTTTGGTTTGTAAGAAGTGTTTGAGCACTACAACTTCTTATTTTCATTATGAAATCAATTACATTTATCATTTAGTTTATAAAACACAGTTGTTAAGATCTTATACTGCTTTGAAACTGACAAAAAAATCAAGCAAATCTTCACATTTGAGAAGCTGGACCGCGACATTTCAAGTATTTTTACGACTTTAAATTAGTCATTTAATGAATCGCTTCATCAGCTAATAATTTTAGCACCGTATTATGTAACTACAAGGGTTAATTTTTGAAGTGCGAGACCTTAAAAAGGGAGTGGAGAGAAGTTGATTGCCTTGAGGAGCACTGAGAGTCAAAAAGGCTGACTTCAGCTGCACAGGGTGATTATTTTTAATGAAGGTAATGAAAACTGAGATCCCTATGAAAAACTGATGTGATGTTTTTTTACCTGTCAATCCCAAATAAGTGAAAGGAATAGTTTGAAATTTTGTGTAAATGCTTATTTGTGTTTTTTTTTCCCTCCAAATAATATGATACGACAGCGTATTAGGGCCACATAGGTTTCACAAATAATGAAATACTTCATCTTTTGGCACATCAACACCACATTATCATCAGTATCAAGACCTTGAAAAGATTGAGCAAGAAACTGTGTTTCTTCTGAAGAAAGACCCACACAGACCTGGAGGAAACTGCCTCTTTTTTGGAGAAGGATATTACTTTTTTCTTGTAAAGTTATGACTTTATTCTCATTAAATTACAACATTTTTCTCGTAATCTACGATTTTTGTTTTTCCCCTCAATGTGGCCCTAATACTCTGATGAAATATGAGCTGTCTGTAGAGTAAATATAAAGCTAGCGGCTTAGCACAAAGGCTGTCAAAACAGCTAGCCTGGCTCTGTCCAAAACCTAGCAGCTCGAAAGCAAAAGCAAAGGATGCGTGAATGTTGCAGTACTGACGTCTATGGAGCAGCCCAGCAGCGAGCCTCTCTCTATGGCCCTGCTGATGATGTTGTAGAGGTCGGAGGGGGCTTTCCTCAGCTCATACATCTCCGTCACACCACCTGTAAAGTCCTCAAAGCCCTCGGACGTGCTGCCGCCTGACAGAGCCTCATAACAGCCATTCAACCTGGGACACAGAAGGAGATTAATGAGGAATCAAAACTGTGTATAGAGAATTATTGTAGCTACATGAGCGGGACTTAAGTGGAGTCAAAAGACGTGACTGTTGTTAAGTTTAGTCTCTGTTGGAGGAAACTAAACATTCACTGCACCACACCACCATATATGAACATGTACCTACATAGAGATCAGATGTAACAATGCATAAATCTCACTTTTACGTCACGCTCTGCCCATTTCTCCTCTGCTGTCTAACTGGGAGGCTTTCTTAACTTGGCATGCACGCCCTTCCACAAACAACGCTCTGCTTCACTTTTACAGCTAAGCAGATTTACAACTGAGACCACAGCTGTTCACTGGAGCAGCTGCAGTCTCAAGTTGCTCAATAGCGCCGTAAGAGCTTCAAGTGTTAAGCAATCATGTTCCTAACAGAGCAAGAAACTCTCCGGTCAGAGGTGTCTTTGTGAAAAATCCTGCCACAAGCTGCAGTCCTCAGTAAGCCTTCACTTTATCGTCATCTGACTGAGAGCTGAGACTGGGACTTGAACTCGAGCAGACCTATATTTATGTAATGTTTATATCAGAGAAGATTTAGCATACATTGGAGCTGCTAACTAGAATAAACCAGCAAGAGCGTTCACTTTATCCTCACAGTGGTACCATAAATAGGACATGTGCATGTATATCTCCGACTTTGAACTGAAAGTGTGTCAATACAGGCGGCAAATACAGCAGCAATGCTGGATGTTAGCAGTCACACATAACCCAAATAATCAATTTAAGGCACCAAAATAAAGCTAAACGTAGGAACAAACCAAGGGATCAATAAAAAAAAAAATGTAAATGTCGACATTGCTTTTGTTTATTTATTATTCATTTCAGTTTTAGTGTGTTACATCGTTTTTTTGTGCATGTAAACGGTCTGCAAAGCCCAAAGTCCACACCAAATGGAGTTACTCTCCCCTACAGAAACACTGCTCCTGAACCGGTTGAAACACCTCGCTTGAAGTCCCGCCTTTTCTTCCGTAACATGGTGATGTCACCAAGTAACATATTTGCATAATACCTGCCTTGTGGCTAGTTTGGCACGCCCTCAAACAAAGCTAGTTAGAGCAGAGCTGGAGTTTGAAGTCTTATTAGTCATGACATGACAGTACATTAAAGAAATACTTCAACGGTTACTTGAATTCTTGAAGAAAACTTGATTTTTCTTGTATGCCTCGACATGAACGAAGAATCAAAAAGTGAAGAACTCTCGATGAATTGAGATAAATGGAGGCCACGTTTAACAACAGCAAAACTGCGACAAAACCATTTACGCTTTGGACTTTTCTGGATAAGTAGTGCGTTTGCACAAGTGTGAGACTGTTTATGCTGAAGTGTTTTAAATAGAAAGGGTTTAGTGAGGATGCATGTGTTTGGCAAGTAGTGAGCATACGACTGTTTAACTGAGACCTGGATTATACTTACGTGGCAACCTCTGGTGCTGAGAAATGAAGCCAATGCAGAAGTGCCAAAAACTGCAGTTCCTCAAATGGCCTCTTGAAGCTGGTTCCCAAAAGCGAATAAATCCACATAGACTCGCATGTTAAAATGCCAAACTTTACAGCAGAAATAAACATATTTACAACGTGTTATAAAAACAGTTTTGGTCTGGGTGGGTGGATGGGTGACGTCCTGGAGACTACATCCATATTTTATACAGTCTATGATTATACTGTACAAGTTGTGCGAGTTTGTAAACGGATGTTCTGATATAGTTTTGCTGTTGTTCAACGCTCCCTTGTTCACTTCAATTCATTCTCTGTTTTTGATTCTTTGTTCACCATGGGGGCATGTGAGAAAAAGTTTCCTTCAAGAATTCAAGGTAACACAGGGTGAGTAACTGATATACAAACGGTCGTTTTTTGGGTGAAGTATTCCTTTAAGTGTTCACTGTGTTCGTCAGTCTTACTTAGCATAGGCCTTTTCAAGCAGCGCGCTCCAAAACTCGGTCCCCTCTGCCGAGTGGACAAACAGCAGCTTCCCGTCCTTCACCGGCAGCCGGTCGTCGATCACCACCTCCACCCACTCGCCAAACTGCCAGAACTGAAAGACAGATAGAAGAAAACACCAATATTACAACTCAATTAACAGTCAAGTTTCATAAAGACAAATAACTATACATAAGATATGTGGAGAAAGTTTAAGGACACAAGATATTGTCAGCAGGACGGTTGCCAGTCATTAAATTACAAGAGATAAATAGAGTTTTATTTAGATTTATGGTGTACATAAACTAATAATAAGTACCATAAGTGAAGTAAAAAGTACAATATGTCCCTTTGAACTGTGGTGAACTACAAGTATAAAGTTGTAGATAAATCAACTCAAACTGAATAATCAATTTATTGTATGAATGCACTTGTACATATCTGATCTGTCTGGCTTATTTAAACGTGTTTTATTCTCAAAATAGTAGTTGAGTAAATGTACTTGATCACAGGTCAGTCAGCCCCTGTATTATTTCTGGTGCTGCCTAATTTATCATGCAGCTGGCTGGATTTACAGACTCTGCTCAGCTCAAATTTTCATTGGTTTGAAATATATAGAGAGCACAGGAAAAGGACAAAGAAGAGTCAGCAATTTATCGCATTAAACAAAAAGCGAGGTGACATTGAGGAGACATCTGAGAAATGCTGTAGTTCCCAGTCTGCTTCTGTGTTTCATCCCTAAAATAACTACAGATAGTTTTTAATTTCTCCACACCAGTCCTGCAAGCAAATTGTTGGTTTACAAGCCAAAGTAGCTGTGCTTTGACACACCTTATTTACCCGCTGTCGGTAAAGGAAATAATAAAAGTTTTAATTTTGGTGAGCTCCTCTGCTGGCTTTGAAATGTCTTTAAATCAGAGACAAAACAAGGCTTTGCAGATGAGTTTGATGGGAGCCAGGTGAGTTTCTGAGAAATATTTTTACTTTAAAAAGATGATCAGGTTTTCTGAATTGTTTCCAATGCCTGGCTGTGTGCATGTTGGCCAGCAGGGAGCAGAAGAGACCAACACAACATATAGTATACAGTACATACAGTACACTACATTTGATTGCCTCAAAGGTGGCCCAACTGAAGCCAGCTTCAAAACTAGACTCACAACCTAACAGATGTTTGTTGTTAAAGGACAAGTGTGTCAAATTTAGGCAGATCTATTGGCAGACATTGAGTATAATATTAAAGAAGACCCATTATGCTTGTTTTCCTTTCCTTTAGTGTGTTATATAGTTTTTTGTGCATGTATAAGGTGTGCAAAGTTATAAAGCCCAAAGTCTAAACCAAAGGGAGTTACTCTCCCCAACAGAAATACTGCTCCTGAACTGCCCGAAGTCCCGCCTTTTCTCCCGTAACGTAGTGATGTCACCCAGTAACGCATTTACCTAATATTCGCCTAGAGGCTAGTTTGGCACGCCCTCAAACAAAGCTAGTTAGAGCGGAGCTGGAGTGGAGTCTGAAGAGTCTGGAGTTCAGTTGACCAATCACAACAGAGGGGGGCAGCTGACCAATCAGAGCAGACTGGGCTTCTCAACAGTGTGCAGCCTGAGTCCTGTATTTTAGCTTTTTGTGTAGCTTTTCTGTTTCAGATGCACATTTTAGATAGCTAGCCAAACAGTACTGCCCTGCTTCTTTTCCACATACACAAACACAACATTCTTCAAAAAATATATAAATACATAATGAAAGAAGAAAATAAATCCTATATATTAAACTGAATATAAATGTAATATAATAAATAAATACAAAATTAAAATATACTATTAATTAATAAAAAGCAATAATAATTATCAATAAAGACAATATAATAATGACAATAATAAAAAAAATAAAATAATAGCATTGCTTGTATAACTTCACCTACAAAATGTTCCAGCTGTCTGTCTTGTAGAGACAGTTTGTACAAGTGCAGAAAACAGTAACACAACGCACTTCATGTAAAAGACAAGCTCACAGTGTGGTAATGCAGTGTTGTGAAAGAAATATCTGATTGTCGAAGTAACTGGGTTTGCAGATCCGAGAAAGTGCGGGAAGGAAGTTGCAGGATTGTTATCAAAAACACACAAAAGCCACAGCTGTGTGCATGCATATGTGAATATACAGATATGGATGGATGGATGGATGGATGGATGGATTTTGCATGCACCACCCCCTGGCACACACGACTTCCTCATTTCACTCTTTCTCACGCCTCGTAGCGTTTATCTCACAGCAATGTGGGAGCAACACTGAGCCTCACCAACTGAAATGACTTGCAGTTAACTGGCCTTAAAGGGGACATATTATGCTCATTTTCAGCTTCATACTTGTATTTTAGGTTTCTACTACGACATGTTTACATGCTTTAATATAAAAAAAAAACAAACATAATTTTTCTCATACTGTCTGTTTGAATATACCTGTATCCGCCCACCGTTATAGCGCCTGTCTCTTCACGCCGCCCACCTGAGAAAACCCAGTCTGCTCTGATTGGCTTGTGAGAAAAAAATACAGTGCACCTTTGCAAAGTTAGTTGTCAAGCCATGGGTGGATATGGTGCTGCCACCCAGCGTTGCTTCCAATTTTTCCAGTGACCACTAATTGAAATGAAAAATCCCCCTGCAGCCCAAAAAGTATTTTCCCCATAGATCATTATTGTAAAAGAGACATCTGTAAAACTGTTGATAGGACACCTCGAACTGCAAACCAGGTTGATTACAATCTTGGAACCCATCAGCTTCTGGACTGAAAACAGATAAGCCTCTAAGGGCAAGGGGCTACATTTCTGGGGTTCTGGTGTAGCCAATGGATATCCGGGTCAAGACTTCCTTTTCCATGCGCTGCTCATTGTTTACAGTCCGATTAGGAACTTCAGCCTGGTGTTGGAGTCATACGATCTAATTTTAAACACGATAGCCGGTGGATTCCGAGATTGCAAGCTCCCAGGAAGAGCAGCGGGCTTTGAAGCAAATTTTCGTAATAGCCAAACAGAGGAATTACAACTTCCATGTCTGTTACATGATGCCATTGGGCCCAAAAAGATTTTTCCCATAGATTTACAATGGGAAAGAGACATCTGTAACTACGCAGATGTATATGAACTGGAGCCCTCTCTATATACATCCATACTCGACACAGACCATTTATCCTGCTCGAACGTGACTGGTCAACACTAACTGGACTACAAACAGAAACCAGAACGCTCCCAAAACCAAAATCTTGTCCCGTTGCCTTCAGATTCTACATGTAAATGCAGGATCTGTTTAGAGCTTATGTCAATTATGACTCTATCTATTATGAATTTTTGATCCATGGAGGTTTTATATTTGTAAAACTTTCCTCGAGCCAAGAAAGGCGATTAAAACATCTGTGACGTCACCACAATGTAAAGTCTATGGGTCGAGCGGGAACACTACTGCTCATATTCAGTGGGCTGCATACCCTGGAAGAAAACCTGAAAGCTAGAAAACTTTTTTGATATATGCTGGTATGTTATCTAGTTCTTATAACACATCCATGTATCTCCACCGTGGATGTATAAAGAGACTGGATACAGCATTGGAGGCGGGGCCCCGTTCATTCCTATTGAGTGAGAGTTGCTCAGTGACGCATGAAACCAAAATGGCCGACTTCCAAGTGGAAAAGTACCTGAATCTTCAAGTGTTCATCCTGGGGAGTTGATTCACCTCAAAGAGTTACAGAAGGCTCTTTCCCAATGTAAGTCTATGGGAAAAAGTCCTTTTGGGCCCAATGGCATCACGAGATGGACACTGAAGTTTTAGTACCACCATCTGGCCATTACATAACAGTGGACAGTATATTCTAATGAGCCTGCATCTGACAGGGGAGCCAAATCTGGATGTCTTGCTGAATCACGTTTTCTCGACCTTTTTGATTCTCTATATGTCCTGTGCATATCGCAGAAGTTGTCCTTGACTTTCTGATCCAGGCAGCCCAAAAAACCTGACTGGGTTGTCTTATTTTACTCCAGATGCCCAAATGTATAAATCACTGAAAATGTGACATGATGCGTCCTCTTTAAAGTGTGAGAAATCTTAAAACAACTCAACAAACAGTTCAGACTTTCTGTGTGCTATAATAAGGATTTGATAAAAGATTCTGCCCCAGTTAAGTTTCATTTGTTTCCGTCTGACTGAGGCGGCTGAGATTGCCTCGTTTATTATTTATTCTCCCTCCTTTTGTTCGACTGCCTTGCTAGTTCGCACAAACTCCCTCCTTTTCTGCCCTGCTTCAATTAAGATCCCCACTGCCGGCGCTCATAATCACATTTTGGGATGACTCATCCAGGTCTGGGTAATCTATCCAGAGGCTTAAAGGATCCAAACTGATAGGAAGGGGGAATCCCTGGAAGACTCGGCAGCACACAAAAGGGAGCGGGAGAATGGAAACATGCTCGGGCAGAAACGAAAACTGCAAGTAATGGAAACATGTATTGGCTGCAGTACAAACACCATGAGGAGAGGCTAAAACAAAAGCGCATACAGAAAAAGAGAGCGCTGAAAGTAGGACACGGCTAAACAGAAAGCAGCCGTATGTATTCACAAGCCGTTTCATGCATGTACATTAAACACATGCATGCATTTAAAAGCCTTTAGAGCGAATGAAAGTATTATTTCCACTCATTCTAGCAGAGAGAACAAGCATGTTAAAAAAAAAATCTCTGGAAATAATCAGTGAAAAACAGGCCAAATATTCTGCTTTCCCTTGGCTGACTTCTCTGTAACTGAGTCAGCGGCCCCGGCAGACTAAATGGGAAGTGTGTGTGTGTGTGATGGTATATTGATCCTTCGATACCAGATGAGTCAGCGTGGCAGCCCTCGGAGCTGAATTTCTCAAGGACGCTTCAGAAAAACGACAATTACCGGCACATATGCTCGAATCTTTGCTCTCAGGGTTGCCGGATGGATTTCCCTACGATATTATAGCCTAACCTGCATCTGTGTGTGTGTGCAACCAGTTTGATTTGACAGTGGTATCCATGACTGAGCAGTCAGGCTAGCATAAGTGATCCAGAGTTGGCAGTTTTCCTACATATTTCTTTGTTCCTACACATTTAATATGTGTCTTTGGCGTATGCGAGCTTCCCCTCTGGTCCCTCTTTCACTTCCTTGCTCTCTCTCTAGTCAAAACTTGGCAGGCGAACCGTCTGGTTAGCAAAACCCCGCTCGCTGCATCAAAGAGGGCAGCCGACTCAGCTCAATGCGCAACGCGACAAAGCAGGTTGAGATGGTGGGAAATTACAGGCTGCACTAAAGAATAAAGTACAAAGATCCTGATTTTGGCTGCGCTAGTAATAAGTAATATGTAGTAAGACGTGACACACAGCCAGAAACACTCCACTATGGAGTCAAAGGAGTGAAATAAAAAATAATAAATCAGACAAAATATAAAATTATCATTATTAGTGGTAGTAGTATTAATATTAGTATTATTTAAATTTTTTGTATATATTTTTCAAATGTAGATTTATAGATTTTGAATTATTTAGTTATAATTATTTGTAATTATTCTTTTATATTTTATTATTTGTCTTTCACAAGTATTTATTATTATTATTTTATTGGCCATATCCATCACTAAAGGTAAAATGACTTATTTCTATTGTATATAGCATTCAAACACATTAACTACAGGTACTGGCTATAATTTATGGCACATCCACAAACCTCAGAGGGATCACTTCCTCATGCAGACCTGTGCTGCCTGTAAAAGTTTATGACTCCAGTGTGCGGGTACTTTTCCATTGCGCTCATTTTGGTTGTAAAATAACCTCCATTCAAATTGATTTTCTCACAATTATAAACCACTGCTGCAAAGATTTCCCTATCTCTGCCCACTGGACTGAATGCGTTCGTTGTTCACATGCTCACTGACTGCAGCGTGGAAAGGGATGTGATCAGGTCGACGCCTCCGGTGTGCGGCGGCTACCGTGTGCTCTCAAATTTGCTCTGTTGTGTGTTGAGTATTTTGTGTACAAAGCAAAGTTCAGCTGATAAAGCCCGGCAGGCTCCCAGAGGATTGCACCACATACACATAAGTATATAAATATACAACACATATTTAAGTAACAAAGCAGCAGGGTGGTTTTCCAGGCAGAAGAGGCGATACCAACTACATTACATCACTGATATGCATTTACTCTTCTTCTCTAAAACTTGTGTGTGCGATAACAAAATGGGCGTTGGTCACTTCAGGAGACAGGTTTATTGATTTACCAAGTGACTGGGTGTGGATCTGAGAGGTCACTTATTATCTCGGATGACTCAGTGCGGCTTAACAACTCAAAAGAGCAGATTATGACAGAAAAATACTGCTTTAAATATTCATCCTTTCTGGGAAACTCTGGGGAGAGACAGAAAGAGTTAAACTCTTAAACTTACTGGTTCAATACTAACTACCACTGACCGAGACACTTCACATTAGGACTAAAACTGATGACTATTTTGATTAGAGAATAATCGATAAATCATTTGTTGATTGCTCAGGATTCTGTTTAGAATTAAATACAATGAAGAAAGTACTAATCCTCACAGGAGAAAGTGATTACTTACAGTCATCAATCTACGACAAAAGTCTACTTAGTACATGCATACAAACTTTTCAAAATAAGTTTCCATCTTCACAGAGAACAACTTAGGTTTAGGCAAGAAATCTACTTTGTTAGGTTTAGGAAAAGATTGTGGCTCGGGTTAAAATAACTGCGGAACTGGCGACACTTAAGCACTGAAGTTATGTGACAAATAAGTCAAATTTTGGGTTAAAATAGCTGTGGAATGGTGTACCGCAAGTGTCAAAGTTGCATGACAAATAAGTCAACATTTAGGTTAAAATAACTGTGGAAGTGGCGCAACTTAAGTGCGGAAGTTGCGTGACGAATCGGTTCGGTTAAAGTAAGTGTGTAAGTGGTGTAACTTAAGTATGGAAGTCAGGAGACAAATCTGTCAACGCTTGGGTTAGAATAACTGTAGAAGTGGCGTAACTTATGTACGGTCATTATGTGATAAATAAGTCAACGTTTGGGTTAAAATAACTGTGGAAGTGGTGTAACTTACGCACGGTCATTATGTGATAAATAAGTCAATGTTTGGGTTAAAATAACTGTGGAAGTGGTGTTACCTAAGTACAGAAGTTACGTAACAAATCAACGCTGAGCTCTGATTTCACACAAGGCACGAACGCCGGTCTCCTAGACATAAGTCTGGTGTTTCTGACCCACCCATCCACCCCAACCTCCTCCATACGTGGCGTTTGTAACTCTTAGGAATGATAAAACATTTTCTTAACCGATAATCAACCCTTGTTAACGATTACTGACCGACAAGATTAGTGCTTCGCATGCAGCGGTGCACCAGAAACAGTGAATGAGCACAACAGATAACTGAGTCCCCGGTTCACCATCAGGAGAGTTACTGCGGCAGCCACGGTGCTGCGTTCACGGTTCACCGTCCGGGTGCGTTAGCAGCCACGGTGCTGCGTTCACGGTTCACCGTCCGGGAGCGTTAGCAGCCACGGTGCTGCGTTCACGGTTCACCGTCCGGGTGCGTTAGCAGCCACGGTGCTGCGTTCACGGTTCACCGTCCGGGAGCGTTAGCAGCCACGGTGCTGCGTTCACGGTTCACCGTCCGGGTGCGTTAGCAGCCACGGTGCTGCGTTCACGGTTCACCGTCCGGGAGCGTTAGCAGCCACGGTGCTGCGTTCACGGTTCACCGTCCGGGAGCGTTAGCAGCCACGGTGCTGCGTTCACGGTTCACGGTCCGGGAGCGTTAGCAGCCACGGTGCTGCGTTTACGGTTCACCGTCCGGGAGCATTCGCAGCCACGGTGCGGTGTGTAGTGTCGCAGACATGCAGCCGCTTTCCCAATAAAAGTCCGCCACCTCCACCGCGCATTTAGTTTAGTTTAGCAGATTGTCAGCTGTGTGTCTGCCCAGATACAAGACTACAAGCTACAACCCCTCAGCTGGAAGTCCAGAGCCAACTTCCTGTATGTGCACCAGCTCTTTCTTAAGGTGGACCAGCTAAAGTGTATAAGAACAGCCTGACTATCTTAATTAGCAAATAAACTACCTTGCTGAAAACAAAGGTATGAATAAGGGGAAAGAAACTGGCAGCCAGGGATTTTCCAGTGACTCAGTTTCAAAACAGAAATGACATCATATATCTAACCACAGCGAGAGATCAACAAAACAAAAAGAGACATTTCAAAATGCTGCTGACCACGTTTTAGTTTTAAAACTCCGGGGTTGCTTTTTAGTCTGGATGGACAGAGACTTTCGAAAACGATGACGCAGACATCCATGTTCACTTCCTGATTGGGTCTTATTAGTCGGGTGTCCTCTCCCTGATTCGCCACGTCCCATCACGTGAACCACCGGTGGTTCATTTCAACATGGATAATGAGTTACAAGCGTCGCTGACCTTTTTGTCTATGTTAGCAGCTGTTGTGCTGTTAAATACTGCATTTTATAATGCTACTACTGCATGGTTGTATGGACAGAGATTCATTCTGAAACGGCCTTAAAACGGCCAAATGGACGGAGATCATTTTCAAATGCCGTTTTAAAAACAAAAATATATTAATGTGGACGTAGCATTAATTCATATCCATAGAAACATGGCATGATGGGTTAAATCTGCATAGGCCTATGAGGTCTATGAATGTGATGCCAGCATTATGGGATGGCCAGCTGCTAGACAACAGTAGCCGGTCGGCCGTGTTTGTTGTGTTTCCATCCTTAGACATATTGTATGTTTGTAAAAGCAGGAAGCGAAACTGTTGTCACCTGGAAGTGAAAGATGCCGGCGTATCCGTGCTGGAAGCCCTGTCCGTGAGGAACCACCCTGTGGAGGAGGTTGTCGTTTAAGGTCAGCGAGGCGATGGCCGCCAGCAGCCAGCAGTCCCCTGAGGACACACAAACACAAAGTTTTACTCCCCACGCTCAGCCCTGAATGCCCAAACCTGCCTAACACATTTGAATGTTAAATGACAGCAGATTATCAATTTTATTAATTTCAAACAAAGCAGACTCTGCAACCGTTTCCCATGAGCAGAAAAAGAAATATGCACTAATTCATTCACACTGCTTGCATGGAGTTTGAATGCACAAGGACGCGCAGTGGGAAGATACTCGTAAAACTGGAATCTTTCCAGTAAGAGCTCAGTAACACCAAGAATCTGGAACTATGTTTGAACAAGCTTTGCCCTCTGGGAAAAAGGGAGAGGCACTTGTTCCACTGGACTTTAGAGAAGAGCTGAAACAACCACGTCTCCGCAATAAGTCACCACAATTTCTGTTAGGACACCTTGTGTATGTTGCAAAAGTTTCTTGGTTAGAGGTCAGGAACACCCTGACTGACGTAGTTTTTACCATCTTGCTTTCACACATGCAGGCTGTGGCGTGTGATCTGAGATAATCTCATCAAAAACAAAAACACTGAGCTTTGTTGTGTTATCTGGGAGTAGTTTAACATGTTTGGTCTATTCTCATATCTTGAATGTTAACAGGATAGTTTGGGTGTTTTGAAGTGTGGGCAAAATGTATTATAGCCACCTAAGAAAAGGCAAAAAAAAAAAAATCAATATCAGTTTAAGTGTACGCCATATTTAGAGTATTTTTGCCGATTTACCTGGCCATCAGATAACTATACGGTCTGTGTTTCCGACAGGGAACTGAAGACGTTATCTATGTTCTCACCAAAGCCGCCAGACTCCACTGAAAAAAATTTAATCAATAAAAAGGCCGTGACTCTTCTAGAAAGTTTATGTTTCATTTTAGCTTGTGTTTCATCTAGAACCCCAAAACCCACTGTTTTTTTTTTAAAAAAAAATAGTCAAAACTGTGAAAACAGAACTTTTTGTCAGATTTTCAAATTTCCAATCGTCCATTAACAAACAATGTGTGACTTCCATCAGGGAAAAAAACAACCAAATCAAAGCTTAAAGGTCTTATTGATAACATTTTTTAAAAATTATTTTAAAATTATAAATCCACAGAGCTTTTAGAAAGGTGACGGATAAAAGTTTGGCTTTTCCTGAACAAAACTATTATGATTGTGAATTAATCTTTTTAAAAATGTTGGGCGGTTCCAGAGAGAACGTTTTGTTTATCTCTGTGGAAGATACACAACGCTCGGTTCCCACTTCTTGTGAGCCAACAGTAAAACAACGTATCATGTGGTATGTCTGGGTTGTCAGTGTGTAAAAAAAACGGATAAATATCTCAGACTGAGGTAAGTGCCTGGCAATGACATGTTGTGAAGTAAATGAAATAGAACAGGGGAGGGAAGATGCAACATCTAGCGGCTGAATGTTAGAAATGTCAGTAGCACCCTTAAAATAGTAATATTTCAATAAAATAACTCTATTCTGCATGTCTAATCTAAAAGGTTGCCAGATTATAAGTAGAGGTTGTAAAAATATAAATAGTTCAGTATTTATAGCATGTGGAGCCACAATTTTTTTCTAATATTGGAGAGACTTATGGAAACACTTGGAATTGATGTAGAGTCCATCCATCCATCTTTGGACTGTGGGGGGAAACCGGAGCACCCGGAGAAAACCCATGTTAACCCATATTTTGTTTCTTTTTTATGATTTATGTGTTATTATGCAGAGGATGCATTTTTAATTTCACCCAACCTCTAGCCATAACAATAAAATACTGTACTTCTATGCCAAAAGTACTTTAAAAAGCACAAGCTCTTTCACTTTTATGTTATCATATTTATATTCATATCTACTGTATCATATGATCCATAAACAGCCCCTAATAGCAGCTAACAGATAATCCTGTAACATACAGATAATGATAGCTCAGTTATGGGGCATTTGAGCTGTAAAAAAAAGCGAAGAATCATGTTTTATGGCTCAGCATTTTTGGGGTTATTGTTTTGCAATTCAGCTGCTCCTCTGGGAGGAGTGAGGGGGAGGCTGGGTTGCATTTTGGCGATTGGGGGGGGAATCGTTTCCTGCACTACCAGAGCGACTCAGATGGAGGGAGGGTGGCCTTGTTTACAGATGTGAGGCCGAGAAACAAAGCATGAATTATAGATGCCGCTCTGTGTCGAGCAGGAAACATCCCGGGCAATAAACTGTTCCTGGTTATGCTGAATTGACTGTTAAGTCTCCTCCGTTTGTCTCTCCTCCGGGCCGTCCATCTGCATCCATCACTCACATCCTCATTCAGTTCGCTCTGCTGGCTTTGATCGCTCATCTTTTAATCTGGCATGTTGACCATAGAGTCATTTACAAATGGAAGGCGGATGCAATGGGAGCTGAAAACGGTAGGAGTAAGATTTTGTCCAATAATCTTGACTAAAATATGCAGCAAATTATATTTACAAGAAAAATTCCATCAGTGTTACACATTAAGGTCAGTTAAGGCGTACTACTCTGTATCTCAGTCTGTAAAAACTGTAGTAAAATATATTATGTAACTCTGTAGAACTTTTGTAATGTCTGAGATTATTACAAATTACTTCACAAACTACATAAAAGTCTAAAGAAAACACAGTCATTTAGCGTTTTTGGCCTCTGCGGCTTCGATTTTGAGGGTTCTTTTTAACCCATTTGTGTCTAAAAGACTAGATATGGTATACGGTAAAAGCCACAACATTTGTTCTGATTGGTCAAAAGTTTGGTACAGACATATTTTTGGGCAACTATCTAACAGCACAACTTACAAGTTTTTAGATCACATGAAAAAGTCATGCTTTTATTAGTAGTCAAACTCAGGATTTTTGAAAAATGAGGACAAATGGTAATATTTTGTTTATCAAATGTTTTCCATGGGATTTTTTTTAAAACAATGCATGTCATGCATATCAACTTGTTGTGAGTAAATAGATACCATATGCTTGATTGTGAGAGAGATACAGTCATTTTATTATCATACTATAAACAGTATATGAACTTAGCTTTACCCAAACAAAAGTTTGTATCGCTTCATATTTTCTTCTCCTAACCTGTTCATACAAACCTGTGGCAGTCTGATAATAGTTCATCTTTTTATTAAAGGAATTGTACTGTGGGGGATTATGTTGTCTGTGGTTGTGGAGGGAGATGAAAGCTTTACTTATTAATGTCCTTCATCCAGACTGTTGGGACTACAACCTGGCAAGCCTCCAGTCAGTCACCTGCTCCTTTTGGCTTCTGCAAGCATTTCCACTTTCTCCCAAATTCAATTTAAACTATATTTCTCTCCTCCCCTGTCCTCTAGTAGCTGGATCATGCAGCAGTAACAAATGGGAACTTACCCAGAGATCCCTGACAGATGTCTGTTCGAGTGGCTCCGTCTACGATGAACTCGGGACGCTTGCAGAACTCCTGTCGAGTGTACACAAACAAGCAAACAAACACATTATTGCAATGTTTGCTTTTGGATTACCATTTTACAAGCCTGTTATATTTGCTGTCAGTCTCATGCTGATTGTGTTGACTACTACAGAGGGCCTATCCATAGAAATGACACAGCTTTATACAGTTTTTAGCATGTCCAAATGCTTCTAAAAACCTCCATATTGCCCATTAAAATATCCTTTAAGATTTTTTTCTGACACAAGAATACATTTAAACTGTAAAATTGAGTCTCAAACAAATAGGATCTATAGGATGCAACTGGTCGCTCACTAGTCTGTTTTTACATGACTTGAAAGACAAATACAATTTGAAACTTTTGTGATTAGTCCAAGACATAATGTTTCATACAAAGACTTGAACCAGGGGAAGCAGTTAGCCAAGAAAGCTACATCTTCACAGATTCATTAGCTCTACTTTCAAATCTGGGGTTAAAATATGACAAGTCATCACTGCAGTTGTTCCAGTGGGCAAAAAGAAGTTTCCATGGTCTGAAAAGTCTGAAAGGTCTGAAAAGTGAAGCCAATGCAGAAGTGTCTTAAACTTGCATTCTTCCCAATAGCCAGCAGGAGGCGACTCCTCTGGTTGCAAAGGGAAGTGTGATTGTATCAAAGTCTATGAGAAAATGAGCCTACTTTTCACTTGATGTATTACCTCAGTAAACTGTCAACATGTCTTGGTCAGCATTTAGTTGTACTTAGCAACACTCTCTCGTGCCACTTCTGGTTGCAAAAAAAAAAAAAACAAGATGGCGACAGCCAAAATGCCAAAACCATGGCTTCAAAACGGCAGTCCACAAACCAATGGTGATGTCACAGTGACTATGTCCATGCAAAAGTACACATTTGATTAATTTCATAGCTTGTATAGCTGTTGGTTAAGAAATAACCTTTAAATCTACAATGTGTCGCTTTTAGATTGTTGTTGCTTTAGTAACACCCACAAAACAACACAGACAGTATTAGACTATACAAGCTTCGACATTAGGAGTATAAGGTGTATATATTTTGCTTTACTTTTGACCATAGACTGTATATAAGA
This sequence comes from Pterois miles, assembly GCA_947000775.1. NCBI lineage: Eukaryota > Metazoa > Chordata > Actinopteri > Perciformes > Scorpaenidae > Pterois > Pterois miles. The sequence goes on from CAMQGK010000008.1 coordinate 1,656,695, forward strand.
AGTCGACGTAGTCACAGTGACGCCACCCGTTGCTTTGTGCACCATCTCTTTGAAGCCTCAAGTTTGGCATTTTGGCTGTCATCCTGGTTTTTGGCTGTCACCATCTTGGTTTTTTGCCGAAAACAACGACTCCAAATCTGGACAATGCTGTGGTAGCAAGCTGTCAATCATAAGTTAGCCACACCCTACAGCACCACAATTTACTAAATGAACATCACGCTGTATTGAAGAAGACTTTAATAGACAATAAATCAAGTGAGAAGTAGGCTCATTTTCTCATAGACTTCTATACAATCAGACTTCTTTTTTAGATGAGTCGCCCCCTGCTAGCTATTAGAAAAAGTGCAAGTTTAAGGCACTTCTGCGTTTGCTTAAATTTTCAGACCCGGAGGTTGCCGCCTGCTTTTGATGTTAGCTTCTTCCACTTGTTTCTAGTGTTAATGCTAAGCTAACATCCCCAAGCTATCTCTATTCTGAGCAAAACGGATTTCATGCTCAGCAAACAAGTATAAAGAGCCACATCTGTTGTTGTCGATCGACAGATAATTAAATAGCAACAATTTTGATAATCCATTAACATAAATATTTGCCAGTTTTCTTGTCAACATTAATTATATTTCTCCAAATGTGACCCTGCACCTTTAAAAATGCTGAGCTAAAATGAACACCAGACTATCTGAGGACCAGGGAAACAATATTGCTTTCTAATGTTTCTCTAATGTCCGTGTCTTGTTTCCCAGTATTTCCTGCTTCATAAACCATCTTCGACTCAGCATGTTGAGCGTGAGAAACCCCGCATGAAGCTATAAAAAGAAATATCCCATTTATTCTCGTGCTCCATAAACGCACGCACCACCAGACACATGGTTGAATTCACAGAAACAGTAACCATCGCACACACAGGCTTTAACTCTCTGTTTCGGGTTCGCACAGATTTTTTGGGGGGGAAATGAGAACACTACGAACCCTCTTATGCGGCGTAAATATTATAGATCCTGTGGTGCAGGGAAGGAGCATGCATTATAAAACGTGAGAGTTTTTGGAGAGACGGGAAGCATTTTTAGAGCCACCACAGGACGCATGTTAACGCACAAGCACACTCAAATGGCAGCTGCAAGATGAGCTAACGGGCTGCAGTCACGCTGATGATCACGACCCCGAGAGCTTTTGAGATCACGACTCGTCTCGCTGCTCTGTTACGGGGCTGACAGCAGCGAACTGTCACGGTATGGGCAAATCAAACAGCAACGAGAGTGTCTTCAAGGCTGCCGTGATAACGCCCAATGAAGACAGCCCCACATGGTTCTCTGGTGTCATATTGGGCTACAGGGAGCACCCTGATGTATTTATAATGTAGCGTGAGAGACTGGGAGAGGCAAGCCAGGAAGGATTGGAGGTTTGTGGAGGTACATGGACACACAAAAAGCTGGAAGAAGAGAAGGAAACCTCTCTGAGACACTCCTGACTAGTTATGTGGGAACGTTAAAATGATATCCACCAATCATTCCTGATAGAAAGTTCAGTTGCCAAGCAACAGATGAAATTTAAGTCTGTGAGGAGAGGCTGCTTGGGAGGTAAATTATAGCAGGTAATAAAAATGTGTTATCTGTTCAATGCTGAAGTCATCAGTCAATGTCTGATGGATTTCATAGGATCGTTAAGCATGTAGAAAGTTAACCTTTCTCCCAAACTATTGAAGTTTAAGAGGCTCTATTATGCTTTTGTGCGTTTTTTTTTTTTTCCTTTAGTGCGGTCTTTAGTTTTTTGTTCATGTAAAAGGTCTGCAAAGTTACAAAGAAAAGGTGCTCCTGAACTGCCTGAAACACCTCGCTTGAAGTCCCGCCGTTTCCCGCTGTCACAGTGCTGCAGCACAGCCGGTTCTAGCAGAAACCCAAAATACAAGTATGCACCTGAAAATGAGCATAACAGGACCAGCGTGTTTTGTAGCTGAACAAGTTAAAATTTTGTCTACAATTTCTATATTTACCAGATTATCTGGTAATGGCCTGCTCAGCCACGCTTTGACAGAGGACTATACTAGTAGGATTTATTGAGCATGCTCTTTCAGAGCTTTAAAAACACAGCCCTGACAGGTAAATGTCAGTAGTTTGGGAGAAGGCTGAGATAAAACCAAGTGGAAACCTCTGGGTATATCTTGTAAATGTCTGTACTTAGCTCCAACCTCTTGTGTCACTTCTGGTTGCAAATAATGAAGATTATGACGGCCAAAAGCCAAGATGGTGACCGCCAAAAGGCTGAAGTCACGGCTTCAAAATAGCAGTCCAAAAACCAATGGGTAAAGTCGCAGTGACTTCTACTTCTTATATACAGTATGAGCCCTGTCTGATGGTCCCACAAACTTTGATGGAGATTTTGGGGATAATATTTAATTATTTTGCTCCATTTGTGTAATTCCCCAAAGTCAGAATTAATAATAATATCCCAGCTAAGATGCTATTTTAAGCAAAGTTACTCAGACCCCCCCCCTTTCTCACCGTGGGCCTCATCCAGCGAACTCCAGAGGTCTTGGAGGATCTTGGACCGAGCTCGTTGAACCCCAGAGACGATGTGGCACAAGGGAACAAGCTATCCTCAAACAGCCTCCTACTCTGGAGGCACTGGGCTTTCAGACTCTCATAGTCCTGACCCAAAAATTTCACAGCCTTGTGATTCTGTCCCAGACCTTGGTCGCGATCCCACTGGCTCCTCAGCTTGGCGGCCATGCCTGTCGCATAGATGCGCTCCCCCATCCTGAGTTAACTGTAGAGGTCAGCCGTCACTCTCTGTTGGATGTTGTGGAACTACAATGAGACGATAAGATGTGTGAATAATGACTGAGGCAACTTTGCTGTAGCTACAGTTTGTATGTAAAGCACTGTGCTGATGTAAATCGGATATCAGGTAGTAATGGCTTCAAGGCTCAATCATAAATCAGAATGAAACATCAGCGGCCATTAAGAAGTTATAAAATATTGACCAGACTGGTGCGTGGTGGTGGTGGTACTTGTGGGTCTGCTGTAACAGGATGCTTCAAATGCAATAACAATCACAAGTGTAGGGGCTGGAAAAGCAGGCTCTGGAGAGAGATGTCCTCCTCACAGCAAAGGCAGATGTTGTCCCAGAGAGCAGATGTCAACAGGAGGACAGTCCTTCCTTGTCCCGCCAGCAACTCTGAAAAGACAGAAGTTAAAATGAAATACAGAACAGAGAAAGTATGCAGAAATGAAAGTCCACACACTCCACATAGCTCCTACCTGTGCATACAATACAGACAAAAGCAGCAGCTATGTACTCCCTCTATGCATTCAGGGTTTAAAAGTCCTGCCTGTTTCTTTTCAGTCGACCATACGCACTTGCCCTGTGCATAGCAGCAGGATTAGTCACAATAGGCACATCCGTGCTACTTTTACTGTGTGGCGCTGAATGTGTACACAGTGTAAGTCAGAAACATATCAAAGTCAATGTTTAATCAGATGAGCTGTCTTATCAAAGTCGTGGATGGCAGCTCTGTGTGTATTTATTGTGCACGGGGCTAACAGAGGATGTGGTTTCACGTGAACCTTGATTCGCAATGAAGGAAAAACGAAGCCCAGAACAAGCAAAAGCTCTCTCCGACTATTTAATTAAGCACAGACGGGGAAGAGGAAGTGTAAACTGTCATTAGTGCCACCGAAGCTCTTGACAGAACTGGGGCTTCTGAAAGGCTTCATCTCAGTTCGTCTGTCTTTGTTGTCCTTGATTTGCTTCTTCCTGTCTCTTTATTTCTTTTTAACACATACGGTTTATTTTTAACTCTCCTTTTTTTTTATTTCTTTCAGCTCAGACACTTTTTCACTCCCTCGGCTCTCCGCTATCCAAACCGAACACTCTTCCTGTTACAAGACTCGGCCATCAGTCACAACAGAAGCTGAAAAGAGTTCGGCTCTTATTGGCTCACAGGAACTCCAGTTTACACTGTTCACTGTGAACCACACCCATTAAAAACAACCCAGTTCACTGACTGAAAAATGTTCCTGCTAACAGAGAAAGTGAGCAGAGCATGTAGCCACACCGTAATGTTTACCCATCCCATTTCACAGACTGTGAAGTACAACAGCTACAACCACTAGCAGCTATCCTACAATTATGATGACTGCTGCAAGGCTACAGTGCTGCTAGCTAGCTAGCTGCTGCAGCTAGCTAGCTAGCAGCACTAGCGTCAATCGCTCGTTCCATTGCAACATTAGCACCTAGCAGCAAAGCTACGCTTTAGACTGAAAGCGACTACCGGAAGCCAGTAAAATGCCCGCCTACAAAGTGCCGTACAAAAGTAAAACAAAATTATTTACTTCCTGTTGTCATTTTCTACTGAAAATGGCCTGTGTTGAACAATAAAATAATATAAATATAATAAGCGTTTTCAGTCCAAAATGGTGGCAGTAGCTGTTCAAGTTCAAAATCTAAAACTATTTCTACTATTATACAATTTTTACTAATGTCATTATTAAAAAAATATTACTACCACTAGCAAGAGTATTGCAATTATTATTATTATTAGGAAAATGCCTCATTTTTCTCCTCTGTTATTATGTCTTTACATTTTCTGCATTTATGCTACCCACTTGCTAGCTTGCTAAATTGTTAGCCTCTGTGGCTTCTCGACGCCGACAGTAATGTTAATATTGTTGTTGTTTGGCAGCGATGTTCTCACGACTTCTCTACTTGAATACCACGCATATTGTGTACACAACTTCCCAAGTTGAAAACACAAGCTCACTGGTTTCATTTGAAGGCACCGTATGCATTGTAGATTTGTGACATCACAAATGGACAGAAATCCTGACAGCTTGTTTCAAAGGCACAGTTTCTAAATACAGACGTGTGTATTTGTCAGTGGATCGAGCGTTTTGATATTTTCCCAGTATTTATACAGCACTTAAACCTGCTGTAGTTTATAATATAAAGTACTTGAAAATCATGCATTTTACAATACAGGTCCTTTAAATCATAATTGTCAATTTTAAACTTTTTTGTGTTATAATTCTTCAAAATAAAGTATAAAAAAGGTATTATATACTGATATTTAACATCCCTAGGATCAAAAATATTAAATAATACCCAGCTGTTAATATACTTATACTATAAATGTCGTTACTATTACTACAACTGCCACCACCACTGTGTGTGTTCTGTCATATGTTTACATTACAAATGCGCAGCCCAACCATTTGTCAGAAAAGACCTTCTCTACATTTTGCAAAAAACACTTATAATTATCAAACTAGAGGGGATCAGCAGCGGTCAATAGTAAAATGCTTAACTCTTAAATCAATATATTAAGAAAAAAAAAAACATAAAATAGACTTCCTGTCACCTAAATCACTTGAAAACAACACCCTTCCCCTTCAACAAGGCCAGTAAAACCTGTTTCTATGGAAAATGGTAGTCTAGGTCTACATGTAGGGCGAACATATTTGACAATTAGTGTATGGCATTTTAACATTTTTATGCTACTTTAATAACAGTAATTATAGAAAATCAGCTGTCAAAGTAGGTGTGCTACTGTATAACTATTGTAACCAACAACAAGGCACAATATATTCCACTAACATCCCAACCATTTGGTGTTTTATTTTTATTTTTTTTTATCTCTGCTGCATGTTATTGGGGCGCACTCTGCCAAACATGAATTCAATCTGCCTGTAATGAATATTTAATTTCCCCTCACATGTGAAATATACTTACATACCCGCCTTACACACACACACATATCCTCCTCAGTGCAGGTATGACATCTATGAGAAACGACAAGCAGTAGACTGCATGTCCAGACGCATAAAGGAAAGCCACCACACTCTTTCACCAGCAGCTACAGTCTAACAACACAGAACTGAATCACAGTATATTCTCCGCTGGAGCCCATTTAAATAGATGCACCCAAACAATATACTGTATTTATGTGTTACATCACGCTTATAACTCCAAAGGCATCAGCGTATTTCCTCCATAGTACACCATGTGATGAATTGCATAAGGTGACATACTATGGGAGACACAGGGGTCACATGAGTTTACCAGCAGTCACACAAGGTTTTTGAAACCAATCCAAATGTCAGTACAGTAATGTGTCATTACTGCTTTTCTGCTGATGTGTGTCTGAGTCTGATAGCCAGTGGTTTCCTCCTCAAGACACTGCTTAAATACATGTTGCTTGAACTTAAACTATGCCTGTGGATGTGTGGGGTCCAGTGTTAGTGCTGTGAGTAATCTTTCTGACTTGCCTCTGGTGTATTTTTGCAATGCAGGGTTCATATTCCAAACACTGTGAAATGAAATAGCCAGAGTTTGACCTGCAGAGAAACTAGACACATAAAGTGTCCAATGGGGGAGAATAAATGCTGACTCTTGTGGTGATCATTATCAATGTAGGATGTAGAGACTGGCTTGACACACACATGAAAACAAGCTGTGCATATTGATAAAAGGTGACTGGTTTAATTATAGTGGATATTAAAGTGTATTTTAAGGCAAGTCCTCGTGCATGGCTCACGCAGATAAGCATGCAGTCCTGGTGAAAGGTAGGTGTGGTCCCAAAGAGGAGACATACAGTATCCAGCTGTCAGACTGCAACTTTTTTAAGTTGATCAACACGAAAAGCTGGAGTTTCACCTCATCAAAGATAGTATATACGCCGAGAGCAAAAAGACATGCCGGCGATGACAAGAGATTTCACGCAAATAATGGGTTTTACGGTGTCGCGAAAGTTGTAAGCAACTGCGAGGAGTTTTGCTTTAGCCTACATGACTGGTTGCAGCAGGACTCACAGTTCTCACACACACAAAAGTTCAGGCTAGGATGGCAAAAAGCATTTCAAGATATATATCTCCCCACTGCACGACGCAAACTGTAAGTGAAACCAGTGTTGATGAAGGAATTTTATATTTACCTTGCCGGGTGTTTCCTTTAAAAGGCAGTTATTTAGACATTCAATATGCAACTCGGTTTTCCTTCCATGTTTAGTGAAGGTTCAACCCCTCCCCTGCTCTCGACCAACGCGTATTATTTAGAAACGCCCTGCTGCCTCCTCTGCTCTGATCTATACTAATATGCGCCCTGCGTACTGCGCCTGCGCAGTGCCCGCTGGTCATAAACCACACCACACTGGGGGAGAGCCTCTCTATAGCTCGAATATGATTCCTGTATTGTCCTTGCACAAAATACAACAAAATTGTATGATTACATAGCAATCCTGACGGTGGGTGCACATATATTACACGGTAATACACATAAATAAGAAATAAAAATAGAAAAAGATATAAAAAGAAAATATGTATTTGCTATACCTTCAAAAGCAGTTCAGCTATTGCACGCTGTGAGTTGTATTGGCTCTATATATAAGTAATACATAAATGCAGGAGTAAATATGTACAATTAAATAAACTAAGGTGCATTCAGGGCCGGTTTTAGGCATCAGCCATATAGGCGGTCGCCTACAGTGCCACCTTCTGGGGGTTGCTGGTCACCCTTTTCAGTGCTCGAATGTAACTCATTATACAGTATATACTCAGGTACTGTGATTAAGTGTAATTTTGAAAATGTTAAGTGACTTTTAACTTAATTTCAGAGGAAAGTTTTGCCCTTTTTTGTAATCGACTGCTGCAGCTTAAATTTATCTTACAAATAGTAGGCTATGTTATTGTTGTTATTATATACAGTAGATCTTTTTCTAATGGAATGTCATTACTATTGTGTAGTAATGTTATTTCTGTATATTAAGCTTGTCTCTTGGTGGAGGCTTCAAATAAGCCGTGTGGGTGTTCTGCCTCTCCCCACACTGTATATTATTTAATCTCAAACTGTCCAAAAATGAAAGAATAAATAAATCGTTTTAAAACACTATTGTTTTGAATGTAAGAATTTAAGTCACTTTTTGTAAGAAATATATGTCTTTCTAAGCTTCAAAGTTTTGATTAATTCTGTTTTATAAAACAGAAAATTTCCTACATCCATACTAAGTTGTTTGCCACATTCATACTAAGTTATAAATTATTATAGTAATGTCAAGCAAGATTCAGGGTGTCAACACTGACATCTTGAGGCTTCTGGTAAATACGAGTTCCTCCTTTCGGACTTCATGTCCCAACCGGGAGTGCGGCAGGGTGCTTCCCGTCATGCTTTGCCCAAGTCCCACTCTGCGCATTCTGTGCCGCTCGCGTGTCCTCATCAGCCGCCGTTGTTCCATTGAGCGAACCTGAAAATGGCGTCCGACGGACCACCGGGCACCGAATCCGTCCCGTCTGATTTAGGCGGTGCTATCGCGGCATTGAACACATGGAGCCACCCGGAGCTTCACGCCAAGCTGGCGGAGCTTGGAGCGCCCACGATGGGTAAGACAAGAGCGGGAAAGACGGAGAGCGCACAGGAAGAAGAGCTGTGTTTAGCTAACAGCAGCTAGCCAGTTGCTAACGCTAGCTAGCAAAACGCATTACCCCCGTTGCACTGAGCTAAAGTTAGGCCTGCCGTGTGTTTACACTCTTTGTAATGTACATTCAGTATCCATTTATACAAGTAATTCACCAACATAATGGATTGAAAGCAGCACTAACAAAATGTATCTTGTCCTTTGGGTAAGTAGCTATTGATTTAGCTGTTAGCTTGCTGGCGAACTTGAATGAAGGGTCACTTGTCAGAGGTAGCTAACTTTGTTGGCCAGTTTAGTGTTGAAGGGGCTTAACTAGTGTGGCAAACACAGCTTATAATCATAGACGTGTCAGTGCAATATTATACCATAACTGTTGTCTGCAGTAAAATCTACATACTTGCTTGAAATAAGTACTTTTTGTCATTCTTTCAGGTCCCAGAGAGGAGCTGATTGACAGACTGAAGGGATACATGATTCAGGTAAATATTACCGCAAAGTCTATAGCTTTAACCTTGCAACAGTAATACTCGTGTATTGATGCTGAGTGTCTTGAATGTTTGTATATGTTAGCCTTCACATGTTGCTAGGAAAAGCTGATTCTGCACTTTTGCATTCAGTGCAGCACTCTTACTACCACACAGCTATATGCGGGGTAGGCTTTTTCAGTTTTATTATTGTTGACCAGCTAGAAATGACTAGAAAGGGGTAAAGTAATGCCCTGTTCATGCATGCTTCAAACGTAGTTGTGAAGAGAGGCTAGGGTGGACTCTACCTTCTTAATGTGATTAAACATACAATGCACCGTCTACTTCTCAGATACTGTTGCTCATAACATCTTTAGCACAAAAGTACTCACCCATTTGTTGGTGTTGTTTCCTGCAGACTGGGATCCTCCTCACTAAACCTAATGATGACAAACCAATGGGCTCCCAGGTAAAAATCAAATGGAAAACATAGCTGAAAATGTGTCAAACCTTTTATACATATATTTCATGTGTGATCACACATACTGGCGGTGAAACTTACCAGAAATGCCAGACCTGATGGTGTTATGAGTTTAGTGTGTATTACCACCTAATGTTGTATATTAAAACTGCATGACATATTTGCATATACCACTCCATTTTGAAAGTGTAAAGATGGTGCATAAAGTACATACAGTTCCTCTTGTCTGTGAAATTTTTGTTCATGCCTTTAGGAGCACCAGGGGACATGGAGAAACTTGATAACAAGACTCACTCACAGTCTCTGTGTGGGTTCACTTCCCACCCTTGTACTTCTCACTCTCCTCACAGTCTCCTGTGTTTTCTCCTCTCCAGATGCCAGGCATCCCTCCCATGCCCCCGATGCCAATGCCCCCCATGCCTCCTGGCATAGGCATGCTCCAGGCTATGAGCATGATGCCCGGAGGGCCCCCTCCGCCCGGCATCCACATGGGCATTGACCCCCCGGCCTTGCCCCCTCCCGGCTTGTCGCAGGACGATCAGCTGAAGATGGCCCAGCACAGAGCAGCCATGGTGTTACAGCAGGAGGAGAGAGCCAAGCAGCAGGTGATGTTTACTGTCCATGTGGTCCACTTTCAGCTTTCAAACACTGAGACGCAACCAGTCTTTGAGCTGGTAAGATTAAGAAAAACAGCTTGGTGGAACTCAGATTAGGAAAAAAAAAAAACAACCCAAAATATCTGACAAAAACTAGAGCTACACTCATGTCTGACAGCTGCCAGATAAAAGATTCAGTTACTCCAGAGACTGTGAAGTGACTTTTTGTTTGACTGTTGCTCAGTCATTCATTGATTCTGTATATCACAGGGTGATTCCCGTGTCATGGATGAACAGGATCTCCTGGAGCAGCAGAAGCTGGTGAGACGATAAAGATAGTCCACCTCGACAGATTGATTTTCACTTAATATTTTGAAAAAAATGTAACAAACACTCTTAGGAAAGAGTTTTTGTACATTTCCAAATTTTTAGCCGTTTCACCTTATAACAGTTAGGATGCATACTTTTCTTTCGTCTCTCTCTTTTTGTCTCTGTACACCCTCGATGCTACTTCTTTATTTTAACCATGTATTTCAAGTCCTGTCTTCTTCCTTCATGTATATCAGGCTGCAGTGCTGCTGGAACAGGAGCGTCAGCAGGAGATGGTTAAGATGCAGCAGGGTCCAGGGCCCAGAGCCATACCTCCAGTGAGAGGTATGCTGGTCTGATTTCATATTCCTGCTGCATTTTACCTTACCTATTATAACTTCTTTTTATATCACAGTTTTACTCTGCCCAAGCCATAAAGTGAATAATATTTCCAGAAAAGGATTATTGTGAATGACAGTGGTTTTGTCTGGACTCTGAGGCCTCCAGTGAGGTTTTATCGCTGACTTTTTACTCCATGTTTGGTGTAAATGACCACATCATAAGTAAAGTTTTGTCACCTGCAATCTGTGTTGTTGTAGGTTTGGATCCTCGTGGGCCGCTGCCTCCTGGTGTCAGCATGATGCCGACCCAGAAGCAGAGAGTGCCACCTCCTCCAGGAGAAGATAACAGAGAGGTATGGGGGTTATTTTTGTATTTTTTATTTTTTTTTAATGTGTTAATTTGGGAGGCAGGTGCAGCTTGTATACCTGTCTTCAGTTCAGTAGTGGTTCTTTCAAAGATTTCAGTTGAGGTGTCTTCTTTTTTGCTGCCCAATCCCACAGACGGCATATTTACAATGTACATTACGTACATACAACAGCCCCATTCACACCTGAGTGAACACAGAGTATGTTTATTTTTATAAAGATAACACTTCTGATGATTCGTTTTAGATGATTATTTATTGTCATTCTGCAAAAACTGGTTTGCACAACAAATGCAGATGTAATTCACTGATGTGACACAAGATAAACGTGACAAAATAAAGTTAGTAGTGCATTCCTGTAGTGCACTTTTTGAATTTGCATCAGAGCAGATATGGCCAGCATGTTAACAACAAATTCAACATCAGCTGTCCATCAGCTTTGACTATGTTCAAGCATCAAGCTTCATTGATGTAAACAGAGTCCATTTCTTTTCATCCCACCGGAGTGCAGCTTGATCAAGGATGCCATAATGGAGCAGGTCTCTGTAAAGATGTGGGCATCTCCAATCTCCCGTTGCTGGGTTATCTCTTTTCATCCGTCTTATTTTCCTGCGACCGGACATCAGCCAGGAGAAGGCTTGGTAGTGGAGTACCTTTAGGACCTAGCTGGGTTAAGTTAGCAACCATCCCAGCTCTCCTCCCTCTCAGTCACTCCGCGCTCAGTGGCGTTCGGTCCGGCTGGTTTGGTTAGGGGTTCGGAAGATGCTGTGGGTGGTGATCATTTAGGAGTGTACTTCTGCCATAGTCCATACACTCTCCAGCAATAAAGGCGAAAAAAGACAGCAAATTAAAACAAAACCGTAGTAAAGGTCATGGGAGCTACCAGCAGCTGCATCCACATGTGCCGCCATCACATACATTATTGTCCCAATTTAAGTTGAGAGATGTATTGGGCATGAGCTTTAATCACTCAAGCAATACAAATTTCTGCTGTTAACTGGGGGCGTGATTGTTTTTCAGACACGCAAATCTTTTATTGATTGACTATGGGAAGTGTCTACCTGTGGTACATTCTTTGTTACAAGTATTTTTTTTTTTTTTTTTTTTTTTTTGCTTCTATTCCAGGTCTGGCAGAGCGAGGAGGTCAGCGTCAGTGGGCCCAAGATCCCTCAAGCTCTGGAGAAGATCCTCCAGCTGAAGGAGATCAGACAGGAGCAGCTCACCGACCCCGTAGGTAAGTACAGCTGATACAGTGCGTTCACATCAAGCGCGAAGCGAACGTTTCGCAAAGCGAGAGTAAGTCGGTGCAAAGAATCAAGTGGACGCAAATTCACACCAGGCGACTTGAAGGAGGTGGAAAAAATTCACGTCATTCTCCTATTTGCGCGAGCTGAACATTTTCAACTAGAGCAAGAAATTCATATGACGCTGTGTTGCGTAAGCCTATCTGAGATAGCTGAGATTCTCCTGTTGTCATCACCACCATGCCGTGGTATAAACACCGTTAATGCTGCTGTATTTATGACTAGATGACTTTATCACGAGTGTTGATGGAACAGCCACAGAGCCCAATCGCTGACCCAGCCAGACTCCATTCAGAAACAAGCATTTAAAGTTGTTTGCTTGTTGTCTTGTGGACAGACTTGACAAAGTATGAAATCAGGCTTTTTACAAATCAACATCATTATGTTGTTCATTCATTCATTCATCGTCAACCGCTTATCCCGTTGGGGGTCGTGGGGGGCTGGAGCCGATCCCAGCTGGCATTGGGCGAAGGCGGGGTTCACCCTGGACAGGTCGCCAGTCCATCACAGGGCACATAGAGACAGACAACATATAGACAGACAACCATTCACACTCGCATCCACACCTACGGGCAATTTAGAATCATCAATTAACCTAAACAGCATGTCTTTGGACGGTGGGAGGAAGCCGGAGTACCCGGAGAGAACCCACGCTTACACGGGGAGAACATGCAAACTCCACACAAGAGCCGCAAGCTGGAATCGAACCTGCAACTCTCTTGCTGTGAGGCGACAGCGCTAACCACTACACCACCGTGCAGCCCATTATGTTGTTATTTCTGCATATTTTTTATGCATGTATTGCAATCAAATCACAGCACAGTCTGTTTATTTCAGGTTCATAACACGGTAGTGACGTGTGGTTTGCTAGATACAGTCAGTGTAAAGGCACTGCATGTGAATACAGCTTGCTACTGGGTGATGTTATGGACCCAGACATGATGGCGTTTGGTTTTCCAACATATCTGGGATTTCCACAACATGTACAAAGCAGTAACAGTGGTTATTTCTTCCGTGGTTGATGAAGACAAGCTCCTTCTCCTCTTGCAAATTAGCACAAATGACCCTAGCGGTCCAACTTTTACAAGTGAAGCAAGGCAAAAACTTTTGAGCTTGGTGTGAATGGATCGATAGTCTGTTGCTCACTGTTTTACTAGAATATTGATCCACTGGGATGCACTTGGGGTGTGGAAGCATTCGGTTTTATAATGTGATTTGTCTGTTTTCTTTTTTCTTTTCCTGATAGAAGAAGAGGAAGAAGATGATGAGGGAGGAGAGATGGACATGAACAACTCCTCTGCACCAGTCATGTCTGAGACAGAAGATGATGACAGCCAAATATCGAAGAAAGATGTAAGTCTTTTCTCACAGCATCTCCCCAGTAGCACCAGGCTGCTGTACTTGTGATATTTCAGTAGGAGATATGAATCATGTCTCATTCATAAATGAGTTTATGTGTTGTTATGAAAGCAGAACCTAAACTGCCACAGTCCTTTGAAAAATTGGGTATTGTTACTGATGAGCAGCTTGATTTTAATAGGATTAAAAAAGATATTGTGCCAGTGTCGTAAAACAAACATTGTTAACTGTCTCGGAGCTAGATCAAATTAATAATTTATCATTCAAATGAAGTTTTACAATATTTAAAAGTTATTTAAACTCTTTATCAACCTTCCTGTCAGAAAAACCGCAGACGCAGAAACCGCAAGAAGAAGAGCAAGAAGAAGCGAGCCTTGGAGAAGAAGGAGCAGGCGGAGCAGCAGCAGGAGCAGCAGCAGAAGAAGAAGGAGGGCGGCGACAAAGAGAAGGACAAAGAGAAGGAGAAGGAGCCCGAGGTGGAGATCGAGTACGTCACAGAGGAGCCAGAGATCTACGACCCCAACTACATCTTCTTCAAGAGGATCTTTGAGGCGTTCAAGGTGACCACAGAGCACCGTTGACTTCCTGTGCTCAGGCGAATGTTGCTCTCAGGTGTGATCTGGCGTGTTTTGCTGTAACGCAGCCATTTCCTTCTGTTTCCTAGCTGACCGATGATGTGAAGAAAGAGAAGGAGAAGGAGCCCGAAAAGGCGGAGAAGCAGGAGACGGCCGTGCTGCGGAAAAAGGGCTTCGAGGACGAGAAGAAAGACAGCGACGATAGTGACGAGGTTCGAGTCCTTCCTTCTGTAAAGAAAAAGCCACAGAAATGAACAAAGTCCAGTTGGTTCACATGGAAAAACTTTTGAAATATATTTCATGTACAGGATATGAGACCAGATGTCCCTAAACTGTCAAAGAAGAAGCTGAGGAGGATGAACAGGCTGACTGTGGCTGAACTCAAGCAGGTACATTTAGACGAATAGTCATTATCAGAATAATGTTAACTTTTTTCAGCTTGTTGCTTCTAGTGTTTTTATGATATCAAAATTCTGACTTTGATAGGATACCCTGCATAAATATCTCAATACTGATACTAAGGGGGATTGTTGTAGCTCACTTGGTAGATCAGGCGCCCCATGTACCAGAAGAAGAAGATCAACCTTTATTAGTCCCACTAGGTGAAATTCAATTTTTACACTCTGTTGTATACACAGTACATGCAGGACCCATATACATGCATTAATGGAGAGATGCCAGAGTGAGGGGGCTGCTCCTGACAAGCGCCCCGAGCAGTTGGGGGTTTGGTGCCTTGCTCAGGGGCACCTCGGCAGTGCCCAAGAGGTAAAATGGCACCTCTCCAGCTACCAGTTCACACTCAGTTCTTGGTCCATGTCGGGACTTGAACCAGTGACCCTCCGGTTCCCAAGCCAACTCCCTACAGACTGAACTACTGCCACCCCCACCAAGGCTGAACCGTAGCAGCCCCAGGTTTGAATCCAGCCTGGGACTCTCAATACTATCAATAAAAGTGGAAAAACTCTCCAAAAAATATTAAAAAAAATACCAATACTAAAACAATACCATAGCAGAAACCTAAAACACCAGGAAAGTAATGGAGTAATAGATTTACAGATTTTTTTTTCCGTTAAATTTATTAAATATTACATAGTATACAGTTATCTGATGTCCCTTATTCTTCAGTTTATGTTATTCCTTTGATAATTAACTTATTTGCAACCGGATATCACTTATTAAACACAGACTTTTTTTGTAGTAGTAATAGATCAAGCAGAGACTGGAACTGCAGCATGGGAGACGGCGAGGACACAACCTATCAAAATAAAAGATAAATGAGTTGATAAATAAGTAAATGTCATTAAATGTAGCAAAAATAATATTTTTTAAAATGTAGCCATTAATTAACTGATAAAATGTGACTGAAAATTGATATTTGTGTTTTAAATTGCATATTTATTTATTTATCTTATGTATTTATTTTCATTCCTTTTTGTATTTATTTTAAAATGTATGTATTTCCTCAAACTTATTCTTTTCTCTACACATTTCATTTTTCTTTTCGTAACGCATTTCCACTTCATTATGCAAATGAAGGGGCCGTCACTCAGCAGAAATATCAATTTATGCCACATTGAATTAATGGCTACATTTATTTTTAGGGTTATTTTTGCTACTCTTAATGATTTATGTATTTATTTTTGATTTTAGCAGGTTCTGTCCTCCATAGGCGAGAGGCTTCAAAAACAAAAACCCACAAAATAATAATAAATTCAGATGAAGTTCTGTGAGAAGTTGATGAGAGAAAAGCTGCTAAAATCAGGATTACACCTCAGTAACTGTAAAAAGGACACAAGGTAAAATAATACTTAAACAAGTGCTCTGACCGTGAATCTAATTTTATCGCTACAGTTGATTTGTAATTACAGTCGCACTGTTATTTTCGTTGTTTTTTGAATGGAGTTCTGCTGGTGAAGACGGGGCTTTGCAGTCGCTGAGCAGTTCATGACATTTTTCTAATCTTCTTCAAATCAATCTAAATAAGATGAATAAAAATAAAATAGCTAGAGCATTCGTTGTTTTTGCAGTGGAAAGATGTCGGCGCTATGTTACGTGTGGCACAAAATGCGGCGACAGTGCACGGTGGTTCCAGATTTCCCTGCAGGAGATCGTTGTAGCAGAAATCCACGGCTTCAGTCTTTCGGTCATATTTTACACTTGTGATGACGTCATTAAGTTACATTATGTGCGGACTGTTTTGCACTTTTCAGAAGCTAAAAATGTGTGCAAAAAAAGTTCAAATAACTTATTGAACGTTAAGAAATACTTTGTTCATGTTTCTGCATTTCTAATTTTTTTTATCAATATGTTTTGTGTGTTTATTTTTTAGCAATTAATGAAAAACACATCTGATTTTTGTATTTTTACATATAAGGTATTTAGCTTAAGTTGTATAGATTTTAGGGATATGAAGAATTTGAAGATACTCCATCACAGTAAACAAAAAATACCTATGTAGGCACAGGAGTACCATTTCTATTGCAGTTCAAAGGGTTAAAGTACTAGTACTGATAAAATGGGGTATCGTAGCATTATTAACAGCAGGGTATTGCAATACCTTTCTAGTATCTGTATACCGTGCAGCACTAGTTGTTTCAGTACTCTCAGTAACCTTCATCTCATGTCTCTTCCTGTCTCTTTGCTCAGCTGGTTGCTCGTCCAGATGTAGTGGAGATGCACGATGTGACGGCCCAGGAGCCCAAGCTGCTGGTCCACCTGAAGGCCACCAGGAACACGGTGCCGGTGCCACGCCACTGGTGCTTCAAGAGGAAGTATCTGCAGGGCAAGAGAGGTATAGAGAAGCCGCCGTTTGAGCTGCCGGAGTTCATCAAGAAAACAGGCATCCAGGAGATGAGGGAGGCTCTGCAGGAGAAGGTGGGATAACAGTCGCTCCTGTCAATTTGACTGCTGTTACGAGACGTGAAATTCCGACGCAGCCTCTTCATTATTGTTTATTTTCCGTTCACAGGAGGACGCCAAAACCATGAAAACCAAAATGAGAGAGAAGGTTCGTCCCAAGATGGGAAAGATCGACATCGACTACCAGAAGCTCCACGACGCCTTCTTCAAATGGCAGATCAAACCCAAACTCACTATCCACGGAGACCTTTACTACGAGGTACGAGGTCCTTGATAATTTATCCATTTCTCTTAGCTTTTTATTGTGCTGTGGTGAATCACCCTTGCTGGAAATGAACAGTCAGTGCAGCAAGCTGCTTTTAAAAGGCCCAATAAATGACTTGCTGTGTGCGTTTTTGTGTCTCTGCAGGGGAAAGAGTTTGAAACTCGCCTGAAAGAGAAGAAGCCGGGTGATCTGTCTGATGAGCTGCGTATCGCTCTGGGCATGCCAGTCGGACCTGTAAGATCCACTAACATAATTCCATGTGAATTTACTCAGGGAAAAAAACATTAAAACCACAGGAAAAAAAAATTCAAGTACCAAAGCACTGAAATTAAGTCCAGTTTCTCTAGAAAAATATATAAATGTGACAATATAAATACAGTATGTGGTGTCAGTAACTTTAGCCCACTGC
Source organism: Pterois miles (assembly GCA_947000775.1). Lineage (NCBI taxonomy): Eukaryota > Metazoa > Chordata > Actinopteri > Perciformes > Scorpaenidae > Pterois > Pterois miles. The sequence goes on from CAMQGK010000008.1 coordinate 1,674,423, forward strand.
TAGTGTTAGCCTTCAGTCTTTCCTTTGTTTTGCCACCAGCTAACACCATGACGTCAACACAAAAAGGGTCTATACACTATATGCTGAGTAGTACGAGGTTCCAAAAATATGTGAACTGCTTTAGGTAATTATATTTCCTGCAGCTGTGTTATCCCTGCTGTTGTCGCTCTCCTTGTTACTGCTGCTGAAGGTATGAATGGACAGGCTGTAAAACTAGACGTGAGTAGTCGTTTATTCAGAAACGCAGTAACAAGGAGAGGAACACGACAGCTGAAGATAAAGACGGGTATGAAAAATATACCTGGGAGGCTTGTGTTTGTTCTGAACTTCAGTTGCAGGAAACAGCATATTAGATATCAGAAAATTAGCCCAAAGGATCCAAATAGGTTAGTTTTGTTTGTTTCAAGGTGCACTCTACTGTTTTAAAACACCTAGTGAGGAAATGGAGCTTACGTTGTCTCTTCTTCCCCAGAACGCCCACAAGGTACCTCCTCCCTGGCTGATAGCCATGCAGAGGTACGGCCCCCCTCCATCCTACCCCAACCTCAAGATCCCCGGACTCAACTCCCCCATTCCAGATGTAAGACGGCTACTCCACACAGTTTTTAGTAATCCAGTTGTGCAAACCTAATTTGATTGCACATAACGACAGAGATGATCTGTTAATGTTTCAGAGTGTTTAATTTTCTTCATCCTTGTGCTCCTCTGCTTGTTAGAACTGTACATTTGGTTATCATGCCGGAGGCTGGGGGAAGCCACCAGTAGATGAAATGGGCAAACCTCTTTACGGTGACGTTTTTGGGACCAATGCTGCAGACTTCCAGGTCAGGACTACACACACACACACACACACACACACACACACACACACACACACACACACACACACACACACACACACGCACACACACGCACACACACACACAGTATATAATTGTGGGGTTCTTATAGGCTCTTTGCAGAAACTGTAATTCACTTGTAATATGAAACATGTGTATACAGTATTTTATAGGGGTGGGGGAAAAATAGATACAACATAGTATCATGATAGTTTGCTGGGGGTGTAAGAAAATATTGATACTGATTCTTCAAAACACTACCTTTTTTTTTATATTTTTATTTTTTATTAACCTCGTAAAAATCCGACAGCCCGCTGTCACACACTACTGCCGTTCAATCTTCTCGGAGGTTGTAGCAGGCTCAGTTTTATAGCTTGTGAAGTTACTCCGATCATATAAAACTATAAACCATAAGGAATTAATCGGTACCAACCATGTCATACTAGCTTGACAGGTGGGTACCCACAGAACCCATTTTAATTCACATGTCTGGAGGTCAGAGGTCAAGGGACCCCTTTGAAAATGTCATGACAGTTTTTCCAAAATTTAGAAAGTTTGGAACTTTGTTTAACTTTCTTTGGGACAAGTTAGCACGGCAGTGCCAGCAGATTCTTGAGGTTTTCTAGTTTCATATGATGCCAGTATCTTCACTGTAGCTTTAAATCTGAGCCTGCTACAACCTGTGAAAGATGGAGTGTGTTAAAGAAATTAGTGGCGTTAAAACGAATTTGCATATATATGCATTATAACTGCGTAAACTTTGACAGCCGTGGTGTTAAGATCAACTTTTTTTTCTTCTTTTGTAATTTGTTTTGAAACCTTATTTAATTCAGAAATTTTATTTCATTTAGTTCATTAGATAAAAATCAGTGTTCACCTCACTGTTGGAGTTGTTTTGCTTTGTCTTCTCTATCTTCTGCAGCTTTTGCCATCTTCTGATGGTGTCTGATCTAAGATCCAATCTAATGAACGATCCTTTCATAATGACCGGTCAGCATGGATATGGGTGGATTCACATCGATAGGGATTGTAGTTTAATGTCTTTGCCTTATAACAACGCACCACTTGCCATCTGTTGTGAATTTCAAATCCTCCATAAAGCTTTAAGTTTACATTTCCAAACATGAAATCATGTCAAATGCTGACAAGTATTTTAAGTAGTTAACAAAACATGAACAGTATTAACATTTATGATAAAAATAAAAGCTTCCTTTTTTCTTTCTTAAAAAAAAACAAAAAATACTAGCTTGACAGGAAGGAGGCTAAATAATTTCCCAAACTTACAAAAAAAAAAAAAAATTAGCGAGGAAAAACTGGCATGGCCATTTTCAAAGGGTTCCCTGACCTCTGACCTCAAAATGTGTGAATGAAAACTGTCTTATTAGACAAAACAGATGTTGACAAAGTGCATCACATTCAGTTGAATATTTCACAGTATATCTTATTGCATGACTAATGTTTAAAATCACAATAAGTTCATTTCATGACTTAAGCATTGTGATAATATCATATCGTTGGCCCTCTGGTGGTTCCCGCCCTTAGTACATTATCATCATTCATTATCTGTGTGTCCTCTTTTAAGCTATAGCCAAAATAAATGAATGTAATGAAACTGAAAAGACACATTTGTCCCAATCTATTAGTATATTGTCTTAGTTAAACCAGTGTTGTCATGTACATTAAACATTTAGTTCAAATTGTCATCAAGTGTCCTTTAACAACTGCAGTTTTAACTTAATGAGGTTTGTATACACTCAATTTATTAATTGCAGAATATGTCTAATAATATGTTGACTATGTGATCAGGCCAAAGCGGAGGAGGAGGAGGTGGATCACGCACCGTGGGGAGAACTGGAGCCTTCAGACGAGGAGTCATCAGAAGAAGAGGAGGAGGAGGAGAGCGACGAGGAGAAACCGGATGAAACTGGATTCTTCACACCAGCAGACAGGTACGAATTATGGTTCAGAACTCTTTAATCTGTAAGTCACAAAACATAAACCATGAGACTCATTTCAAAATAAGAGGCTCCTCACCTGCATGTTTTTTTCCTCATTACTGTCAGTGAGCTGCAAGGTTAAACAGAGCAATCGCATTACCATAATTTATCATGTAATTATAAGATCAACTGGCTTGTGAACTTTCAGATTAAAGCACCAGGTCTGATCTCTTGCTGTGTGCATGTCTTCGTCCATTTGTGTCACGGAAGAGTGACGCCATTTCTGCCTTCATGTTCCAGATCACTCTGAAAGCTCCCAGTGCTTAATGTTCATACAAGCACACAAAGATGCATTCGTGGAGATGGACACGCATGGATAAACTCATCATGTACTGTGTGTCGTGTCATTTTGTCTGTTTCAGTGGGCTGATCACCCCCGGGGGCTTCTCATCGGTACCCGCCGGCATGGAGACCCCAGAGCTGATCGAGCTGAGGAAGAAGAAGATCGAAGAGGCCATGGACGGGTGAGTGTCGCTCTGAATCATCACAGCAACGCTGCTGTTTTAATTTCCCATTTACTCCCAGCTGTAGAACTCCTGCTGCTTTGTTGCACCACACGCTAGAAACGGAAACATTTGACATTTCATTTTCAATTAATAGGTTCATGGAAAGAGCTTTGAATATGAAAAATCAAACATTTATGCAACATTTACATAAATATCTCTTTATCGAAATGGTGCTAAATCTAAAAAATGAACTGACTACTTTTTACTGCCAAAAATTATGGAAAAATGTCTCTACACCCACTGTATATTTTCATGAGTGTTAATGGATGAAATGCCATTTGTTCTGTACTCATCAGATAGAAAGTTACTGTTGTAATATTAAGTATTATTATTCATTTCCTTTGGAAAGCAGGTCCAGACTGACACATCTGGCTCACAAAACTTGGACCAACCTGTCAAACTAGATGATATAGCTCTAAAATCAAACAAGATTCAGCAGTGGCATTGCCTATTTCTCACATAAATATTTTTGGAAGTAGATTTTGGTGGATTATTTAGATGGAATAGCATTTATTAGCAGCGCCATGTTGTTTCCAGTAGAGAAACAACACTGCAGCTTCGTGGACATGCATCACCAAACATGACTGCTGACTAGTTGTGTAACACATTCACAGACTGACCATACACACTGCAGCCATATTCTCAGTTTTGACCAAGTTTTGCTTTAAAATCGAAGCTTCTATTGAGGTTTTTGAACGAAGCTTCAAATGTGTATCTCTACGTCTACGCCAACCATTTGTGTAAGTTACTACGAGCAACCATGGACGCTTTCGGCTCAGTCACCGGTTAACACAGTTAGCAGACAGTGGAGTCACTGTGACTTGCCATCGCAGTAATGGCAGCACTGCTAGATGGCAGAACACACAAAGCGGTCGCCGGATTTGTCTAGAAGCTAACAGCTAATGTCAAAGCTGGAAGTGACCACCGGCACCTTTAGTCTGTAAGCGGTGGTCATTTAGAGATGTTGTGCAGGTCAAGAACTGTGCTGTTTTGGGACAGTGATTGAGTAATGATGAATACAAGCTAAAACACTGGTGTTTTCTGTTGTGTTCATAGAAACGAGACGCCACAGCTGTTCACAGTGCTCCCAGAGAGACGAACTGGCCCCGTAGGAGCAGCCATGATGGCCTCAACACACATCTACGACGTGTCAGGGGTAAGACGGCTCTGTTTTATTTGTGTATATGTGCTGTATATACAGTATATATTTGCAAATGCAGTTGTGTGTGCAGCCATGCTGTAAGTCCTCTTCGTTCCCTTCAGGCCATGGCTGGGCGTAAGGCAGGCGGAGGCCAGGAGTCGCTGGGCGTAGAGGTGGCCCTGGCCCCGGAGGAGCTGGAGCTGGACCCCATGGCCATGACGCAGAAGTACGAGGAGCATGTCAGAGAACAGCAGGCCCAGGTGGAGAAGGAGGACTTCAGCGACATGGTGGCCGAGCATGCTGCCAAACAGAAGGTACAGACCATCCTCCTTCATGTAGACAGTTTTTCTGTTCTTGATTGCTGATTGATAAATACTCCAGTAATTCGGTTTATGCCCAGTATTTATAAAGTATATAAAGTCTTTATATTTACTCTTCTGAAGTCTGACTGGTATTTAAAACAGAACAGTTGTTTCCAGGCAGCTGCTGCAGTTTGATAAAGAAGTGCTACATATGTAGTTACTGTCTAGGGCTGTCAAAGTTGACACGATAATACGGTGTTAATGCAAATTCATTTCAACGCATTAGAGATTTCTGAGGTTGTAGCAGGCTGAGTCTTAAAGCTAGAGAGACGATACGGCACCGTATGAAACTAGAAATCCTAAGGAATCTGCTGGTACCAACCATGTCGTACTAGCTTGTTGCAAAGGAGATTAAATAATGTTCCAAACGTGCTAAATTTTGGCGAGGATAAAATGGTATATCCAATTTCAAAGGGGTCGTTTGACCTCTGACCTCTAGATATGTGAATGTAAATACGTTCTATGGGTACCCACCAGTCTCCCCTTTACAGACATGCCCACTTTGTGATAATTACATGCAGTCTGGATCAAGTCATAGTCAAGTCACTGACTCACTGACAGCTGCTGTTGCCTGTTGGGCTGCAGTTTGCCATGTTATGATTTGAGCATATTTTAATGCTAAATGCAGTACCTCTGAGGGTTTCTGGGCAATATTTGTCATTGTTTTGTGTTATTTATTGATTTCCAGTAATAAATATATACATACATTTGCCTAAAGCAGCATATTTGACCACTATCATGTTGATAAGAGTGATAAATACTTGACAAATCTCCCTTTTAAGGTACATTATGAACAGATAAAAAAAAGGGCAACTAATCGAGATTAAATGTTTTGATCAATTATACAGCCCTACTGCAGACGTTACATATATTCAATATAAATCGAAAGATAAATGCTTCTAAAGTCACACTGGTAATTTTTGGGAAACTCCGCGGCAGTTTCAACAACAAAAGACAGCATTGAAACCAAATATCAGTTTTAAAACCAATAAAAAAAGTTGATTCTTAAATCTCAGTAAGTGTTATTGTTTTATCTGATTTTAGTTAAAATATACTGGAGCTGCAACGGTCAATTACCAATCGATCATTTGGCAACTAAATTAATTGACAGCTATTTTGATAATCAGTTTGAATAATGTTTTAAGAAAAAACTAAAAAAATAAACTTAAAAAATTGTCTGATTCCAGCATCATAAATCTGACTATTTTCTGGTTTCTTTACTGCTCTCTGACAGTAAACTGAATATCTTTGAGTCGTGGACAAAACTCATCCATCCAGTATATCGCCATTGCCACAAATTTACACGGATGAATTTCAGTTTCAATGATTTTGTAAACTGATTAATCATTTTAATCATTTTCAAGAAAAAAATGCCTAAAGTTCAGTGCTACCATTTTATCAAATGTGAATATTTGATGCGTTTCCTTGAACAGTGTATATAATATACTGTGTATATATACAGTATGTGACAGGAAACTGAATGTGTTTGGGTTGTAGAATGTTGAAAGCATTTTGAATTATTGAGAAAATAATCAACAGATTAATCAGTGATGAAAATAATCATTAGTGGCAGCCCTAAAAGGTAGCTGAGGTTAAACTTTATGAAGTCCATTTTTCTTCTGTTACTTACTAGCTGCATCATTAATAATGGAAGTTGGTCATATTTATACTTATGTAGGAAATAAGCATGACTCCTGTTTTATTTATAAACTAAAGGAAAGTGGGAGGCTGCTAATGCAGTACGGTTTACAGTCATTTCAATTTTCCCTTTGTGGTGACATTTGAATATTAATAACCTCCTTTGTCCGCCCTCTCTGTACAGCAAAAGAAGAGGAAGGCCCAGCCACAGGACACACGAGGAGGCGCCAAGAAATACAAAGAGTTCAAGTTTTAGAGCACAAACGGCGAGACGGAGCGCCGCTGCCGCCGCTGTTTCGAGAGAGAATGAGCCACGACAGGAAGTGAAAGAGGAAGAGCCGTACTCCGGACATCCGAACTTTGGAGGACGCAGACTGCAACATCGATCATCCGTCAGAGCAGTAGCCGTAAACACAGTTTTGTTCCTTTTTTTAAAACTATAAATACATGATGCTTTTGTGACGTAATGTGTCACATGATCTCCGTTTGACTCTTTTATGTCTTGGTTATTTTTTCCATTGTAGCCATTTTTCTGTCTTTTGTAAATAAATGAATGATGACAATAGTTCACCGCTGCCCCTGGTTTCAATTTCATTTGGTCCAGTCACAAAGAAGGGTGACTACAGGCTGAAAGGAGCTCTCACTCTGCACCTTATTTACTCTTCTTAACCTATTTTAACCTATTTTCCTTAAAGTGCGCTGCACTTCTAAGAAAAGCTGAGCCCACATGACATCGCCCTAAAAAAGAAAAAGTTGTCCCTGAACAATGAATAGAGCTCGTCAGTTTTGTTTTTTTATTGTAGTTAAGTAAATTTGAGAGTTTTAGTATCATCCATGGGAATGACTGTGTGGGATTATAGATAGGGCTTTGAAAAGTTTATATTGGACCATAATGTCAAGAGTTAATATTTACGGAAAACTAAGCTGAACTAAGGCTGCAACTGTCGATTCTTTTCATTGCTGATTTATCTGGCAGTTCTTAAAAAATACTTCATTAATTGATTATCAAAACAGCTGGTGATTAATTGAATAGACAACTAATTGCACTGCAGCTCTAAACTGAACAGTTAAACTGATAAATAAAATGATAATTTTTTTGTATGGAGTTTGGTTAGGGGCCAGTTCATAATTTATTAAAGGAACAGTTTGACTAATAAATTATCGAGATGTGGGGTATTACTGGAAAATATGAACAGAAGAATAGAATAGACCTTTATTAATCCCACAGTGGGGAAATTTGGTCGTTACAGCAGCACATTTAAAAACACCCAAGTGTACATAAAAATATATGGAAAAAATACAGACAAATATACAGGATATAAACAGATATACAGGAGTATATACAAATAAACAGGAATATATACAGGAAGATTACCTATAAAAAAAGAATAAAGTAAGTAGATTGATCAGAAATATCGTGAAACTAGATTCACAGGATGGAGTATATGCTGCATTTAAAACAAATGCAGTTTATTTGCTGTATGGTCATGTCTACCAGCTCGGTTGCTATGGTAACGCTGATGTCATTAGGGGAGCACAGCATGCATGAGAGACCTGAGGGTTAATGCTTTTAAGTAATGACTCATTAATGCCCATAAACATGTCTCCCTGCTATAGGCTACAATAGCAATACAACAAGCTGCAGTTCATAGTTAAACCGCTGGGGGGCAGTAAAGGACCCGGATTGTGACGGTCACCTGACCGTCTGGGAAGCACAGTGACCTAAATACTGCAGAAACCTGCATGTTGACTCGGTCACTAGTACACACAAGCTCACACACTCACACAGGTGCAAAGTCAAAGGCTTTTACTGTCTTAAAGGTCTTATTGATAACATTTTTATGTAAATGAATCATTTTTGGAAAAATAATACATCCATAGAGTTTCTAGAAAGGTGCCAAAATCAGATTTTGGCCAGTCCAAAATAAATGTTTTCTTTATCTCTGTGGAAGAAAATCTACTCTTCTAACGGGGCTTGTGAGCAAATAGCAAAACGACGTTGGAATCACGGGGTAGTCAGCGATCAAGTTGCCAGTTGCCAAAACACGAGGATAAATGTTGCAAAATGCTGAAAAATGCTCTCTCTTTCACCGGTGCAGCTCGGGAGGCGGACTGTAATGATACATATATACATACATATATTCCTGCAATCAACATTAAACAAAATGATCTTTTACACCTAAATTACTTAAAAACGTGTGAAAAGTAAAATATGCTGGTTGTTAGAGCTGAAATGTCTGGTTGATTGAAAGACTAGACAATGGACAGAAAATTTAACCCCAATTATTTTCTTAGTTGATAAATAATTTCACTCATTTTTAAACATTTTTGGACAAAACAAATATTTTGAATCCATAACTACTCCATTGCAAACACTATAAACTGCATAATGCTTGTATGGTGTATGATGTATGATCACCATAGTAGCATAGATCTCAAAATATGGGACGTATAGGCTAATTGTGTTGCATAAGAGACGGTGTAAACTGTAGGTGTCACTTGATGACCCGGCAGATTTGGGGCACTGTGTTAAAAGTAACCCGGGATTATCCCGTGACTGTTTTAATCTGCTTGATTCTAATCTCTCCATTGATGGTAGAGGCTGCATGGTGGCAACGAAAAGCACATTAAAAAGAGCGGCGTCTGCGATCGAGTCATCCGGCTGATTATCCAGAGCGAGGGATGCAGATAGGCAGCGGAGAGAGTGCATGGCTTGAACGCTGGCTGATTTCACTGATCATCAAACCTTTAATCTAAGTAGCAGCGGCATCGGCTTTTGTCTAGCAAAACTCTGACTAGAGTCTGAATGAGTGAAGGTGTCTGAACCTGCAATCTACATTCATTAACATTCATTAGCAACAGTACGTGACAAACCGGCTTTCAGCGAACTTCAATGTAAACCCATCTGGGGTGTTATTGGACGGTTGGAGAAAGGATTATTAGTAGTACTAGTATTAATAGTATGAGAGTCTGTTCATGGAGGTGGATGGGTCAAACAAACACAAGACTTTCAACCAGGACTGGTGTCACATGACTTGTCGGTATCATCAGTCCTATGAGTTGTAAATACCGTGAGTCACTAATATCAACCGTTTCCTAACCTTACCTAAGTGGATGTGTTGCCTAAACCTAACTTCCTGCGAAGATGGAAGTTTATTTTGAAAGGGCGCACATTTGTGTAATTTGACACGCCGTCCCTGGTCCGTCCAAAGGTAATGCAAGAAGGGTACTCCATGTGTCAAGTCTCCGATGCTGAGGGGTATTTGACAAGCCGGGAGTGAGAATGCGTTGACCAAACTAGCCTTTAGGCAGGTATTATGTGACTGTGTTACTTGGTGACATCACCACGTTACAAGAAAAGGCCGGACTTAAATCAAGGTGTTTCAGGCAGTTTAGAGTAGTGTTGCTGTTGGGGGGGGGTTAACTCCCTTTGGAGTGGACTTTGGGATTTCTAACTTTGCAGACCTTTTAAATGCAAAAGCACAAAAAAAACTGACAGCACAAAAGCGTAACACGTCCTCTTTAATGGATTTTATTTTAACAGAACATGCATGGCAAAAGCTGAGGAGGGTCGCTGACATGCTCTCCAACCAGCACCAATTCCCAGTCATTTTATTATCATTTAATCATTTATGAGATTTACAACATCCCCTGAATGCTGCGGACTTTAGCTAAATCCACATACGACGACTGCTTGCATCTTATTCAGTTGTACCTCCAATCACTAGAGTTCATTGAACTGAATTGAGACAGACAGATCATATTATTTTTTTTTATTAATTCTGCTATTTTTAAATTTAATATATATGTAGGGAAAAGAATAAATAGATAAACAAAATTAAAGGCAGTATAAATAAATAAAAATAATATAAAGACAAAATAATAATAATTAATTGATAAATAATAATAAATAAATAGTATTATTAAAAAATAAATACTAACAAATAGGTTGAAGACAGCTGATTGCGTGACAGTACTGGAGGGAGGGGCTCTATAATATGACGGAATAGTTATTCCGCTTAATAATAAAACATATATACATCCATATATGGGAAAAAACTTTTTTAATAACTTTGTTTTGAACAATTAAAAATGAATAACAATAACAAATATAAGCAAAAAAATACAAACAATAATTACATTTGATAATTGTATCAGTATACCTCCAAAGTTCAAAATTAATCCTCAAATGAATATAAAATATACTGTTTTGTCCAATAGTGACTAATAAAAGAGACCCATTAACAAAAAAATAAAAGACCTCTGTTCGAAATGGACTAGGATGAAGCAGAAGCTTATCCAGTCATATCCCAATGTTTTCTGTCCAATTACATCTTAAATAATCATTAGTAATTGCCCCAACAAACATTTTACTTCTACCTTCCTGGATTCAAAGATCCACCAACATCTCAGGCTCATACTGTTTTGTGTAGGCCTCGATCCCGGCTGTGATAATCAGCCTATAGAGAAGCGTCGAGCCGATGGCAGCCAGCCATGCCGTGACGTCAGCGGAGTGATCAGGTCTTCTGATATTCACATTCAGAGACTGTAATCATAACCCTGCCTTTGTCACCTGAGGGTGGAAAAAACACTGCACCTGTTTCATGCTGCGCTGACCGGCAGCCAAACCCTGCAGCTACAGCAGTGTTTGTTTCAGAGGCAGAAAAAGGGTGAAGCGTTGCTTCCAGATGCTGAGTACACGGTAAACACAACCGGAGAAAATACATGGCAGCAAGCATTTGTGCCTTTCAAATTATAGAGTACAAAACATAATCATAGTCCACTCTGTAAATGTAAGCTGTATATTAATAGATGGGTTTTCCCGCTACATGTCTGGCTGTCGTAATGACGCTGCAGGCAAACACGTTCATAGTATGAAATGAAAGTAACATGAGACTGTAACCGGTTTTGCACCTTTGTGCAATTGCCTGCTCACGGCAATGGCTGAAGGAAGATGTGTGTGTGTGTGTGTGTGTGTGTGTGACTAATGGGAATCATTTCAGAAACACCTGAGACTCCAGTGAGTGTACCATATGGGCCTAAAATAGAACAATTCACAAATCCACCCGTATAGATCCTCAGTGAAACATCACAATAGGGAGTAATAGAGTATATTACAGATACAGCAGTCAGCCAATGGCGTGAGGGTACAGCAGTGAATGATGGGTCAGCATTGGCAGCGGGGTTTATGGTTTGAATCAACGCCACTGCTGGGAGGAAAGGTGATGTTCTGCTGTGTGCTGTCGGTTTTAATCTTCTGTTTGATTTGTTTTTCTAACGATAACCAGGAAATATTCAACCTGCAGGCCCGTCCCGACCTTTTTATTAACCTTGAAAGGTCTTATTGATAACATTTTTATGCAGCCATTTAAAAACAAAAAGCTTTTAGAAAGATGCAGAATAAAAGTATAGCTTTAAAAAAAATTGTCAGTCATTTTTTTAAAAATTTGGTGTGTCCACAATAAGTGTTTTGTTTACATCTGTGGAAGATATCTGGTCTGGTTAGCACTTCACATGAAACAAGGCTTTGAATAAATGTAATAAATGATGTTGTAATCATACATTCACCTCCATACACTCATATTTTGAGTGTAATTAATTTGCAGAAAAAGAGCAAAATAAACAAAGGTAACAATGAACCTGACCAATGGCATCATTATTATTTTTTAATTATTCTGAATATATAATTCACAGTTCATATATACTGTATATATACTGTGTGTACTGTGTATATATAAATACTGTATATGTAGTATGTATACATGTGTGTATATATTAATAATTAGTCAATTATTTTTATATAAATTCAGTTGTTTTTATTTTATTCATGGAATAATGTATAATGTATGTTTTTATTTGTTTTAATTTGTCCTTTGTTATTTTGTTTCTCTTTTTTATAATAGCAACAAAAAAATACAAAACAATAAGAAATCATTATACTTTACTGTGTAACATATCATACATTTTGATATATAACATATTTCATATTTTATCTCTTCATTACATACATAATATGCGGTATATTTTATTTTTATTCGTATTGTAAAAAAAGAGAAACAAAAATAAAAAAAAAAATATCTTGACAAATTACGTAATACATTCATTTCAGAGCATAAGTGAAAATAAACATAACATGAAATTATTTAATAAATAAAATAATATCTCTCTCAATGCACTTCAGTGAAACTTAGTAGTAGGAGGCGAGACTGAATAAGCTACATGTAATATTACCCAACCTAAATAACCTCTAAAAATAAATAAATAAATACAAATACAGAATCATATGCAAAAAAATAAAACATATATACAACAGTATCAGTAGTAGTAGTATATATTTATATGTGGGAATATACTGTATGACAGATATATAGAGTATAAAGGCAGGTCAGGAGGATTTAAAAACACACAGTAGCGTGAGCACAGCTCTCTATTGGCCAGTCCTCTCTCTCTCTCTCTCTCTCTCGCTCGCGCTCTACGTCCTAGCTGAAGAGGCGTAGCTCGTCGCTTTCTGCTCATTGTGCGACTACGGCGAGAGAAATTTCCGCTTCCTGCACCGACAAACACCCCCAACCAACACAAGTTGGGACAGGGAGAGGACGCAAACACAGACGCGGGGATTCACCGCCTGCCTTCGGGTTTTAAACCCCCCCCACACCACCCCGCGACGACTGCTATGTTTCCACTACCGGGCGGCGAATAGCACGAAACGGACCAACTTTCCGTTCGCGGTTACACGGGAGCGTTTGACGCTTTTGCACCACCGCGAGCCTGAAAGAAAGGAAGAAGGACCCTTTCTTTAAAAAAAACGACAACACACACACGGAGAAGCCAGGCTACGGGTATTCCTCCTCTCAGCTCCGACTGAAAGCCCGTTTCCAGCCTCCAGCATGTCGGAGCGAGGAGGGCTCCAGCGGACTGGGGGCGTCCCGTCGCCGCACATGCAGCCCTCCAAGCCGGTCAGCATCACCTCCAACCGGCCGGTCCACATGAACCTGTACGCTACCTGGGAGGTGGATCGCTCCTCGCCCAGCTGTGTGCCGAGGTACGTGAAGGGGACAGCATGACTTATCATTTTTGTTGTTGTGGTGAATGGGGAATGACCCAGTCTTTGTATTTACACTCTGGGATTTCACGTACACAAACACCCATGGGTGCCTGTTTGAAAAGACAATCACCTCAAGGATTGCTGCTGTTTGTGCAGGAAAGTCACGTTAAAAGCTAATAATTATAATTTTCTTTGTTTTAATTGAGATGTTTACCCCATTTTAAACCCTTAAGGACCCCAGTTTGACCACCACCAGCTTAGTTACACAGTAGCTTGGCTCACCCTGCTGTTATAGATAGCACAAACAGGCTTATCGTTCATACTAATGAAGACTGTTTGTGTTGGGGCAGCTGCAGTCTTTCCCCAGTAGATAACCTCAGCTGTTGATCAATGCAGACACAAAGATTGATGAAGCATAGACTGTCAATACACCTATAGAATGGCATTTTGTTTCTGTATATACGATACAGCTGGGCGCTGTGATAAATCAGTTTGAAGAAGAAGGAGGAGATCATTTTTTGGTCAGCTATTTGACCTGTTTCCTTCATTGTAAGCTACGATACGATGGGAGTTATTCATGTGGACATTATGCAGCAAGGTCATGACAAGACACCTTATCCACTGTAGCTTAGTCCCCAAACAAAGACACCCAAGTAGGCTTTCTTTGTTGGGATCCAGCTGGCCGACATGTACTGTGCGGTCACGCTGCTGCTGACAGAAGCAGATGCACACGCTCGATTGACCTGCAATGGTGTCATCTGCATGAAAAGACACATATTGGATGTGATGACCATGTATATTAGGGGTGTAACGATCCATATTTGCAGCAATACAATACCTATCACTTTCCGTGGTTCCGATCCGATTCACAGACGATATTTGGCTCATTTAGAGCGATACGGCATTAAGACTGGGACGATTCACCGATCTCCCAATTCAATTCTGTCACAATACTTGGGTGCTGATTCGGTACGTGTTGTTGTTTTTAAGCATTGTGATTCAATATTATGATTTATTGTGATTTTTGTTAGCTTTTTTAACACTAGGCCATGGGAAAAAGTTGAATCATACACTTCTAGGGACTTTTACTTTGGAAAATATTTAAATGAATACCTGAAAATGTCTAATTTTCAGCATGCATGTAGTCAGAGATGTCCTGGAGTCATGTCAGGAATTATTTGTTAATTTTTTTTTTCCGCAACCCAAAAATCAAAGAATAAATACATTTCCCTCACACATTAGTGGTATTTTCTCTCTAATTAATGAGGGATATGTGATGTTTTATACTTCTTATGAACATAATCAATCAATCTTATTTCCATATATGTATTTTATATATACAGTTCCCTTTCTTAACATCTTGTTATGAAAACCAGATGTAGTCATGTGTGTATACGTCTGCCAACTTCGCCAAGTCCGTCGCTACCTCTACTATCAGCTCCATTGTCTTTATACATCAGCTCCATTGGGCTCATTTGAATGCATTTAACATAAATGTCAGTATCTGGGTGCTCTACAGTTGTAGTGTCGGCCCATTTGACCACGGAGATGAGAGTGACGGCTGGTTTGACCACAACACGATAACCTTTGACAGAGTTAGCGTGCAGCTTTAGCCGTGATGTCTAGCTCTGCTTTTCCTGCAATGTGTGAAACCCAAAGTGTGTCCATACTTTACTGGATGTGTATTGTTTTCCACTTTGGCTTTAATATTTGAGGTCATATCTCCGCCGACCCTCTGCTGTTTTCTGCTGTCATATCTGCCGGTTTCTGCTCTCTATACCCGACCAGCTACTGTTTTTTGCTTTTGACAGATACAGAATTGATATGACTTTACTCAGACAACAACAATAAAAACTTCTTCTACCTCTGTATATACTCAAACGAAGCAAATATAGCAGTTCTTTCATTAAAAAAACTGTCAAAAATTGTAAAAAAAAAAATTGCAATACATAGATGAATTGATTGATGTTTTTTTACCCACCCCTATACAATATGGTACGATTCAACGACTTGAAATCGATACAGTAACTGTTTTTATGCCATAGTACAGCATTGCAATAGATTGAATCTTTACCCCTGCATCATGATATGTATTGCATTGGATTCTTGCCAATACACAGCCGTATTAAAAGTGCAAAAAAATATAACGTTTGTTGTGCTTAAATACAAGATGCAAATTCTTACTATCAATACAATCAATTATTTACCTAGCAAACTGATTTTAGATCAATATACATCCCCCGAGATGGACAACTTGCCTGTCAATGTAGTTGGATCGTAGGAATATAAATCGATGTAGTAGATGAATCGTTACCCCCCTAACGTGTATGTATATATGTGTGTGTGCTCTGGCCAGTGTCTATACCTTTGAGTTTATGACGCTGTGGTAATAACCGTGGTCATGAGTCAAAGTCAAGGTCAAGGGTCAAATGCTGAAATGGTGCTCATTTGATTCACAGCCCCGGGTAACTGGCAATACAGCAACTGAAAAGAGGAATGTAGTAAAAGAAAATATCAAGTCAGCAGAGTTGATTTATTTTTATCTGTTGCGCTGACAAAAGCATTTACACGCCATGTTGCAGGTTTCACCTGTTAAACCTAGCTTGTAAAATCTGCAAGTTTGCCATTAAATTGTGTTGTTTTTTTCTGCATCCTTCCAGATGTTTAGGTTACTGAAACAATTAGTGGGAATAAAAGCACGCTTGTATATACAAAGCTCACATGCTGACATCTTAATGCTGCTTTCTAAAACACTCTGGGGCTTTGCTGGGTTGGAAGCAAAGCCTCGAGGGTATGTTTTGCCTCTTAACGTTTTTGGCAATGTGTGCACACCATGTGCTTGTGAATAAATGATGCAGATCTATGTTTTGGAACATGAATAATACATCCATTGTTAGCCTACATTTAAAATATCTTTCCTCTTGACCTTGCCTTTGCGATTTTACTTTCCTTTATTCCTTGTATTTACCTTTATGTTTGCGTGCTAGAATATTTTGGCGCGGTGCTTTGAAATGTGTGGACGTTTTTCGGGGACCTCTGTTCCGCACGGCGTCAAATATCTTCGATTTCACTGCAGTTGCTGCAACAGAGAGGGACTCAGAGATGGGGAAAAAAGAAAGGGGGGGGATGGAGAGAAACAGAGGATGAGAGTGGGAGAAGCGTTGGCTCTGTCATCTCCATTTAAATAGGATTTCTCACAGACACGAGCCGCAGGAAAGTCTTCAGGAACGGCGCAACTAATCTGTCGCTGCCAGAGCTAGCTCAGTCCAGATGATGTTTTGCAGTCGCCTGTTTGCTTCTTGTTGCTCAATCTCTGTTGCTCCGAACTCCCCCCTCTCTCTAGCAGAGGTGTTGTTGCTGTAACCTCTTCCTGTCTACCCAAAATGCCACTTGGTATGCTGTTTGTGCAGCGCCGCTGTGGATAAAATCTACCCTGGCAGGCATAAATATGCACTCAGCTGCAAATTTGTAGCGAAACCTGGAAAAAATACTAAACATATCAACCAAGGACTTTGTTTGTTTTGTTCCATTTTTGGGTCACATTCAGTGGGGAGGAACAGGAAATATTCAAGAGAGAGAGATGATATCATTGTGCGAGTATCCGTCTTCAGGTTTGAGCAACCAAGAATATTTGTTTTGAAGGGCAGCTGTATGAAATCAGCTACACCCTTCCTTATATCCATCATCACGGCACCTCTGAGGTCATTTCTGTTTTAAGCTTTCCTGACTTACTTTTCTGCTGTTTACTAGTAGGGATAAATCATTTCACCGTCTCTAAACCAGCTCGTTTAGTGTGGTGTGGTGGGTGATTCCTGTCTCTGCAGTGTCATCAACACAACTGCATATTAACAGGTACTTGGCCTTAGGGCTGGGACGGTACAGCTCTCTCCTGATCCGAAACTATCACCATACTTGGGCGCCGATTTGTTATGTATTTTTAAGTATTGCAATTGGATATTGTGATTTTTGTTAACTTTTTTAACACTAGCTCATGGAAAAAAGTTGAACCATACACTTCTAGGGACTTTTACTTTGGGAAATATCTAAATGAATACAGTAAAAATAGTTGATTTTCAGCATGTATGTAGTCCAGGCATGTCCAAAATCCGGCCCGGGGGCCAATTGCGCCCCGTGTTCAAATTTCCACCGGCTCTCAGCCTCTGTCATAATATCAATGCGCAGTTGAAGACGTATGCAGCAGACATCCCTTCTCTGGCTGAGGAGTTTCAGCAGCACTTTTACAGTTATCACGCAATTTTCCTATCCTTTCTCCGTGGACCCTGATGAAGCTCCAGACAACCTGCGGCTGGACCTCATTGGGCTGCAGTGTGATGCCGAGCGTCGCAGTCGACACCAACAGCTCCTTCTTGTTAACTGTTACCGCCAGCTGGATAAAGGCAGGTTCCAAGAGATTCGAGCATTTGCTAAGAAAATGCTTAGCCTGTTTGGCTCAACATACTTGTGCGAGAAGACATTCTCGGTTATGAACTAATCAAGAACCGTGTGAGGACGAGATTAAGTGACTCTGTGTGACATCTTGTGCATCAAAACCACTGTTTTAGAGCCAGACCTGGCCTACTTACTGCAGTCAAGATCTCAGTGTCACCCTTCACATTAGTGCAGGCAAGTTACATGTTTAGTCTTCTGAGGTGAACAAATTCAGAAATTGTGTTTTTTGTAATGATCAAACCCACAGTTTTGAATATGCCGAGTCTTTTAAATCCATGTATCATTTGTTCTTTTGCTTTTCAGCTGACAATCAAACTGGGTCTTGTAAACCCGACAAATTAAATGTGTTCATATTTATTGATAACAAACATTAGGGTCTTAAGAAACAAATATACAAATACTCAACCTTAAAAATTAAAAATCAAATTTGGTCCGGCAGCCCATTTTTCCACTTCGTATTTTTGCTCCCAGTCTAAAATTGAAATAAATTTGGTTTGATATCTGATTCAAAATTCATCATCATATTTTGTTTTTTAGTTTTTGATGTTCGAATTGAAAAACGAAATACACACAGATTGATATGGCCCTCGAATAAGATAACTGACCAGTTGATATGTTAATGGTTCAAAGCATGTCAGGCTGAATGGTCGGCCCCCACACATTTTAACCTCACCAAATCTGGCCCTCTGCAAAAAGTTTGGACACCCTTGATGTAGTCAGATATGTCCTGAAGTTAAATATATTAGTCATTGCGAGGAATTATTTATTATATTTTTTTCCAGCAACCCAAAAATCAAAGACAGTTCACTTACAAATTAGTGGTATTTTCTTTTTTATTTACAAGGGATATGTAATGTTTTATACTTCTGGTGAATATAATCCAGTCTATTTCAAAATCGTAAAAAGAAAAAAGCGTGATACATAGGTGAATTGTATATATTTATTTTTTCCCATCCCTTCTTGGCACTGTGCCCTCAGCATGGAGACCTTCATTTTCTGCAGCCAAATAATCCCACTGATGAGTACAGTTCCTCGAAGCCTCACCTCACTCATAATAGAGGCTGTAGTGGATACAGATTGGCAGTTCTCAGGTGTATTTACAGTCAGGTGGAATGTGGACGGTGACTGCCAGTGTTCACACCACACATGGTTTGGATTCCAGCATCCAACAGACTTCGGTTGAGGCCTCTTTACGCTGCTACTGCGCGTCAGGTATTCCAGGAATGGGCCCCGTCGCAGAGCTCCTCGCTTTGCATTATTAACGAAGGTGTCCTTACAGAGCTGAGGGGGGAAAGTCCCGTGACAATCACAAATCTGTAGGAAAGAGTATGGAAACTGGGTCAAATTTGGACCATAGAGAAAGAAGAAAGGTTTATTTTTCGCTTGTGGCGTCTTAAAATCAAGCTTTGTCCACTTGTGACCAGTGTTGGGCAAGAAATAACCTCACCCTGACCCCTCTTCTAAGTTTAAAAAAATCAGCAAGTAAAATCCTCTAAAACCAGAAATTGTTGTTTTAACAATTCTGTTAGTGTAAAAATGTAGTAGTGCTGCATTGCTGTACATTATCCCATGGCTACTTACTTAAGAGATCAATAATATAAGGAAAAGATGGTCCTTCAGAGTCCGGCATCAGAACTGCGTCCATAGCAGTGGTGCTGTAACAAAGCAGTGGTCTGCTATAAAGACATAACAGTCTGTAGAATGCTGCTATTGACCAATATTGGAAATGAGTGTTCACCAAAGCTAGAGACATAACATGAAAATGTAGTCGATACCAATACAAATGAAATTCTACGATTCGCGATACCAATTAGATACCACGGTAAAAAAGTAAAACAATAAATCCCATGCACTCCACTTCATTATTTATTTTATTGCGTGTTTTTTGTTAAACAGGTCATAATTTCCTCTCTATTATTTATTTTATATTGCTGTAAAAACATCTCCTTCAAATAAATGGATTTATTAAAGTTGTCATCATTGTTACTGAATAGAGCCTGAACACATCATAAGGAAAATCAATGGCACCTCCCGTCAATCCTAGCTGTTAGCTCCGTCCAGGACTGTGTTGCTAGCTGTTTTTGCCTGCTTCCAGTCGTGATGCTATGCTAAGCTAAGCTAATCGCCTGCTACCTCTAGCTTCATACTTGGCGTACAGACACGAGAGCCGCATTGCTCTTCTCATTGAACTCTTTTTTTTCCCCACTGTCAGAGTTTGTATTTGATATACTTTTACCAGAGCAGCTCACTGAGACTATATTAGAATATATTTAATCTCCTGGATCAGTAATAGTTTCAAGGGCCACATAAAATGATTAGAATAACATGTATGTTTTTGAATTTTCTCTAATTTAAAACACTTGTGAAATGCCGATTATCAGTGTTTCCTCTTGTCATCAAAGGAACGTAATGTAACGTAAATAAGTGAAAACAGCAGGTCATTAAAAATACATGCTTATCTGCTGGCCTAGTAATGAATACTGTTGGCATGTAGGAGCGCAGTGCAGAAATGCAGGATGCTCTGAATTATACATCGTGCATTTGTAAGACCCGTTTGCTATAATTGCCCTGCAACACAATAGTGGGCTGACACTCGTTCCTCGAGTGTCAGCATTACATTATCCACCCTGCCCCCTAAACCCCGGCTGCTGAACACACACCCAAATGGAAAGAAATGGAGATAGTGCCAACAGGGTATCGCGTACATGCACACACACACACACACACACAGAGGGGGTAGTGGCGTTCATTAAGCCTCGCCACTTGCCTTGGCGCTGCTCATTCTTCCGCACAGCCGAGTGGCCGAGAGGTCCGAAGTTTCCTCTCTGCAGCTCAGCTCGCCTGTTGGAGATGAAGGCAGATAGAGTAAACCTCCTCCTCTTCACCCCGACTTTCCATGAGTATTTACTGTAAGAGTCGTCCAACCTCAATCCTCAGGGAGAGGTGGGAGATAATGACATGCTTTGGAAAGATTCAGGAATGTATTTTTATTTATGTTACAATATTGCAGTCTAAACCGGTAAAATGGTCGCAGTGAAAAGAATATTGTTGCAGCATGTTTTTCTCAGCAGCTTGAAGGCCGGCATGCTGTTAAAAACCTGCAGTGAAACCTCTCACCCAGCTTTAAAAAGCTGCTAGCCCACTCAAAAGAATTTTCACTGGCATGCCTTTCCGATGTGATGCCCAAATAGTGGCATAAATGCTCTTTTATAGACCCTCCCAAGGATATAATTTGCAGGATAACTATGTCAGTTTGGAGCCTTGAAAATGAATCAAGTAGCAGTATCATTAAAGCCACTTATTGATGCTGAGCCTTATGCTCATTTTCAGTATGTATTGTATTTTGGGATTCTACTACAACAAGTTTACATGCTTTAATGTTTTCTCATACCGGCTGTGACCTGCGTACCACAACCAGTCTGCGCTGATTGGGCAGCTGGCCCACTCTGTTATGATTGGTCAACCGAACAAAACTCTTCGGACTCCGCTCCAGCTCGGCTCCATCTAGCTGCTTTTGAGGGCGTACCAAACTAGCCGCCAGGCAGGTGTTATGCAAATGTGTTACTTAGTGACATCACCACATTACGGAAGAAAAGGCGGGACTTCAAGCAGGGCGTTTCAGGCAGTTTGGGAGTAGTATTTTTGTAGGAACGTCCTTTGGGCTTTGTAACTTTGCAGACCTTTTACATGAACTATATTTAACACACTACAGAAAAGGGGGAAAGCACAAAACTGTCGTAGCCCCTCTTTAAAATACACCTGATCTGGTTGCGTTGGTTGTTGCTCAAATACATGGAAAATGTGTACTGTTGTATTGTGTTGGATAGTTTGAGACCGTTGGTTGAGCATCTTTCGTTCTAGTTTTTTCAACGTGTCCCCCACTGTTGGCTCTAGTCTTCCTGTGTTATTCGGACGTTTCAGCATGTTGAATTGGCGACGGAGCCCTTTGGTGAGAGAAATCACTCTGATTGGCTGTTCAGCTTAAGCGACTCAGTACACGAGAGTAGAAACATAGAAAGCTCTTCTCATGTTTTCATCTTTATCTCATCTGATCATTCAAATAAACAGATATTTTCACGATGACGTCATCAGGAATGAAGCTAAGTGGTGAGTGAGTGGTGTGAAAATGGTCGGCTAACGCTGCTTTGGTTCACGTACGTACCATAGCAACGACTTGCTTATGCGCAAGGTTTCCCTTTTTGAATGATGAATACTGACTATCGCCCCCTGCTGGTGTGGAGAGTTATTTTATCTCACGCGGGTGCAGAAAGTACGTGCTATCTGGCCGTCAGCAGTAGTCTTTGCCAAAAACTACCAATAATACAACACTCACAATTCTCGAGTAACATACAAACCCACAATATATGACCTTGCTTACAATATTGCTATATATGATATAAGGATTGCAATATATTGAATCGTAACCCTTGTATCATGATACGTATCGTATCGCCAGATTCTTACCAATACACAGCCCTAATATTCAAGTCAATACTATTACCGTATTTTTCGCACTATAAGACGCACTATCAATGACTATCAGTATCAATGTCTATTTTCATATATAAGGCGCACTATCAAAAAACATGTCTATTTTCATACATAAGGCGCTCTAGTCTCATGATAGTGTTGTAACTCGCCCGGCGTTGCCTCCCTGTCTTGGTGAATGTGTGTTTGCCTTCTGTCGTCCAACGCTCCCACGCAGCCCGCAGTTTAAATTTGAACGACCTGTTGACACCAATATCTAGCGGTTGGAGTCCTTTCGTTAATCCACCCGGAATGACGGCAAGCTCAGAATTAATTTTCTTCACTTGGGTTTTGACAGTGTCAGTGAGATGGGCGCGCACAGAGTCGCAGATCAGGGATGGAGATTTGTGGAAAAAGCCAGTCGGTCTCATAAATCTCCGATAATCAATCCAGCGGTGCGGCTTCGCAGCTTACCAAAGTCGTAATGAAACATTTTGACAGATTTTTGAGCGCCCTGTCCCACAAAATTGGTTCGAGGTCAGTAAGAACAACTAGAATTGATACATAAGGCGCACCGGATTATAAGGCGCACTGTCGATTTTTGAGAAAATCAAAGGATTTTCAGTGCGAAAAATCCGGTAATTTGACAGCCACCGTCTGTATTTTGGCTATGACTGGCTATGTGACAGATAGCAGAAGAATAGAAGAGAAAGAGGTGAGGTGAATGAAGGTGGTGAAGCTGAGCTGGCCTCCTCCTCCTCCTCCTGCTCCATCCATGTAGCTGTTGTGGTTGATTTAGGCTGTAACAATGCTGTGGTCTGAGGAGCCTTTGTTGCGGTGTTGTAAGGTTTTTGTGTGTTTTTGAGAGCTCATGTCTCCTGGCAGCGATCCCCCTGATGTGGAATCACAGACTCCCAGAGTCTGGCAGCTACTAGCACACACACACATTTCCTTTTCCGATGTTCAGTGACTATTCACGGACAATGTCACTGACATATGCTACGCGTTCATCTAATGTGCTATAAACAAGGACACAGTGGCATCCGGTTACATAAAAGGACATGCTGTGAGGGAAACACAAATCATGCTGACAACAGGTGCATAATCACACACACACATTCACACTGGATAATATTATGACAAAGCATTTTCTACATAATCTCATTTTCAGCCTGTTGAAACATAAGCCGGATGCTTAGCTGGAAATGTGAGCTGGAAAGGCTTCTCATTCAGTGCATACCTGAGTTTTGTTTAGATTTTGCACATCTCTAATGTGTCTCGGGAGGGAGGCTGTCTGGAACATTTCTCTCTTGCTAACAGCACAATCGCACTGTTAAAATTTTGAAAGATGCACACAAAAACCGCATTGGGATGTGAGCAACTCAACTTCCTGTATTTGTGCCACCGTGCTGCTACTGTACGGCGTATCTGCATAGTCCACGCAAATGATGTGTGCACACGTCTGTAATCCCCTCGAGCTCAGGTTACACACTGTTTCTCCTGGGTGATAATAACACAAGCTTGTAATGCACTTAACACAGATTGACCTTGACACAGTGCCTGCCAGGATTTCGGACAATAATTTATTGACATTTCGGCAATTCTAGGGGTTGTTGCATGGATGCTGTTTATATATGTCGCAATTCTACGATTCAGATTTATGACTGTCAGTACTTTTTGCACTTTTTTATGTTTCATTTGAAGAAAAACCTGATATAGCTTATTACTTAGATGGCAATGTGTGTGATTTTCAAGGTGTTATATGTCCATATGATAGTAAATTAGCAAGAAAGACAGTTATCAAGAGCGACCACAGCAGAGAACTTTTAATATATAATTATAAATTTGAGCTGTGTTACATAAGCACTAATACATTACGTCGATAACATAGCAGTACTAACTGAAACTACAGACTAAACTAAGAAGTGAACATAGTCACTCATTGGTTTCGCTAAATTGATAAATGAAAAATAAGTATGGCTTTTTGTAGATGACAGTTGACAGAATGTTTATGACTTTATTGTAAAGAAACAGATAAGATTAATACCACTGTTGTCATGTGTAAATATGAAGCTATATCCAGGAGACAACTAGCTTAGCGTAAACACTGAAAGCTGGCGGTAACCGCTAGCCTGGCTCTGTCCAAAGGTAATAAAATATGCTCAATAATTAACATGTTATTAACATTTTATGCCTCCTTTGATTAATCCATACAAAAAACTCCAATGACGGCCTTTACACACAGGGATGTTTTTTTCTGTTCTTACCTTTCACATTAAAACAATAAACGTCCTAGGCATAAAGTGTGTGTGAGTGTTTCACATTTTTGTGCTGTTTATTCGTCATGGTACCAGTGTGTAAAGGCTCCTTTTAACCTTGACAAAGGCAAACCATACCAGATCCACACCTTCTGTTCTTACCTTTCACAATAAAAGCCCTAGACATATAGTATTCATAGGTGAGTAATTCCCATTTTCGTGTTGTTTTGTGTTGTTTTATTGTCATGCCACTGGTGTGTAAAGGCTCTGTAGTGTGAGCCATGATGGGAGACTTTATTACTCCTTTCATCCTCGACAAAAGCAGCGCATACCAGATCCACTCCTTCTGTTCTTACCTTTCACAATAAAAGCTCTCAACATACAAGATTCATAGGCAATTTGTAAGTGAATATTTTGCATTTTTTTCATTTATTCATCACACCTGTGGTTTATAAAGGCTCCGTAGTCCTTACCAAGACGGCAGACTTTATTATACCTTTCAACCTCGACAAAAGCAGTGCATACCAGATCCACTCCTTCCATTCTTACCTTTCACAATAAAAGCCCTAGTGACACATAATATTTGTAGGCATGTACCTCACATTTTCGCATTGTTTATTTGTCACACCCCCGGTGTGTTAATGCTCTGTAGTCCGAACCAAGATGGCAAACTTTACTAATTCTTTTCAGCCTTGACAATGGCAGCACATACCAGATCCACTCCTCCAATTTTGACCTTTCACAATAAAAGCTCTAAACATATAATATTTGTAGGTGTGTATTTTGTATTTTCGTGTTGTTTATCCATCACATCCCCAGTATGAAGGCCTTTAGGTGTTGCTAGGTGGAACATTTTTTTACCTTTGGACAGAGCCAGGCTAGCTGTTTCCGGTGTTTATGCTAAGCTAAGCTAACTGCTAGCTTTATGTGTTTATGTGTATGCAGATATGAGAGTTGTATTGATCGCCTCATCTGACAACAAAGCAAATAAGCAAACAATCTTGAGTTCATGTAATCAGTGTTAACCAGTTCAGATACAAAAGTACGTAAAAAAGTAAGTCAGTATTCTGTTTGGCTCAGCAGTTGCAGCTCGACTCCCACTGTCGCTCTGATGCTCTCACCCTGTTATGATCGCTGCTTCAAGCCAGGATCTGGCTTTGATTGGTTGATAACCAGGAAGCTAATGCGATTGCCCATTCAGATAGCGGTTTCCTGTCCGGCGGTTGTGCAGGGTGGTGGACAGCGAGCTCCGATGGCATTGTCTCTCCGCTCTCGAGCTAAACTGGATTAGGCGGGTGCTCTGCTCATTAATCTGTAATCGCTTTAATGAAGGGTCAGTCATATTGAGTGTGTATTTGTGTCGCGTGCGACCACATAAAGAAGATTTCTTCTGTATGTGTGAGATCTTTATTTTCATTGTAAACTCACACATATTTAATCAGACACAGATCCATGACTAGGCTTGTAAGCAAGCATTTTCCACTTTCTATCACTATCTAGCTCATCTCGCATAAACACACACATGGTCACATGCTCAGCGAGTCTCGCCGGCCTAGACGAGGGGGAGAGGCCAGACAGCGGCCCTGTACTCCGGATAACAAAGTGCAAAGCAGCAAAAACACGATTAGCAAACTTGCCAGCAATGATAACTTGTGCTCAGCATGTTGTTTTTATTTTTTTTATACAGCCGACGGACGCTGCAACGCGTGCTAACCTCAATTTGTCACACATGCTTTTTTGTCGTTGTAAACATATGAAATAGACTTTGACAGTGTTGGGTTTGCTGTATGTGTGTGTGGGAGTGTAAATGTGTGTGTGTAAAGGTTGATTCTGCCCTCCTT
Source organism: Pterois miles (assembly GCA_947000775.1). NCBI lineage: Eukaryota > Metazoa > Chordata > Actinopteri > Perciformes > Scorpaenidae > Pterois > Pterois miles. Next base: position 1,700,966 of record CAMQGK010000008.1, read on the forward strand.
AGGAAGTAACAGGCCACAGTGTGTCCTTGCCTGTGGCTGTGGGAAGTAGAGCAAGACAGAAAGAGAGGGAGAGGGAAAGAGAGGTTGGCACCGAATGAAGGAGCGAAAGAACAAGAGGTCACTTTTTGTTTTTTTAGCACACATGACATCTCGGCCTATGTCTCTATGTGTGAGTATATACTTGTATTACTGGCATTGTGTGAGTTTTTTTGAGTTCCCAGTGGTGTTATGTATTCAAATCCAACATTAAAATGTTGATCAAATTATTTTTTTAGCGTCAACATTTTTCCCTTGTGACCTGACGTAGGTTTCTTTTACATTATGCTGCGTATATGTCCTTATAGTCAAAGTATTAAGGTTACATCCAGTAACTTGTATGGCTGTTGGCATGGAAGCTAAGCCGTGTACTACTGGATGCCACGTTAGTTCAAATCCAAAAGTCGCATAATAAAACAAACTAATTGATTGATGCAGTAGTAGATCAGCAACTCGTGTGATCCGTGAGGTAAAACCACTGTTTTTGTGAATGGAGTCTGGTGGCTGCAATATGATTGCTTCATTTTCCCTTTTGAAAGGGCTGTCTGATAGTGAAGCAAAGCTGTGAAACTATTCCAAATATAGTGTATACTTTAACCGATATGATTTTTTTTTTTTTTTTTTAGGTGGCTAAAATATGTTTTTCTGCTGCCGCTTTAGCTCATTGTATTGCAGTCCTCAAGACCAGACCAGACTCCATTCACAAAAGCAGTAATTTTACCTCACAGAACATGTTCAAAAAATATAACTCTTTCAGTTATTTACAAACTTAGCCCAGCTAACTTTGACTCAGCTAGTGCTAGCGTTCACATAATTCATAACCTTATTGGTAAGCTAACTGTGGTATTCTGTGTCACTGCTTTTTGCTTTTTGAGTTGGCGTTTCTGTTTGGAAAAAAAAAAAGTAACAGAATGCAGATCGACCTGCCCTTTAACTATTGAATTTATGGTAAAGACTTGGTTTGTGTACACATCTGCATCTTTGTTAGTCTGTACAGAGTAGGATAGGGGCAGATGGATGATAAAGTGACTGTCACTAAAAAACTGCTGTTATGCACAGTGTTTTGACAACTCATAATACTTGAAACTCATGGATCTGTCTTTCCAGTTTGAAAGATAGATCCAAGAGTTCGATTAAGTCATTTAAAGGCCCTAACCTTGCCCATCGGCCAATTTTGGGCCGTCGATGAGCGTCTGTTGCCCCAGCTTTTGCATTGTGTCCCGCACCATTTGCGGTAGTCAGCCCATGTTGGAGGCTTTTTGGCCGATTTAGCATGTTCAATCAGCGGCGGAGTAAGTGAAGGAAGCAAACGAGTAAAGTCAAGGGGGCGCACTCTGGAATGAAGCTATGTGACGAGTGAGAGTGGTGTTAAAATGGTCGGTAAATGCTGCTTTATTTCATGTACGTGTCACAACAACGGCTTATTTATCCACATTCCTCGGTATTCCAGTTTCCCTTCCAGTATCCCGAATATAGACTACTGCTACCTGCAGGTGTGGAGTTATTTCCTCTTATGCATGCGCAGGACATACATGGTAGTCGGATGTTGGCTGTTGTCTTTGTGGTTAGTTCAAATGCAACTTTTTGGCAAAGACACTGCCGATGTCAGGCGACGCAACAGGCCTTTGCCGCTAGTTCTGTGATGGCGGTTTGGTGCGTCTGGGCCTTAAAACAGTACATGACACAACCTAGGACTGGCCAATATGGCCAAAATCTTTCATAAATCACCCTGTAGCACGTTTTTTGGTAATTCAATAAACAAGTAGTCTATATGAAATGTTAAAGCCTATATTTGCATACTCCTGTGTGAATTAAATACACGAGAAATGAAAAGTACTGCCTATTTTCTCATTTTAAGAACTGAAAACTGTAAAATGAACATCACAGTTTTAAGTGAAATTATGGAGAAAAAAAGAAACAAATATGTTTAGCCTATGCCAAGATGGAAATGATGTAGAAAAATATATACAGTAGACATTTTTATTTATTGTTTTGACTATATATATCATCATATTGCCCAACCCTAACCACACCCACATCAATGCAAGCCTTCTCCTGGTAAGGGTTTACTTAAAGCTGAGCATACCCTGTATGATTTAAGATAGTTGTTGTGTACTTCCTACTCCTACTGTATGAGTGGATTGTTTGCGATGTAAAGCCACAGCTCAAGAGGTAGTGGCGTAACATTATATGAAGGAGGAGTCAATCAGTCCTCATTACCCCCTGTACACTGCACGACAAACAACGCCCGACAAAGCTGAAATTCGGTCCAATTCTAAAATTCGGGCCAGAAACGGGCTGAAATCATACTGTGCATGCCCAGTTTAATCAATTCAGTGTCACAGTATAGTCCTCCAAAGTGACAAAACAAGTCTGTGTTTGCACAACCATGTAAAACTTCCCTTTTTTTTTTTTGCCTGTGTTAACATTTCCTTGGGGTGCGTAGCCAGACGGAGGCTGGGCTGAGCGGAAAACTAAAAAAAAGGAAAAAATGCAGGAGCAGGGGGTTTTCAATCCGTCCTGCAGTCACATCTCAGAGTCCGCCTATTGAAACAGCTTCATTGTGTCCTGTATACAGTGTATTCAGTTAGCTAGATACATTTTCATCACCAAGTCAAACCTTTCATCAGATGGAGGTGGTGTGTTATTGTGTATTGTCACATTAAGTGCCATTTCACAACGGGTTGCATTGAACTCAAAACAAGCACTTGAACCTGCATCTGGCCTCCACTTAGATCTTCACACGTAAATGTGTTATTGTACGGTCTCATTATCATGACCACTCAGAGGATGATTGTGTGTCTTTTTGTGTTAGCGTCTTTGTGCAGCTCGCTGCCTTTCATGGTGTGATTTTCATTGCAGCCGCCTCACCTTGCCTCTGCAGTAAATGGTGTGTGTTTCCTCACACTTTTCTGCTGCTTTTTAAGTATCATCTTCACTGCATTCTTTGCAGCACTTGAATCTGGCCTCGCCGGCACATTACACCAATTAGTGGTTGAGTGTGTGTGTTGATTTGTGCGAGCGTGTTATTGTTTGTTCATGCGGTGCTTTCACATCGAATCATTTTCAGTTTATGTTCGGCAGCACTCGAATCAGTGTCTGGGCTGACCTTGCACTTAGTGTGTTCTCCCTGTATTTCTGCCTCGCAATATCACTTCACAGAGTACAAATCGGCTCCCCTCACCTAGCGACTTACATCAAACAGCGCTATAGTGTATATATATGTGACGGCAGGGTGTTCTCTCGCTTCGGGCGAAGTGTCGGCTCATGTCAGCGGGGTGACTGTCGCTCTCTGCACGGAGGCACAGCGAAGAAAGGCTGGAGGTAGAAAGAAATGGGAAGAGAGGAGAGAGGGATCAGGCGTCCTCAGGAAATGATGAAGTGAAGGGTGACGGCAGTCTGGTTCCAGACCTCTGAACTGTCGCTCATACCGCAGAATATGTCAGTGGTTACAAACGGGTCTGGGGTTTTATATAGTTTGAGAAACAAGCGAACCTTTGGTGGGACTTTGCAGAACTAAATATGTAGGGGTGGGGGAAAGAAGTGATACAGCATCACAGCATTTTGAGTGGCAGTATTATATTGATACACAGGTGTCACATATTGATCTTTTATTATATAAACTAACAATCTGACGGGTAGCCTGGCACTATTCCATCTTCTAGATGCTGTAGTGGGCTCAGCCTTAAAGCTAGGGTGAAGATACTGGTGTCATATGAAACTAGAAATCCTAAGGAATCCACTGGTACCAACCATAGACTGTATATAAAGCTGCACAATGCATCCACTTCCTCAGATTGTACAGAAGTGAGGCCAAACTACCCGGACACAGGAGCTGCCATCTTTGACATCATTTAGAGCCAGAGTCTGCGCAGTAGTGATCGGCTGATGGAAAGCTGTGTCGAGGTCACCTACCTGAAACTAATCGGTCGTAGCTTGTCAGCGAGAGAGGCTCACAGCTGCTAATTGTGATGTTGTGTATTTTGTTTATATATCCTTTATTTAACCAGGTGAAAAACTCAATCTCTTTGACCTTGCCACGAGGGCAGCACAAACATTGTTAATATAAAAACAAGCAATACAAACACAAACACACCATGAGTAAACAAGTATCTTATGCAATTATGTATGCAACACAACAGCTGTCATGCACAAACAGTTCAATATCAAAATAATTCAATGACAAAATCAAGAGCAGTTACATCGACCAATAGTGCTATTTTCTTGATTCTTCTCGATTTCTTTCCTCTCTTTAATTCTCCTATAGTAATTCATTCTGACAGTTTCAGGTCCATCTGCATGTCATTCCACGAGAAAGGAGCAACATATTTAAACGCTTTTTTTGCATAGCTGTGTTCAATACTTCCGATCAGATATCCTGTTGTCCTCTGTTGTTTGTGGGGAACCCGAGGACAGCCGACGACACAGTCACGTGGGAAAGAATGGTAGCCAATTGGGAACCAAGAAGGAGGGGCAACCACCGCCATCATAGCGGCCGCGGCTAGCGCATGAGCTACAGAAAAATGCAAAGCAAAAAGTAGTAAGATGTAACTCAGGAATGAACAACCAACTTGTTGACAACACAAGTGTTTATTTAATGTGTCTCCATGACTTAATTCATCCATCCATCAAAAACTAACATCGCAAATTCTTCCTGCCCGTCGTCCGCCATGTTTGTTTACTCTAAAGTGACGTGACGTGGATTTTTGTTGTTTATGAAGGAATCTGTTAGTATGTGATGTGCTGGTTTGGCCAAATCGTTGCACACCACACTATAGGAACAAAACTGTTTAATTTTACCGTGTGGGGTCTTTCACATCTTCAAAAAATATTAAGATTTGAAAAATTAAATGTCCAAAAAATATGATGAAATGCTCAGATTTCTCTGAGCCCAAGGTGGCATCTTCAAAATGCTTTTTCGTCCAGCAAAATATCTTATAATAAACAAAATTGTCTGTAATTGCTCAACTATGCTAAATGCACACTGGTTATAACATAGATGAAAATCTGAATGTGTCAGTTTGTAGTGATTTGTTTGGGTAAATAGCGAATAAGTTACACTGAACAATGGAGCGATAACCAAATAGCCATTCAGTCTGAATGTCAAGCTAAGCGCAAATCATGAGACGAGAGCGACGGAGGGTGGCGAGAACAGGTCGATGAGAAGGGGAAGAGGAGTGTGAGGAGTCGAGGCGGGAGGGGAGCGTGAAGCTTAGGGTGAGATGAGATGAGATTATGAGAAAAAAAAAGGGATTAGGCTGTGAACGGGAGAAAACGGGCTCGAGTGGATGAAGGTGAGAAGATGGGGGAGGAGGAGAGGCTGATGAGAGGGGGAGGCTTTATCAGGAAAGGACGACAAAGATGGGGTGGTTTGGTGAATGGAGGGGGAGCAGCTGGGGCACAAGGAGATGTGAGCTGATGGAGGAATTAGACTCCTCATCTCTCTGTCCTTCCTCTTCCCTTGTTTTCTTGTCTCTCCTTTATCCCCTGTCTCCCCACAGCATCAGACTTCTCTTTCGATGCCAGCTAAATCTCTTTTGTCTTGGGTACGACCCCAGTCATGTCCATAACTCAGCCCCCTGATCCACTGTCCCCTGCTGGCCTTCTTCTTCTGCCCCACAGTCACACCCTCCTCATCCTCCTCCTCTATCTCACGGACAGCTGTGATGGATCCACTGCCACCAAGCGCACCCCTGCCTCCATTGTTTCTGGAGCACCCAAGGTGCCATCACGGCTCCTCCGAGGTGGTGCAGAGCCAATGATCTGGTACCAACATGACTGTCGCGGGCTCTATTTCAGTCCTGCTGCGTCACATTGCAACTGCTTCAAGCTTTATACAATTACGTTTTAAGCACCGTTTTGGCTGGAAGTGTCTTCAATTCAATCTGTGTCCTTTTACCGTGCCAAGACATGAATAAATATAGAAAAGCTGCACAAGCAGAGCACTCACCAGTGTTTCTGCGATATGATTATTGAAAGGAAAAGCTTATATTGGCCTTGTTGCATTTTGCAGCCAGGTACAGAATTGCTTGGTTCTCAAATGTGTAAGGTTTTACTTAACTTTGAGCTTTTTTTCAGTTTTGTGGTTTGACAGTTATTTTTGTCACTTGCTGCTGCCAAAAATGAAATTCCTGGAAAACGCTGAAAGGTTCAAGGTGTACTATTTCTGCTTCTGTGAGGGATAATATGTCTGCTCACCGTAATGTGCTGTATGTAGGAGCAGTTAAAAAAACCTATTCCCAACAGTGGCTTCTCTAAAGACTCTGCTCACACTAACAGGTTTCCAAAATATGTTGCTAATAATTGCTGATAATCATTGGTGCAATTTTGTCTCAAACATGTAATTGAAAGGATGTATGAGAACTAACTTTCTTCATGTTTTCGGCTTGTTTTCCAATACACAAACCGACTTTTTCAGTCCAGATACCGATAGTGGTACCTCGGCTTTGGGTATCAGTCGATACCGAGTACCAATCCAGTACCAGAGTTTAATTAATAAGCTGTATGCCTCACTGTGTGGAAGTGACTGGGATCATTCTTTTATGTGTAATTGCTTTCTTAACTCTGTACAACCAAATGTAACAAAGAAATACATAGGTAACATAACGTAAGTTTAGTGAATTGTTATTCAGTATTAAAATAATAAATTGTACACCAACAACCTGGTGAAAAAATTACAATTGAAGTGTAAACCTTTTTAATGTAGCAACAAATTGTTCAAAGCTTCAACAGGATTTAATTTACAGTATATAATGTTATGGTATATAAACATAGAACTGAATTAAACAGATCAGCTCCATTGTCACTGCTATTAGCCCCAATATTTACTGTTTTATTTTGCGAATACTTCATCTGCATCACTATTGAAGACTAGTATTACATTTGGAAAAGTGTAAAGTTTCAAATTGTCTCATTGTCAGGTACTTTTTCTAATGTAATAAATGGGAGTTGAATAGTTAATTTTAAATACAAGGTTTAATTAATCAGTGAAGTTATGTTAGTCTTTCTTAATGGGGAGTGGGGTTGCTGCAGGTATTTAATAAGCTCTGTAATATTAGCATAATATCTTTTGTGAATCAGACCCGGGGATGGGCAGATAGCAGTTTAAGATGTTTGTGCTTCTGTTTTTGCGCTCAATGCCTCGACACATATTGTCTGATACGAATCAGATCAAGATTGATTCAGTGCTCTTGAACTAATTGTGATTAATCACGATTGACCTTGAGGCTTTTCCGCTGCAGCCTCAAGGTGCTGGGTCTGGATAAATGCCGAAAGGAGAACAACAATTGCAAATAAATTGCAGCTTCTTTTTATTTGTCCAAAGTGGAGATTCATCAAGTATGTAAACTCTGATAAACATGGGAGTGCGTAAATATGCTGCTTTATGCAAAAATATGTATATATTTATTATTTGGAATCTATTAACAACACAAAACAACGACAAATATTGTCCAGAAACACCTCAGGTACTGCATTTAGCATAAAAAAACATCTGCTCAAATCCTAATAATGGCTCAAATATCTCCCAGATAACTTGCTCGATGTAGTGGACATGTCATTCAAGATCAATAATTCTACAGCAATTTTCTGTAAACCTATGAACCTTTTAAATGCAGGTAGTTTTCCATCTCAGGCGCAACTGAAAGTCCATATCAAGTCAATATCTCGAATATCGTCAAGTTTTCTGCGCATTCTCTCGTAGATGTTTGGAAATGGAAAGCACCGTGTTGTGCATTCAGGTGCTTTCGGCTATAAATACTGTACATACACAACAGATGCTGTTTGGAAGTTCCTGCTTTTGCTGGATTTGATCTTTCACCTCAATGTTTTGCTTTACGAACCGCTGTGAAGAGGTGGGAGTTTAGTTTCTAGTTTTGTGTCAGGTGTTATTCTGAACCGCTTCCCTAATGCACCGTTGTAATTACATTGTTAGGTTTATGTGCCTCTTGAAGGCACCAAAAAATCGGTGTCTTCCTGGTTCGTAATGCTCTCTCTCTGTTTCGCAGATTAAATTTAGGCCATAGCTTATTTTTTGTCACCATCGCTGAGAAAAACACTCTCTGCTTTATGTATTTCTACCAGCCATTTGTTCAAAGAGTTTCATAACGGACGTATGAGTGTATTGCTGCTGTTGCTGCTGCTGTTTGTAGCGGAGATTGGATGTGATCAGGGAGCCTTGTTTGTTGATTTCTTTATTTATTTCTTCCAGTACAGATGTAGAGCAGAGCTACACATTATTGTGCAGATGGCAACGCTAGCCTCCGGGGGAAATGCTCACATACACACATTCATATATTTATTCAGCTCCATGGGTGACTTTTCATTACCTCCTCACCAACACACCGCTGTTATGTTCATACGCCATGACTCAACACATTCACCTTCACTTTCTCTGACTTGTGTTTGCCCTTTTTTTTCATCCAGGGAATCTGTTTTGAGGTTTCTCTCCTGTCTCTTTTTCAGTGTTTCATGTTCAGCATAGAAATGATGAAATACGTAACTGTCCAAAACAACTTCCGGAGCTTCTAACATCTCAAACTCACTCACATTCGCGCACTCACGCTGCACAGTTAACTGCCATGTCTTCCAAAACGAGGCAGCTGCCACCCACGTACCAATACGCGTACTAGATAGCTTAGTATAACAACATCAAAAAATGAAGTGCCCACCCACCTACATGTAGTCACACGCTCAAATAGCTCCCCTGCTGTGGGCAAAAGCACACAGTGGAGAGCCATACCAAGATTTGGTCTTGATGAGCACTGTGGTGAGCAATAGGTCCCACACACACACACACACACACACACACACACACACACACACACACACACACGCACGCATACATTTGCTGTTATGGACAAATCACTTCTGCTCTGCTTTCAGATTAAATGTGAGTCAGAGTGCACGGTTCAGGGAAACACACACATAAAAACTGTATGGGAAAGTCACTTACTGCAACGCTCAGTGGTGCATATAGTACATATATTCCATGTGGGCACGCACACACACACACACACACACACACACACACACACCACAGCCATGTTACGTATTACCTGTAACCTACTTATGCCAATGTACAATCACCCACTCTGTCTCTCTGACTGTTTCTCCCACACACTCACACTGACACATACATTCACACACACACATGTGCTGGCAGAATGATGTGCTTATTCATCAATGCAAACACACACATGCATGCGTGGGAGAACACTGCATCATAAGTAGACGTGGTGGAGAGAGAGAACAGATGGGTGTGTGTGTGTGTGTGTGTGTGTGTGTGTGTGTGTGTGTGTGTGTGTGTGTGTGTGTGTGTGTGTGTGTGTGTGTGTGTGTGTGTGTGTGTGTGTGTGTTTGCTTCGCTGCACAGAGGTGAGATATCTTGGGTGATTTAGTAATGCAATTGTCTTGATACCTTAGCAGCCTTGGGCATCTTCACACATAATGTTAGAGGTCTTTCAAAACAAAGGTCATAAAACTTTTTTTTTTTTTTGATTTTTTGGCATTTTCATATGGCATGAGCTGTAACCATGCGCGGCTGCACGATGGTGCAATGGTTAGCGCTGTTGCCTCACAGCAAGAGGGTCGCAGGGTCGAATCCTTGGGGCTCTTCTGTGTGGAGTTTGCAAGTTCTCCCAGTGTAAGCGTGGGTTTTCTCCAGGTACTCCGGCTTCCTCCCACAGTCCAAAGACATGCAGTTTAGGTTAATTGATGACTCTAAATTGCCCGTAGGTGTGGATGTGAGTGTGAATGGTTGTCTGTCTCTATGTTGTCTGTCTCTATGTGCCCTGCGATGGACTGGCGACCTGTCCAGGGTGAACCCCGCCTTCGCCCAAGTGAAGTGTCTGAAGTGTGTTATATAGTAGACTTGCCACGGTGGTCTGTGTAACCAATGTTATACAGTGTTCAGGCACACACCGATTACATTATGTACCCACAGCCCCATCACAGTTTTTCTTTTTTTGTTTTGTTTTGTTTTTTACATAAATAAATAGTTTATTTTCAAGTATCAGCGTTGTGTTATCAATACATAGTCAGATGCCAGATGCTGCAAACCGAAAGTGAAAGTATCTCCTCCATATGGAGTCTCAGTTCAGAGCAGCAAGTGTCAGATTTCACACACACAGGGAGGATGAGGATTTGGTGTCAAAGCGAAAAGCAAAAGCACCTATTTGGCAGTATTTCAGATTTAAACCCAATGCTATAAGGGAACCATCATAACGTTAATGAGGTAATTGTGCGGAGGACAGCGTGGTCACAGCCGGTGTGCGTGACGGACCAGCGTTGGGTAGCAACATGCAGCCCCGCAGTGAAAGCTGGACCAGAAAGAGGCCAGAGACACAGCCACCCAATGTTTAAGATTAAGGTAAGCGTACTACACGTATCGACCTTGATCTTTTCTTGTAAAATGTCAGGTGTTAATCAGTAACACCAGTGTTGCCACAAGTTTATCAACCTGGTGGGAAAATGTCCTCACTGTTGCATCCCTATTATATACGTTTATGTGCATGTAAAAAGTCTGCAAAGTTAGAAAGCCTAAAGGAAGTTACTCTCCCCAACAGACAACTGAACTGCCCGAAACGCGTCGCTTGACATCCCGCTTTTTCTTCTGTAACGTGACGACGTCACCAAGCAACACATTCGCAGAATACCTACCTAATGGCTAGTTTTGCACACATGCAAACAAAGCTTGTTAGAGCGGAGCTGGAGCGTCAGAGTCCGACGAGTTTGGTTTTGTTGACCAATCACAACAGAGTGGGCCAGCTGACCAATCAGAGCAGAGGGGGCTTTTTGGCACTCAGTGTTTCAGACAGGGTGAAAAGAAGTACTGCAGCACAGCCGGTTTAAACACGTTCTAGTAGAAACCCAAAATACAAATACACATCTGAAAATGAGCATAATAGGTCCTCTTTAAATATAATAAATCTAATTGTTTTGCTTTTAGGTCTCAGTGTGGTGCTTTGTAACCACACCAGAGGTTTCTTGCAGGGGTATCCCCTGGAAATCAGTTAGTAGAGGCAGCTAGGTCTTTGTCCCGAGTTGAGTCAGACATATCCTCAGGCATCTTGTCTCGTAATCAATTTAATCACTAAATGACGGTTTGAACAGTTGCCCCACCCAAGGAATATATGGCGTTTACTCCTGCTCTTTCTTAATGAAGGTTATTTTATTTCATAAAAAGTATAGCCTGACCGTTATTGGATTTTTGAGGTTGACACTACATTGGATATTTTAAAAATCTGACCAAAAAAAATCGATATATTTTTATAAGATAAACAAATAATCATGATACGGATCCCCCATGTTTTTTGTGTGATGAAGATACATACTGAGCAGGACATTTTTTGAACATTAGCGTGGGTAGTCCTTCTGTTGATGAAGTTGGTCTCTTCTCTTTGGTAATGATCCAGTTCTTATTTTTCAGATACATTTTTTTGGACTCTTGTCTTAATTCAATAATTGATTTTATAGACGGACGGGATGATGATGTGCAATAAGAGTCCTAAACCAGAATGGAAACAGGGGATGTACATGGTGTGCCCTTTTACCTACATTTACTTGCCTACATGCCAAGCCATTGCTATATTAGGTAGTGATAAAGGGACATATCATATATCATGTTAATGTTGCTAGTTATTATCTTATCTTCCATGGGGCTTTTTATGACTCATATTTAAAAAGGTATTAAAAGACAGACAGTTAGCAATGTCATAAAGTGGTAATAGATGTGAAGGGGAGTGACAGAACACATGGAGGGCAGACTGGACCGGAAGAACACAAAATCAATCCAAATACAGTGTTGGAGGAAGATGGCGGTAAGCAGAGATGGAGATCAAACTGACGAAAGATATCTAAAAAGTACGGACCAGCATACCGATTAGCCAAATTCTGCAGAGAGGATGATGGGATGGAGGGGGACGGGTATCAGATGAGACAGATGGAGAATAGCGGATCGCCACAGGAGAAATGGGCCTTGAATGAAGAGAAGGTAGCGGGCAGCAGATGAAAGGCGGAAGGGCTGCTTTTTGTTGGCGGACAGTGGTGGACAGCTTGTGTTACTGGGATAGATAAGAAATGAAGAGCCGGCAGCACTCAACACACACATGAACGCACATTTGGCCCTGATGCGTTGTGTCGGTGCGGCCGTGACCCCGTTGTAAAAGCCTGACATCCTCTGATGCAGGTGACACACCTAAGAAACTGATATCAAATGTATTTAGTCGTTTACTGGGCTCATGTCGGGAAAATTATTAATAGACTCAGTTTTCAAATGCTTCACACACACACCATGGAAAAGGGAAATGTCACAGAGGATGAACAAAGACTGGCAGGAGTGACTGTCGGCTTCATTTCACGTCTAATCTTCCTGAACAGAATATTCTGGTGAAAAAAAAACAGATGTCTCTTTTATTGCCCAGCCTCAGTAGCCGCAGTTCATTTAATTATAGCCGCTAACTTCCAAAGTGCTTCTCCTAGATTGCCGCGAAAGCTGCCGTGCACCAAAACCCAAACAACAAAAAGCAGACGGGAAGATTAGGAAGAACGTCTCGCAAAGCCATTAGCTGATGAAAGGTAGTTTCACTGGCGTTCTTCGCTGTTATTTATTGAAACTCACCTTGACATACAAGGTGAGTTTTGGATCTATTATTTTCCTGGCTTTTTGTGCAGATCTAAAAATATCAGAGGAGCATTTTTATTTTAAGCATAATGTCATTATTTCTCTGACTTTTGCTGCACAGAGTGAAAAAATTGAATTTCCCCTAGTGGGACTAATAAAGGACTATCTTCTTCTTCTTCTTCTTCTTCTTCTTTTGAGGGGCTTCATATCCCTAAAATCATAAACTGACAGACTGAGCTTTTGTACCCGTTCACAGGGAAGCGATTGACTTTTAGACTGACTGTGCAATGAATTCAAGATATTTCTGTATTCAAGCTGCTACAAATATGTTCCTTGCTGGCATCTAAAAGATAACACATTGACTGTAATGAGCAAAAAAATTATAAATGTAAAACTAATGAAGCTCTTGGAGGCAGGATACACCAGTAGAGCCATTTAGAAGTAAGGGAATCAACCAATTTAATCCTAGTTAACCCAATTTAACACCTAAATATTATAGCTGGGATATGAAGATATGAACACTTGAGCACGGCATCCTATTAATTCATTGGATCCTTGCTGGAGATTTTTTAGCTTAAACGTTATGAGAAGTTGAAATGAGAACAGTTACGTTAAAATGTAAGGATCTCTTCAATCATGCTTCGTTGTAAACTTTATATGGTTCCCATATACTGTGCTTACATATATTAAATAAAGGGAAACGGTTTAGATTAAAGGCTTTAAATTTCAGAGATCTGGTAGGTTCTAAACTAAGAAATGTAAAGAAATGCATTCTGTTTCTGGGTTGGAAATTAATAAATCGTGCCTGACAATAACTGATAAATTTGACTTTGGGACATTTCTGACTACATACGTGCTGAAAATCATTTTACTGTGTCAGTTTAGATATTTTACAAAGTCCTTAGAAGTGTATTATTCAACTTTTTCCCTTAGAAACAACAAAAATTGCATTAAATTATAATATCAATGCACAATTCTTGGGATAGGGACAGGTATAATGAAGCTGTGTTTTTTATGTGTCTGTACCACTAGTGTTATTGCAATGGATGTAAAATATCTGTATCAGTAACTGCCTGTTATGGGTTATTGGTAGACATTATTATGCATCTGTTATATCAATATGAGCCCAACAGTCAGACAGACTGTGGCTCCCTAAACTGCAGCATGGATCAATGGGCACTATATTAAAAGCTACTGGATTAGTGTCTTGTTGCTGCTCTTCCTCCTCTTTTCTTATTCCCTCCCTCCGTTCCTCTACCTCCCTCCATCCCTCTCGTCAAAGCTAATAGTACAGCATTCATGCATATTGATTAGCTGAGCCACAATTAGCTTCCTCTGTGTACACGCTTGTTTGCTTCCCCTCTAGTATTATTCAAGCATGAGCAGATCAGTTTTTTGATGTGCATGAGCAGGGATGGATGCTGCGCTCCGTCCGGACAAACACTGATAAGATTTGAACGGGGACAAGTCTGTCTCCCGACGGTAACCGTGGAGAGATTATATGCCGGTATGCTGTCGCTGCTGTGTGTGTGTGTGTGTTTAGGTGTGTGTTGACTCAAAGCTCAAGGCGCATCATCCAGAGGTTTCCCCATGACTGATTAGAAACCAAGCGAGGCTCAATCAGAATGCTAATATCACCGCAGTGGGGTTTTAGGGTTTTTCAGAAGCGGCGCAATCATGCACATTCAAATTTGAATTACTTTGCAAACTTACTGAATGATCATTTCATTGGAAATCATTTCATTTAATTTAGAACAATTTACAAATGCTTCAGTAAGTTTTCACTCTGACGCAAGTTAGAGTGAAAACCACCAAAACGCTGGTGTTTTTTAGAAAGAAACAAACATATCTCGGGGTAGAACAATTCATCTACTACATTGATGTCTCGACTTATATTCCTAAGATCTAACTACATCGATAGGTCCCTCATGGGGATGTATATTGATCTAAAGTCGATTTGCAAGGTAAATAATCAAATGTATCAATACTAAGAATTTGCACCTTAATTAAGCACAACAAACATTGTATGGATGTATTTTCAGCACTATTAATAGTAAAGAAACAAAGCATGGCTGATGGCGGAGAAGAGCCAGAGCCATTTTCAAGCTGCTTAAGGGTCCAGCATGAAACATTTTGTGTTTTGCCAAAAGGAAAATGTCCTTGATAAATTTTCCAGTTGCACTTTTTATTATTTCAAATAAATGGTGTACGTTTTTGCCATTAATTGTTGTGTTTAATTGTTTATATCCTTAATTAATTTATTCCTGATTCCCTTACAATTTTTTTTGAGGAATCTTGCACTGATTGAGTTTTTGGCAAAAAAGTAACCACTGATTTCAAGTCATTGAATCATATCATATCGCTCTAGTTCAGCCAAATATTGTCCTTGAATCATATCAGAACCATGGAAGGTGATTCATATCATATCGCTGTAAAAACATATCATTACACTCCTACGTTTAAAACAAAAATAAGAAAAGAAAATCTTCATACAAGATCCACTTGCTAGCTTTTTCTGGAGCTCACCTGTCTTAACAAAGTCTTTCTGCTGATTAAAGCTGTGAGATGTGGTTGAAAGCTCTGGAAAATGCTAGCTGGTGAGTTTCCAGTTGCAAGACCGGACTAAAGATATAGCCAGCCAAGCTTAATACCTTATAGTAAAATTATTTATTTAAGCTTTAATACTTGCTTATTCAGCAAAGCTGAATGTGGGTTAGATTAAAAATCAGGTTGTGCCGTTAAAGTCCGGAGCTTTGATTTAAGCTTTCTGTTAAGACTGCACAGTGTTTTATACTCAAATGTAGATACTGATTGGCATTTTTCTTGAATGTCTCAATAAAAATAAAGATCCAAAGCAGTGCTACACAGTGCAGCTGTGGCTCTTTTGGCAACCAAATTATTCATCAAATGCAGCCACGGCATCTCCTGCTCCATGAGTCAGACCATTCCTCCCACTAACAGCTGATATTTGAATGTGCCTTTTTTATTTTTAGTCATAAGTCACTTTAAGAGCAACTAAAATCTTTTGAGAAGGAATTAGGCGAAGTGAAAGGCGGCAATCGAACCTTAACCAAAGCCTGACGTAAACCAAGTTGTGGTGCTAAACTCTTGAACTCATCTGGAAATGTTACAACAGAGTAACCAGATTGTAACCTTAAACTGTTGCTCATGATGAGGCAGCTGATGAGAAATCCATATACCATTTGGTGTGTCATGATGATGATGATGACGATGATGACGATGATGGTGGTGGTGATATACTCCAGGTTGATGTACTGTACCTTGAATTTTAAATGAGTTTGAGTTAGGGCTGGGTGATATGGAGAAATTCAAATATCAAAACATTTTGACTAAATACTTAAATATTGACACTTTTGATAAATAATCATCAGTAATGAGGATATAATGATTGAGTGGTTAAAAAGTTCAGATAATTATACCACAAACCAGGAAATGACAACATTCCAATCATTCCAATATTATGATATAAATATAAGTGTATAGCCAGGCTTCTATCACAATATCAATACAATATCGATTATTGTGCAGCGCTAGTTAGAGTTGTAAGTTTTAGTATATGTTTTGCATGTTTTGTAATATGTTTCATGTATCTTATGTTCACATTTGTGTGTGTTCTGTTTCACATGGCTGCAAGGTAAATTTCCTCTTTGGGACAAGGTGAAGTTGATACATAAACAGCATCTTGAAACTAGACTGTGTATATAAATATATATTCATATCCATATAAATGATTCATTGTCACTTTAGGACTTTAAGATGTATAATTGTTGTGTATTGCTGCGTATGCTGTGTATTGATGTGCGTGGTGTGTGTTGTCTTATATGCCAGCGCCAAAGGCAGTTTCCATTTTATCCAAATCTAAGGGGCAATAAAGTAATGTGAACTATAAAATGTCAGAAAATAACAAAAAATGACCATACCATCCAATGTGATATCTTTAATATCTTGTGTCGCCTGTTCAAAACCCAAAGATATTCAGTATAATATGAAATACAACAGAGAAAAGCTCCATATTTGAGAGGCTGAAAACAACATTATCTGCCATTTTTGCATAACAAATTACTTTAACGATTACATTTCTGAATATAGTTTGCGTTTTTTCTGTCTTGATCGACTAATCGATCTGTCGAATAATCGTAGATTTACTTTATACTGGAGTTTTGAAGACATAAACTGGCAAAATACTGCTTATCTTTCTCCGTTTGTGAAGAAATTTGGGCCTCTTAAGTAGATTAACAAAGTCTCCTCTCTCTCTCACACATACATATACTCCTTCATCCATAAGCGTGACCACAGAGCGTCTTGTTTTTTCCTCACTAATAGTGTTTGTCTGACTGTTCTGCTGTATTGCCTATTCATTCTCATGTTACTGGAGCATTAGTCTGCTGCACCACTGCCTCACTGGAGTCTGACTGCTGATGTGACCAGCATGCTAATCATGCATTAGACCAGGCTAGAGGGGTATAGCCTATATACACACATATACCTACCTACAGTACACATACACACCGATCTAGCTCTCAATTTAGCTCCAACCCCATCTCCAGACTTAACACAATTTCTCCCCTGAATGATCGATGCCTCGACCACCCAAAGCCATGCCTGATCCCTCCCCTCTCCGCTCTGTCCGGCAGCTCATTGGCTGCCACCGAGCTGTCAGAGGGTCATGGACGAGAAGCAGAGCAGACTGCAGAGCTTTATGACTCATTCTGCTCTGCAGGCAGGTTGTGCTCCTTGAAAAGGGGGTTTCAGCTGACATAAAGGCAACCTAAGGTGTTCGGCTCTTTGGTCATCTCCACCTCATCATTTGGGGAACAGTTGAGATAATATGACCTTGAAAATGCTGTTTCGGGCACAACGAGCCTCCATGATGGTGTCTTCTCTCCTCAGTGTAATGCTGCTAATGCTGCATTGTTCCACGTTGGCAGAATAGGAACAGAAAAATGTCTCAATGTTATGACTTTTGTGCATTACACCAAACTGGATTCCAGCTAGTCCTTGTGTCACCATCAGATAAATGAAGATATTGCCTAAATTAGCTATACATTTGCAGTGGTTGGAAGAAATAAACTACACAGGCTATGTAGATATTTTACAGCTGTATTAATTATATTTGTGTTGATATATTTGACTGTATTTACAAATTGAATCGTCAAGGACCAATTTGTCGATACTCCTGTGTTTCCATAACTGGGAGAAGCCATTATATTCGCACAGGCCATAGTTTCCGCTCGGCAATCAGCTGTTTTAGTGGCGGAGCATCGTAAAACACACTTCATTCAAACTCGACAGAAACAAGATGAAACTCACCAGAAACTGTCTTGGTAAATCTGTCCAACAATCGCCAACTCTGGTTTGGTCGAAATAGACCCTAATTTCACGAGTTAGATTTTAAAAAATATGCCGGCTTTGCATGCTGTTTCCCACCACTGTATCTCTCAGAGCAGTGGTGGAGCGACTCTCGTTCTCTGGAAGAATTTGCAAAATAAAATGACAGACATCTCCCAAACAGCCACTCCCCCAAAAAAACTCAGCCAGCGATGTACACCGCCAATTTGCCCAACCATATTATAATGTCGAGATTAGTATGAGGTAATTACATGTCTTTTGTAGATCTGTACAATTTGTAGGAGCTGGGTACTGAACTTTACTAGTTTTTGGCTATCAACTGAAACATATCCGTAGCAATGAGTATTGAAATGTGTCAAGTAGTGAAAGTTGGCATTGAATGTGTGATCAGATTCCTAGCCTTGATAAATTAAATTTCGTCATGGTGTTTTCTTTGGAATTTATTTTTTCAGGAAAACGTCTTGTACGACTGCTGTTCATTAGGACAAAATTTAAAAAAATGATGCAAACGGTGTTTATTGTCTAAAAACTATTTTAGGCTCCCCAATGTTAGGTATCAGAAAACAAATCATTTCGGTATACATATTGAAACTTATAATTGCCACCAGTATGGTAGAATTTCAAGTGATGCCAAGCCCTAACAATATGACAGGACCAGGTATAAGTGGTGTCATGTCAACATGACTAATACCATTTCAGTAAAGCCAATAGCCAGTTGTTTAAGGTATTTCATTCAGAAAAAATCTGAACATTTGCTGACGATTTGCTGCTATTTATCTTAAATTGAATATCTTTGGCTGTTGGTCAGACACAACAAATTTAAAGATGCCACTTTGGGCTCTGGGTAATTGTTATGGGCATGTTCACTGTTGTCTTATGTTTCATAGATAAAGCAATTGTTTGATTAATCTAAGAGATAACTAAGATTCATCAACAATGGAAATAATCATTAGCTGATGCCCTATTCTATTTTTTTTTTTTTATCATTTTTGTATCCGGTCAAAAGTCAGTGCTGACAAAGTGTCTGTTTGACCACAGCAGAAGATAACAGGTCCTTATTTCTGTTCCTCCAAACCCGACTGTAGCCTTGAATGACTTTACCTTTAATGTCTACAGACTTTAATGAGTCTCAGTAGATTAATGACTAAAGGTAAAATGTTATAATAAAGTCCCATATAACTGCCTCTTCCTTTATGAGACAGATTGGGTTCATATTTCACGTAGTTGTGGACCAACAGTTACTCGACATCGCGGAACCATTCAAAGTTAAACATTTTCTACACGGCCAACAGATGGCAAAAATGAAGTATTAGCCACATACTCCATAGTTTTCCCAACCTTCACATCCTTTGCGTTACACCAAACCAATTTTGTCCTCATGTTGTGCTGTCACTCATCCTCTCATCTAATAATGCACATTGAGATCTGTTTTCAGATTAATTATTCTGTCTGCATCTTAATATAAATACAAGAGGAGGGAAAATATAAAAAAGATTCAGCGCCGCGCTGCCAAACTGTTGACATCTTCGCAGGCTGTCTCCACTTAGCCGCGAGCTATTTTAAGACCGTTGTTAGTGAGGAACCAAATGCTTGTTATTTTTGCTGCCTGTGAGGGTCCACGACGACGCAACTCTCTCCTTTTCTTCCATTATTTCTCTCCTCTGTTACTGTTACAGTGTTTCGCTGCCTCTCTGGATTTCATGCAACTTGATATGTATGAGCATACTTTTCTTTTGTGGTGTGTGTACATTAGTGTGTCAGGGGTCAGTGTGTGGAGTCCGCTGATAAGCTTATTGAGGACCTCGGGATCAAAAAGCCCCCATGTGAGGTTTTAAGCCACATTAGCTCCCACCTCTAAAGATCAAAGTCTAAAGTTTGTGTATCATCAGTATTGAATCACCTAGTTTTCGGTGGCTGTGTTGGTGGGTTATTATTTCCCTTTTTGTGCACGTACGTATGTGTATCTGTGTGTGAAGGCCCATAAATCCACCAGGACCAAAGTGACTCTGGAAAGGTGGCAAATAGAGTGGATGAAGGGTTTGAAATAGGGTTTGGCTGACTTTACTTAAAGTGCTTGCACTAAAACGCACCAACATGATATCCTGGTGTGTGTTAGTAACTCGTGGCTATGCCTGTAGCATGTGTTGACATGTCTTTCTATGTGTACATTGCCTTTAGTTTCCCTTAAAGCAATTTTTGCATACCTTACCTTAATGTATTTATAAGATAGTATGGAAGTGGTTAAGACACATCGCGTGTTGTCCCTGCTCACTGCTGTAGTTTAGTGTAACGTAAGTCTGTTGTTTTTTTCCACAATACAGAAAAAAATAGTCCGAACATGGATGTTTTTCTTGCCCTTGCAACAATTTTACCACTTAGCTACGTTTAAACATAAAAACTAGATCTGTCAATTGATTAAACTGTTTAATTATGATTAATCACATGATTGTCCATAATTAATTGCGATTAATCCCAAATTAATCACACATTTTTTATCTGTTCAGAATGTACCTTAAAGGGGGATTTGTCAAGTATTTAATACTGTTATCAACACAGAAATAGGCATATATGCTGCTTTATGCAAATGTATGTATATATGTATGATAGGAAAATGGTTAATAACACAAAACAACGACAAGTATTGTTCAGAAACCCTCACAGGTACTGCATAAGAACATATGCTCAAATCATAACATGGCAAACTCAGCTGTCAGTGTGCTGACTTGACTATGACTTGCCCCAAACTCCATGTGATTATCATAAAGTATGTACGTCTGTAAAGGGGAGACTCGTCGGTACCCATAGAACCCATTTACATTCAAATATCTTGAGGTCAGAGGTCAAGGGACCCGTTTGAAAACGGCCATACCAGTTTTTCCTCCCCAAAATTTAGCCAAAGTTTGAAGCGTTATTTAGCCTCCTTCCTGACAAACCAATGGATCCTTTAGATTTAGGTTTTCTAGTTTCATATAATACCAGTATCTTCACTCTAGCTTTGAAATAAGCCAGTTCCAACCTCATTATGAGGAGTCGCTCTGCTCATGACCGAGAGCGTCAAAGCCTGTGCACGGCGAGGCATTTATCAAGTTATCTTCATCAAGTCCCAGGTCCTGGGACAACTGACCCTGGTGTTCCCTCGCTGTTTGGTGGCCTTGTGCAAGTGCAACGTCGCCAGCTGGATTCTGGCCAGGCTCCTCTGTTGCATGTCCTCCCTTTTTCTCACTTCCCATATTTCCTGTCTCACTATCAATAAAGGCTTAGACTGAATGCCTTCAAATCACCTGTCAGAGTGTCCTTCAGTTTAACTGTCAAATAGGCCTTTGTGCTCCCTTTTAATCATTGTCCTCCGACCAACAACATGATGACGGTTTTAGACTGACAAAGCATGAGTGGTAGTTATTGTTTTTCTAGGTTTAGTCTGCAATTTTCAGCAAGCATCAAGCAGCACATCCTCTGTTGTTTTTACGTCCTTGTTTTGTGGTTAAGCGGCACTTCTTTGGAAAGTCTTCCTTGTAAGTGCATGTGGGTACAAGCTATTAATATGGAAAATGTCCACAGTGATTCGTCAGTGCACATTGTTGTAATTGAGGTTTGGTACAGCAATAATTGTGGCCTTTGTAGCATCAGCTCAATTGATGCTTAAAGGTGCAGTCTGTAGGATCTGGTTGCATTTAGTGGTGACTTTGCAGATTGCAACCAACACTCCTCCCGAGTGCCAAGCGTTTTGGAGAACTACGGCTGCTGACGCAACAATGTGAAAACGCAAATGGCCCTTTTCAGAGCCAGTGTTTGGATTGTCCATTCTGGGCTACCGTAGAAACATGGTGGCCATTTCTATGAAGATGACCTGCTCCATATGTAGATATAAGTGTCTCATTCTAAGCTAATGAAAACATACTATTTCTCACACTAAAGAAAACATGCTTAACTTAATAACTTAATATTATATTCCATTTCTGCCCCCTAAATGCTCCACACTGTTCTCTTAAGCATCATTACACAAATTTTCACTGTATTGTTTGATGGTTCGATCAATGACGATAACATTTGTTTACCTGCCAGGGCTTGATGGCATTATTATATCTCTAAGTGCAGTCTTGATGATATGATCACACTGTCGTCATTTTACAAAATGTAAGTCGTCCAAATTACTGATTCCCAAAGCAAATTGCAATTAAAACAAAATTAGTATCAAAGTTTTTGTTTTATAAGATATAATAAAAACACAATATACAAATGTGGCACACAGGTTGTTGATTCTTAGCATAATTCTGACATATATACATTATTTTATATATGTATATATACATACAGTATGTATGTATATATACATATATAAAATACATTATGTATGCAATTTTTATGTGATATATACTAACGCTGGGACGATTCATCCATCTCCCGATTCGATACTATCACAATGCCGATTCAATATGTATTGCTATTTTAGTACTGTTATTCTACAAGTATTGTGATTCTCCAAGCATTGCGATTTATTCTGATTTTTTTTTAAACTTTTAACACCAGACCATGATAAAAAGAGTTGAATCATACACTTCTAAGGACTTTTACTTTGTAAAATAGCTAAATTAATACAGTAAAAATGTTTTTAAAATGATTTTCAGCATGTATGTAGTCAGAGATGTCCTAAAGTCAATTATATTAGTTATTCTCAGGAATTATTTATTAACTTTTTAAATTTTCTTTTTAGTTTGTAAGGGACATGTATGTTGTGTTTATACTTCTGGTGAATATAACCACCACAATCTTATTTCTATATATGTGTTTTGTATATACACTGCCCTTTGTGAACACCTTATGAGAACCAGACATAGTCACAATTAACCTAACCTGCATGTCATTGGACTGTGTGCGGAAACCGGAGCACCCGGAGAAAACCCACACTAACACAGGAACAGTAAGATGTTAACATGTGAATCCCTTGGCTTAACGTCAGTACTTAAAAGATTTATTTTGTGCTTTCATTGTTGCACTTAATTTCCATTTTATTTAGTGGAACATTTCAAATTCTTTGGTCTGACATTGGTATCTATTCAGAATATTGTTTCCATCATTTATAAGATATTGGCTGTTACTACGTGTGTTGCTCTGTGTCCAAAATGAGTGTTTGTTCCAGCCATGTGTCAACCGAGGGCAGACCAATCCATGTAATGGAATGATAATGAATTTGGAGGAGAAGCTCATAAAGAAGGAGGGAACAACTTGTACTCTTTCTGTCAGGGACAGAACCATCGCTGCCATTGATCACGATTAGGGAAGGGAGGAGGGGATGCCACGTTATTTAAGTGAGGAAACAGGGCGGAGTTAGCGTTACGTTAGGGAGGGATGATGGCAGGAGGTTTCCTTAACTAAGGGAGGAGAAGGGGAAAAAGATAAGCAGTGCAGGAGGAGAGGAAGATGGGGGATCTTAAGGATAAAACAGTAAAATAAGTGATGATGAAGGGAAATGTTGGGGTTCAGATGGGAGGAGTGAGAACAAGAGGAAAGTGGAGATTATCGAGTGTGAAAAGCTGAGGGAAGAAAATAAATAAGAGGTCACGGTGTGAAGGTCGGCGGGAGGACTGCTGTCCCTCTGTGCTGTGTACATAGCATGTTGTTTTGCTGTTTTGCTGCGTGACACGTCAAGGTCACACCTCCCATGACGGACTGTTGTCAAGGGAACCATAGCCACCTTCCTCCTTAAAGTCACAGGCGCCACACACACACACACACACACACACACACACACACACACACACACACACACTTATTCTTCTGTAATCCCCATGAAGTACACCTTGACGTTTTTATGCCTAAATTTCTCATCCATATTCATTTCCATCATGGGGAAATCATGGCCGTCTTTGCATTGTTCAAGACTAGTATAGTATTAATGGATTAGATGCTTGTCTTAAGACAACATTTTCCTGTTTTTTTTTTAAATTAGTCGAGTCTTTCATCAAGCAAAAATGCCAAACATTTGCTGGTTCTATCATTTTTCACACTTTTTAGATATGCATTACGTTGTCTTGTTCTTTTATATACTAGAAATGCTTCTTCACTGAAAGAAGAGCAAAGAACAGCACTGAAGGCGATGTTTTCACTCTTCTCCCGACTGGCTTCGGCAAGTGTTTGATTGACAGACAGTTCATCCAATCGCCTGCCCTTTTCCAAACAGTTTCCAATTATGGCTTTTCCGAAGGCTGTGTAACAAACCATCTGGCGGGTCAGGTTGGTTTACTTTGGTTCACACTAAAAGTACAAGTCACTGTGACTAGAATCTTTGGGGTTTTGGACAAGTCACTTTGGGCTCTGGGAAATCGTGAGCACCATTTTTCACTATTTTTTGACATTTTACAGACTAAAGATTATTCGGTAAATTGGAAAAAAAGCCCATAACATGACAGATAACTCGATTAAATCAGTCCCAGATGAGCCATGCCTGTTTTTGTATCATGCTTTTCCTCCTAGTCATTTGATATTGATTTATGGCTTAATTTGAGTGTGCGACAACATTTGTCGTCATTGAGAGATGCGCTGTCCTTTTATAGACTGGCCTTTCCAGAATGTCAGAGGTCAATCTTCCCACAGACATTATTGAACCGCTCTCTACCTCCACCCGCTCGCTCCTTTCATCCACCCATGCCTTCTTCTCTTCAACTAATAAACAAACAAATAGCAGTGACTGCTGGGAAAACAGGAGGAGTTGGCAGCTGGAGGGGCATTAAACATTTATTTAGTGGTGGTGAGTCAGACAGGGAGGTCTTCCCCGGTTTGTCCTGTCGAAGCATCAAGGCTTTTTATGACAAACTGATGCTCTCAGTAGCCCACCGAGGACACACACAAACACACTGTCCCACACGTCCTACAAACAGAGGTCTTTCCTGTCTTTTAATATATACTCTAACTGCAGCACAGTTTCACAACACCGGTCACGGGCATAAATAAAGGTCCCGCATGTGGACTTGACAACAAGGGATACATTACATTGATTAATCAATTCATTTACAAAAAGAAAAGTGAACTTAAAGGTTCTCAGAGCTCCACGTGTCCTTTCTGAATCATTTTTAGTTAGTCAAAAAACCCCAAATATTCAATTTAAAGTGACATAAAACAGAAAAAATTGACCATTACATACAACTAACTAACTGGCATTTTTGCATGACTTAAATAATTTATTGAACATACAAAACAATCTCTCCTCTAAGTCCACTTACTTCCTTGTTAAGGAGCTTTTGACCGTCTCATATAATCGTAATCAGCAGGTAGGGATGACGCATGAACCGATATTTCGGAGGCCAAAATTCTGAAAACGTGATTTTCTACATCACCACGTAGTTCCGTGCAGGACTTTGCTACTTTTTGACTGCTAACAGCTAACGCTAACTAGCGCTTGTCCTCGTTTTACCAGGGTATCAAATTGGAATTGAGAATCATGGAATTTCACAGGTATTGTTATCGACTACAAATTTCTGTTATCAGCAGATGAAGTTTGCTAAGTTGATAATGTAGATGTTCAAACTTTTCATTAACCATTAATAGTTCCATTAAAACTGCTTATGAAGACCATGTCACACGGCTGAAAGCTCTGGAACCAGTGAATAAGTTGAGCTTGTTTTGTCAGCAGTTGTTTCCAAGATCACGAATTAATTGAAGAGGTCTTTGCGCACCAAGTCCTTATTTTTTGTTTTTTAAATCCATCATCCGATAAAAATCATTACTTACCAAATCCTTGCACATTGAGGCCGATGCTTTGTACTATACAAAACTGAATTAATTACATGGGTGCAACTGTCTGATCTTGTATTCTTTTAATCTTTTATCATAACGTGCTTTATGCTGGGAGATGAAGCCATTTTGGATGATGACGTTTCTGTGTACGGTGGCTGTGAGTGGTCAAACAAACCTCTTTTGGCTTTTAACTGATGCGAAAAAACACAGAACCTGTTCCAAAAACTTTAATGATTGACGAAAGCTCCAGAGTCGGTGTGACACAACTCAAGGTCATATTTATTTTTAAATGTATTATAAACAGTTTCAGACGAAAAATACCAGACTTGGTGTGCAAAAGCCTTAAGAGTCAAGGAAATACCATATTTTTCGCACTATAAGGCGCACCGGATTATAAGGCAGATTAAGCAAAACGAAACGGTCAGACAAGTCAAACTTTATTCAGTTCATTTAATAACTCAATAACTTCAATAACTCTCAACATTTTTCAGTTGTAACACATGAAATACAAAACAATACACTCACTTTTCAGTTCATTCCTCTTCCGCAAATCGATCAAATCCTTCATCATCAGTGTCTGAGTTAAACAGATGGGCGATTTCGGCATCAAGCACGCCACAGTACATCCAGCGGTGCGGCTTCGTAGCTTACGAAAGTCATAATAAAACATTTCGACAGATTTTTGAGCGCCCCATACCACATAAAATTGATACATAAGGCACCCCGGACTATAAGGCGCACTGTTGATTTTTTAGAAAATGAAAGGATTTTAAGTGCGCCTTATAATGTGAAAAATACGGTAACCCTAGATTAATCTATTAGTTGTCAAAAAAATTGAAAAATGTTGCTTATGTTTAGCATTCTCAGGTTGAATAATTAACATTTTTACTTGTTAAATGTCTTAAATATATAAATGACTGTTACTCACTAGCAAAATTGTGGCAGATTAGTTGTCTGCCAAACAGCTTATTGATTAATCGACTATCAGGTGGTGAAAATATATCAAGTAGAAATAGGACACTTGTGATTTATCATATACTCGTTATCATATACATGGAAACAGAATTTGGGAGTTTTTGAAGCCTAGTTTCCTCGTGGTTGTCATCTTCCCAGTTGTTTGAAGCCCCCCAAAAAATCCAAATTTAGCCACTCAAAGCCTCGTCAGTGAAGCCAACACACTCAAGCAAGTACTGGACTCGTCTGATCTCTTCTCTGGAACTCCAGTTTGTACAATTAAAGAAGTGAGACTAGTGTGTTGCAAGGAAAATGTGTCGACACAAGAGATGTGTGTTTTCCTTGTAGGACTATTTCAAATCTTTTGCAGCCAGCAGTGATTAGAGGAACTGCAACTCGATGCACTTCCACATCGGCTTCAACGTTCACTTGTGGTGGCTGCGGCTTGGTCCAGACATTATCAATATTCCAGTTTAAACAAATGGGGGGAAATCTGTGTGCTTTATTGATCATGTGATGTCAAACGCGCTGTAACTGGAAAGCCTCCTCTGATCTCACATTCTCCAGGCGACGGGTCGCTTTACAAATCAGTTGCAGGAGCACATCATCCAACAAGGACCCGCAGAGTATCGACTTTCAGATGTGGAAAGAAGCATCTGCTAATACTTTTTACAGTTTGTTTAATCCTCAGTAGGTGTCAGAAGGGTGGGGCTGCTGTCAGGAAGTTTAAACAACCCCAGAAAAGCTTTTCAAAGTCCGATCAGTACACTTTTGTGTAATTACTACTTAAGACCTCTGAAGTAAGTGTCCCACCCAGCTAGAGACAAACGGCTTCTTTACTTACAGCTGCTTTTAAGTTTACAGTCCAGGTCTCAAAGGCTCAGTTAATGACATCACCTTGTGCTCTAGGATGAGAGTTTTCCATTTACAGCCCAAACCGTTAATAAAGAGACTAATAGACACATTAATCAATAATTAAAATCATTGTTAGTTGCAGCCCAAATCCTACATGCACTGTTCCAGTTGCTGTACAAACTCTAGTAGTTCCTCTAGTGTTGCCCAACCTTTATTTCTGGGGACGCACTTTAAATACCATTGCAATCAGTCAACAATAGGACTTATCTATAAATTGTGAGAAGAGCTATTTAAAATTAACCAAATGTACGCTATCCTACCCTATCCTCCATAGTCTACAGTTGTCATAAAGATACAAACATTCAGGCTCCTTCATGTGGCTCAAAAGTGTACGGCATCCATAAATCTTTATTAAAAGACGATGGAAGGAATTCTGCTAATTTATTTGATAATAAAATCTCCTGTGACCCATCTGCGGCTCCCAATCCAGTCTTTGGGAATGACTGCACTAGATTACCAAATGTGTATTGATCCGCCACTGAAAGTAGTACCCAACAAATGCACTTTTTACTCTTGTTTGAGTAAAGTTTACTTAAAACTACGGTGGCCAGCGAGTAAAGGAAAGCGCTACACCTTTAAAAAAAAAAAAAAAAAAGAAACTATATGTTTATGAGCAGTTTAAGATTAGATTAATTTTATGCCTTGAATAGGAAAGAAAGCCATAGAAGAGAAATTCGTTTTTTTTCAGGTGTATATTTGTATTTTGGGTTTCTACTAGAACAGTTTACATGCTACGAGTTGTGGACAAAACAAGACATTTGAGGACGTCATCTTGGGCTTTGGGAAACACCGTACAACGAATTGATTAGTCAATGTGTTAATATATATGATTATATATATGAATATCTTTAAAATCCCGTAATGTCAAACGCTTCATAGACAAAACACTTGATAAAAGAATTGGCAGATTAATTGATAATCAAAATAATCATAACTTTCAGCCCTACTTACAGTAAATACTACTTACAATAAAAGTTTATTTATACCTACTTTAAAAAAGTAAGTCATATTTGAACCTGACCTTTGTATAATTGAAATACAATGCAGTTGATCCAGATGCTGAAGAGAAAAAGAAAGTTAAGAAAGCGCGACACCAGTGCAGGTTTTCCACAACTACATTATTCTATTAGAACCATTAAATTAATATATTTACTACAAGTCAGACTTGTTGACATTCAGTGGATGAATACTTGTACAAGTTCAAAAATCAGTTCTGGGTCCAAGCGATTCCGATCCTATTGGGAATTAATCAAAATCCCAGCTTAGCTAGACAAATTGGTTTGTTGTTTTTCCCATTATGCATTGCAGCCTATAATTTTATCCCAGCTGTTTCGGTGTACAGCAGAAGCAGGTTTGTAATTATTTGTGCAAGAAAGGCTCCCATTTCTCCATTCTTTTCGGTACAATTGTTCCCTAGACGGCTGCAGAGCTGCTCGCCATCATACTCCTGTGTATTTTTCTTTGAATCCTCCTTTGCTCTTGTCTGTTCTTTGGTCCAGATTGATAATAATGTGTCGTGACTGTCGAGGTGTAGTGACAGGCTGTCGAGGTGACGGGCCAGGGAAGTGAGAACTAGGCCGGAGAGAGAAAGTGTCTGTGGCATGTGGACTGTTTTGACCTTAACAATGTGATTCTCCTCTTCAGCTGTGATGACAAGTGTTGGAGCTGTGTGGCAGTGGAGGCTGGAGCTGATCCAGGAGGGGATTTCTGCAGTGGTTGAATAAGGAGTGAGGGGCCAGGTCCGGCATGCCTCGGCAATATTCCTGTGATAGAAGTGTCAGACAATGAATAAAGACAGCAGCTAGGGACCGTGGTTGCCTGTTATTTCCGTTCTCGTTTTTGTTTTTCTACGTATTTATTGTGCAGGAAGATGATCGACTGCCCGGTACTGGAGGTCACTCCGACAGCATCAGAGATGTTTGGTTTATTTACTTTTTGAGAGATCTTTTATTGATTTGTTTGGGAAGAGGATTTACTTATGGGGAAAAAGCTGAACTGAACAAACTGAATTTCTGTCTTGTTCATTGCTGAATCCTCAGAAAGTGGTGTTTTTTATTGTTGAACTTGGGACTCTGTATTTTTGGTGAATATTAATGGGACTTTGATCATTGAATTCCCCAGATCCTTTTTGTCTGAACCAATCCGACAGCACCCAATCAACTAACATTGTTTCTGAGCGCCAGTTGGCACCAGGCACTGTGTTGTCAAGTGGCATTAGATTTGGTCAAGAGCCCATCGTGGACTTGAAACTCAAAGTTTAGGACTTGGGACATGACTTGGGACTCGACTCAGGACTTGTCAGTCTTGACTATAGTCTTGTCAGTCTTGACTTTGGACTTGACAAGGGACTTGTCCGTCATGATTTGGGACTTGACTTGGCACTTGTCAGTCTTGACTTGGGATTTGACTATGGACTTGTCAGTCTGACTTGGGACTTGACCAGGGACTTGTCAGTCTGACTTGGGACTTGACCAGGGACTTGACAGTCTTGACTTGGGAATTGACTCAGGACTCGTCAGTCTTGACTTGGGACTTGTCAGTCTTGACTTTGGACTTGAATCAGCACTTGTCAGGCTTGTCAAGGGACTTGATTTGGGTCTTGTCAGTCTTGACTTTGGACTTGACTTGGGACTTGTCAGTCTTGACTTGGGACTTGACTGGAGACTTGACAGGCTTGACTTGAGTCTTAACTCGGGACTTGTGAGTCTTGTCTTGGTACTCTTCAGTCTCGACTTTGGTCTTGACTTGACACTTGTCAGTGTTGCTTGGGGACTTGAATAGAGATTTGATTTGGGACTTGACAACGGGCTAGATTTGGGACTGGTCTTGGGACTTGTCAGTCTTGACAAGGGACTTGGGACTTGAAGGTTGAGGATCAAACATCTTAACACAGGAAATATCTGACAACAGAACTATTAGCTGCACAACAAAACAAACAAAAAATGAGCATGATGCTTTAATGGAAGACTTGTATTTCAGCCGAGTATAGACATGATAATGCAGCGGTCCCACTGGCACTTGCATCCATTTACTGAGCAAAAATTAAGTACAGCTTGGCTGTTTATTGAGATTAAGTTTATTTCAAGGGGAATTTTGTTGTATCGTGCAAGTAGTAATCCACTGAACAGCTGATTAAGGACTAGTTTATGCTACTGTACAGTAGTCATTACAGCAGCGATTTAAGAGGTACTGAACAGCGAGCACCATCCGTATGACATCTTATTTGAGTTTGATTCATCATATAAGGTTGGAGGAATTTAAGGACCCTCTAGAAGCTATAACCTACAGCTATGATGTCCGATGATGACGGCCCCGGCGGGGTTGTAAACATTTACTGTCTCGTCAGCTGTGATTGATCATCACTGGGAGGGGAGCGCTACCGAGCAGGTACAGACCAATGTAGTGGATGATGACTGAGAGATGAATAATATGAAATGTGATAATGAAAATATTGATGAATCCACAGTACACATCTTAACTTTTACATCCTTCCAGAAACTGATTGTTTGACCTCTTAAGGCACTAAGTGGTGAGACTCTTCATTTCCAACCAGCCTGGTGAATCTCACTAGATAACAACCCAGTATGGTCCTGACCAGATGAAGGTTTTATGACGTACAGGTCAACAGGTCAAATACTTGGTCTTTCTCTGGCAGAGAAGGAGTAAAACACAGACACATTATGGAGGCAGAACAATCTAATTCTAACGTTACAGTGGACATGAATTGATGTGTGATGCTTTACTAACATGTTCTCTAGTGGCAGGAAGTTGTTGACATAAATTCAACCAAAGCAAGTTAAAATAGTTGCTTGTTGTAGATCAAAACCTTCTCTCTCATGCTAATCGGGTCATTACATCTGTCTGCATCAATACTTTACATGTGTATCTTATTCACCAATTATAGGTGATGTTAAACATAAAGTTGGGTGCACACTAAGGCCTAGTTAATGTTGTATTTGATATATATGTTAATCTACAGTAGTTGAAGTGTATTACACCATTTTATGTTGATTGTGAATCATACATAAATTGATTCATTTTATTACACATGCTCAGAACATATAGATTTGATATTGATAATCAACTCTGTTTACAGGTTTCATCTATGTCATGTTATTGTTTGATTCATTTTAATTCAGTTGATCAAGTTTTATTCAGTGGTTGATGTCTTGTTTGGTATGTATCTGAAAGAGATGAAGCCCAGATTTCAAATATGGAAGAATTAATCATATTGTAACTAGTCCCTGAAACAAATCCCTGTTCACCAGGCCAAGAACTCCGTAGCAACCATGAGATTATGAGACACAACTGATTAATATCAAATTTAATTATTTTTCCCTGTTTTTATAAAACTGGGTGGTGCCCCGTTTAAATCCTGACACTGAAGTTAACTGAGGGTAATATCTAAAGATGAATGTTACCCCTTTTCTTCACATTCTATGATAATTTGTCTTACAATTAATAATTTGGGATTATTAATTGTGAATCTGAACCTTGATATTAATTAATGATTAACTGTTAATCTGCTCGATGTAATAACGCTACACCAATGATGTCCTTTTTCTGCTGTGCACCAGCTGCCAAGATCATACCAACATCTCCCGTGAAACATGTGTTACAGTTAAAGAGAGACATGGCAAAATTAATCGTCAGCTTTTCTGGATAATTGATTAATCGTTTAAGTAATTTTTCATGCAGAAATCTCAAATATTGTCTTATTTCTTTATCCTATTACTTTCCAAGTTTTAGCCCAACTTTTAGTTCACCACAGACTTCTCCTCTATCCATTTTCCTGCCTAATGGTTTACCCCACGTCTTCCAGTCTCCCCCAAATCGCCCCCCCGGCCTCCCCTCCGCCTTGATCCACTCTGCTCAGATCCAGCAGGTGTAAGCAGAAGCTGCACTTAGCTGGCCCTTCCTATCAGAGGAGAAATTGATTTGTTTTTTATTCATAGGTTTAGCCTCTCCTGGACACTTTGATGTAGTGCAGAAAGCCGAGGGACCGTGGAGGGTTGCATCAGCAGTCGGACCACTTGTCCATTTTTTTTTTTTTTTTTTTTTTTGAGTATTGCTCTGAAAGAAAGATGAAAAGCAGTAAGTGGGGTGGCTCTGGAGGAAGGCCCAGGTGAGTTGTGAAGGTGGAAGGTGTGTTTGCTCTGTCCTCTGCCTTTAATCTCTATAGTTGTTATTAGAAGTCGGAGTGTGTGTGCTTGTCTATAAGCACTGTTTCCTGCCTGGGCTATTGATCTGTGTAGAGCTCGGCTGATTGTGCTCATTATTGATGGACTTGATTGCGTTTTCTCTATTGTTCTCAGTCACATGGATTATTATGTGATTGCAGGCTGTATATACAGAGCTTACCCTTGGGTCACTTAGATTCATAGCGTGCTGAGGGAGGTGGGGCTTTTAAAATGCTATATAAACAGCAGCGGCAGAGAGTTATTGCAGCAGTTACAGGATGCAGCAGCAGAGTGCGCAGCAGGGCGCTGACGGATTATAGCAAAGGTTGCATTGGACGCATCGTATGTTGCAGTGAGAAGGATACGTGTCAAGCAGCTCATAGCCGTTGCTTCATCATTTAGTGATTTTAAGTCCATGAAATGTAAGAATGCTCCGTTGAAGCCCGGTCTGTTTGACGTCCCCTGTCTGTCTAATAAAGGCTAAAAAGCAATCTTTAAAAAACTACATATATCACCGAACATGGTGAAAAATGTACCTGATCCAAATATTGTAGTGAATATTTTGCGGTTTCTTTACTCCTCTGCGACAGGACATTTGAGGACAGAGCTCATAGCATTTGCTCCATTACTTTGTGTATACATGTATATATACACACACTGTGTATAGATATACATATTTATTTATTTAGTTTGCTGATTTACTGGTTTTCTTTTGCTGTTTTTGTAAACTGCTTACATGGACCTCGGCCGTTAAATGTCTTATTGTATGTTATATTTTATATTCTGTAAAAACAAGCACTTTTTTCAGTCTCCTCCTGGAAATAAAAGCTGCGTTTTTCTTTTCTTACGTTTGCGATGTCATCTCTTTGTGTCAGCCTCTTTCATCCTCACATCTCTATTGTCTCTGCTGATGTGTTTCTTCATTGTCTGACTGCGTACTTGTTTCGTCCTCTCTGTATTCATCTCCACATCTCCTTTTTGTATTTTCCTCCCTGTCTCTTTCTTCTCTTCTCTGTTTGGTCCTTTGTGTCTTTGTCTTTTTTCCTGCGTGCCATTCATTCGCATAATATTCTCTGTGTTTTCCCTTTGTTTTCTATCTGAAACCCTCCAGGCAGCCCCTGCAGGTCTGTTTTAGTAGTTTGCTTTCTGTCTCTAAAGCCCTGGAGATGAAATATTGAAGAGAGTGACCTCTGGTTGCACAGCTGCTGTGTGTTTTTGAACCGTTTTCGGTCCCTTGTGTGTATTTTTGTGCACGAAGCGGTAAGAAACCTATGGCTGAGGTGCAAATTGTACCCGTTTCTTCAGCGTTTGTCAAATCGAAGACATCAAGCGTCGCTCGTGTTTGCGTGCGTTTGACGCAAGTGTCGGCTTCGGTTGGAAAAAAAGGACAAATTTGCAAAAATGGCAAACCGTTTTCAGTCCCATCGGGGGCATAATTGAATCCTTTTTTAACAGCTCGTCGACAGAAACAAACACAAAGCCGCACTAAAGGCCTCTCCAAGTGTCACTTTTCATTTTATTTCCGCTTGTAGTTGATGGTCCGCTGAAGAGTCAGAGAGGGAAGATGAAGCAGAAAGGGGATGACACACGCCGCTGCTTTTACATTGTTTTCATGCAGTTGCAATAATGTGCCGTAACTCCCCAGCAAAGCTCTTTTCATGCATCATCAATCAAAAATAAACACAAGAAATATAGAGCTTGTCATCAAACCATGCATTGTTTTAAGGGTTTTTCTGTTGTCTTCGGATTAAAAGGTCTTTTTCTACCTTTTGACAGCTTCTCATCCATTTTGCATTTTCCCAGTGGAATAAATGTTCATCACACTATAAGTAGGGAAATAAGCACAAACATCTGAGTGTAAAGAAGTTAAGCTCTTTGTTTTGGCGAGCAGCTTGTTAACGGTCTACAACTCTGGTAGCTGAGCTGACCTCTGGAGGGAATGAATGGACCACTGATGACTTCAACGCTGGGGGGAAGTCCTCTAAATCTTCTAATAAGTCGTCTCCTTGTGTTTTGTCTGCAGGCTGTTCAACCTGACTCTGAAGAAGCTGATCATGCTGAAGGAGCTGGATAAAGACCTCACCTCTGTGGTCATCGCCGTCAAACTGCAGGTACAGCATATCTCTACAGTCGGACAGTGAAGTGGACAAAACAGCAGCAGCCGTGGGGAAAGTTTCATGATGTTCACCATAACAGCCCTAACTGCTTAAATAGATGTGGTTTCACTCACAAAAACATACTTCTGTACATGGACATGCAATCCAGTATAACTTGAAATGATCCTATAATGAAACAGACTTATTTAGGTTAACTTAAATCTATGCCTGATACCCCAGTTTCTCTCAATTTGGGTTTTTTAATCTTGTAGACCACAGCATACCGATAGTTTAACCAATAGAATTTTTTAAAATTTTATTTTATGTTTTTTTTCCCTTTGTGATACTATATACTACTATATACTATACTAATAATTTTTACTTTTTTTTTTTAATTTTTTAAATTTGACATTGGTGAGTGTACTGCATGTTTAAGCAGGTGGGACAGGTAGTGGACATATTGTTTGTTAGAAATATACAGTATGTATATATACTGTATATTAGAA
The DNA here is from genome assembly GCA_947000775.1 of Pterois miles. Lineage (NCBI taxonomy): Eukaryota > Metazoa > Chordata > Actinopteri > Perciformes > Scorpaenidae > Pterois > Pterois miles. The sequence goes on from CAMQGK010000008.1 coordinate 1,736,376, forward strand.
ATGGAGATATTATTTTAAATACATGTTCCCTATATTTTGTGCTTGTCAATGTTTCCAAATAAAAGCATTTATATAAAAATAAATAGCTAAAGTAGCTTAAAAGTTCCATTAAATTTACACATCCAAATCTCAGTGAACCTACAAATGGTAACAAAAGCAAACAATCATCATTATCATCATCGCAGCAACAATGTTAAAATATTATATGCCAAAAACAACCAAAAAACCCAGCTAGAATAAGTATAAAATGTGTACTTACGGTATGTTTTACTGAATTAGTGTCAGATCAAACTTTTCAAGCTTCACTTCAATTCAACAATTATTTCTTTGTCTTAAATCCACAGAGTTGTATTTTAGGACTTAAAGAAGTTTCTTTAAGCGAGCCAAACCAGTAGACCAGTTGTTGAAATGCTACAATATACTACAAGATAAACATATTTTTTAGTTGGGTTATTGAATCTGGACTCACTTCCTCCTCTTTGTTTACAGCCAAAATACTTCTACAACTGCTCCACAGTTGTTTTAAATTACTTCTGTTCGCATGCTTGAGGGGAGCAGTTAACGTTTCTTAGTATTAAAAGTCTAGTATTCAATTTTGAAATTTGACACCTTTCGGACAGCCGAGGCAGCTAAGTTCAAAATACAGCGAAGATATAAATACAGGAGTTTAGCACTGTTTACTTCATGTTTATTTGGTGTATTCTTTTAATTCTGCTGCTCTGTTGCCCTCTTCGTGTGCTCTCTGGCATCTCCATCTTCTCCATAATTGAAGAAAAACAACAAATTCCTGCTATTTTTTTTGACATGATACAATTTAATGCTCCCAGTTTCTGCTCCTTAGCTTGTTTTCACTCATCACCATCATTTCCATCTTGTTTTCTATCTCTCTCAGTAAACCAATGCATTTTGCTTCCACGCTGCTCAATCTTCCCTCTCTGCTCCCTCTCATCAGTCACTTTCCTCTTCTTCACCTCCCTCTGTCTCGACCTCCTTTTCCTCCCACGCTCCTCTAGCTGCATGTGGCTGATGAGCGTTCATTGTTTTGACTCCGCTGGAGTTCGCCGGGGGACGTTAACGGTAATCGTTCCATCTTCCCCTGCTCTCATGACGTTCTCTCTTTTGTCTCTCGTCTTTTGTGTCGCCCGCTCAGGGCTCCAAGCGGATCCTTCGCTCCAACGAGATCCTGCTGGCCTCGGCGGGACTGACAGAGACCGACCTGCAGCTCACCTTCTCCCTGCAGGTAAGCTCAAACAAAGGTTCAGTGGGGTCACCTGCCTGCCAGTCAGCAGCAAACTTTTTTATCCAAAAGATATTGAGGTTTAAAAATAAAATTGATATTGATATCTCCCTTATGAAATACTCACATTAACAAAAATGAACTCACTCAAATGCACTCTTAACTCTAAAGGTGGAAATGATAAATGATGAGAAGTAAATGATGCAAAGTTATCATCTTTGATATCAAGATGGAGTGCATGATAATATAATCACCACAATTTTCAACAAAAACAAAAAATACATTAAGTGAAGCAGCAGTAGGTGATATTGGAGCAAATATGATTTTAAAAAAAGTCTTATTTTATAAAACAGTCACTATATCCTGACAACAGTGCATGAGACAGGTAAACTGCGGTGCTCCTGATGGCATCTGCAAGATTTCACAGACCGGTGGAAAACAACCAATCAGAGCCAACCTGGTGTCTGCTGTCCAGCTGTCCAGACAATCACTCGCAAATGGTCAAACTAGGCAGCGCTATCGTCACAGCCAATAGAAACACTTTCTGCTATCATTGGCTAGATTTTAATCTGAAAACAGTCATGAGGAGGTGCAGAAGTCTAGTTGTCCCGCAGAACACTTGAATTACAATACTTTGAATAATTATTGAGCAAATGTCAAATAAAAATCAAGCGACAGCTTTCTTTTCTTAGTGCTTGTCTTCTCAGGTAGCACTTCACACCATGTTTAACCCAGGCTGCATTCCAAATCACATAGTTTTTTTTAACTTTTAATTAGAGGTCGACCGAGCAGAGGTGGGCTGATTATTTGACGTATTTCCATAATCGGCATCGGCATGTCTGAGCATATTAACCGATTGTCAAGCAAGTGCATAAATGCTTCTAAGTGCACTAAAACTTTGTTTTTTCATCCAAAAGTTTGACAAAGTTTAGCCCTGAACCTGAGCTGTAAGTTTCGCCGTTACTTCCTGAGAGCCTCCTACTGTAACCCGTGCCAATCTCATTGACCATGATGGTTTGTGAGAATTAAAGTCTGAACTAATTTAAAAACTATATTATGATAAGTTAAATCTTGCACTTAAATTAGTAAATTAGTATGTCCTAATGCATAGTATATCAAATGCTATGGGCTATACATAAAAACTGATTTGACTTGAAATGCATTATGCCAAAAATACCAGGATGTCCTACTAGATTCGGTTGCATTTTGCAGTATGTAAGCCAGCATGCAGCAAGCAGATATGAGTAAGAGGGTCAAAGTTCAAGGTGCAAAGTTATAAGGAAGTAGGTTGTCCCAATTGTATGCGTACTGCATGCAAAACTCCATAGTTTCTAAGGTCAGCTGCAGTAAAAGTTAAAGAAAAAGCATGCAGTTTAGAACGGAGCGTCAATCTTTTTCAGGCATGCTAAATACTAATAGTATGTTCTTATGACTATTGGAACGCACCTCTAATACACCTAAAACTAACCATTTGTTTTTGGAACTAGTTTACTTACCTTATAGACTACATTCAGGGCAAAAAACAACGATACTAGCAGCTCTATGAGGCTGTACTTTGCTACGGAAGCGTTACTAACATGCTCACAGAAACAACATCCTGATATTAAGCAGGTCATATTTTGTTAGCATTATGCTAATTAGCGCAAAACACACGTAAGTACAGCTGAAGCTGTTGGGAATGCTATTAGATTTGTAAAATGTTGATGCAAAAGGACGAAGAAAATGTAATTACCATTTTTTTTTTGCCTCAGCCCTCTAGTATTTATCCAAAAATCAGAATAAATATTAATTATCTTTTGTTTTCTTTGTTGCTCTGTGTAGCAAACATCAGACGCCTGCACGCATCAACACTCGTACAGCGTTTTACGTTCACTACGTCTGAACGGCCGAGCACGGTTAATGTAACTCCCAGCAGGGGTCTCTTCTGCTCTAAATCATCGTTTCCTATTTCCACATTTCTAAATGCTGCTAAAAGGTCAGGGAGTCTCTCTCTCTGGATCTCAGTGAGTGCAGCGAGCCAGACATTATACATTATACATTCAACTTTGCACAGCAGCAGCTCTGCAGAGAGGAGGCCTATTAAAGCCGAGCGGCGGACTGATTTCATGGCTTTGAACATCGTCATAGGAATCGGTTGTGTTCCATTTATAGTGCAGCCGGTGAGATACGTAATGACGTGTTATATCAGAATATCAGGATGTGACTAAGTGGTTCAACACTTCAGGACGCCGCAGACAGGTCAGCGGGTGTGACCGACTTATGCAAAGATCGGCCTGATTATCACGACCTGGGGAGCAAATGTCATCGGTCTGAACCCATCTAGCGAGTCGCCCACCTGTCAGCTGTTCTGTGCATGCGTTCGCTTGCCGTATGTGTGTGCATTTATGTGTATTTGTACCCGCAGTACCCACACTTCCTGAAGAGGGACGCCAACAAGCTTCAGATCATGCTGCAGCGACGGAAGCGATACAAGAACCGGACCATCCTGGGCTACAAGACCCTGGCCCTGGGACTCATCAACATGGCTGAGGTATTACAGCTCCCACTCAGTGTAACAGCGAAATGGAACATCTCACTGTTCAAGGCCTCACAGAAGTGATTTTGTGATGTGTTTACATGTACTTATTTACTTCTGCTTCAGTTAGTAACCAACATCTCTGCATTTATCATATTTAAAGCTAAAACATCTAATAGAATTTTGACAGAAAGTTAGTTTTTCCAGTTGAAAAAAGGGCACAAAATGCTGTATCTTGCGTTGTTATTATTAGTTTATTATAGGATCATTGATTAAAATATTTAATTGTGATTAATCTCACATTAGAAGGGCAATTATTCAAGTATTTAATACTCTTATCAACATGGGAGTGGGCAAATATGCTTGCTTTATGCAAATGCATGTATATGTTTATTATTGGAAATCAATTATTAACATAAAACAATGATAAATATCGTCCGGAAACCTTCACAGGTACTGCATTTTGCATAACAAATATTTGCTCAAATCGTAACATGGCAAACTGCAGCCCAACAGGTACAACAGCTGTCATTGGGCTGACTTGACTATGACTTGCCCCAAACTGCATGTGATTATCATTAACCATAAAGTACAATAAACAGTGTTGGATTTGTAGGGACACAAAGTCCATTTGAAAATGTGTTTAAATAATCTGCTCTTGTAAAACAGTCCATGCATTTCATTTGGTTAAAGTCTAAAACAAAAAAAAACCTGAACCAAAAATCAGCTCATTTGCAAACTGTTGCAGGATATGTAGAGGAAAGGTTCACTGTTGTGTACTTTCAGCACCTCCACAGCAGCAGATGGAGGTTAAGCTGCATGTTCGAAAGCAGCTGCGAGTTGTCGAGTCAGCGGAGTCTCGTCCTCTACTGCCACACTAGCGTCCCAGCTGATCTGAGCTGTTGACCCAACAAACTACCAGTCACAGGCTCATTTCCCTAAACAGGCCGCCTCTGCCTTCTTCAGCATCAAACGATCTCTAACCTAATATCAACCAGAATATAAGGAACCGTCTCCTCTGATGCTGATCTATTCTTCCATATTGCTCTTTTTATCATTCTGAAACTTTTATTCAGAGCGCTGCTGCTCTAACCATATTTCGCGTTAACCTTCATTTAACTCAATTCAAGCAAGTGCACTTTAAAATAAAACTCTGATTTTGATCTTTGGCCTCGCGTTCTGTCCTCAGCCGGCGTAAATGTCGCCATAAATCAAACTTCCAATAAAGTTTTAACCTCTTTGCGATTCTCTGTCTCTCACAATATGAAACCGTTGTAAAAGGCTTGTGATTTATGGTGTCTGTACTTGTGCGAGTGCATGTGGATGCTCCTCGGACTTTATTAATATCTGGAGGCTCTTGTAGGACGTCAGAATTATTTAAAGACCTGGAACAAAGTGGATCACAACAAAATACAGAGCATAAATATCTTCTGGATAAAGAAGTAGGTTTGGTCTGTCTGCTATCTGGAGCAAATTAAACAAACAAAATAAGCTGAATAGAGAAATAGCTCTTATGAATTCTGAGTCAAACTGCTTAGAAAATCATCTAAGATAGTGAGTTGCTCCAGTCTTTGGCCTACTCTCTCTGCGAGGATGCCCCTGCATGTAAAATAAAGTCAAATTTTATTCATGAAGCTCTTTCAGCAGACAGGTTGTGCTTCGCAGAGGGCAAAGGACACAAATGCAGACTCATACGCGTGATAGCTTCAAACTTATTTGCTTCGCAAGGCACAGTAAAAGTCTGAACTCTGCCCAGAGCGCTGTGTGAGTGTCAGAGGAGTAGTATGCCACACGGGACACACTCATTCATTCATGCAGTCATATCGGAAGTCATAAAATAAATATTCATTTTGACGGTGCTGCTTTAACGTGACAGTAGTTTCCACTGGCTCGCTGTGAGGATGCTGAACAAGGAATGCTTTGCCTATAAACCTGCACTCCATCCATCCATCGTCAACCACTTTTCCCGTTAGGGGTCGCGGGGAGGCTGGAACCGATCCCAGCTGGCATTGGGCGAAGGCGGGGTTCACCCTGGACAGGTCGCCAGTCCATCGCAGGGCACATAGAGACAGACAACATAGAGACAGACAACCATTCACTATTTAGAATCATCTATTAACCTTAACAGCATGTCTTTGGACTGTGGGAGGAAGCCGGAGTACCCGGAGAAAACCCACGCTTACACGGGGAGAACATGCAAACTCCACACAGAAGAGTCCCAAGCCGGATTCGAACCTGCGACCCTCTTGCTGTGAGGCGAGAATGCTAACCACTGCACCACCGTGCAGCCCTTAAACCTGCACTCTTGAAGGGTAAAACATTGTAAACGGCAAAACGATTCATAATCGCAGAACATTTTCAGGTTTAATTTACCTTCATTACCCATGATTCTCTTGAATCCGTCACTTTAAAGACATCATCATGTTTATGTGTGACATGCTGAAATGCAGCTTTAAAGGTAGAGCTGCAACAAACAGTTATTTTCATTAATCAATCAATCTTTCTTGATTAATTGTTTAATAGTACATGTTCTAGGATTTGGCTGCTTCTCTTGATGTGGTTGCAGGCCAAAATACTAGACTTGAGGCTTCAAAATGGCTGTCCACAAACCAGTGTGTGACGTCAACAATTCTCATACATGGCAAAATAAAGTTATGTCTACTGCAGGATTTCAGTTGCAGTAGACCAGAGTGTACTGCATTAAGCAAGGATCTGTTTTATTGCTTATAAATTCAATTTCTGAGAGAAAAATAGTGCTATTTCTTCTTTTAAAAGTTATGTAGTCTCATTTTAAACCTGTTATGCTCACTTCCAAGCACATGCTTGTAATTTGGCTTTCTATTGTACTAGAACATGTTTACATGATTTAAAGTTTACAAAAAATGCTTAACCCTTTGCTTTCACCCTCTGAAATGCTCTGTTTGAGCTCCACAAATGTATCGATGTGTTACTTGGTGACATCACTACATTACAGAAGAAAAGGCGGGGCTTCAAGCAAGGTGTTTCAGGCAGTCCATGAGCAGTGTGTCTATGGGGGAGAGAAACTCCCTTTGGTGTGGACTTTGTGCTTTATAACTTTGCAGACCTTTTATATGCACAAAAACCTATATAGTGCACCAAAGGAAAGGGAGGAAGCGCAAAAGCGTTATAGGTCCCCTTTAAATACAAGATAAGGAAATAGGGTGCAGACTCTGCACACTAAAGTGTCACTCGAAAATTTGCAAAGTTTCAGATTTTATTGAAGTCACTGGTTAAGGGAGGTTGTAAAAACTGTTACTGGTTGTTACTTTTATGTGTGCCTTGAAGTCACCACTAAAGAAGTAAATGTGAGAAATGACAGGGTCTAAAATGTTTTTTTTTCATCTGTGGTTCATGTGCTTTTATGATGCTATGATGCATCTTTAATTTTACTGAGACTTTTTAAGGATAATTGTGTAGCAACTGCAGTTATTTTGCCATCAGTACCCATAAAGATCTCAAGTAGCCAGAAACTTTTGCTGCACCGTTTGCTCGGAAGTACATTAAAAACTGTTTTATATGCAGTATGTACTGTATGTACACATATACAGCCGACAGTGTATGCAGCCTTTGCAGTTCATCCATCTTTATGTTTGTTCATCTTATTGGTTTGATTTTTTTAGTACTAACTTATTTAAGATGTGCCCTCCTTTGGTCTGTTTTTTCATCGTGGAGCTATTTATTCCACTTTTCAACATTTTGTATTTCAGGCTTCCTGTGGGGTCTTCCTAAAAAGTCTAAAATCCAATAACCCGAATGCAAGGCCTCAAAATGTCTTAAAACATCGCGAAATGTCTTAAATCCAGTTTTGGCAGGCGTTAAAAATTCATTAAATTAGCGTCTTGTTTTTAAATTTTTTGTTTTTTTTAACATGCCGTACCAAAACTATAAAGCGGAACCAAAAGGGAGTAGCTGCGCTCCCTGGATAGAATTTATCGAAGCACACCCAGCTCACAGGAAGTCAAGGGGAGTGGTTCGCTTATTGGTGGAGAAACCTCGCGGAAAGTGGAAAGCCGAGTAACATCGCCAGCGTTGCTTTCGTCAAACCGGGTAAAAAATGGTTAAATGCAAATTCAGTTAGCTTTGGTTGGAGAACAGGGTGTGGTTGAAGATGGTGCCTGGAAATGTTTTTGAAACCCGCTGCACCCTCTGCAAGAAAACTCTGAGACTTGGAACATTTGGCATCTTGTCTTTGGAGTCGCATGCCAAGTCAGAAAAACATAAATCAGTTGTAAAAAAAAAAAAAAAAAAAAAAAAAAAAAAATCAGCAGCAAACGTCTGTAATCAGCCAGTATTGTTCCATGTCGGGATCTAGAGCATCAACTCCAGTCGACCTCCAGACAGCGTCTGGAGCTCCGCCTCCTCTAAAAGCTGAGGTGCTCTGAACTTTACACTCGGTATCATATCAGTCATATAGCAGCAATAACCATATTAATGTTCCAATTTTCTTTCATATCCTTAGCACTTTCTTGCCAGTATGAACATGAAGTAGGTCTTAAATTGCATTCATAGTGGTTTTAAGTGGAGGTAAAATGGGTATTAAATAGCATCCACAATGGTTGTTTTAAGGTCTTAAAAAGTCTTAAATTTGACTAGTTGAAACCTGTAGATACCCTGCATGTGCTTACTTAATTGCACTGGGGTTGTTATATATTGCACATCTTAATGCACATATTTATACGTATTTCACATTTCTTATATTACCTTTTTAATTTTAGTACTCAATGATATTTTTTACATATATTGTATTTATATTGTAGCATTATATACATGTTGTAGCATTATGTTCATAATTTACGTGTTTCATACACCTTTATTTCTATTTCCTTATATTTGGCTTGAATTTGGCTTCCTCGTTGCTACCCGGAGCACGTGATGCTGTGCAGTAATGGAAAGCGAAAAAATTGAAAAACTGTAATTATCTGCGTGATGAAAGTTTTTAAAAATAATTCACTGCGTGTTTTTGCGCATAATGCATTGCATTATTCAGTGTAGGAGTTTGACTCCGTTGGCTCTTTTTAATGGATTTTTAAAAGCAGTGCCAGGGTTTCCAGCGATGAATTGATTTTAGGCTTCTCATGGCAAAAACTTGCACTTACACCAGTGTTCCTCATCGAATATGTGCATTGCATCTGTGTTCGCCTCGTCAGATTTGCATAATTGTCTCTCTGACTGGAAAATGGTTCAAATTAGCAGCTGCAGGAAGCTACCGACAGCATTTGAAGCATCTGAAGCAGGTTAGCTGAACCTCAGCCGAGCGAGCGGATGTACGGCAGTAATGTGTCTCTTTAATGTGCGTCTCAGGCTGTCTCACAAATAAGCTGCTCAGACTTTATTAACTCTCTGAGTGTGACCAGACTGCTGAGAGAAGCTGGATGTCACTCAGTTAGACACACACAGGAGACGTGATGCTGCAGAGAAATTAGTTTTCATGTTTTCTGTGTTGGTGATAGCTTCTGGTTTCTTTTAATCCTTGACTGCTATTTTTGTTTATGTTCTTTGGCCTCGTTTTTTTCTCCTCATTCCTTTATCATCCTCTTCTAGACATCTGGTTCACGTCTGTCCTTATTTCTTCTCTCACCGTCTAACCTGTCTCTCCTTATTTCTCTCTGTCTACAGAGCATTTATTTCCGTCTCTCTTCCTCTAATACTGTCTAAATCATGTCCTGTGTTTATTCCCGCTGTCTAAACAAAGACAATCTCTTTTTTTCCAGAATATTTCCAGTAGAAGTTAACGCATCTGATTTTCTTATCTTCAGTACTTATTGTTTCCATTTGCATGCTAATATTTTAGCATTCAAATGCACCTCATTTAAAGGGATAGTTCAGGTGTTTTGAAGTTGGTTTGTATGAGTTGCTTATCCATAGTTAGTGTATTATGTATAGTAGGTGACGGTTGGTACGCCCCCAGGTGGAGAAGCAGGCACAAATTACCGTACAGGAGTGAAGCGATGTATTTCTGTGGATGGGGCCAACAGCAAAATATATTTTAGTCGCCTAAAAGAAAGGCCCACCTAAAAAAAATAATATCACTTTAAGTGTACGCTATATTATTTTCACCACTTTACTCTGCCGAGGGACATTCCTATCTGACGGGGAACTGACGTCTATCTATGCTCTTGCCAATGCCACCAGACTCCATTAACAAAAACAGTCATTTTACCGAGCAGAACACGGGGGTTGCTGGTCTGCTGCTGCCTTCAGTTAGTTTGTTTGTGCTATTGTGTGTCTTTGGTGAGTCCGAACTAACCAAAGTCACACAATGACACAAACAAACTAACTGATCAAGGCAGCGATAGATCAGCAACCCCTGTGTTCTGCCAGGTAAAATTACTGTTTTTATCAATGGAGTGTGGTTGCTCTGGTGAGAGCATAGCTAGCAGCTTCAGTTCCCTGTCAGAAAAATAGACTGTATATCTCATCTAGCCTCATATAGCCTACACTTTAACTGATATTGATTTTTTTTTTTTAGGTGGGCCTTTCTTTTTGGGGCGACTAAAATATGTTTTGCCAGCAGGCCGACCACAGCAGTACATCTCTTTGCTTCCATACAGTAACTCCTGTCTGTTTCTCTAAACTGGGGGTGTGCCAACTGTCATCTACTGTAGATAATACACCGACTATGGATATGTACCTCATACAGCCCAACTTCAAAACACACACTCCCTTTAAGTATCAGCATTAGTTCATTTAAACCAGCATTCAGTGTTCGGGGAAAAGAAGAAAAGAAATCTCTCTCTTTCTTATTTAAAAGATTGGAAATCAATGTCCATCAATAAAATATAATGCCTATTTTTATTCTTATATGTTTTATTTACTCAAGAAGAAGTAGAGGTGATGAAATAGTATTATATTGTTATAGTTTTCATAGTATGTTCTTGCTGTCATGATTTTTCGTGGCTGCATTTTCCATTTGACTCTGAAATTAAAAACAGATTTCCTGACACCACTGTGACAAAAACATTTGAATATTTTACTTTGTGCTACTCCCAATTAGCCATTTGTAAATGTTGAAAGGCACCATGGGAAGGACACGGAAAATGCTCCAACGTTGCCTGTTTCCGCATCCAGGTGATGCAGCACCCCAGCGAGGGTGCCCAAGTCCTGGGGCTCCACAGCCAGCTGAAGGACGCCTCGGTGCCCGTCGCTGAGATCAGAGTCTACTCCCTGTCCAGCCAGCCCATCGACCACGAGGGACCCAAAGCTAAGATGTCTGGTAAGCACATCATTTTACCACATCTGTCTGTCTCTCTCTCCCTGTCCTCCTCTCCTCTAATGTCCTCCGTCTCTCCAGATCGCTCTCCGGACATCGACAACTACTCCGAGGAGGAGGAAGAGAGCTACTCGTCGGAGCAGGAAGGCAGCGACGACCCCATTCATGGACAGGTGTGTTTGGAGAAGCATGAACAATGCGGTTACTTTTGTTTGTTGAATCAGATCCAGAGGCATTATGTTTTCAGGTTTTCCGTCCATCTGTGTTGAGCTTCTGATTACATAACAGCGTCCCTTTAAATAAATCTAAAATTAAACCATTAAGTATAATATTTATAGCTGCGGTTTTATTATCTTAAAAAAAACTTTCACCTATTTTTAATAATCAGTTATAACCAGTGGGCTACCTCCAGGTCTGAAAAGTGAACCTAATGCTTAAGTGCCTTAAACTTGCATTCTATCTAACAGCCAGCAGGGGGCGACTCCTCTGGTTGCAAAAAGAAGTCTAATTGTATAGAAGTCTATGAGAAAATGAGTCTACTTCTCACTTGACTTATTACCTCAGTGAACATTGTAAACATGAGTTTATGGTCTCAATCACTAGTTTCAAGACTTCTTCAATACAACATGATGTTCATGTAGTAAATTATGGTCCATTTAGAGTCAAATAGACCATAAAGCAGGATATGTTTTAGGGCGTGGCTACCATGCAGTTGACAGGTTGCTACTACGGCGGTTCAGTCTTACAACTTTAACTCTTTCATAGTGTGTTTTCAGTTCATGAAAATTAATTGTAACATTTTAGTTGCCTAAAAATGTCTTATTCAGTGTTTGGTTTTACTTCACGCCACCCTCTTGGGTCACTTCTGGTTTACTTCTATACATAATTTCAGTTCATTGTTGTGAACGTGACATCTCAGGAACGCCTGGAGGGAATTTCTTCAAATTTGGCAGAAATATTTACTTGGACGCAGATATAAACTCATTAGATTTTGGTGGTCAACGGGTACTGTGACCTTATGTCCATCCCGTCCTCCTGAAAGCGATATCTCAGGAACGCCTTTAGCATATTTCGTCAAATTTGACACAAACGCGACTTGGAATCAAGGATGAGCTGATTTCGAATTTGATGGTCAAAGGTCAAAGGTCAAGGTCACTGTGCCGTCACGTCTGTCCCATTCTCATGATCTCTCAGGAAATTTCTTCAAATTTGGCACGAGCATCCACTTGGATTCAAGGATGACTTTAGGTTTGGTTTGTTTGGTTGTCAAAGGTCGTGATGACCCTACAAACCACATTTTTGGCCATAACTCAAGAATCCATATGCTAATTATGACAATTTAACAGAACTGTTTAATTGGATAAAATGATGAAGTGTTGACATTGGTTTTAAACTGCACCCCGACTGGTTGGTGGCAATTCTAGTTTGTTTAGATATTAAGGTCATTTTTTAAAGATGTCTTTTGGTATTAGCCTTTTAAGTTATTTATGCTTTATGATGTATAAAAATGTATAACATCAATTCATTTTCTGCTTTTAATGCCCACGATTTCCATATTTATTAACATGTTAATATTCCAGCATGTAATAAAAAGTTTTTCGGCAGTGTATGTCCACTCTGATAAGGGTTAGTGGTGAAATATAACGCATCCTATCTGCTTTCCATGCTGTTGACTGTCTTTGGCCGAACCACCGCCATCTTTATTCGTCCCTGCTGCAGAGGTTGAATAAGCTGGGGACAAGTTCAAATTTTTTTTTCTTTTATTGTGTCACCTTCTTTCTCTCGGCTTATGAGACAGAGGGGGGCAGTGCTCGGGGGGGGATGCGAGGGGAATAGGCAGCCATCAGTGCGAGGAGAACGAAGGAGAGCTTGAAAGGAGCAAACAGACAGCGGAGAGAGATAAGATGGGAGCAACAAGGCTTCGGAGGCCGGATTGAAAAGGCTGAAAGGAGGGATGAGCAGAGAGAGGGGGGTTGTTGATGGTAGAGGGGTGAGGGAAGCTGCAGCAGGACAGGAGCAGTGAGACCAGAGAGAATAAATGGAAAGAAAGCAAATCGGTCACAGCTACTTTATAATTAGGATATTTTTAATTTTTTTGGTAGTTCTGGCCGTAATAACATTATAGTCACTGAGTTAATTGCTAAGATCTGACACCATGGCAACACTCGCTAAAAAACTGGCTTAAAGGAACAATGTGTGACATTTTGAGGGATCTATTGGCAGAAATATGATATAATATTATAACTATGTTTCTGTTTGTGTATAATGACCTGTAACTAAGAGCCGATACTGTATCTACATAGGGAGCGGGTCCTCTTCAGGGAGCCGTGTTACTCCGCCATGTTTTTACGGTAGCCCAGAAGGGACAAACCAAACACTGGCTCTAAAGAGAACCTTTAAACTGCGGTAACGTGAGCCGCAGAGTGCAACACCGTGGTACCGCCAATCGGCGACTGACTGCTGTTGTGAGCGGAGGTGTACTCGGTTGGTTGCGATCTACGACCCACCACTAGATGTCACCAAATCTGACACACTACACTTTTAAACACACACTTTGTTTTAGCAATGTCACCATGAGTTCAGCCCTCAGCAGTACTATGTTATCATAACCGACAGAAACAATGGCCAAAATTTTGAAACTGAAAAATGCGGCTGCTGTTTCTCTTTACGTCAAAACAGAGAATACATCAGATTTTTTAATTTTTTCGTAGGCCATACACGAAACAGCTGTCAGATAGATATATTGTGACTGGGTTCCATTATACGTTCAATTTAATTTGCATCCCCCCCCATAGATCTAAAGTAAACAATTGCCGCTTTATGCAAATGTATGTATATATTTATTATTTGAATCTAATGATACAAAATATTGTCCAGAAACCATCACATATACTGCATTTAGTATAAAAATGTGATCAAATCATAACATGGCAAACTCAAACCCACAAGCAACAACAGCTGTCAGTGTGCTGACTCGACTATGACTCGTAGGTACCCAGAGAACCCATTTACGTTCACACATCCTGAGGTCAGAGGTCAAGGGACCCCTTTGAAAATGACCGTCTTTTCCTCACCAAAATTTAGCATAAATTTGGAGCATTATTTAATATCCTTTGGGACAAGCTAACATGCTATGGCTTTAAAACTGAACCTACTACCACCTAAAAATCACATATTGCATTAATACATTAAAGAAATTAGTGTCATCAAAAGAAATTTGCGGGTTATTATTGCATTAACTGTGACAGCCCTAAAACATGCAAAGAAAAAGATTCATAATTGGACTTTGGAGTCTTTTTATAATTTTTAGAGACTTTTAGACTTTTGTCTACGGTTGTAGATTGTGAGATAAAGGTCTCCGGTTTGGATTCTGTGAATTAGAGTTCAGTCACTCATCGTTGAAGTTAGTGAATGCAAAACAACCACGAAACAGAGCGAAAGCTAACATTTAATTGTTAGTCAGTGTAGGTTGAATATCTGTACTTAAAGGTAATTTGTAATAATTCAGCAGGACATAGTATTTCTGCCCAGGAAAAGATGTTTTTTCCATTTCATTTTTAAAAGACTCAGTATTTCTAAACAGCTGGAAACTGTAGTTTTTATATCAAACACTACTCAGACGAGTAAGTAGTGCATTTGTTAGGGACTATTTCAAACTGGATTAATATGCTACATTTGCATCAGCAGCACCCGGACAGTGTCCTGTTTATGGGATGGATTACAACAAATCACAATGTCACCGAGTGCAGCAATAGAAGCTCCCAGACATTACTTGTTAGTCGGGTCAATTCATTGTTGCTTTTGGTCTTTTAATGGGATTTGTTGACAGTTTAAAACCTCTCTGTACTTCCTCTCTTTTGCCTTCCCTGATCTTTTCCTCTCCCTCCTTTTCTCCTTCTATCTCCTTTTCCGTCTCCCTCTCTCTCAGTATCTATATGACGAAGAAGAGGAGGTGAGGAAGAAGAAGCCAAGGCGCAAACTCCCTTCTAATGCCGCCATCACCAGAGTAAGAAAACCACCTCTCGTGTTGTCGTATATATCTACTCGTATTGTCCGTAAAACAATTTTTGACCGAACCTGCGTTGTGAAAAAGCCCTTTCAAAATAAAATGGATTAGACTGGACTCCCCAACCTTCCCCCTCATCTGCGTCTTGTCTCATCTCATTTAACCTTTCCTCTTTATCTTTTCCCCTCTCCCTCCCTTCTTCTGCTGTCGTCAGTTTTCCTATAAATCCATTTTCACCCTCTCATTCTCTGTAATTCAGGCCAATTTTCCGGGAGGAAAACATTGAAACAAGTCACGACAACATCCCACAATAACATTAACCGCTTCCTGGGGTGCATCCACACACACACACACACACACACACACACACACACACACACACACGGATATACATACACAGACACTCAGCAGGAGTACAGATTAACACACTACAATGGACAATGTGTGTGTGTAGCAGCAGGAGTTTGTCCCAGCAGGTTATTATTGGAGGTCTTGGTGAAATTGTCACTTCTGCTTCCCAACACCACCGCCTGTGGTCAAAACACACACACACACACACACACATGTACAAAATAACCATCATTTCTTCGCTGCTGGAGTTGAAGAACACACACATGTTGAACATAAGCACACACTCAAAAGGCATTACGATAGACCCTCTACCATGTAAACACTGATTTTTAACCAAAAACACCCAGAGTTGGACTTGAGAAGTTGCTCTTCAGCACAGCTTTCAGTGAAATGCTTCAGGTAAAAGAAAGTAAAGAGAAAAACAGGAGAGAAATGAGTTTTTGATTATACAACAGCATCTCTTTGACATACAATAATTTACTACAGTTTTTATATCTGGTGTTTTATTATCTTAAATATGATTTTCATCCTTATTTGATAATCAAAATAAAAATTGATAATGTCCCCTATGAAATTTTGTGAAAGTGAAGCCAGTGCTGAAGTGCCTCAAACTTGCAGTCTTTCTAACAGCCAGTAGGGGGCGACTCCTCTGCTTGAAAAAAAGAAGCAAAAATAAGGGTGATTGTATAGAAGTCTATGAGTAAATGAGCCTAACTCTCACTTGATTTCTTACCTCAGTAAACATTGCATGAGTTTATGGTCTCAGTCGCTAGTTTCAAGTCTTCTTCAATACAGCATGATGTTCATTTAGGAAATTATGGTCCCATTTATAGTCAAATAGACCATAAAACAGGGTATGTGCTGGGACGTAGCTATCTTATGATTGACAGGTCGCAACCACAACGTCGTCCAGTCTGGGCGTTGTCCTTGTTTTCATCTTAGAACTTAAACCCTTTCGTGGTGTGTTCATGAAAGTTAATTGTAACATTTTGGTGACCGTTCGGCGTTCGGTTGAACTTAGTTTCACACTTTCATGTCACTTTGTAGTAGTAGCAGTATTTTTATTCAGTCATCACACATAATACAAAGTATGAACAGTACAATCGGTATTAACAAAGAACTATTTTGGAAGTTTGGTTTCAAAAAACCAAGATGGCACTGGCCAAAAACTAAGATGGCAATGGCAAAAAACCAAGGTAGATAGCTAAAAACCAAGATGGCAATGGCGAAAAAGCAAGATGGCCACAGCCAAAAACCAAGATGGCGACAGCCAAAATGCTGAACTCGAGGCTTCTAATCATAATGCTGTGAGAGCAGTAATGTGAATATAGGTGAAGCCCATGGAAATACCATGAGAATTATCCCATATCCCAATGTCCCATATCATGATATTTATACTTTCATATCAATATAGTATGCCACTCAATTTTGCTAAATCAATTAACATGATTTTGGATCAAATTACAAGAGACTGAAATGTCTGTCTTTAACTAGTCCAGCAGATTTGTAAATTATAACTCAGCTTTTCAGAAGAACTGCCACCTCTCCAACTACCAGTCCACAGTCCGTACCTGGTTTTTGCGGGGACTTGAACCGGCAACCCTCTGGTTCCCAAGTCAAGTCCCTGCGGACTGCTGATTAAATATCAAGTCAATTGCCCAGTCATTGTCCACAATGGCTTAATACGTCCAGAGATATTAAACTACCTCTGTGTAAACAGTCCCAATAGCAAAACCACTGACTGTGTCCAAATGTATCCCAAATTTTAATTATGTTATGATGACACAGTTGTAAGCACTGTCACATTAATGTTTGTTTAAACCAACTGTTGCTTTATAGCGAATTTCAGTTCACTGTTGCAGCTGTCCTTCTTGCAACTTCACCGTTTTGGTTCACTCACCGCTCTGATAGTGTCATATTTGGCTGTAGCAGAACCCATTGTACACAACCAGCTTAGCACCAGACAGCAAACAGACACGGTTAGCAACTAGCTGGGGAACACAGTGGAGCGTTTAGCAGCTACAGAGCCAAATATTTCCATCAGGAGTGGGTGGAGACCAAAAACAGAGCTAAAAGAGAATGAATATTGGACAGGTGGACACAAACATGACTCCAAATGAATGATAATGTTGCTCCGTAACTGCTGGATGTTTAAATAAGCAACATATTTGCCATATCAGCTTAGAAGGTCAATGCCGATGTTGTTTTCCCAACTCGTTTCCCCATCCCCCAAGTGACCAAGAAATCAGTTATTGCAGGGTTAAAGAAAAGCAGTGGTTGGGCCAGAAATAGTTCATGCAGCTGAAGATCCACTGCCTTTTATAGAACAAGACAGTCAAGCTAACGGTCATAATTTCCAGTGTTTTTTTAAACTTCAAAAGCACATTTGAAGAACACCCTGAGCTGCTGAGTCACTTTTAATAAATTGCACACGCACTATACCTTTTTTTTCGAATAACCCAGCTTGTTAAATAATAAACAATCCTTTGTACTTATTCAGGCAAACATCTGCGGTGGGAGGTGTCGACTTGACAACCTCAATAAACGCACACTCTCACATATTTCCAGTTTAAATAACACAAGATGTCGCGCACAGAAACATCTGCATAGATAATAGACTATGTGACATGAAGAATGGTGTATCCATTAACTGCTTTGCCACGCTTCCCTCCCTCACACTCATACAGAAATATGAGCATCCACCTCCTGAGCGTCTCATGTTGTCCTCTTTCTTCCTCCACAGCAACCCAACATCAAGCAGAAGTTTGTCGCCTTGCTGAAAAGGTTTAAAGTCACCGATGAGGTGCGTGCTTCGGCTTTTGCTTTTTCTCCTCATGTCACGCGCTTCCACTTCATGGGCGAGGTTCAGAGTGCGTATTTGCAGGCAGAAATCGACATGTATTTCAGTTTTGGCTTTGAAGACACAGAGAGGTGTGTGGGAGAGATGTGGCAGAACAACTGAGATTCAGCTGAAACACTAAACATTGTTGATTTAAAATAGAATAGAAATGTGTTCAATGTGTTTCTGTGCTTCTGGAGTGATTCCACCTAAATGTGTTTGATTTCACACTGATCACACTTCTCTCTGTGTATATGTATAGTATATGTGTGTTTTATATATTTCATATTGTCATTTATTTTCTTTGTATTTTGTTAAGTTATATTTAACTAATCCAGTATTTCTTTCCTTTGTTCAGCCCGTAACTTTTTGACCTTTCCAGTCACATCTGTTTTATTTGTTATCTATTTTTTTGCTAACTAATGCTTACTTGTCAAACTGTACTGTTTTTATATGAAAATGTCCATAAAAATGTACAGAATCAGAATAATTTTTGTCATTGTACTCTGAAATTTCACAGGTTTAAAAAGCAGTGATAGAAAATAGCAAAAGCACCAAAACGTAGAAGGCATTATTTAAATTAAATGTACTCATTTACAAATTTACAAAGGTACAAATTTACTGAGGTAGAAGTTAATAAATAGATTTTTTTTGTTTATAATAATTTGTTGTGTGCGGTAGTACTTTACATATATTGACGTAAATGCAATTTCTTTCATGTGCACCAGCTTATGCCTTTACGCTTCATCACTTTGAGGTTAACAGATTTCAAATTAACACCAAGTATACTCAGTCTTTACTGTATCAGAGGAGAAAAAGCAGGATTGGTGCGTCTTTTATGTTCCTACCATACTATTCATTCTGTCAAATCTCAGGCTTGCGGAGCCTTGTGGGCACATTTTGATGTCAACAGGAAAAACTGTGTTTAGTATCGCTGTTCGGATCAACACAACTCCTCCGTAGGGAGGTTTTTGCCGCTCAGTTGAGCAGGTTGCCGACAAATTTTATACTGTAGCTTCTACATGTGTGAACATAAGTGATCAGTGATCAATGTTGATCACTTGTGTCCTGTGCTTCTCGTCCAGGTTGGTTTCGGCCTGGAGCATGTGTCGAGGGAGCAGATCCAGGAGGTGGAGGAGGACCTGGACGAGCTTTACGACAGCCTGGAGATGTACAACCCCAGCGACAGCGGGCCAGAGATGGAGGAGACCGACAGCATCCTCAGCACTCCCAAACCTAAGCTAAGGTAGCGGATTTAATATCACTAATCACACACACAATGTCTGATCTGTTGTTTCACCTACACTTTGCTGCTGCATTCTTGACTGGGACTCCTCATACTGTAGTTCTCCATTGAATTCAGAGCTCCCTCTGTTGGTGACAACTGCTCATTGCAGTCATATTGAAGTTTATCTAAGGTTTCCATGAACCAGAATTGGGTCAGTTATCTTTCATCCTAATATAAACCAAAACCTGCGGTGGAAAAAGTGCTCAGATTTTTACTCAAGTTAAAGCAGAAATTGCCTAAAAATATTACATTTCAAGTAAAGGCATTGAATTCATATGGTAAGTAAAACTACAAAAAGTTTAATCAGCAAAATGTAATTAAAGTATAAAAATACTCATTATGCTGAATGGCTCCTTTCACAGTGTTTTATTATCATAAAACATTATATACTGTTTTTTATCATTAGCAAATACACATGAGAGTTTGTCAATGTGGAGCCAATTCTTAATACTTTGTATACCACTGGGTAGATGAGTTGTATAGTACTACATCATATCATGCAATCTGATCATTTTGAGTAAAAAGTGCAATATTTACATCTGAGATCTGTGAAGTAGAGAGCAGCATAAAATGGAAATACTCAAATAAAGTACAAGTCCGTCCAGCAATATTGTAAGCAAGGTCATATATTGTGGGTTTGTATGTTACTCGAGAATTGTGAGTGTTGTATTATTGGTAGTTTTTGGCTTTAATGTTGTTGCATGGCTAGCAGGTTTCTTCAGGTCTGTTTTATAGTTTGTCTGTTTGTATAAAGCCAAGACGAACCAAGCCAAAGAATCAAAGAGCTAGCGGCGATGAAGGCCAACTGTTGCATTGCCTCATGTTGCCTTTAGCTTCGCCGACAAATTGCATTTGAACACACCGCAAAGACTACGGCCGACGGCCAGTTAGCGCATGAGGTGAAATAACTCTCCACACCAGCAGGTGGCGGTAGTCCGTATTCGTCATTCAAAAAGGGAAATTGAGGACGACTGATGTACAAGCCGTTGTTATGATACATACATATAAGAAAGCGACGTTTGCCGACCATTTTCACACCACTCTTACTCGCCACTTAGCTTCATTCCAGATGGCCGTGTTGTGAAAATGTACTGGCATAATCAGATGAGATGAAGATGAAAAATGAGAAGAGCCTTCTGCGTTTTTTTCTCTTGACTTAACTTGCTTTCCTCACTTGTTTCTCTTCTCATGCACTGATTCATTTAAGCTGAACAACTAATCAGAGTGATTTCACTCACCGACGGGCTCTGCCACTAATTCAACATGCTGAATTGGCAGAAAAACCTCCAACACATAGCAAAAACAAGGCAAACTGTCCGACGGCTTGGTGTGCCAGAGACTTGAAGCATAGGTTTACGATAGAAAGTTAGTTTCCCAAAGTGACTTAAAGTCATAACTTAAGTTCCTGTGATTCTAATCGTGATCTTAAAAAAGTCTGAGTAGCTGAAGAGTAGCTTTATGACCCCCAGAGAGGCCAAAAACTGAATCAAAGAGGAGCAGATAAAAATGGCTCTTCAAACTTTCTTGTGATCTCAGCCTCAAAATATGATAAAGCAAATCAAAATAGCACTATTTGATGGTGTTATAATAAGATACTGATGAGCTGTTCTTCCTCTTTTCTGTCCTTCTCATTAGTTTCTGTCACAGTTCTGTTATTAGTAACACCTTTTCAAGTCAAAATGTCAGCTGTGAAAAAGGCAAAAGACACAATTCTTCTGTTTCTGTATCTCTGTGTTCAGGCCCTTCTTTGAGGGAATGTCCCAGTCCAGCTCCCAGACGGAGATCGGCAGCCTGAACAGCAAAGGCAGTCTGGGTCGAGACACTTTCAGCCCGGTGGGTAACTCAGAACCACGTGGAAGCAGCAGCTGCAGCAGCAGCAGGACTGTAACTCATGTGAGCTGTGGGGCGTTCGTGTGGCGCTCAAAAAAACCTGAACTGTTGTTTTTTACCTCCATCTCCCCGGGAGGTCAGAGCAGTAAATATTTATTGTTCCCAAAGGGTGTCTGACTTCAGACATGACCTCATTTCAGCTGTGTACAAAAGACAAAATTTACAGGTGCAACACATGCACACTTTGCTGCCAGATGTACGATTACTATCGTAATTGTATGATCATATTGGACGATGTACGATCAATAATATACAATAAGCTGACCATTTTGTGATGCTTACATTTAGTAGTTTGAGTCATAGACTGTATATAACGATGGACTCCATCTTTCTCCCACTGTACAGAAGTGAAGCCAAAATATGCCGGATATGGTAGCTGCCGTCTTGCGATTTTGATGTAATTTGGAGCCAGAGTTTGCATAGTAGTGAACAGGCGGTGAAAACGCACTATCAAGATCACCCACCCAAACCAGTCGTGAGCCGAAAACAGCCACAGCTTGTCAGCGGCAGACCCGCAGCTGCCAATCATGACGTCTCACCCTCTTTTTATAGCATCGAATTACTAATTAAAACCAAACTTATCAGAAAATAAACACTTGAACATACAGTACATCAGCTGAATGATTGAGTTATTTATTTACTGTCAAATAAAACCATTTCATGCATCATCCCATGTTTATAACCTCATTCACATAATCCTAACTGAGGAAATAATTAAACAAAGTACTTTACACTCAGTTTACATGTGGCAAGATAATAAAATAATAAAACAGTGGCACTAAATAGCACACGATAACATAAAACCGTGTAACAATACACCACAAGTTGAAGCAGCATAAGCTGGAAAACAACATGCGGCTCTGCGCTGTTGAAAATCTGAAGCCAATAAAAATCGCCCAGCGGGGAGGCAGCGTGCAAATATAGTATAACATTTCAGAAACGTTTCCTCAATGGAGCAGAAATCCAATAGCTCTTTGACGGTCGCCATCTGCTCAATAAAAAGTGTGTTTAATCTCGCTTAGCTGAATGGATTTCATGCTGCATTCAAACAGCCGCAGTTCCTCCTTTCATAGAGATACTGATGTAAGCCTTTTGGTGTGGCGACTGCTGTCTTTCTGCACACATCCTAAAAAGATGTTTGTTGTGGAAAAGTCTGCTTTCACTTCTGTAAATAGTTTTCAACCCGGTTTAATAGAGTGATGTAAAATTAAACAAGATAGCAGTTGGAAAACGAAAATCTTTTGGACATCACTGCTGTTACAGTAGATTGGTTAGGATGCTGCATAATGGCCTCTGTTGTAGTTTCTCAATTAAAGGGATAGTTTGGGTGATTTGAAGTGGGTTGTATGAGATACTTATCCATAGACAGTGTATTACAGATGATGGTCGGCATGCCCCCAGATTGGAAAAGCATACAGGAGTTACCGTACAGAGGCAAAGCAATGTACTGCTGTGGACACGGCAGGCAGCAAAATGTATTTTAGCCCTTGAAAACAAAGGCCCACCTACAGAAATCAATATCACTTTAACTGAAAGCTATATTTAGAAAATTTTGACCAGTTTACCTTGCTGTCAGACTGTCCTTTCCGACTGGGAACTGAAGCCGTTGTATGCAAAGCCTCTTCAAAGCCACCAGACTCCATAGGAAAAAACAGTAATTTAACCTCACAGAACACGGGGGTTGCTGGTCTACCACTGCTGGTTAGTTTTTTTGTGTTATTGTGTGACTTTTATTAGCTGGGATACACCAAAGTCACACAATAACACAAACTAACCAGCTGAGGCAGCGGTAGACATGCAACTGGTGTTCTGTGAGGTAAAATTACTGTTTTTTTCAATGGTCTGGTGGCAAGAGCAAAGATAATGGCTTCAGCTCGCCGTCAGAAGCATAGTCTGTATAGCGGTCTGACGGCGAGGTAAACTGGTGAAAATATTGTAAGTAAAGTGTATACTCAAGCTGATATTGATTCTTTTAAGTGGCTAAAATACAGTTTGCTGCTGGCCCTTGTCCACAGCAGGACATTGCTTTGCTCCTGTGCCAAACTCCTGCCTGTTTCTCAAACTGGAGGCATACCGACCATCATCTACTGTAGGTAATACACTCACTATGGATAAGTACGTCATACAACCCCTCTTCAAAAACCCCAAACTGTCCCTTTAAGCGTGTCAACTGACCGTCGCTCCCTCGTCTCACCAGCAGGGGGAGCACCCTCCTCTAGAGAAGATGAAACTCTCTCGCAGCCGCAACCTGGATGAGGCCCTGTCTGAGACCGACACACTGGTAGGACTCTTACAATGTGTGTGTTTGAGTGTGTGTGTGTGTGTGTGAAGGAGAGAGAGTTAATGGAGTGTCAGGATCTTTACTAATATCACTCCAAGGGGGAATTCGCTGCCATCTGTGCTGCAAGTGAGACAGATTGAGAGAGACGGAGGGACCAACAGAAGAAAAGAAAAGGGATGAAGTGTCGGAGAAGATGGCTTTAGGATTCCTTTTTCTGACACTGACAGTCTGTCATTTGTGTGTGTGTGTGTGTGTGTGTGTGTGTGTGTGTGTGTGTGTGTGTGTGTGTAGGAGCTAACGGATCAGGAGCTGTTTGCTGAGGTGGGCCCCTGCATCACGGTGTCAGTGGCAGAGAAACCCCGTACACCTATGAAGAGCAGCAAAAGTGAAACCCAGGCCATGCCATCGCCACGGTAATGAAATACCACATATTAAAAGAATAAATAAATATATAAACCGCCTAATTTTTTAAAAAATGCATTTCTATATCTACATTTTTATTATTTTTTGATAAATATTTTGAACATTTATTTTTTTTTTTTTACATTTTATTTTACTTTTACAATGCACAGTGATCAATATCTTTGTAACTGTGCCAGTGTTCACTCAGCCTGATGTTAAAAGTGGCCATTAAATAAAACACACAACATATGAAATTAGAACAGGAGTAAGCAAAACATGCTATCAACAGCTGGACAGGATAAAAAAGCTCAGTGGAATAAGGCAGCATCATGCAGAGTAGGACATTTAGAAAGCAGGCAATTAATACAAAATGTCAACCATACAGTCGGCACAAACAGTTAAAACATGACAACATAAAATCACTTTAAAAGTTAAATGCATCACTTCCTTCATTATAGATGTACCCAGACTTTTTAAATGTAAAACACTTGAATAAACTGACTAGTTGTTCAATAAAATCTGCAGATTAACTGTATTTTATTGCGTTTTTGCTATCCTTATTGGTAGGCTTGGTATTTTTTGAGAGAGGATCTATCCAATATCTGCTCTTTTAATGTTTCTTCTATTGTGTATTGTGTTTTCACAGTATGTAAATGTGTATTAATGTCTCCTATCTGGATGTGATATGTTGAGTTTTAATGTACCTTTTTAAATAGATTTTGCACATGCAAACCAAAGACAAGTCTTGAAGAACTGAATTAAAAACTATTTAAAACTCATTTTGAATAGTTAAGGTTTTAGCAAAGATTCATGTTTGGCAAGTAGTGAGCATATGACTGGATAAATGAGACTTGGACTACCGTATTTTTCGTACTATAAGGCGCAGCGGATTATAATTATATTAAGCGAAACAAAACGATCAGATAAGTCAAACTTTATTCAATTCATTTAATAACTCAGTAACTCTCAACATTTTCAGTTGTAACACATGAAATACAAAACAATACACTCACTTTTCAGTTCATTGCTCTTCCACAAATCCATCAAATCCTTCATCATCAGTGTCTGAGATAAACAGTTGGGCGATTTTAAGTGCGCCTTATAGAGTGAAAAATACGGTATACTGTATGAGTTGTGTGAGACTTTGGAAAAATGGATGTTCTAATATAGTTTTGCTGCCGTTAAGCACAGCCCCCTTTTACTCCAATTCAAGACTTTTGTCCGTTTTCTTTAAGAATTCATGTTAACACATAGTTGAATGTGAATATTTTGGAAATTCTTTTGTGACACAAAAAGATAAAACACTTTGTCCAATGTACAAAACAAATAAAAAATATAATATACACAATAAACCAAGTACAAAAAAATAGAGAAATATTTTAAAAATTAAGTTAAAAGTGTTGACGTTGTGTATGATTAACACTGCAAAATCTCTTCAGTAAGCTTAAGATGTTTGCTGGTGCTCCAATATCGCAAGCAGACGCCATTTGAGCTTCCTATTTTTCACCCCCCAGGCTGGACGGAGGCCACACGCCCAGACAGAAGCGCGTCAGCACTCCCATGAAGGAGCGACAACTGTCCAAACCTTTGAGTGAGCGCACCAACAGCTCAGACTCGGAGAGATCCCCGGAGCTGGGGCACAGCACGCCGGTAAGTTAGCGTCCTTTACAGGTTCTAAGCTACCTAGCTACAGCTAGGCTTGTCGCGGTAGTCAATGTTACCGGCGTTACAAGGTGGTCAGGCACACGCCAATTACATTATATACCCACCACCCCCCACTGTCACTTGTCACTTTTCCAGAGATAAAACCTATTTACTTCATTTTGGTGTATCAGCAGCTTGTTATCAATAGATGGTCGAACGACATTCGCTACAAACCGAAAGTGAATGCGTCTGTACCATACGGAGTCTCAGCTCAGAGTAGCAGGTGTCATATTTCACACACACAGGATGAGGAAGTTGACATACCGAGATGTTAGAAGAAACCTAAAGCTGTAAGAGAATCATAATGTTAATGAGGCAATCGCCGCAAGGAGGACGGAGCGGTCCCAGTGTGCGGTGCAGCGGCGCCTGGTAACTTCAGACCCCGCAGCAAAAGCTGAACCAGAGAGAGGCCAGACACACCTGACAGTGAAGATCGAAATAAGCATGCTACATATATTGACCGTCATCTTTTCTCTGCAGCAAGGACCTTGGTAAATGGGGCGCCTGCTCTACCAAGTGAATACAACAGTGCCCTAACCGTCATATTTACTTGAAAAACGTCCAGTGTAATTGGTAACGTGCTGTAGAAAGTTTATCAACTGGTGGGAACTCTTGGGACTCTGCTCCAGCTCCGCTTTAACTAGCTTTGTTTGAGGGCGTGCCAAGCCAGCCACTAGGCAGTTGCGTTACTTGGTGACAACACCATGTTATGGAAGAAGAGGCGGGGCTTCCAGCGAGGTGTTTCGGTCAGTTCAGGAGCAGTGTTTCTGTGGGGGGAAAGTAGCTCACTTTGACGTGGGCTTTGGGCTTTGCACTTTGCAGACCTTTTACATGCACTAAAAACTCTATTACACACTACAGGAAAGGGGAAAAGAATAACACCTTGCATACATCATCATGCTGCAGTTAAGAGATTTACTCTTTGTTCTGTGTCGTCCTCTACTCGCCCCCTCGTCTTTTCCCAAAGTAAAGAGCACAAATTTGTCCTGATAATCTATGACTCGCCTGCAGCTCAGAAATGAATTATGTATGTGCTCATGAGTCATCCGTAGAGTTAATGTGTTGCTGTAGGGGCGGTTATGTACTCAGCATGTGTGTGTTTGTAGCTCCTGAGGAAGGCAGTGTACGACCAGCTGAACCAGATTTTGTTGTCGGACTCCGCGCTCCCAGAGAGCCTGATCTTGGTCAACGGCACCGACTGGCAGGGGCAGGTAAGTGTGTGTGTGAAGCATTTCCCCAACGACATTTCGTGGCCGTTTTTCCATCATGCATCTTACTTTTTGTGTGTGCGTTGCAGTACGTTGCAGAGCAGCTGCAGGTGCAGAGACACCCGGTGGTCTGCACATGTTCGTCGGCTGAAATCCAGGCGGTGCTCTCCGCTGTGCTAACTCGCATTCAGAAGTTGTGAGTGTTTTCGTGAAAAGCTGACATTCAAACACACACACGCTATCTGACTTATAGCATCCCTCGGTTTGTGGGATGACTCATCTCCTTTGTCATTTTTCCAGCTCTAAGACGTATTTTTCTGTTTTCTGTCCTCTGTTTGACCTTCTTCTCCTCTCCTCCTCCTCGTCTTTTCCCTTATCTAGAGCATTACTACTCTTTGTGCCAAAACAATACTTTTTACATCTCCTTTATCTCGCCATCCCTTCACTCTCTCTCTTCCCTCTCTCTCTCTTTCACAATATTTATTTTACTTTATTTGACTTTGCCAAAACTTAAAAAGGAAAATAGGGGATATACTATAACAAAGACATGGCAAACATTAAAGAGGATCATTATATAGCTGGTATAAATCCAATCTGAGACAAATACATAAATGTTAGAGGCTCAGTTTTGATTTTATACAGAAATGTTTGTTTTTCACAGTGGGCAACCTCCACATCTGAAAAGTGAAGCCAGTGCTGAAGTGCCTTAAACTTGCATTCTTTGCATCAGCCAGCAGGGGGCTACTTGTATAGAAGTCTATGAGAAAATGAGCCTACTTCTCACTTGATTTATTACCACAACAAACATCGTAAACATGAGTTTATGGTCTCAGTCGTTACTTTCAAGTCTTCTTCAATACAGCATGATGTTCAATTAGTAAATAATGGTCCCATTTAGAGTCAAACAGACCATAAAGTAGGGGATGCTTTAGTGCGTGGCTGCCTTTTACCTTTTTTACATTTTCCAATCTGGGAGGTGTCCATATCTTCATCTTAGAACTGCTGCGTTTGTCAGGTTGTCAGTTCATGAAAGTTAATTGTAACATTTTGGCCGCCTAAAAATGTCTTATTTAACGTTTACTTAACTCCACCCTCTCATGTCCCCTCTTTGGGTTTTGGACTGTTGGTTAGACAGGTCATTTGAAGACGTCACATTGCGCTCATGGAAGTTGTGATGGACATTTTTTCACCTTTTTCTTTCCTTTTTTTTTTTTTTAGATGAAACAGTGATGGAAATGCACCTCTGTTTTAGTGTCTAACCATAAGTGATTTCCATAGACTGGATATAAGAAGTGGCATTTAGGCTGTCGCCATCTTGTTTTTTTTTGCAACCAGAAGTGACACGAGAGGGTACAACAAGTGAATACTGAATGAGACATTTTTAGGCGACCAAAATATTATTAACTTTGATGAACTGAAAACACAAAGTGAAAGTGTTAAAGATGTAAGACAAAAACACAGCACCCAGACTGGACAACGTTGTGATAACAACCTGTCAATCACAAGATAGCCACGGCCTAAAGCATCCCCAGCTTTATGGTCTATTTGACTCTAAATGGGAACATAATTTACTAAATGAACATCATACTGTATTGAGGAAGACTTGAAACTAGTGATTGAGACCATAAACTCATGTTTAAAATGTTTACTGAGGTAATAAATCAAGAAATAGGCTCATTTTCTCAGACTTTTATACAATCAGACGTCCTGCCGGCTATTAGAAAGAATGCAAGTTTAAGGCACTTCAGCATTGGTTTCACTTTTCAGACCCGGAGGTAGCCCACTGGACATAGCAAGTAATTTGAGGACGTAAATGTCCTACCAGTTGAATTTGTAGCAGGTCAGTTTGCTGCATGATTTGTTTCATTGTCTCCACTTTGATGGATGAGACCGTGTGGTGAAGCCATAGTGGATCCGCCTCAACACAGCACTGATATAATGCCTCTCTCTCTTTGTCTCTGTAGCTGTAACTGTAACTCATCCATGCCCAGAGCAGTGAAAGTGGCGGCTGTGGGCAGCCAGAGTTACCTGGGAGCCATCCTGCAGTTCTTCGTCACACAGCTCGCCAACAAGACATCCGACTGGCTCAACCACATGCGCTTCCTGGTTGTGCCTCTGGGTAAGAGAGCCTGCTTGTTAGCGATTAGGAAACTGCTGCAGAGTCATACTGCAGCAAAGGATTTATTATTTTTGGGGGAGGGGGTACTGTCTGGGGAGTAACAAGCCTCTGTTCTTTCATTTTTCAGTCACTTGTGTTCATGCTGATTTAGTTTAGAGGAATATTGTTTCTTTGTCTCAGTAGCTTGAAACGTGCAGTTACGCCTCTTTAAGTTTTTGTTGTTGCTCAATCCAGTCCACTATCTTTTCCTCCCTTCTCTTTTTCTCCATCTCCTTCATCAGGCTCCCACCCGGTTGCCAAGCACATCGGTGCCCTCGACAACCGCTACAGCTCCTCCTTCCTGGACGGGGCGTGGAGAGACTTGTTCAGCCGCTCCGAGCCGCCGCAGACAGGTACCACCCGTCGTACGGTACAAACACACCGCAACCTCAGCGGGCGATGATCTCACAATAAAGACACACAGATTTCTCCTTCTCACTTCCAGATCAGCTGGATGTAGCGGCGAGAATCTCGCAGTACATTAGCGGAGCCACGGTCACACACCAGCTGCCCATCGCTGAGGCCATGCTCACCTGCAAACACAGGACGTGAGTACGGACGACACACAAACATAAACCACAGCAGTTACTTTTTTATCTAACATCTGTTCTTTCTCTCCTTTTCCAGGCGAGATGAAGACTCCTATCAGAAGTTTATTCCTTTTATAGGGGTAAGATTTTGCTCCTGAATTGATGCATTACTGCTGATTATTTCGATATTTTGCTGATGTCCCTTCTTGCTTTCCAGGTAGTGAAGGTCGGTCTTATCGAGTCTGGTCCTTCTCCAACAGGTTAGTGTTTAGAAGTAGTTTCAACACATGTCACAAAGTGATTAAGCTGCAGCTGATGATGCGATATTGTGCATTTTGTTTTGTGGCTTTCAAGGAGATGCAGAAGAGGGCGTGGCGGTGAGCTTGGCGGTCCCCTCCACGTCTCCCCCTCCCACGGCTCACCCACAGGGATGATTAAAGAGGCCGCCACGCCTCCCTCCTCCCCCTCTATGGGCAGCGTCCTCACAGTACAAGGGTAAACCTGACCTCCTCCTTTCTTCCTCTTCTTCCTCTCTCTTTATCCCTTTTCACCCTCTTTATCGGTGGAGGAACTCAGGCTGTTCTCATACACCGTTAGTAGCTATACCTACGAACAGTAAGTCACTGTAATTCACATATATTTATTCAACAAATTCAATTTGTATATAATCCATCTATTCGTGAGCCAGGAAGAATAAAGAACAACAAACTCAGAGTAGAGAGGAGGTCAGGGAGGAAAGATTTTCACCCAGAAGGCCCGTCTTCGTATCCCCATGTGAAACCAGAATTCACCACTGATTTATTTGTCCCGTTACTTCCGTACTTAAGTTCACTTCTGGTGTTTTTTTTCTTTTTTCTTTTTTTAAATAAAGATTTGTTAGCAAAAGGCTTATTTTACAATTCAGTTCCAGCACATATCAACATTTCTTTTTTTGTTTTTAAAACAAACCAGACATAATAAATAAAATAAAATGATATAAGAAATTAATAATTCTAAAAAAAAATGTGATTGACATTGATAATTAACCTATTTGTATCAAATATACTTTAACTACATAATAATAAAAAATTACAATAGAGTAAATGAAAATATAGAAATATAAAATACATTCAAAGTAATGATTGAAATAATAAAGAAAAAATATTAGAAAATTAAGAAACATAAAAAACATGTAATAAATAATAAACACACATATCTAGTGCACATACACGTTCATAAATCTGAATGCATCAGTAGCGATAATGGTTTGGAGAAATCATAATAGTAGAAAGCAAAACCGCATAAAATCCCACCCACCTCCCCAGTATAGCTCGTATGAGGATATGTTGATGAAGTATTTATCCTAAAATTCTAAAAACTCTGATACCACAATGTAAAAATAGTCCATTTCTCTTCAAAATATGCAGTATCATCAGTATAAAACAGTATAAAAATTAATTTCTGAGTGATCATTTATTTCACTGGTGTTAGATAATTTATTTGCTCATGTTTAAGCAGTGCTTTAATGTTATTGGTGGACCAGGTAGTGCTCAGTGTGACTGCATTACACACCATTGGGTGCAATTAACTCTGGTTTATGCTTCATATTGTATGTTTTATATGTAAAATTGTGACTGAAAAAAGGTTGCTGTCAGATAAAAGTCTAAAATGTTGATGTTACTTTCGAAACTGAGTTGTAACGCAGATTTTAACACCTTCATACCATGTATCTGTTAGTTCTATAAGCAACGAGGTGCATGTTTCACTGCCAGTTTTGTCAACCAGTTTAACTTGACTGGGCACCAGTTCTAAGAAGTGAGAGGACTCTTATCACTATCAGCAGCAGCACGACTTGACTCTCCTTCATGCTTACTATTGTTGAAGTGTCGCACAAATAATGATGCCTGTTAATCACTTTTTATGATGTAAAAACAATGTGTAGAAAACAGACGTTGGTTTTTCATACGTCAGCGGACAAATTTGCCTCATCTTTGTGGGTCTTTAGACTGCAGTGGAAACGCAGACAATTATTGCCAAGAAAAGTTGTTTCTGGGACTAAAAGTCCCAAGAACTTTGGGTGGAAACTCGTTTTTTGATACTTCAGATGTATTTTATTCTGTTTGATTCAGCTAATTTTTGCTGCTGCAGTCCATCTCTGAAGAGTCGCACAGACTGCAGCTGCGTCTGATCTAAAGTTTCTGTTTCTCCCTCTGCAGAATATATACTTGGTGCAATATGATGTAGTCCAACTTTTATTTTTAAAGCTGGTTTTGATTTTAAATGAATTGTGTCAGATCAGGTGCTGCAGAAGCTGACAAGTTGCCTGTTCAGCAGAACTTCTCTTGACAAAGACCCCTCCTGATTTTAGATTTCATCCTTATATCTGTTCTTCTGCAACCAAAAACGGCTCTCTGAACGCTGCTGAAAGTGTCGACTGTAGTTTCTCAAACACTTCCTGTCCACAGGAGCCCCAGCATGTCTCACTGCGTGGATGCCATCGGCCTGCAGGTCGACTATTGGCTGGCCTCTCTGGCCGAGAAGCGGCGGGAGGGCGAGCGCCGCGACACGGGCTGCAAGAACACGCTGAAGAGCGCCTTCCGCTCGCTGCAGGTCAGCAGGCTACCAGGCGGGGGAAGCAGCGATCCGCAGGCCCAGGTCAGCACCATGGCCATGACTGTGGTCACCAAGGAGAAGAACAAGAAAGGTGAGATGAAGATGGACAGTAGAGATGTCCCAATAATATTTTTCCTTCCTGATACCAATTCCGATTCCTGATCTTGCAGTAAAAAAAATGTGTTATATATATATATATATATATATATATATATATATATATATATATATATACACTTATTATTAGTAGTAGTATAAAGTAGATTAAAGCGTCAGTAGGCAACAAGTTTTTGGCATCACTGGGCAAAAATTTCATAATAACCTTTCAGCATATTGTAATTCTGAGAGATAACTAGACTTGTGCACCTCCTCATGGCTCTGTTTTCAGGCTTTAAATAATCTAGCTTGAGATTTTGACCAATCACAGGTCATTTCTGTGCGCGAGCATTCCTGTTGGCTATGCTCCAGCTGGTGGGCGGTGCTTGCAGATCTCAATGTGGAGTTAAAGTAACAGAACATTAATTCATTTTTGGTCAGCGCCGCCTAGGTTTCGCGAGTGAGACGGCAGGTTGCAGCTCGGCTCTGATTGTTTTTCCTCCGGTCTGTGAAATCTTGCAGATGCCACATTAGGACCAACATAGCGGGACCTGACTCCTCCACTGTCAGGATATAGTGACCGTTTTCTAAACATAACTTTTTTGTAATCGTCTTTGCTCCATTTCTACCCACTGCTGCTTTAAACCCTGTGTTGTTTGCTGTCGTCACGTCACAAACTACCTGCAGTCAGTTCTTCTTCGCTGCTCTACAACTGTAGTTGCCAGTGGCAGCCATGATGAATTATTAATTTCATGTCCAATGTCCAAGTACATAATGACACACATTTAAAGTGCTTTTACAATTACTTTCCCTACCTCTCTCCAGTTCCTACCATTTTCCTGGGAAAGAAGCCAAAGGAGAAGGATGTTGACTCAAAAAGCCAGGTCATTGAAGGCATCAGCCGGCTCATCTGCTCTGCCAAACAGCAACAGACCATCCTGAAAGGTAACCCAGGATGGTTCTGTACCTCCACGTCTTTTATGTGTTTGTTTTTCTTTCCTTTTATTAGCTTTATTGCATCAGTCTTTTATTCAGCCGATATTTCTGTTACCCTGCAGTGTCCATAGATGGCGTGGAGTGGAACGACGTTAAGTTCTTCCAGCTGGCCGCCCAGTGGCCCACTCACGTCAAATACCTACCTGTCGGACTCTTCGGCTACAGCAAGCCCCCCTCCTAGGGGCGAGCTCCCGCCGGCTCCTCTGACCCCGACTTGACCTTCGACTCTCCTCAATCCTGTAACACCTATCACGCAAAGACCCCGCCTCATAGCAAGTGCATATCTGAGAGAAGACGTCGACGAGTGGCTGGACTTTTTCTTTAGTTGCATTTAGCTACAGTCTGTCTCTATGGAGAGGAGGAGGATGGTGTTGGGGTGCAGCATTCTTACTAGTCACTTTAATGCCCTTTTTTGTGTGTTTGTGTGTGCGTGGCGAGTGTGCATGCACACGTGAATGTACTCTGTGTTTGTGTGTGTGTGTGTGTGTGTGTGTGTGTGTGTTTAAAAGGGGCGTACAGCACAAGTTCATTAGCTAACTGCCATTTACGTTTCCATTCTATGGAATGCAATAGCATGCAACTACTCACGATTTCAAGCCCTTAAAGTCCGACCCTCAGCTTTTGACCCCTTCAAGGTCCCACTCACCTCGAGACCTGATCCACACGTGCATGCTCCGAATACACCACTCATGTGCCGGAAAGCAGTAACTCAAAATGATTATAAAAACAGGGCTTCAGTGTTTGCATGAGCCAGTGAAAACACATATAAAAACGTCTCCTCTGCTCACAATATGCAGTCAAATAAATGGCTTACATGTTCTCAGATACATCAACAGATGCCCTTCAAAACAGGCCCGTAATTATTGTTTTTATTTCAAGGGCTTCCATATAATTTAAAATATTTTTTCTGTACCAAAATAAATCATTTGGATGTCTATTGCCAAATGTTTCTTTTAAAAAAGAATATATAAAGGGGAAGTGTCTTTTTTTTATTGTGCTCATGTGAAAAATAGTAAAACCTTCCCTTTAACGCTGTTTCGTGATGCATAGTGTACATTTCTGTGACGAGTTACAGGATTTCAGGGCAGGGGCTACTGTGAAGTGCAGTTTTCTTTCTCTTATTTGCTATGCACTTATGAAGATACATCAAGGTGTTTGCAGAGTACAGCTGGTAGGATTAGATTAATTCAAGCAAATATGCAACCGGAAACAACAAAATGCATATTTAAACAGTCCAAAGCTCAGCAGCGTTGATGGGAATACAACGGATAAAATGGATGCTTTTCCATTAGAGCGCAAAAATGGTTAAACACCTGCAATAAAGCACAAAGTTGTTTGCCAGTTGTCCCCCAAATAATCGTTTATTTATTGGCAACAAATTGGCAGCTTTTTCTTTAGTAAAAACAGCAGACCTGGTCAAAAAAAAAAACTAATTTTTTAAGCATTTTCCATTTCACTTTAGACTCTGTAAAAACCTTAATTTTATCAGGAACAAAACAGAAGCCTTTGGGTTGAGTTATTCTGGCGCAGGTCTGTACCATGCTTTCTCTAGGATGTCGTGAGGTGACTCGTGTGTGTACAGTAACTGGTAACAAGTGTGCGTGTATGTGGTGAAATAAATGTGATGTGGTCAGAAACTTTGAAAAAAATCTCTAAATAGGAGGAGTACTTTTTCTACCGTGTGACAGAGGGCATGCAAATGGTATGTACGTGGTGATGTGTTCATTATCAATACTGATTATGAGATTAGGGCTGCAGTGGTCGTCCTGTTTACGTTGTAGCCTGGCACAAGGCGAAGGCAGGTTTTTGACCATTATTTGAACACTTTGAAAACAAATAAAATCACATAATAAACCTCAGTTGTATTGAAGTAACTGAAATTCAACTTTGGTGCAAATACAATAACATCGTCTGCAAAGTGATTTATAATAATTGTTCTAAAAGCAACTTAAAAAAAATACAAAGATCCCCAGGCCTGTAGTTCTGCCTTGCGTCACCTACATCGTAACACTCTCCATCTCCAGTAAAGTATTAGAAAAATATTTTTTTAATAGTGTTAATATTGCCAATGTCTTGATTTAAATGCTGTTTTTGTTGGTTTGAAAATAGATGATTTTTTTTTTCCCGTGTTGATGTTACAGTGTTAGTCTCAAACTTGGCTCATTTTTTCACCTGTTACATGGAGGTTCCACGCTGGAAGGTTTGCTTGTTTGTTCACTCTGTTTGGTTAACTGCTTGTCTGTCGCCACTGAACAAACATTCAGTCTGGTGTTGATTGATTAGAAGTACTTCCAAATATTCATATCTATTGAATTTAGTTTACACTTGCAATTTTAAGGCACAAGTTGTTATCATTTGGTGTTATTTGGCCTAAAACAGAATTGTTCCACCAGTCCAGAGTAGTCATTTTCAGTTCTGCATGAATAGATGACAGTTTTCTAAACTTTTTTGTGTACAAAAACAACAAAAAAGCAAACAGCCAGTGGGCCTCGTGAAAGCACCCTTCTCGATCATTTTTCTTCACAATTTGTGTTGTTGACAACCAGTTATGGGCTTCACAGACTGATGGATAGCCTCTCCACAAGGGCTGGCTTTCATTATTCCTCAATATCAGTGAGCACTGATGTACTGTAGTTTGACATCATTTCATTCCCAAAGCAATTATGCAGAGAAAAAAATGTCCAATCATATTGGTACAACTTTAAAATAACCCAAATTTAGAAATGGGTTATAATTTGCCACTAATGACTTCATTAATGTTGAATAATTACAAAATGCATTATAGTTCAGGATTGAGCTATTATGCATGAATTGGGTTGCCAATTTGGTTAGTGCACAGTACATCAATATAAAAACAATTTAAAATGTTAAATAAATGTTTTTTAAAGCTGTACTTATACATTTTTTATATTGACAGTGGGTCAGATTACTAGATGTGATGTGAAAGGTGTGGCTCTTAGTGACAAAACCACAGAAAATCATCACCGATTTCAACTAAAAGCCTGGTGTACACAACCTGCTCATCACCAAACAGCAGATGAATCAGTTGGCTACTAGCTTGTGAAGATAGTGGAGCATTTAGCAGCTAAAGAGCCAGATATTTCCCCTCTGGAATTGGTGGAGACCAAAAACAGAGCTAAAATAAGAGTGAATATTGGACTTAAATTCATCAGGTGGATAGAAACACAATGTAAAATGAACTGCTGGATGTGAAAATAGACAATTGTTTGCTGAATTGTTCACCATTGATAACTTAATGAAATGACAATATGTCAGTGTTGTGTTCACAGCTTATTTCTGCTGCCCTGAAGAGGCAAAAAAAGTCAAATAACGCTGCTGAAATATTGAAATGTTTTCAACTTTCATTAAGCAATTAGGCCTGCAATTGTTCATATTAACAAGTCAATCGGGTTATGAGGAAAATGCATTAATTAACTTAAAGATTAATGTAAGCTGGTATGGCTATAGATGTACAAAAAAGGGTCATGTCTGGAAGGTAACCCACAAATTGCGAAAACTTGTAGGCCAGCCAGGATGTTAGCATCGCCTTGGTTACCTGGACAAAAGGCCGATGGGATTTTTCCATTGGGTTTTGGATTTTTACTCTGTGGCAAACAAGCCTTACGTACATGTTTTGTTCAGCAAGATAATCTCCACAAATGAACACTTCTTTTATGATTTTTGAAGCGTGATTACAGTCTGTAGAAGTAAAAAGCTAATGCCGTTTAGTAGCCTCATTTAACCACTTATTAGCAACCACCTTTTACAAGACACACAAAGGCTTCAGAATTTAGGAGTCAGATATTTACTGACATATTTTATAGAACGAAACAATAAAATCTCTTATGCTTGTGTTAACCACAGACTTTATTTTGGACATCTAACTAAAAATTGCCATTGACTTCCAGATGAAGGGACCAGAAGTGCTGAAATTGCTAACTCATTTCGTGATTTTAGGACTCATTCCTGCAGCACTCTATTCCTAGCCTTCACCATTCTAGGTCATTTCTTAACCTTCACCATCCTGTGAGTTTTGC
The DNA here is from genome assembly GCA_947000775.1 of Pterois miles. Classification (NCBI taxonomy): domain Eukaryota; kingdom Metazoa; phylum Chordata; class Actinopteri; order Perciformes; family Scorpaenidae; genus Pterois; species Pterois miles. The sequence continues at coordinate 1,773,737 of CAMQGK010000008.1, forward strand.
AACTTGTAGGTTACCTTCTTGACATGACCAACAAAATCTGACAACCCAAAACTTAACATACTTTATTCATTTTAATAGCTTTTTGACATTTAATAAAGTCATTAGTGACAGTTTTTTTTTAATTGTGCTTTATTATGAAAGGATAATTTTGTTTTTTATTTGAAAAATGGATTTCAAAAAGATTTTTTTTCCAAAATTTATACACAGGATGAAATGCTTGTTTTTTTTAATGTAAACTTTAACCATGGAGGTCAGTGATCTTCTATCTGCTGTTAGCTGTTAGCCCAATTATTGCAATGATGTGAATCTAAACTTTGCCTTAGTGGTATAAAATCTCAGTTTATTGACGTCTCTTTTGCTTGCAGCCTCCACAGAGAGGTCAAAGGTCAGCTGACTCTCACTGATTGAACTGAACTTGGGAATATTCTACTGAAACAGAAGCATTAAAAACAAAATCACTGCCAAAACTACAATGTGAAGAAATTGTGATTATATACAGATAGACTTTGCTGACAACTGAAAACACATTAACAACAAAGTGATCCTTGTTCTGAAGTCATCATTTCAATGTTTGGAGGAACTGAATGCTTTTTGTTTTTATCACCACTTCATCTTTCATCAGCCATGTTTTCCATCATTCTTACAGTTTACACATTTTCCTAGTCTCTTAAAAAAAACGCTGGTTGTTCTGTATGTAACTTGTTCCTGTGTGTTTTTACCTGTACCTCTGTACCTGTGTCGACCTGTATTTGTAACGATGGTTCCTCTGTCCTTTGTGGTTAGAGATTAGAAGCTGTTTGGTCCATCAATAATCTCTGTCAGTGATCAGCAGTGTCTTTTCTCTCCACCGTCCTCAGATATACCTCTGATGATGAGGGAGGCTTCTTCACCAGGCTTCCACAAGCTTAGCTTTCTAACAAAAACAAAAAAATGATATTGTCCCCATTCCCTAACAGCTTGTACATTCTGCCGTCTGTCCTCATGGGAATGGGGTTTGCCTATGAAAGCAGTAGATTTCTGCTCGGAGCAGAGCGTCCTAAGCTTGTGGACTCGTGGAGAGTATTTTGCACATGCCATTGTTTCTTCAGCAGCAGTCTTCAGCTTTTTTGCCTTCTGCCTATAACAATAATTATAATAAACTATAATGCTTGTACATATCAGATAGTACTTGTTATATTGTATTCTGGTTCTGTTTTTTTTTTTTCTTAAGTTGACATGTTTTGTAGTACTGCTTTTTCATGATTACGTATGTCAATCAAACAGATGTGGGATGAAAAGTGGAAGTGTTCATTGTTTCATTTGTTTTTTAAAATAAAAATATTCCTGATTTGTAGCTCAGTCTCTTGTTTTTGACTATAGGATATGTATGTTTTGTGTGTATGTGTGTTTGTAGCTCATATAGCTTCTTAATACTTTGCTAAAACGGTGGTAAGTTTCAAATATATAACACTAATTTAAGAAGGATGAGCAAAAAAACTAAGTTATGGAACAAATGGGGTTGCAAGGAAAAATAAGATATAAGCCAGTAACCCTGCAATTAAATTTCACAGACAACAGATATTCTTACAGAGCTTATCATGCAGGACAAACAAATACACTGATTTTACCCCAATTACACCAAATAGTGACATACAGTGATACTTACAGGGAGTTAGATGAATAAAAAGTGCTTTTTATTGAGGCTAAACAATTAAAATGGGTCAACATTATATTTCAGAAGGTGACAGAGTAAATAAATAGTGCACAGTGCTTGCGATGCAGGTCAGTGGTACACAGTGGGCCTCCCACTGCCCTGATGCCCTCTTTGGCCCCTTGAATGGGGCCTCTACCCACAATACAACACAAAGAGTATGAGCATAGTGAGAGGCTTCACTTCCCCTTACATCCTGTTATGTGAAAAAAAAACAGTTAAATGATTTAGTTAATTTGTTTAATGTCCTTTTTGTCAATGACTTAGTCAGCTGTAACATACTTTTTTAGTAGAAAAAAACCTCTGGATGGGGCCTCTACTAGACAGAGCAACACAAAGAGTATGATCATAGCAAGAGGATGTACTTCCCTTTACATCCTGTTATGTAAAAAAAAAAAGTTAATGATTTAGTTAATCTGTTTAATGTACTTTTTGGCTATGAGTTAGTCGGTGATAACTTACAGTGTTGACGCCAAATCAACCTGCTAACACACATTAAAAAAAAAATCACCTCTATGAGAAAATCTAGTGTTACAGAAGATGCTAGTCGATAGTTAGCTAGTTGCGGCACTTCGGCTATACGCATGCGCAAGATAATCTCCCGACCCGCTTGGAAAATGGAGAAGGTGATTCATCTTAATATTTTGTTTCGTCTTTGTTTGTTTAATTCTGGGAGACCAGCCATTTTTCGTCTTCCAGCTGTCTCATCTGAAGCACATGGACTACAGCATCCCTTTTTATCGCCGTGTGAAGCTTTTTGAGGGGATGACTACTCAGTAAGGGCACATTTAAGAACTTCCTTGCTGTCCTCCATTGTCAAGTGACAGTCTGGGTAAGTAAAGGTGAAGCAGGAGGTAGTTTCCGTGAGGAGCTGGCCAAGGCGAGTGTTAGCTAACTTACAGACTGTCTGTAATCGTATTAAACTTAATTGAATGGCCTGACAGCCGAAATCGGCGGGCCTTGTGCTGGCCAAATAACGTGAGAAGCGTGAAGTGAACAAGACAGTTAACCTCACGGTAGTTCTTAGCAGCTAGCTAACGTTAGCTTCCTTCAACTGTTAGCGTCAGTTACTAGCTAGCTAACATATCCATTGCTTTGCTAAATGGCGTTTTAGGAATAAAGGACCGTGCTTTCATTTAATAGCGTAATATCCGCCTCCCCGACAACCTGTATTATCATGTTGGCAGCGTACTTCGTCCTAATTTGCGGACTACTCTCTGAAAATGAGGTTTTATTTTGAAAAACACACCCGGAAGCAGTCTGTTTTGCACTGACTTGACACTAGTCTGTCCGGAGCATCACAACACTGTACTGCTGCTTTGTTCGAGGGACAGAAAGCATCGCACTTGTCTTCGATGAAGGTAAATACACGGATACACAATATTTAAATGAGCTTGCAGACGTGGTTATACAGGTAAAACGGATATACGTGTAGGAAGCTGTCAGATTAAACGTCGTTACATCCTCGACGAGGTCCGTGAATGTGTCACCTGCAGTGTTTTTAATTATGGAACAGCTGTTTTAAAATGTCCCTTATTATTTTCTTATCTGTGCATATGGTTAATAGGATACAGTCGACTGATATAATGTGCATCAGAGTGTGTTGTGTAACATCATGGTGCTCGGGCCTGCACTGTTTACAAACAGTTTACAGTCGGAACCAGACGTTTCAACGCGTTTTCAGTGAAATTATTGTAGGAATCATCAGTTATATGTTTGTCCTGTTTGAACAGTGCTCTCCATTGTCGGTCACCTTGATTGATATGCTGCCAAGCCAAACACCGCCGCCCTTCCCGGGCTCAGGCCTCAACCATCCACCGGCTCACTTATTCATTTGTGGCTTAAAATAGTCAAATTAAAGATGCCTGGATGGGTGATGACATTCATTTCGTGCTGCTTTTGTTTTTGTCACAGCTCCGCTCTCTGCATTAGGTGCATTTGAAGGGAAGTGTGAATATTGGTGCATTGCAGTGAGTGTATGAGGCGGATGGGAGGGGGGAGAGGAGGATGGGTGAGAGAGAGAACTAGACAGACAGAGAGAGGAGGGAGGGAGGAGGAAGGAGAGAACAGGTGCTCCTCCATCATCAAAGCAGAGAAAGTCACGATGTTGCACAATTGGCTCCTCTGTCCTCCTCATCCTGCTGCAACGGTTTCATTTACAGCTGGTCAATATTTCCCCACAGGCTCCATGATAGGAAGTGAGTATATACTGTGTCAGATCTCTCTGTCTGGATCTGTACAACTGTGACACATGTGGATATGACAACATGGAGCTTTCCATATATTGTTATCCAAGCATCAGCTTGAATGTCTTGTCTTGAATGTCAGTGAACATTCATGATGACCAATCACATGAGTAATGATTTCTTTTTAGAGCCCACACTGCTTAGAATGAGTAGCCTCTGAACGCATCAAGTCCAAAACAAAATTTCATCACATATTGTGCTTTAAAAAGTTATTGAAAAGGTGGCAGAAATCAACGAATAATATTTCAGAATAATTGTTTAAAGCTTCGTGAGGCTGAAAGTTTTTGGCATCATTGGGCAAAACAAAATCCATGATAACCTTTCAGCATATTGTAATTCAAGTGTTCTGAGAGAAAACTAGACTTTTGCGCCTCCTCATGGCTCAGTTTTTAGGCTTTAAATGATCTAGCTCGTGACGGTAGACTGGTCAATCACAGGTCATTTCAGAGAGAGAGTGTTCCTATTGGCTGTGCTCTGGCTGGTGGGCGGTGCTTGTTATTGCCTCAGCAGATCTCAACATGGCTGCCGGGTCACACACTTTCTCATTTTACAGAAATAGGCACTACAGTAACAGAATATTGATTCATATTTGATCAATGCTGCCTTGTTTGATTTCATAATTGACTGACAGCTGCTCTGAGACGGCAGGCTCCAGCTCGCTCTGATTGGTTGTTTTGCTCCGGTCGTTTTGCTCCGGTCTGTGAAATCCTGCAGATGCCATCAGGAGCACTGGAGGAAACAGTGGCACATGATTTTTTCAGATTCATTCATTCAGCCTCATGCACTACTGTGAAGATATAGTGACCATTTTAAATTGCATTTGCTCCAGTTGTAACCACTGCAGCTTTAAGTCATTTATCAAACAACAATAACCAAAATTTGCTCGTACCATCTCCTCAAAATAGAGCTTTTCTTGTAATTCTTTTAATGTTTTTTGTAATTGTAAAAATATTTTATGGTTTTGGACTGCTGGCCAGACAAATAAAAGGAATTCAGAGGAGTCGCTTTGGACTCTGGGTAGGGCTGGGCAATATATCAATATTATATCTATATCGTGATATGAGACTTGATATCTTCTCAGATTTTGAATGTAGTGATGAGTGCTGAATTACAGTAAAGTGATACCAAACTGTTCTAACTGTTCTATTATTTGCCTTTACCAACTTTGTCAATATATCCAAATTACCAATGATAAGTTATCACAAATCTTATTGTCTTGTCTTATTAATAATAATAAAAAAGAGATTAATTGATTTAGAAAATAATCTTTGGTTGCAGCACTGATTCAGTATTAATGTAGTGAGTCAGTGATACAGGAGTTTATATTTAGGTTTGTCTTGAGATTAAACCAGTCTGTGGTTATTAGCATGAACATTGAAACATAAACATTTTGATTAGTATCCTGTAATTTTGGTTATTAAAGAATTGTGCTTGTGATTTTTGTCATTATCACCTTATTCTGAGTCAGTCTAATTCACTGTGTATTGTAGCTTGCATTATTTTATGTCTTAAATTGTGATTTTGCTTTTACTTGTGTGATTTTTCTTTTTTTACTATACGTATTTATTGAGCATCACTGAAGGAAATCCAAGCCAGTGATTGCATTGTTGTGTATATGATAATTAAAGAAACTTAACTAAATCTCTACTGGAACAGCTGCTCTGTTGAGTGACAGCATCTCATTTTAATTGGCTTTAATGGCAGCTGCTGCGTCAGATCAGCGGAATCCTCTTGTACTAATCTGAATTTAATATACATACAGTATACTACTCACACGTTATCACTTTCCATTTAGTCTAACTACCCAAGGGATATGTTATGCAATTCTGAAATAGAAACCTGTTATCTAGCCGCTGCCCTGTTTGTAACTGCAGAGAAAGATGGAGAAAGGGGAGATCTGTGGGAAAGCTTTCTGCAGCAGCAACTTGTTCTTTGTGATCTTGACCGTTCTCTGTTTTTGTGTCATCTACTTCCACATGACCTCAGACGAACAGATGAAGGATGTAGTTGCACTGAGCAGCTCATATGTGAATTGCGAGAACGTCGAGCAGGACAGGACACGAAAAAGACGATGCACAATCAGGAAAAATACATCCCATATATATTTTAAAAAATGTCTGTTGTCGTCATCTTTGTGTTCGTTTCCTTTCCCCACAGTGTGTATGAAACCAGGCAATGTCCACCATGGTGTATCCACGCGAAGAAGCCCTGGAGCGACTGAGCCAGGATGAGATCGTCCTCAACACTAAGGCCGTCATGCAGGGCCTGGAGACGCTGCGCGGCGAACATGCCCAGCTCCTCAACTCTCTGCTGGACTGCACCCAGCCACCCGTCGCCCAGGAGAAATCTGGGCTGCTCCGCAAGAGTCTGGAGGCCATTGAGCTGGGCCTGGGAGAAGCACAGGTAAGAGTCACAAACAAGCCAGTAATAATTTATTTAAAACAAATTGCCACATCTTTTCAATTTCAGCCTAGTACATGTAAAATTTCCCTCTCCCGCAGGTGATCATCGCCCTGTCGAGCCATCTGAGCGCCGTGGAGTCGGAGAAGCAGAAGCTACGCGCCCAGGTGCGCCGGCTCTGCCAGGAGAACCAGTGGCTGAGGGACGAGCTGGCGGGGACGCAGCACAAGCTGCAGCGCAGCGAGCAGAGCGTCGCCCAGCTGGAGGAGGAGAAGAAGCACCTGGAGTTCATGAACCAGATCAAGAAGTTCGACGATGACGTGTCGCCCTCGGAGGAGAAGAGCCAGAGCGCCGGCGGCGGAACCGGGAGCGGAGGAGACACTTCAAAGGACAGTCTGGATGACTTGTTCCCCAACGATGATGACCAGGGACCAGGTATGTTATCAGACCTCAGACAGGCCTCAGCTGTGATATGGGAAATGGTAACAAGACACAGTTTATAGTAGGACTGCATGTAACAATCATTTTATCAATTAATCTGGAGATTATTTTCCCTCTTGCTCAATGTTAGGTATTCAAATTGCGCGTTTAGTCTCACCAACAATTCAAAACCCAGTTGGGTTACAGGCTACATGGTCATTTTAGGTGTAGAACACTTGACATTGAGGTGAGAGGACTTTCATGTCAAGTGTTTTTCATGTCAAAATTCAGCTCTTATGTGTTATCTTATAGTCTTTTACACAGTAGGTTTGTAAGTAAGAGCTATTACCATTAAAACGTATGGTGGGAGCGCTATAGCTGAGTTTTTTCTAAGCTAGGCTACAAAATGTGGCTGTTAGCTTAGTTGTTGGGTTTTGTTCCCACATGTAACTGAAGTTGTAACTGAGTTTATTATTATGTAGGAATAAAAAATGCACTTTGTAGGAATGATTTTTCCTGATGATGTTCTCTCAGTGCAGATGTATGAAGTTGTTGCATTTCAATGAAACTTTTTGAATTAATCTTTAAAGATTGCCCCCATTTTCTACTTTTCCCCATTAAAATAACAGGGACAACCAACCTGGCAATGAGGGTGGTTGTCACAGTTACGCAAGATGTATTTAACAGTCTCTCACTTTTGAGCAGAATCTCAAGGAGAGTAAAGTCTCTCCATCCTTCCTAAGTGTGACGACCAGCCCCATTCTCCCCTACTTGTAAATTAAATCTCTTTTGATGGATTGATCAATTATTGACTAATTGTTTCAGCTCCATTTTATAGTGCATGTATGTCATGGGAGGGATGGAAGAACTATTTCGTATAAAACAAATGCCTAAACTAAGGAATGAAGCTAATCTACCGATCCAGAAATGAGGATCCAGTTTCCTGGACCAGGGGCCTGATACAGGAGGAGAGTAACCGGTAGTGGTAGACCACAGGAAGAAGAGATAATTGGGTAGCCATAATGCCTCGCAGACCTTTTCCACAATGATTCCTTCTTCCACACAGTTACCTGCAGGTTGAAAGCGCTGCAAGAGAATCAGTGCTGTTTTTATTTAAAGTACTTATCGTCAAAATAAAATCACTGAGAGCTCAGTACAGTCATTCCTTTCAGTAACCCAAATGTCAAGGCCTCAACTGCTCTGATGCCTGAAATGTAAGAAACAATCTCAAGTGTTGTATAAGTGGCAAAAACACACAGTTTACCCCTCAACTGTGATATAAATAGGATGCTACACTTAGCTGTGGTTTGGTTAAATTGCTGTCTAAGCCGATGCTCAGGCTTGTTAATGGATTTGTGGATCTGTGCAGATAGAAAAGGTCACTGATGCGGTGCGATACATTACATAGCGTGTTTAGCTCTCATCTCCATTAACCAGACAGCAAGTGCTCTTCACTTTTGATGTCTTCAATTATTAATAACTGAATATGCGTCTGTGAAGTTTTATTTCATAGCTTCAAGTCAACTGAACATTTGGCCACATGTATAAATATTCCTTTTCTATTATATATAAAGATGAAGATCTTGCTTCTGATCATTTCAGTTCATTCATTTTCTGATTTGACCTCCTGTAAAGGCTTATCCTGGTTATTATGTGATATTTCACTATTTCACATGTGATTTCTTTTATGACATTATTGTCTTTAAAATCAGAATCAGAAATGCTTAACTGATCTCTGGGGGAATTACAATTGCTCTTATATATAAGCATAAATTAATAAAAGAAAAATGATAAAAATAAGAAATATGTACAGATACATGCTTCAAACACATACAGTATGTAACCACAGTGTCAATAAGTAAATAGAAAATGCTGAGAAGTGTGGTGTAATGCAATTGTGGCAGAGAAAAGGAGAGAAAAAAGAGCAGAACTGCCCTTTAAAAGAAAGTGAGCAGCAAGCAGGAAAACAGAAATAGCAGCAGTGTTCAAAAACTGGATTTTAAAAGACTTTTCTGGACATCAACCTTTAAAAAAATTAAACTACAGAAGAAGAAATAGTGGCAGATTTTACAAGAACCAGCTGGAGTTTCCATGTGCTGGATGCTGGAGCAGGTCTGCCTGAATATTTTTTAAGCCTCCACTTCTTTTGCTTGGATTTGGCTTTTAGCTTTGTTGTCTTTATTGGACTTAAGTGTTCTACTTTCTACAGCTTTCCAGGCTTCTCATTCACATATACATTTAATACTGTCATGCTGGATTTTAACGAGCATTGCAGGATAGTTTTGTTGAGAGAAACATGATATAAATGAATGCAAAGGAAACAAACAGCTTTGACAGTATCTGTTCGTTCATCATCCTCCCCTCTGTCCCACAGCCCAGCCCAGCGGGGAGGCGGCGGCCCAGCAGGGGGGCTATGAGATCCCGGCCCGCCTCAGGACGCTGCACAACCTGGTGATCCAGTACGCCTCCCAAGGGAGGTACGAGGTGGCCGTGCCGCTGTGCAAACAAGCCCTGGAGGACCTGGAGAAGACGTCTGGACACGACCACCCCGATGTGGCCACCATGCTCAACATCCTGGCTTTGGTGTACAGGTGGGGGATGGAGAGGAGACTGTCTTGGTAGTCATTTATAGTTGTGTTGGCAATCTGGTGTGTGAATTTATTTTATTCATGTGTTTATTTTTATTTATCTATATTTCTTTATTGTTTATTTAGTTATTTATTTATGGATATGCTTTAATTATACTTAATTATATTTTATTTTACAAATACATGCAACAATAATAATAATAATAATAATTAGTATTATTATTATTATTATTATAAGATGAAATGAAATAAAACAAAACCTAATAAAATCTAAACAAAAAATAATACTAATAATTAATTCTGTATCTGTAATAATAATAATAATTATTATTATTATTATTATTATTATAAGATACAGAATTAATTAATTAATTGAATAAATTCACATACCAGATTCCCAACACAGCTATAGATGTACTATCTATATTTTTTATTTAATTATTAGTATTATTTTTTGTTTAGAATTTATTAGGTTTTGTTTTATTTCATAAATACGTAAATTAATAATAATAATGAAAAGAAGATTAATATATGAAAAATAAATTCACACACTAAATCTTCAATGCAACGATAATATATTATTATATAATTATTATTATATATTTCTTGTGTTTTTATTTTGAGTATTATTTATTTATTTTTATGCATTCATTATAATTTTTTGCTATAATTTTTATTATTTTATTTATATTTCTGAATTTTAGTATTACTTTTTTCCTCCCTTGTTTAATTTGTTTTTCATTTTACAGTTAATATCAGTTATATGTACATATTTTATCTGATGGTTTAGGTTGTTGTGGTCATTTTTCTTAAGTACGCTATAAAAATCATGATAATTGCTTTTAGTTGGTTACTTCTAGTTTCTGATTTTAATAACATGCTGTTGTGTTTTTAGGGATCAGAACAAGTACAAAGAAGCAGCTCACCTCCTGAATGATGCTCTGGCCATCAGAGAGAAGACGCTGGGGAAGGATCATCCAGCGGTGGCCGCAACCCTCAACAACCTGGCTGTCCTGTACGGCAAGAGGGGCAAATACAAGGAGGCTGAACCTCTCTGCAAGAGAGCGCTGGAGATCAGAGAGAAGGTGAAAACCCACATCACATTTTAATGTTAAAAAAAGGCTTTCTATGCAGATTTTATCGATGTGAACTGTTTTGTTTGTATGCCCAGGTGTTGGGGAAGTACCACCCAGATGTAGCCAAGCAGCTGAACAACCTGGCCCTGCTGTGTCAGAACCAGGGCAAGTACGACGAGGTGGAGTACTACTACAGTCGAGCCCTGGAGATCTACGAGTCCAAACTGGGAGCTGACGACCCCAACGTAGCCAAGACCAAAAATAACCTGGTGGGGACTCCATTAAGAGCTATTCCGGTCACAATCTTCGCTTAAATAGTCAAACACAGTTTCTTTTTACATGGTCTGTGTTTCATGCTCTTCTATAATATAATCTTATCCTGTGATTATTCATTGTTTTGCAGACATTCCCAGTTTAGACACATGAATAAAACATGTTTTTTTCTCCTCAGGCTACATGCTACCTGAAGCAGGGGAAGTTCAAAGATGCCGAGGCTCTGTACAAGGAGATCCTGACCAGGGCACACGAGAAGGAGTTTGGATCCGTCAACAGTGAGTAGTACAGCAGAGTATCACGATATTTTGCATGGCAATATTGGCCATCAAGTATCAACCTTTTATTATACAGTATAAACTATTGACCTTTCGCTAGAGTGAAGATACTTGTATCATATGAAAGTAGAAAGAAATAAGGAGTCTATTGGTTCCATATCTTTTTAGCAGTATTGTCCTTCGGTATCATTTAGACTAATGGCTGTAAATCTGGATGGCATGGAAGTCCCAAGTGAGGAAAAGGTACCTCAAAGTAATGATTACAGTGATAATTAAACTTCCTGTTGTCCCATATACAGTGGCTAGTTTTTAAGAGGGTTTAACAGAAATGACTGAGATTGAAAAAGCTGTAGAATTAGTTGAAAAAAGGTAATAAATTGCAGTGTATCTTATCGCAATACTCAGCCTATCGCAAAATGTTTAAAATCGCAATAGGATCATGATTTAAGTATCGTGATGATATTGTATTGTGATTCCCACACTGAAGTGGACATAATCGCTGAGTTACTTAATATGCAGTTGGTGCTGGTGGATGTGGATCGGGTTTGGATGAGCCAAAATGCAGTTTTATGTTAGAATTAAGGAACAAAAGGATTTAAGTCATATTTAAGTCATATATAAATACCCACGAGTCGACCCATTCACTTTGTAATTCAGGTCAGATCAGGCCAGGGATTCTTTTATTCTTCTTCCCATTTGTTTGGTTTCTGCTGCAACTTATTTACGGTGTCATCCACTCTTAATACTGTTTTTCATATTTGTCAAATAGCTTTTTTTTTTTTTTTTTTTTCAGATGACAACAAGCCAATCTGGATGCATGCAGAGGAAAGAGAGGAAAGCAAGGTCAGTGATTCAGATCGACCTTTTCCTTTGATGCCATTGGCTGGCAGGCAGCTTATTATGGAAATGAGCTGCACATAGAGAATGATGGAAAACAGCAGACTATACAAATGACAACAGGGACATTTTAATAGGCTGTTTAATAGGGTAATGTTTCATACTTGGCTCCTCATTCTTTCTCTGTCTCTCTCAGGGTAAACGTAAGGATTCTGGCCCATATGTAGAGTATGGAAGCTGGTATAAAGCCTGCAAGGTGGACAGGTGAGTCAGACATTTGAATTCAATGGAAACATTCAGACAATCAGGAAGCAGATTGCGATACTTTTTGATAAAACTGCAGTTTTTTGCAAATGAAATCCTAAAATTGTTGACCATTTATATGCTAAAAAAACAATGGACTCAGCAGGTAAAAGGTTGATTTACACCTGTCATATAATGGTTGGGCTCCAATCAGAACAATTGCTGTTTTCTATTTACCATTTTTAAGAAAATTACCACAAATACATACCAGTGTAGTACAAGCGAATTGTAATGACGTACCATTAGAAGATTTATTTATCTATTTCATGTGAAAAATACTAAGTTGAATCACAGTCTTTTGCATTGTAAATACTGTAGTATAGGAATATAAAAATCTGTCATCAGTGCCTTAAAGGGATAGTTTGGGCATTTTGAAGTGGGGTTGTATGAGGTACATATCCATAGTCAGTGTATTACCTACAGTAGATGGTGGTTGACAGGCCCTAGTTTGGAGAAGCAGACAGGAGTTACTACACAGGAGCAAAGCGACGTACTGCTGTGGACGGGGCCAGCAGCAAAATGTATTTTAGAGATCTAAAAGCAGTTCAAATCAGTTTAAGTGTACGCTATATTTAATTACCTCCGCCAAGGAGGTTATGTTTTTGCCGGCGTTTATCTGTGTGTTTGTTTGTTTGTGTTCAAGATAACTCAAAAACTTATGGATGGATTTTGATGAAATTTTCAAGGTGTGTCGAAAATGTGAAAATGAAGAACTGATTTAATTTTGGGGGTGATCCGGAAGAAATCCTGGATTCTGGATCACTTAGAAATTTTCGTTAACATTGGGGTAAATGGGACCCAAAAAATTGTTTCTCAATATCTCTGGTAATTGTTGCCCAAAGCTCATGAAATTTGACTCAGGGATTTACAATGTGGACTTCTATCAAATCCCAAAGGCTGATCCAGATCTGATCCAGATGGCGGATTTTATAGCAACTTGTATAAAAATGGGGGTACTCTTACATTTTGGCCTACTGTGCATTTAATATTAAAGGTTCAGATTTCTAACAAGCAGCATTGTGTAGCTGAGACAATTCCTCATCTGAAGTATGTCAACGAATTTGATCTAGCTTTAATACTTGAGGAGACAGATCCAGAAGAAACCGCTAGGAGGGAAACTATGGTGCTTGGCGGAGGTCTGCGCTCTCTGAGTGCTTTTCTAGTATTAGTAATATTTTTGCCACTTTGCCTTGCTGTCAGTCAGTCCTTTATCATGGGGAACTGAAGTTATCTATGCTCTCGCCAAAGCCACCAGACTCCCATCTACTGTGGGTAATACATTGACAATGGATGAGCACCTCATGCAACCCTACTTCAAAACACCCAAACTTTTCCTTTAATATTACAGCGTACCCCGGTAGAAGTCTATATCAATTTTGGACAAATATATGATTTTCTTCCTGTTTGTCTCAGGGAAAAGAATAAAACCATATGACAGTAAAAGTCACACTGATAAAACAGATTTCAGCGATTTATTATCAGGTCTGTAAAGCAACACGAGAGCGTTGTTCTCACCTCATATTCAGTTTGTCTTTGACAAATGCACTCTGACGCGCATCCAGTCATAATAAGGGAGCAGGCTCTGCTAACTGATGTATTAGTTTAACCTTGGATAGGCTGTTACAGTTGAGCTGTTTTCACTTCTGTAATTTTCAAAAAAAATCAAACATTTTATGGCTCAGTTCATCTGGTTCATTGAAGGTGAATGAACAAAGATTGATTTAGTTGAGAAATGCCTTCCTGGTTATTCGTGTAAAATAAAAGAGGACTTGTAATGTGTTTTTACAGCCCCACAGTGAACACAACCCTGAAAAGCTTGGGAGCTCTGTACCGTCGCCAGGGCAAACTGGAGGCAGCAGAAACACTGGAGGAGTGCGCCAGCAAGTCGCGTAAACAGGTGCTGAACCGCCACACAGAGTGCTGTAGGACCGGTTGAGTTACTGCCATTAGATTAGTGGTCTGGGCTCTTTTCAGCAGCTCGATCCATTAAGAAGCCCGATTATTTCAACAGGCATTCCAGCTGTGATTTATTAGCCCGTAAACTGATTTAAAGATCAGCCATGAAGCTAATGCGTGTAGTAAAGATCGCACACACGCTGTGTGAGCTATTGTGAAAAAGCTGTATTCTTTTGTCTTTTCAATCTCTTTAAATCGCGCTTCTCCAATCTTTGTTTTTCTTTGTCTCTCTCAGGGTATCGACGCCATTAACCAGAGTAAGGTGGTGGAGCTGCTGAAGGACGGGGGGGCCGGAGGAGGCGACAGACGACACAGCAAGGAAGGAATCAACGGACCGGGGGGACAGCGGGGGGAGAGCGAGGGCGACGAGTCCGCCGAGTGGAGTGGGGTCAGTGTGTCATATATCAACACCGTTCACTACACTAATGGAAGTTAATTAGTGCCATGTGTGTAGTACACAGTGCGAGGTCAACACAGCTTCGCACACAGGGCAATTAAAGTCATATTAATAAAGAATTATTAAAATTAAGGTAAATGTTCTTCAGTGCCTGAGCTCGTACCTGTTATTAAACATGAGAAGGGAGCCCGGTCTTTGTAGTCCGATGCACCAAAACAGGAAATCTGCTTTAATATTTAATGCTTCCAGTAAATGCTGACTTGGTTTTATGTTTCCAACAGGATGGTAACGGGTCTTTGCGTCGCAGCGGCTCCTTCGGGAAGATTCGCGAAGCCCTGAGAAGGAGCAGCGAGATGCTGGTTAAGAAGCTGCAGGGCAGCGGACCGCAAGAACCACGCAACCCAGGGTAAGATTACCCTCTGTGTGCTTATGTATATTTATGTGTGTAAATATGTCTTTAGTCAATTAAACTGTCAAAAACTCAGAGGTGAAAGTAACATCTTTAAGTTGTGTATCTTAATGCATTTTACAAGCAACAATTCCTTTTTTTGTAGTTCATCTTATGAATTAACCTACTAAATGTGTCATAGCCGTTAAAGGAAATGGTTTAACTTTGCATTTTATGGTAAATATTATGAGCATATATTTTGGTAGGTTTAATTAGAATTTGTTTATTATAGCTATGGGTTGTTTTTATATTCTAGACGCTTGGTGTGCACGTCAGGTACCACCTTTAGCTATTAGAGGGAGGTGGTGTCAGGCATCTGAAGCCGTGGTGGAGATATAGTCTTTCAACGACTATTTGCTGTGACATTAATGGATTTTTCGGTTCATTTTTTTTATTATTTAAGGTTAAAGAAACACATTTACACACATACGTATATACATTCATATACCCATCCACTTTATTTAACTCCAATCTTCACCCTGACTCAAAGTATCCCATCCACGGAAAAATTACATTATGGACTTTATTCCTATTAACATCTTTTTTCTTCATCTTCAAAAACATTTTGAAGTGTTCAGTTCAGTGTTTAGATGCTGTCTTTTGCAGCTTTAAATATAAATGCTTTCCCCATCATGATGATGATGTTCAGGTCTTTTCCTTCCTCATCTCTTAAATCACCAAACATTATGGATAAAAGACAACTATAGAAATTTGACTTGTAAACAGAGATCCACTTTGCAACTTCACTCCAAAATAATGCAACTTCCTTACAGTACCAAAATAATTGAATGTCTGTATTTGTCCTCACAAAATATACATAAGTCACACTGCTGGATGCCTCATATTTTCAGCATTTTCCTAGAAGGCAAGTAGTTGTAGATTAATTTTAGCTGTATAATTCTAATGGAGACATCAAAAGTAGTTGTGTACATCCATGTGAATACTTTTCCCCATGGGATCCATTTGTTTTTCATTACCTCCGCCAAGGAGGTTATGTATATATGTTGTATGTTTGCCACTGATATAAAATTCTTTTTAAAAAATGTAGGATTTTTATTTTGGAGTGAATTACAATATGGGGGGAAACTATGGTGCTTGGCGGAGGTCTGTGCTCTCAGAGTGCTTTTCTAGTTTCTTTATGAAGTTAATTTTTTGTATATCTTACATTTATATATTGCAAATTTTTATTTTTTGATACCCTGTGTGTTTTTTCTACCCTGTGTGCTGCTATTCAATGCTGCTGGAATCTTAATTTCCCTGAGGGAGTCTTCCCAAGGGATCAATAAAGTCTATCTTATCTGATCTAATCTAGTTTAGGCAGAGGTTTGGAACATTTTTGAGTTTAAATAAGCAAATTTAATTTTTGAAGTGGACGAGGAGTTTTTGGAGGGGAGTCGGAGGCGACCATGCATTCTTAGCTTTTACATGCAGAAAAGCAGACAGAAAATGTTGAGGTAATAGTAATGTGTCTCATGTTGGGAGCCATGACAAGAGCTGTCCTAATCCTCTAAATGTGAGGGAAAGGACCTTCAATGCATCCTTTCTTCTGTCCTTAAGTACAGGATACACTGGACCATCCTTTACTAAAGGAAAGGAGATAATGCCGCCCCACAATTCCTTGCGGCCGCAACATGTAACGCGACGCACCATTGAAATGAAAACAATCTGATAATCTTGCATATTATTTTCATACAGTCATATACTAATGGGATTCATGTTGATAAGTATTAGTTGACAGTGACAACCATTTCGCTTCACTTTATTTCTCTTTTTTTTTTTAATATGTACAACAAAACAAATATAACAAATAAAATGAACAGTAAAGATATAAACTGTCAAACAAATAATCAGCATAAGTAAATATTACATGTCCGAAAAGGGGTAGGAAGACAGCATACAGTTTTACTCCTTCTCCACAACTTGAACAGTTAACTCAATATTTATCATATATATTCGTCTTTTGATTTCAATTCCAACTGATATATTTCTATCTGTTCTTGTTAGGTCTGATAATTCTTTATTATGTGTTTTATGTTCCAGCAGCAGAAGGAGCTGCAGTATCTGTTTCACACACCGTCACTGAAAGAGCTATTTAAAACCGTACGGGGGAAGTAGCACCTTTTGTAGTCCATCTCCAGAACGTTGTATTTTCACCGCAGCAGACCCGCGTCACTAACATCTGCCGCTGTCGCAGCATCAGCCTGCTGCAGTCTGATTCTCTTAAAGCCACAGCTGTTTTGTTGTTATGAATTCCCCGTCACATCCTTCCTTGACCTTATAACGTTCTCCTTCAAGGTCAAGAAAATGTGGTTAGGAAAACACATTAAGATTTTTTTAACTTTTTGACCGCAGCCATAGAGTCATTGCTTTTGTTTTAGTTTGTCCCTTTTAGGCTTCACTTCTTCATCATCCTTAAAGTCACATTGAAATGTAAATTAATCCATCCATCCATCGTCAACCGCTTATCCCGTTAGGGGTCGCGGGGGGGCTGGAGCCGATCCCAGCTGGCGTTGGGCGAAGGCGGGGTTCACCCTGGACAGGTCGCCAGTCCATCGCAGGGCACATAGAGACAGACAACATATAGACAGACAACCATTCACACTCACATTCACACCTACGGGCAATTTAGAGTCATCAATTAACCTAAACAGCATGTCTTTGGACTGTGGGAGGAAGCCGGAGTACCCGGAGAAAACCCACACTAACACGGCGCTAACATCCTCTTGCTGAGAGGCGAGAGTGCTAACCACTGCACCACCATACAGCCCATGATTAGTCATCAATAATGCTAAAAAAATGATGGATGATTGATATAAAAACAGTATTTTTTGGGGCATATTCTGAGAGATTACCCAACAATTAACACAGTGATACAGGACTCAAATTTGCAAATGTATGAATTTTTTTTTACATTTTATATTGCTGCATTATTGGTTGTTTCTACCTAAAAATAAAAATACTATCTTTTTTTAGATACAATATACTGATATGCTGTTAATGAGCTTTTAATGGTTCAGACTAATTGTTTTGATTGTATTGTTTTGCTCAGAATGAAGAGAGCAAGCTCCCTCAACTTCCTCAACAAGAACACTGAGGAGACCACACAGGTATGACTTAATGTTATTATGTGATACTATTATTATTCATTTAATCATCACTCATCACACAACAGCTGATTTAAATAAAATTTTGTAAAAACAGATAAAATAACTAAATGAGAATGTATTTTGTGATCATTTTTAAATGCTTGCTAAAAACAGTAAATACATTTTCACATAATATATCATCCAACATTAACTGGTCTCTTTTTTATTTTATTTTTTTTAGGACGCCAACTCCGGACTCTCGGACTGCAGGGGACTAAGCGCCAGCAACGTGGACTTATCCAGACGCAGCTCCCTGATTGGCTAGACAGAGACGGAAGGCGGGATTCGGGAGACGAGGAGCGGCCCAGCTAGGAGAGGCTGTTTGCAGCTCGGTTTGATCAAACAAACACACTTAAAGCTCAAAGCGAGATCAACCACTTGCACCTGCAGCATATTTTTTAAAGAACACTGAAAAAAAAAAACACTAAACGTCATCCTGTAAGACATGGCTGCTGCTTCGCTGTACAAACCGCTGCCATCTACCACTAAAGAGAATATTTAGATACACATAAATCAGCATGCTGCTTACTAGAACGTGGAATGTCTGCACCTGAACGCCTTGTATTTTTGACTAATAGCACCGTAGCAAAGCATCGCATCTTCATCGTGATGAGTCCGTCTCTTCATGTGCAGACACTCAACCTTAGGTAGGCTAAAGGTACTCCGGGTTCAGTTCAGAGAGAAGCGTTGCACTCTGTATATTTCACCAGTAGCATGAAGTATCTGCTGATGCTAACCGACCATCAAATGCATATCACAGATTTCAACAGGGGAAGCAGACGTATAAAAGAGAATACAAGCAAAAGCATTAGCACTAACCATTTAAACCTCACTTTTTGCCTTCTTGTTTTTTATGTATATACAGTTTTAAATTATTTGATATTTCATTCTTTGTAAATAGTGCACTTTTTTGTTTTCTTTTTTGTTTACACTTTATTGGGTCTCAATTGGAGAAAATACTACTTATCTAAAGGGGGAAGACTGGAAAAGAAGGAAAGGAAGAGAGGAAGTGAAAGAAGGAAAGACGAAAGGAAATGAAAAGGTCGATAATGCGGAAAAATTTAGTACTTCGTCGCTGAAATCTGCTGACATTCGGAACAGTCTAAACTGTTAAAATGCACTTTGAGCGTGACAGTACTGTATATGGTAGTTTCCACTTCGTCCTCTATAGGGGATGTCACTATACCAGAAATTTAGTAGTTGATATCAGTACCAGTGAAATTCCATGATTCTCGATAGCCAATTTGATACCACGATAAAAAACTAAAACAAAGTAATAAATCCCATGTATTTCAACATACACTCCTTTATTACCATTTATGTGCAGGTTTTTAATAATTTATTAAACTCTTATCTGCCTCAAATTTCTCACCAAAAACTAAATTTTAAGAGAACACAGTATGATAATGTTATAATTTACTGTCTCCTAGTACTCATTTTACTGCATAGAGCTTACATGCATCATAATGTATCTCAATGTAGCCTCTGTACATTTGGTGTTAGCGCCGTTATTTAGCCAAGCAGGACTGTGCTGGCCACTGGCTGCAAACAGCTAACGTTACTAGTAACATTAGCAGCTAACACCTAACGTTCATCTCCATTTAGTAACATTAGCAGCTAAAACCTCATTACTCTCCGTTAAGTAACATTAGCAGCTAATGTCTAATGCTAGTAACATTAGCTCTTAACAACTAACGTTACTCTGCTTCTAGAAACATTAGCTGCTGACAGCTAACGTTACTCTTTCTATTAGCACTAGCAGCTAACATCACACTCCTTCTGGTAACATTAGCTGCTAACTGCTAACATTACTCTCTTAGTAACATTAGCAGCTAATCGCTCACCTTACTCTCCTTCTAGTAGCATGAGCTGTTAACATCTAATGTTACTCTCCAAGTAATATTAGCTGCTAACTGCTAACATTATTTTCCTTCTAGTAACATTAGCAGCTAACAGCTAATGTTACTCTCCAAGTAATATTAGCAGCTAACTGCTAACATTACTCTCCTTCTAGTAACATTTGCAGCTAACAGCTAATGGTACTCTCTAAGTAATATTAGCTGCTAACTGCTAACATTACTCTCCTTCTAGTAACATTTGCAGCTAACAGCTAATGTTACTCTCTAAGTAATATTAGCTGCTAACAGCTAACATTACTCTCCTTCTAGTAACATTTGCAGCTAACAGCTAATGTTACTCTCTAAGTAATATTAGCTGCTAACTGCTAACATTACTCTCCTTCTAGTAACATTTGCAGCTAACAGCTAATGTTAACTAGCTCTTCTGCCAATTTCAACACAAATTTGTTGTACACAACGTAGCGTTATTGGACATTTTCTATCATCCCTGGGACAACTAGACGACGTTATTCTCGAGCCCTGATCAGTGGTACCTGCAGTACTGTAGAAAAACATGTACAATCACGTTTTCAGAATTTTGGTTTCAACGTGGTACCAAAGTGCAGGTTCTTGTGACATTTCTAGTCCTCTACTTGTCAAACTTACAGCAAATAAAACATTTTTTAAATGAATTTTCTTGGTGTCCCAACAATGCGCGAAACACTAATGAAAAAGGGCCAGGAAGTTCATTTGAAATTTACAAATAAACCTCAGTCATTTCTTTTGCACCCTCCTAAATACTACCTACTGTATGTGGCACAACAGGAAGTTGTAATCATTACTTTCAGGTACCTTTTCCTCACTTGGGATTTCCAGGCTTACAGCCATAAGTCTGAATGATATTGAAGGAAAATACTGTGAAAGAGATATTTAAATATAATTTGTTTACAATCATGAAACCAGGACATTCAAGGCATAATCAACCCTCATTTAAGAATATCGTATCAAAGCTGATACAATATGTTTACTTTCATTCACTCCTCTTGTGAATTTGTTTTTCCCTCATTGACTGTTGTTGAGTATGTATCATTTTGTACGAAACAATCCTCAATATGACGTTTTTAATGCTGACCGGGACGGACTTCATCAGTCATAATCAAACACTCGCAGACTGTTGACCGTCCGTCCTCAGTGAATTTTGTTGATGCGTTTCCTGTTTTTGATCTGAGCTTTTATGTTGAAGGTACTGCATATTTGAATGTTCAATTTCATGTCGATTGTGGGGTCTGGTGGCATTTACACTGGATTTTTTTGTTGTTTTTGTCTTGCGAACTCCACCAAAATAAGACCAATACCAAGAGAACTGTCCACAGAATGTACTCGTCTTATTATGGGAAGTCAAAATCAGGCTCGGCAAGTTGTGTTCGATTGTCATAGAATTGCTTTTTTTGCTGTCTTTGTAAGTTTTCCTCCACCTTACATTTAAGTTTTCTAATACATTAAAGTCAAAAAAGGTTAATTCTTGACAACCTGAGTTTGATTTCAAAGAGGAAGACTCAGGTTTGATGTGAAGGCATTTTGTCAACGACGGTGCATGCACACTATCGCCATATGCCTAAATAACCTGAAGTCGCCTTTCTTGAAATCGCCCCACATTGCCGAGTCAAAAAAAAAAAGTGCTAATTATTCTATCAGCCTCTGATTGTGCTGAAAGGTTTCGTAATGTGACGACGAATGAAGGAAAGATGGATTAAAGCAAGTGTCCACGTTGAAAAAAGAAAGATGTTGCGGGAGGAAAAGTGCTTTAAGTGTCGTTCGCAGCAAATAATGTACAGAATTATCTGTATATGACCTTTATATGTATGTTTATTGTGTTCACATAAGAATGATGGGAATTCCCTGAATCACACACAATCCTGACACCATGTAGCTGTGTACAGAAGTTAGTGCAACACCTATTTGTAGTTTAAGGTCTTTTTCCTGACTGAGCTCCTCTACACACCATACTGTAATACCAATATTAAGCAATCCTTTACTGTATTAATCCGTCACTTATTCATCCCTCGGTTGGTTCAGTGTCCACTGGAAATTTCTGGAACTTGCAAAGTCCATGAATATATAAACTTAAACACACTAATATCCAATAAAACAGCTGATAAGGTAATAAAACTGCTACTGTTGCAGGATAATGTTGATCCAAAAGATGAATCATATGTCCAGATATTTATGGAGATACTCAAAGGAGCCATGGATGGTAAATGTTGTTAGGACTCTTAACTCCATCTCCGACGTTGCTGATGATTTGAAGGATCTTATTGTGAAGGGGCCAACCTTGTGTATTTTAAGGTTCAATAAATACAAACTCCACTTTTCAAACTGACTCTGTGTCTCGTACGTTTTCATCCCCTGCTGTCAGAAGATGATTTTGACCATTTCAAAATGTGTGTGAGTTTTCACAGGGTAACCGTACGCTGCGCCGTCACAGCTTTCACTGTAACTTCCTGCCTCGTCGACAGCCGAGCAAAAAGGAAACCAGAGTGCAGGTTGAGAAACTGCAGCACGACGATCAGCTGTCGCGTCGTAGAGATGCAGTCCAGCCATTGAGGTGAAAGATCGGAGCTTGAATGAACCAGCATTAGAAAGTAAGGTGTTCAGTATCTTGAGTGATAATTTCAGCGCTTTTATTATGGTAATAGGGAAAAAAAGTGCAGATGTGACTTTTTATGTAGCTTAATATTTTGATCATAATTCTGTATATTAATTTATGTCCTGTAATGTTTTCTCCACCACTCGGTATTGAACGTCAGTTTGAGAGAAAAGGTATTCGTTATGAAATGTCTGCTAAATCATACTGATGATTCCTAAAAAGTTCATCTGTCACAGCAAATATCTGATCAAACGTACGGTAGCCGATATGTTTTGTTTGAGGACGTTTTGGGAAAGAATATCTGCTTTTTCTGCGTTGAACCTCAGTAGTTTTTTCTATCAAAAAACAGATGTCTTCCTGTAATTATCCAAAGACTAATCCCATGTCGCCACAGGATCTTTCTCCATGTTCGCAGTCCCTCCCTCCAGTCCCACCAGTGTCACAGCGCCGGCTCTGGTCCAGTTCCAGCTCGGCCTCTTCAGGGAGGTGGTTCGAGTCCCCGCTGGCAACCTGAGCTATCGCCATGCCAAGAGGCTGGCTGCAGAAATCATAGAGCGCAAGGTAATCCTCACACTAGTGGTCCTGAAGCATTTCGAGGGTAATGTGTAGTATCTCAGAAATAAGTAGGGGAGCCTTAAGCCTTAGGGGGATCTATTGGCAGTAAAATATATATTAAGTAGTTTTTCATTAGTGTATAATCACCTTAAAACACAAATCGTTGTGTTTTGGTTACCTTAGAATTTGCAATCTGCGACCTCACCGCTAGATGCCGCCAGATCCTACACACTGCACCTTTAATGGGGCATTTCACTGAAATTACTGGTGCCTTTTAAATAAAACTTGTGAGTATATGTACACGATACGCTTGGTGTTCAAGTGGTTAAGTCATGAGGACACTGCTGCTAAGTAACTGCAATATTAACAGTGTCGGCGTCTAGAAGCTCCTGAGGTTAACAATTTAGCAAGTTAGCAAGTGGGTAGCGTAATGCAGGAAATGCAAAGGCATGATGGCAGAGGAAGAAGATGAGGCTGTTGGGAATATCAGCTGGTTGGATGGGCTTCTGCAAGCTGCTAGCTTGACAGCTGAGGGTACTAACAATAGCCATGTTTGCCTTTCACATTCATTATGATACGTTTGTGAGGGCTGGGCGCTATGGTGAAAGTCAAATACCATATTTTTGACCAAATACCAACACACAAAATATTTGCACAGTAATGTTTTACTTATTACTTATCAGTAATTTGATTATAATGAGGAAGTGGGTAAAGGCAAATAATAGAACAGCAAGAACAGAATCAGTTTACTGTAATCCAGCTTTTAAAACCAGGAAATGATAACACTTATCCCACATCACAATATTACGATATCCACAATCTAAGACAATATCTCCGCTTATATCACGATATTGATATAATATCAATATATTGCCCAGATTGGGTTTAGAGGGAGGCCTGAAGGGATGGACTGACAGGTTTGTCGACGACTTTTTCACTTTTTCTAGCTAGATTTATTGAGCTAGTGCTGCTCGCTACTTTCATTTTGAAAAGAGTTGGCAACACTGGCTTGCTGGTTTCCCAAAATTACCGGCCCTTGATTTAAAACAAAGTAGACACAGTTTTTAAAAGTATCTTTCAGCACTAGTTAAAGCTGAAACACTGTTTTGCTTGTGACCAGAATGTGCCTGGTTCAGATCCCACGCCTGCAGGTCAAATCTGGCTCTGAAAAATGTAATGATAATTAAAGTAAACAGCCTGTAAAAGGCTAAAAACTGTTGGGTTTTTGTTGGGCTTTTTTGTGCATCACCACGTTTGGTGTGCCCAAATTTCATACGTGAAGGTGGAATCCGAGTGGGGGGTTGATTTAGTTGCGAGCTATTTTTCAGCACTCAAGCTCGAGACCCTCAAAATACCAAATTTACATTGGCAAAGTTACGTTGTTGGTGCTCAGGACCTAATGATGGCATGCTTGGGGAATGCCACTCAACCCGTAACTCCAGTGGAGATTTGCGGCAGCTCTGAAGTGAGCAATAACAATAATAAAAAGCATTATTAGTAATTAAACAAGCTTACTAACTAGCTCTTAGTGCTTCTATTGCACATCTTTGACTAAAAAACCTCTCTAACCCTTAACACAGTGCCACTTGGAAAATATTCAGTTGACATTTTAAACCTCTTAGAGCAGTCAGGAAGTGGACTCTGAAAGGTCACCTTATGCATAGAGGAGGATTGTGTAGGCTACTACGTGAAGCGTGGCTTCTGCGCTGACTGATGTGGAGTTTGAAAGATTCTGAATCTGATTAACAATATGATTTAAGCAGTGTTTTAAAGCAGGAAATGTGAGCTTCTAAAACCAGCTATGGTTTCAAGTTTATTTTCATACACACAAGTGCAACAAAACACTTGTTGGCAATTAAAATCTTGGATCTCAGTTTCCCTTTGAGAATAAAAATCAAATAAAAGCAAAATGAAAATCTAAGACAATATCGTGGAAGTTAAGATAAAGGGCTAAAATATAAACATAAATGAAATATATATGAAGTAATGTAAATTATTTTTACATTACCATTATTTCAAATGGATAATCTGATATTTTTGTGTGTATGACCAAACCAGGCTGGTCAATTATGAATAAAATGTGTCTAAAAAGGTTACATTGACCTCATAAAATTGTATTCAAAGCCTCCATTTCACACTTTAAACTTTATGGTTTATTTCTAATAAAAAAAAGCTGAATCTTCTGAGAGAGTAACATGTAAATCTGCAGCCAAAAGTTTAACGGTGCATTGAAACTATAGTTGAGGTTAAATAAAGATGGAGATGAACTGCCGGCGTTGGTCTCAGCTGGTGTGGTCTTCTTGCTGCCTCGGTTACAGACCTGTGGTTGACAAGAGCACAGCAAACTTTCCAACCACGGCTTCATATATATATATATATATATATACACACACACACACACACACACACACACACACACACACACAGCCTCGCTTACACCGGCGCTACTATAAACTTTGATCTTTCACTGGTACATTTTAGTGCGTTCACTACACAAACCTGCCTGCATGAGCGAGACGTACTGGATATACATTATGTGTCACTGCTGGGGGAAAATTTCATAACAATATGTTTACATAATTTTATACCAAATATTACTGTAATACTTTCAGAGTCCCTCAGGTCATGTTAAAACATAAAAATCACCAGAAATTACCACAGTTTTAAAGTGAATAACACAAATACTGTTAGGAATTGTTTGTTTTTAAATTTTGCCAGAGATTAATGTAACTTTACGGTGAATACTGAGCTGTAGATTGTTTTGCATCATATTTCTTAAGAGATTTATGTCACATATACATACAAGTATGTATATTGTTGCATCAAACTCAAATTAGAAATAGCTAAATAAACAAAATACCAGTTAAAAATTTACAATAAAATATTAAAAATATCCCAAAAAAGAAAAATGGCAAAAAATATGAAACAAACATATATTGTTAAAAGTGAGCTTATAATTGAATAGTGCAAATTAAGTGGCAACAGTACATAAATGGGAGTATTTCTGGTATTTATGGCACAGATTTGTTGAATACTCTGTTCTGATTGGTCAGTCACAGCGTTCTACGGTCTGTTATTTCCTTATAGCAGACTGTTGCTATGTATAACAGACCGTTGTTATGGGTGCAGTTCTGATGTGGGACTCTGGACCGTTTTTGTGTCAAATTATTGTTTTCTTAAGTAAGTAACCGCGTGATAACCAGGATAATGTACAGCTAGCAGGGCGTTTTTGTGAAATAAACCCAGACAGGGCGATTCACGACCTCGACGTGAAACGGCTTCGGTGTCTCTGGTCTCATTTGTCCACTGCTTTATTATGTTCAGGTAGAATAAAAATTATAGTAAGAATGTAGCTGATAGAGTTAACACTTGGTTGGCTGTAGTGATTATTAAGTCACTGCAATGCCGAAAGTTGTGGTGCAGTTTTGTATCATCGTTGATCTCTTATCTACTGAGCACATCAGACTGACTTCTTCTGCTTTCTAGGTCATCCTTTGTGATGGTAAAAAGATTGAGCTCTTTCTGTTTCTGTCCCTCTAAATGTTGAACTTTTCTACAGGTTGCGCTGACTCCGACACTCAGCAAAAACTTTTCTGATTTCAGCTTCTTAAATGTGAAGATTTTCTGGTTTCTTTACTCCTCTATGGCAGTAAACTGAATATCTTTGAGTTGTGGACCAAACAAGACATCTGAAGATGTCATCTTGGGCTTTGGGAAACACTGATTTTTCACCATTTTGTATAGACCAAATAATCAACAATGAAAATAATTAGTTGCAGCCTAATAACATATAATCACATGTGTCTTTAATCCTACTACAAACATTTGAAATGATGGTTTAGAGCCTTGTGTATCTCATTCCCTGCACCAGGTTTCCCACATTTTACAGCCTGGATTCAAACAGACAACCGCACAGCTTTTGTTTTAATGCTCAAGACTGAATATTTTTCTGTTCAGGCACATTGAGGATCACACAATAGATGGTGGATTAACAAATAATGAAGTATCAAATTGATAAAACCGGCAATGTCACACAGTATTTTGGTGAAAAAAGTGTTGAAAGAGCAGAATAAGTGAAGTGCTGTTAAACTATTTTGTGTATTAACGTACGGAGACGTATAAAGTTTTAAACGTAGCTTGTTTCTTGGCTGCAGACTCAACCTGTGACTGTGTGTGTTCAGGCTCCAGACTGCAGCGTGGTCGGCGTCGGAGAGAAGATTCTGCTCTTCAGACATCAGGCCGCCTCAGAGCAGCTGCTGCACCGCCTGACGGACATCGACGCGCTGAAGGACGGAGACCTCATCGAGGTCGTCGTCGCTGGTCAGTCAGCAGCTCGGAGCTCGGGGGTCAAATTCTAGTTATTCTTGTCAGATTTACAGATGTTTTAAAAGTACAGTTACCAAATCTGGACTTAATAGTAACCATGATGTTGTTAGAGCAGCTATTATATAAAAGAAATAGTTTTATTTTTGAGGGGAACACATGTATTTTAAGAACATATAATTTTACAAATCAAAGGCCATGTGCTATAATGCCCATAAATAGTTTTCGGTATTTCTTGCTGGAATTGCTTTGCTCTGTCGGTCTGTTACCATTTCACACCACTCAGATCCACACAGGTCATCCGGTTATCTGTGTGGTCCAGATTCAGTATGTCGTCATGCCAACAAGCATCACAAAGCTGGTAAATGCTAGCGTGACGCTCACTCTGGCAGGTTACCCTCCGTACATGCCGTTTTACAGCGTTCTTGGCCATGAAATACAAATATCGTGCAAAAAGAAATCCCATAAAGTCCCACTTGAAAAAAATAAATAGGAAATACTTCACTGCAGATTATAAACTACATGTTTTTGACACATTGAGAAGGAGGGGTGTTGCAATATATTGACGGTATTGACCTTTACCATGATATTTAAAAAATGAAATACTGGTATCTTGTTAATAATACACATGATACCATGTTAAGTAATCCAGCACCTCTTAAATCACACTATATATACAGACTCTCACTTTCCTTACATCTTTTTCCGCTTATAAAATAAAGAATATACCGGGGACCCCCTTGTAAGAACAGAACAACAGAAGAGAAATGTTTTAGAAAGATATTAGACATATATTAATGTATGTATGTAATGAATGTAATCTGTTAACTAGTATGCTAACACAGTCATTAGAAAAAAAGTTAGCATTATATGTTTCTGCAAATCACGGGATAAGTGGAATTTCAAAGTTTCTGGACCAAAAATCCGTTTGATAAATGTTTCGTATCACGCTTGCTGAAACAACGTTACGCAGTCAAATGTTTATTTTTTGTTTTGCACAGGACGTGAACAGCAGCCTCCTCTGTGAAAGTCCTGCGCTTGTTTGAGCCATCCGCCACCCTTAAGCTACGGCCCTTAGAGGACCTGTTATACTCGCTCTTATGCCACATAACTTTCAATAATGGTCTCTTGATATATGCGACATCACTTGCTGTACTAGGATACTTGCTATGACTGAAATGGAAAAACATCCACAAATGTCTCTGTGGTTTGCAGACACATACAGTACATTTTGTCCTGAGGACTGGGCTGATTATACTATAGATTCAAAAATTGAAATATTTGTTATAATATTTGCACCCATACCACCGTTTGGTAAGTGCCTCTAGGTGTCGGAGACCCACGCACTGAGACCCGGCACTGTTTAGCTACAGCATCGGTGGCTTCAGATGGGGTCGTGTTTACCGTGTTTACGGATTGGGCCCGTATGAACGCCCCCGTCATGTCATATTCACGACCTCATAAGTGGAAAGTTTCACAACTTGTGACGTGTTTGCTGACGTGAGAAATGATTATAATATGTCTGAGGAAAATGTTGACATTCCCAGTGACCTCATTTTTTTTCCTGTCATTAAGCCTTTGCATTTCCTGCATTATGTTAACCGCTTGCTAAATTGTTAGCTTCTGTGGCTTCTAGACTTGGACAGTAATGTTAATGTTGCCGTTGCTTAGCACAGGTGTTCTGCACTACTTAGCCGCATGTTCGCGAAGTTCAATTTGAAGGCGCCATATTTGGCGAACCAGGCTTTCAACTAATGCCAGTGGAAACCCACACACAGCATTATTTGACAATTGGAGTAAGTGATGCAGTAATGATACCACAATAATGCCACGCGGAGGTCATAGAAATGCTTTGCATTAAAAAATATATATTAAAACTAGAAAAGCACTCGGAGAGCGCAGACCTCCGCCAAGCACCATAGTTTCCCCCCTGGCGGTTTCTTCTGGATCTCTCTCCTCAAGTATTAAAGATCAAATTCGTTGACATACTTCAGATGAGGAATTGTCTCAGCTACACGATGCCGCTTGTTAGAAATCTCTACCTCTAATATTAAATGCACAGTAGGCCAAAATGTAAGAGTACCCCCATTTTTTATATAAATTGCTATAAAATCCGCCATCTGGATCAGATCTGGATCAGCCTTTGGGATTTGATAGAAGTACACATTGTAAATCCCTGAGTCAAATTTCATGAGCTTTGGGCAACAATTACCAGAGATATTGAGAAACAATTTTTTGGGTCCCATTTACCCCAATGTTAACGAGAATTTCAAAGTGATCCAGAATCCAGGATTTCTTCCGGATCACCCCCAAAATTAAATCTTTTTTTTTTAAATCGTTCTTCCTTTTCACATTTTCGACACACCCTGAAAATTTCATCAAAATCCGTCCATAAGTTTTTGAGTTATCTTGAACACAGATAAACAGACAGATAAACGCCGGTAAAATCATAACCTCCTTGGTGGAGGTAATTATATACATATCGCGCTAATGTCGTTATTGTGAATTCTTTTAGCCATGATAATCATGTGTTGAAAATCTGATATTGTGACAGCCCTGATGTGACTTTATCACCTCATAACTGATACTAATACATGTTGGATATTTCCTCACACAAGTGGAACTCACTGTACTGTGCTATAAAAAGACTGTGGTACTCTTTGTGTACTCCTCCACTCCTTGCTAGTAATCAATTCAATAAAAGCAGCAAGGAAGCAACATGTTCAAAATGTAAAACAGTTGAGCTGATTTGCTTCTAGACCAGAAAACAAACAGATGAGATCTGTGAACCAAATGTGTCAATGCAAATGTTTTTACTGTTGAATCCACCAGCGAAGCACAGATGTCAACCTTTCTACGCCACATCTTTGTTTTAATCTGACTCAGGATCAGCGTCAGTGACTGAGATGAGGATCCGTCCGCACACCCTGGTGGTCCAGTCGTACCGGACTCCCACATTTTGCCACCATTGTGGAGAGATGCTGTGGGGCCTCGTTCGACAGGGACTGAAATGTGACGGTAAAGACCCTCCCTCAGCGTGTCACCATCCAGCTTTTATTAAACCTTTTCACAGTGTGACAAAATGCTGTGTAAATTTGTTGCTTTATTTGCCAGCATGTAAAATTTGCATTGTCATGGCTATACCTAAAGCCCCAGTCTGTCTCTTCTCCTTCACCTCTCCCCGTCGTCAGGTTGTGGATTAGACTTTCATAAACGTTGTGCCTTCCAGTTGCCCAATGACTGTAGTCGCACGCGGCGTCAGGTTAGCACCAGCCTCTCTTTGTTTCCTCCCCGACGACCACGCACACACTCCCTGTCCAATCAGGCAGGAGGCAGTCTGGAAGAGGTAAGGCCGACAGCATTTTAAGACTTTTCACACTCTGCTGTGTCACTTGAACCTGTTTTTAAGGGCCTAAAATTGATTTTAAATCCCATATTTACACATTCTGTCAAGTAATATTTGATTTGTCACCATCTGTCCTCCGCCAGATCAGCATGTCCAAGCCCTCCTCCAGGCCTCTGTCCTGGGCGGAGCCCCCGGTCTGGCTGGGAATTGGGTACGGTGACGCGAGCAGGGCTCAAGTCCCTCACACCTTCCACATCCACAGCTACACCAAACCCACCGTGTGCCAGTACTGCCACCGGCTGCTCAGAGGGCTCTTCAGACAGGGGCTGCAGTGCTCAGGTGAGAGGGATGGAGCATGTACTGGTCGGGTTAAATGGTGTTTGAGTTTTACACTTTTTGGTCAAGAACTTTGTCCTATGGAGAGCTTATCTTAGTTATAGATTTTTACTAACCAAATTAAAGGTACCCTTATCACTCCTTGGCCCGTTGAAGCAAGATCTTCTCATCTAACTCTTGACAAAGAGTTGGCAAATAAAGTTAATTCTTAGTTGATTAATCAACTACTTGGTCATTTTGTTCTTAGTTGACTAAAACGTCTTTAGTCACTTAGTCCCAAGTTGAGTTGTCCCAGCTCAGCTATCTGGATCGATACAGCACGCTATGGGGAATTTATTACTTCATTCGACTACATTTACCATCAACACTGATTGGACATCCACATAAAAGGTGGCAAATTTTACCTTTAAGGTCCTGTTACTAGCTTTTTCTAGAGCTTTCAGCCTTATCTCACAGTCTTCCTCAGTGGATGGAGTTTCTCAAAGAGATGGCATGTCATTTTCACCACTATTGAGCAACCTGTGCGAGCTTGGATGCTCTTAAATCCAAGGTCATGGTATCCATGTATGGATTAAATCAGCAGCCAGCAACTGGACTTCTTTAAATTACTGAAGACGTTTCACTTCTCATCCAGAACTGAAGAAACCAAGTTCAGTTGCTGCTGCTTTAACCCTTACTCACCCTTACTTACTCAAACATTTAAAATATTTGCCCTCTTTTCAAAACTGTCTTTTTGTAGTAACGAGTCTTGTAATGGATTAAAACATTTTCTTCTACTGTGGCCTTTTTTAGTTGCCCTGTGTCAGCAGCACCTTGGCTTTAATGAGCCATTTGTGGATTTGAGGTTCAGTAACATAAACTAGGCCCAAAGAGGCTAATGTGTGTTTGCGGTGTTAGCAGGGAGCTTGTTAGCTGATTGGACTGAATCTTTACTAATTGTGTCTCTCAGAGCTCAGTCTGCAATGAAAACTAAACCTAAATCACATTTATAAGTCAAATAATGGCTCTCTTTGTAAAAGTCAGCCTCACGATGTGACTGAGTGAGTTTCTCCGTGTTTCAACCTGCCACTTCTCCTCTATTTCCTGTCAGATTGCAGGTTTAACTGCCATCGGCGCTGTGAGCTCCTCGTCCCCAGAGACTGTCCAGGAGAGAGGAGAGGCATCAACGGGGAAGGTGAGCAGTCGGCCCCTGGAGGTCTGGTTTCTGTTCAGTATTCAGTCCCTGTAACTCTGTAAGATCATGGCTCTTTGAAAAGGCCCCCGCTGCTCTGATGTTCTCATAACCCCACGATGACTCAGAGCTGATTCAGCCTCCATCTCAACAGGATCTGACAGATTCAGGACTCATTTTAGATTCCCAGAAACATCACATTCGTCCCAGCAGTGATGAGCGTTGGTGGTATGATGATTCAGGGTTTAGGTTTAATGTGGTTACACCTGCTGAACATCAGCATGTTAGCATTGTCACTGTGAGCATGTTAGCATACAGACTTTATTGACCTCTGTGCAACCTCACAGAGCTGCTAGCATGGCAGTAAACTAACAACAAACAAAAAAAATAAACATCACAAAAAAATGTGATTCTAACTTCTTCCTGTTTTCAATTTTCTGTCGTCTTTGGTATCAAGTGAGTTAGAAAAAAAATGTGTCTCTGCAGTTAAAACAACTATTTAATAAATTAATCAACAGAAAATCTATTAGAAAAGATACTGAGAGCCGTTTGAGTGGAGCTAAAACCAGAATAATCTGCTTTCTCTGGCAACACAGTTCTGAATAAGGTGAAATTTTTCACTGTTTTTTAGAAGACAAGTAAAAACAACACTGCAGTAATCTAATCTATCAAATAAAAGCGGTGTACAGCCATACTTGGGCAATGATAAAAGCTTTTAGTCGCCTTAATTATATGACCTAAACTTTGCCTCTGGACCAAGAACAATAGCCCGAACAATGAAGGTGATGTCACTTTCCCAGAATCCCCAGCAGTGGGTCCCAGCTGCCCACCAGACCCAGAGGACGATGACTCAGAGCTCACCAGCACGACACTAGAAACCTCTGACGATGAGATGTCCACCGACGGAGACTCGATGACTGAGACCAAGGAGGACGAGTCACAGCGGGAACCAATGAGGTCAGAGATAGTTATTTCTGATGATGTCATCCCCTTTTATAGGTGTCCTGTTGGCACCAGACAATGTCCAGACGGTTCAATCTACGCACACACTAAAACACTCATCTTTCCTGTTTTCCATCACTGGATTCGTCTGCATGACAAACATGGTTGTAGTTCATAAGCTTTGGCTGCTGCTGTCACCGAGAGGCATTTAGACGCTACTACAGGTCACAACTGCTCTATCAGTGCAGTTAAAAGCGACTTTAATTCAGTTTTATCCCTAAATCAGCCTGTTTCTCTTTTGTCTTCTATCAGTCCGTGTTTCAGCAGCTACATCCCTCTGATGAGGCTCGTCCAGTCGGTGCACCACTCAAAGAGGAGACCAGGTGGAGTCCTGAGAGAGGGATGGCTGCTGCATCACACCAGCACTGATACACTGGTGAGACACACACTTGATTTTTACAGATACCTCTGCTTCTGAGAAGTGAAGCCAATGCTGAAGTGCCTTAAACTTGCATTCTCTCTAATATCCAGCAGGGGGGACTCCTCTGGTTGCTAAAAGAAGTCTGATTGTATAGAAGTCTATGAGAAAATGAGCCTACTTCTCACTTGATATATTACCTCACTAAACATTGTTAACATGAGTTTATGGTCTCAATTGCTCGTGTCAAGTCTTCTCCAATATGGATATATAAGATCCCATTTAGAGTCAAATAGGCCATAAATCAGGGGATGGTTTAGGGCGTGGCTACCTGGTGGTTGACAGGTTGCCACCACGGCGCTGTCCACAGGTAGTTGTCCATGCTTTCATCTTCCAGCTCTAACCCTTTCACAGTCTGTTTTCAGTTCGTGAAAGGTAATTGAAATATTTTGATCGCCTAAAAATGTCTTATTCAACGTTCGGTTGTGCTTGGCTCCACCCTCTCGTGTCACCTCTGGTTGCAGTAAAACCAAGATGGCGACCGCCAAAAACCAAGACGACAGCTAAAATGCCGAGCTTGAGGCTTCAAAACGTCAGTCCATAAACCAAATGGTGACACTACGGTGACTGCAGTTTATGATTTTTTATCATTAGAGTAAAAACCTGGAACTTCGTCATTTGTCAAGGAAACATGCTGAGCAGTCACAATTTTAGGCTTCTCGAGGTTCCCCACTGTTCTACATCACTGTAAAGTGAATGTCTTTAGGTTTTGGATAGTTGGTTAGACAGAGCAAGTCATTTGAGGACGTCACACTGGGCTCATGGAAGTTGTGATGGACATTTTTCAGAGTTTTCTGACATTATTTTAGATGAAACATTGATGGAAATGCGCCTCTGTTTTGATGTCTAAGCATCAGTGATTACCTAGACGATATTAAAAGTGGACGTGGTCGCCGTGACGTCACCCATTGGTTTTCGGACTGCCGTTTCTGACGCCTCGAGTTCATCATTTAGTGTGTCGCCATCTTTTTTTTTGCAACCAGAAGTGACACGAGAGGGTGGAGCTAAGTAACAACCGAACACTGAATGAGACATTTTTAGGCGAAATGTTACAATTAACTTCTGTAAACTGAAAACACAGTGTTAAAGGGTTAAAGTTTTAAAATGAAAACATGAACAACTCTCAGACCGGATGTTCAGTTGTACTTAGCTCCACCTTCAAAAACAGCAGTCCAGAAACGAATGGGAGGCATCACAGTGACGACTACTACTACTACTACTATATTGTATAAGAGATGACATGTGATTTGGTGTAATTGTGACAAACATGCACATGAATAGAATAAAATGAAAAAATATCATAAAATAGATAACACATTTTCTATTATACTCTCTCATACATTAATGTTAGCTCTCGACCAAGTAAGTGATCTGACAAGACCACTCGTTCAAAGCCATTAACTTCCTTCATACGTCTTGTAGATTATGAATAATTTCTGTGGTGTGTTTTCTCAGAGGAAACGTCATTACTGGATCTTGGACTGGAAGAGCATCACTCTGTACCAGAACGAGAGCAGCACCAAGTACTACAAGGTACAACTGCTGACCAGCAAATACTTCTGTGGTACACTGTGGTTTCATTTAGTATGACTGACCTTAAACGCACCAGAAGCTTATCAGTTACTTCAGCATCGGTATCAGCCGATGCTGATGCATTTTCATAAGTCTTCGTGTACGTTCAAACAGGTTTATCTTTTCATGCACGCCTCTCTTTTGTTTTTGTTTTGTCAGTTATGTGGAACAACTTATAATGTAATAATCAGCA
Organism: Pterois miles; assembly: GCA_947000775.1. Taxonomy (NCBI): domain Eukaryota; kingdom Metazoa; phylum Chordata; class Actinopteri; order Perciformes; family Scorpaenidae; genus Pterois; species Pterois miles. Next base: position 1,809,196 of record CAMQGK010000008.1, read on the forward strand.
CAGGTTTGTTCATAATGCAATAAGTTATTACATTATCAGAACATTATAGTGTGCTAATTTATTACACTAATCAACTTTTTTAAATATCATTTATATCATTGTATCATATCATGGACAGTACACATTGATTGCTGTGGGTATAAAGGAATTCTGTAAACTTTATTTTCCACAGTTGCATTTTTAGTAATAATTTAGATGTGACGATAAAGGCTTTGAGAGAGTGATGATGTGTTGATACAACTCTGAAAACCATAATATAAAAATGTAAAAAGTCAGTTTAAAATAGCAGCAAGATACTAAGACTGAACTCATTTTAAATGGCAATGAATTAACAATTCAGGTCCAAACAAATCTTTTATTTCCTTTTTAGGAAAAAACAAATGAATCAGAATTGATTTTACACTTACCATTATTATTATTATTATTATTATTATTATTATTATTATTATTATTATTATTATTATTATTTGTCTGTTTTTTTTCTTGCTTTCAATTCATTTAATTTAATTTATTTTTTCTTTTATTTATTTTTCTTTTCTTTGGATTTATGGTTGTGTTGTGGAATGCACTTTGACCTGGAATTACGTCAATAAATTAAAAAAAAAAAATTAATGAATAAATATAAATGCAATTTGGCTTCACATAGTTGCATACATGTTACAGTGAGATATTTTGACACTCAAGAATAAATAGGAAAAAACAAACAATTATTAATGTTCCTTCATTCAATGTCTTAACTAAATCGTCAGTCCAAACAAATTTAGTATCAAACTTTATTTTTTATGACTTGTAATAATTCTGAACATAACGTTTACAGAGAGCTGTGTGAACATGACAGATACTAAGGTCAGTGTTTAAATCAACGTCATTTATTTATTTCTGGCCTCTCCTGCAGGAGATCACTCTGTCTGAGGTGCTGCAGGTCCGAGGCCCCGCCCACCTCTCCGTGCCCTCGTTGCCAGGCAACAGCGCCCACTCCTTGGAGGTGGTGACGACCTCCCTGGTGTACTGCGTGGCGGCCGGAGAGAACGGCCCGGCCTGGGAGAGCGCCATCCGCCGGGCTCTGATGCCGATGCAGAGCGGCGGAGGACACGGCGAGGAGTGCCACGGTGAGATTATGATTGGATGTAAACGAAAGCATGCAGAGTTTACGTAACCAAGTGTGATGAGCTGTTTTTCCATTAAAAACTTATCACACAAATCTTAATGTGGGCGTCGGAACATATCGGAAATATCAGGGTTATATAACAAATATGCTTATTAATAGTCAGACAACTTCTGAACTTCATGAATCAGACGTGAGACAATAACTGCTTATTAAAATCATCTTGTTTCTGTGCGAATAAATCTGATTACAGATGAAGAGTCGAGCAGAGACAGCATGGTAAGCATCAACTTCATATTTATAATTAATCACAGTGAACTCAGTGTGTTTGTCACCATTAATTGTGTGTGTGTGTGTGTGTGTGTGTGTGTGTGTGTGTGTGTGTGTGTGTGTTTTCCAGGACATCAGCTCAGTGTATCAGATCTCCACAGATGAGGTTCTGGGCTCAGGACAGTTCGGAGTGGTCTACAAAGGTGAATTATTACAATATATGGTTATTATAGTAACTGGACAATTATTTATTAATATGCTGGACATATTTTATATTTTAGCTTTACTTTTCTACTGTGTATATATTATTTTATTTGAATTAATACTTTTGTAAAATCTATGCTTGTTTATTGCACTATCCACTTTGCTGCTGTAATGTGAATTTCTCCACTGTGGGACTAATAAAGGAATATCTTATCTTATCTTATATCTTAGATATTTAGCAAACAACCAGATAAGAGCTCTTTTTTAATATTCTCGGAAAAAGTTTAGTTATTGAATTCACTTATTTTTGTGTAATTTAAACAAAAATTGTTAGCAGTTTTTGATTTCTTGAAGAATTTCTTTGAAATATATTTTAAACCTTGTAAACGATAATTTATTATTAATTTATTAGCGTCATTCTTCATATATGTTCATAATCGATTGTCGAAGAAGTAGTCAGGTCTTTTAACTTCAGTAAAAGTAGTAATACAACAGTGTAAAAATACTCTAAAAAAATCTTACTTGCGTAAAAGTGCTTCGAAGTGTTCGAATCAAAATATACGATTAAAAGTACTTGGTATTATGCAGAATGGCCCATGTCAGAATACTAGATGGATTATAATCACTGATGCATTACTGCATACATCATGTTATTATAGCGGCTGGTTTGGTGTGGCGGATTGTAACTGCTGGGCAGGTTAATCTACAAAGATATATCAGAGTTTATTAATGCATTCAGATTACTAATGCAAAATTTACATCGGTAGCTAACGCTGTCAGATACATGTTCTGCAGTAACAAAGTACAATATTTATTATAAGTATAAAGTAGCAGAAATGGAAACACTCAAGTCAAGTACCTCAAAGAGAAGTCACCAAATCCTACACACTGCACCTTTAAATGAATTACCTGTAATATATTACCAAATGTATACTGTAAATTTAACTTACTAAATATGAATTAATGCAGATAAACTAGTTTTAAATGAAGTAAAGTTATACATGTGACTTATTTGTCATTCCTCAGGTATTCACAGGAAGTCTGGTCGGCCAGTCGCCATCAAAGTCATCGACAAGACGCGCTTCCCCACCAAACAAGAGCGGCAGCTGAAGAATGAAGTGGCCATCCTGCAGGTACCGACGCTGGATTTAGTTCCCTATTCGTTATGATATTATTTTTTCTAACATCTAATATGTGTGTACGTTGCCCAGAATCTGTCCCACCTCGGTGTGGTTCTGTTGGAGGGGATGTTCGAGACGGTGGAGTACGTCTTCGTCGTCATGGAGAAGCTCCACGGAGACATGCTCGAGGTCATTCTGTCCAGCGAGAGAGGCCGACTCCCTGAACGCACCACCCGCTTCCTGGTCACGCAGGTCAGATCGCTTTCCCATCATTACATACTCAAGCTCTTTTTAAATTATGCCAATTTCATATCACAGCGGTTCCCAACCTAGAGGCCTAGGGTCAAAACATAAATCAGAGGGGTTATGAGATGTTAAGGTTTTTCCTGCCATACTGTAGATTTGTGATTTTCCATACTCGGTCATACTGTCTGATTAGGGAACATTGCTCTCTGGTTAAGCCATAGACTGTACATAAGAAGTGGACAAAGTCACCGTGACGTCATCCATTGGTTGGTGGACTACCATTGAAGTGTCGTGTCTAGACGGTAACCCGCAAATTACGAAAACGCAAAAACGAACCTATCCTAACCTTAACTTCCTCGCGAAAGTTTTGTGTTAACCTTCAAGCCACGAGCGTTTTGAAGCTGTGAGTTCAGCATTTTGGCCGTCGCCATCTTGGTTTTTTGCAACCAGAAATGACAGAAAGAGAGGGTGGACCAAAAATGGCGACCAAAATGTTGCGATCAACTTTCATGAGCTAAAACCGTACTATGAAAGGGTTAAGCCAGGTAACTCTAATACCGCACAATGCCGTGTAGCAACCTTTCAATCACGAGGTCTTCAAAAGTCTCAAATAACAACAGAAAAAGTCGCTAGATTTTTCTTGTCTCTTTTTTGAAAGACTCGCTAGAGGGCTCTGAAAAGTCGCTAAATATCGCGACGAAGTCACTAAGCTAGCAACACTGCACCACCGCTGGAAACCGCTGATACTAAGAGGCTTCAGTGCGCATGTCACAAAATGGAGGTGCATTGTGGGACATGTGGTTTAAGGACACAGTGCTTCTGTAAAGCGCCATAGAATTGTATGATAAGCATAGTATATTCGTTGTAAGCCCTCCCTCCTAAAGTGACTTGGCGGGCTGGATCTGGCCCGCGGGTCTTGAGTTTGACACAGCATCCCCTGCTTTATGGTCTGTTTGACTCTAGGTGGAGCCATAATTTACTAAATGAACATCACGCTGTATTGAAGAAGACTCGAAACTAGCAATTGAGACCATAAACTCATGTTTACAATGTTAAATAAATCAAGTGAGAAGTAGGCTCATTTTCTCATAGATTTCTATATAATCAGACTTTTCAGACCCGGATACACCCGGAATGTATTTATTTATCGTTTACCAAACAAATGTGAACACACTGGTGATGCTTCTTTAGCTTCATCACTAGTTTTGACTAGTTAACAGTGGAATTATAGCCAGATTTTGTTCTTGCTTGTCCCAGTTTGTCATTTTTCGAGTCGGATTTTAGATTTCATCCAAAAATCAGCAAGTCATTTTACTTTTAGGCCATGAAAACAGGAATGTTTTAGGGTGACCTCCTGCATAAATAAAGCTTAAAAATGTATATTATACTATGACTCATACGCTCATGTTTTTGCCCTTTGGGTGGTAGATCCTTGAGGCTCTGCGCTATCTGCATTTCAAGCACATCGCCCACTGTGACCTCAAACCTGAGAACGTCCTGCTGACCTCCGCCGACCCGTTCCCTCAGGTGGGATTTCCTGATTGTTTTGTACGGCGCATTTAAAAGCAGCAGTTGTCTCAACAGCGCGTTAAATCCACTCTGCGTCCAAAGGTGAAGCTGTGCGACTTCGGCTTCGCCCGCATCATCGGCGAGAAGTCTTTCCGCCGCTCGGTCGTGGGCACGCCGGCCTACCTGGCGCCCGAGGTGATCAGCAGCAGCGGCTACAACCGCTCTCTGGACATGTGGTCCGTGGGCGTCATCGTGTACGTGAGCCTGAGCGGCACGTTCCCCTTTAACGAGGACGAGGACATCCGACAGCAGATTACCAACGCCGCCTTCATGTACCCACGGCAACCGTGGGCCTCCATCTCACTGGAGGGTAAGGATTGTTTCTTTTTTGTTATGAAAACTTATCCTGTGACCTCTAAAATGTTAGAGCGTCCTTGAATGCATCATCATAGAGAGTTAATGTTTCCTGCTGGTAACAGAAAAGCAAATTTAAATAAGATAAATAACTATGTGATCACTGTTTTGAATTACTGTACTGTACTTACCTCAAGTTTAAACTTTCCTTATATATTTGGCTTTATTTTGTGTCTTAAAGGTTAAATTAAATCCTCTTCTACACTACCTGACAGCATCACGCCTGTATTTCCTCCTGCTGGCCACCAGATGACTTCAGTGCACAACTGTTAAACCTTGCTGAGTAAATCTTCTCTTTCTCTTTTCGTCTGCAGCTGTGAGTCTCATCAATAACCTGCTGCAGGTGTCGGTCAGACGCAGGTTCAGTGTGGGGAAAACACTGGGACACGCCTGGCTGCAGGTGAGATACACCGTTCATCATACGTTTCTAGTCTGATATGAGCAGGACTGTGAGGTGGCTCTGATCCATCAGTGCAGTTTTCTTCAATCATAGCTGGAATATTGTGTTCTTTAGGTTATAGAAATAATCATGGTCTGTATGCAGTACGTGATGCATAGAATATACTATATAATGCTTCTTAGATTTTATGTAATTTTCACTAACAGTTGCATTTTTTATAATTTTCTGTGATTGTGTTGCATATCTAAATTAAATCTAAATTCATTATAGTAAGTTATTACAGAAGAACATACATAAAATATTCCTAATGTTTGAATATTGGACCATTTCAATGTACACCAAGTTGACATAATATGCTTTTATTACTTTTTGGACATACTATACTATGGTAAGTACTTTTTATGACTTGCTTTTTTTTTTTTTTTACATACTACTATTACCTTTTATTACTTTATGTGACATACTATCAAATTTTAAGTACTTTTTGACATAGTATGGTATGTCATAAAAAGTACTTGAAATTTATTACAGTACTTTTTTTTTTTACATACTATATGATTACCTTTTATTACCTTTGTTGGACATACTATACTATGACATTTTAGGTACCTTTTCAACATACTGTACTTTAATTTTTTAAGGACTTTATTATAATATACTATGACTTTTTAGACATACTACAGTACGACATTTTAAGTACTTATTTGACATACTATAGTATGACATTTCATTTCTTTGACATACTATACTATGACATTTAAGTATTTTCTGTGACAGTATACTGTGACTTTTTAGACATACTATACTATGACATTTAAGTATTTTCTATGACAGTATACTGTGACTTTTTAGACATACTATACTATGACATTTAAGTATTTTCTATGACAGTATACTGTGACTTTTTATTTCCTTTCTGACATACTACACTTTGACTTTATTAGTTTTATTTTTACATACTCTACGATTACCTTTTACGTTTTTTTGACACACTATACTACGACATTTCTATGTGACAACAGGGTGGCGTACAGACAAAACTAAGGTATATTGTTCTGCTGGCCAGAATGTGATGTCATAATGAAGAAAAAAAAATCAACTGATTTGGTTCAAATTTAAAAAAAAAAATACATATCCATCATGTCCACCCCTTCCTCATCTTCCTCCTCTTCCTCCTGCAGGACTTCCAGCTGTGGTGTGACCTCAGGGAGTTCGAGCAGCGGATGGGCTGCAGGTATCTGACGAACCGCGGTGACGAGGAGCGCTGGATACGCTACGCCCAGGAGCGAGGCCTGGACTTCCCGTCCCACCTCTGCTGGGACCCCGACAACGACGACCCCGACGCGTGACCTCGCCAAAAGGTCGGACACTTTTATAGACTGTACAGCTTAAATAAGAGGCGAGGCGTCAAACACATCCTGTCAGTCAGCAGTGAACCAAATTATCGGTTACTGTATTACGTACGCAATAAAAAAAAAAAAAACAACACAACTGCTGTTTAGTAATATAATTTTCCTTTTTTATTGCAAGTTGAGGTTTTTAAAATGTAACTGTGTGAAAGTTTTTGTTGCATCGATGATGACGGACAGCATGAGATGAGGAGGAGAATGGAGCACGTGAAATTAAATATCATCGTACATACGCGAGGAGCCGACTCGCACCGATTATCATGGCCGACCTGTCAATGGGACCAAAACCCTATTTGCTTTTCATCGCTGACATAGGCCTGCTATGGTCCCACATACAGTATTGATTCTTCTTATTTTGTCCATAACTTTCCTGATGCCCTGTTGTCTCTCACTGCGCGACACCTCTCTCTCTGTCCCTCCTCCATGACGTAAAAAAATAATAATAATAAATCATACGTTTAGATGTTAAATTTAGCCGAAGTATATTCAAACTAAATCTGGAGAGAGGTGTGTGGGATCGGTCTTTCTGTCTTCGTTCTTAAGTCCCCATCCAGCCACGGCCGTCTCTTTGTCTATATTTACCCACAGTGCTTTGCTCTGAGTTGCTCTCTCTGCATCTTTAATATTCAGTGCTTCAAAGTTTCAGTGCTCCCATTCAGCCTCCGCTTGTTCCTGAGCTTTTAAGATCTTCAGGTTAAATTAATTTAGCTTTGCTAACATTCAGGTTTCACAGTGCTGTGGTATTTGAGTGAGTTTCTTCAGTATTAGACTGGCTTCGTAACATCATAGCACCTGACCTGCTTTGCTCCTCTGCTGACTGAAATGTTAACAGGCTGCTAATGGTAGGTTTGTTTTTGTATGATTTAAGGAAAGGTCAGAGACTCACAAAGACAGCGTTTCTAAACTTCAACATAGCATGCATCTGCACAAATACACAACCAACCAAGCCAACTGACCATCCAGCTTTTTTATCACGTTTTCTTCTTTAATTACCCTTCTACAAAAAAATATGTCATCTGAGAGAGAGGAGGGAGAGCAGGAGGCTTTGCTCAACTCTTCTTTTTCTAACTGACTCTCACCCTCATTACCTCCTTCTGTTTAACGTCTCCTAAAGGCAGGTATGGTATATGTATGCTGCTTACATAATCCAGTGCAATACCCGGCACATTCCTGGTTTTTAAAGGCACTCTGAGGGCCAGTCCAAACACAGCTTCTAAGGTTTGAGCAAAGCCTTCTCCTCTCCCCCTCTCTGGGCAGTGTTTTTGTGCATGTCGGGAGGGATGGGGAGAAAGTTAAGATTTGAAAGAGGAAAAAAATGATAGTATAGAAGGACAGTGGAAGGGGTTTTAAATCGCTCTCTCCACATAGGAGAAATAGTAGGAGCTGGGAAGAAGGGATAGGAGGAGGTGAAGAGAAGCAGCTTTGTTTATAAGTCGCTCTCTCCGTAGAGGGCGCTGGAGAAGGAGATGTAGTCCAGGGCGCCGGCGGGGCCGTCGGCTCCGATGTACCTGGTCATGCGGCTGATGCAGTACTCGGCCTGCTCGGGCGGCAGCTCTCTGCGCAGCTCCTCCACTGTGATGTAGTTCTGGAGGACAGACGGGGAGGCAGGGTGAGATTAGTACTGTCCCATAGAACAGAGACCGCTGACTAAATTTGCTAAACCCTGTGTAATAACTCTGTTATTACCGTGTAAAAACACTGTTATTACCGTGTAATAACTGTTATTACCCGTGTTAAACACTGTTATTACCCGTGTTAAACACTAATTGCAGAGATCTGGGAAGAGTGAAGAGATGAATTTTGTTTTGAAACAAAATTTTGAACTGAGCAATGTTGGTTTTGGAAAAGTTGTACCACGGAGTGAGATTAGTGGGTTAGTCGGTTTAACTCGGGTTTCACGGTAATGCGAAGCTAGCTCACTTAACTGGGGCAGATCACAACGGTAATCTATGCTGCACGGGCTGGTTAATTTGCTGTTCTAGGCTTTCCGTTTCCACTCTGGTTTTAGTTTGCACAATGAAAATCTATAGCAATTTGGTGCGATAAATTGTCATTGCATTGACAAACGTCATTGTGTTACCTGTTTGATGTCTTACGTGTAAAAAGACGATTAGAAATCAAATTATCAGTACACATGGCCAACCAGGTTCCCTAATCCGTCTCGTTTACATGACATTTAATAAATCGGGTGACTGCAGAAAGTTGACTGTAACCCAATTTGTCAGATTGTCTGATAGCTCATTTTTTACCGCGTTGGACTTACTTTAAGCGACGTCACTGTGTTCTAAGATGTTAGCAATTACTTGGGTGGATAGAATATAATAACAGAAAACTGACCTAAATTTGATCTCTGCTCTTACTAAAATCTTACTCTAGCATCACGTGTCGAAGTGTAACTGGTGGTAGATGTAGCTGAGTTTAACGGTGAGGTTAGATGAGGGCTAACAGCAGCTTTTGTGCTCTTACCTTGTCTGAGGCCAGAATCTTGAAGGAGGCCATGACCTGTTCTGCAGTGTCGGTCTCAGCGGTCTCGCGGGTCATGAAGTCGATGAAAGCCTGGAAGGTCACCACGCCTGTGTTGTTGGGGTCCACCAAGGTCATGATGCGAGCAAATTCAACCTCACCCTGTCAGACAGAAAGGGATTACTTTACTACATACTGTATATAGTAACTAAACCAAGGCTGTATTTGAAACCACCTTCTAGATACTACTGATGAGCAAAGTATGTGGTACATACAGTACATACTGCGTTCCTCAGTAGTATGCAGTATGAAACTGTTAAACAATAACACAAGCTCTTAAAGCGCTTAACAAAAAACGAATTCATACCACTATTGAAATATTACTGAAAATACAACTTAGCTAAGCTTTGAATTTTTTTTTTTTTGTTTATGAACAATCTTTGTTAATTCTATGAGATATTGCATGGTTTAGCGATTGTGATTGTGAAACATTTCAACCCTAAAAAAGCAGAACTACAGGCTCCCGTTAATTTCATAATGGACATTTGAGTGTATTACTTTTTCCTGATGTACTAAACTAGGACTTGTTTAGGACTTTGTTTTCCAGTATACTATACTATTACTTTGTTTTTGGTACATTTCTTTTGACATACTAGGACTTTTTTAATGACTTTTTTTGGACATACCATACTAACTATATTAGTTTTTTGGGGACTTCTATGCCCTTTTTTCCGACAAGGTAAACTATGATTTTTTTGGGGGATTTTTTTTTTAATTTCAGTGTACTTTAACATACTGTACTGTGACTTTTTTAATATTTTAATATTAATAAATTTTAATATTTTTTTTTACACAGTACACTGCATAGTAAAGGACTTTTCAACATACTACATTATAGTTTACTATAGTAGTGCAGGACATTAGTTTTGACATACTATACTGAGTTTTTATTTATTTATTTTCATATATACATTATGAAGTTTTTCAACATATACTATTATTTTTATGACATACTATACTAAGAATTTTTCTTATACAAAATGAAACTAATATCAACTTTAAAAAGTCCAGTTTTACTCAGTATTAGAGCTGAAAATGTAAATGTACTGACCAGATCGTAACCCATGGAGATGAGGCAGGCACGGAAGTCGTCTGGGTCCATCATGCCGTTTCTCTTCTGTGAAGGAAAACACAAGTAGTATAATGTATAATTTGAATTTCTCACTGGTGCTTGAATATCGAGCCTTGTAATCTCAAATTTTTATAATATTGAAGATTTTAGGACAAAAAAAAGTTGTGCATATCTGTCTGATTGATTCTGATGTTTTAAAAACATAAGTTCTACAGTATTCAGGCCACATATAGTTGAATGCCTCACCCTGTCGAAGTGGTTGAAGGAGGCCCTGAACTCGTTGAGCTGTTCCTGGCTGATGCCCTTGGCGTCGCGGGTCAGGATCTGGTTCTCCACCTCGTTGATGGTTCTGGCGATGGTGGTGAGCAGCTGCTCCCAGCCCACACGCACATGCTGCAGTGATGGAGGTAGAGAACACGCACTTTAAGCAAAGAAACAAAAGGTAGAGCCTGCCGTCATGGCTGCCGTGAAGTCCACTGTACCTCCATGGTGTAGTTGGTGTGCTTGTTGTCGAAGATGAGGGACTCCTGGCTGAGCTGGTGGTCTCCCTCCAGCTTGTCGATGTTGGATTTGTAGTTGATGATGTTCTGCTCGTACTGCTTCAGGCTGTTCATTTGTTCCTCCAGGGAGCCGGCGATGTCCACGGACACATGGCTGATCTCCTGCAGGAGCAGAGACAGGAAACGGGAGGAGAATGAGAACGACAGGTTCTGAGATGGACAATATTTGTTTTTATGTCTGTAAAGCCATACGCAGCTCTTGTGTATCAGGTATATGGATAAATCTGTTTTGTTTGTCATCTGTTCATAAATTAGAAATCATGACTGATCACTGTTTTATTGTCATTTTATACTTATATTCCTGATCATTATATTATAAAATGTCAAATTGTTAAATAAATGCCTTTATTGTATTTTGGTGACGACAGAGATTCATACATCATACATAAGTTACACTGCAGTTTCCTTTTCTACCTGTGACAGTTTGTAGTGATTCAGTAACACTGTACCTCCATCTTGGTTTGAATCCAGGGTCCGATGATGTTGGCCTGGGCAGCAAACTGGCGCCTCAGTCTCTCGTTGGCCTGCTGTCTGGCCACCTCCTCCTGGAGCATTTGGTCTCTGAGGGGAACAAGGTGCTTCACCTGCAGGTGGATCAATGAAATGCACAGTCATGAGAATAATCTGACCAATACATTTAGCTATGAATGATCATCTCTGCTAAAAACATGTAGCCAAAGGTACCAAATAGGCTGTTCTTTTACATTTTGAAAGTGCTGCACCTTTTCACTCAAACCCATTTACAACTACAGGTCAATGGATAGCTGTACACTGTCTCAGCTTGTTTAGTGATTAACCAGATAGTTATTTCATGATTCCCACAGGAACAAAGTATTTTCTTCAGCATAAGTGGTCAGATGTGTGTCACACTGCCACCACACTGACAGATTGTTCGGTTAGGTTGAGATTTCCCATTTACATAAACCAGAAATAAATGATAAATCTGTTATTTCCCTCCAGTCCCGCATGGTGGTGTGATTGATTTGACTCACAGTGTCCCACTTAGTGCTGATGTCCTGGGGGGAGAGGTTGGTGTAGGGGTTGATTCCGGACAGCTTGATGCCGTAGGTCTGGGCGATCTTCAGGATCTCGTTGTGGATGCCCATGGTGGCCATGCGCTCCTTGTCGGCCTCGGGCAGAGTGGCCTTGAACTGGTCGTGAGCGGTGATCAGGCTCTAGACGAATTTACAGAATTAAAAAAACTTAATTCGAAGCTTTATTCATTTTATTTTTGTATAGCATCAAATACATAGCAGAAGTTACCTCAACATGCTTTTCATATAGAGCAGGTCTACACCGTACTTTACCTCAACCAAAAGATGGTTTTTGTGTGTGTTTTGTACCATTTCTTCCTTTTGAATGGACAGAAAAGTTGCATGTATACATATGCAGCTGGTGACTTCCCAAGTCAGCAGTTAGCTCACGAATGCAATCTTGTTTTACACAAAACTTGACCTGTGGCGGCTCGGCCCAGCAAATAGTGCAATATTTGTACTATTATACAAGTACAGTATTTGCCTGGAGGAAATACTGATATATATTCCTGCTTATTCATTCCAGTTGTTGTTATTATTACTGAAGAGATTCCTTTATTTGGATTTAAAATGTGAGCGTGTAGGTTTTCTACTTTTTCGTTTTGGTTCGCTGTGGTTTGTTTTGGTTGACAGATATGACGGAACAGATGATATGTAACACTACTCAGACTACAACGATAAAAGCTTCCTTTTATCGGTAGCTTCCCTGTACCAAAATCCTTTCACAAAATCAGAAAAAAAATCCCGATACATAGACTGATTTTTTTCCCCCACCGCTATTAAATAAAAGCGCTGGCTGTACCTGGATCTCCTCAATGCTGTGGACGATGAACATGTCCTGCAGGTCCTCCATGGCTCCGTCCATCCAGTTGTTGAAGGGTGCCGCCCTCTTGGCAAACTCCAGGTACAGCTGGTCAATAGTCTCCCACAGCTTCTCCACACGCTGCAGACACATATTTATATATTCATTTATTTACACTGGAATTTGTGATCATCTGGCATTTCTTCTGTCACCTGATTGTATTGGTACATGAAAAACCCATTTACGACCGTAACCTTAACTACTATGTAAGGGATAATGTACAGTAATGTAATAAGCTGCCATGTTTTTTTTGTTTTGTGATTGTTAAAGGCGTACCTCCAGTGCGTCCCTCCTCTTCTGGGTGAGGGTGCCCAGGTTGTCCCACTGGTCACAGATGCCCTGGCAGCGGGTGTTGACTGTGGCAGCATCGTGGTAGTCCAGCTCACTGGAGTGAAACACAGTACGATTTATCATCTATACTACAACCAATTTAAGGTCACAGACTGACAAACATGGTCAAACTTACATCTAATGTATATTTATAATATTTCAACTTCTTTCCAAAATTAGTCGATTTCATCCATCAGCATGAATGTTAACTGAAAAATGTAATCCATTATAGTTACATGTTACCTCATTGTAAATATAAGACATTATACCATCAATATTCAAAATTACTTTTAAATTACTTTTAAACATCAGGACAAATTTGAAAAAAAAATCAGGACATTTACTGCTTATTTATGAACAAAATACAGCTTCCATACATGCCACCTTTTTAAAGGCCCCCTGACAAACAATTCCCCAAAGTAATACTCATATTTTTCCAAATATCTGGAATCAAAAGGTATTAGAATATTTAATGGCATTACACGTACTGGATTTCTACCCTATTCTGCATGTTAGGGGTCATCTGAGAACATTTCGCAGTATATAATATCTGCTTTAGAAGTAATGAACGAGAAATTATGTACGGCACGCATACATATTCAGCATTAGGGTGCTGAACGTTGCATCAAAGAGATCATATCAAAACTATCTGTGAAAGAGAGCCCAGAAGAGTGGTGAGGAATAAGGAAATCGTGAGATCAGAGGTTTCTGCTCTTTCATGAGCCATCCTTTCATCTTTTTATCCCTCTCATTAACATGCTTTCCACTCATTCCCACATTTGTTCCTCACTGTATTCATTAAGAGTCCTGAAACACTTCAGTTGCTCACTTTCTCCTGTCCGTCCTACAGTTTCCATATAAGCCCTCAAACTAAGTAGAAAGCCCCCCAACATATTCACACCTCTATAACACTGATATAATACGAAATTAAACCCTAAAAGACGCTAAACTGCCTCCAAATGATGCTCCATTTTCCTCCCTCTCTCTATCCTGGCGTCTTACTTCAGCTCCTGGGCGATGGCAGCGATCTGCTCCACTCTGTCCTGGTGAGCGGCGAGGTCGCTCTCGAACGCCTCGTGCTTCCTCATGAGGGCTCTGATCTCCATCAGAGAGGCCGACTCGTAGTCCTTCTGGGACAGCAGGTCCTCCTTACCTGAAACACACATGTTTGATCTGTATTTCACTACCTGATCTTCAAAGACTCCAAGCGTTTAAGTTCATACAGCTCTCACTTAAGTTCGACCTCTGATTTTAGTTTTCACTCTACTATAGTCACTGAAGCTGTTTATTATCCCCATATATCACTACACATAATTCTCTTTATCAGGGGTCCCCAAACCTTTGATGACTTGGTGCCAATTAAGGGAGCCAGCATGTGATTTAGGGCACACATTAAACAAAATTTCTTTTCCATCTCACTTCCCATGAAACTGCACAGTTGTCCATGGAAATCGCTAACTTTAGCCAACAGTACTAGAATCCATCCATAGTTTCTGTAACATTCCTATACATCAGATACTTGATCGTGAGGGCACAGTTTGACCAGAGTTGTGTATTAAATGTAAGCTACGGAAAGCAAAAGTAATAAAGATTAAAGTAAAATGCATGCATTTCATATCACTTTCAAAGGCTGCACAAAATGTTTCTGAAGGCCACCATTGACCCGTGGGCTCCAAAACGCCATAGTATAGCATGTCGAAATTTTTCGATGAAAACAACAAATTTTTTTGATTTTGAAAAAAATCATGAAAACTGTCGTATTATAGCATGTAGATTGATTCCATGGTGAAAAGAAGTCATTTCGTGAAATGGAAAATTTTCCAAAAAAAAAAACGCCATAGTATAGTATGCCGAAATTTTTCGATGAAACCGTCAAATTTTTTTGATTTTGAAAAAAATCATGAAGATGGCCGTATTATAGCATGTAGAATGATTCTATAGTGAAAAGAAGTCATTTCGTGAAATGTTGGAAAATTTTACAAAAAAAAAACGCCATGGTATATATGTCGAAATTTTTCGATGAAACCGTCAAATTTTTTTGATTTTGAAAAAAATCATGAAAACATTCGTATTATAGCATGTAGAATAATTCTATGGTGAAAAGAAGTCATTTCATGAAATGTTGGAAAATTTTACAAAAAAAAAAAAGGCCATAGTATAGCATGTCGAAATTTTTCGATGAAACCGTCAAATTTTTTTAATTTTGATAAAAATCATGAAAATATTCGTATTATAGCATGTAAAATGATTCTATGGTGAACAAAAGTCATTTCGTGAAATGTTGGAAAATTTTACAAAAAAAAAACGCCATAGTATAGTATGTCGAAATTTTTCGATGAAAACGTCAAATTTTATTGATTTTGAAAAAAATCATGAAAATGGTTGTATTATAGCATGTAGAATGATTCTATGATGAACAGAAGTCATTTCGTGAAATGTTGGAAAATCTTACAAAAAAAACGCCATAGTATAGCATGTCGAAATTTTTCGATGAAAATGTCAAATTTTTTTGATTTTGACAAAAATCATGAAAACGGTTTTATTATAGCATGTAGAATGATTCTATGATGAACAGAAGTCATTTCGTGAAATGTTGGAAGATTTTAGAAAAAAAAAAACGCCATAGTATAGCATGTCGAAATTTTTCGATGAAAACGTCAAATTTTTTTGATGTTGAAAAAAACCATGAAAACGGTCGTATTATAGCATGTAGAATGATTCTATGGTGAACAAAAGTCATTTCGTGAAATGTTGGAAAATTTTACAAAAAAAACGCCATAGTATAGTATGTCGAAATTTTTCGATTGAAAACGTCAAATTTTTTTGATTTTGAAAAAAATCATGAAGATGGCCGTATTATAGCATGTACAACGATTCTATGGTGAAAAGAAGTCATTTCGTGAAATGTTGGAAAATTTTACAAAAAAAAACGCCATAGTATAGTATGTCGAAATTTTTCGATGAAAAAAATCAATTTTTTTTGATTTTGAAAAAAATCATGAAAACGGTCGTATTATAGCATGTAGAATGATTCTATGGTGAACAAAAATCATTTCGTGAAATGTTGGAAAATTTTACAAAAAAAAAACGCCATAGTATAGTATGTCGAAATTTTTCGATGAAAACGTGAAATTTTTTTGATTTTGAAAAAAATCATGAAAACGGTCGTATTATAGCATGTAAAATGATTCTATGGTGAACAGAAGTCATTTCGTGAAATGTTGGAAAATTTTACAAAAAAAAAACTGCCATAGTATAGCATGTCGAAATTTTTCGATGAAAACGTCAAATTTTTTTGATTTTGAAAAAAATCATGAAAATGGTCACATTATAGCATGTGGAATGGTTCTATGGTGAACAAAAGTCATGTCGTGAAATGTTGGAAAATTTTACAAAAAAAAAAACGCCATAGTATAGTATGTCGAAATTTTTCGATGAAAACGTCAAATTTTTTTGATTTTGAAAAAAATCATGAAAACATTTGTATTATAGCATGTAGAATGATTCTATGGTGAAAAGAAGTCATTTCATGAAATGTTGGAAAATTTTACCAAAAAAAAGGCCATAGTATAGTATGTCGAAATTTTTCGATGAAACCGTCAAATTTTTTTGATTTTGAAAAAAATCACGAAAACGGTTTTATTATAGCATGTAGAATGATTCTATGATGAACAGAAGTCATTTCGTGAAATGTTGGAAAATTTTCCAAAAAAAAAAAACGCCATAGTATAGCATGTCGAAATTTTTCTATGAAAACGTCAAATTTTTTTGATGTTGAAAAAAACCATGAAAACGGTCGTATTATAGCATGTAGAATGATTCTATGGTGAACAAAAGTCATTTCGTGAAATGTTGGAAAATTTTACAAAAAAAACGCCATAGTATAGTATGTCGAAATTTTTCGATGAAAACATCAAATTTTTTTGATTTTGAAAAAAATCATGAAAACGGTCGTATTATAGCATGTAGAATGATTCCATGGTGAAAAGAAGTCATTTCGTGAAATGTTGGAAAATTTTCCAAAAAAAAAAACGCCATAGTATAGTATGTCGAAATTTTTCAATTGAAAACGTCAAATTTTTTTGATTTTGAAAAAAATCATGAAGATGGCCGTATTATAGCATGTACAACGATTCTATGGTGAAAAGAAGTCATTTCGTGAAATGTTGGAAAATTTTACAAAAAAAAAACGCCATAGTATAGTATGTCGAAATTTTTCGATGAAAACGTGAAATTTTTTTGATTTTGAAAAAAATCATGAAAACAGTTGTATTATAGCATGTAGAATGATTCTATGATGAACAGAAGTCATTTCGTGAAATGTTGGAAAATTTTAGAAAAAAAAAAAAAAAAACGCCATACTATAGTATGTCGAAATTTTTCGATGAAACCGTCAAATTTTTTTTGATTTTGAAAAAAATCATGAAAATGGTCACATTATAGCATGTAGAATGGTTCTATGATGAACAAAAGTCATTTCGTGAAATGTTGGAAAATTTTACAAAAAAAAAGCCATAGTATAGTATGTCGAAATTTTTTGATGAAAACGTCAAATTTTTCTGATTTTGAAAAAAATCATGAAAACGGTTGTATTATAGCATGTAGAATGATTCTATGATGAACAGAAGTCATTTCGTGAAAAGTTGGAAAATTTTAGAAAAAAAAAAACCGCCATAGTATAGTATATCGAAATTTTTCGATGAAACCGTCAAATTTTTTTGATTTTGAAAAAAATCATGAAAATGGTCACATTATAGCATGTGGAATGGTTCTATGGTGGACAAAAGTAATTCGTGAAATGTTGGAATGTCGAAATTTTTCGATGAAAACGTCAAATTTTTTTGATGTTGAAAAAAATCATGAAAACGGTCGTATTATAGCATGTAGAATGATTCTATGATGAACAGAAATCATTTCATGAAATGTTGGAAAATTTTACAAAAAAAAAAAAAAAAAAACGCCATAGTATAGTATGTCGAAATTTTTCGATGAAACCGTCAAATTTTTTTAATTTTGATAAAAATCATGAAAACATTCATATTATAGCATGTAAAATGATTCTATGGTGAACAAAAGTCATTTCGTGAAATGTTGGAAAATTTTCCAAAAAAAAAAACGCCATAGTATAGTATGTCGAAATTTTTCGATGAAAACGTCAAGTTTTTTTGATTTTTTAAAAATATCATGAAAATGGTTTTATTATAGCATGTAGAATGATTCTATGATGAACAGAAGTCATTTCGTGAAATGTTGGAAGATTTTAGAAAAAAAAAAAACGCCATAGTATAGCATGTCGAAATTTTTCGATGAAAATGTCAAATTTTTTTGATGTTGAAAAAAACCATGAAAACGGTCGTATTATAGCATGTAAAATGATTCTATGGTGAACAGAAGTCATTTCGTGAAATGTTGGAAAATTTTACAAAAAAAAAACGCCATAGTATAGCATGTCGAAATTTTTCGGTGAAAACGTCAAATTTTTTTGATTTTGAAAAAAATCATGAAAACAGTTGTATTATAGCATGTAGAATGATTCTATGATGAACAGAAGTCATTTCGTGAAATGTTGGAAAATTTTAGAAAAAAAAAACTGCCATAGTATAGCATGTCGAAATTTTTCGATGAAAACGTCAAATTTTTTTGATTTTGAAAAAAATCATGAAAATGGTCACATTATAGCATGTGGAATGGTTCTATGGTGAACAAAAGTCATGTCGTGAAATGTTGGAAAATTTTACAAAAAAAAAACGCCATAGTATAGTATGTCGAAATTTTTCGATGAAACTGTCAAATTTTTTTGATTTTGAAAAAAATCATGAAAACATTTGTATTATAGCATGTAGAATGATTCTATGGTGAAAAGAAGTCATTTCATGAAATGTTGGAAAATTTTACAAAAAAAAAAACGCCATAGTATAGCATGTTGAAATTTTTCTATGAAAACGTCAAATTTTTTTGATGTTGAAAAAAAACATGAAAACGGTCGTATTATAGCATGTAGAATGATTCTATGGTGAACAAGTCATTTCGTGAAATGTTGGAAAATTTTACAAAAAAAACGCCATACTATAGTATGTCGAAATTTTTCGATGAAACCGTCAAATTTTTTTGATTTTGAAAAAAATCATGAAAACGGTCGTATTATAGCATGTAGAATGATTCTATGATGAACAGAAGCCATTTCGTGAAATGTTGGAAAATTTTACAAAAAAAAAAACGCCATAGTATAGCATGTCGAAATTTTTCGATGAAAACGTCAAATTTTTTTGATGTTGAAAAAAACCATGAAAACGGTCGTATTATAGCATGTAGA
This sequence comes from Pterois miles, assembly GCA_947000775.1. NCBI lineage: Eukaryota > Metazoa > Chordata > Actinopteri > Perciformes > Scorpaenidae > Pterois > Pterois miles. The sequence continues at coordinate 1,828,568 of CAMQGK010000008.1, forward strand.
ATGATTCTATGGTGAACAAAAATCATTTCGTGAAATGTTGGAAAATTTTACAAAAAAAAAACGCCATAGTATAGTATGTCGAAATTTTTCGATGAAAACGTGAAATTTTTTTGATTTTGAAAAAAATCATGAAAACGGTTGTATTATAGCATGTAGAATGATTCTATGATGAACAGAAGTCATTTCGTGAAATGTTGGAAAATTGTAGAAAAAAAAAAAAAAAACGCCATAGTATAGTATGTCGAAATTTTTCGATGAAACCGTCAAATTTTTTTTGATTTTGAAAAAAATCATGAAAATGGTAACATTATAGCATGTAGAATGGTTCTATGGTGAACAAAAGTCATTTCGTGAAATGTTGGAAAATTTTACAAAAAAAAAGCCATAGTATAGTATGTCGAAATTTTTTGATGAAAACGTCAAATTTTTCTGATTTTGAAAAAAATCATGAAAACGGTTGTATTATAGCATGTAGAATGATTCTATGATGAACAGAAGTCATTTCGTGAAAAGTTGGAAAATTTTAGAAAAAAAAAAACCGCCATAGTATAGTATATCGAAATTTTTCGATGAAACCGTCAAATTTTTTTGATTTTGAAAAAAATCATGAAAATGGTCACATTATAGCATGTGGAATGGTTCTATGGTGGACAAAAGTAATTCGTGAAATGTTGGAAAATTTTACAAAAAAAAAACGCCATAGTATAGTATGTCGAAATTTTTCGATGAAACCGTCAAATTTTTTTAATTTTGATAAAAATCATATAAACATTCGTATTATAGCATGTAAAATGATTCTATGGTGAACAAAAGTCATTTCGTGAAATGTTGGAAAATTTTCCAAAAAAAAAAACGCCATAGTATAGTATGTCGAAATTTTTCGATGAAAACATCAAGTTTTTTTGATTTTTTAAAAATATCATGAAAATGGTTTTATTATAGCATGTAGAATGACTCTATGATGAACAGAAGTCATTTCGTGAAATGTTGGAAGATTTTAGAAAAAAAAAAACGCCATAGTATAGCATGTCGAAATTTTTCGATGAAAATGTCAAATTTTTTTGATGTTGAAAAAAACCATGAAAACGGTCGTATTATAGCATGTGGAATGGTTCTATGGTGAACAAAAGTCATGTCGTGAAATGTTGGAAAATTTTACAAAAAAAAAAACGCCATAGTATAGTATGTCGAAATTTTTCGATGAAACTGTCAAATTTTTTTGATTTTGAAAAAAATCATGAAAACATTTGTATTATAGCATGTAGAATGATTCTATGGTGAAAAGAAGTCATTTCATGAAATGTTGGAAAATTTTACAAAAAAAAAAACGCCATAGTATAGCATGTTGAAATTTTTCTATGAAAACGTCAAATTTTTTTGATGTTGGAAAAAAACCATGAAAACGGTCGTATTATAGCATGTAGAATGATTCTATGGTGAACAAAAGTCATTTCGTGAAATGTTGGAAAATTTTACAAAAAAAACGCCATACTATAGTATGTCGAAATTTTTCGATGAAACCGTCAAATTTTTTTGATTTTGAAAAAAATCATGAAAACGGTCGTATTATAGCATGTAGAATGATTCCATGGTGAAAAGAAGTCATTTCGTGAAATGTTGGAAAATTTTCCAAAAAAAAAAAACGCCATAGTATAGTATGTCGAAATTTTTCGATGAAAAAATCAAATTTTTTTGATTTTGAAAAAAATCATGAAAACGGTCGTATTATAGCATGTAGAATGATTCTATGGTGAACAAAAATCATTTCGTGAAATGTTGGAAAATTTTACAAAAAAAAAAACGCCATAGTATAGTATGTCGAAATTTTTTGATGAAAACGTCAAATTTTTCTGATTTTGAAAAAAATCATGAAAACGGTTGTATTATAGCATGTAGAATGATTCTATGGTGAAAAGAAGTCATTTCGTGAAATGTTGGAAAATTTTACAAAAAAAAAAAAAAAAACGCCATAGTATAGTATGTCGAAATTTTTCGATGAAACCATGAAATTTTTTAAATTTTGATAAAAGTCATGAAAACATTCGTATTATAGCATGTAAAATGATTCTATGGTGAACAAAAGTCATTTCGTTAAATGTTGGAAAATTTTCCAAAAAAAAAAACGCCATAGTATAGTATGTCGAAATTTTTCGATGAAAACGTCAAATTTTTTTGATTTTGAAAAAAATCATGAAGATGGCCGTATTATAGCATGTACAACGATTCTATGGTGAAAAGAAGTCATTTCGTGAAATGTTGGAAAATTTTACAAAAAAAAAACGCCATAGTATAGTATGTCGAAATTTTTCGATGAAAAAATCAAATTTTTTTGATTTTGAAAAAAATCATGAAAACGGTCGTATTATAGCATGTAGAATGATTCTATGATGAACAGAAGTCATTTCGTGAAATGTTGGAAAATTTTACAAAAAAAAAAACGCCATAGTATAGTATGTCGAAATTTTTCGATGAAAACGTCAAATTTTTTTGATGTTGAAAAAAATCATGAAAACGGTCGTATTATAGCATGTAGAATGATTCTATGATGAACAGAAGTCATTTCATGAAATGTTGGAAAATTTTACAAAAAAAAAAACGCCATAGTATAGCATGTCGAAATTTTTCGATGAAAACGTCAAATTTTTTTGATGTTGAAAAAAACCATGAAAACGGTCGTATTATAGCATGTAGAATGATTCTATGGTGAACAAAAATCATTTCGTGAAATGTTGGAAAATTTTACAAAAAAAAAACGCCATAGTATAGTATGTCGAAATTTTTCGATGAAAACGTGAAATTTTTTTGATTTTGAAAAAAATCATGAAAACGGTTGTATTATAGCATGTAGAATGATTCTATGATGAACAGAAGTCATTTCGTGAAATGTTGGAAAATTTTAGAAAAAAAAAAAAAAAACGCCATAGTATAGTATGTCGAAATTTTTCGATGAAACCGTCAAATTTTTTTTGATTTTGAAAAAAATCATGAAAATGGTCACATTATAGCATGTAGAATGGTTCTATGGTGAACAAAAGTCATTTCGTGAAATGTTGGAAAATTTTACAAAAAAAAAGCCATAGTATAGTATGTCGAAATTTTTTGATGAAAACGTCAAATTTTTCTGATTTTGAAAAAAATCATGAAAACGGTTGTATTATAGCATGTAGAATGATTCTATGATGAACAGAAGTCATTTCGTGAAAAGTTGGAAAATTTTAGAAAAAAAAAACCGCCATAGTATAGTATATCGAAATTTTTCGATGAAACCGTCAAATTTTTTTGATTTTGAAAAAAATCATGAAAACAGTTGTATTATAGCATGTAGAATGATTCTATGATGAACAGAAGTCATTTCGTGAAATGTTGGAAAATTTTAGAAAAAAAAAACTGCCATAGTATAGCATGTCGAAATTTTTCGATGAAAACGTCAAATTTTTTTGATTTTGAAAAAAATCATGAAAATGGTCACATTATAGCATGTGGAATGGTTCTATGGTGAACAAAAGTCATGTCGTGAAATGTTGGAAAATTTTACAAAAAAAAAAACGCCATAGTATAGTATGTCGAAATTTTTCGATGAAACTGTCAAATTTTTTTGATTTTGAAAAAAATCATGAAAACATTTGTATTATAGCATGTAGAATGATTCTATGGTGAAAAGAAGTCATTTCATGAAATGTTGGAAAATTTTACAAAAAAAAAAACGCCATAGTATAGCATGTTGAAATTTTTCTATGAAAACGTCAAATTTTTTTGATGTTGGAAAAAAACCATGAAAACGGTCGTATTATAGCATGTAGAATGATTCTATGGTGAAAAGAAGTCATTTCGTGAAATGTTGGAAAATTTTACAAAAAAAAAAAAAAAAAACGCCATAGTATAGTATGTCGAAATTTTTCGATGAAACCATGAAATTTTTTAAATTTTGATAAAAATCATGAAAACATTCGTATTATAGCATGTAAAATGATTCTATGGTGAACAAAAGTCATTTCGTTAAATGTTGGAAAATTTTCCAAAAAAAAAAACGCCATAGTATAGCATGTCGAAATTTTTCGATGAAAATGTCAAATTTTTTTGATGTTGAAAAAAACCATGAAAACGGTCGTATTATAGCATGTAGAATGATTCTATGGTGAACAAAAGTCATTTCATGAAATGTTGGAAAATTTTACAAAAAAAAAACGCCATAGTATAGTATGTCGAAATTTTTCTATGAAAACATCAAATTTTTTTGATTTTGAAAAAAACCATGAAAACGGTCGTATTATAGCATGTAAAATGATTCTATGGTGAACAGAAGTCATTTCGTGAAATGTTGGAAAATTTTACAAAAAAAAAACGCCATAGTATAGCATGTCGAAATTTTTCGGTGAAAACGTCAAATTTTTTTGATTTTGACAAAGATCATGAAAACGGTTTTATTATAGCATGTAGAATGATTCTATGGTGAACAAAAGTCATTTCGTGAAATGTTGGAAAATTTTACAAAAAAAAAAACGCCATAGTATAGTATGTCGAAATTTTTCGATGAAAACATCAAATTTTTTTGATTTTGAAAAAAATCATGAAAACGGTCGTATTATAGCATGTAGAATGATTCCATGGTGAAAAGAAGTCATTTCGTGAAATGTTGGAAAATTTTCCAAAAAAAAAAAACGCCATAGTATAGTATGTCGAAATTTTTCAATTGAAAACGTCAAATTTTTTTGATTTTGAAAAAAATCATGAAGATGGCCGTATTATAGCATGTACAACGATTCTATGGTGAAAAGAAGTCATTTCGTGAAATGTTGGAAAATTTTCCAAAAAAAAAAACGCCATAGTATAGTATGTCGAAATTTTTCGATGAAAACGTCAAGTTTTTTTGATTTTTTAAAAATATCATGAAAATGGTTTTATTATAGCATGTAGAATGATTCTATGGCATGTCGAAATTTTTCGATGAAAATGTCAAATTTTTTTGATGTTGAAAAAAACCATGAAAACGGTCGTATTATAGCATGTAAAATGATTCTATGGTGAACAGAAGTCATTTCGTGAAATGTTGGAAAATTTTACAAAAAAAAAACGCCATAGTATAGCATGTCGAAATTTTTCGTTGAAAACGTCAAATTTTTTTGATTTTGAAAAAAATCATGAAAACAGTTGTATTATAGCATGTAGAATGATTCTATGATGAACAGAAGTCATTTCGTGAAATGTTGGAAAATTTTAGAAAAAAAAAACTGCCATAGTATAGCATGTCGAAATTTTTCGATGAAAACGTCAAATTTTTTTGATTTTGAAAAAAATCATGAAAATGGTCACATTATAGCATGTGGAATGGTTCTATGGTGAACAAAAGTCATGTCGTGAAATGTTGGAAAATTTTAGAAAAAAAAAAACGCCATAGTATAGTATGTCGAAATTTTTCGATGAAACTGTCAAATTTTTTTGATTTTGAAAAAAATCATGAAAACATTTGTATTATAGCATGTAGAATGATTCTATGGTGAAAAGAAGTCATTTCATGAAATGTTGGAAAATTTTACAAAAAAAAAAACGCCATAGTATAGCATGTTGAAATTTTTCTATGAAAACGTCAAATTTTTTTGATGTTGGAAAAAAACCATGAAAACGGTCGTATTATAGCATGTAGAATGATTCTATGGTGAACAAAAGTCATTTCGTGAAATGTTGGAAAATTTTACAAAAAAAACGCCATACTATATATGTCGAAATTTTTCAATGAAACCGTCAAATTTTGTTGATTTTGAAAAAAATCATGAAAACGGTCGTATTATAGCATGTAGAATGATTCCATGGTGAAAAGAAGTCATTTCGTGAAATGTTGGAAAATTTTCCAAAAAAAAAAAAAAACGCCATAGTATAGTATGTCGAAATTTTTCAATTGAAAACGTCAAATTTTTTTGATTTTGAAAAAAATCATGAAGATGGCCGTATTATAGCATGTACAACGATTCTATGGTGAAAAGAAGTCATTTCGTGAAATGTTGGAAAATTTTACAAAAAAAAAACGCCATAGTATAGTATGTCGAAATTTTTCGATGAAAAAATCAAATTTTTTTGATTTTGAAAAAAATCATGAAAACGGTCGTATTATAGCATGTAGAATGATTCTATGGTGAACAAAAATCATTTCGTGAAATGTTGGAAAATTTTACAAAAAAAAATGCCATAGTATAGTATGTCAATTTTTCGATGAAAACGTGAAATTTTTTTGATTTTGAAAAAAATCATGAAAACGGTTGTATTATAGCATGTAGAATGATTCTATGATGAACAGAAGTCATTTCGTGAAATGTTGGAAAATTTTAGAAAAAAAAAAAAAGCCATAGTATAGTATGTCGAAATTTTTCGATGAAACCGTCAAATTTTTTTTTATTTTGAAAAAAATCATGAAAATGGTCACATTATAGCATGTAGAATGGTTCTATGGTGAACAAAAGTCATTTCGTGAAATGTTGGAAAATTTTACAAAAAAAAAACGCCATAGTATAGTATGTCGAAATTTTTCGATGAAAACGTCAAGTTTTTTGATTTTGAAAAAAATCACGAAAACAGTTTTATTATAGCATGTAGAATGATTCTACGATGAACAGAAGTCATTTCGTGAAATGTTGGAAAATTTTACAAAAAAAAAAACGCCATAGTATAGCATGTCGAGATTTTTCGATGAAAACATCAAATTTTTTTGATTTTGAAAAAAATCATGAAAACGGTCGTATTATAGCATGTAGAATGATTCCATGGTGAAAAGAAGTCATTTCGTGAAATGTTGGAAAATTTTCCAAAAAAAAAAACGCCATAGTATAGTATGTCGAAATTTTTCGATTGAAAACGTCAAATTTTTTTGATTTTGAAAAAAATCATGAAGATGGCCGTATTATAGCATGTACAACGATTCTATGGTGAAAAGAAGTCATTTCGTGAAATGTTGGAAAATTTTACAAAAAAAAAAACGCCATAGTATAGTATGTCGAAATTTTTCGATTAAACCGTCAAATTTTTTTGATTTTGAAAAGAATCATGAAAATGGTCAAATTATAGCATGTAGAATGGTTCTATGGTGAACAAAAGTCATTTCGTGAAATGTTGGAAAATTTTACAAAAAAAAAAAAAACGCCACAGTATAGTATGTCGAAATTTTTCGATGAGAACATCAAATTTTTTTAATTTTGATAAAAATCATGAAAACGGTCGTATTATAGCATGTAAAATGATTCTATGGTGAACAGAAGTCATTTCGTGAAATGTTGGAAAATTTTACAAAAAAAAAACGCCATAGTATAGCATGTCGAAATTTTTCGGTGAAAACGTCAAATTTTTTTGATTTTGACAAAAATCATGAAAACGGTTTTATTATAGCATGTAGAATGATTCTATGGTGAACAAAAGTCATTTCGTGAAATGTTGGAAAATTTTACAAAAAAAAAACGCCATAGTATAGTATGTCGAAATTTTTCGATGAAAACATCAAATTTTTTTGATTTTGAAAAAAATCATGAAAACGGTCGTATTATAGCATGTAGAATGATTCCATGGTGAAAAGAAGTCATTTCGTGAAATGTTGGAAAATTTTCCAAAAAAAAAAAACGCCATAGTATAGTATGTCGAAATTTTTCAATTGAAAACGTCAAATTTTTTTGATTTTGAAAAAAATCATGAAGATGGCCGTATTATAGCATGTACAACGATTCTATGGTGAAAAGAAGTCATTTCGTGAAATGTTGGAAAATTTTACAAAAAAAAAACGCCATAGTATAGTATGTCGAAATTTTTCGATGAAAAAATCAAATTTTTTTGATGTTGAAAAAAATCATGAAAACATTCATATTATAGCATGTAGAATGATTCCATGGTGAAAAGAAGTCATTTCGTGAAATGTTGGAAAATTTTAGAAAAAAAAAAAAAAAAACGCCATAGCATAGTATGTCGAAATTTTTCGATGAAACCGTCAAATTTTTTTGATTTTGATAAAAATCATGAAAATGGTCACATTATAGCATGTAGAATGATTCTATGATGAACAGAAGTCATTTCGTGAAATGTTGGAAAATTTTAGAAAAAAAAAAACGCCATAGTATAGGATGTCGAAATTTTTCGATGAAACCGTAAAATTTTTTTGATTTTGAAAAAAATCATGAAAACGGTTGTATTATAGCATGTAGAATGATTCTATGATGAACAGAAGTCATTTCGTGAAATGTTGGAAAATTTTAGAAAAAAAAAAAAACGCCATAGTATAGTATGTCGAAATTTTTCGATGAAAACGTCAAATTTTTTTGATTTTGAAAAATATTATGAAAATGGTCACATTATAGCATGTAGAATGATTCTATGATGAACAGAAGTCATTTCGTGAAATGTTGGAAAATTTTAGAAAAAAAAAAAACGCCATAGTATAGGATGTCGAAATTTTTCGATGAAACCGTCAAATTTTTTTGATTTTGAAGAAAATCATGAAAACATTCGTATTATAGCATGTAGAATGATTCTATGGTGAAAAGAAGTCATTTCGTGAAATGTTGGAAAATTTTACAAAAAAAAAAAAAACGCCATAGTATAGTATGTCGAAATTTTTTTATGAAAACGTCAAATTTTTTTGATGTTGAAAAAAACCATGACAACGGTCATATTATAGCAAGTAGAATGATTCTATTGTGAAAAAAAAGTCATTTTGTGAAATGTTGGAAAATTTTACAATAAAAACGTCATAGTATAGCATGTCGAAATTTTTCGATGAAAACGTCAAATTTTTTAAAATCATGAAAACGGTGGTATTATAGCATGTAGAATGATTCTATGGTGAACAGAAGCCATTTCGTGAAATATTGGAAAATTTTAGAAAACAAAAACCGCCATGGTATAGCATGTCGAAATTTTTCGATGAAAACGTCAAATTTTTTAAAATCATGAAAACGGTTTTATTATAGCATGTAGAATGATTCTATGGTGAACAAAAGTCATTTCGTGAAATGTTGGAAAATTTTACAAAAAAAACGCCATAGTATAGTATGTCGAAATTTTTCGATGAAAACATCAAATTTTTTTGATTTTGAGAAAAATCATGAAAACGGTCGTATTATAGCATGTAGAATGATTCCATGGTGAAAAGAAGTCATTTCGTGAAATGTTGGAAAATTTTCCAAAAAAAAAAAAAAAACTCCATAGTATAGTATGTCGAAATTTTTCGATGAAAACGTCTAATTTTTTTGATTTTGAAAAAAATCATGAAAACAGTTGTATTATAGCATGTAGAATGATTCTATGATGAACAGAAGTCATTTCGTGAAATGTTGGAAAATTTTAGAAAAAAAAAACTGCCATAGTATAGCATGTCGAAATTTTTCGATGAAAACGTCAAATTTTTTTGATTTTGAAAAAAATCATGAAAATGGTCACATTATAGCATGTGGAATGGTTCTATGGTGAACAAAAGTCATGTCGTGAAATGTTGGAAAATTTTACAAAAAAAAAAACGCCATAGTATAGTATGTCGAAATTTTTCGATGAAACCGTCAAATTTTTTTGATTTTGAAAAAAATCACGAAAACGGTTTTATTATAGCATGTAGAATGATTCTATGATGAACAGAAGTCATTTCGTGAAATGTTGGAAAATTTTACCAAAAAAAAAACGCCATAGTATAGCATGTCGAAATTTTTCTATGAAAACGTCAAATTTTTTTGATGTTGAAAAAAACCATGAAAACGGTCGTATTATAGCATGTAGAATGATTCTATGGTGAACAAAAGTCATTTCGTGAAATGTTGGATAATTTTACAAAAAAAAAAAAAACGCCATAGTATAGTATGTCGAAATTTTTCAATTGAAAACGTCAAATTTTTTTGATTTTGAAAAAAATCATGAAGATGGCCGTATTATAGCATGTACAACGATTCTATGGTGAAAAGAAGTCATTTCGTGAAATGTTGGAAAATTTTACAAAAAAAAAACGCCATAATATAGTATGTCGAAATTTTTCGATGAAAAAATCAAATTTTTTTGATTTTGAAAAAAATCATGAAAACGGTCGTATTATAGCATGTAGAATGATTCTATGATGAACAGAAGCCATTTCGTGAAATGTTGGAAAATTTTAGAAAAAAAAAAACGCCATAGTATAGTATGTCGAAATTTTTTGATGAAAACGTCAAATTTTTCTGATTTTGAAAAAAATCATGAAAACGGTTGTATTATAGCATGTAGAATGATTCTATGGTGAAAAGAAGTCATTTCGTGAAATGTTGGAAAATTTTACAAAAAAAAAAAAAAAAACGCCATAGTATAGTATGTCGAAATTTTTCGATGAAACCATGAAATTTTTTAAATTTTGATAAAAATCATGAAAACATTCGTATTATAGCATGTAAAATGATTCTATGGTGAACAAAAGTCATTTCGTTAAATGTTGGAAAATTTTCCAAAAAAAAAAACGCCATAGTATAGTATGTCGAAATTTTTCGATGAAAACGTCGTTTTTTTGATTTTTTAAAAATATCATGAAAATGGTTTTATTATAGCATGTAGAATGATTCTATGATGAACAGAAGTCATTTCGTGAAATGTTGGAAGATTTTAGAAAAAAAAACGCCATAGTATAGCATGTCGAAATTTTTCGATGAAAATGTCAAATTTTTTTGATGTTGAAAAAAACCATGAAAACGGTCGTATTATAGCATGTAGAATGATTCTATGGTGAACAAAAGTCATTTCATGAAATGTTGGAAAATTTTACAAAAAAAAACGCCATAGTATAGTATGTCGAAATTTTTCTATGAAAACATCAAATTTTTTTGATTTTGAAAAAAACCATGAAAACGGTCGTATTATAGCATGTAAAATGATACTATGGTGAACAGAAGTCATTTCGTGAAATGTTGGAAAATTTTACAAAAAAAAAACGCCATAGTATAGCATGTCGAAATTTTTCGGTGAAAACGTCAAATTTTTTTGATTTTGACAAAAATCATGAAAACGGTTTTATTATAGCATGTAGAATGATTCTATGGTGAACAAAAGTCATTTCGTGAAATGTTGGAAAATTTTACAAAAAAAAAAACGCCATAGTATAGTATGTCGAAATTTTTCGATGAAAACATCAATTTTTTTTGATTTTGAAAAAAATCATGAAAACGGTCGTATTATAGCATGTAGAATGATTCCATGGTGAAAAGAAGTCATTTCGTGAAATGTTGGAAAATTTTCCAAAAAAAAAAAACGCCATAGTATAGTATGTCGAAATTTTTCAATTGAAAACGTCAAATTTTTTTGATTTTGAAAAAAATCATGAAGATGGCCGTATTATAGCATGTACAACGATTCTATGGTGAAAAGAAGTCATTTCGTGAAATGTTGGAAAATTTTACAAAAAAAAAACGCCATAGTATAGTATGTCGAAATTTTTCGATGAAAAAATCAAATTTTTTTGATTTTGAAAAAAATCATGAAAACGGTCGTATTATAGCATGTAGAATGATTCTATGATGAACAGAAGTCATTTCGTGAAATGTTGGAAAATTTTACAAAAAAAAAAACGCCATAGTATAGCATGTCGAAATTTTTCGATGAAAACGTCAAATTTTTTTGATGTTGAAAAAAACCATGAAAACGGTCGTATTATAGCATGTAGAATGATTCTATGGTGAACAAAAATCATTTCGTGAAATGTTGGAAAATTTTACAAAAAAAAAACGCCATAGTATAGTATGTCGAAATTTTTCGATGAAAACGTGAAATTTTTTTGATTTTGAAAAAAATCATGAAAACGGTTGTATTATAGCATGTAGAATGATTCTATGATGAACAGAAGTCATTTCGTGAAATGTTGGAAAATTTTAGAAAAAAAAAAAAAAACGCCATAGTATAGTATGTCGAAATTTTTCGATGAAACCGTCAAATTTTTTTTGATTTTGAAAAAAATCATGAAAATGGTCACATTATAGCATGTAGAATGGTTCTATGGTGAACAAAAGTCATTTCGTGAAATGTTGGAAAATTTTACAAAAAAAAAGCCATAGTATAGTATGTCGAAATTTTTTGATGAAAACATCAAATTTTTCTGATTTTGAAAAAAATCATGAAAACGGTTGTATTATAGCATGTAGAATGATTCTATGATGAACAGAAGTCATTTCGTGAAAAGTTGGAAAATTTTAGAAAAAAAAAAACCGCCATAGTATAGTATATCGAAATTTTTCGATGAAACCGTCAAATTTTTTTGATTTTGAAAAAAATCATGAAAATGGTCACATTATAGCATGTGGAATGGTTCTATGGTGGACAAAAGTAATTCGTGAAATGTTGGAAAATTTTACAAAAAAAAAACCCCATAGTATAGTATGTCGAAATTTTTCGATGAAAATGTCAAATTTTTTTGATGTTGAAAAAAACCATGAAAACGGTCGTATTATAGCATGTAAAATGATTCTATGGTGAACAGAAGTCATTTCGTGAAATGTTGGAAAATTTTACAAAAAAAAAACGCCATAGTATAGCATGTCGAAATTTTTCGGTGAAAACGTCAAATTTTTTTGATTTTGAAAAAAATCATGAAAACAGTTGTATTATAGCATGTAGAATGATTCTATGATGAACAGAAGTCATTTCGTGAAATGTTGGAAGATTTTAGAAAAAAAAACGCCATAGTATAGCATGTCGAAATTTTTCGATGAAAATGTCAAATTTTTTTGATGTTGAAAAAAATCACGAAAACGGTTTTATTATAGCATGTAGAATGATTCTATGATGAACAGAAGTCATTTCGTGAAATGTTGGAAAATTTTACAAAAAAAAAACGCCATAGTATAGCATGTCGAAATTTTTCTATGAAAACGTCAAATTTTTTTGATGTTGAAAAAAACCATGAAAACGGTCGTATTATAGCATGTAGAATAATTCTATGGTGAACAAAAGTCATTTCGTGAAATGTTGGATAATTTTACAAAAAAAAAAAAAAACGCCATAGTATAGTATGTCGAAATTTTTCAATTGAAAACGTCAAATTTTTTTGATTTTGAAAAAAATCATGAAGATGGCCGTATTATAGCATGTACAACGATTCTATGGTGAAAAGAAGTCATTTCGTGAAATGTTGGAAAATTTTACAAAAAAAAAACGCCATAATATAGTATGTCGAAATTTTTCGATGAAAAAATCAAATTTTTTTGATTTTGAAAAAAATCATGAAAACGGTCGTATTATAGCATGTGGAATGGTTCTATGGTGAACAAAAGTCATGTCGTGAAATGTTGGAAAATTTTACAAAAAAAAAAACGCCATAGTATAGTATGTCGAAATTTTTCGATGAAACTGTCAAATTTTTTTGATTTTGAAAAAAATCATGAAAACATTTGTATTATAGCATGTAGAATGATTCTATGGTGAAAAGAAGTCATTTCATGAAATGTTGGAAAATTTTACAAAAAAAAAAACGCCATAGTATAGCATGTTGAAATTTTTCTATGAAAACGTCAAATTTTTTTGATGTTGGAAAAAAACCATGAAAACGGTCGTATTATAGCATGTAGAATGATTCTATGGTGAACAAAAGTCATTTCGTGAAATGTTGGAAAATTTTACAAAAAAAACGCCATACTATAGTATGTCGAAATTTTTCGATGAAACCGTCAAATTTTTTTGATTTTGAAAAAAATCATGAAAACGGTCGTATTATAGCATGTAGAATGATTCCATGGTGAAAAGAAGTCATTTCGTGAAATGTTGGAAAATTTTCCAAAAAAAAAAAAAACGCCATAGTATAGTATGTCGAAATTTTTCGATGAAAAAATCAAATTTTTTTGATTTTGAAAAAAATCATGAAAACGGTCGTATTATAGCATGTAGAATGATTCTATGATGAACAGAAGTCATTTCGTGAAATGTTGGAAAATTTTACAAAAAAAAAAACGCCATAGTATAGTATGTCGAAATTTTTCGATGAAAACGTCAAATTTTTTTGATTTTGAAAAAAATCATGAAAACGGTCGTATTATAGCATGTAGAATGATTCCATGGTGAAAAGAAGTCATTTCGTGAAATGTTGGAAAATTTTCCAAAAAAAAAAACGCCATAGTATAGCATGTCGAAATTTTTCGATGAAAACGTCAAATTTTTTTGATTTTGAAAAAAATCATGAAGATGGCCGTATTATAGCATGTAGAATGATTCTATGGTGAACAAAAATCATTTCGTGAAATGTTGGAAAATTTTACAAAAAAAAAACGCCATAGTATAGTATGTCGAAATTTTTCGATGAAAAAATCAAATTTTTTTGATTTTGAAAAAAATCATGAAAACATTCATATTATAGCATGTAGAATGATTCCATGGTGAAAAGAAGTCATTTCGTGAAATGTTGGAAAATTTTAGAAAAAAAAAAAAAAAAACGCCATAGCATAGTATGTCGAAATTTTTCGATGAAACCGTCAAATTTTTTTGATTTTGATAAAAATCATGAAAATGGTCACATTATAGCATGTAGAATGATTCTATGATGAACAGAAGTCATTTCGTGAAATGTTGGAAAATTTTAGAAAAAAAAAAAAACGCCATAGTATAGGATGTCGAAATTTTTCGATGAAACCGTAAAATTTTTTTGATTTTGAAAAAAATCATGAAAACGGTTGTATTATAGCATGTAGAATGATTCTATGATGAACAGAAGTCATTTCGTGAAATGTTGGAAAATTTTAGAAAAAAAAAAAAAAAACGCCATAGTATAGTATGTCGAAATTTTTCGATGAAAACGTCAAATTTTTTTGATTTTGAAAAATATCATGAAAATGGTCACATTATAGCATGTAGAATGATTCTATGATGAACAGAAGTCATTTCGTGAAATGTTGGAAAATTTTAGAAAAAAAAAAAACGCCATAGTATAGGATGTCGAAATTTTTCGATGAAACCGTCAAATTTTTTTGATTTTGAAAAAAATCATGAAAACATTCGTATTATAGCATGTAGAATGATTCTATGGTGAAAAGAAGTCATTTCGTGAAATTTTGGAAAATTTTACAAAAAAAAAAAAAACGCCATAGTATAGTATGTCGAAATTTTTTGATGAAAACGTCAAATTTTTTTGATGTTGAAAAAAACCATGACAACGGTCATATTATAGCAAGTAGAATGATTCTATTGTGAAAAAAAGTCATTTTGTGAAATGTTGGAAAATTTTACAATAAAAACGTCATAGTATAGCATGTCGAAATTTTTCGATGAAAACGTCAAATTTTTTAAAATCATGAAAACGGTGGTATTATAGCATGTAGAATGATTCTATGGTGAACAGAAGCCATTTCGTGAAATATTGGAAAATTTTAGAAAACAAAAACCGCCATAGTATAGCATGTCGAAATTTTTCGATGAAAACGTCAAATTTTTTAAAATCATGAAAACGGTGGTATTATAGCATGTAGAATGATTCTATGGTGAACAGAAGTCATTTCGTGAAATGTTGGAAAATTTTACAAAAAAAAACGCCATAGTATAGTGTCGAAATTTTTCGATGAAAACATCAAATTTTTTTGATTTTAAAAAAAATCATGAAAACGGTCGTATTATAGCATGTAGAATGATTCTATGGTGAACAAAAATAATTTCGTGAAATGTTGGAAAATTTTACAAAAAAAAAAATGCCATAGTATAGTATGTCGAAATTTTTCGATGAAAACGTGAAATTTTTTTGATTTTGAAAAAAATCATGAAAACGGTTGTATTATAGCATGTAGAATGATTCTATGATGAACAGAAGTCATTTCGTGAAATGTTGGAAAATTTTAGAAAAAAAAAAAAAGCCATAGTATAGCATGTCGAAATTTTTCGATTAAACCGTCAAATTTTTTTGATTTTGAAAAGAATCATGAAAATGGTCAAATTATAGCATGTAGAATGGTTCTATGGTGAACAAAAGTCATTTCGTGAAATGTTGGAAAATTTTACAAAAAAAAAAAAAACGCCACAGTATAGTATGTCGAAATTTTTCGATGAGAACATCAAATTTTTTTGATTTTGAAAAAAATCATGAAAACATTCATATTATAGCATGTAGAATGATTCCATGGTGAAAAGAAGTCATTTCGTGAAATGTTGGAAAATTTTAGAAAAAAAAAAAAAAACGCCATAGCATAGTATGTCGAAATTTTTCGATGAAACCGTCAAATTTTTTTGATTTTGAAAAAAATCATGAAAACGGTTGTATTATAGCATGTAGAATGATTCTATGATGAACAGAAGTCATTTCGTGAAATGTTGGAAAATTTTAGAAAAAAAAAAAAAAACGCCATAGTATAGTATGTCGAAATTTTTCGATGAAACCGTCAAATTTTTTTGATTTTGAAAAAAATCATGAAAATGGTCACATTATAGCATGTAGAATGATTCTATGATGAACAGAAGTCATTTCGTGAAATGTTGGAAAATTTTACAAAAAAAAAAACGCCATAGTATAGCATGTCGAAATTTTTCGATGAAAACGTCAAATTTTTTTGATTTTGAAAAAAATCATGAAAACGGTCGTATTATAGCATGTAGAATGATTCTATGATGAACAGAAGTCATTTCGTGAAATGTTGGAAAATTTTACAAAAAAAAAAACGCCATAGTATAGCATGTCGAAATTTTTCGATGAAAACGTCAAATTTTTTTGATGTTGAAAAAAACCATGAAAACGGTCGTATTATAGCATGTAGAATGATTCTATGGTGAACAAAAATCATTTCGTGAAATGTTGGAAAATTTTACAAAAAAAAAACGCCATAGTATAGTATGTCGAAATTTTTTGATGAAAACGTCAAATTTTTTTGATGTTGAAAAAAACCATGACAACGGTCATATTATAGCAAGTAGAATGAT
This sequence comes from Pterois miles, assembly GCA_947000775.1. NCBI lineage: Eukaryota > Metazoa > Chordata > Actinopteri > Perciformes > Scorpaenidae > Pterois > Pterois miles. The sequence continues at coordinate 1,845,425 of CAMQGK010000008.1, forward strand.
TCTATGGTGAACAAAAGTCATTTCGTGAAATGTTGGAAAATTTTAGAAAAAAAAAAAACGCCATAGTATAGGATGTCGAAATTTTTTGATGAAAACGTCAAATTTTTTTGATGTTGAAAAAAACCATGACAACGGTCATATTATAGCAAGTAGAATGATTCTATTGTGAACAAAAGTCATTTTGTGAAATGTTGGAAAATTTTACAATAAAAACGTCATAGTATAGCATGTCGAAATTTTTCGATGAAAACGTCAAATTTTTTAAAATCATGAAAACGGTGGTATTATAGCATGTAGAATGATTCTATGGTGAACAGAAGCCATTTCGTGAAATATTGGAAAATTTTAGAAAACAAAAACCGCCATAGTATAGCATGTCGAAATTTTTCGATGAAAACGTCAAATTTTTTAAAATCATGAAAACGGTGGTATTATAGCATGTAGAATGATTCTATGGTGAACAGAAGTCATTTCGTGAAATGTTGGAAAATTTTACAAAAAAAACCGCCATAGTATAGTGTCGAAATTTTTCAATGAAAACATCAAATTTTTTTGATTTTAAAAAAAATCATGAAAACGGTCGTATTATAGCATGTAGAATGATTCTATGGTGAACAAAAATCATTTCGTGAAATGTTGGAAAATTTTACAAAAAAAAAGCCATAGTATAGTATGTCGAAATTTTTAGATGAAAACGTCAAATTTTTTTGATTTTGAAAAAAATCATGAAAACGGTTGTATTATAGCATGTAGAATGATTCTATGATGAACAGAAGTCATTTCGTGAAATGTTGGAAAATTTTAGAAAAAAAAAAACCGCCATAGTATAGTATGTCGAAATTTTTCGATGAAAACGTCAAATTTTTTAAAATCATGAAAACGGTTGTATTATAGCATGTAGAATGATTCTATGATGAACAGAAGTCATTTCGTGAAATGTTGGAAAATTTTACAAAAACAAAAAAACGCCACAGTATAGTATGTCGAAATTTTTCGATGAGAACATCAAATTTTTTTGATGTTGAAAAAAATCATGAAAACATTCATATTATAGCATGTAGAATGATTCCATGGTGAAAAGAAGTCATTTCGTGAAATGTTGGAAAATTTTCCAAAAAAAAAAAACACCACAGTATAGTATGTCGAAATTTTTCGATAAAAACATCAAATTTTTTTGATGTTGAAAAAAATCATGATAACATTCGTATTATAGCATGTAGAATGATTCTATGATGAACAGAAGTCATTTCTTGAAATGTTGGAAAATTTTAGAAAAAAAAACGCCACAGTATATAGTATGTCGAAATTTTTCGATGAAAACGTCAAATTTTTTTGATTTTGAAAAAAATCATGAAAACGGTCGTATTATAGCAAGTACAATGATTCTATGGTGAACAAAAGTCATTTCGTGAAATGTTGGAAAATTTTACAAAAAAAATGCAGTATGTTTAAAAAAAAACTGAAAGTCATAGTATGCCGTAAAAAGCAATAGTACAGTATGTATAGTAAAAAGCCCATGATAAAGCATGTCGAAAAAGTAACAATTTTTTTTTTTGAAAAAGTCATAGTATGGTATGTTGAAAAAAAAAATCACATTACAGTATGTTGAAAAAAGTTATAGTATAGTATATTAACTTAACTTAAAAAAAAAAGTCATAGTGAAGTATGTCGAATAAATAAAGAAATCATAGTACAGAATGTTGAAAAAAAAAAGTCATGGTATATGTCAAAAAAAATACCTTCATATGTTGTATGTTGAAAAAATAGGTCATGTCCAAAAAATTAAAGTCATAGTATGTCAAAAAAAAAGTCATAGTATAGTATGTGAAAAAAAACAAAAAGCCATAATGTACTATGTTAAAAAATGTCATTGTACAGTATGTCGAAAAAAAAAAAAAATCATAATATAGTATGTCGAAAAAATAAGGGCATAGTATAGTATGTCAAAAAAAAAAAAAAAAAAAACAATATAGTATGTCAAAAAAATAAGGTCATATGTTGAAAAAAGTCAGTCAACAAAAAAAAGGCATGGTATATATATCTAGACATTTTATGGCATACTTTTTAATGACCTCTCAACATGTACTATAACTTTAGTGATATTTTTACACATACTATACTATGACATTTTTCCATGACATCATATATTGCCTTTTTTATGACATTTTTTGGATTACTGATTATTTTTGGACATTTTCATGGTATAATATCACTTTTTATGACATTTTTATTGCAATTATAGTCTAATTTTTTATCAAAATTTTATGGCATACTCTACAGTGACTTCTGGACATTTTTTGACATGCTATAACTATGGCAGTTTTTGACATGACTTTTTTTCCTCGACATTTTTTGGCATACTATAATATGCCTACTATAATATATAATATTTTGCATACTGTATTCAGCCTTTTTAATTACTTTACTATAACATTTTCTACATTTTGAATAAAATTTTATGGTATACTATACTATAACTTTTTTCAGACTCTGGCATGCTATATTATGGCTATATTCCAAATTACATACATTTTCTTATTACTTTTAGTTTGTACTGCAGCTGCCCTTATAAAGTACATACTGTTGCATACAGTATGCAAACAATTGGGACATACTAATTCAATATTGCACCTTGAACTTTTACGCTCTTGCTCATCTTGCCACTAGCATACCATGCAATCAGTAGCTTTCTATAAGTTGTCATTCCTAATTTGATAAATGTCAAGTAGTGTATTAAAAGTACTATTGTAAGTGAAAAAAAAAAAATGAGTTGAACACATGCAATATATATGTACGCACATGATTCGGGTTTCCGAGAATTTATGTTTATCACACCTTTCTGTCGTCCGTACCTCCAGTCCAGGACTCGTGCATAGAGCACTTTTGCTTGAACTTCTCAGCCAGGTGATCGAGTCTCTCCAGGCGGCGGATCTCGGTCAGCAGCCACTCCTCATAGCCCTTCTCCACCTGCTCCAGACCCTTCCAGGCATTGGCAATATCCTAGAGGAGAAAGAGAGGCTTTATCATCAATGTATGTTGAGAACAAGGATTTCTAATTGTTCCTGATACTTGAGGGAATTGAGTTTTGTGAATAAAGAAATGTATGCATTGAGAACACTTTAATATCTATGTAAATTTCTGAGAAATCAGAAATGAGTACTCTACACATGAGCTATCTAAGCCAGCTCAGCACCTTCTTAGCTCTTCAAGTTTTCCTTTCTTTCTTTAAATTGCTGTTGTCGGTTGAGGACTTAGTAGTTAAGAAAACAGTGTTATTTCTATTGGGTCACAAAGCAGGGGGTTTGAAAGGATTTTACCAGCTGTAATGGATGGAAAACTGATGTCCAAGCCTGAAAATCCACAATGATGCTGTGCATGGGGGGCGACAGTAGCTCAGTCCGTAGGGACTTGGTTTAGGAATCGGAGGGTCACCGGTTCAAGTCCCAACATGGACCAAGACCAACTGGTTGCTGGAGAGGTGCCAGCTTACCTCTTGGTAAGGCACCAAACCCCCAACTGCTCGGGGCACTTGTCAGGAGCAGGCCCCTCACTCTGACATCTCTCCATTAATGCATGTATGTGTTAACAACAGAGTGTAAAAACTGAATTTCCCTAGGGGATTAGTAAAGGTTCATCTTATCAACAATGATACACTAAGATTTAAATCTCTGCTGCTCACCGACACCATCTTGCCCTCGGACGGCATGAAGGCAGGCCTGTTGCTCAGCCTCAACTTGGTCTGCAGGGTGTTGAAGTTGATCTCCAGCTGACATTTTTCCTGCACGCGGGGTGGCTTGTGGATGCGACGGTAGTCACGGAAATCCTCCAGCTTCTGCTGCATGGCGCGCATGGTCTGCTCCGCCGTGCGGTTCTCCAGCCATGGGATGGTGCGACGGATCCACTCCAGCAGCTATAGAAAAGAAGGGAAATATGAAAATTATTCTTGTGTGTATAATTAGGTTTTATATCTGTATATACTTTTTCTGCTGCCCTATAACTATATTACCTTGTCTAAATACTCGGAGGACTACTTCAGAGCTCTGTCAAGTGTATGTCTTTAGTAAAATATGCTTGGATTTGGGTTCATTCATGTTTCAGGTGGTTCATTTCATACATATGAGCACTATAATAGGGATGTCATGGTGTGAAGATTTTCCCACCAGTTGATTAATTGTGTCAGTGTTACATACGATTACAATGGACATTTTACAAGTAAAGATGGCGCTCAATATATGTAGAGGACTTGTTTAGATTTTTACCACTGGATGGTAGGCTTAGGGTTAGGGTTAGGTGCTTTTGCTTTTCGCTTTAACACCAGTTCCTCCGCCATCGTCTTGTATGTCAGCTCTCTCTCGTCCTGTGATAAGTGTGAGAAATCTGACTCCTGCTACTCTGTGTACAGAGCAGATACTTTCACTTTCAGTTTGTGGCATCTGTCGTCTGACTAATGTATTGATAACGCGCCGCTGATACACCAAAATGAACTAAATGGGTTTTATTTCTGTCTGTGGAAACTTGCGACGCCCATTTGTCATTATTATTGACATGTTATTGATTGGAAAAATCTAATTAATTAAAACAATTCTTAATATAATAATCAATAATGAAAATGATCAGTTGCTGCCACACTTTTTTCAACAGCTGAACAGCTTCTTGGCCTCAATGTCCACATCCAGGATATTAGGATGCAACACTGTTGTTGAAAGGTGCTTTACAAATAAACTTGCCTTTTCTGTTTTTGCAAATAGCAAATTATGTTGAATTGATAACAGGTTACATATATGATAATCTGTGCTCACTTTACTCTGAATTTGTCTATATTGTTGGTATTTCTATATATTATATATTGTTCTCGGCTGCTCTTCTTAAGTTTCTGTGACTGTACTTTCATGTATCTTCACACTATTGATTTGCCTGCAGTGATTTTAGAGCCGTGTCATAAAAGTCAGTATGAGGATCAGAAACTCTGGAGAAAAGTGAGTTTAAACTGGTGGAACATGAAAGTGTTGTTGCAGAGGAGGATGTGCAGGACAGACTGAGAGTGGGAGTATTTGGTTGCAGCGGTTTCTCACCTCGCTGGCCAGCTTCTCGTACTCCTCCATCAGTTTCTCATTCTCCTGGTTGACAGCCAGCACCTTGCAGATACGGTTGGCAGCTGTCTCAGCCTGAGGGAGGGAGGGAGTAACAATTAATCGACATTTACAGCACATCACAACAACCAAGATCACTATATCCCTCACAAAGAGTCTTTCAAAATATTAAACTACAGAATATCTTACTATAACATTAAAGTAAAATATCATTTGACCTGCTCTGCGCCGGCGAAGGCGTGGTAGAAGCAGGACACGTAGGTCATGATGGCCTTCTCATCAGGCTTGGGTGTGTTCACGATATCTGAGAGGGAAAAATTATCATATTATAATATCAGGTTTTTAACAACCATCCCTAATGTGAAAAAAAAACAAAACACATTAAGTCAAATATTACACCTAATGTGTCATTTATTGTGTCACCTTTTGTAAAGCAGCTCTGTCAAGTTGGATTTCAAAAAGTATAAAAAATAAAGTTCATGAAATCTGTCCATTTTCAATAGAAAATGTCCTCATTTGAAAATAAAGACAAAATGTTTACCAGCATAAATCAAAGAACATTATGATTTAAGCATTATTTCTTTTAATGGTGTTGGTTTAATTTGAAGTGCAAAGGACTTCTCGTCCTGGTATCATCTGCAAACATGGAGTGTACTTTGCTGCATTTGGGGTGTCAGACAAGTTTCTGCTGAGGTTCGTCATTCTGATTGTTGTTTCCTAATTTAGCTCCACAGTTTCACAGCCTCACCTTCAGCGTCAAGCATCTTGGGGATGTCCAGGAACTTCTCAGCCACCTCGAAAGCAGTGTTTAGGTTACCAATAGGGTCATCCTATGGGCAGACACAATTACTGTCAGACATGCACATGTAGGACTGCACTACACTACCAGTTAGACACGAATCACAATAACCACCACTGTCATGGTCCACATGAAGAGAAAGGGAACAGAAATGGGATTTATACCCTGTACTAAATCAATCGAACAACATTTAAAACTGAGAGAATTTTGAGCAATATTTCGCAAGCAAACAAGTGCGTGGATCTCATTTCTGTTTCATTCTTCTGTTGTTTCAATCACCTGTCAAAACATTTTTAGCTTTGCTATTTAACCACAGGGAAAAGTAACACAGCTCTGAAGGAAAATAATACTTTTCTTCTACTTTGTACATGTTCAAATTGAACTATTCAAATTTTCAGTACAGAATATCAGACAGCTATAATCCCAACATACTGATATGGACATCTCCTTCTAAAATCCCATACCAGTCCAACATATATATATATATATTACTTGTTAGGACTGCAATTATGAACCACTGGCTTTGTATAGGTTGTGAAATCATACATGTAGGATACAAAATATGTTGTATCACATCTAAAAAAGACACATTGCAACTAGGGCTGTAAAGGTTAATGCAATAATAATGTGTTTCCATGGTACCAACCATGTCATGGTAGCTAATCACAAAGGAGGATAAATAATGTTCCAACATTTTTTGGCAAGAAAAAACTGGTATGGCCATTTTCAAAGGGGTCCCTTGACCTCTGACCTGAAATTGGGTACCCATGAGTCTCCCCTTTACAGACATGCCCATTTTATGGTGATCTCATGCAGTTTGTGAGTTTGTCACAAATCATGTTATGATCTGAGCGTTTTTTATGCTAAATTCTGTACCTGTGAGGGTTTCTGGAAAATATTTGACATTATTTCATGTTGTTAATTGATTTCCAATAATAAATGTACACCTATATTTGCATACATCAGCATATTTGTCCAATCCCATGCTGATAAGACTATTAAATACTTGATAAATGTCACTTTAAGGTACATTTTAGGTAGATAAAAAAATGTGTGATTAATCCCGATTAACTATGAACAATCATGTGATTGAATATTTGAATCAATTCACAGCCCTAATTACAACATTTTGTTTGCACTGGGTTATCACATACTAGACTGTAAATCTTGCCGACACGCTGTTCATAGCACAGAACATTTTCACAGATAGTCACTTAAAATGCAAAGAAACTGCAATCTAATATAAAAGTTCTGTGCACAGATTCAAAAGGACTGATTGTGTATCTTAATGCAATATGAAGAGAGAAAATAAAGCAAATCAGAAGCAGAAGAAAGGATAAAAAAAGAAGGGAAGGACAGGGCACCTTTCTCAGTTTGGAGTAGTCAATGAGGTCAGGTCTGTGTCTGTGGATGAGGGCGCACAGAGCCAGGCCATCCTTCCAACTGAGCCACGAGAAGAGGAGGAGGAAGTTTCAGAGAAGATTCAGGAGACAAACGAGGATGAGGAAGGACAGAGGTAGGGAGTTAAAGGTAGGAAGAAGGATGTTACGCTGGAAGTCACAGAGTAAACAAAAAGATGGCTGCACTTCCCAGTTAATGCCACAGTTCGGCGTTGCAGACCTACCTGATGTGGAAGTTCTGCACGTTGACGTTCCTGTAGGGGGCAGTCTTCCTCTGGCACCACAGCAGCAGACCCTCCTTAGCAGAGGTCTCTGCAGCACATGAGAGGAAAAACTATTTTATTCAAGCATTATCTTTTAAAAAGGAATGACCACAGGGTCTATTCAGAGAGGTGGATGTAATAGTGAAAAGTGAATAAATGATGTATGGATCAATGGTTAGGATCAAGATCTAGTATGATCATTTTGTCTGTAGCTGATATATTTGTCTGTTTACGGTAAACTAACTTTACTGTTGAAGTCAGGGTCGTGCAGATGTTTCCTGCTCTAGAGGAGAGAGGAGGCGTTATAAGAGGTTAGAAGGAGGTTGATGACAAAGGAGGATATGACAGCGGTAGATATTGAGGAGCAGGAGCAATAAAAGAAGAGCTAAAGAAGATGAAGGTGAGGATCAGAGGTGTGAGGAAGGACAGGGTGAACATGGTCTGAGTCCTTATAAACAAGAATTTATTGTGAGCTGACCTGCCTGACAACGTGAAGGTTGGTTATTCGGTGCAGATGAAGTTCAGGGAAATGTGTTATGGCCTGAATAATAGAATCCGATGTGCTGCACATAAGTATGCAACAAATCACGCAGTGCGGTAAATATACACCAATAAAACCTGAGAGGATGCAGAGCTTGCTGACCCGAGACTGGATTCACACACGACTTGTGTTAAACTCTACATGTAAATGAGCAAAGTGTGTATAATCTGAATGTGTTCCTGTGATGTTTAAAATGTAAAATTGCTTGAGTTTTATGCCACTTCAAAACAGAAGAAGAACTGTGTGCGTTTTGTAAAAACAGCGAGTGAAAAACTGATTTCGTTCCACTTTATTAGAGCGTGAGATTGCGATTGACACAACAAAGAGAAATGTAAAACTAGGTCTGTATGTTGTGCTCATATGACAGACATGGTGATTATAGTCAGTCAGCTTTAATAATGTCAAAAATCGCCTGATGTAATAATTGAAGTGTTACAATTGCCCTCATTTGGAGTCAGTTCAACATTTAAAGGAAACGTTTCACATTATGGGCTCATTTTGCTTTCTCTCCAACATAGATACCACTCTCGTATCGGTCTGTTACACATGAAGCTACAACCAGCTGTCGGTTAGTTAGCTTAGCATAAAGACTAGACACGGAGGGAAACAGCTAGCCTTGATCTGTCAAAACTAACAAAATCCACCAACCAGCACCTCTAAATCTCATCAATACATTATATGTAGTTTGTTTAATTTGTACAAAAAACAAAGTGTAAAAATGATTCCTTTAACCATTAAACTCCTTTAACTCTACAACAGAAATGGTCCACCAGTGCTTATTGTGATGTCAGTATCTTCAAATTCTTCATATCCTTAAAATCTGTACAACATAAGCTAAAGAGATTAAATAATTAAAATTTTAAAAAAATACAAAAATCGGACTTTTTAAATAAAAATGTTACTAACGAAGCACAAAAAACATATTTTCCAAAAGATTTCTAAATATAGTAACACGAACAAAATATTTCTTAACACTCTGGTGCCAACACATGACTGTGTTTTGTACCGCACGTAACGTGATGACGTCATTACAAGGCTACGACGACGTGAAAGACATTAGTCGTAGAATGCATACTGAATGCATGCATAATCGAAGAATGAATGCTCTATCCAATTTTAACAGGTTCATGCAAACAATGATCTCCTGTGGCCGCCCGTGGAGGTCTGTTTAAAAAGGGTTAACACAAAACCGTGTTACTTTAAGTTATTTTTAATGCTAAATTACTATTCTATTACACAAGTCAATGTTAATTTATGTAAACACACACACATATACAGTAACACACCTTCCACAGAGATGTCCTGGATGGCAAAGCGCAGGATGATGGTCCAGATCATACCAAGGGTCATCTTCACATTACCGTCAACAATTTCTGTTAAAAAAAAAAAAAAAGAAAAAACATAATAAACACACATCATAAATCATGGCAATAGACAAAAAATAAAAGGCCTCTCAGTCATGGATATTCTGTCTGCTATTGTAACAAGTATAATCGTACGCCTTTTGAGGCTGTTGCTGTTGAGGAAAATTGAATTTCACACGGCCTGAAGGCTCAAAAGGAACCTCGACTGCAATTAGAGTGAAGAAAACATAAGTAAAACAAAGTCACATGGACATTTACAAACTAAACTGAAGTGCTGTGATGTGAATATTTGAGGTTAGACTGGCTTAACTCAGTGGGGTAAAAATTGTTAAAAGTCAAGTTGATTTAAAGGGCTAACAGACAAAATCTGAGCATTAACATTTAATTTAAATGTCACTGTGGAACATTTTCACTGCTCAAAAAAATACCACAGTTCAGTTACTGTTATTACTGTTTTTATCTCTTCAGTTCTCTCTACTGTCTCTAATATATCTAATTTGCAGCACTTTTTTGTAGAGCTCTAACCTTATTCAATAAGGTTTTATTTATTTGATTTTCATTCATTTTATGTATCTAACAAAATGTTCAAGTTCCTGACACTTGCTCCCAGTTGGATGATCTGTAGTTTACTTTCCTGTCACTGACTAATCTCATCTGAATTCTCATGATGCTGTGAACGTTACCAGCCATCTGGTGCTCACACAATAGGTCCAAGAAATGCAAATACGGTGTGACCTTGGTATATTAATTAAAAAGACAAAAATAGGTAGCAGAGGGAGGACAATCATAAAAGGGAACGTTGTTAGAGCAGGACTCTCACCCTCAGCACCAATAGACACCAGTTTGACCCCCTTGCTGCAGATGAAGTCCAGAGCTTTATTCACGTTGGCGATCTTGTGGAAACGCATCTTGCCTTTGTCGGGTTTGGGAAGCCTCTCACCTGAAAGTAAAGAAAAAACAAATTTAAATCAAATTTACAATGGCTTTTCAAATGTGCGGATTTACTAGTTTTCTATTTTATAGTCCAAAAACTAATCAATTAAACGAGAAAATGTTCATCGGGGTTTGTGTTTCAGATGATGAGTGTTTTGTATCAAATCAGGCTTCCAGAAAAACAGTTTTTCATAAAACAACCTGCACAAGATTTACTGTATGTCTTTTGTCTATCAATCCTACGGGTGATATAATAGTACGGCTTCATACTGCATGCAAAAATCTGGCAATACAATATGTATCATGATACAGGGGTATGTGATGTATCTCAATTTGTTTAAATCTAATTTTAGGAAAACTGTTTTATAAATACACCATCATCTGCATAAAATCTGAGTAAAAAGTTAACATTTTTGTGCAATCAGAACGGTGGGATCTGCATTTGCATTTATTACACTCTAACATCTAACATCCAACATCACAGCACTACTTTGACAGGGAACAATCACTGAGAGGGAGCATTGCATCTAAACAATTAATTAAAAATCAATAGTGTTGAGAATTGATACAGTATCACAAAATATAATATAGCAATACTCTATTTTCTTACACCCCTATATAATACTAGGTGTAGTTTTAAATAACTATAGATAACTAAGAATCAATATATTGGCTTCATTTGAGTCTATGTGGAGGTGAAAGGAAGTAACAACTTTCATTATTGTATCTGTAGCCGATAGAGGCAGAAAACGAGGGAGTGTCCATAAATACAGTAAAGTATGAAAACTCTTTGGGTTTCACACATTGCAGGAAAAGCTAACCAACTCTGTCACGGACAGGAAACGTTATCGTATCGTAACATGCGGTCAAGCCAGCTGTCACTCTCATCTCCTTGGTCAAATCAACATTTCTATTGAATACATTCAAACGGCCCTGATGGAGCTGACCATGGATGTATAAAGAGACCAGATATGACTGGACAGCTGGTGACTTGTCGAAAATCGAAAAAAAAAGTCTATACATTGGACTAGGTTTTCAAAATAAGGTGTTAAAGGGAACTGTATATACAAAGTACATATACAGAAATAAGATTGATTAGAGTATATTCACCACAAGTATAAAACATTACCTGTAAAAAGAAAATACCACTAATTTGTGATGGAAATGTTTTTATTCTTTGATTTTTGCATTGCTAGGAGAAAATATAATAAATCTTGACAACTGAAATACTGTAACATTCTTACTGTTAATTTAATATTTTCCAAACTAAAAGTCTCTAGAAGTGTACGATTCAACTTTTTTTTCATGGTCTAATGTTATAAAAAAAAGTTGACAATAATCGCAATATCGAATCAAACTACTTGTAGAATTGCAATAAATATCAAATCGGCACCCAAGTATCGTGATAGTGTTGAATCAGGAAGTGAATCATCCCAGGACTACTAATTATATCTTCAGCATTTAAGAAATCAAATGTATCAGTTACTATATCTAAAATAATCATTTAAGAAAATAAAGTGATGAAAATGTCTCTTCCCTACAAAGAAACTGGCTCAAGTAGCAAAAATCTGATCTGAGGGGTTACCAGACAGCATTATCTCATGGATGAATATCATCCACCATGACTCAGTAGGTAGACAACAGGGTGTGTGTGTGTGTGTGTGTGTGTGTGTGTGTGTGTGTGTGTGTGTGTGTGTGTGTGTGTGTGTGTGTGTGTGTGTGTGTGTGTGCGTGTGTGAAATCCACCTGATATGACCTCCAGCAGCAGCATGAGTTTGAGGCCATTTCTGAAATCCTCTTCAATGTTCTCAATCTGTGTCCCGGCCTTCCTCAAGTGGGAGTTACACCAAGCTGTGAAGGTCTGTGAGGGAGGAGGGAGGAGGGAGGAGGGAGGAGAGAGGAGAGAGGAGGGAGGAGGGAGGAGACAGGAGAGAGGAGAGAGGAGGGAGGAGGGAAGAGGGAGGAGGGAAGAGAGAGGAGAGAGGAGAGAGGAGAGAGGAGAGAGGAGAGAGGAGGGAGGAGGGAGGAGGGAAGAGAGAGGAGAGAGGAGGGAGGAGAGAGGAGAGAGGAGGGAGGAGAGAGGAGAGAGGAGAGGAGAGGAGAGGAGAGAGGAGGGAGGAGAGAGGAGGGAGGAGGGAGGAGGGAGGAGAGAGGAGAGAGGAGGGAGGAGAGAGCAGGGAGGAGAGAGGAGAGGAGAGAGGAGGGAGGAGAGGAGAGGAGAGGAGAGGGAGAGAGGGTCACACTGTCACCTATCTGACCGCATGACAAATACATTCACACCGACAGCAAGCACTATGACTACACCTGCTCCACACATGACTTTAACAAACACACACTGCTTGACGTTTCCCTTCTGACAGCGGAGTCAAATCTGCTTAGCAAGGCCTCAACTGTCCACTTCAATTTGTGACCTTTCTGATCGCCGTGGCTGCTGACGGTGAGAACGCAACGAGACATTTAGGTCACTTTGTCTGTTGACTCAACCGTCCTGAACTAGCTAAAACTGACTTCTTTTTTAGTTTGCTTGTTTATTGTCTTTTTTATAAAATCATCCTATGCATGTGGAAAACCACAAAAACACTACGACTACTTTACACAGACACTAATATTCATGATTATTACAATTACGACAACATTCAGCATTTGATACAGGTCATATAATCAGCATATTACATTAGGCCTATTCCCACTGGAGCATTTTCCAATTAAGATGTGGCATATGCTGATATTATTCAGGGTTTAAGAGCATCTTTTGGACATGTATAGATTCAGAACATGCATCTCAGTTGTTTTTTTGTTATGTCAGCTTGCGACACACGGCCTCCTGGCTGTTTACAGCTCTGTGCGTTGTACACAAACCAGCCGGCTGACAGTTTACAGAGATGCATGCCTTCCCAAAAAAGCCCACATTTCTGATCGGAAGGAGAAACACACCTACTCTTAAACATTATGAAAGACTTGGATATAAACAGGTTTTTCGATATGCATAAATATCGCAACGCCGACCTTTTCAAAAAGAAAAGGTTACATTAATCGCAGTATTCACGACTGCACGTGAACGTTATGAGTGGACAATATTAGTGGATAATTCATTTTCATTAGCCATTTAAACAGCTTAGTAGGAATATTGTCTTTTTAAGGATAAACACTGGAATATCTTTTTTGTACATATAAATATGACACATGTGAAGCGCAATTCAAGATATCATTCACTTTAAACATCCGTTACTTGAAAAATTATTAGTTGATTGTCAGAAAATTAACAATTAATGTATTTTCCCACTATATTTTTATCTGATTTTATGTTTTGGCAACAAAACATAAACAGACACAGAAATGAATGTATGAATAAAAATCAAATAAGTCTGTTACTTCCATTTCAGGTGCAACGTCACCGGTAAATAAACAATTTCCATCCAGTAGATGTGTTTAAATCTGCAACAAAAATAACTTTTACTGTGGTTAAAGCAGTGAAGTGGTGAGCATTGGTCTCATAACTTACAGTAACTGCTGTCCACAACTGCTTTATACTGTATGAAAAGCTCTTGTCAGTTCATTAACTTCAACTGTATACATGACCATACACACACCTCTGCATACTTCAGCCTGGTTGGTTATAACTCAGTGCTCTACCTGTTTATTAGAGGTGGGGAAAAAAAAGTGTCTCGATATTTTGCGTGGCAATATTGTATCAATAGATGGATGTTAAGTATCGATCTATTCAGTTAAAATATTAACCTCTTAATCTGATGGCCTGCTGGCTGCTATTATGTCTTTCACAGGTTGTACTGGCTTAAAGAAAAAAAAAGCTCAAAGTGGACATAAAGCTGGAGTGAAGATATAGATATCATATGAAACTAGAAGACCCAAGGGATCAATCAGTGCCAACCATGTCATGTTAGCTTGCTTTCTTAAAACAGATGTCACATAATTTGCACTGAAAAAAGATAATAAATCACAATATACAATATCAAAAAATATCTTAAGCATATCGCAAAATATTTAAAATTGCAATAAGTTTGTATCGTGACTTGGGGCCTCTGGTGATTCCCATTTGAACAGGTCTTGGTGCCACCTATGCTGGAGTTCGTCATGAGTACAGTGTGATGCACTATTAGCGTAACAGCTCTAAGCAGGGAAGTTACCTGCTATAAAATCCTGTATTTGGTCCTAATTCTGCACTGTGTTGAGCATTTTGCAAGAGCAGGTGTTGCGTTTTTCAAAAGCCAGAACTCTCATTTTAGAAACTGTTCATTTAGGTGAATGCCGCTGTGCGTAATGGGCAGAATGCAGACAGTGATGTTAATGGCTCTCAGCCGCTGAGTGCTTGCCTTTGGTCTGTCTGGAAAACTGCCTAATGGCGTCAGCCGTGCACGTCAGGGACAATTCAATTGGTTCCATCAGGCCATTCAATCAATCTCTGAATGTTTTTTTGAGAGGCTTTCATGGTGTTTAGCTTCAAATGCGAATATGGGATGTGTGTGTCCACATTCAAGAGTGTGAGTGTGTGTGAGGGCTGCTACTGTAGAGCCAAAACTTTGCCAGCATTTGGAGGATGTGTGGGTGCAGAAGCAGAATAAGTACATGAGCTGAATAACTAACTACAGATGATGGTGTGGGTGGAGTGAGGAGACAGAGCCGGAGCAGAGAGAGAGATGTATAAATTAGCAGCGAACCACGGTTTGTGCTCAGTAGGTGAGAGCATAAATCTTCTCTTATAGCGGAGACCATTGAACTCGGGAAATCACAATGTATATGTCCTTGTAGGGTATGTGGATGTACGGTTACATCCGTGTGTGTTTCCGTGTCGATCGCCTGCACTCGAGTGCGACTGTAAATCCACATGGGTGGACAGAGGAGCAAAGCAGCAGAGACAGACAGGAAAGAGATGGTGACGGGAGAGAAACTGGTGTTTTTGACAGAGAGAAACCACTCTAGTGACTGAGTGGGAGAAGAGAGGACTTAGAGTCACTATATATATATATATATATATATATATATATATATATATATATATATATATATATATATATATATATATATATATATATCTGTACACACTCTAGAGCTGAAACAATTAGTTGATTAAAAGAAAATTAACCCAAACATTACCTTATTCCAGTTTCTCTATTCTGCTGATTTTCTGTTTTTCTCTGTCTTATGTGATAGCAAAATGAATATTTTGGGTATTGGACTATTGGTTGGACAAAATGTCACCTTGAGCTCTACTTTGACATTTTATAGCCCAAATGAAAACAAATAAAATTTAAAATGTGTGCACTGGAACACAAAAATACAAATAAATGTGTTAAAAGTACCAAATAAAGCGATCGCCGTAACATTAACAACATTATGACTGCTGACAGTGGTCAGTGGGTGGGATATAGTGTAAGGATGTGAGCGACTTTGACAACGGCCAAATTGTGATGGCTAGACGACTGGGTCAGAGCATCTCCAAAACTGCAACTTTGTGGGATGTTCCCGGTCTGCAGTGGTCAGGACCCACCAGTAGTGGTCCACGGTAGGAAAATCGGTGAACTGGCGACAGGGTCACGGGCAGCCAAGGCTCACTGATGCACGTGGGGAGTGAAGCCTGGACTGTGCTGTCCGATCCAATAGAAGAGCTACTGTAGCTGATAGAAAGGTGTCAGAACACACAGTACATCGCAGTTTGTTGAGTATGGGGCTGCGTAGAAACAGTCAATTAGTCGGGTAATCTATCAGTTTGGTCTTAGTTGACAAAGATTTCTTTAGTTTATTAGTCTTTATGTCTTTTTTTTCATGCTGAATGACTTATTTCTAGGAAACACCTCTGGTAAACGGTAGATTTAATGAGGTGCTTTTGTGTGATTCTTTGTAGAGCAACTCAGTTGTACAGATCCTCTGGTTGATCACAGGCCCGCCAGAGTTACAGAACTCGCCTTTTGTATTAACATTAGCAGAGCAGTGGCCACCGGTGAACATACTTGTACTTCACCTGAGTATATCCATTTTACGCTTTATGGGAAATATAGTACTTTTTATTCCACTACATTTATTTGACACCTGTTGTCACTTTGCAAATAAGTATTTTTTACACACATAACTATATGAACATTTCATAAAATAAGATCTTATTGTAGATTAAAATATCTAAATGTATATAAAAAAAGCGATGTCCCGATACCAGCAATTTAGTAGTTTATACCAGTACCAGTAAACAATAAATCCCAGGTACTTCCAACATCTACTCCTTTATTATTGTTTGTAAAATTGTTTTGTTAGGAAGTTAAAAAGGTCATAATTCTCTCCATTATCTTTTTTTATATTGCTGTGAAAACATTTCCTTCAAACCACTGGATTTATTCAAGTTTCTCATCAAAAACTACATTTTACAAGATTATATTTGATCACCTCATGATAACATTATACTTTACTTTTGCCCAAAACTCATTTTACTGAATACAGCTTGAACGCATCTTACTGTATATCACTGGCCCCTCCTGTGCTAGTTAGCTTTAGCTGGCAGCTGTACATTTTATGGTTTATGGGAAATAACGTATGTTTAGTTCATCTATATTTATTTGACACCTGTAGTTAGTTTGCAGTAATTTATATATTTGATAATCTCTTAAAATAAAAGGTCTTATTATAAATTAAACTGCCAAAATGTATATAAACTAGTAACAAAACATTAAAATAATTCTTACATGTTCATGCAACAAAAATACCATAATATTCTAATGATGTACTATATATAAAATAAAACTTTTAATGCTTAAGTACATTTTGCGAACACTTATGAAAGCAGGACTTGTAAAGAAAAATCTTTATATTTTAGTACTGGTACTTATACTTCTTTTACTACTGGCAGTGGCTGATGGGAACTTGCCGAGTTGCATTTTCTTCCACAAACTAAACCAAAATTTGCACAACATTTGGACAGAAAAATGCATTGTCCCGTCTGTAAAACATTTATCGACTGAAACTGAATCTCTTAATTTGAAGGGCAAAGAAAGACACTTGTAGAAAGAGAAAGAGAGAGGCAGTGAAGTGGAGAAGTGAGAGGAGTGACAGGAATGCCCAGGGCCTGGTGTAATTTGATGTAAGGGTCTGGAGAGGAGAAGAGGCCGCCTGTCCAACCAGCCGGGGTCCCAGCAGGTGCTTGTCTCCTTTGCCATGCATGACCAAATTTAGACAGGCTCCTAATCCAGCACACACAAGGCCACAAGGCCAAGCCAGAGAGGAGACGAGAAGGTATAGGAAGGAGGAAGGAGGTAGGTAGCCGAAGGAGCTGAGAGGAGGGGGGGCTAAATTAGGTAGAGGGAGGGGGGCGGAGGAGAAAAGACTGAAAAGTGAAGGGGGGTGGTGGAGGAGTGGGTCGGCAGAGGCTAAATCGGGTTGCTATGGGACACCACCGGACAGCTGAGAAGGCAGGATTCCTGAGGTGAACTGTAAGAGTGCAAGACGGAGAGAGAGAAGAGGAAGGAATGGATTGAAGAATACAACGATGGATAAAATAATAACTGGAGAAAGTGTGGGTAAGATGAGAAAAGTGAAACTAAACTGGTGGTAACTGAAATCAACCTAATAAAACTACAGATACAAACATGATCCAGAATTCATTAACTTGACAGAACACTGCAGGATAAAAAAAACAATTATCTGCCATACCTAGAATAGCTAAAGCTATTATTTCCAGTCCTCTGCATGTAATGCTCTATTATCTCATCCCGTGGGTTGGTTTAAATGCCTGTGGTGGTCTACGGAGTCCACCGGCATGAAGTCACCCTCCACCCTGGCATCACCCTCCCTCCCTCCCCTCCTCTGTATGTCCACACCTGTCGGTCTGGCCTGGCTCGGCTCGACTGGGGCCTTTTTACAGGTCCTTCTTGTAAAATGAGGTCATGGTGGCCCAGCTGAATGCCTGTCCAACCCCCCCAGGGGGACTCTGGGCTGCTGACCCTCAATACAGCTGACACGCACATACACACATGTTCCCACAAACACACACACACACACCTCGTCCCATCTGAACAGGCTCGGAGCTCTTAATAATGTCAGCTAGCGTGGCTGTCCATCAAAGAGCTGATGCCAGCGCTTCCTGGAGTTACCGCTGCCGGCCTCAGAGGGGAAGCCGTGAGCAAAATACAGTTTCTGAACAGACCTGTTCAAAATCTGCACTTCATATTTGATCTCAGCAAAGCCCTGATGTACTCGGGTTAGATTAGAGACTAAGGTGGAAGATAGCAATATTATACAAGTTGCCTTGTGATCTGATTTTAAGGCTTTTAGCACATTTTTCACATTCGAAAGAATTTAAATACATTTTTATGCTACTTTAAAAAGGCAAAAATGCAAAATACTCGCTTGCAAATATTATGCATCAAAACTATACCAGCAGTGATGCAAATTTGCAACAGTTGCAACATTGTTTTTTAATAAAAAGTTTGAATAGATTCGTGCAGGCAGAAGACCAACTGAGTGAATTTTTCTCCGGTAAACAGTTACGCAGTGTAAATGTCTAGGGCTTTTATTGTGAAAGGTAAGGTCTTTGTGAATATTAAAGTTTGCCATCTTGGCTCAGACGACTGAGCCTCCATGTTGTTGTAAAGTATAGTGTAAACACAGAATATGTCTGATCTGTACAATGTGATTGGCTGGTGCCTTTCTTTGCGATAAGAAAGCTAAGAAAAAAATTACATCACTTTTTGCCACGTAATATTCGCTGTCTGTGTGAAAGTATTCATGACAAAAACAACACTTCAAAAAATACATAAATACATAAAACACCCCTGGAGTGTGAAGAACTTATTGGTCATGGGTTGGTTATTTTTTTTTTTTAAATAATTAAATAAAACACTTTGTTCTGCATAAATTACAGTTATTATACTTCTGGGGAAAACTGGGGAAATATGACATGAATATCTTAAAACTGATAAGTAATAAAGTCTACAAAGTCATAATTGGGCAAATGGCACAAATAACATAAATAAGAGGAAACATGTACTACATGAGTGTACTGATAAATCAAAGCACAATTACTTGACCTATATGATGAAAATAAGTCTACTCTTTTTATTCTAATCAATTGTTGTTATTGCTTTGGAATCTTGATTAAGTACATTGATGAGCTGGGGAGGAAATAAAAGACAACTTTGCACATAGCTTGTGCTGCAGAATATTAAGTACACCACAGACGTTTGTGGTTTACGTTTCTGAATAAAAAGATTTGGTGTCAATACCCTGAATAGGAATAGTTTATGTGTGCATGATTTAAAATTTAAAATAAACCTTTCATTATGAAGACCAGACTATATTGCTCCTTGGTTGAATGGCTGGGATTAGATTATGTTTACGGCTGTGCAGGGGTATATACATACTAAGATAATATTGGATCAATGATCCAATTATAATAATAATACAATTATGAGCTCATATGTTAGTTGCTTTTTGTGAGTTGACATAAATGTAATGGATTGTGTTAAATAGGCATATGATATTGTCTCATGTTGATCATAGGCTGTATCGTGGCAGACTTTGTGATATTGTATCGTCGTCCAAGGAATTGATATCTTATCGTGATAAAACTGACAATCGACACTCTTACTGTGACATAACTTTAACCACATTGTGTAGACACAAACCTCCTGCAGTTGACCATACAGGTGTGTATCCCTCTCTGGTGCTAGTCCAACACATTACACACAGACACATATTATACACACAAAGTGAACACACACTCTTCAGCTGTGGTTGACCTGATGATTAGCCCACAGTGAGTGTTACTCCTGCTATGTCGAGGTGCTCTTTACACTCACAGAGCTCAGTTTCTCTATTGCAGACTATCCTTTGAAAAAAAAAAAAAAAAAAAAAAAAAACACATCATACTTTACATTTCAGCTAATTAGATGGGTAATTACAAACCTACATGACGGTCTTAATTTACACCTAACCGCTTTGCGATTCACCCTCGCTGGTGTCCAGTCTTTTGCCGTGGAGGAGCGTGCAGATGTAATTACATAAGCCTTCAGTAGCTGATTTCCCTAATTAGCACCTTCAAATCAGGGACGGACGGTCTAATCAGGGAAATATGCTGGTGTAGTGTTCGTCTGGAATGAAAACTTGCATGCTGATCTCATCTGGCTTACAGGGAACACTGCCTGCACGCATCCATCTACAGTTCCTCATTATCGCTGCACAGCTTTGTGCTCAACCGTTTCAAGATTTGGTGCATTTTTTAGCTCTGCAGTGAGTGAAAATATGAGGCCTATGATGCAGAAAACAATAAAGCTTTTAAAAGGACATAGATGCCCTTTTAAAAGTCCTGATGTAGCACTAAAGATGTTTTATTTCTCTTCTACTCCATTTTCTGTTGTTTTGCCCTTTTTTGTGTTTGAGCCCATAAACTCTTTTAAGCCTATTTAAGGTAACAGCTGAAATACTAAAAACCAGAACTAAAATGCCATTTCCAGAGCATAAAGAGCAAAAACTCTGATAGTAATCTACTATTGTGTAACGTGTCACTATGAATGAGCTGAGAACTGTATATCTGAAAGGGTTTAAGTTAACATACAGGCGGTATATATGTGCCTTATCTCAATATAACACAGGTATTTACAGTATATCTCACTGCCAGTGTAAAAATAGTCCGCCTGCCAAGGTTGACATGGTTGACTCCTCTCACACCTGTCCACTACAGTTACCTTTGTCACACACCTGTTCAGAAGTCACACATCCACGCATGCCACAGAAACAAATCACAGCCCACTCACATGGACTCGCAGTGAGTGTATACAATAATAGCAGCACATAAAAACACTGCACTCTTTTGTCTATAAGGTCACTACGTTTGATGCATGAGGCTACGCAATTTAACCAAGACCACAACTATAAATTCACATAAATATGTTCTCAAAAGTAGATCTATAAATTGTAATAATAATGCAAACTCAATTATCACACATCACAAAGGTGTACTGTGACTGGGATCTGAAGAAATACCAAAACCTACTTTCAACACACAAATCTCCTAAACTTAAACAATACAAGTACTAGCTTTAAGCCAAAACCTGAAGCCACATTGTAATAGGGGTGGGAGGGAAAATCAATACAGCATAGTATCACAGTATTTGGCAATATTTTAATCCTACACAGACAAGGATTGATCTGTTATTATTTAAACTATAAAGCTACATGAAAGTAGAAAACCTAAGATATCAATTGGTATCAACCATGTCAGCTTGTCTGGAAGAATGCTCCAAAGCTGGCGAGGAAAAACAGGCATGGCCATTTTTAAAAGGGTCCCTTGACCTCTGACCTCAAGATATGTGAATGAAAACTATGAGATTAACGGAGCGAAAATCATATAATACTAGATAAAACAGGTGTTGATAAGCTGCATAATTTGGAGTCTAAAAAGCTAACAAATCACATTTTTTGCAATATGTCTTATCACAAAAAAATGCTTAAAATTGCAAAAAGATCATATCTTGACTTAAGTAATGTAAAATCGTATTGTGGGGCCTGTGGTGATTCCCACCCCTACATTGTAATAATAGTTCTCTGATTCTGGATCATGGCCACGTCAGTCCACCTGTCGGACTATCCACCCTTCCCCCACAATGAAAAACTGCAGCTCCCAATGTCAACAAACCACAGGTCACAGGTACTTATTAAAAACACAGACACAAGACACAACAGGCTTCAGCTGCCCAGTACTGCTATGCCTGCTCAGTTATTGGATTTTTTTAGGCAATAATGCTTTGAACAACATTCTTTTGCACCATTTTCTATTTGGTCCTTTTAGGAATAAAGCAATTAATAACTTGTGAAACACTGGCAGGATATAGGTTATATTGACTCAAGACCATCCTACTTGACAAACTCAAGTATGTTTTTCTTTTCAAATTCATATAAAAATGCTTCAAATTATCTCACTCATTTAGCGTCATTCACATTGTTGGCTGACATGAAACTTCCCGTTGTCATAGGCCACTCAAAGTCTCGGTGGGGTGCCGTGAACCGAACAAAGCTAACAGACAGTAAGAAATGTAGCAGGCTCTGTTCATCTGTCAGTAGATGACAGAGTGGAGGAAAAGAGCATAATTTGCTCATCTGTCAGGACTGATGGAGTGAAACTCCTCCACTGCTGAGCTCTTCAACTGTACCACCAGGAAAAAGAAAAAAACAAACATATAAAAACATCGATCCATCTGAGGCCTCCACAAAAAGAGGCTGTCAACAATATTCAAACAAAACGGCAATAACGGTTAGAAAAAAAAACACTGAAGAACTGTTGACATTTTTCTAGATTTGCACGCATCAAAACTGGAAAACCAACTCTGTGACAGCACTTATGAAAGTCCTCAACTATAATACTTGTGACATATTCAAAAAGCCGTCATAAAGCCATATTAGCTCTGAGTGGACAGACAAACACTCCCATTGACACTTTTCATCTCAGAGCAAGTGTCAAACAAAAACAAGCAGCAGGAAACATAAAAAGTTTGCTGTAAATGTGACTTTGTGGATGATTACACCCTCTACTTGTCATGAAAACTGGGAAGTTGAAATCTTAAAATGTCTATAATGAGATGAGTAAGAGAGTTTAAACCCATTAGAAATAAAAATATACAATGAAATCTTTTGGTACTGGTGTGGATACAAGGCCTGAGTTTCTGTACCGATACGATACTGTATATAAATATAAATATCTATACACCTCACTTCAAGAAAGAAGTTCTATAAAACAAGAGAACTTAAAGAAAGAAAAGTTATCGAATGTTAAATGCCTGAAAGTCTAAAACAGGCAAATTAAAATCCATCTGATAAAGGAATAATATGTAAACTACTTGGTCAGACATTTGATGGCAGCTGTCAGTACTTGACACTACTCTGACATCACTTTCATACGTCAGAGGTCTCTTGTAAACAACAATCGGCCTGAATTCCTCCATCGACTTTCAACAGCCGATAAAGTGACAGGGAGCGGAGTTACAACACACAACAGGTGGAGCCCCCCCCCCCCCCCCCCAACTCCTCCTCTTCCTCCCCTTGAGGCCTTTAAATACTCCCACCCCTCAAACACACATGGAGCCTTGAACTTGGGCACCCCATGGAGTCCATACCCCCACCCACCCCAACACACACCTCTAATAAGCCAATCTGAACTCTCCTGCCCTGTGGACTCACCTCTAATCCCCCCATTACGTCTAAACAACTATTACACATACGACTTACGCTCTAGAAATAGATTTGGTGACATCGCATCTGTTGCTGCAGGTTTTATTTCTATTTATCATTTTCAAATGGAACAATAGACTAAATCTCTGGTTATACAACCCAAATCTCTACTAGACATTTTAAGGCCCACATCTGTGAAAACAACAACATCTTCATTTTTTATATTGAAAAAATACTGGATAGTTTCACCTCCTTATGCCCCTACAAATTTTTCAAGTTAAACAATATAAAAAGGTAAAATCAGTTTTTAAACTTGCAACTCAAATATACATACAAAGAGGTACATACTACTTTGCTTTAAAGGGTCACAAGGTAAAACTGTTGGGAGCTACTGATGTATGCTGCGTTCGATATACATTGGAAATCAGAGCTGGGAATGACATAACATCCGAGTAGACTGCGTTCCAGTACAACAAGTTGGAAAACTTAATGGCGTTTTGCTCCAGCCATGCTAGCAACACCAGTTGATAACAATGCATTACGTAGTATTTTGCACATACAAACACCTAGAAATTGGACAGTGCTGTGCACAATTGATTTAATGATACAAATAACACAAAAATGCTAATAAACAGTATTTACTACAGCTGTTTTCCTGTTGATGCGCGAAGCAGCCATCTTGGATTTTGAGGCCTTGAGGCCAGGGGTTGGTGAGGTTAATCCGACTTTCCTAGTCGATAATCAGGGGGCGTTCCCGTTTAACTTTCCGACTAGGAGAGAGACTTACATTGCTTTGATTCATTTGTATTTAAAAAAAAAATAAAGATTTCTTACAAACGTTTTACAAAGAGTATTTTGTAGTGTGCTAGAATGAAACCTACATGTCTGTAGGTGGAAAAACTGGCAGATGAAACTGTAAAATGAAGATCAGAATGCAAAAACTTAGGTAAGCTTGGTGACAAGCTTATTCTTAGAAATTGCTAAAGTGAAAAGGATACTCTTCGCTATTAGCAGGAGGAACCACATGCAAAGGTCATCAGCTTAATTTAAAATACAACACTGTAGCACAACACAAGCACAGCATTTCAGAAAACTTAATTGACTGAGCTACACGGTCATGGATGTTTCTATCTGGGTCAATTCAAAGTATTAGAGGCATTCATTTATTTAAAATATTTAATCTTTTGTGACTAGGACTTAATTATGTCATTAAC
The DNA here is from genome assembly GCA_947000775.1 of Pterois miles. NCBI lineage: Eukaryota > Metazoa > Chordata > Actinopteri > Perciformes > Scorpaenidae > Pterois > Pterois miles. The sequence continues at coordinate 1,870,193 of CAMQGK010000008.1, forward strand.
TCAACAAAACAAGCTTTATTATCTCAAAATAAGATAATTCACTCAAGATAACGGCATTAAAAATGTCAGTTTGGTCACTTATTGAATATCAACAGGTTAATTCAGATAATACAGAAAGTGCATATGATGTGAAGAGTAGTTTCAAGTTACAGCAGGTTAAACTGTAATTAAATAAATCCCCAACATCAATTTATCACCCTTCCTTTGCACCTCATCTCTATTAAGGATTAACAGGCTAATATTCAGATACCCCTCGGACAACAGGACCGCCACTGGCCTCTAATGCAAGGCCCGAGTCCAAACCAGTGGATTTATATCCGTGTTTAGAGGATAAAAGGCCTAGGACACCTCTTCTAGTCAAAGCCGGTGTGTGTGTGAGTATCAACACAGTGCCAGATGCCAGTGAGATACACTGTAGGCACAAGGGATTTCAGCTGGTTAGAGAACAGGTGGTGCAGGTGATGAATGACAACAGCCCTCCACCCACAAACACAGTGAGAACAATGCTAATGTTTTTCACTTTTGTACAAACAGAATATAATATTAGGCTCCTTTCTGAAATGTATATCCACAATGCCAGGTTGTGTTTACACATCGGATATCCCTATGCAACAACATCACCTGCAGCATTTTAATATGACTATGAAGACATCCGACAAGTAAGCACAGATACACAAACACATAGGACAGGAGTATCACTGCGCTGTAACAAATAAGGTTATGACAAAAACAAAATGATTTGGATACACAGGTACCGCGCCTGACAATCCTGCATCACATTATCTACAATGCAGGTGCTCCATTTATTTTCTGTCCACGCCTGAAGAACTCGTGGGAACGGATGGTTAACCTGGTTCAGTCAATCACCTGTTCTGACACGACCATCTGTCTTTGTCGTCTTATTAATTGCTTCGGCTCAGTGCGGGGAAACACTGCGTCCCGCTCTGCTCCATTATGTCGCCTCACATTGTGTTCCAGGTTGCTGTGCTGCGCCAGATTGATGATGCCAGCCAGAAACGTGAGCCAAAACTTAACAATGTGCTCCTCCAGCACTGTCTCCGTGTGTAGGTGTTCACTTGTCAGAAGCGCCAGAGATGCTGACAGCAATCGAAGAACAGGAACGCAGTGGCACATCTTTCGAATTTTTGGGGTTTGATGATGGTAAGAAGTCAAGGCAGCTATTTAGAGAAAACAACTACCCATTTGTTGGTATCAAAATGATGATTTTGATGTCATTTCAACTCGCTGATGATGCTGTGGAGCCGAATTAGGGGGAAGATTATTTAAGATTCTCTGGTAGTGCTGACGGATCACAGCGATTGCAGTTGCACATGATGGGAGGGACAATTCTTCAAACATTTCTGAATCCAGGTTTTATGCAAGCTCACTGGTGGCCTAACAACTAACAAGACTGAGTCTACAGCCATGCCATCTGTGAGGTTGAGCTAAATGATAACACCAGCATGCTAACATGTTCACAATGACAAGGCTAACATGCTGATGTGTAGCCAGAGACTGTATATAAGAAGTGGACCTAGTCACCATTTTGTCACTCACTGGTTTGTGGACTGCTGTTTTGAAGCCTCGAGTTTGGCATTTTGGCCATCGCCATCTTGTTTTTTGCAACCAGAAGTGACACGAGAGGGTGGAGCTAAGAATAACCGAATGCTGAATAAGACGTCTTTAAGCAACCAAAATGTTACAATTAACTTTCATGACCTGAAAACACACTGTAAAAGGGTTAAAGTTCTGAGAACATGGACAAGTCCCCGACCGGACAACACCGCAGTAGCGACCTGTCAATCACAAGGTAGCCACGCCCTAAAGCATCCCCTGCTTTAGGTCTATTTGAGTCTAAATGGGAACATAATTTACTAAATGAACATCATGCTGTATTGAAGAAGACCTGAAGCTACTGAGTGAGACCATAAACGCATGTTTAAAATGTTTACTGAGGTAACAAATCAAGTGAGAAGTAGGCTAATTTTCTCAGACATCTATACTTCTATACAATCAGACTTCTTATTGCAACCAGAGGAGTCGCCCCCTGCTGGCAATCAGTCCGAAATCAAGTTTCAGACAATTCTGCATTGGCTTCATTTTTCAGAACCAAAGGTAAGCCACAGTATTGAGCCGGTGTAATATTAACTGTGTACAACATTTTAGCTTTGCATGTTAGCATTTTAATATTTGCTTATTAGCACTAACCACCAACTACAGCTGAGGCTGATGGGAATGCCATTAGTTTAGCAGGTATTTTGTCATAAACCAGTGCTTAACAAATTGAAATTGTGACTTCTTGGTGGGGCTAGATAAAAAGTCAAAGATTATCAAAGTTAATACAATTCATCCTGAGATGGGCAAGATTGTCTGTACCTGATTTCATGACAATCCATCCAATAGTTTAGACATTTCACTCCATAACATAAATGGCAAACTCATGGTGGCGCCAGAGGATAAGTCAGGGGATCACCAAAGTCTACAGGATTCATCCACTGGGCACCGTGAATGTCTGTACAAAATTTCATGGCATTCCAAGAGTTGCTGAGATATTTTGGTCTGGACTAAAGTGGCGGACTCACCAACATTACCATTTCTGAAGCCACTCTGCTAGCTTGCATAACGATATGCCATCTTCATGTTTTTGATGTGAAAAAACAAGAACATATTACTTTTGTAATTGTTGATATGCTGATATGTATGATGACAAAAATACCCAACAAGAACAAAATTACTTCATGCCACCGTGACTTTCATTAGTCATTGAGGTGGAATGTAATTTTCAGCTTGCACTGCACACTCACACAGCATCCTCATGTCATTGTTCGCTCTAACACTGCCATCACCCTCTTTCTTGTTACACGAGTCAACAGATGAATTGACCGACTGTGTGATTGATGGTGGAGAATAAAGGTGAGTCGACAAGGTTCATGGTTGACGGCAGCAGCATGCAATGAGTCTTTTCTGGTTTAATGAGCTCAGGACTGCAGAGACTGACACAGCAGACATGAATTGGTGTAAGTGGTTGCGGAGGATTTATGACGATTACGGCTGAGGAGGAGGACGGGTTGGGGTTGGGAGGAGGAGGTGGAGGTGGAGGAGGTGGAGGAGGAGGAGGAGGAGGAGGAGGAGGAGGAGGGTTGTGTCTAATTTCAGAAGGCAAGTTCTTTCTCTGAAATAAGACGCAAAACTATCCAGGCAGATCTGGAGTCAGATTCCATCTTAACAGGAACCTTGAGGACCTGTGTGTGACACTGATGTAAGGTTGCCTATAGCAACCGGGCAACATTTCCCAGCATTCATTTAGCCAAAAGAACAAATCAGTGCCGACTACGCAATTCTACTCCTGCCTCCATTAGAGAACCACAAAAAAGGTTATTTAATGCTCTAGTCAGATGATCCTACAACTCAGATTTCGTTTTATTTTGTGAAATTTGAAGTGATTAATCACATGCCTGTACGCCTCGTCATTCAGGAAGTCCTCGTTTAGCTGCTAGCTCAAAGCTGTTAACACCTAAAGCGTGTCTGAGGCAACATCTGATAAACATCTCTCACTCTGCATGAAACGGCTCAGACTACAACGGTGGCTTCGGTCGTTCATCGACTGCGCAAAATCCAAACAAAATACAAGTCAAGGTTAGATAAAGTCGTGGCACTCTGCTAACATTTTGATATTTCAAGTGCAGCTTTTTCAGCCATTATAAAGCATATAATGATATCTTCATGACCTCAGACCTATTATAAGAGACCCATCACCTCAGCAGACTGACGACTGCAACTTCTGCTGCCACCTATCTATAAATAGCCATCGCACGCAGCCAGCATTCAGACCCAATTGATATTTCCATAAAGATGGATTCAATGTTCAGTTTGTCTTATTACTACAGGAAACTGACTGTTCGACATGAATGCAGCATTTGAGTCTGAACCCATTAGGACCTGAGGTGACATTTTGTTGGTGTTCTGCGATTTATCCTGTGCGTCATTTGTTAGCGAGGTCACGGACTTGGCAACTTGTGGCTTTCTGCTTCCTCATAAACCAGACTCGACTTTCAACACCAGCGCTGAGCCTAAAGAATAATAATAACTAAAACTGGGATGGTTGCAACTTTGTACAGCACAAACTTAAACTTGATTTGCGTTACTGCAGACATAACTGTAACAGAAGTAACACCACAGTCGAATGTGCAACTTTCTCCAACTGATCCAACCTTTTATTCTATTTCCAGACCCACAGGATTGCTCTGATCAGATCAAGATGGCTGCCATCGCAGCCCATCAATCGTCATTTCTACTTTCGCCCGGTGGATTCTGACGCCGCGGTTGTATCGCATGTCTGCTTTCGCCATTGAAACACTGTTCTTTCTTCAAATTGTGTCCCAATCCTCACAAGAACTCACCCACAAAACTCAACGGGAACACTTTCATGCTAATAAAATACAGAATGTCACACAAATGCATGCACGCACACACTCCTCAGCCCTTCCTACGGCCTCCCAGGGCTCCTGCGCCTGCACTAAAGCAGTTTATAGAAGCCTCCCTACATGGACACGGCTTCTGGAATAGCAACTGCTATTTGATCTGACTGCAAGTTCTCTCACCTCTCCACTTACGTTTAACCCTCGTACACCTACTCTCTACATGCAAGGCACAACACAGATACAGCACACTGCACAGATTAATGCTATTATTTTCACCTGGAATAAACTTTGTTTAATTCTGTTATCGATATCCAACTCAGTGGACTGTTAATTCATCTTAAACGTAGTTGTGATTCATAAAAATACAATATCAGTCATGATGATAGTCATGATTCAATCATGATAGTGTCAGATAAGTTTAACATTCTTTTTTTATCTTTATCCCCATTGTCTCCCACTTTTTGTGTCCTTCCAGCCCAATGTTTCCTGTAAGACCTGTCTTTTTTTGTTCGTTTACAAATAGTTAAGCATATCAAATACTGAAATCACCACATTTCTTGCTCGGTGGTCCCATTTTAGCCCCACTGTGTGCTCCACTGGTCTGGTGACTGAAAAAATATGCTGAGAGGTCTCCAGAGATCAGCTCAACAGAGTAACTGTCCCTGTGCCGGGATCACATGACCCTGACAGAGTGAATCATGGGAGGGAATCTATCTAAGATGCCAAGTTGCATCTTGGGATTTGGCGATGCAGGCCGAGCAGTGAGCATAAATCAGTAGAGCAGGTCTAATGCGGTGAATTACAAATCAGTTCTGCGATTTCTTCACTAATGGTGCAAATTAAGAAAACGTCTCTGAGGTGGCCCTTACACTTTGAGCACAATCCTTTCTTTCATCAACTTACATTAAAAGTGTGTACTTTCATTTTCTAAAAAGAGACTTGAAACCTGGATGAAATGCATCCCATCTCAAATAAGACATCAGCTTATATGCTACATTACTATGCAACAGGATGTCCCCACTTTGAAGGGAAGACACGGCAGATTCATTATCAGTGGTTAACGTGATTTCACTATTTTCAAGTTAACTGATAGACTGTCGCTCTTAAAACAAACCAATGTTTAGTTGAGGACATCAATCATTAAACCTAAAGTCCTGAAAATGTCTCGCATTTGGAAGGATTTGAAATCTCTTGTTTGGACAGCTTTTTCCTAATATGACATTTACAAACAAGTCCACAGGGTATGCTTATGTGTAGCCATCATCCTCAATGCAAATCAAAGAGAGCCAGTGTTTTAGTATTTATGTCTGTCTCAGGAAACATCAGGTATAGGTGAGGATCAATGGCCCCGTCTGGCTGCTGGACTACACTGCCTGAGCTGTTAAAAGTGCAAAACGAGATTAGACGAGAATAGATTTGATTACGCAGCACCCTAAGATCTCTCCTCGCCCGCACAGAGGGCCATTACATTAGGTTGAGTGGATAAATATCCCATTACTAAATGTAACTTTATAACACTTGAATCTGACAACGATCAGTCTTTTGGCCACTTCATTCATTTTACACCATATGGGATATGGGATGTAGGAGAATTACTCTTAATCCCTGGAATAAATGTTCATAATTAGGCCTTGTGTAAAAAGGACGATGCATCCGTCACATATGTTTGCAGGATTACTCAATTACATGACACTTGCACAAGACTGGGTGATAATTCAATATTTTAGGTCACCATTCGTAATATTTGTGACAAGATTCTAATATCAATTTAACACAGCAGTATGGTTGTTCCAATACCAGCACCAGATGCCCAAAATTCAGAATCAGCGATCCTGATCACCAATAGCCCCGATCTGATACCTTAATACCTTAATCAGAACATCGCTACATTAAATTATCATATTTTTTGGAAATTGTAGGATTTTCTTTAATCAAACACCACAAAAGAAGTTTAATAAAATGTGATTTTTGACTACTTTAGCAAATATAATCATATCAATGGTGCCACCCATCTTTACAAAGTTAAATGTAAAACCAACAATATATAACAACAGACCCAAAAACAAAAACAAAAAAACAAACTGGATGACTATTTTTACACTTCCTTTAACACAAATGTCAATTTGAACATGGGAGAAGTTGAAGGGAGAAAACATGGGATTTATTTGTGTATATGTATATGCAGTAAACTAAGCATTCAGCATGAGGTCAGCTGAGCCCATGAGCCTGTTGATAACCCTATGTAATAAGTATTTATAGGTTATTGCAAGCATAAGCTTGGCTAGGCCGCCAGTCATTCACTTAGTCAGTTAGCAGCTGAACTCTTAAACTACGTGAAACAGAAGACGACTTCAGTCAGAGGTGAACTTTTTGTTAGATTTGTTAGATATTTACTTAATACTTCAAAATATTATACAAAAAGTATATGGAAGTCAACTATAACCCAGCACTCTTTTTTCTAATTACTAGCCACATGTTCAGCATTACAGATGGTCTACTGAGTGCAGGCCTCTGAGGTGAGAGTTAATCTTTAAACAGCTATTGATCTCCCTTGTAAAGATCGCTAGTTTTTGTAGATGTGTTCGAGTAAGTCCTCTCTAAGCCACCAGCACAGACATCAATAAGTTTTCATGGAAACATCTACTTTTATCCAGAACTGGCCCTGTGTTCGCTCCCTCTTATTTCTAGGATTACAGTTGCTTTGAGGAAAGAATATCACCAAGACAAGCTGCAGCCAAATCTCATCACTGTGTCCTTTCGGATCTCGTTCCATCCGATTGCTAGATGAAATATCTAGCACAGTTTTTGCCAACTCCTATTAAATATAAACCCAAACCAAGCCATGAATCATTTAGCCTCGCTAGATAAATATAAACCAATGTATCAAGACATACAGTTCAGACACAAGCACACACTATTTCTAATGTCAAGTATCAGATTTGGCATCGCTGTGTGTTGACAAACACTTTACAGCTGCGTCAAGCGGTGAGCAGCTTTTTCCACTGAAATTTCAAGGATGGAGGAGACAACAGGTGGTGCGAAGATTTCCCTTCATATTCATTACACTGCAAAATGATGCACTGGCTATATTTATGGGCTGATATCACCTCCTTAAGCTAGATTTTACATGCCGCGAAGAGCAATGGGGTACGATGACCCGCTCCCTCGGGAGGTTGAGAGGTGAAGACTAAAGGGAACGGCGTGCTTGGCCGTGCGAGGTTTTTCAAGGCCTATTATATCGTCTTACATTCAAATGATTGACAGGTGCAGGAGACAAAAAAAGGGTGACTTTTTTACGAGACAAAAAATAAGAAAAACAAGCTAAAGTGTGCCACGGAAAAGGTGCAAAGCTCCATTTCAATTATGGTGGCAAGAGGAAGTGTTTCGACACGACTGCAGAAAAGACTGAAAGCAAGAAATGAAGGCAGGGAGGGAGAGAAGTTGGAGCCGAGCAAGTTGAAGAGTATTTTTAGGAAGATGTTTATTTGTAGGTCTGTGAAACCAACCCGGGGTGTATATCTACCATCCTTGCCATCTCTCTCTCTGTTACCATCTGTTGAGGTCTCTCAGCCTGTCACAGCGCTTGAGCTCTATAGGTGGGGGACATTTGCAGATTAACTGTAAAGTAACATCGGAGCATGCCTGTTAAAAATGCTTCTGTTGTGCTGTAATGCGCCACAAAAGTGCAGATTAGGCGTGATTAGACTAGATTAGGTTAGATAAAATGAGATTAGATTAGATTAGGTTGGATTAGAGGAGATAATCCCAATGGGGAAACTGCCAGGAGGACATGAATAGAATACAGCAACAAAAAAAGGATATAAATTAGTATAGATGCATTAATATATCTGCATACTTTTGAACTTAAATATATCACTCTGATCAGTTTTACCGCTGACTGATTGATAGATTGCCCTTTTTGATAATGAGCATATACATTTTAATAAACCAGCAACATAACTTTATAAAGCCAAATAGCTTAATTTATGTTTCTTTACTTGCTCAAAGAATGTACAAAACACATACTGGTGTCTGTATCATCTGACAGCATTAAAAGAAACAGCATTAGTGCAGTCAGGTACATGTCTTTTGACAACACGGCTGCTCTGGAGACATTTCCTCATTTCTAAAAGACTCAAAATAGACATAAAAACTATTACATCTGTTTCTCAATAACAGATTTTTAACCTGTTTTCCCAGTTTATTCAGCCAACAAAAGATGGTAACGTAACATGACGTGGCTGTTTCGACAGGTAAATTACAATAATATTCATACTTTTGTGGATATATACAGTTTCATAAATTGTATTTTATTTAATATAATATGTTAAATGTTCAGATTTGAATAGTTTATGGGTAAAGTCACAATTGCAACTTTTATTTTTAGTGTGCCACAGACTGGGTACTTCTTGTTCCAGAGCCTTAAAAATACATTACAGTGTTTACAAAACAACGGCAAACGCTACCAAACAACCTGCTAAGTTTTTAAACATCACTATAAATGGTTACCACATAAAGTGTAAACTGGCATTAGGCTGATTCAGACATCGCAAACAGTTCAAAATACAGGAAAATAAATTGTGTACAAGTAGAGTTGCAGCTTCCTTGCACAATATCCAGGCCTTAAATACTACATGTACTAAGCTTAATATCAGGGTTTGATACTGAGAAAAACGTTACAACTTAATGGCACTTTTAAACAACAAGAAAGGATCTACCTGGCAGCTATTTTCAGCTTCAGCTCCGGGGTTTCTTCGGTGGAGGCGGACGCTAGCTCTGATCACGTCTTTGCAAAATGGCGATCACGGCGAAACAAACAATTGAAGTACCTTTAAACTAATAAACCGGGGGTGCTTACATCGTTCAATTTAACCGAAACTGAGCGGTGGCAGATCAATTTGGGAACCCAGGGAACATTTACCCAAATTATAAGACTATATTAACCTTTAGCGGGTGTTTCTGTCCTAGATTTGCGGAGGAAGACTGTTGACTTTTAGCTCGGACAGCTAATCACCTGTGACGCTCGTCCTCCATGCTGTAGGGCCAGCTGGTCGCCTAGGCAACAGCTAGTTTAGTAAGGCCACTTCCGGTTACAAAAAAAGTATATTACACGATTTTTTTTTTATTTATAAACTAATTAAATAAGTAACTAATCAAAGTATATATATATCAGTAACGTGAAAGAAAAAAATAGTTGTGTGTATATTTTTGATTAAAATTACATGTAATTGGACCAAGTTATCTCGGTCTAAAATAGCTGGAAAACTGATGAAATGATTAAATGTTTCTCCCTTCGTTTCCCATTAAGTGCTCAAACTTAAAACGTTGATAAACCTATGTGCATTTTATAATTCAAATACAGGCGAAAGACTGGGGAGGGTGGTATTATATTTAGACAGCCTTCGCAAGGCAATCGGGGGTAACTGAAAGACAACACTGAGAAAGTTCCAAGGCCTAAAATATCTGCCCACACAGCTTCTAGCAGGACTGAAGCGCCAGGTGCGAGGACAGCAGATGCCCAGTTTCATGTTGAGCTGTATTAGACTTAACACAATTAGAGTGAGGCCAGTGATTCCGAAAACAAATCATATGTAGTGTTAAAATGCATTAAAAATCACTCATTAATAGTGTGAGGGCAGGGTCAATCTGTGCGTAATTACGCACGGCGGCACAAGCGTAAGAGCCTCCAACTCCAAGCCTACCTTTCTCTGCTGCTTCTCCCAGGCAGGGTCCAGCAGCAGGTCCCTGTCCCAGTCGTCCTCTTGGGTCATGTACGCCTCTTCATGGTGGATCGTGTAAGAGTTGCTGTATGTCATTTGGGTTTCGACAGCTGTCATCTTGCCGCCTCTGTTAGGACTTCAAGTCCTCCAGAAAGAAAAAAAAATAATCAGCAATGGACGACGCCGTGAGGGCAAGAACCACCTTGAGACGAGGGGTCTCGCTTTCGAGGGGGGAGAGATAGTTTAGGGGCTGCAGAGACCAGACTCCACTGGTGCGAGGTGCCTGTGCGTAGGTGGTGCTCCCACTACCAGAAAACCCTGCTGGCCCGGTGCTCCTTTCCTGGTCAAAAGTGGCACACGTGACCGCACCCCAATAAGTATGGGAACCGACAGCTTGGGTATCAGGTTCTGACCCTAAAATGGTTTAAAAGGCGGGGTAGCCAGGGTTTTTCTGGCTTGAGAGTGGTGTGGAGGGATGTCAATTACGCCCCCTTGCACCAGTGAGGTTTTTATGGCCTGTGCAATGCACCTGTTGCTGTTAGTGACTCTCAATGCAAACCCAGGCTTCTGTAGTTCCAGCCTACCTCTCCCACAAAACAGGATCAAAAAACTGAATCAAAACAGATTTATCATTGCTAAAAAACCAGGGAACACTCCAGGCAATGTGGCCAATGTGCAAAGGCTGGCTCAGGTTGACTGAGACTGCAGGTAAATGCGTAACTGTTGTACTGTTTTTTTCTGTAATAATTTATTGGGTATGACATCAGGTGTACAGAAACATACAAAAAGAGCACAAATGTAAATAACTGTCCCTCCATATTTTGGTATTTTCCCCCCCAAAGCCCCCTCCCATCCAACGCTCATCCATTGCAGAAGCAATAGAACAAAAACAGTTACATTTTTAAAAAAAAAGAAAAAAATAATAAATAAATAATTATTAAGTACACATTGACAGTAATGATAATCATAGGATAAATCTCAAACTTTGTTTACATAAATGAAAACAGAAAGTCCATTATCTGCCCAAATACACTATGTCCAAATAAAATTAAAACATATAAGTGGTGTCAATCATAATGAAGTACAGTCAGTCGGTCAAAATAAGATAAATGGGGCTGCCATGTGGTAAAATGTCTGAGCTGATCCACAAATGGCAAATACATTTTTTTCCAGCTTAAGGAACATGATCATATTCTCCATCAGGGATGTTGATGAAGGGGGTGTTTAATTTTCATAAACTATATTACGAGGCCCATTCAATAAAGAAATATTCTTGCCATTCTGTATTGATTAAGTACATAACTAAAACATAATACCCTTGGCTGGGTTACTCTTGAAAGATAGATTTTAATCTCAATAAGACTTTTACCTGATTAAATAATACATAAATTCAATTAGAATAAAAAAAGATTCAGGCACTTTTATGAGAAAAAAAACAAGAATTTATTCATGATTTGCATGCAGACTGAAAAATGCCTTAGAACATTTTTATAAGAAATACAGATCAAAAGGCATATATATGCATACACAACCTTTACAATTGATCAGGATTTGTCATTCACAGTAAACATGTTGACGCAAAGATTTCATCTAACATTCATCAACTACAAAAATCCCCCCCCCATCCCATTCGACATTGTGCAGGAACTAATTTCCTTGAAATGAGCCGATCCAGATTGCTATCCTCTCGAGGTGACACGTTATCCTGTCACCCTTCATGTTTCTTTGGAAACTAGAATGATGTATATTATAATTAATCAGGCATTTAAATGTAACTACACTCTGCTTGGTCCATTAACCTACTTGAAGAGGCTTAGCTACTGTGACTATTTGTGGTTACCGTTACTGTGCTACTACTGAGCTGAGGGAACTGTAAACATGATGCAACTGTGAGTTTTGATAATATGGACCACTTTTTTTTTTTTTAATGGACAGGGGTGGACAAAATAACATGAACACCTTACAATGTCATGCAAGTCAATACCAGTCCTCAAAAGAAATTAAACCTATTGAGTTTCTTAATAAATGCAGGGATATTGTATTGAACTGCATTACATTCTGCTAGTGTTGATGTTGTGCCAACCCCCTGTAGATGAGGTAATGGCTGAGGTATGACTCTACCGTTATTGTGTATATCTGAAGAAAAGATGCGCAGCAGTAGAGTCTGATACCTGTAATTCACATCTGTGCTAGAAGAGCTAGAACACTGACATTGGCTAAAACCTACTGAATCTCAACTTGCAAACTCAAAAGGCAATATGGTCTATGGGGTTGTGTGGTCAAACCAAACTGGAGTGTGTTCCAGACACACACACTTCTCAGCTGATACCTGCTGCAGACGAACAAATATACAGAAATGTGTACATGAGGAGTATCTATGATTCTTCAGCTGTCCAAAACCACAGAAGGCGGGGGGAGTGGGTGAGGAAGTGGAAGTAAGGGAGGAAGCTGCAGCGAGCTGTGGCTGTCAGTGCAGCGTGAGGGTGTGGAGGGGTGGGGGTTAAGAGATGTGGCTGCATTCACCCAAGCACAGGAAGCCCAGACTTGCAAGCACCCGAAGAAGCTTTTTAGTGAGCTGGGAAAGTGGGGAGGATGAGGTGGTTTGAGAGAAAACATCGGAGCACCACGCGCCCTGATCATGGAGGCCGAGATGGGAGTCAGTTGTTTGTCTACTCAGTGTAAAGCTGCAGGGTAATTCTAAAAAAACCTGGCTTGGGGTTGCATTGTTTTCCTGACAACAAGTACAGTACTTTGATACTGTGAAAAGATTTTCTTGTATCTTGAGTGCGTACAATGTCTGTAAATGCAAAATCAGTTGCATCCAAGAAACGGATACCTCAGAGTCAAAGCTGTATTATCAGGATACACCAAAATGGCACCCGACTTGACTGTTATCAGGCCATTAAATAGGAGTTATCAGTCACTATAAGCACCATACATGTGGGTCATTAGGGGCCTACTATGAGAAACTTAAAAGCAACACACATAAACACATTGTAAAACTGAATGAAATGTCACCTTTTGAACTAAACAAAAAGGCTACTTTAGGTTTAGGCAACACAACTACATCACTTCATCAACTTCATCAGAAAAAGTTAAGGGAAAAACATTGTGTTTTGGGTTAAGCATCAGAAGCCTTGAGATGACAAAGACCGCCTGTTGCGTCACCTCACGTTGCCTTTGTTTTGGCTGACAAGTTGCACCTGTATTCGGCATTCAAAAAGGGAAACTGGAAGAGCGAGGACTGTGACTATACAAGCTGTTTTTATGATACGTACATGAAACAAAGCGGCGTTTGCTGACCATATTCACACCACCCTCACTCACCAGCTTCATTCCAGATGGCCATGTCAATGTGAAAATATCTGTGTATTGGAATGATCAGATGAGATAAAAATGAAAAATGAGAAGAGCCCTCTGTGTTTTTCCTTTACTTGTTTACTCGTTTCCTCATTTCCATTTCTCTTCTTGTGCACCGACTCGTTTAAGATGAACAGCCAATCAGAGTGATTTCTGTGATTTCTGAGCGACAGTTGCCGCCGCTGATTCAACGTGCTGAATCGGCTGAAAAATACACTGGCAAAACTAGGCGGACGAATGCTCACCGCCAGTCCAAACTGTCCGACGGTCAACCATCGGCTTGGGGTGTCAGGGTTTTTAAAATAACTCTGAACTACACTGTGTTGGATTCATACAGGATGCGAACTCGGGTCTCCGGGGTGAAAATGACTGTGCTCGCTATCTTGTTCTTTCATACATCCTTTTGGTGATCTACCAAGTGAACATATGATTAAATCTACCAGCGAGTGTAGTAGGCCCGTACTGACCCACAACTATGGGGGTTATACAGACCGATAATGCCTATTTAATAGCCTGACAACAGTCTAATTGCTGAAAATGTGCACTGTAAAGAATAAGATTCTGGCCAGTAGATCTTACAGTAGGGTCCTCCAAGATCAGGAAGGTGAGGTTAGGGAGCAACTTTGGATAGAGGATCCTTCCACTACCAACTCACCTTATAATCAACTCATCTATTCATCCCTCTCCTCCTCCTTCTTCCCTCTCCTTTGTTTGTTAGGCAGAAGACAGAAGGCAACGCCCTCTTGACTCCATCTTGCAGCTGTCAGAGCAAATAGCCGGACAACTCCTTTGACATACGGAGTGTGGAGGTCGTGTGTGAGGGTTAAGCTCTCTATTTCAGCATATAGAAGATCTTAACAGGTAAAAAAAAAATAAAAAATAAAAAATAAACACATACAAGTCACATACCCACCCAGACCAGCTGATCCCAGTATCAGAGGAATAGAGCTGCCTTACCAGAAAAGTCCTATAGGAACCCTGAGACTGAGAATCTACAGGTCAGACTGGCCTCATACCTATAGGCCCATCTTATAGGACGTTTCTGATTGGCACACAGGCTGCAAGGGACCCCAAAAGTAAGAAAATTGTTTTAGGTTATTTAAATTGTAATGGAGCTTTTGGGGAAACAGGAGCTAAGATCACTTCCACAGCCATATGGAGCAAACCCAGCATTCAACAGTTTTAGCAAAGCGACTTGTCCAACAGTGAAGTCTCTCTGTGTGTCATGTTACTGAGTCCCGGGGACGGGCCACCACACATACACTGTCCATTGGCACGCCCAGGCCTCTACGGTAACAAAGGAGGGTGGGGAGGTTGGGGTCAGGTGGGTGGTTCTGGGAAGTTGAGTCCGAGCCAGAGCCACGAACCCAGATCCAAGGTGGCGACGGCGGTGGCGGCGGAAAAAAAAAAAAGCGCTGTGTGTTTGTGTGTGTGCGAACGGCGGAGAGGAGAGGCGCACAGGGACAGTCGGGGTGGGGTTGAGGAGGAGGAGGTGGAGGAGGAAGGGGTGGAAGGACGGAGGGGAGGGGGGAGGTGAGGGCGGCGAATACGGCGGAGAGGAGTTGACTAGCGGGCAGGGGAGGGGTAAGGGTGTGTCCGCACGTGCCAAGCCTCACCAATCAATTAACACCACCCAAAGGGTTCCTAAGACTCCCATGCACTCCTTCTTTAAGCGCACACACTATCACACTTCCCTTTACTCACTAGCTCAGACACCAGCGGGACAAAGAGGGCACAGTCTTGTATACTGATGCGAGACAGGACTCTTGTGGAAGGGGTCCTTGCCCCACCCCACCCCACCCGCCACCCTCACCGATGGCACTGCCACTGCAGCAGAGGAGGTGTTACGGAGCGGGGAGGGAGGGGGAAGTGGTGATGGCGGAGGAGAGGAGGGGAGGAGGAGTGTTTGGTCAAGGCACAGTCAAAGGAGGGGGCGGCAGGTGGGGATGGGGGTGGGGGTGGTGGGGGGGAGGAGAGGTCAGTGCTTTTGTTTTTGTTTCGTTTTTTTCATTTACCTTGGTGGTGAAGGAGAGAGAGAACAAGTTCCCACTGCGGTGGCGTCGCGTTTAAAAGTCGTCCCCATGGCTCACGCCGCCACGCTCACGCACGGCTGCACGCTGGCCGTCCCAGGTGGCCCGGTGACCTAATTCAGTTGAGATAGTTAGTTCAGAGCTGGACTGTCTTGGACTGGGCTTTTTTTTTTTTTTTTTTGCGGCAGAATTACAGATTATCACACATGCAGGTCTGAGAGTAGACACAGAGACACACGGAAAGGGGGGAGAATTTGGTGCAGCAGGGAGAGACCAGACCAGACGCACACCCATCAGCCCCAGAGACAGGAACTGCTCCACAGATCAAAATGCACCCAGGCCATTCTATCTGTGTGCCTCTCCCCAGCTCTCAACATGATGCCACAGCATGTATAGAAAATCAATTTTAAAAAGGACCCAGCCTTTCATGCCAGAATCAAATACTGAAGTGCATTTCAAGTGCAAACCCCTTTGTATAAATTTTGGTTTGCACCCAGTTTGAGAGGCTGGAGAGAGAAAGGAGCACCAACCCGCACTTACCCTGACCAAAGAAAGCAAAGCTGGGCCAGCATCTACACCTGTGTGGTCGTTTTACACAAGAAAAACAGATAATGGAGATCATAAACAAGAAGGGGAAATGTCCAAACCCTTTGCTTTCTTTTACCACAGTAGTGAGCCAAACATTCTTTATTATAATAATGATTATAGTATACATATTCTCAATAAAAAGCATGCCGATTTTTTAATTTTTTTTGTCTTTTCTTTAAAAAAAAAAAAGAGGCAAAATTAAAGTACTTCTCTAAAAAATACGATCTCAAACATGGCAAACAAGACATTTCGCAAACCACATAACTCTACAAAGGATGCAACTGGTGTGTGTTTGTATATACAACACAGATAGATTACACTGTGAGATGCACTTAACCACTAAAAACCACAGGGGGGAGGGGAGGGGGGGGGACAGCGAGGCAGTAAGGTGATTTCGGAGGGTATGTGTGTGTGCAACAGACCGCTGTCAAACAGTAGTTGTAGAAAAATAACTCCAAGTGTCTGTTTTAAGTGATTGTAGAACCAAATGGGTGAAGTTTGCCACCCCGGAAAAGCAAAAGGTGCCTGTTTGTTGTCCTGGTGCAGCAAACCCCACCAAACACATCCAATAACCAGATTAAAACAGACACTATTTGCAATTACAATCTGAAGCAGGTCTGGTATCTGGAAAAAGTAGGATAGTCGGGGCGACTGGAAGACACTTCCCCACCTCTCACTTCATTGGTGCTATATCACTGTCGTTCCTGCTTAAAACCAGTGGCTAATTATGAACCTGTGAGGCTCAGTTTGTGGCTTTTTTAAAAACCCTATCATATGAAACAAATCTTGCACAGGAGTGCAAGTCCACGAGGTGGATACTAAGCTCTGGAGGGCTTCTGTTTACCCCCTCCCTTGAAATGATTAAAAAGCACTTGAAATGGGAGATCCCTCCACGTAATGCACTTCACTCAAAGCTTATAGGCACATAATTGAGCTCGTCACATATCATGATTCCCAATAGGATGCAGCGTAAAGATCCTTTGTAAACAGCTCATTCAGTAGTCACACATGGATTTTTTTTTTTTTCGCCATTTACAATTCATTACACCCCAGGTTGACTTGTATTACATGTAAACTACATTAAAACAAACAAACGCTATTTTTAAAAGGCCTCTAGACATATTGGAGGACTTTATACAGAATATGTACAAAAATCCAGCTTCTCCCTCCCTAAAGCGTTGGCCCTGTACCTTTACGAAGAGCAGGAACTAAACTGCTGACTGGGTGAAAAGCGTGAAATAGAATAGAACAGACTGAAGTTTACTGTCAGAGGTAGGCAGCTGTATTTAGAGAGAGAGAGAGAGAGAGAGAGAGAGAAGAGAGAGAGAGAGAGAGGGAGAGGTGAAGCAGTGTTTTCCAGTGTTGTAGTTAGAGTACAGGTGGGGAAAAGGGACGAGGAGAGATCCAAACATACATTACAGTACGTGTTATGTGTGCTTTTTTTCTGCAAGGCGCAGTCTAAGCTGCTGCGTTTGTGCGCTGCAAGGTCAGGAGCTCGCACATCTACGCTCTCTCTTTCACACTTCACTACATCCACATCACATTCAAGACAAACAACCCCATCCCCCAAAAACAACCTTGGTTCAGTTGGACACAATGCAGTGCAGCCTGTACACAATATGTGTTTATCTGACGTCCCATCTGATTACATTACAAATGTAAACTCTCCAACGTAAGGCAAAAAAGGTTTCAAATTAGCTGCCCTAACTGATCATCTAGGCCCAAGGAGGATGGCTGATAAAGAACTTTTATCGTAGATTTGGCCGTAGAAAATCATAACTCGGTTGTGGAAATAAAGGCATATGAAACGACTGACTGGGTCAGTCTAATACTGGCACAAGTGTGAGACTGGCACGATAAAAAAAGCAAAACTGAGAAGCACAAAGAATGCCCATACAACAGATGAGAGCCTCCCTTTCATGGCTGCACTGTGTGTGCAAACAGGACCAAGGTTAGCGGACCATGTCCCTTGCAAAGCAGGTTAATAAACCCCCAGTTTCAAACCCCAGGCGCGCATACACTCTCTCTCACACACAGCTGCTGTAAGGTGGTCAAGTTTGGGGTGGAAGAGGAGATGGGAGATGGGGTTCAGGGTGGGGGGGCAGAGAGTTGTGTGCGACTATCGGAAAGGGGGCTCAGGCGTGTGAAGGGAGAGTTCGGGGCGGCGGAGGATGGCCTCCTTGCGCGTGGGCGGCGGCAACGGCGGCTCATACACCCTTGGTGCAGCCATGGCGGCTGCCACTGCCGCGGCGGTAGGAACCACTGGCCTGAGGGCATCCAATGCGGCGACCGACTGGGCGGACATCGCGGAAACAGTTGAGACCGCCGACACAGCTGACACTCCTGGCATGCCAGGGATGGCTGCCACTGCGCTCGGTGGCGGATAGGCATACTGGAACTGGGGGTACTGCTGCAGCTGCTGGTAGTACTCCGCATAGTACCTGAGAGAAGGGAGGAGGGGGGATAAAGAGGGATGGGTTGAGGTAGGGAGAGGGACAGGATGGGCGACACGGTTGGAGTAACAAGAGAATGGTAAAGCGAAAAAAAAGCATGGAAAATGCAATAAAGAATTAATCAACCATGAGAAACAGGATTGTAAAAACTGTGAATGTTTTGATCGCCACATTCTGGTTTAAAGATTGTGTCCTACCTGGCCATGGGGTCCTCTGCAGCCTCCACTGCCTCTTCTGCTGCTCGGCCAGCCGGTGTAGGGAGCAGGGGTCGGCGTGGCTTGGCTCTCTGGTACATGAACGGCTTCATCACAGGGTCTGGCAGCAGAGGCACTGACCTCCGTAGGGGACTACGGTCCCTCTCACCAGACTTCGCCACAGCAACTGCCGCTGCGGCAGCCACCGTTTGCTGGTCGGCCACAACCTGCTGGCCTTGGGCAAAGTAATGCGCCTGCCTGGCTGCCTCAAAGATGGCTGTAGTAGGGTCCGCTGCTCCCATGGCGCTTATATGAGCGTAGGCTGGTGTGGCAGCACCATAAATCGCTGGAGATACCGTGTAGGCGGGGTTGACTGCAGCCGCTGCTGCTGGCATTTCTATTCCATGAGCGGCAGTCAGGTAGACGTGGGAGTTGGCCACAGCTGGGGTGTAAACTTGAGGCGAATAGGCAGCGGCGGCGGCAGCCGCAGCAGCAGCCGCCGGAGTCGCAGCCATCTGGCCGTAGATGTTGGGGGTCATGGAGCTGTACATTTGGGTGGCGCCTGACGTAAGAGCTGCCTGATTAGCCACTGTTCCATAAAGCTGACTGGCAACATTGGCACCATACACCTGGCTGGCAAGGGCACCATAAACAGCTGGATTCACTGGGTTCCCGTCAGTGCGCGTGCCTGTGGTGATCCCGGTGAGAGCCGCATATGTGGGATCAAAGGTGGAGGTGTTGTAGACTGAATTGTGCACGCTTTGCTGGACCTGTAGTGGCAGGCCTGCGGCCGCAGCAGCGGCAGCAGCCAGGACCGCCGCCTGACTCTGGTACTGCTCCAGAGAAGGCTTCCCCACGGGGCATTCTCCAGCATAGTGGCCCTGCTTTCCACAGTTAACGCAGGGGATTTTTCCCGTAGGCGCCTGCTTGCTGGGCTGGACCTTGGACAGCTCTACAGAAAGGGGGCGGCCCTTGAACGAGGTGCCGTGAAGGGCCTCGATGGCCTGGAGCGCGTCTTCCTTGTTTTCCATGTGGACAAAGGCATAGCCTGCGGAAGAGGAATGCCTGGCTGTCATTGAGCGCAGGGACAACAGTTAGGATCACAGTGGCATCGCCACGGGCACTTACTTATTACTTCTATGAAAAAGTATGAACTGTGCTCAAGGAAACCACTTAGTCTATCTTTATAACAAGGATGTGGGCGTTTCTTGTGTTGTACACTGAGAACTTTGCACCGGTCACACTCTATTTTATGCAATAAATCTCTCAGCAACTGTCAGATATAATCTCTCACCTGCACTATGGCATGATTTCACTCATACACTAGTTCCACAATTTTACTTGAGAGATGTTACAGGGAGAGTTTTAAAACTGTCTTTGCTCACCTTTAACTTTATCACACTCAAGAACTTTCCCAAATGTCTGGAACAGCTGCTGGAGGTCCTCGGTGGTGCACATCCCACTCAGATTACCCACAAACACCTTGGTGGAGTGCAGTGGCCTTCCCCTCGACTCCTCCACAACCAAATTCCGCCCTCGAAACTCCCTTCCATTGAGCTCCCGGATGGCCCGCTCTGCGGCGCCCTCGCCCTGCAGGTGCACGAAGGCAAACTGTCGCAACACGCTGCAGCTGACCACCTGGCCGTAGGGCTCGAAGATGGCTGACAGCTCCTCCTGGGTGGTGTCCAACGCCAGGTTGCCCACGAAGAGCTTCACTGTGTGGCTCTTGTCCATGGCGCTGCAGAGGAACAGAGGAGGGACTGTGGTTAGAGATGAGGAAAGGGATTAACTACACAGATGCCACTGACGCAAAAACTGCTGCGTGAGCAAAAAGCCACACCTTCCTTTGGCTCGACGGAAGTCTGGTGAGGAAGGGAAGTACTGGAGTGCAATTATCTGAATACAGGGGTGGACTGCAGTACACAGGGACATAGCTGACCTAGCTATTTAGGTTCTTTTCAGGGCTTCAAGACATCTGTGAGAACGGGGTGCTGCTGACTGACTTTAAAAAAAAAAAAAAAAAAAGACTTCCAAGACTCAAGTTCTCCAACTTGAACTTCTGCTTATTACCCAGAGATTAGGCAAATAAAAGACTAAAAGGTACAGAGATTAAGAACACAAATAACCTGTAATAAACTCATGTAAATGCAGGCAATGATAAAAAAAAAAACCTCAGCGCAGGAATGAGCGGCCAGATTTGCATTTAAATATCAGACCTCACATTTGCCTGTGAAAAATCAGATAATGTAAAACAGAGCAGGGCTTCCCTACAGGAACCAAGGAAGCACATCATAGTTAAATATTTTCAATATATCATGGAGCAAAGGCCGTTTGAAGGAGGAGCTCATTAAAGATCTCACTCTCACTTGAGACAAAGCTGTAATTACCCGTACGGCTATCATACACAGGAGACAGTCGGGGAAAAGGAGCGTTTTACACCAATACCTTCAGGTGAAAGCGCTGCAAATCAGTTCACATGGCAGAGACGCCTCTTTGTGTTGAAAAAGTTGCCTTAAAGAGGACCTATTATGAGTTTCCCTGTCCTTTAGTGTTATATGGCTTTTTTTGGCTTTTAAAGGGAGTCACTCTCCCCGACAGAAACACTACTCCTGAACTGCCTGAAACACCTCGCTTGTAGTTCCGCCTTTTCTTCCGTAACGTGGTGATGTCACCAAGTAACACATTTGCATAACGCCTGCCTGATCAACACATTCTCATCCCCACATTGGCATAAACGACCGAAACAAAAGGTACCCCTCTTGTGTTACTTTTGGACAAACCAAGGACGGCGTGTCAACATACGCATTGCATGCATAGTGTCCTTTTAAAATAAACTTCTTTTTTCAGAGGAAGTTATGTTAAGGCAACACAACTACTGAGGGTTTGGAAACGTTCATGGTTGATGGTAATTTCACTGACTATTGACTCAAGTGACTCAGAGGGCTGACAATATTGACGAGTCACGTGACTAAAGACTGATGTGCCAATAAGTCAATGTTACTTTTAGTTTCACAGGGGACCCAAACACCGGTCCCCTGGTTGAAAGTCTTGGGTTTGTGTTGCCCATCCATCACCGATCCCGCTATTAGTAATACATCACTTGCTCCAACCATTGAATGATGCGGTTGGGTTTACACTGGATTTAGTTGAAAGCCAGGTTTGTCGTTAAAGGGGGCCTCCTTGCGTCGGTTTCCGGTGCCGACCAGCAGTATTTGACGAGTTGGAAGTGAGAACGGTTTGGCCTAGGGGCTAGTTTGGCACACCCTTATTACAAAGCTATTTAGAGTGGAGCTGGAGTGGAGTCCAAAGAGTTTGGTTTGATTGACCAATCACATGATGTTCTTGTAGAAACCCAAAATACAAGTATCACAGTTGCTAACCCCCGTGCTTTCCGAGAGACTCCCGTTTTTCATTACCCTCTCCCGGTTTCCACCCGGGCTCCTATTTCTCCTGATTTACGGCACATTTTCCCACCTATTTTTCGTTTGAGTTTTCTCAACCTATTTCTGGTGATTAAGCCTTGCTGTTTCTCCCAAAGGGCAATAGAGGTACACCAAATGTCTTTTCCCGGCGGAGGAGAGGTGCGCTCAATATCATGGTGCGGTTTGAGCTGTGTTCGCCGCACTTGACAGCATCACTGCAAAGCCTTCATGGCGTGGCCCAAGCCATTGGAAATAATGCGTTTCAGAGGGCAGTGGAGCCTTGGTTGCAGTGTGTCTGAAAAGGCCTTCAGTGAGTGAGAGGAAATAGGGAAAGGAAAAGGAAAATGGAGGGTACTGAGAGACAGAAATAAAAAAATTAATGAAAATCTGATGAATATTAGTTTATACGAGAGATTTACACAAGTTCACACCAGAGGGACAAATTATTCAGTTTTCTTTCCTGAAAATGAAAAGTTAAATTAAAAGTAGGCCTATTTAACAAAAACGGTTTCCAGTGTAACTACTTGCTGTTTTCACTTTCTAAAATTCACCAGAATGCAAGAAACAGTCCCTGAAACTCCCCCCAGATCCTCTGCTTTGGTTTTGAAATCCTCCCTATTTTTGAAGTCTCGAGGTTGACAAGTTTGACTTGTATGCGCCTGAAAATGAGCATAATATTTTCTTGAACTTTCCTCTTTCCCTCCTCACTCGCTTCTAAATCACGTCGAACTGAGGAGTGTTTCTCCTCCCAAACAACCTTCATGTCTGGCTGTAAATCAAAGGGCAAACATGACACCAGAGAGAGGCATTTCTATTTTTCGGTTTTGGCTCCAGAGTCAGCTGCTACTGACTGGATTACACCTCTTGTACTGCTGCTTGAGAGCTCCAGTGTTTCTACACTGTATTTACTGTATGAGTGTACCCCTGTGTTGCATATGGCTGCTGCATTAACACTGGGTTCATGTGAGGCATAACAAGGGGGAAGCTGGTTTTCTGATGACGCAGCGCGACGCTGAGTCAACACATTTTCACAGCTTGGGTTTTTTAAAATGCGTAAAAATGGCGAAAAAGACACGTTACATTGTTTAGACACTCTGGACAGCTATTATACAAGTAAAAACAAACGTGAACGAGGCGGGATGCTTATTATTGGTTACACTGGGGTGTCCAAAGCAAACAAACACTATAAAGGCGAAAACAGACGCGGACAAAACAATAAAACACGTGTTTTACGCAAAGATGTTAAACACATCATACTAATACAGCAACTGGCGCTCAATAGGACATCCATACAGTGTAAAATAGGCATTTTTTCCGCACAGGAATGAATAGTGTAACACCGAGTGATTTCCGTGTAACAACACGGTTTATAGTCTTTGTCGCTTAAGTATTCCCGTCAAAAAACTTGCGCGTAAAGACGAATAGGAATTAATTACCTCCCATGCGGCTCAGATGAGAATAATACTGCAGAAAAGGCGATTAAATAAAAGGATCTACCATCTTACCTAGGCGGTGCTGTATTTCAAAATGGTAGCGCCTGCTTCCGTTTGCATGTCGGGCATTCTGCTGGAGAAGCTGCAGAGGGGGAGGAGGAGGAGGAGGAGGAGGAGGAGGCGGTGGAGGGTGGTGGTGGTGCTGCACCAGGAGGATGCTGAATCCTTACAAATATGACTCCAAGCACACTGTACTCGCACACAAAGCCCTGTTTAATTTGTCAGAGCCACTAGAAGAGTAAAGCCACAGGGTTATTCTCCAAAGAGGCAGGAAACAAGCGATGAGTTCAATTAAAGAGCTCATTATGCCACATTTTGATTAACCACTGAGGACAGATCAAGCGCGAAGTTACTGCTACATTCAAACAGAAAATTAACAAGCAAAAAAAGTCGATTTATCAAGCAAAAACTCCACATTTCCTGGCTCCATTTTGTCACTGATTTATCTATTTTTTTAGATTAAACAAAAACTATTTAAATATATTAATTTGGGCTGTAGTATATAAAAATATTTCACCATTTTCTGTCATTTTATAGACTAAATTATAAATTTAAATAAAAAAAAATACTACTACTACTACGACTACTAAATTATTCATTTTAAAAAACAAAAACAAACATTGGTTGCAGCCCTACATTCAAGTTGCGTTCACAGCCCTCACACACACATGGGAAATCACACCGACAGAGCATTTCTGAAAACTCAATAAGTTTTTCACTGATTAATATCACTGCAAATTTATATACATTTGGATTAATGGTGGGGCAAAAAGGCTATTTAAAGACATAAGGACTTTTTCACTCTTTTCTGACATTTTACAGATTAAATTATTCATAGAAAAATAAGTACTAAATTAATTTTAAAAAAAGAAGAAAAACAAACAGTGGTTGCTGCCCATTCAAGTTGCATTCACAGCACTCAGACACAAACGGAAAATGACACTGAAAGTTTTGGGGAAAATTCAATAAGCTTTTCAGTGATTAATATCACTGCATATTAATATATATTTGGATTAATGCTCAGACATAAAAAGAGCTATTTACAGAGATTACTATGGGCTCTGATAAATCAGGAGCTCTTCACTATTTTCTGACATTTTATATATTAAATTATTAATTAAAAAAAGAATCCACACATCAATCAATATTATAAACACTGCTTGAAGCCCTACATTTAGGTTGCATTCACGGCCCTCACACACAATGGAAAATTACTTTGACTGAATATCTTGGAGAAAATTCAATAAGCTTTCATTCATTGATGTCACTGTAAATTAATATATATTTGTATTAATGGTCAGACACAAAAAGGGCTATTTAAAGACATTACTTTGGGCTACGGTAAATAGAAACATTTTTACTATTTTCTGACATTTTATAGTCTAAATTATGAATAAAAAAACATTTGAGGGGAAAATTCAATAAGCTTTTCGCCAATTAATACACTGCTAATAATATATATTTGGATTAATGCTCTACATAAAATGGCTATTTAAAGACATTAATTAGGGCTCTGGGAAATAAGGGAATTTTACCCATTTTCTGACATTCTAAAGACAAAATAATTAATAATAATAATAATAATAAAAGAATCCACATATCAGTCGTATAAACAAACAGCTGTTGCAGCCCAACATTCAAGTTGCGTTCACAGTCCTCACACACAAATGGAAAAAGACACTAAATGAACATTTTGGGAAAATTCAATAAACTTTTGACTGATTTATATCACTGCAAATTAACATGTTTAGATTAATGGTCAACATATAAAAGAGCTACTTATATACATTATTTTGAAGTCCAGGAAACGTATATACGTATATACTAACTATAATCCACCCATCAATCGATAATATTAACATTGCTTGCAGCCCTACATTCAAGTTGCATTCACAGCCCTCATTCACAAATGGTAAAAAGGACACCGACTGAACGTTTGGGGGAAAATTCAATAAGCTTATTCAGGTGTGACCAGGACAAGACAGATGCTCAATTTGGACAATCAATGCAAAACCTACTAAACTCATGATAAGGCCAATAGTGTGCACACACTGTCCCAGTATTGATGTCTTCCTCAAGAGGAAAAATGTCAGCAGGTAGAAGTGTTCTACATTATTATACTATAATTCAATCATCACGTACAGTTTGTGACAAGAGATGACAGCAGAGGGTTTGAAGCAGAAAAGTTTCCTGTGTGGCTCTAGTCCCGAGTTAGCCCAGTGATTCCCAGTGCCCTCGCACTGAGCTCCTAGTGGGATGAAATTTTTAAAGTTTACATATCATGATAGATCCATGCTGCACCACTACTACCAACTGGAGTGGCCGAGGCTGCATCTTTCAGCCATTTCCCTTTACTTTCATCTATCTATTTGGACTTTTCTTTTACCTTTTTGGTTCCTTTTTTCTCAACCACAACACTGGTTTTACAACTCAACCTGACCTGCCAGATGGTTTGTTATACAGAGCCATCTGAAAAGTTGTCTTTGGAAACAGTTTGGAAAAGGGCAGGCACTCGCAAAGAATAATTGGCATGTGATTGGATGAATCATCTGTCAATCAAATGCTTGCCAAAGCCAGGCAGGAGAAGAGTGAAAGCATAACCTTCAGTGCCATTCTTTGCTCTTCTATCAATGAAGAAATACTCTCCAGTTATATATAATATAACTAATAACTAATATAAGTGATGCTATTGCAGCTATTTTAACATCTTCGGGAGACGCCATTGTTGTTTAGAACGAAGAGTCGCCTCTCTGTGTCGTCACAACGTCTGTAGTTGCAAGTAGCTTTTCATATGACTCTGATCGGTCTGTGATTGGGCTTGCCGGACACAAGGGCAAATTACTCGAAGGTCACAAGATGGATTTTTGTCTTATGATATCGCGGGAATCCAGCTGCTGTGCAATGTAAGCATGAATGTATAAAGAGAACCGGATACAGTGTCGGAGACGGGACCCTGTTCATTCCTGTGAAGGTTCCTCAGAGGCGTATGAGGAAATAAAAGCTTGAATTCCGAGTATTAAATTACCCGGATCATCCGGCGATTTGCATTCATTGAGCGCACTGAGCAGGTGCAGTAGCATTTCCTTTAACCCGTCTCTCAGCCCTCGGTCCAGTCTCAGGCTGGGTCTCATTCATATGAATGGAAGAAGGGAAATACCTCTGGATTTGGTTGTTAGTGCACTTTAAATAAGAGCTATTCAAGTGTTCATACTGGGAAGTTTATTTACCTCAAAAATAAATTATCTGCAGAGTTACAGACGTCACTTTCCCAATGTAAGTCTATGGGAAAAAGTCTTTTTGGGCCAAATGACATCACGGGACAAACACGGAAGTTGTAATTCCAAGGTTTGGCCACAACGAAAATTTGCTTCAAAACCCGGTGCTCTTAGTGGGGGCTTGATGGTAAGTAACAACTGACCTAGGGTAACAGAAAATATCTTAAATATTAGCAGCACACCATTTCATAATCCTAATTGTGTTGAATTTCCTCCTCAAAAACGTTGGATGTAAATGTAAGTTAGACACTTAAATGCCAAACTGAAGTGCATTTATCCCAACCAGCCAGTGCATCAATCAAAAGGCAGCGCTGGGACAATTGTGTCAGAGACGACTGGTTATGCAAGCAGCATTAACGGACATCTAAGGCGGTTTTTAATGTGCTTTACACATGAAAGCCATTTTTCTTTGGTCATCTGTCCAGCTGTGTGCAAACATTCTCCCGGTGTTTGTGTCCAAGGTTCAGAGGTGTGCTGCCGGCGTCTCTGCGTTGCTGGCCTTGCTTCGACCTTTCCCAGCTATCGGTCGGTCTCTCTCCTCCCACAGCGTGACCCCGTCACAGGCACAAATCTGTTTGGGGTTTTGGAAAAGACCTGCTGATCGGGCGATGATCCCACAGGCCAGTCTGCAGAGAGGAAAAGAGTGTTTGAAACGATGGCGAAAATCAAATTAAATCAAATCAAATTACTTGACAACTGCTTTTTAGAGTGCTCATGATAATTAATTATTGAATATTACCACATTGTATTATTGTATCTTAACTGAAAGGCTGCATATAATCCATTAACAAGACATTTTAAAGAATAAATCACTGATGCTTTTGTTTAAATGTTTGTGTTTTGGTCAAACCTTCTGCAGCTTCAGTCTTTCTCTCCCTGAGTTTTTTTATAGCGTGGCGCTGGAGATTGTCTACTGGTTAAGGACGCCAACCGCCAAAGGCGAGACGGGGTTTCCATTGTGGGTTCAATCTAGGGATGCTAATTTTGAAAAATTATAGATAATAACCGACCCTCATTAACTGATTATTAACCGGTTTGTTGGTGGCGTTATAGCTGTGAACGTAGCTGAACGTGAACGTAGCTTTCCTCCTTAAAGTGACGAGCTGCTTCTCAGCTTTTTAATGAACTTTTAATATTTCTTTTAACCGTTTAACCGATAGCGTTAAAACGCTTACTGTCTGTTGTCGGTTAAGCAGTTAATTATTAACATCCCTAGATCAATCCCTGCCTACAAACGTCATATGTTGCAATCACTAAAGCCGTCAGTTTCATCTCGCAAATTTCCAAATTCATCCACCGCGCAGGAAACAGAACACGTACGGTCATTTTTTAACATAAAATGTTAAATGGCACAACTTAACACTCTCGCCTTATCTAAAAATGGATTAAAGTCTGCTTAAAGTGTAAAACCCCTTAAAATAAACAGAATAACATCATAGCTATCTATATTAAGTCTCAACCTTGGAGCTACTGGTAGACAACAATCCCAACTCAATTAGTTTTTCAAGTGCACATTTTGAATAAGTAAATTAAAATAAAGTAAAATAAATCATTTACTCACTGAAATCAAGCTACAGTAAAAAAAAAAAAAAAACTTAAAATGGTAACGAATGCATTACTGACACAGAATAGGGGTGATAGAATGTTTAATATAGATTTTTTTAACATATTTAAAACACAGCGGATTTATTATAATGATAATGTCAATGTTATGTGAAAGATTATACGAATTAAGAAAATTCTTAGGAAAATTTTAAGTTAAAATTGACGAGGAGTCCTTAAAGGTGCAATGTGTAGGATTTAGCAGCATCTAGTGGTGTGGTTGCAGATTGCAACCAACTGAGAATCCTTTCCAAGACTGGTAACATGAGCCAGCGAGTGCAAAACCATGGTTCCCCTGGCTCAGAGGCTATCTGTACCATAATAACACATGGAAGTCTGCTGGCTGGCGGTACCACGGTTTTGCTCATGTTACTGCTCACGTTACTGCAGTTTAGTTAGTCTATAAAATTTCCATCAGTGTCTCCCAAAGCCCAAGATGACGTCCTCAAATGTCTCGTACAACTCCAAGATCTTCAGTGTACCCCCCAGCTAAAACCACTACTGCTGACCCACCTTTCCCCAGAGTTCCCGGTCTGTTTGGAGAGAGGGTGGTCGCCTTGACCCAGGTCGTCCTCGCCTGCATCCACCACCAGCGATCGGCCAATCACATCCCATACCTACACAGTGGGTACCAAAGTATCAATGCAGAAAAAAGATGTCATTCTGGGCCTTTCCCATTTCTCAGTTTGTACATCCTCAGTTCCTTTCCTCGCCTCCTCGCGTCATGTCTTAGTCCTGCCCACCACAGACGCGAGCGGAGGAGTCAAGGCATTTAATAAAATGGGATAGCCTTGCCACGGAGCGATCATTTTATAGCATCTCTTTTATGTGTCACGGGTGCCAAAAAGACTTCTGCGAAGGACAGACCAGTATATCCTCGCTTATAGCTCCTCGGCAAGCCTAGTCTATCCATGAAATGCATGTTAGGAATTGTGGTGTTCTTCCAGATGGAGCACCGAGATTGAATTTAGGTAACAATCCAGAGGTGCGAGGAGACGAGGAGGCACAAAATCAAGAAATGAGAAGAGCGTTTGGTGTCGATTAGGAAATTAGATGTTTATATACGACATCTTTGTTGATACCCGCCTTTCTACCTGTGCCAAATACGTTTGTTACCTTTAGATGACCGTCCTCCTGTCTAAATGAGGCTCTGCCATCTGGTCCAGCGACTATATTTCCCAGATCACCTACATGCTGTACAACAAAAACGCACAGTGAATAAATTACACTTAACCAGAGACGTAATTACACAAGCGTATACAGCATGAAAGCAAGGAAATGCTGCCTTAGATTTGTAGCTCTGACTCTCTGTCATATACTTTATTGAAAATGTAGCAGCTGAAGCAGAACGGCTCAAAATGGCTCCTGTGCGATGTATTTGGCATATACATCTTACATTTGGCTCATGGTTAAATGTTATTAAATCTCAAAAGTGATTTTGTTGGAATTTACAAGAAGAGGATCCATTGTCTACTAACTCCTTTTACATCTATATGTTCTGGCACCAATGATCTACAGCAAGTAGTCTCCAAAAAACGTAAAAATAAATATAATCGGAAGTTACTTTACTTTACTACACTGCAACATGAAATAAACTAGAACACATTCAGTGAAATGGTCTATAGAGTATATGAGATGTGACTATACCCTTTCAGCGTCCGCAGGACCGCCATGCTGTTTTCCAAATGGGTTATAGTGATCTCCACAACTGTATAAAAAAAAAAGGAGGAGAAATTTAATCTAATCAAATATAAGTGAAAACAAGTTTGACAGCAGTGTATGTTTAAATGTGGGTGTTGCTGCTGTCCACTATTAACAAGGCCAGGACACTAGGGCTGCAACTAACGATTATTTTCTTTGTTGATAAATTTGCAGTTTATTTTGTCCTTTAATTGATTAGTTGTTTGGTCTATAAAATATCAGAAAATGGTGAAAAAGGTCAATCAGTGGTTCCCAAAGCCCAAGATGACGTCCTCAAATGTCTTGTTTTTTCTACAACTCAAAAATATTCAGTTTACGGTCAAAGATGAGAAGCTGGAATCAGAGAATTTAGACGTATTTTCTTTAAAAAAAAATACTCAAACTAATTAACAAAATAGTTGGCGATTAATTTAATACAGTGCTGTGAAAAAAAGTATTTGCCCCCTTCCTGATTTCGTATATTTTTGCATATTTGTCACACTTAAATGTTTCAGATCATCAAACAAATTTTAACATTAGACAACGATAACCTGAGTAAATAGAAAATGCAGTTTTAAATGATGATTTTATTCATTAAGGGAAAAACGCTATCCAAACCATATATGAAAAAATAATTGCCCCCTTGTTTAATCTTGAATTAACTGTGATTAACCACTTTTTTTTGGAAAGCTGAGTTCAGTTACATTCACCACACCCTGCCCTGATTACTGCCAGACCTGTTGAATCAAGAAATCACTGAAACCGAACCTGTCTGACAAAGTGAAGGAGACTGAAAGATCTCAAAAAACAACACATCATGCTGCGATCTAAAGAAATTCAAGAACAGATGAGAAACAAAGTCACTGACATCTATCAGTCTGGAAAGGGCTACAAAGCCATTTCTAAGGCTTTGGGACTCCAGCGAATCACGGTGAGAGCCATTATCCACAAATGGAGAAAACTTGGAACAGTGGTGAACCTTCCCAGGAGTGGCCAGCCGACCAAAATTACTCCAAGAGCTCATTGACGGCTCATCCAGAAGGTCACAGAAGAACCCAGAACAACATCTAAAGAACTGCAGGCCTCATTTTCCTCAGTTGAGGTCAGTGTCCATGATTCAACAATAAGACAGAGACCAGGCAAAAATGGCATCACGGGAGAGATCCAAGCAGAAAACCACTGCTGACCTAAAACAACACGAAGCCTCATCTCACATTTGTCAAAAACATCTTGATGATCTGAAGACTTTTGGGAAAATATTTTGTGGACTGACGAGACAAAGGTTGAACTTTCTGGAAGGTGTGTGTCCTGTTACACCTGGTAAAGTAACACAGCATTTCATAAAAAACAACACACATCACAGCAACAGTCAAACATGGTGGTGGTAGTGTGATGGTCTGGGTCTGCTTTGCTGCTTCAGGACCTGGACGACTTGCCGTAACTGATGGAACCATGAATTCTGCTCTCTACCAGAAAATCCTGAAAATCGGCCATCAGTCCGTCACCTCAAGCGCAAGCTCACTTGGGTTCTGCAGCAGGACAATGATCCGAAACAAACCAGCTAGTCCACCTCTGAATGGCTTAAAAAAACAAATTAAGGTTTTGGAGGTGAAGAAGAGTGGGCCAAAATTCCTCCACAGCGATGTAAAAGACTCATCACCAGTTATCACAAACGCTTGATTTCAGTTGTTGCTGCCAAGGGTGACACAACCAGTTATTAGGTTTAGGGGGCATTTACTTTTTCACATAGGTTCAGGTAGGTTTGGATAGCTTTTTACCCTTAATAAATGAAATCATCATTTAAAAACTGCATTTTCTATTTACTCAGCTTATCTCTGTCTAATGTTAAAATTTGTTTGATGATCTGAAACATTGAATTGCAGCTCTACAGGAAAATGGAGCAGTGTTATGGGTTTTAAAGATGCTTGTGTTAAAGGGTAACTTTGGTATTTCTCAGTCTGGATCCTATTTTCGCATGTTTTGTGTCTAAGTGACTAAGGGACAATAATTTCTGAAATTTATCCAGTATTGAGGAACAACGCTGTTACTGGTAGCTGCGAGGGCAAGTGAGCAGTGTCAAAGTAACGTTACGTTCACTTTATGTGCTTGTTTTTGCTGCTGACAGGCTCAGACTGTTATTATAAGTGTCTGACAGCATTATGGAAAGGACCCTACAGAGAAATAAAAGGTCTTTCTAACCTTTCCCTTGAGCTGATCTATTTATTATTGTGTCCAAAACCTGCTGAATATCTGTGTACTCTGGCTAAAATAAATATGGGAAAATCAAATTCAAAGGCCTCATCCACATTGTCGAATTCATCTTAATTTTCAGCCATGACATTGAAAATGTTTTAGATGACACTAAGCTATGCTTTTTGTAGTCCAACACAACAAACTGCCCGAATGGCACTCGCGTTTTCCACCACAGCTGTATTCCAGTATTCCACTGACAACCCCATTGTCTTCCGAGACACGTCACCTTGCAAGATTTGAGAAGGAGACTCTTTCCATAATGTTGTCCGACAATTATAATAACAATCAGAGCCTGTCGTGGCAAAAACAAACACCTTTAGTGGATGTAAATGAGGGTGCCAGCTTGCCCCAATAGCACCATATCTCACCCCGTAAGCAGCTGCCGTTTGCAGCATTCTCCCTCAATACTGGACCAGTTTCAGAAACTGTCGTCCCTATTAGTCAGACACAAAAACATGGAAAAGTTGGGTCCAGGTTGAAAAATAGTGAAGTTAACCTTTAACCAGACCAGCCTGTCCTTCTCGTTCATGTTTGTACCTGATGCAGCTCTGTAGTCCTACCTGAGGCAGTCCAGTGTCAGGTCTCCCAGGGTGTGGACATGGAGGCCATGGGGTCCAGGCTCCAGCCCATCGATGGTCCCATCAATCAAGCAACGCTCCTCTGACAGCTGCAGGAAACGCACCACTCCCTGGATCTTCCCCATACCGGCCAGCATGGCCACAGCTGAACCCAGGTCTGTCATAAAGACACAAGACATCCTGAATGTTTAATATGTCTGTGATCTTGTTCACACTACCTCACATCTGGACACAACCGTGGATTGTGTTTAGATGTTACCGCATGTCACATGGAATGAGAATGCATTATCAATACATCTCAAGTGATCAGATTATGTTTCTCAGCTCACATTTAAATGTATTGGAGGGAAACTGACTTAAACTCCCTGTGATATTATACGTTGTCAACCATAACAACTGTGTATGAGACGTCAGCCCTAATGCTGACTTGGCACTCCCCCAATGTGGTCAGAGATGCTTTTGCATTCATTTCAGGTCACATATGTACCACCAAGACCACATCAGAGTGATCAAATCACAATGTACACTAAATATGTGCAAATCACACTCCTATTTACAGCTTCCTGTTTGTGGTGTGTTTATCCAGGGCGTGTTTTATCGATATGTCTGAACAGAATCAGAGTCTCAACAATTTAAGTCTCAGTTATCTAGGAGCAATGACTGTACCATTGACTGTTTTAGTATCTGAATTCGTCCATCCATTAACAGCAAAATTACCATACAGTACTGCTTAATTGAGCCTTTCACCTATAGTAGCACCATGGAGCGGTTTACAATATGCAAGCATGCTTTTCTGGCTATTCTGACCCACAATCCTCTGCACACACTACCTCATATCTGGACACATCCCCCGATTGTGTTTAGATATTACTGCAGTTCACATAGAATAAGAATGCATTTCAAATGCATCTCAGTGATCAGATGGTGTTTCTCAGTTTACATTCGATTTCATCAGACAAAAACTACGACTTAAACTCCTTGGGATAATATATGCTGTCAATCATAACTGTGTTTAAGACGTTAGTCGAACGCTATTCGGTCAGCCATAACATTATGACCACCTACTAAATAGCACATCCCACAGATGCTCGATTGGATTGAGATCTGGAGTATTTGGAGGCCAACTCAACACCTCAAACTCGTTGTGTTTCTCAAGCCATTATTGAACCATTTTTAAAGTGTTCACACTGCCTCCACCAGCTTGCCTTCGTCCCATAGTGCATCCTGGCCAGCAAGGCCACCCTGACCGGGCTGTTATGCAACCAACAAACTGCGATGTACCAGCAGATGAACCAGAATTAACTTTTTCAGCAATTTGAGCTACAGTAGCTCTTCTATTGGATAGCCTTCACGCCCCATGTCAATGAGCCTTGGCCACCCATGACCCTGCTGACCGGTTTTCCTCCCTTGGACCACTTTTGGTAGGTTTTGGAGATGCTCTGACCCAGTCGTCTAGCTATCACAATTTGGCCCTTGTCAAAGTCGCTCACATCCTCACACTTGCCCATTTTTTTCTGCTTCCAACACATCAACTTCAAGGACAAAATGTTTAGTTGCAGCCAAATATATGCCACCCACTGCCAGGTGCCACTGTAACAAGATAACCAATGTTATTCACGTCACCAGTCAGTGGTCATAACGTTACGGCTGATCGGTGTACAAGCAAGAGGGGCAAAGTTCAAGGCACAGTGTTATGACGAAGGAGTATGTCCCAACTGTATGCATACTGCAGTACAAACTAAAAGTAAAAAGAAAAACTATTTGTTTTGGAACAAAGCCTATGTCCTGCCAACGGTTTCACACAATTTGACTGATCTACAGGTGGCGATAAAGCGAGTAGATAAGCTGCAAGGTGCCAACAAAAGTAAGGGGGAAGAAGACTGCGTGCAAGCAAATAATACTGGATTTGAAATACTTTTTGTAAAAATTGGCTTTGCAAATGTTTTAAGAGGAAGAGAATGCATCCAACATGTTTGTTCAACCCTGTCTCCCATACAACTAGACTGTATTCTCAGTTAGGTTTTGAGGGATGTAGCAACTCAAGTTGAATAATGTAATAAATTTAAAGGAGAGGAACTCTCTAGTTTTACAGGACACACATGGAGTTTATAATTTAAAACAACTGGACTTTGTCTGTTTGGTCAAGAGCACATATAGATATGATAGATATCCAATGACCTGAAAAAGGATGTTTTGAATGATTATTTCAGATGCTAAGAATCACCAGTATGTTAAATTCAGCATCAGCTCTGTAAAGGTTCTCATTTGTCCAGGTCACCGGATATCTTATAGTCTCACATCCAAGAGGCTTAAATAATAATAACATTATGAACAAAACTGTTATTACGTTATGCTCTCAACGTTTTATTACATTATGAGCAATTATAACGTTATGAGTTGCTCCAAGGTATATGCATTTTCTCATGGATTATGGCCGCAGTTTTAAACACTTTTATACATGTGGTTGTGAATTGAAACATCTTGGTTTGTTATTTAAGTTACTGCATGAATTAAAAATAAGTGAAAGTTGACTTCTGGTTTCACACGAGACATGAAGAGCAGCCTCCTGGGGGAAAGTCCTGGGTTTGTTTGACCCACCCATCACCATGGCCTCCTCCCTAGAGGGACTTCCACGGACTGTCATTAGAAACCTACAGTTGCATCCAAAACAAACCAAATCCCCAAAACGTAATTCATAACACAGCTTCATTGTATAGGAACTTAATTTTTAGGAGACAGGCTGGTTTGTCAGACCTAAAGGATGCACACAATCAGTTTTGGTAAGAATGTAAAAATCATCATTTTGGTTTTTTTTTTTATGAGAAAACTCCACAGTGCACCTTTGAGACAGTCAAAAATAATAACATATAATACACCTTCTGTTCAGGGTTAGTTTGATTTTTTCTGTTTTTGTCATGTAACACAAGAAACATGTCTTACAAAATGTTCAACAATTGATTTAAATGAGTAAATAGCTGACTCAAGAAAAGGTAAACAACATTACAAATCGGACCACATTTTTGGTCTGAATATTTTCAATACTTGATGCTATAGATGCATCTTGATCGGTACCAGAAAGTATTGAGGTTTGGTACTCTGGTCCTGTGGTTGCTCACCTTGCTCGGACCCTCCCATGCCTTTCAGCACGGCCCTGCGTCCAGTGCTCTCTATCAGAGCCTGCACCTCCACACTGGTCAGAGTCGAATCCACCATCACCTTCTCCTTACCGACGTCGACACTGACAGACTTCACTCCTGCAGACACATCAACAGAGATGGAAATTATCATGTGAGGAGAAATTACACAAATGCAAATTAATAGTTTAAGCAGGTGACATTATCTGCTTCCATCTTCTCAAATATGATCTTTTCTGTTTTATACAGAAACACTCTAAATTGTCACTTTTCTATTATCTTACTTATGAGTGCCTGTCTGTGTGAGTGAATCAGGGCTGAATATGGGATTCTTTAGGTGGGTGGGTGTTTGGATTTCAGCAATTTTTTCCAGTAATTTTATACAAGTTTCCTGGAAAGAACTGTGAAATGTGGCACTGGTTAAAGGAGAAAAGAGAGACAATGTTGACATGATATAAAATATTCATGTCACGATTATCCAGGCCAAATAAAATAAAAATAAAACTCTCAAAAAGGCACATACTGGAACCGTTTTACCTTACATTGTGTTAACAAACAATCACTTGTATTGCATCACAGATCTTTTTCTTGTGAAAAACAGTCTTAACGAAGGTAATCAGGGCTGTAATTAACAGTTGCTTTCACTGTCAATTAATCTGTTGATTATCATAATCGGGATTATTGCTAATCATGACTATTTGATTAGTTGTTTGCTCTTTAAAATGTCAGAAAATAGTGAAAAAATTGGTGTTTCCCAAAGCCCAAGAAATCATAAATCATAAGGTCCCGTTGCATAAATGAAAGCTAAAAACAAGAAAAAGCAATATTGTGTAGGTCTGTTCTTTCTGTATATAACTGTGTATTTTTTTTTTTTTTAAGCAGACTATTTTCCATTTCTCTACCATGAGAGTGGGCTAGATGGCTTTTTCAAGTCACTCAGGTGATGATATTCACAATTATTCAGATAACAGAAATTCACAAATCAACTTATTGTGAGTGTTTACACAATAAAAATCCCATATCGTCCCATCCTTATAATGTTATGAGACAGATATTTTAATAAGTTGAAAAGCAGTTGTTGATTTCTAGAGGAATTTCCTTGAAAAAGCTGCTCACGTGGCTTTAAACTAAATATTCATTCATCATTTACTCTTCATAAATGTTGCACTGCATGCCTGCCTGTAGACATACTGCACATTTTTCAGCTGATCTGCTGTGCACTAACTTTAAAACAGTGTGTTGGATTTGGCGACATCTAGTGGTGTGGTTGCAGATTGCAACCAACTGAGTACCTCTCAGAGCAACATGGAGGATTCTTAGTTGCAGGTGATTATACACTAATGAAAACATAGTAATGAATATTATATTCCATTTCTGCTAATAGATCCCCCATAATGATACGTACTGTTCCTTTAAGTTGAATAGCAGTTTCCTTTAAAGAGCTGCACCGCTGCCACATTACTGTGTACACACCGACCTCTACACATAACAGACAGCCATATCTGTCTGAGAATAACTAATAATAACTGTTGAATATGAATAATGTTGTCAGATTAATCCTTATTTCATGGGCTATTTTGGGATCCATACAATATCATTACATACTTATATTAAATTACTGATTTGGAGGTTGATTGCTATGGCAATGGTCGAAGCTTCGGTGCGTTCCGGTCGGCCCTAGTTGCACTGCATGCTTGACTATAGACATACTGCACATTTTTGCATGTTAGATAGATAGATAGATGAACTTTTATTAATCCCTGAAGGGAAATTATCAAAAGCTCAGTTCAGCTGTGCACTGACTTAAAGTCTTTACGCTACAGTCATTCAATCTGGATTAATTAATCATAAATAAGTTGTCTCTATTTAGCTTACAATTTGTGGCAAATTAAATAGTTCTTTTGATAAAAGTTCCTAGTGAATTATTAGTTATTTTCAGACCCGTAAAAGCCTGTAATGTTACATTTTGTGGTTTCATGCATTTTAATGTAAAGCATAAGAAAATGTGCTATGTAAATAAGCGTAGTAAGCCTTGCCTTACAGAGTACAAGGACATGCTTCGCTTTGTACTTGAATGCATGGAGAAAGGTTTAAGATCAGTCATAAACATGACAGATAAAAGCTGTCTGACATTTTGTGTTGGTCCTCAGTTGTGTCAACTCAACTCCAGCACACTGCTGCTAATCCACTGACCACACAAAGAGCTGTCAGCTAGACATCAGACCTGTACACGGAGCTGTTTCAGGATGCAAACACGCGTATGTTACAGGACATTTGTTCATTGTGTTGGAGGTAAAAGCTCCCTTTCTTACCAGGTTTGCCCTCCAGAGCAGCTCTGACTTGAACTGCGCAGCTCTCACATGTCATTTGCACTGCAAACTCCAGCTGTGGAGGAATAAACACGCATTAAAACTAATAAAAATGAAAAGACGTCATATCTGTAACTGCAGCTTGTAAACTTAGCCCGTTATCTAACTGCGCAGCAACACTGGCTTTATCATTTTAACTGTCGGACCACGAAACAACAGCTGATTAAGGCCGGTTTTTTGTTTTTGTATTAAACGTGTATCGTGACACAGCAAAATATGAAGATGAAATATGACAGGAGTTACTGTCAAACCTTGGTTGGCCCCGCAGAGTCCATTTTGTTACCGCACGTAGCCGCCTGGGCGATGAACGCTGAATTAAATAGATAACATCCCAGTTTTCGAGAAACGGAAACGAACCAGTTGTAGCTGCTGAAGGGCGCCGCCATGTTTGTGAGGTCATAGTGACGCTAGCGCACGTTACCGCCGCCATGTGTCGAGTACCTGCAACTGAAATGATCAATTTTGAGAAGACAAAAATAAAATAAAATAAAATAAAATAAAATAAAATAAAATAAAATAAAATAAAATAAAATAAAATAAAATAAAATAATTTGTCAATGTCGAGATAATTTTCATTCTATATTTTGTCTGGTAGGTTAATCCATAACAATACATATAAAATGACCATGTCTTTTAAAGTATATAATAATAATAATAATAATGATAATGATAATAATAATGATAAGAAGAAGAATACATTTTATTAATAGAGCACTTTCCATCAAACTCAAAGACACTTTACACAATTAAAATTATCATAAATATGAAAATTATAATAAAAAACAATAATAATTAAAATCATTTCTAAAAAGGCGAGTTTTAATTTGTTATTTAAATATGGACAGGTTGGTGCACTCTGGTGAGCAAATATTAATCTGCAAAGTAACTGGTAAATACTGTATAGCTAATGAAAAAATGTAGTGGAGTAATTTTACTTCTTAAATACAGTGGAGTAGAAGTAACCTCATGACTTAGCAGCAATATTACTTTAGCTAACAATGTGGTGGTAGACCTTTGTTCCTGTCCTTTGAAAACGCATATGTGTATATATTTATTATTGGAAATCAATTATCAACACAAAACAATGACAGTCCAGAAACCTCACAGGTACTGAATTTAGCATAAAAAATATGCTCAAATCATAACATGGCAAACTCAAGGCCAACAGGCAACAACAGCTGTCAGTGTGTCAGTGTGCTGACTTGACTATGACTTGCATCAAACTGCATGTGATTATCATAAAGTGGGCTTGTGGGTACCCAAAGAACACATTTATATTCACACATCTTGAGGTCAGAGGTCAAGAGACCCCTTTGAAAATGCCAGCATGAATACCAGCATAAATACAGTTGTAAGTTTGGTGATATTACATTTAGAAATAATCTTAATTGTTTGAAAGATTTTTAATGTTTTTCACCAGGTGATGGACAGAATTCTGCGCTTTTATTTTTTTAAAATCAATATAGCCAAGACAAAATCAATACAACAATATCATCACTTGGACAGCATACGGCAGTCATGTTTATTGTGATGGATTGTGGCTAGGTGATATGAATAACTCTTATATCATGATATCATGAGATATTGCCATAGAGTTGTCAGTTGTTGTTACTATCAGATCAGATGCTGTAATCAGATGTTGCAGTCCTCTAATCTTTGACACACTTCTATCATCTTATGGTATATATCATTTAACACCCACGAGGGCTGCCTTAGTCGACTAATCAGTTTAATTTAGTTGATTAGTTGTTTTCATATGCTTTTTCATGCCGAATGATGTATTTCTACGAAATGTATGAGCTAATCAACTAATATATTAGTCAAAAAAATTGTTTGTTAGTTGACTTTGGTCAAGGACAGCCCTAGCACCCATGTTTCAAATCTGATTTTTGTTTGAAAGGTGATTTTCCACACTGACATAAATAGAAAACCAATCGGCTTTCAGGATGGGAAAACACACACTGAAAAGTAGGCTTATAAACGGGCTATAAAAGCACTGATATAGTGATACAGTGTGTGTGCACATAAGAACAGTGCAGGGACTGTATGTGATGTAATTTATCAGGGTCAGAGGAAGAGGAGGAGGGGGTTATCAGAAGATGGCAGCGTATGGATAAACCACCGTGAAGGCTCTAAGCAGTAATAGCGATTGCTTCCTGTGGTATGTGGCGGCCTCCAATTCAATTTCATAATGTGTATAGATTATTGTTACAAAGTCGATCTGCAGATTAAAGCTCTGCTTTTGGTATGGGAGAGATCGCCACTAAGCTGATGACTGCTACTCAGAGGAGACCAGTGTGTGTATCATATCATCTTGTTTGATAGCGGAGATAAGCCACAGGAGGTAGCAGATGACCGTGATGTGTGTGGAGTAAAAAAAATCTGGGTCGCAAGTGTAAAATCAAACCTCCTCCATCTGAAATTGGGATGATGAGTTTTTAGAGAGTGACACACTTTTGCTGCACGTGCGCTCATCTACAGCGGGTGCTGGTCCAGAAACGCGTCCGTCGTTCACGTCAAAACAACACCATGTTTTACACAGAGGAAAGAGTGGCAGCCCCGTTAGAACACAGCTCCTTCTGTGTGGCGGCTCATTGGCTTTGACCTTTGACCCCGTGCTCAGTAATATGACCGCAGGCTTTAATAGGGCTGAGCAGTGTGCGCCAGGCTCAAAACGCTGCTTTGTGCGTGTGTGCTGAGCAGTCTTTTTCTAGGCATAGCGGCAGCGGTTAATTTATTCGCTACATGGGAAGCTGTCTAAAACCTTTCGCCCTCGTGTTGATCCTCGGTGCTGAGCTCTCCGTTCAAAGGAGTTGGAGAGAGAGCTGCGGTGACACCTGAGCCCAGGGGAGGGAGATTTCACTAACACACATATACGTACAGAGACACACACACACACACACACACACACACACACACACACACACACACACACACAAGGGAACTGGAAAGCAGAGCGAAACCTAATCACTACACGAACATTGTCCTCAGATTGAGAGAGAGGACAAAAAGGAGGAAAAGAGGAGAAAGTAGGGATGGAGAGGAAGATGAGGTACGAGGAAGCAGAAGAAAGAAGTGGACAAAGAGAAGTGCATGTGTGTGTGTGTGTGTGTGTGTGTGTGTGTGTGGAGGGCGGTGTGCAGCAGTGTTGACAGGAAGTGTTGACAGTCCTGTTTGGAACAGTAGAGGTTTTATCTGTACTAAATGAGGCACTATCCTCCCTCTCCTCTTCCACCTCCACGCCATCAGCACACGGATCTGCGGTCTGTGTGTATTTGTCTTATTAAACTTCAAGAAGGCGAAGCTGCTGTTGTTTCAGCGACGAACGTGAGGAAGCAAAGCAAGAGCGGCAGCGATACAGTGTCCTTCATACAGACGCTGTGACAGAGCTTTGATTATTATTATTATACGGTATTACTCTGTTAATGTTGACAGTCTACAAATATGGAGGATGAAACCTGCCAAAAATAAATGAATAATAAAAATAAATGAATGAACAAAATAACTTGTTAAACAAACAAATAAATAAATAACTATGCCATTAAATTAACCAAACACATTAAAAACAAATGTACACATTGATCAATTGATAAAATGTACATAAATTAAAAAAAAAAAAAAAAAAAAAAAAAAAAAACACAAAGCAGCTTCACCAATACTTGATTTAACCCTTGGTACCTTGGTAACCCTTGGTATAACCACAGATGACTTACAGTAATATATTGGATGTATTACTTTGTTAATGTTGACAGTCAACAAATGCCATTAAATGAACCAAAAATGCTATTAAAAATAATAGTAGTCATTCATTAATTGATAACAAACAGTATACTTTAGGAGCATAAAAACAAAAACAAAAGGTAGCTTCACCATTTGATTTAACCCTTGGTGTAACCACAGATGACCTGCAGAATTGTATTGGATAAGCAGATCAGAGAAATAGGCCATGTTTAATCAATCCTAAAACTCGAGATTCAATATTCAGTAACACTTTCTATGACGCTCACGTCTATAATGTATTCTAATCTGCTTATAGCACTGTATAAACATAGTTATAAGCATTCATAATGCTTGACAACAATAATCATAACACTAATCAAATTAATTACAGAACTGAAATTACATTGCACAACCGACCGAAAGGATTTTAATTGCGCATTATCGTGCGAAAAATACGGTAGTTACACTTACATAAAGAAACTTGGTTTGTCTGACACATTAAACAGAAAAATGTGTTTATGAAGAACAAGCACAAATGGAGGACATTTTTTTTCCAGGGCAGATGTTGATATAAATGGGTACAAAATCAAGATTGTGCATAAAGCAAATCTGCCTTGTTTGTTGTGTTTTGCAGACTGATGATCTTTGTGAATAAATATGGCCCAATAGTGTTGTTGTTAATGAACTTATTTAGAAAAAAATCTACTTTTTCAAAAAGTAGTGTGTCACTGGTTTCAGGTTAAAACATCAGGCTCTGACTTAAACCTGCTGTAGGCAGAATATTGTTGGCATCATTGGGCGAAAAAATCCATAATAACCTTTCAGCATATTATAATTCAAATGTTCAAATCTAGACTTCTGCACCTCCTCACGGCTCTGATTTCAGGCTTTAATGTAGCCCATGACGGGAGACTTTGACCAATCACAGGCCATTTCAGAGAGAGCGTTCCTATTGGCTGTTCATTCAA
This sequence comes from Pterois miles, assembly GCA_947000775.1. Lineage (NCBI taxonomy): Eukaryota > Metazoa > Chordata > Actinopteri > Perciformes > Scorpaenidae > Pterois > Pterois miles. The sequence continues at coordinate 1,913,453 of CAMQGK010000008.1, forward strand.
TGGAAGAAAAGAAGCTGTCAGTCACTCGCAATGTTACTGTAATGGCTTTTTCTCACTTCAGATGTTTTCAGAATCATCTTGTAGTGTATGGTTTAGCTGTAGGTGTGGCCGGTGCTTTTTATCTCCTCAAGAGAGCCCAACATGGCTGCCAGGTCGCAAACTTATTATTAGCATTAGAGTAACAGCATATTTATTCATATTTGATCAGCGCTGAGCATCTGATCAGAGTTCGTGAGTGACTGACAGCTGCTCAGAGACGGCAGGCTCCAGCTCGGCTCTGATTGGTTGTTTTCCTTCGGTCTGTGAAATCTTGCAGATGCCATTAGGAGCGCTGGAGGACACAGAAGAACATGATTTTTTTTTTTCAGATTACCTATCCTCAGATTACCTCATGCATTACTATCAGGATATAGTCAGCATTTTATAAAAACAACTTTTTTTAATCTTATTTGCTCCAATCTGCCATTTGCTCCAGCTTTTACTTGTCACCCCACACATCCATCATCAAAACATGGAAAAATCCAAAAAGTCCAAGTAGTGTATGAAATGAAATTAAACTGTATAAACATTTCTTCACTGGTGCCTGACAGATTGCAGAAGAGGCAATAAAATTCAGTGATAGAAATAGTTATAAATATATAGAGAGCGCTGATGTTCAGTGTGCCTCACAACCCCACAAGTGGAAACTGTTTATAGCTTCTCTGATCCCAAAGGGAATCAAACCATTTACCCTGGCTGCGCTTTACTGGCGACGCCGTCCACAACCTCACGACGCTGAATTATTCAGCTCCCGATGGGAGAGGAGGGGCGGCGAGGCCTGTTAGTGGTGTGAGGGACCCCGCAGAGGTCAGAGTAATGTCGCAGCCCAGTCAGAGTGCTCTCCATGTCTGCTGATTGCACCCTGACAGCTCGAATGGAGGATGAAGCCAAGCGTGTCCGGGGGACGGCGTCTAGCGGCGGAGCGCCCCCGCCTTCCTCTTCGGCAGTACGGGGAGCAGGGGCCATGTTTGTAAAAATGCATGGTCTGCGACTTTGTCCTTAAAGCAGAAGACAGGTCTGAAACATGCATTCACTGGGAAAAAAGATGGACTTTTCTTATATTGTAGAGAAGTGGAACAAGATATTCTGTCAGTCTCAGAGTGCAAGAATGTAAAAATGATCGTAAAATGCTTGTAAAAATAACTTCACTCCTCTGGCAGATATACACTAGTTATCGTGTTGTCATGTGCAGTCGTTTCTACACTTTCCCTCATGTTATTTTTGCCTCATTCCTGTGAGGATCAGGAAGTCAATAAAAGTAATTATAGGAAGTTAGATTTCAAGCACAGGGAGTGACTTATTAAGAGCTGTCTTCAAAACTACAGTAAACACATTACAAACAAAAGCAGATACTACAGTTTTAGAAACATCTCTTCCTGCATTTTCCATTCAAATCAATCACAGGCTATGAAAAAAAAAAAGCAAGAGAGGAAACAAAAGAATCCATCCAATCAATCCGAAAACAACCCCCTTAAACAAATATTGTCCATTCAGCACAGCGGTGTCACGCATTATTGCTGACCCACAAACGAGCTGAAAAACAACAAACAATTATAATACCACTGGGGTGTTTAACAAGCTGTGGACAAACTCTCCAGCTCATCACAGAGAGGATCAATAGGAAGAAGAGACAGCATTGCCTAATCAAAGTCTCCCTTCCCGCCTGGAATAATGACCCATATGGAGGACGCAATATGCCGCAGTGTGGCTATACCAAACACAATACATCATTTAATCATTACATCCCTGGAGTCCACATCATTACTCAAACAATGTCACGATCCACCAAGGATCTGCTAAACAACTAGCAGGAATATAACATCAAAAAGCAGGATTTATTAGGAGGTGAAAGCCAGAAAGCACAACAGGGTCACCAGCAATAGGTTGTCTTTTATGTGGGCTACCAGTGAGTCACTATATATCTCTACAAAAGCTATAATAATAAACCCACCATCATAAAATGTTTTAAAACTTGCTACTGAGTCATAGTAACTCACTATGACTCGCTTTAGGAATGATATGCAGAGCGACATATAAAAGGGGTCAAATTAATCTGTACAGTAAAATAAATGTAGATGAATTTCTAATAATATTGCAGCAGAAATGGATCGACATAGTTTGGGCCCTAATGTCATGAAACTGGGGGTGAGCATCAAAAAAATAACAGCTGCTTCACATAAATGAGCCTTTTAGATAGTGTGCAGTAGAGGGCTGACTGTAAATGAGGGGGAAAGAGATGGGGAAGATCTTCACCCGGCTTGGATGAGGGAAGAGTTTTTAACCCCCAAGCCACCAGGATACCCCTGCAGGAGACCATTAAAGGGGCACTTGAGCAAATTAGCACACCATTACCATAAAGTTGGAGGACTTACAAGAAGCATATTTTTATAAAAGAATGTTCAAAACTCAGCAGGAGAGGCAGAGATATCTTGACTTCTTGTTCCTAGAATAGAGGACTTCAGGGATGGCGTATTTTTCGTAGGGCAACCAGGAAGTTAGCATCGCCCTGAGTTCCCTCAACAAAAAGCCAATGGAAGTTTTCCAGCTGGTTTTGGATTATTGCAGAAATAAGCTTTGTGGCAAACACACGTTTATGATACTTACACATTTTATTCAGCAAGATAATCCCCACTAATGAACACCACTTTTATGATGTTTGAAGTGTGAATGTAATCACCAGGAGTAAAAAGCTAACGTTTGGCTATAGACAAACTACACCAGGGTCGCGCGAGTGTACACAACGAGGATGTAACGGCAGACGAGTCGGCGTGATGATGCTTAGTACGCTCATTTAGCCACTTATTAGCAACTGCCTGTTTTAAGACACATAACGGCTTCAAAATTCACAAGCGTGACATTTATTAATGCATTTTATGTCATAGAACAAAACGTTAAAATCTCTTCAGTTTGCATAAACCGCAGACTTTATTTCAGACATCCACATAAAAACCTATTTAAAAAAGCCAATGACTTCTAAGTAAGAGAACCGGAAGTGCTAAAATGCTAACTCACTTCATTCATGTAGCACTCTATTGGTTGAGCTCCAAAAAACACTGGATCCTGCATTTCCCATAATGCAATGTCAGGCATCTTTCAAGGATCTTTGAGGCCTTTAAGCAGCCTTGGGCAGCTTTTAGTAATTGTTTTGCTGTGAGATTGAAGCGTTTTGTGCACTACTTTTGCGTTGATGAGTGCCTCACGATTTTATAGGAGTACCAATATTATTTTTTTCTTTTACAAGTATCAAAAAGGTCTCAAAAGTTATTCAATTTTTACTTAACAAGAAACCAGATATCACTCAGAACTTCAGGTACTAAAACCTGGTAGACTGATGTACAGGTTTCAGGAAGGTCTTGCTGAATTGTTGATACTCCCACTCAGAACTGGTGAGAAAGGATCCTGAAGCTTCCCCTGAAGATATTAATAAGCACATAACTCAGTTATTTATACAAGCAGCTGAAAACAAATACTCATAAGCTACAAAACCACATGTTATAGAGGTTATATATACTGTACACTACATTTATGTGATAACTTAGTTACGTTGAAGATTTAAATTCAGCGTTAAAGTGACAAATACATTAATGCATCAGTCATACATCATTGACACATATATTATTATTATCAGTATAACATTATATTCATTCATACACTGTAATAAAAGCATGGCTTTTCCTTGGCGTGTATAACCGAGGTAAATGCTTGCATACATAACAATCAGTGTCCTCAGTAATAACATTCTCTGTTGGGGGGTGGGGGCAGTTCCTGGTTTTACCTCAGGCCCACTAATCACTGGATGAGCCCCTGGCCTGCTGTAAATTTACATATCAGTCAGCTATTAAGTTCCAGTTCAGATTCAAATTAACTTTATTTGCATGACAGATGCTTTCATATTAATATCAAGACACATCTATAATGAACATGGGACACAAGCAGTATAAAAGCAACACTTTACGGGTCTCAGTAAACACATTTAATATTAGGTTTAGGCAAAAACAACATGGTTTGGCTTAAAAATTACTACGTTTTTACAGTGAAAATGACACTGAACGTTGTGAATGCAAGACACGAATGAACAGCTGGTGATAACATGGATGAAAGACTTGTGTTTGTTGGATCCATCCCCCCCTCTGATCCACCCATGTGTATCTTTTTGCTCTGCGATGTGGATGGGTACGTGTCCACAGCCGCCATAGTTTCCACACTTCCCATTTTTTTGTATGCGTGCAGCCGTGCAATGCATTCTGGTAGCGTGGCGGCACCTTTAGAGAGATGGGGCGTCCGGCGCAACTTGCTGCCTCTTGAAACTCCCTAAACTTTTAATTATGAGCTGTTGATCTAAAATGAAGATTCATCAACTGCACAGCTTATTTCTCACATAAAATATTTCCAGAAACACATTTTGCTGATTTTTGTAATATAAGAGATGAATGTTTCCAAAAGTGCTGCCATGTTGGTTGTGGTTTGAGGGAAAGTGTTCGTCCAATTAGGTGCCCATCAAACGTCCAATGCTGGGAAGCCAGGCAGTTCCTCTGTGGAAATGTACCATTAAGCGTGAGGTCTAACTCCATGACTAAGCGTCAGTCTTCAACGCCCTGGGAATGAGGACGAACTGGAACAGCATATCACTCTTGGTCACCTGGATCACACCGTGTCACACCAGGTAAATATTATTTGGCACAAGTATTTTTGGCACAGTTATGGGAGTATCAGTTAGGAATGTCCATGCACGTTCATGTGCTACTGTGCGTGCGTGCGTGCCTGTGTGTGTGTGTGTGTGTGTGTGCGCGCGCGTGTGTGTGTGTGTGTGTGTGTGTGTGTGTGTGTGAGGACCATATGTGCTTGCCATGTGCGTGCGTGAGCATCAGCCCAGCAGCACTCATCTCCGCATCACAGGCACAAACGCGCGCGTATTGGCTGAGAGAGAGAGAGAGAGAGAGAGGGAGAGAGAGAGAGGGAGAGGGGCGTCCGTCTCTCGTTTTGTTGCACGAGGAGAGGAGTCGCGAGGAGCCTCCGATGACAGACAGACGGCGGATCTGCTGCCTGCGACACCTGAACAATCACCACACAGCGCCGACACGAAACAGATGAAGGAGAGCCAACTGCTGTAGGCGAGGAGGAGGAACGGAGGCTTTCCTACAAATTCAAGAAGGAGAAGAAGAGGAAGAGGGGGAGAGGAGGAACGCGGGGGCAGTCAGCCGGCCGGCCGGGACACGGAGCCAGTCAGGGGGGAGAAATCACCGCTACGACCGTCACATCACATCACAGCTCCGAGATGACAAAGGTGGGTGACGGACGGCGTGTTCCCATTGTGTAATATCAGCATCCCTGTCCTACATGGCGCCTTTAATCCCCACAGTAGAGTATATTAGTAGACATATCTGATGTGGTGTAAAAAAGAAAACGGGGCCGGTGTGGAACATTTAGAGGCGTTTAGGTTTGTTCCAGCGCTCCTCGCTCCGCGCAGTGGCGGTGGGGACAGTTACGCACCGACAGCCGCGCCGTTTCAATAAAAAACGGATTCGTGGATGAATGGATGACACTTCAGGAACAAAAAAAGCAATCACAGCCCGACGTGTGTGCCATTTGGAGTCCGACGGAGTGATTTCATCTATGTGGCCCACATTTCGCGGTGTGAGACCTCTTGAGGAGGATTTTTGTTGTTGTTGTTTATGTCCTCTTACAAACGTCGTATGTTTGTGTGTTGAGGAGGATGATGAGGGAAAGAGAGGGGGGGGGGGGGTGTTTATCATGATCGTCTCCTTGAGCGCCCGAGGCTTGTCTGGATGATTGATTTCGCCTGTTCAGACAGATTAGGAGTGGGTGAACACCTATACCCGCAAATTAATTAAACTGCGCGCAGAGATTAACTGCGCCAGATTATCAGATTGAACCCTTTTTTGTGCAGCCAGAAGAGGAGAGGGGTTGCAACTATTAACGACAAACTATTTATATCTGGATGTAGTGGCCCCAATTGTTGCATGTGTGCGCAAATGTTTTCCATAACGCAGTTTTGATTGCTCTCCGTTTGCTGATTGGTGTTAGTGTTGGGTGCAAGTTGGCTGAAGTTGTTTCTATTTGCAGTCTATTGGTGTTACAGCATCAGTAAGGTTTGTATTTGCAGCAAGTCATTGATAATTAAGAGCTACAAAACCAGTGTTTGATCAGACCTGCGTTGAGCATAATGCTACAACTGACAGACAATTTTGCACAATCAAGCCAAGTCAGTTTGATTTATATAGCTCAAAATCGTAATTGCATCTGCGTCCAGGATATTGTTTGACACTGATTTGATAAAGAAAAACTTAAAATCCTTAAGAATCCTTAAGAATGGGTCTTTTTTTCCAGCTCACAGACAATACCTAATATGCCATAATTGATGGATGAGACATTTACCAAACAAACAAAAAAAGCAAGTCAAGCCAATTTTATTTTAATAGCACAATATCACAAATTTGCCTAGGGGGGATATATCCTCTCATCGGATAAGGAAAAACTTAATCCCAAAAAACATTTTAAGAGGGAAAAAATGTTAATAACATCAGGAAGAGCAACAGAGGACACATCCCTCCTCCAGGACGGACAGACATGCAATGTGTACAGAGTAATAACAGAATGAAAATACAACATATACAATGCATATGACAAAATAAAAATGACACATATAATGTGAAACATATATAAGATGGATCCAGGAGATGTGAAGCAGCTTCCAGGCGTCGCCCAAATAGATAAAGCCTGAGCAACACAACCTCCTCTCCACCATGGGACCTAGAGAGTGGACCAGATTTTTATTTTTAGTTCACATTTGCTTCGGTAATGTATATGCATGTTTCCCGTGCCAATAAGCCCCTCTGGGCGAAATTAAATTAACTTTAAAGTTTCAGCTTGTCAGATGTGAGAGAATTTGCTCCTTTTTCTCTGTCTCCAACCAACACAAGGTCTTCATCCAGGAGACAGCTGTTTGCGTCCGGTGCATCACGTTATAATCAGCCGTTGGTTTGTGTCCCATGCTCACAATGCTCAGCATCATTTTGTACAAACACAGTAGTTTAAAGCCCAACCATGTTGTTTTTTTCTGTTTTATTCCCTGAACATAAACACATGTTTTTGGGTTTAGTACAACCGAAGAGTCACGCCGAGGGGTCTAATAAAGCATCAGTATGTGACGAGCTGGGATGAGAATGCGTTGGCCGGACATATCTCATTCCTGGTTATTCTTTTGTTTTCATGATGATGTTTTCACCACAGATGGGTGGCTTTTTTTTTACTGTTTTACACAGTTACCATCTAAAAAAATAATAATAATCAGTCGTAGCTCTATTTGAGCCTAAAGACAAATGTACTCCATTCCTGCTCATGTGCTGTCCGTCTGACTGTGTCTGTCCTTCTCCTCCTCTGTGTCTTCAGGAAGTAGGTTAGGAGAAGGGAGGTGACTTAATAAACCCTTTTGCGGCAGGTCATTTACAAGCACAGACCTGAAAAGGCTCCTTTTTTTTTTCCTCCTGGCATGTCTGCAAGAAAGGCACAAGACCGAGTGATGAATGTGTGCTCTGTTTGGAGGATAGCAATGCAGGGAATAACAATAGAGGTGAGGGGGGGGGTGTTTAGAACAGTGACACACCTCCTGTAAATAGAGGCTCACACACACACACACACACATCCTGAAAAAAGTCAATAAGACAAAGTGTGTCGTGCTGACTAAGATTCACCGCATCGTCGTGTTAAAACTCATCAGAAGAGTCTTTTTATACCGAGGGTGCCCTTTAAAGGCCGACGCTCTGGGAGAAAGGAGTTTATTTATACAATGTAGACTATGACATACAGCTCTGTGGTCGCTCGCTGCTCAGTACAGTGTCCCTGAAGATGGCCAGGCGCCGAGCCAAAAAAGAAGCACTGTTTACAGCTTCCCCCAGAAGCAAAAAGACTCAGAAATGTTGGTATGTAACATAAATTCCTTCATTTGTCCCAGTCGCTGTCGGGCTGTTTGCAGATCTCGGCTTTAAGTTGGATGTTTAAAGAACAGGAACCAGTAAGGGTTGCTTGCGTTTCCCTGTTTCACGTCATTATAAATCAAATATTTAGTTTTGGCTGTTATTAAGGCCAGACAAACCGTTAATAGACTAACTGTTTAGTTTATAAAATGACAAAAAGTAGTGGAGATGTAATCAAATTGCCTGTTTTGTCCCATCAGCAGTCCAATCTTAACATTTGAGGGTCTGAAATTGGAGAATGTTTAGATAGTTCGATAAATGACATAAACTGTTCTTTTTAAATCATGTTTTTTATCATTTTCCTAAGAAAAATTACTACAGTGCAATGACCTAAACCATAACAAATAAAGTGATATGCACATGCGATAACTAATAGTAACTGTAAACTGAAAAACAGAGTATTCAAAAACAAGGAGAAAAAATGCAATAAAAACAGAATAAATAAACAAATAAATCAGAAATATATAATAAAATAAGTTTTTGAATAAAGAAATGAAGAAAATAAATTCACATATATAAACCTGTGGTCCCTGAACCACATTGATTCACCTGCACAGGACGGGTATAGACTACATACTCTGAGAAATGACTCAGATATTTAATAGACTATCAATATAATGTCTGTCAGTCAACTAATCAAGTAGTCGATTAATAGTTTCAGCTCTACAGGTAAGGTAAGAAGCTTTTAAAAATCAACACTTTAGTCGTTGCTTTTTACATTTTGCAGGATATAACTGATATATATACTGTATATATATCAATATGTTGTAGTTGCAGTAGAGTCAGAGTCAATTAATTCACCTTGATACATTATTTGACTTTTACCCACTTAGCCAACTAGGATGACATGCTTACTTGTGATGACAAGAGGCAAGAAAACCCCCCTGATGGTGATTTGGTGTAGAAAAGATGCAACAGAAGACACAGCAGCGGCAGCAGCATCAGCTTTGAAATAAAGGAGCAGTAAAGTAGCACAGAGCTTAGACTCTCATGAGGACTTGCATGCAGAGAAACAACAAACAGCAACCATAAAGTCATACAGGAACACAGATAAAAACTGTTGTTTTTCTTCTTCTCTACACACGTTTTGTGGTGCAGGAGGATGCGATGTTGGCGACTCGTGAGTCTTCGTGATGTGTATTAGTGGAGGTCGGGGCTGGTGTTTAAGATGGACCTGAGTGATTAGAGCGCTTGTGATTAAAAATTTACTTGCGGGCATCTCAGCTCGCCGCAGAGAACTGAGGGAATGTGTGTGTGTGTGTGCTTCCATTTATTTTGCAATGCGTGGATGCGAGCCCAAGCTAGATTAATGCTCCATGTTAACAAACCTCTTGGTTTGACCCTGACTAGCCTACGAACACACACACACACACACACACACATTCACACCATCCACTTCATCCCCTGCTGGGTTCATGTTGACCAGCGCAGAAGCACACACTCAAACAAACACTGAACACTGGCCAGCTTTGAACCACTTTGATGCATTAGTGCAAAGGTGCATTTTCATCTCATTGTGGCTCAGGACCAAATTGATTTTGATGTGCATGCACGCTCGTGCATGCACACGCAAAATGCTGCTGTATTTCAGATTAGAGGTGATATAGAGAGACAGTGTGTGAAGTTGAGAATGACCTCTCATCACCCTTGCTGTCGCTTATTATTGAGTCAGGTCGATCCAAAACAGAGCCCCAACTGAAGCAAGACTTCTTAAATGTTAACAAGGAGAGTCAAAAATCACTCTACAGTGCTCTTTATCCCTGGTTGAAAATTAAAAAAGCTTTTATCGTGGTGCTTGTTAGCTGTGGTTCTGACTGTGGCCTCTGGTGCCAGATGAAGACAGATGGACGAGGGTTTTGTCGGGGTCAGGGCCCGGCTCCAGGGAGCTGCCCCTGGTGCGAAGGTTTTCATCTACTTGTAGATGTCCGACAGCCAGATTCCAGCAGACCCGGGATTAAAGTGGTCTGGACAGGACGATTATGGGTGCAAAGTCCTGTATCTGGATGTCCCTGCTGCTCTGCACAACACGAAATGCATTATTTATTATTAATACTGAGAGCTTCTCAGTTTGGTTGTTGTTGTTATAGTCAGACAAACTTCTGCCTGGTGAACAGGCAAAATCCAGAGCTTGATTTTTTAAAAATGGGATTATCTGATCTTAAGTGTTTTAATAAACCAAAGTCCAGAAGTGTGTTATGTGTGTTTATACATACCAGATACTTGATTTACTATAAAGACCTCTCCTTTTTAGTCTTGGTTTTGACTGAGGTTCAGCATCTTGTTAGGACAATATTAAAGGTACAGTGTGTAGGATTTGGTGGATTCTAGAGGTGTGGTTGCAGATTGTAACCAACTGAATACCTCTCCACACACTCCTCCCTTTCCGAGACTGCTGCAACGTGAGCCACCAAGTGCAAAACCACGGTGACGCTGTTCGCCTCGCTCAGAGGTCATCCATACCATAATAATACTACTTTAGGAAAGCCAGACATGTCAGAGAACTACGGTGGGCTTCAGGTAACGTAAAAACATGACAGGTTTCATTATACACTAATGAAAACATATTTATGGATACTTATACATTTCTGTGACACTGTAATAGATCCCCCGAAATGCTAAACACTGAACATTAAAATATAGATTTTTTTTTTCAACCCAAAAAAATGTAGTTCACAGAAACCATTTTCAGCCTTGAGTAGTTTTTGCAAGTATTCCTTTCAAGCTGCTTACTGTACTGCACCAAAAACCTCCAGCAGTAAGGTAAGCAGCTTGTATATAGCCTGAAAGGCAAAATCCAGGGCAAAAAAAACTTTACAAGACACACCCACATCTAGTAGAAAAAAGGAATAAGATGTTATGAAGGCAAACATTAATGATAACTGAAATGATGAATAAACAACACAAAACTGTGGCGTACTGACCTGCGAATCTAATCTCTTTATATCTCTATGATAGGTATGCACCAAAACCCAGACTGGATCGGATACTGGTCTGATACTGAGTCAAATACCTGAATCGGGTATCGGTGACAATAGGGCCGATATATTAATTTACATTCTGTGTTTATATACATTATATACTGGAATTGTAATTCCTGTTTAATTTTTGTTGCTGCAGTAAAAAGGTCATTCCTGTAAATTTGGAGGTTTGTTACCAAGTTATTGATATATGATTTATTTTACGAATTCAGTCAGTTTTACAAAGTTACGAAAGCAATGTTTGAGTCAAGCCTGATGTTTCCTTACACATAAAAGAATGATCCCAGTCACTTTCACACAGCGAGGCATACAACTTATTAATGTAAAACTGGTATTGGAGCGGTAGTCTTTATTGGCTCAAATCCAAAGCTCAGGTATTGCTATCGGTATCAGGACTGAAGAAGTCAGATCAGTGCATCCCTAGTCTAGGGCTTTTATTGTGAAGGAGTGGATCTGCTCTGCGCTGCCTTGGTCAAGGCTGAAAGGAATGATAAAGTTTGCTGTCTTGGTTCAGACTATAGAGACTCTTTTGTTGTTGTTTCATGACTGTAGGCGCAATTCACCCGGTTTCATTCACAATGATAGAAAGTTCAGAAAATCAGCTTTGTTACGAGAGAAATTACCGCGCTTTTTCAACGTGTAATACTCCGCGTGAAAGTACTCATGACAAAAATGACAACCTGAAAAAATATATTGACGAAATCAGCCAAATGTTCAGTCTGGAACTTGGAAACAGCACTTGAGAAAACAATCTTCCGACAAGGTCCATTTAGTAGCTGTCCTGGAGCTTTCAGTCACACACCATGATCTTCATCTCAGCGAGACTGGAAATTTGAACGTTTAGAATACCAGGCCAACTAGGAGGATCAATGTGATATAATTGAAAGCTCTGGAACGGCTACTAAATGGACCTTGTAATGAGATTGAGAACACTATGTATGAATGTTGCCATTTGTGCCAATCAATTTATGATTATTCTGATTAACATAATCAGATTAGAGTTTTTACATAACTGTTGACATAATAAGATTATTGTTTTAAATGGGATTAGAGGGAATTATTGGCGTGCACTCACACCCGATGTCATGTTTACTGTATTAAAATTGGCTCTAAATCTTTCACAGATTTGGGTTTTTCAGCTTTTCTGACTGAATCCCACCCAAACCCTGAAGTGGAATAAGGTACAGTTGGCGACTCCTGGTGTTGATCACAGATCTGACTGAAAAAGTTGGGTGTTGTATATACTGTACCCCCCCAAGCGTTGCCCTCCTTGTGGTGCTGTTCCCATGAACCCGGAGGAAACACAAACCCCTCTGAGAAGAGAAAGGCAGGCCATACACCGCAAAGAAAGCCACATTAAACAAAGCATACTGAGACTCAGTAAGGACACACTGTGTTGCTATCAACCCCAGTCTGCATCAGCGAGCCATTCGATACGTTATCTATAGAATCCGTGGCGCAGAATAATCTAGACACCAGATACTCCGAACCGAATATCACTTTTCAGCGCCTGTGTTCAATGAAGGGCTTCATCAGAATGATCTGACAAATGTTTGCCACCACGGACTTTTAAAAACAAGTGGAGTATATGATAAGGAACTCTGTCATTGTAACTTTATGACTGCCGGCAGCAAGTCTTCAAAGTGAGCTTCCTTTTAACTGCAACACATCATATTACTTCATATTCAATAGCCGACAAGGTGAGAGCAGAAACATTTGGACAAGGACTAATGCAGGACACATTCAAGGGCTGAACAGTGCTGACAAATGCATTGCTATTTTTTATTGGACATTGTAATCTTTAATACAGAAATATCCATTTTGACTCTGCCTTTCTCAGGATTTCAGAAAACTGATTTAATTTAGGGGCCAAGTCGAAGCTAGTTCAAAGATTTGTTCATCTAATAATCCATCCTTTGTGATGTTTATTTTACCTGAAGAGCAATACATCAAAATATCTTATGATAAATACCCGAATAGCCTTCTTTTTTTAAATTCTCTGTTATCAAACTCAGTCAGTCAAGTTTGTATGTTTGTCACATGCACAAGAATTACAAAAAAGCAGTCGGTGGCAATGAAAATCTTCGTCCCCTTCAACGATGCTCATTAAAAATGTATATATACACATATATAAAGGAAAATCACACAGTTAAAAGCAAGTTGAGAATCAAAGACGAAAAATATTGCAAATTAAAATAGCAGTATTTCAAATGGATATGTATATGCATGATGAGCAGTAATCGCACATTTTTCTGTTCAAAATGTACCTTAAAGGGAGATTTGTCAAGTATTTGACACTCTTAACACACATGTACACTGAAAAAAAATATAAACACAACACTTGTTTTTGCTTCCATTTATATGTGTCTTTTAATCGAAGGCTTTTTCTATGTACACAAAAGACCTACTTCTCTCAAATATTGTTCACAAATTTGTCTAAATCTGTTAGTAAGCACTTCTCCTTTGCTGAAATAATCCATCCACCTCACAGGTATGGCTTATCAAGATGCTGTTTAGACAGCATGATTATTACACAGGTGCCTTTAAATTCACTCTAAAATGTGCAGTTTTATCTGAGATGTTTACAGTATTAGGCACTGAATGGGGAAAAGCAGTCAGTATCTGGTGTGACCACCATTTGCCTCACACAGTGCAACACAGCTCCTTCGCATAGAGTTGATCATGTTGTTGATTGTGGCCTGTGTAGTGTTGGTCCACTCCTCTTCAATGGCTGTACGAAGTTGATGGATATCGGTAGGAACTGGAACACGCTGTCGTATATGCTGACCCAGAGCATCTCCAACATGCTCAATGGGTGACATGTCTGGTGAGTATGCAGGCCATGCAAGAACTGGGATGTTTTCAGCTTCCAGGGACTGTGTGCAGGTCCTTGCAACATGGGGTTGTGCATTATCATGCTGCAACATGAGGTGATGGCGGTGGATGAACGGCACAACAATGGGTCTCAGGATTTTGTCAAAGTGTTTTTGTGCATTCAAATGCCATCAATAAAATGCACCTGTGTTCACTGTCCATAACATACGCCTGCCCTTATCATAACCGCCACCATGGGCAACTCGATTCACAATGTTGACATCGCACCCCTCTCCAAAGTGCCAGATGCTACTGAAGGTCAACCTTTGCCCATTCAAGTAGGTTACGATGATGATCTGCAGTCAGGTCAAGACCCCGGTGAGGACGACGAGCATGCAGCTGAGCTTCCCTAAGACAGTTTGTGCAGAAATTCTTTGGTTATTGTTGCATCAGCTGGTGGCTGGTCTCAGGTGTTGCAGATGAAGATGCTGGATGTGGAGGTCCTGGGCTGGTTTTGATTACACGTAGTCTGCGGTTGTTAGGCTGGTTGGATGTGCTGCCAAATTCTCGGAAACGTCTTTGGAGAAGGCTTATGGCAGAAAAATGAACATTCAGTTCACGGGCAACAGCTCTGGTGGACATTCCTGCAGTCAGCATGCAGCAACCCTCAAAACTTTCTGTGGCATTGAGCTGTGTGATAAAACTGTACATTTTAGAGTGGACTTTTATCGTGACCAGTCTAAGGCACAACTGTGCAATAATCATGCTGTCTAATCAGGGCCTGTGAGGTGGATGCATTATTTTGCCAAAGGAGAGGTGTTCAATAACACAGATTTAGACAAATTTGTCAACAATATTTGAGAGAAATAGGCCTTTTGTGTACATAGAAAAAGTCTTAGATCTTTGACTTAAGCACATAAAAAATGGGAGCAAAAACAAATGTGTTACATTTATATTTTTGTTCAGTATATGTATTTCTACTTAAATATATATATATATATATATATATATATATATATATATATATATATATATATATATATATGAATACATACACACATAGAGATAGAGAGAAAGACAGAGAAGTGCAAACCATGTCAAATAATAGGCAGAGTATATAGATTATACAGAGTTAAGGTGACAGTATAATAGTAAAAAAAGGTATGGACTGTAACTATGATAAAAGGATGTACAAACACAATTGACTTGCGTTTGAATTTGATTTTTATTTCCTTTTGATTCATTTCCTCAGTTTGCCAAAACACACTTTTTCATCCTGAAACGACACGTTGAGTGTGTTGAGCCGCCCGGCTGGCTAGTAAAAGCCTACGTTAAGTGCTGAAGGTGTTTCCTCTGGAGTCATACAAACCCTGCCAGTGTTAGTCAGAGGAGGATTTAAACCCGCCGGGGCAGACGGGAATGTTTTCAACCTGCGGAGTGTGTGTGTCTGTGTGTGTTCCTGGGGCATGCTTCCCTGTGTGAAAGTTTGTGATTGTGAGTTTATGAGATCTGCTTGGCTATGCGTGTGCACATGTACTTTATTTATTCACACCGGTGTCTGTGTGTATGTGTGTGTTGGGTGGAGGGGAGGTGCAGACGGCGCCCTCCCCGGGGGTTCCAGTCTGGCCCCTTAATTAATCCGTTTTCTGGCCGGAGGGTCTCTGTTATCAGGCCATTAATGTGAGTCTGGCTGCGTCCTAACAGCATGATCCCAGAGAGCAAAACACAGGTACACACTCAGAAACACACGGTTGTACCTCTACACTTGTGAGGACACTCATTCAGTGCATTCCCTAGCCCTAAACCTATTCCTCTTTCACACAACTTCAGTGTTGGGCAAGACAGAAGTGATCAAATAGGTTGAAACAAACAAAACAAAACATATTTTGGAGAGACAAAATTATTACCTAAATTGTCTGGGTCATGTCTAGAAGGTAATACACAAATTGTGAAACTCCTGTGAGATGGTTGAGGTTAGACAATAACCTCCAATAGTTATATGTTTATAGGTTTTTGCGCATTTTCACAATTTGCGGGTTACCTTCTAGACATGACCAATTATCTGTTGTAAACATTTAGCACAGTTACAGGCAGACTTTCTCCTTCAACTTTGACTTTCTGTACTTACCGTACTCGTAGTCCAGACCCTGACACCTGAAATTAACATGTGTCCTGAGTGGATGGCTTTAAATACATCAGCTCACACCTTGTATTAGAATGCGTGTTGAGTGACCACTTGTGATCGGATCACTCCCTATGCAAATAAATACATAGTAGGCACATGGCTAATGCAGCAGACGTTGTGGCGTAATATTACATGAATGTCAGTAGTAATATCCTACATATTTGTGAATTTAGGTACATTTTATTAACATCAGAATGTAAGGTTTCTGTACCGCGGCCCCTGGGGACCTCCACGCTGGCGGCACCGCCACCCTTGCCAGGCAATCACGGGGTACAGACCTTCATGTGTTCACCTGAGGAATGCAGTGATCCTGCAGATCCAAGGGGCATGTCAGTTGAGTAGGCAGTCCTTAATGTGGCCCAGGACATATCCGTGTGCACACTCCTAAAAGAATGTGGCCATATGTGGCCCAGTGCCCCTCTGAATGTGATCTGAGCGATTGGATTTCAGTGCGTCATCAATACGCGTTGAGTGCGTTCACACCTGTACTGTCCATTTGTGATCTGATCACTCAGGACACATCAAGTTACCACCTAATAATTTTTAAATCTGGCTAAACTTTTGTTTTTTTACAGCCCGGTTGATCTGACCACTTGTGTGCTTTGCCCAATCAGACATTGTTGTATTTGTTGTTTCAAAGGTGTCTGTCAGATCTTTAAATCCAGCTTAACCTAATCTAAATTTAACCCTAAAAAAAGAAAATGTTTTATCCTTCAAACTACCCTTTAAAGAGGCAAAAATGTCCCTATTTTACAAAAATACCCTCGTTCTCAAACATCTTATGCCTCATAAGCAGAGAACACACACAAAAACAAATAAAAGCAGGTATGGCACAAACATGGTAAATACAGGTGTGCAAGCAGTCGGATATAGTGTACACATTGTGTGTACATTTTGTGTGTGCCAAACACACACTGTCATACACAGGCATGGACACACAAACACACACAAATGTGCACTTAAAAGCAGGTCCCAACATGCTCATAACCCACCTACCCACATACACTCTTCTCACAAAAACACATTTTCTTTTACTTCTCCCCAGACACACTTCAGTATCAGTTGACTGACTGCAAAGGAGTCTGGGTGTTTGGTTGATGATGCTCGAGCGGCGTGTGAAATCTGATTACAGTCTTACACGGCTTCCCTCAGCGGCGGGAGGGTGACCGCTGTTACTGCCGCCTCACAAGCTGGCCCAGTGGTGGTGGAGTCTCCTGTAGCCGAAAAGTCACATTTGATCCCTGAAACAGCCAACGTGTGTTCTGTTAAGGTGGTCTTGAGCAAATTGAAAGGAAAAACACCAGGTTTTGGCGTCACTAGCTTATAATTAGTAACATTAGGTTCTTTGAAGACTAGACAACGCCACATAAACAGAGAGAAATGTATCACAGAAGAGGCAAACAGTAGCCTCAAAAGACCAGGATGCAATGAAGCCACGTTGTGTTTGGAGTGTCATGTGCAGCTTTTTATTGATTTATTGCCCCTCCCATCTTTGCTTTGATAAGTCCTAATTTTCGAAACAATACAGTATGTTACTGATTGCAGGCAAAAGTAAAAAAAGCAGGCTTTGTATTTGTATTGGCACTTTCAAAAAATACTTTGCAGGTGATTGGATAAACCATCTGTCAATCAAACTCTTGCCGAAGTCAGTCAGGAGAAGAGTGAAAACATTTTTGCCTCTGAGAAAAGCCTTGTTCTTTGATTTTCTTTCAATGAAGAAATACTCTTATTCTGTTAAAACTGTTGTTATTGTAGCATCTACGCTAACCTCTTAAGGAGCTGCCATTGTTGTTTAGAGCAAACAGGTGTGGCTTAGTGACCTAAACCACAGCCATAGCTGCTCAAAGTACGCTGATTGGTCCGGCTTTCTATGGCTTTCTGGAACACAAATGATGGAGTTTTGTGATATTGTTATTTTCATGTGATCTTGTGACATTGCGCAAATCCGGCAGCCATGCAAGGTCTTCGAGTTTTTGGACAAAGTACAGCTGTTGCCGGCTGATTTTTTCAGGGTCATGTCTTGAAGGTGACCCCCAACCCCCAGTTTGCTGTTTAAGCTAATGTATGAATTTGCCAATCAAGCTAACATACGAGTTGGCTGAACTGACTTGTTTATGTTCAAGCTTGCTAGTCGGACATGCTAATGTTTGCAGCAAATGTTAGAGCTGATAAACACACTGTTTAATCCATTCCTTACACTTTTGCTAGTTTTTCGGTTGATGTTTTTGGGGGGGGCGTATAAGAATCCACCATCCAACTCTTTATGTATGGAGAATTTCTTAACTATAACCATATGCATACCACTTTAAGCTAAAGACTTTAAGCTAAGTCTAAAGCTATGGTCTGCCAAGCTGAGTGTGGTTGAACGGGCAACTAATTGACGTAGAAGGTTTATACAGTGTGGTTGCCAGTAGTTTTCCTTGGACATGGTCTGAGCAACATAGCTATGCAGTATTTAAATCTCACTGAGTTACTACAAAGCATTACACTGTTTCCACATATTCGCAGCCACTGACGCAGGCAAGTAAATCACTTCGTGTTAAATGTAGTAGACGTTTAGCCATGGTCATAAATGGATAGACACGAGATCACCCGTCACAGGAGTATGTTTCTTTGTTGTCAAACAGGGAAGAGAACCCACATTGACTGTCACTGCAACTTTCAATGACCTATTTTCTCAGTTCAGCACATTTTCTCCGCTTTTCTCTTATCTGCATGATCATCTGCCATCTCAATATCTCTGTTTTTCTACGCGCTTTGTTACTTCCAGCCACAGACTGTATCACTGCCCTATTTTGTGTCTTCAGCGATGCAGGGATACAGTAAAACATAGGCTACCATCACCTCCAGCATGATTTCTAACTGTAAATAGAATCAATCAATCAGTTTTTAATTCAATTTTTGTTTTCACCTCATTCACCTAAATTAATGTTTTCATACAGGAGTCACAAATAAAACGTTGGTCAGCCATTCATCATTCTTTCAGCTCCTGCCCAAAAAACAGCAACAACACTGACTCTCTGTTTTTTATCTCGCAGTCCTTTCCTTTTTTCTGTTTCTCTGTTCTCCCCTTTATCTTCGCTCTCCACTAAGGTTTCGCTGCAGGCTGCGCGCCATCTGCTTTTGAGATTTTTAGAATGAGGAGAACTTGTGAGGAACACTGTGTTTATTATTCCATTGTGGTTAATTATTCAGACTCCGGCTCTCTGATCGGAGCGGTCGGCTCTCTGGAGGCTTCGCCTCGACACAAAACAGGACTGACACTCTGTGAAGAATTTCGAATCCGTCGCTCCCTTCCCGTTCGGCTCTGGTCCGGAAGTGACAGTTGGAGCAGACACCGGAATGAGACGCCCCTATTGTCCAGTCCAGCGGTTATCCTTTGACCTCTCTGCTGAACTGAGTGCCTCAGCTCAACGCCAGTGCAGCCGCATGGTGGTAACTTATTCACAACAAACCATCTTGCCTGTCGTGTTCACAGTACAGGGACTATTTGTCAGTGTACGACTGGCGCTCCACCAGCCACAAAGCTGAATTAAGAGTCAGAAAGCTTAACAAATTATTCATAAACATTTGAAATTAGTAAATAAATTAGTTTTTACACATTTCAGCCTCTGGGTCTGAAAAGCAAAGCCAATGCTGAAGTGCCTTAAACTAACAGCCAGCAGGGGGTGACTCCTCATAGATGTCTATGAGAAAATGACCCAACTTCTCACTTGATTTATTACCTCAGTAAACATAGTAAATATGCATTTATGGTCTTAATTGCTA
Source organism: Pterois miles (assembly GCA_947000775.1). Lineage (NCBI taxonomy): Eukaryota > Metazoa > Chordata > Actinopteri > Perciformes > Scorpaenidae > Pterois > Pterois miles. The sequence continues at coordinate 1,933,231 of CAMQGK010000008.1, forward strand.
CTTTCAAGTCTTCTTCAGTACAACATGATGTTCATTTAGTAAATTATGGTCCCATTTAGAGTCAAATAGACCATAAAGCAGGGGATGCTTCAGGGCGTGACTACCTTGTGATTGACAGGTCGCTACAACAGCTGTGAATTGACAGTGTTTTCTTCACTGTGTGTTTTCAGTTCATGAAAGCTAATTTTGAAAATAATAATAATTTAGCGTTCGGTTGTACTTACCTCCACCCTTTCGTCTCGCTTCTGATTGCAAAAAAAACAAGATGGCGACGACCACAGTACTGGACTTGTGCGATACACACTTGTGTTTTTACCAGACCTATTATTACCAGAGACAGCCTAAAATATCACAACAAAAACAAAACATCTGTGCTACGTTGCATGTTGAAATTCAGTTTAGCTCACATTGCCGTCAAATCTCTAATTCCCTCCTTAAATGTTTTGTCTTTAATAACTATTCACTGCCAGTCCACGGTGAAACACCTCAATTTGCCAGGTCTAATGAGAATTGGACATCCTCTGTTCCTCTCACTAATTACTCCGGAAGTTATCCGCAATATTATGGCTTATTTGCTTTTTTATTTCCCAATTATCACTGCAGACGCTATCAGAATTAACCAGGGTCCTCTCCTCTATCAGTATGATAAACGAGGTGAGTCATTTGCCTCAACCATAATTAACAAACTAGACTCCCAATTAAGCCAATTTGACCCAATCATAATTGGGTATGAACGAGGATGCCGGCTTCTCAAGCGCTATCCAATTGCTTGCAGGATTTCCACTATCAGAGCGATGTTATATTGATCTGGTGTGTATTGATTTCGCTTATTGCTGCTTCCATGGGGGGTTATCAGCTCATTAGCCTATGTTGTGATTGGAAATGCAGCAATGTGGGTGTAAAGCCAGCAAGGGTTAGGGTTCAGAGTCAAGGGTAACGGCATCTGTTCTCAGGACGAGACTTTGTCTATATGTTGTTTCCCTGCCACTGTGGTCAATATTGTTTTCCACTAACATACCATGAACACAATCATTTTTGCATCATTAACTCAAGTCTGTCACTATTGGTTTCAGCCCCAGGTTTATTGGTTCCCTTCACAGTATGGCTGCTACAGTACCAGGTATGAATAGCCTAACTATATGAATCTGATAATCTAAAGTAAGCATATATGGACAGCTGTTTGTGTGATAATGACACGTTAAGACAAATTAGGTTGTAGTGGGCTCAGTTGTAAAACCCAAGAGCAATATTAGACCTGAGAAATCCATTAGTACCAACCATATCATACTAGCTTGTTGGAAAGAACGCTAAATAACGCTACAAAGTCATGCTAAATTTTGGCGAGGAAAAACTGTCACGGCCATTTTCAAAGGGGTCCCTTGACCTCTGACCTCAAGATATGTGCATGAAAATGGATTCTATGGATACCCACAAGCCTCCCCTTTACAAACATGCCCACTTTATGATAATCACATGCAGTTTGGGGTCAAGTAAACACACTGACAGCTGTTGTTGCCTGTTGGGTTTGAGTTTGTTATGATTTGAAAAAAAGCATGCGATTATTTTGTGATTTATTGTGATTAATCAGTGACAATCATGTGATTAAGATTAACAAGGTCAAAACACCAGCTATGCTTGTAGTATATAGAACAACTTTATTGTAAGACCAACTGATTTTGGCTTGTGGCTTTCATCGGGGGCATCAGATTGTGCAACTTTCTTAACACTTATTTATTAATTATCCCATAACCACACGTTTGGTATCCTCATGCAATGGTTTGTTTGACATTTTACAAAAACTTTTTTTCCATTTTCGGTGCATTCAGGGTTACAAATGCCCAGCAGCACAAGAGATCAGTGCGCCAGCAGCGCAGAGCCTTCAAAACTACTTGGTTAGGTTTAGGAAAAGGTCGAGGTTTGGTATATAATAAGTACCGTATTTTTCGCACTATAAGGTGCACCTAAAATCACCAAACTGTTTAACTCAGACACTGATGATGAGGGATTTGATGGATTTGTGGAAGAGGAATGAAAAGTGAGTGTATTGTTTTGTATTTCATGTGTTGAAACTGAAAAATGTTATTGAAGTTATTGAGTTATAAAATGAATTGAATAAAATTTGACTTATCTGACCGTTTTGTTTCGCTTAATGCGTCTTATTATCCGGTGTGCCTTATAGTGCGAAAAATACAATATGTTTGTTTTGTAAAATAAGTAGCCTGTGGTTGTTTTGTGGCATTAGTTAAGCCAGTTACATAAAAAAAAAACAGTAAGGTAAAATAAGTCAACGTCGCCTTGGGACAAAAACAGCAGTCTCCTCGGTGAAAGTCCTATGTTGTTCATCTATCCCGACAGTTTATACTACGTCACCTGACTTCCTTAGAGGCAGCTACGTCCTGGCTCGTGATTACATGGGATAGATATTAAATACATTACTTTTCAAGTGAATGAGAACAGCCTGAACCACTGCATGTGTTTACTTGTTGATTCAGCTATTTGTACAGGCATGACCATGGATGTATTAAATGGGGGAAAGGGGCTACATATATCCAGTATTTTGAGCCCAGATGCAATCAATATGTAGAATAATCTATATGTATTTACTCATGGGTTTGCCAGCTGATTGATTTTATTTGATGACGTGACATTAGGGTGATTAATGCATCCTTAATGACTCTGTCACTGATGGAGTACTTGCCTTGCGTGCTTCCGCATCCATTCGGTGGGTCTTTAAATACTAATCACCACAGACCACCCCGTCTGTCTGTCCACCTCAGCAGCATTTGCAACTCGCTGATGAAAGCCGACAAGCTTTTTATACAAGCTTGTACGCGTTCTGCTGAGGAGCCTTTAATGCTCCGTCTGTCTCCAATCGTGACAGCATCTCTGCCTAATTGCGGCGTGCAGGCAGGTCTTTTGGTTTTCTGCTCTGGTGCTGGCAGAGTCAAAACCCTCTGGGTTGAGATGCTCCCAGTGGGGGGCGTGCAGGGGGATGGGGGGTGTTTGGTAAAGGGTTTACTGCTGAAACCATACAGTAAGTCTGGCATGTTTTGATTAATAACTCTTTGTCATGCTGATGAAGTGGGGCCTTCTCTTTTATCTTTAGCAAAGCAGCAGAATAAACTGCCATCCAATAAAAGCGTGAACACAAAACAGGCTGCGGTCCAAACAAACCTGCTGGATGGCTCAGCTCCCTCGGCTCTGCGCTAGTAATTGGCGGCGAGCTTAAGCACAGAGGGCTTTGTGAAACTTTGAATTTCTGTAACGGGAGCGACAAAAGCAAAGTGTGTGCGGCACGCTGGTTATGAACTCTGCAGGTTGGGACAGGCAGACCGGCGGGAAGCTGCGACGTCGTCTGGTGGAGGTGCTTTGGAGCTTCGCCTCGGAGCATCAAATTAATTTGGCGAGGAGGAAGCCTGCGTCTTATGTAAATGAACAGCTGAGTTGCAAAAGCACATTGAGTTCCCTGAGCAGAATACGAATGCCCCCCACTGGATTGAACTGTACACATAAAAACACACACACACACACACACACACACACACACACACACACACACACACCACTCACCCCAAACGAAAGCAGCGCAACAGAGTGCTTATGATCCAAATTGCTTTTTTATTTTTCACCGTCTTTCTGTAGTCACTCACATGACTGACAGAGCATAGAGGCCTGCTAGAATAAGTACAAACCTCTTGATTGTTCATTTCTGGCCAAGGCCTGGAGAAAATTGAAGTGTTCGCCTCTGCCGTTTAAAAATTATTAAGGTACTTTGGAAGTGATTTTCTCTTGCCGAAAAATGAAGCCTTCATCATTTCCACAACAAAATACTGAGTTCAGGTACTGCAAAGGTTAGTGTAGTTTTAGTTACTGGGTGGACTGGCATCATGGTCCCCAATGTATAAAATCTCCCGGCTTTGCTGACCCTCCGACTCCTCCTTCTGTACTGTCATGAGGTTGATTTTTTTTTTTTTCTTTACTGAAATATCTGAACAACTAATGGGAAGGATTGCCTTGACATTTTGCAGACATTCATGATCCCAGGAGGATAAAACCTACTGACTTTGGTGTCCCTCTGACTGTTCCTCTTGTTCCATCATGAGGTTGACATTTGTGGTCCAGAGTGAAATATCTTGACAACTATTTTATGGATTGCTATGAAATCTTTGATACTCAATTCTCCCAGATGACACACACTACTAGTTTTGCTGATATCCTGACTTTTTCTCCTGGACCATCATGATGTTGTTTTTAGTGAAATATCTCAAATAATGGGAAGGGGATTGCTGAACTCTAACTTTGCAACTTATTCTCATACAACGGTCTGTATAATATGTTATGAAAAGTTATTACAAATACATTTTTCATGTATTTTCAAACAAATCCAGCAACATGACACGCATGTGTCGATTTATGCTTCAGTCTTTTAAAATCAAAAACACTTAGATTAGGTTTAGGCAATAAAACTGCTTAGTTAGGTTAGGGAAGATATCAGCTTAGGCTTAGGCAAATAAAAACTACTTAAATTTAGGAAAATATCAACTTGGGTAGGTTTAGGCAACAAAACTACTTAGTTAGGCCTAGGAAAATATTGACATGGTCAGGTTTAGGCAACAAAACTACTTAGGTTTCAGAAAATATCAACTTGGTTAGGTGTAGGCAACAAAACTAGGTAAGTTTAGGAAAGTATCGACTTATGTTTAGGCAATAAAACTACTAAGATAAAATACATCGATGTGGTTAGGTTTAGGCAACAAAGCTACTAAGGTTTAGGAAAATATTGACTTGGGTAGGTTTAGGCAACAAAACTGCTTACTTAAGTCTAGAAAAAGATTGTGGTTTGGGTTAAAATATCATCGGAAGAGGTATCACTTAAGTACGAAAGTCATGACTCTAAATACATCAATATTGACTTGTGGCATATGACACGAACACCGGTCTCCTGGGTTAAAGTCCAATGTTTTTCGACCCAACCATCCACCGCGACCTCATCCCCACGCGGCGTTTGTCGCTCTTTATACTTCCTGGTTCACGTTAACATGAATTACATTTTTTTCATGGGATATATATGAATTACAGTGCACTCCTTTTCGCAGGTATAACTATGAATGGTGTATGAGAACAGCATGAACTTTGGGGTTTCTGAAGCCATTCTACAAGCACTTCTGAAACTGTTAAAAGACACGCTCTGTCTGATATACAGTATATACTCTTTTAGAGCCGTGACTAGCTCTCCTTCACCCTCAGCCACTGTTATTCAGAGATTATCACAAAAATGTTGGCAAGGGAAAACAACACGTCCCAGTGAGGGTATTAAGCTGTAGACGTGCTGTGTGTTTATATGCAAAGAAAAAAGAACAGAAGATGTGCTTGTCATTTGACTTCGCCAAAGGGAACATTGTCTCGCTGATGTTTTCTGTCTTAGTCTCTTGTTCTCTCCCTGGATTTGGCTTAAGGCACTCGCCGGTAAGAAATGATCTAAAAGGCTTTCATCAATAAGCACACAAGTACAAGGCCAGATGTTGATTCGGCCCGCTCAATCACTCTCAGGCCTCTTTCATTTTCTCCTTCTTGTTCTTTGTTCGTGTTTTGTCAAATCTCATCTTTCTCTCTGTTCGCCCTCCTCTCTCCCTGTCCTCCCCTCACCCCGATTTTCTCCACTGTTCTCCTCCTCTCTCATCACTCTCTCTGGGGGGTCATTTAGAGCGAGATAAAGCCTGTATCTGTGGGTCCACAGGGAGTCTACCCTGCAGACAAGTAATGATCCAGACACACTCTCAAGCGCACTCATACACAAACACACACACAGATGAACGAACGAAGGCAACATACATGTTGGAGTGCAGACGATTTGATTCTCCCTTTCTCTGCATCTCTAACAGGTCCAGGAACAGGGTGGGGCAGATGCTTAAAAAGCACCATAGGGACACTGGCCAGAGAGCCCTGACTACCTTTACTGTAAAGATAAAGGGCTGGAAGATAGAGAGACAGAGAGAGGAAAAGCCCAGTGGAGAGGAGGAAGAGGAGGAGGTGCAGTTCAGATTAAAGTAATGAGGATTTCAGGGAGACTGCGGGGAGAGAGCGATAAGAGAGAGAGTCTGATGCTTCGGCTCAAAGCTCCCACAAAATAAAAAGTGTCTGATTCACACTGATGCAGCACCGTGATCACCGGCTGCTCACATTGAGCCTAAACCTCCAAGTCGTAAACTGTGCTTATCGCACAGCCAATAGAGAGCTGCAGGGATAGGCCAACCAAGAAGTTAGCAGCACCCTGGTTCCCTTGATAAAACGCCAGTGGGATTTTTCCACTGGATTTTGGATTATTGCTGAAAATTTGAACACGTGAAAACTACCATATTAATTTTTGAAGTGTAAATGCAATTGGCAGATGTAAAAGGCTAATAACAAACTACACCATGGTCACATGACTTCATCTCACCACCACTAAGGTAAATGCGGACGTGTTTGGAGGGATGACGCTTTGTTTTTACAGACGCGTAAATGCTTCAAATTTCAAAAGTGGGGGATTTATTGATGCATTACTGAATATATCGTAGAAGAAAATGATAAAATCTCTTCAGCTTGTGTTAAGCACACACCTTATTTCAGGCATCTAACTAAAAACCCATTGACTTCCAAAGGAGAGAGCAGGAAGTGTTACAATGCTAACTTATTTCTAGGTGTTCCTGCAGTGCTCTATTGCTTTTGGTTATAAATAACAACAAAATTCATATTGTGGTTTAAATTTAGGCAGTTGCTTTGTGCTGCAGAGACAGAAAAAAAACATTTTACATGGTTTTGAAACACATTGAATGTATATGATATTATGTTGGGGGTTCACTGCTCAAGAAGGCAAAGACAAGGATCTGTTGATCATTTTCTCAATAAACTGATTAGTTGTTTGGTCTGTAAAATGTCAGAAAAAAATTGTCGATTGTTTCCCAAAACCCAAGAGGACGTCCTCAAATGTCTTGTTTTGTCCACAACTCATAGATACTCAATTTACTGTCACTGAGGAGTAAAGAACACAGAAAATATTCACATTTAAGAAGCTGGAATCAGAGAATATAGATTTAGTCAATTAATCGTAGCAGCTCTGGATGGCAAGAAAATCAAGATATGTTTCACTAAACCATATTTACCATTGTAAATATAATATATACGTAAGTAATACTATTGTGAAAGGATCCAGGAAGTCTGGTTTGAGTAGATTCAAGAGTTTGAACTCTGCACAGGGTTTCACAACGTGGGACATGAAGCTATCACATCAGCAATCGTTTAATAGAAATACAATCACGTTACAAACTAATCTACCAGGATCTAATTTCATGCATGCATTTCATTGGCTGACACAGATGTGAAAATGCAAAATCTTGTATGTGTATTTGTAGAAAATTACAAGTGAAAATATCTCACTTAACACTTAATATAAGACACAATCATCTAACAAGTAACATTTCATTGAGATACAGGGACTTGTTTTTAGACAATCTGAATATCTGAAGTGAAAAAATATCAATTTTGAGCATTACAGGCCTGTTCTGACACACAACTCTTCATAATACTAATGTAATATAGCTCAAAATGAGTGAATTTTTCCCAGTTTTTCTATAGGCAGATTTTTTTTTTGACTTATTACAAGCAAAAACACCTTGTATTTATTGTTTTGTTATTTATTTTTGGGCCTTTTTCCAGTGGCAGTATGCAAAACTTGAGTCAGGTTCAACTTTTTTTTTTCGCTGGACTAACTGCCAATGTAGCACCTCATTGAAATGAATGAGGAGGCTACTGAGATTATCTCTGATCTCTATATCATTATATATTTCATTCATCCTCTTCGAATGTGTAAGAAGAGCACAGACAAAACATAACTATGTGTTAATGTAGGACTCCTTTGAAAGCAGGTTTTCAGGGCTTTTAACTCTGTGATACACTCATCACTGCAGTTCATATAGACTGGTTTTAACCTCTATCTTGTTGGCCCTGGATGACACGACTTCTCGATATTGCCTTGATGTACCCATCTAACCCCTGGTATGAAACTGCTTTAAAAATACCTCTGCTCTTGAGGGCTTCACCAAATGGCATAAAGTGGAAGGAACGATGGAGCAGTGGAGATTCACACGAGGAGGCACAACTGTGGAAAATAATTTCAAGCCTCATATCTCAGATTGATTTTGAGGATTTCAGAGATAACGCTTCAGATGCAAGCAAACAGCCTTCCTGGAAAATGAACGGATTTCTTAGATCGCCCAGAGCAGCCTTTGAGGATTTCTCCGAACTTAAACATGTTTTTTTATTCCCTCTTCCCCCTACACACCCCTCATACAGTAGCTCTCCACAGTAGGTCTCATACTTTAAAAAGGTCATAGCATTTCACTGTCCCCACTCTTGAGTAAATCCTCAAATCATTAAGAAAATAAAGTCTTTGTCCTTGAGCTGTAACACATTAGCAGCTGCAGATGTTAAATTTCAGCACTGGATCGCAGCTGTTACCAGCCTCGACTCGACCGCCTGTCCAGTTGTTGTCTTTTTTTTTCTCTCCAACAAGGTCACCCTGTGAAATTCTGCGGCTTTAAAATATAGACAGTCAGAGTTGCTGCATCTTGTAAATACTAATAATCAGATGTGATACCTGTTGATCCCTACAGGTCAGTACCTCCAGGTCAGCAGCCCTGGAGCTGACAGGGATTCTTACTCAAGGACTTTTCAGCTAGTTAGGTGCTCGATCGCTACCACACGGGTTTTAAAACTTACCTCTAGCTTTACTGTATCCAGCCATGCAGGTCTGGCAGAGACAGCACAGCCAACACAGTCCCATGACAGTTTATCAAATAGCCACGAAATTTGATTCAACACAGATGAATTTGTGTATGAATTTCAAATATGAATTTCAAATAAAAATTTCCCTTCTTTTGTGATTAATTTCCGCTCCAGACTTTAGTTATGTTCAGGAAAACATCGGCTTGGTTAGATTTGGGCAGCAAAACTACTTAGTTAGGTTTAGGAAAACATCATGGTTTGGGTTTACGTAACACCGGAAGTGGCGTAACTTAATTACGGAAGTTACGTGACAAAAAGTACAGAGATAGCTTTAGGAAAAGTTCATGGTTTGGGTTAAAATATCTCCGCAAGTGCTGTAACTTAAGTACGGAAGTTTTGTAACAAATAAAACACTGATGTGGTTTCACAGGAGACAAGAACGTCCTGTGTTTTTAACCCACCCATCCACCCCAACAACCTCCCTATACGGCATTTGCTACTCTTTATACTTCCTGCTTCACAATTATGTGGATGACATACAAATTCTTGAAAACCATCGTTAAAAAAAAGGGGAATTTGTGTCTGTGTACAAGCTGCTGTGCAACTGGTCTGGCACAGCACTGTTTCATTTGGATTCATACAGAAGTGCGGGTGTAGCAGTAGTTTGTTTACTTGGTTTTTGAGGCGCACTCATTGTTTCTGGAAAGGCACCCTGATGTTGAATTTTTTAAAAGGGGCACTCAAAGTCAATTTACTAGTCACAGGGAGTAGTCACTCAGCCTGCGAAAACTTGTATAATGTCTTCTGCAGTTTGGAGTCGCTTTGTAAAGCTTGACAAAAATTAGTCAAGTCACATGAATGATGCTATCATGATGCATTATGGGAAGTGTAGGATCCAGGGCATTTGGAGCTTGAATAAAAGGGGACTACCGGTAAATAAATGTCAGGATGTCTTAGCCTCTGCTGCACCAAGTTTAACCACTCTTTTAAAAACTGTCTCTCACAAGTTCCCAAACTTTACGGAAAGGCAATACTAAATGTCGCTATCACCCTTTAAACAAAAAAAACAACAACATGAAAATACAATTGCTTCATTGGAGCGTTTATATAAAGTGAAGAGGAATACATTTCCTTTATATAAAGACATCTTAAAAAATGACAACTGGCATATTGCTAAACACCAAAAGCTCACAAAACTGAGAAAACCAAATTAACGCAACCATAAACAGATAAGTCAAGAAAAAAAAACAAAACAAAAACAGCATATCAAACTGCAAAAGTTGCTTCAATCAGGAATGGGAGGAAAGTATGTATTGGAGGAAACTAGCATTCTTTAAATGTAATATTTTAGGTCTTTTAACCTACTCGGAGTGGTGGAGGTCTCAAAACCTCGCCACAAAAAACAAAACCATCTGCACTGCTAGATACCAGTTTGTGTGAACTGACCCTTTAACCTGTGCGTGTCACTGTTACAGCAGCTCTCATTAATATTGGAAATGGAGCCTCAAATGCTGTTGGAGCTCTTACGTAGTTACCCCAGAATCGCTCACTTGCTAGCATAACAGAAACTAGCATCTTCCACATTGCTGTTGAAGAGCAGCACTAATGCTAATGTCCCCCTCAGGTCTGTGTTTTGTGTGTGTGTGTGTGTGTGTGTGTGTGTGTGTGTGTGTGTGTGTGTGTCTGTTCACAGTGTTAGATGGTACATTGGGCTTTGCCCTTGGTTTCCTGCAGCAACAGTCATCTTGTTACTGATGGCAGGACTATGGGTCAACTCCCTGCATGGTGGCTGGGCCCTGAACAGCTGTGCATTGTGTGTGTGTGTGTGTGTGTGTGTGTGTGTGTGTGTGTGTGTGTGTGTGTGTTTAAGAGGAAAAGGGGGGGGGGCATGCTGACATATGTGCTATCATTTGTCATAGCTTGGTGTTTTGGCTGATTTAAACACAACCCGATATGACGCCAAAATGTGTAATAGACCCACCTGTCCACCAAAGGATAGCATGTCAGTGTCACGTTTTGCCTCGCCAAAGCGTGACTATCACATGCGTTTATAAAGGTGTAGTAGTAGTAGTAGTAGTAGTAGTAGTAGCAGGGGGGCAACATCCACCTAGTTTTAGTTACAGTTGTGATTAAAATAAGTAAGTAAACTATATATGGAAACAACATAACCTAAGTATGAAAAAGAGAGAGGCCTGTGTTTGTTGGACCTATCCCATCCGCCCACCATAAGCAGTCTTTTTCACTTTTTATTGTACACCATTAGCTCTGAATGTAGCCGGGGGTCAACAATCTACCTAGTTTTAGTCATGGTTGTGATTAAAATAAATAAACTAAGTAAACTATGTATGGAAACAATGTAAAATAAGTATGAAAAACATGTCACTAAAGTAACTTAAAAAGCAAAATACAAGTCTTGAATGGTGGCACGACATTACATGGACATTTTGCCTGTCATGACGACGCATTTTAGCCTTTTCGCATGTCATTTTTGTCATTTGTGCGACATGCCACAAAGCCACAGTAAAGTCTGCAGTTAGATTTAGGCACCAAAATCACTTAGTTATGTTGAGGAAAAACGTCATGGTTGGACTTAAAATAAGTATGTAAGCTAAGTAAAATACATACGGAAACAATGTGACATAAGTTTGGAAAACATGTCACAAACAGCGTCTCCTGGTTGAAAGGCCTGTATTTGCTGGACCTGTCCCATCCGCCCACCATAAGCAGCCTTTTTACTTTTTTATTGTAAACCACTAGCACTGAATGTAGCATATTAACATGGATACCTTTACATTGCAGTCAGCACAGACTGCATGGTGTACAAATGACACGCCAAAAGTTTTGCCTTGCGCATTATCGTCTCATTCACGTGCCTTTTCGTGCGACCGAGCTGTATGATAACAAAGCAGGAAATATACTGTGTGTGTGTGTGTGTGTGTGTGTGTGTGTGTGTGTGTGTGTGTGTGTTTTAGAAGGACTACAGATCATTTGAGGTATAAAAGTCCCTTAGGAGAGGTCAAAGGTTATATGAGATCAGTACAGATGACAAGATCATAGAGCAAAGCAGCTGCTGTTGCCCCTGGAGGACTGAGCATGAAGCTACCTTCATACGCTCATTAGGTTCAGATTTGTGTTTGTGTGTGTGTGTGTGTGTGTGTGTGTCTGTGTGTGTTTGTGTGTGTGTGTGGGTGTTGGTGTCTGGGAGGGAAGTGTGTGTGTGTGGCGAACATCTGTGTGTGTGAGGATTAGGGTTGTTATTTTTGTTCCTGTATCATGTAGTGCATGTCGGGGTTGCCTCCATTGCTTGTCTGTGTGTGTGTGTGTGTGTGTGTGTGTGTGTTTTGTCTTTGAATAGTACCTCTCTATTTGTTTGTCACGCTGCTGTATTTCTGCAGAGCCACTGTGACACTCACCCTGAGTTCAAACCAAGCCGACGGAACTCTTTCAAAACTTCAGCAGATATTTTAGAGAAACCACATTTTCGCACGGAGGCAGCAGCGCCGGAAAAATAAATAAATAAATAAATAAAGACCTCTGGGAAAGATGGAGGCAAACTGACAGGAAGATAGAAGACGGAATGAAAATAAGTGCGAGGGGGGGAAAATAAAGTTTGAATCACCTGCGGGGAGAGTTTAAGGGAGAATAATTCCTTCATACATCCTCCATCTGAAGTCACATCGTGTTTGCAAGCAGGAAAGCCGCACAGACTAGCAAAGAAAATGCCACACAGTCACAAAAAACACATCAGTGCTCTGAAATAAACTCTAATCCAAAATGTCACAATGAAAATATTCACTTATTCAAGTATAGGAATGCCAACTCAGGCTCACAGGAAGGCATATAAACATTACATGGACACAAGGACGCAAACATGTCATTTATATGCCATACAACGAAAGTACAGTGATATCTATAGTTGACACATAAATGGTCCACCAGAGTCCGAGTCCAGAACTGTGCCTTGCGAGCAACGGTCCGCTATAAAGAAATAACAGACTCAGTCACAATTGAGTATTCAACAAAGCCATGTAATAAACATCACTATCGTAACTTACAAAACACCAGTTTCGAACACCAGCCTCCTTGTTAAAAGGTGTGTGTTTGTTGGACCCATCCATCACCCCCGCCTACCATAAGCAGTCTTTCCCACTTTTTATTCTACTTCACTACCTCTGATCGGAGCATATTTATACGGATCGCTTACATTGCAATCAGTACAGACTACATGGTGTACACATGACACGCTAAATGCAAGAAAGGCTTTTTTATTGCTCGGTAAATGCCTTGCGCATTAGCATGGCATTCATATGGGTCAGTCCTTTCTTTTGGTGAGGCTCCATAACCAAGGTCTGACCCCCATGTGACTCTGATCATCTGCTCCGTATTTATTCCAAATGTATATAATTACATATAATTATATAATTACATATATATATGCTATGCATATACAATACCCACCACCTGCTGCACTTTACTTATTACTGTTACTTATTTTATTGTCAATTCCCTCCATTGCACCTTCTTCCCTTCATTGTACCTTCTCTTTTAATTTTTACTATACTGTATTTATCTGTACTGTGTTGATACTGCTATGACACCCAAATTTCCTTCCGGGGATTAATAAAGGTTCATCTTATCTTATCTTATCTTATATGATTTTGCGTGCAAACAGCTGCAAGAATATAAACTCATATTGAAATAAACTGCCAGTGACTGGCCAAAGTTATGTGATTTTAACTGGAAAATATCTACAACTCTTCAATTCGATTAGTCCTCGCCATAATAATGTGTCCTAACGTTAACTAATTTTCAAGCTTAAATTCACAAAATTCAAATGTTTTTCACATACAGTATATATATATATACATATTAGTAAAACAAAGCATATATCAAGTGATGCTTCATTATCGGATATAGTATTCTCAAATATCAGTATCAACCTCAGAAATCCAGTTGGTCTTAAAACTCTTAAATGCACACATGCTCTGGCTCAGTTTACTATGCTGCTAACCATACGGGAGTAAAAATCTTTAGCAAGTGACTGCAACGTAAAACGGCTAATCCACTCTGAGATCCGCGTTAAAGGATTAGTTCTTGTCCCTTTACCTTCACGTCATGTGCTGAAATCCTTTACAACACACACCTCCTTGTGGATTATCCCCCACTTAATCATTAAATCAATACACAAATAAGATAAGGTTTCTTTTCTCCTGTCTATCTCCTTTGTCGAAATCATTGTCCGCTAACAGAGGGCTCAGGTGTCCCCTCTCACTGCACTTTCATATCTGCAGCGATCGTAAGAGAAACCTAATCAGACCCTTTTAATTAAAGAGGCTGGAGTGTTGGTGGGGAAGGAGGAGGTGAAGGGAGAAGACGATGGCAGCAGATGAGGGTGGATGAAGGGGAGAGGTCGAGTCTGTCTGCTGAAAGCCACTTAAATCCCTTTCTTATTAAGTCTCTGTGACACATGATCTACCTCCATCCGCATGCACGTACGTGCGCACGCACTCAGGGCTACAAACCAGCTCCTCTTACAAGAAGCAGCCCCCTGCATCTCTGCTGCATGGCTTCATCCCACTACTGTCCCAAACAGAGTGCTTCATGTTGTTAATGCTTCATTCAAATCAGGGATTACAGTGACATTTTCCTATGCAAATGACACCTAACCCCGAGCCGAGGAGGCCAGTGTAACCAAATGTATTTGATCGACCTGGAAAAGGGGACATTTCTTAGGATAGTAATCCTAAAAGTTAATCCTGTTTCACTTCATGCAAGTGTTTTGAAGGAATATACGGATGTTAACGACTTTTTCATAGTTTTATACATCATATCCAGTATATAGCCTATATTGGCACAATATTGTGGTCACCAAAAATAATAATAATTTGGAGGACTTGTTGAGGGTAAAGCGAAAGAAAAAACCTTCAAAAATATCAGTAATAGGGGTGTCTATTGTCGCCGTAGTAAACTGCGATTAATCATAAATGAATCACATTTTTTATCTGTCGAAAAGAGTATTTAATACTTTTATCAACAAAGGAGTGGGCAAATATGCTTGCTTTATGCAAATGTATATATTTATTAGTGGAAATAAATTAACAACACAAAACAATGACAGATATTGTGCAAAAACCCTCAAAGGTACTGCATTTAGCGTAAAAATATACTCAATCATAACATGGCAAACTGCAGCCCAACAGGCAACAACAGCTGTCAGTGTGTCAGTGTGCTGACTTGACTATGACTTGCCCCAAACTACATGTGATTATCATAAAGTGGGCATGTCTGTACAGGGGAGACTCGTGGGTACCCAGAGAACCCATTTACATTCATATAATTTGAGGTCAGAGGTCAAGGGACCCCTTTGAAAATAACAGTTTTTCCTCACCAAAGTTTGGAGCGTTAGTTAGCCTCCTCCTGACAAGCTAGTATGAGCTAGTATTCTAGTTTCATACGATACCAGTATCATCACTCTAGCTTGAAAATTGACCTCGCTTCATCCTCCGAAAGATTGATTGTGTTAATGTGTAAAAGAAATTACTGGAGTCAAAATGAATTTGTGTTAATGTGTTATCGCATTAACTTTGACAGCCCTAGTCAGTAATATTCCTTCTTTGCACAGGAAAAGTCTGCATACAGTTTTTTTGTACAATAAATACTGTTCATATTTCAATGTTATTCCTCCTACAAAATGAAAAGTCTAAGCAATAACTGCAATAAGGCAATTTGCTTAATTCATTACGCTCAGGGACTTTGCTGATACAGCCAGTTTTGGTCTGGTATGAGCAGCAGCTCATGATTAAATTTTAGATATTTATTGGTGTATGAAATCAACCATACCGAGTCAGATTTCTGACTTGCTTTTGACATTTTTCTAAGCTTGTTTGACCAAAGAAATTCTTAGCTGACAAACTAATTTTGTTGGCTCATTGACTCAAGTTGATTTAATCGACAGATCTGTAAAACTGAGTTTCTCCACAAAGAATCACACAAAAGCACCACTTTAAATCTGGTGTTTACCAGAGATGTGGTAAAATGTTTCTTGGAAATAAGTCAATCAGCATGAAAAACGCATAAAAAATGACTAATGGACTAAAGAAATGTTAGTCAACCAATTGACTAGGAGGGGGCAGCTCTAGAAATACCATAACATCTGTTTAATGTATTGGTTCAACCTTTAGTTTAGACTTTCAAGGTTCCTAGAGGATCAATCCTAACAACTTTGGTGATCCTCTGACTTTTCCTCTTGTGCCATCAGCTCCGGGATTTGGACAGTTCTTAATAACTTAACATACAAAATACACAATTAATATGCTTTCCTCATAGCCACCAGACTCCATTGACAGAAACAGTAAATCTATCTCGCTGATCACTGTAAAACACACTTCATTCAAACTCAACGTTGTTGGTCTTTCCATCGTTCCAACAATCACAGACTCAAGCTCAGGTTTTTATTTGTGACTATAGACAAATTATAAAATTCACAGAGCTCTCAACAGCTGTTAGCAGGTAGATTGACAACAAAACTGGGCAACACGTCGCAGAATCCAGGACTGACCTGATCCCCCTATCTCTCTCCCACAATCACCACTGCTTTTCCCACCCAGCATATACATACATATACCTGTGGTCCATACCAACAATAAAAGACACATACCCACTCCCACAATCAATACAACTTAATGTACAATATAACCTTGATATTTACACACAGAACAAACAAATTAATGCTACATAATATACATAGATTAAATGATCTGCTTGATAAATGGAAGAAATATCAAATGAAAGCCAACTTGACAAGCAAACCTCTAACCCACTCCCCTCTCTGTTCCCTGGCACTTGGTTCAGTCTAACAAGCTAAAATCAGCTGCAGACCTGCGACTGAAGTTTCAGGTGTGCTCCCTGAAAACACTCCCCCCGGACGTAGGCCTTAAATAGAGGGTTCCAAGCGGAGTTCCCCAAAATAAAAGCACAGCATAATAACCTGAACTTTTTACATCTTAGTGAGCAATGGGAAAGGAATCTATCGCCTATTTTTAGCGGGCTGCCTATGCTGAATTTGGTGAAAAAAAGTTTATTAGTTTTATTTTCACCTCGCCTTGTTTGTGACATTTTGACATGTTTTTACAGGCCATATTTATCTGCTACTAACAGACAGTTCTTACACAGATTTGAGTCATGATTGAATTTCCCTTTTATTTGTACACAATTACATCACCTCTAATATCAACTTTAGCCTGAACGCACCTGTAGGGCTGTCTTTGCTGTTTATAAAATCCAAACTGATGCTCCATACTTTGGAAATTACAAAGCGATCTGACAATAAGGTTGCTGAGGTGAAATGTTGCTCAGAGAGTACATCCTGCTGCCGAGGCTTTTAATCTCCTCCTGTCTGTGTCAGGTGATTAACAATAAGGAGAGGATGATGCGATGAGGGCACAGATATGAAAACACTCGACTCGGGCACGGTGGAAAAGAAATAAAATAGAAACCGTGGCAGGCCCACATCAAAACGTCATGTTTAATGCGATGGATTATCCAGCTCGGGCAATTTCCACGTCACTGGAGGTTGTTTTTCATGTTGTACAAGATGTAATGGCTTCTTCTGAGGGGAGGAGAACACAAATATCTTCAAGTACTCAGGCTGCGTTCAGACAAAACTGAAACGATGTAAAGGGGAGAGGGAACACATTTAAAAACAGAACATTTTATTTATTAAAGAGTACAAGGGGACCCTTTTTCTTCAAAGTGCTTTGAGTTGTTTTGTGCTGAATCTTGCCAGAACTGTCTCTAAAAGCCGATGAGGTCTTGTAGCAGGAGCAATTTTGGCATGCGACATGTTAAAGGAAACACTGGTAGAAGAACTAAGCGCTACACTTAGAGCCAGCCTGTACTTTTCAAGGGCTTGCAGAAATTAGTTTGAAATGTGATGGACAAGTGGTTGTAGCTGTCTGAATTTCCCGTTTCATGGGCCCATGTTTTGTCACTAGTGTTTCCAGTTTCCCTGGTAACAGTTATGATGCAAAATAATGACTTAAACTGGACCTTGTACAAAAAAAAAAAAACTTTAATTGTCCTCATACTGGCTTTCGCCTCTTTTCACCTTCTGTCAGCCGAACCAAACAGACTCCGCTCCAGCTTTGTTGCCATGCCAAACTAGTATTGTGGTTTTGGTATTATGCAAATGTGTTACTTGGTGACATCACCACATTGCAGAAGAAAAGGCGGGACTTCATGCAAGGCGTTTAAAGCAGTGGTTTTGTGGCTGAGAATAACATGGCGTGGACTTTGTAGACCGCTGACGTGCAAAAAACAATATAACACACTAAAGGAAAGGGAAAAAGCATGAAAGCATAATAGGTCCTCTTTAAGGATACTTAAAGGACTAATCAGTTATGTTATCAGTTATTTTAATCATTTTCCTGATGAGTGACTAATGGTGGAAGTGATTTAACAAGCAAAAACATAAAAGAAATATCTGGTTTCAGCTTTTCAGAGTAGCTGGTGTTTTTTTTATCATTGCAGATTGAATATCTTCAAGGACAATTTGGATACAATAAAATAATTAAATGGATTCTACTTAGCTAGATTCGGCATCATTGTACTGTTCTGGAGTGTTTTCATCTCTCAGTGTGGATGATTCAACTCATCTGAGTTTCTTTCTTTTTAAAGAAAGTTTTTTTTAAAAAAAGGAAAAATATAAGCTGCAGCAGTGGTCAGGTTATTGGGCCAGGCCAGAGGACATGCTGTATTGACATCGACAAAAGATTAACTCGCCAGAAAACAGCCAAACAATCTGTGCATCAATTAGAGTGAGAGCATGAGTGCCTGTTAAGTAGAGACGGCTTAGCGGTTTTGTGCCTGCTGAGCTCAACCACCGAAGCTGCACAATCCCAGCTGCAGCCACAACTTCACGCAAGGTCAGCTGTCAATTCTTCGCTGAATGCTTAATTACTATCTGGGAAACATGTCTCACCTTCACTTAGAACCTGGGTCTCACTTATTTCCACCACCAAATTATGTCCCATCTCATGCATATTTATGAGCTTTGAAATTTGCACAGAAGGGAGACTCTTTGTTTGTTTTTTGACAGTTAGTTTAGAATTAAAGGGAATTAAAACTGCTTAAATGAGGTCGGTTCAAGTCACTACAAAGCAAAAAATGCCAAAATATTTTTATATCATTGTGAATTGGATATTTTGGCTATGGTTGATGGGCATTTTTCTCGGTTTTTGGCCATTTTATAGATGAAAAGTCGACTAAGATTGGTAGATGATAATTAATTGCTGCTCTAAAAATAAAGGTTGCCCAAATCTAAATCAAAACACCAGTATGTTTGGCCAGATTTATATTACTCCTATACCAAAATCCCTGTCTGCTACAATGATCCCATTTACTGAGTAGTAGTTATTGAGTAGGTGGCAGTAACACTGCTACTACCGGTCAGTAGTTTCCCCAGGGGACTCCCATGCTTAAAACTGATGCACTCATGCTCCTTCGTCATGATTCAGATAAAAGCATCCACCAAATGGCGTATGCGATGTGAAAAGCTGCTGCTTTGAGGAACGTGAGCTGTCTTTTTCGTGACCGCTGGCATGTGCGCGGACGCTAACAGGACGGTGTAATCAAGGAGAGGGATGTCGGCCATTGTTATGCATGTGAGATGCCGTCGAGAGAGGCTTGGACTCCTTCCCAGGTTCCATTGCTGTCGTGGCATTTTGGCGGGTCAAGTGACACAACCAGTTTCTGTCACCGAGCACTCTCGGTGTTGGTTCTTCACATATATGCATGTCCCTCATTACTGATGGGACCTAATGCACGGGGCCATCTGTCCTGTTTGAGCCAGTGAGAGTGACTATTACAGCTGTGGAAGGTAATGAAGGTATCATTCACTGGGATATTACAGAGTGACAAAAGCCAAGCCTCGCTACCCTCTGCCGCTAATGGATCCCAGCCATTATTTGCTGAGTAAATCCTCCTCACCATGTTCGTTTCTTCCTCTTGTTCGCTCTTTCTCCTTTCGTCATTTCACCCCTCATTTCCTCTCTCGCTCTCGTTTTCCCTAATTCCCCGTCGCTCCAACTCATCCACCTCCACCTGCTCTCGTCGTCGTGCCTCCCTGCTCTGCCTTTACTTACTGTATGTTTTCTATTCACTCTTCTCCTCCCGCAGTCCCAGTGAAGCAGAGAGAGAGATGTCGCAGAGGAAGATATTCCTGGTCTTCATCGCCATCAGTACTGTCAGTCTTCTGCTGCACCATGGGGGCCACTTGAGCTGGTGAGTAATTGAAACACGCCCACACGCCATGCAAACACATGATATACCCTCTATCTCTCTATAAGTTCATATGGCGCTAATTACTATGAAAATCTATTTCTTTTCAAGTCAAATTAATGGTGGGACTGGCTTATTATAACACTCAGAGATGTGGGGGCTTTGAGTGCAGATGCACTACCAAATTGGTCGAGGGACCAATTATAACTGTAGAGGGATCGTAGATCTTTGACAGCCATGTACTCGTACCCTTTTCTACTTAACATTTTGCTCATAAAACCTTTTCCACATTCTTGTCTTTACCGTCTCCGTTATTGCTCTGCCCTTCGTCTCTGTGCTTTTCACACTGTTTCCACACCTTTAAAATATCTGACCCCCTAGTTCGGTCTGCAAAGAAGACTACATGCTGTAATACTGCAGGAGCATTCAGTGTATGTGCACACAGTATGAGCGTGATTGTACTTTTCTGCAATTTTATATTTGTCTCTTTTGTTATGGTAAATGGTAGTATGAATATTCATCATAAGTAGATTTTGACTACACTGATATTCCTGAAGCTGCATTCAGTTTCATTGCTTATACTGCTTTCAGGAAATAAGAGGATGCAAAGAATCAAAGATTATTACTTTTATAAAGATTACTATTATGCTTTTCTCCTTTTCTTTAGTGTGTTATATATACATTTTGTGCATGTAAAAGCAGTGTTAATCTTGGCAGCTGTTTTAGATTTAGTCTTAATCTTAAGACGAAAATGCTTAGTCACATTTTAGTTATTTTTTTTCTGGACAATTGTTTATTTATTTATTTATTGATATAATGGACATACTTCTGGCTTTACTTTTCTATTATGTATATACTAATTTATTTTATTTGTATTAATACTGTTTTTTAAATCTATTCTTCTTGTCTTTTATTGCGCTATCCACTTGCTGCTGTAATGTGTGAATTTCCCCACTGTGGGACCAATAAAGGAATATCTTATCTTATCTTATCTTTTTAGCCGTCATAGTTTTAGTCTAGTTTTACTTGACGACAACTCAAAACATTTTTCAGTTTTAGTTGCCGAAAAATCATTACTTTTTAATCAACTTTTAGTCAAATGGTTTTCTCGCTTAATTGTTTTAGCTGTTTTTTCTTAGTCCTGTGTCAGTTATCCTTTTTAGTTAAGTCAATCTGTTCTAGTAAAAACCAATATTTTTTTCATTTTAGCCAAATTTATTTTACATATGAGTTTATCTTATAACTATCTGATGGAAAATACAGGTTGAATGATTAAGAATGCAGCTTTGCAGACAGTTACTCTGAGTCCTCCTGACTGTGCTCATTAATGATGCGCCACCAGTCTTTTATGAGTGTTATGAGTCAGTCTGCACTGCCAACATGCAAACGTGTTAATCAACCATATGAACCCGACCGGCAAACCACCAACTTTATGCGTTACAGTAGCACAACTGTCAGGACTGATTGTTATTTATTTTTTAAACTAGACTTTAGTCTCGTCTTATTGCGTCAACAGTATTGCATTACTGTTTGATATTGTCGCCATCTCATCATTGTCTCATCTTAGTCATGGAAAAAAGGTTGTTAATGAACATATTTTGGCATAGTTTTGGTTAATGACATTAAGACTGTGCACAGAAACACTGCTCCTGAACTGCCTGAAATGCCTTGCTTTCCCAAACAAAGCTAGTTAAAGCGGAGCTGGAGCAGAGTGTGAAGAGTTTGGTTCAGTTGACCAATCACAATAGAGTGAGCCAGCTGACCAATCAGAGCAGACTGGGCCTTATACCATCTGTTTCAGAGGATGAAAAGAAGTGCCGTAGCACATGAGAAAAATAAAGTGTTTTTTGATCATTACATCATCAAGTACATAATCGTTCTATTCTGGGATAAACCTAAAATACAATGATGCACCTGAAAATAAGCAGAATTGATCCTCTTAAATGTTAAAGTTTGGTCCTGTTAGGACTTACATACATTTTCAAGATCGCACTCCACATCCAAAACTTTGTATTCGTATGTAGTAGGGCTGAAATCATTATCATGATAAGTATTTTTCCCAGTAACATATGCATACACTTTCACAGTAAGGAAAGAAATATAAATGATAGATCAGAACAATGCACATTTTGAAAACTGATAACACATTATGTTCATCACTCACACTGAAAGAAACATATTATACGCATATATTAC
The DNA here is from genome assembly GCA_947000775.1 of Pterois miles. Taxonomy (NCBI): domain Eukaryota; kingdom Metazoa; phylum Chordata; class Actinopteri; order Perciformes; family Scorpaenidae; genus Pterois; species Pterois miles. The sequence continues at coordinate 1,955,467 of CAMQGK010000008.1, forward strand.
TGATTTATCACCCGGCCATAGTATGCACTACAAACAATGCAGACACACCTCATATTTATCTTGAACTCTCAGTTTCTGATCCTCTAGTGGCTTTATCTTACATCTGCCCTCTTTTCTCTGTCTCCTCTCATTTCAATCTCCCATGTGCACACTGATTTCTACTTGGCTGTTGTTCCTCTATCCTGTCCAACACCTCAGTCTCCTTCATTATCTGCCCAGTGTTCAATTCAGTCTCTAATGTCACCAAATTATTTGGAGTAGCTGCTCCTTTTTTCTGGAGCTAATGGAGCTTCAAATAAATGATTACACTCTTTTTCTCTCCAGGACCATGGAGGCTTTGCACCTCAGTTGTCCTGCCCTTCGTTCCCACCCTGCCCCGGGCCTGAAACCGAAGCACACCAATGTGGCCTTCCTCAAGACCCACAAGACGGCCAGCAGCACCATGCAGAACTTGCTTTTTCGCTTTGCGGAACGCAACAACCTCACGGTGGCATTGCCCGTGCAGGCCTGCGGCCACCAGTTCTGCTACCCACGTTCCTTCACTTCTCAATTTGTCCACCCGCACACGCTACCGCCAGACATCATCACCAGCCACCTGCGCTTCAACAAGGCAGAGCTGCGGCGCCTGATGCCCAACAACACAGTGTATATCACGATCCTAAGAGAGCCGGGCTCCATGTTTGAATCCTTGTTCAGTTACTACAACCAGTACTGTCAGAGCTTCAAGAGGGTCCCCAACGGCTCCCTTGAGGTGTTTCTTGAGGAGCCCTGGCGCTACTACCGACCCGAAGAGAAGGACTCCATGTATGCACATAACACCTTGACCTTCGACTTGGGCGGAGACAAGGATCGCCCAGCAACAGATGTGGCGTATGCACGGGCCTTTGTGGCTGAGGTGGAGCGAGTTTTCTCCCTGGTGATGATTTCCGAGTACTTTGACGAGTCGCTGGTTCTCCTTCGCCATCTCCTCTCTTGGGACCTGGATGACATTCTGTACGTTAAACTCAACATGCGGACATCAAGCTCAAAACGGAGCCTGACACCAGGCCTTTCTTCAAAGATCCGTGCCTGGAATTCATTAGATGCACGTCTTTACGACTACTTCAACGCCTCCTTATGGCGCCAATTGTCAGCTCTGGGTCCAGCCTGTGTAGCGAGGGAGGTGCGGCTCCTTCGGCGAGCCCAAGAAAGGTTAATGAAAAGCTGCTTCAGTGGGCGGATGCCGCTTCTCAGATCAGCTGCGCAAATTAAAAACAAGGATCTCCGTCCCTGGCAGCCTAGTGGAAAAGTCGACATTGTGGGCTACGACCTCCCAGTGAATCTTAGCCGTGGGTTCTCGAGCCAGGCTCAGGAGCTCTGCCTCAAGCTCATCATGCCAGAGGTCCAGTACACACGGGTGCTCCTGCGTTCCCAATCGCTGCGTTACCGCCGAAGATACCAGCTCCGGCTGCCACAGCAGTCGCATCCCCTCCAACAGCCCATACGCACAACCCTGCCTCGGCATCCTCAAGTGCAACGCAGCCAAATGCCCCCTGCAGTCCCAGGCCCTGCATCAGGGACAGGGTCCACCTCCACCTCAAAGCCTGTGGCAGGAACTCAAGGTCGGACCACAAAGTTAGCGCCTAAATCCTCACAGACTGAAAAATAAGAGACTGGAATATAATCTGAGCGCCCAACAGACTGCAGTCCTACCCTGACCGTTGGGACAATGGTGCTTGGTTGGTGTGGTGTTGATAAAAAGAAGTCAACAAGGGTGTCCTTGGGAAAAAAGTCTGGGTTGTTCTTGAATCAATGTCTCTCCTGTCCCTTCTAGACAGAGTTTGGGGTGAAACTAAATGATCGAAAAAGGCAGGTTAGACATATCTGGAGCTGAACTTGAATCTCTCCCCTCTCTGGTCTGTGAAACAGCATCAGGGTTGGCAGACACAAGAGTGGGAGAAATATACACCGGGACTGGGCTCAGTTGCATGCCTCTGCACACTCGGCAACAGCGGATGGGAGAGGGTTTTAGGTGAAAGTGGTTCTTTGAAGCAAATCTGTTATGTGCGACTGGGACTCAATGGGGAAGTGGCGATATCGGGCCTATTGTGAGGCACAGAGTAGGCATTGTGTGTATCATACTGGTATAGTATCATGTTACTTGCTTTCATTCCCTGTTTCTCGAGCCCTCTCTGTGGCTCTCTCTCCCTAATATATGCCACTTAAAGTCCTTGAGAGAGACATAATGACATAAAGGGATCAGCTGTCAGGCGTCCAAAGAGTCTCCTAAGAGTCCAGACAGACATTGAGATCACCTCCAACCATTAATACAACAGCACAATCAACTTCTCTTCTTCTTCTGCTGCTGCTCTTACAAACTCTAGAGCCTAAAGCAATGGAAGGAAGGGGGTTAAAAAGCCAGACAGATAAAGAGAGAGACCTTAAACCGAGCCTAAAGACTGGATGCTCAGTTTGGCCACCCATTATCGCTATGACTCACACAGAGACAGAACACAAATCAAGCCTGTGTCTCTTCAGCTTTCAACCTCTTTGGCTTCTTCCTCTCCATCCTCCACCCCCTCATCCTTGCTGCTACCCACTGATTACGCTCTCAACCCAAAGAGCAGTGCCGACATGTTTTCTTCAACCCCGGTTCACCTCTGATCGCAGTCTCCCTCAGACCACCAGCCGAGAGCGTGCATCGTAGAGATTTTCTAGCTTTCTGGACATTGGGGTTTTGTTTTGTAATCTTATTGCAATAAGATTGTCTATACAAAAGGCATGGATTTAATAACCTACCAGCAACCCCACACCGCATACACTGGCACAAACAAAAATGTAAAACTTGGACAAAGACTTGAGGCCTTTGTCCAAGTGCGGGTTGCAGTGTTTGAATATTTAATCGTCTCCTCTCGCGGCCCTCCTATGGCCCACGTTCTTGGGTTACACGGCCGTACATTTTCATTAGGAATACAAGGACCAGGCGAAAGCGGCTCATTCTGCACTTGGGAAATGCGGGAGGACAAAGCGAGAGCATCGGTGTGGGATGCTCGTTATGCTGGTGGGCCGGCTGGTTTGGCTGTGATCTTAAAATGTCATCACTTACCTCAGCTGTGATCCATTTTTAATCCATTCTGCTCATATTTAATGTGTCATTTATGTTCTTTTATTCCTCCAGTGATCAGCAGGACACTGCTAAGTAACTGGGGGTAGGAGGAAGGATGTGTGTGTATTTGTGTGAGTGTGTGTGAACCAGGAAGCAGCTCTCTCTGCTTCATGTTGTATTTTTTTCCTGAAGGCCAGCCATGTTGGCATGGCAACAAAAGGAAATAATGTGTGTGAGATTTACTGAAACGATGTATTATTTATTATCGGGATTTAAAGAGTCCTTTTACTGTATTTTTAACTGTTATTTTTCATGAATCACTGGATGAATTCCCTCATATGTTCAGCATACCACTGAGGTGGAACAAGGCATGTGGAAATGATATAAAACATTTATTCTATCCATGTTCTACATAATGCAAAACTACAACGACCACTTCTGAAAACTGCACACTGAAACAAGTGTCGTCGCTTTGAAATGAAGCTTTCATTCTGCAGTGCTTAAGTGCTCAACCACACAAAGCTTTTGTGGTGTGTCTGTTGCACTGTAGGTTACAATAATGAAAAACACACAAACCGCCGCTGCTCTGACAGGAATAAAAAGTGGAGCGGGCGGAAAACAGACATGAGTCGAGGATAAACAGTTTTATGAAGTGGCTGTGAATATTTTAATTCAAAGTGTGCTTATTCGAAAGTACCGGGGAACCTCAGCTTTGAAAGCATGAGATGCACAGCAGTTTTTATTTATTTAGATGCTTTTGAAATGTGTTCAGATATGTTTGATATTTCTTCTAGGTACAAACACTGCAAAAACTCACTTTAAAGGATAAGGCTGGTGTTTTTCTGCATTTTTTCTTAGTTAACAAACCCTCTCTGACAACTTTCCCACCCTGTCTGTGGCACAGACATTGGTAAAAAGGTTATAAATATATGGATTTATCCTTTAAAAAAGCTCAGTAATTCTGAGCACTGTCGTTTTAGCAGCTTTCACTCTAACAGAAGAAATGGTGCTTTTGTTGGGGACTATTTTCAGCTGTGGATGAATACACATTTAATAGTGACTATTTCTAGCAGCAGGACGGTGTATGTAGGATTCAAAATAAACTACAGTGCCCTTGTTTGTCAGGATGATGGAACATGTCACTCGCTGCACCAGCCTGAAGCAATGATGTGTTTTTAACAAGCAGCAACTTACGTTACTGAGCAGTGAAACAAACACAGACGTGCCAAAATCTGCAGTTTCTTGAATGGGTTAAAACCAACTTTACAGCAGAAATAATCACGTTTACATCCCGGTACAAAAACGGGTTTGGTCTCTATAGTGTACTGGGGGTGAATTTTTATGTCACTCACCTGTTTAAATTATATTTTGGCTTAAAGGTGGGCATAATGAGGGCGTGGCTGATGACGACAGTCGGAGCCACAGCTCTTCAGAGACCTATAGGACAACGTCACAGTCACTACGTCCATATTTTATACAGTCTATGGTTTTTAAAAGGTTTTTGGGGGACGTTGGGATCAATTCATTCACTGTTTTTGGTTGTTTCATGGGATTTGTTGACAATAGAATAAATTTAAAATAACACCAGCCTTGTACATGAAATCATTTTGCTGATGATCCTAAACTATATTTTGATTAGTACATGTAAAAGAAAGCATTTTAGCTTTGAATGAAACTCCTGAAATGCTTCAACCTGCTGCTGTAAAATAAAAAGAAAACAGGATTTATGTGTTTGTCACTAATTAACGGAGACCCAAAGTGTTATATTGTTCAACTAACTTATTTCATTTCATTTTGTACACTTTGGGTCTCCATAAGCAATGGCACAAAACTTGACTTTTGAGCTTAAGGTGGCGTTCAGGTACTGTCGTTAAATTCCTGTGCTATAATAAACTGTCTGCCAACAGCAAATAAACTAAAAAGTACGATCAAAATGGGTATTTGAAAATGCGTTTCCTCCCATGTCTGTGTCTGACTGGAAGCAAAATGAAGAATATGTTTTTTATTTCCCCTGAAGTGTTCATTTATGATCTATCGCTCCCTGACTGAGACGCTCTAAGTGCTGTTGTGATTGTACAAGTCGTTCGTCCGGTTGTTCTGCTTCTTGTGGGAGAGTTTTAGTAATGGTCGTGCTGTCGTGTCTAAAGTGTCGGCTATTCTTCTTCTGAAAATGCCAGCAGGGTTTGTGAATAACAGCACGCTAAAATCTCATCTTAACATTACTTGCCCCTTCGTTTTGTTTAGATAAATGTCACAAAGCTGTTGTTTTTTTTAAATTTCCGTTTTACTAGAAAATGACATTTTTGTCTCTGCTGAGCCTTTATGTTGCAAGGAAGTAAAAGAGAGCGTTCATTGACATTGGGTGAAAGTGGCAATGATTCTCTGACTATTTTGTTCATCTTTTATTTCCATCCTCTGATTATGGACTAATTTGTGAACTGTGAAGAGGTTTTTTCCCATTTCGGTGATTGTTAGGAAGAGTTCGGGTGGGTGACGGGGCTCTGAACAAACGGCTAATGACAATCAGAGCTAGGGGCCCCAAAGTTTTGAAGTGATGGAGGGTGAACGTGACGAATAAAGTTTGAATGATTTCAATTCATCTGCGAGTAGACACGTTTTTTTTCTCCGCCATACATGTCTCTCCTCAATGCAGATTTATTCAGATATGCGCTGACTTGAATTATTCAGAATATTAGAGCAATGCACACACACGCGCTCTTCATCAGCGGCGATACATAACACACAGCGACAGTTGCTCAATTAAGATTCAGATTGTAAATGGTTTCTATTTCCCTGAAGACCAAAACCAGACTTTTCAGCCTGCAATCAGTCGTTTGAAATTACCTCCATCCAGCAGCCAGCCTAAATGAATGAACAAATTGCTTCTCACAGGGACAAAAACAAAATGCAAAGCAGTGTGTTTGATATGACTGTGATTGAAGCAATCAGGACGCTGTCTCCCACTCTGTCTGTCATTATGGCCTGCTGTCGCCATGGCGGCGGCCTGCTATGGGGTGGCCCTCTGGACCAGCTGCCTTGGCACCTTTTTCTGTTTTTCCTCTCACATTTTTGCTGCTTATTTTTCTAGTTCTAATCATAAGCATCAGTACAGTAACTGATAATAACACAAAGACAACATAATAAAACTAGAAAAGCACTCGGAGAGCGCAGACCTCCGCCAAGCACCATAGTTTCCCCCCTGGCGGTTTCTTCTGGATCTGTCTCCTCAAGTATTAAAGCTAGATCAAATTCGTTGACATACTTCAGACATACTCCGCTTGTTAGAAATCTCTACCTCTAATATTAAATGCACAGTAGGCCAAAATGTAAGAGTACCAGAGTATAGGTACCAGAGATATTGAGAAACAATTTTTTGGGTCCCATTTACCCCAATGTTAATGAAAATTTCAAAGTGATCCAGAATCCAGGATTTCTTCCGGATCACCCCCAAAATTAAATCAGTTCTTCCTTTTCACATTTTCGACACACCCTGAAAATTTCATCAAAATCCGTGTATAAGTTTTTGAGTTATTTTGAACACAGACAAACAAACAGACAGATAAACGCCGGCAAAAACATAACCTCCTTGGCGGAGGTAATAACAAGAAGAGAAAGACGACACTTTAAGTTAAATTTATTTTATTTCCTGTTTCTCCTGAAACAAACTCGTTTCTGCGTATAGACACTTTTAGCAACATTACATGGTAGATACTAAACTCCACACCAATATCTCAACTCTCCTGAACATCTCTGACGTGAAATTCACAGGTAAATGTAAATCATTGTTTGTTTTTTTGTGCACAGCAATGCACGCAGTGAAATTTAGCCTCTGCATTTAACCTGTTTCGGGGGTCCTACCAGTCCACAGCCAATACTTGGTCTATAGGGGGACTTGAACCGGAAACCCTGTGTCTCCCGAGCCAAGTCCCTACAAACTGAGCTACTGCTGCCTGTATATACATAAGAATATATATAAATTTTGGAACTTGACAATTATTGACAATGAATTTGTATTTTATCAATCATTTCATTGTAGAATTTTTAGACCTGTTAGTGCCGTGGCTCTGGGGAGGGCAGTGTAGCTCTGTCTGGCACTTGCATGTATGAAGAAGAAGAAGAAGAAGAAGATCTACCTTTATTAGTCCCACAGTGGGGAAATTCAATTTACACTCTGTTTAACTTATACATGGTACATGCACACAAACACACACACACATGCAGTAATGGAGAGGTGTCAGAGTGATGGGGCTGCTCCAGACAAGCGCCCTGAGCAGTTGGGGGTTTGGTGCCTTGCTCAGGGGCACCTCGGCAGTGCCCAAGAGGTAAACCCTCCGGTTCCCAAGCCAACTCCCTACAGACTGAGCTACTGCCGCCCCCACATGCATGCATGGCTGCAAGTGACGTCACACCGTCAACCCTTCTCAGCGGTTCCGTGCAGCAGGTTTTTGTCTGTCCATGCCAAGCCCCCAGATAAAGTGTGCCGGGCTTTGAAGCAAAATATTTTTAGAATAAAGTCCTAATATTACGAGAATAAACTTAATGAGAAAAATTGGATTTCCAATTTCCAATTTCCAAAAGAGGCAATTTCCCCCGGGTCCTTGTGGCTCTTTCTTCGGACTAAACGCAGTTTCTTGCACAATCTTTTCAAGGTCCTGATACTGATGCTAAAGTATTTTGTTATTTGTGAAACCTAAAAATAATAAACTTCACAAGATGCTCCACATTCCTCATTTTCACACAGGTGGCAGGCTGCTCTATTTCCCCTCTAAAACCACACGTAAATCTTACAACTTTATTCTCATAATATTCCGACTTTTTTCCTCGTAAAGTTATGACTTTGTTCTCGTAATATTACGAGAATATTGCTCTTGCGTTGACGTAAGGGAGGCCGAGGCTGAAGCGAGGGCTGGAGGGCAGAGTTAAAGAAAACGCTACTGTGCCTGTTCTGTGGGCCTAATGGTACTTTATAACTCTGCAGTCCAGGCGTTTTTGCTTCATGCACCACTGAGCAACTCTCATAGGAACGAACGGGCGGCCGCCTACAATGCTGTATCCAGTTCTCTTTATACATATTCCCATGCATATCCACATTTTTTAACTACACAGATTCAGATAAACAGAGAAATGATTCCACTTTAGCTCACGTCCATGTGACCATCCTTGCAAAAAGTATAACCAGTAGTTTTGTGGTGTGGACAGTTGCAAGGTGCTGTCCACTCTACATCACATGAATGTAGCATTCGAGCAAAAGCAAAGCCTCCCTGCACAGAAAACAGCTAATAAGATTGTTAGAGAGAATAATAGGGTGGGCAACAAAATGGCCACTCAATGGGATATCAGGCTACATGCACTCACAGGATCACATTGAACTCCCTAATAACACATAAACACACTACTGTGCATCAAGCACTCAAATGCATTAAATCTCTTATTAAAGTATAAATAGGCTTTTAAACATGCACATAAGGGCCTGTCAGATACAAACAAACAAATTCCCTGGAGATGCAAAACCAGAACGAGAACTCAAACACAAACAAAGCAACGAACACACCACTGCAGCGGATTTCATCAATTCCATGACCATGTATTAATGTGTTGTGAACATGCTGTTCTTTGCAGCAATTTAGAGGATTATTTGTTTGATCGTGCCCAAGTGGAACTCTGGGTAAATTGCCATAGCTTCACTCAAATGCTTTGCCTTGATTGCGCCGTGATTGGGCCTAAAATGTCAAGCACCTTTTCATCATCACGGAGAAAGTGCGTTTCCAGCTGTTGTGTATTCCAGCTCTATGACTCACGTAGCACTGGGGTTAGATATGTTAACACTTCAACACCAGGTCTAACAGCCACGGAGTGAATTTGACCTCTGAATGACTTCTGAGACGCTAAACGCAGTTATAACAAAGTTTAAAAGAAAATGAAACTTTTAGTTTGGATTGTTGATGTGTTGCCTTTGGACTAAATCTGCCTCTAGATTCAATTTTTGTCAAGGACATCACTCGTTTCTTGAAATACCAGCTCCTTTTTATTCTCAGCTTGTCATGGATGCTTCGTCATGATGCATCACTTCATTTTAGTCAACAAAACTACTACCAAGTAGTTCTGTAGCTAATGTACGTACATGACATAAATTACTTTATTAACGTATCCTCATACAGCGCTTTGTTTGACATCTTACAAAAGGTTAATCCAGATTTTTTATGCCTTTTATCACAAATGTCCAGCAACATATCAATTTCATCCATCCATCCATCGTCAACCGCTTATCCCGTTAGGGGTCGCGGGGGGGCTGGAGCCGATCCCAGCTGGCATAGGGCGAAGGCGGGGTACACCCTGGACAGGTCGCCAGTCCATCGCAGGGCACATAGAGACAACATAGAGACAGACAACCATTCACGCTCACATTCACACCTACGGGCAATTTAGAGTCATCAGTTAACCTAAACAGCATGTCTTTGGACGGTGGGAGGAAGCCGGAGTACCCGGAGAGCTTACACGGGGAGAACATGCAAACTCCACACAGAAGAGCCGCAAGCTGGAATCGAACCTACGACCCTCTTGCTGTGAGGCGACAGCGCTAACCACTACACCACCGTGCAGCCCGTATATCAATTTCTTTTCAAAATAAACTTTCTGTCAGATTAGGTTCAGGCAACAAAACTACTTCTAGTCTGGCATGATTATGTGGATTAAATACAAAATTATTTCCTGGGATATACAGTACACAAATTATAGTGCATTACTTTTTGTAGGTATAGATATGAACGGTGTACGAGAACAACCTGCACTTTTTTACTTGGATTCCCCTTTATGTGACTTACTTTTAGGCAACTTACTTAAGGTTTAGTAAAAGGTCGTGGTTTGGGTTAAAATACTGTAAGTTTTACTGTTTACTGTAAGACATGATTTAAGTAGTTTATGTAACATACTTAACTTAAAATAAGTCAGTGCAGACTTTTGGCTTCACATGGAATATAAACAGTGGTCTCCTGGGTGAAAGTCCTGTTTGTTGCAACGTATCCTCATACAACAGTTCGTATGACATTTTATGAAAAATGATTCCTCATTTTTTTGTGTTTTCCTACGAATATCTGTGTCAGTTTACACTTTACATGCATACAATCTTTTCAAAATAAACTTTTTATAAAATAAATTGTCCTCACAGGAAACAATTTGGTTAGGTTTAGGCAATAAAACTACTCAGTACAGGAAAAGATTGTAGTTAAAAATAAACAGAACTGATGTAAATTAAGTACAGAAGTTTTGAGACGAATAAATCAAAGTTGACTCATTGCACCTACATAATTAATTCAGTTTTGTCTTGTGTTGCAACAAAGACAATCACACATTGCAAAAAAAAAAAATACACGAACTTGGTGTGCAAAGGCCTTACAAAATAACTCAAAACACACGATCAATCTCATAAACTGAAATCAAACCAGACCTAAGGTGTCTCTCAGTGATGTCATGTGTCATTTCGTAATATTTTAGTTTCTACCTGTTGCCAGCCACTGCTTTAACACCAGCAGGAGGATGCTCTCCAGCTCTTTCATTAGGCTGTGTCGGCGACGGATGTTGCGGGCTAAATGTAGCCCAGCTTTGTGAGTCACGGAGAGCAAGGAGGCACAACGGCAGCACCAAGGTTTCGATGTATTTCTGCCTTTTGTGAGTCAGAGCATGTTGGAACAATATAGGAGCGCAGGAGGCTGGCTGGGTGGGCTGTTAGAGCAGCTTATCCCTGATAATGTGCACTCATCCCGCTCCGCTGGGCTCAGAGGTGCCACAATGACATCGGATCTATCATTTGTTCTTGCTTTCCCCCTCTTGTCTACAGAGGAAGAATTTATAGCTTTACATGTGATTCTCTGAGGCAGAAATTATATAACTGACTGAGTTAAAGTATGGAAGTTAAGGAAAAGGCAAGGGGAGGTAGCTCAACTTTTTAGCTAATACTAATGACTTCAGCCAACTTCAGTGAACATTTTCACCACAATTTAGATTATTACTCCTGTTTCTAGGGCAACTAACAATTATTTTCATTGTCAATTAATCTGTCAATTATTTTCTTGATTAATCGATTAGCTGTTTGGTCTACAAAATGTCAGAAAATGGTGAAAAATGAGTGTTTCCCAAAGCCCAAGACAAAATGGTTTTGTCACCAGCTCAAAGATATTCCATTTACTGTCATAATAAAGAAACTAGAAAATATTCACATTTAAGAAAATGTAGACTTTTTCTCATTAAAAGATTACTCAAATTGATTCATCGATTATGTAAATAGTTGGCAATGAAATCAATTGTTCACAACTAATAAATTGACCTGTATCCTTAAAGTTTTAAAAAGGCTCAAATGTCTGACATCCAACCATGTGCTGCAGAAAGAAACAAGTGTGCAATTATGTGTATTTTCTCAATCCAACATACCCTAAACATAACCTTTAATTGGCCTAGCTTTCATTGTTCTCAATCATAGATTAAATCTCAGTCTTTGTCAGTAAGATGGTGTTGACTCATGAGCACGTCCCTGAGATGGAAGAGGTGAGATAAAAGCAAGGTTTACTTGTCCAAACAGAAAAAGAAAAGGCTGAGGACAGCAACAGATTGGGCAATCGTGTTTCAAACACGATAAGCATGTGGGAAAAAGAAGAAAGAACAACAAGAAAGCAATGCAACTTGGATGTCATGACCAACATTTTGGCCAGAAACAATGGTTTAAAGACTTGTATATATGCTGCGAAGCTGATGAGGGATTTGGTGACAGGTGTGCAGGTGGATGTGACACTAATCGAGTCAGGCTGTAGCTGTGATTAGGACTACAGCCCATAGGATGATGTAGCTGTTGCCTTCTCTATGATTGTGGCTGTGCATCAGTTATTATGATTATGGCTGTGACACATTAGTTCATAATGGGTGTAACGCTAACTTCAAGCCGGGGTTGTACAGGTGCACATCATGGCGTTGTGCTGAAGCTACTCCCGTGTGGCTTCTTGGTTAATGTTAATAGGAGCAGTAAAGAGTACTCAGAGTACAGCCACTGCTGTCATGGCATCATAGATTCAACCACAAATGTTGTCCAAGCAATAACCATATCAACACTCTCGTCCTTTTGAAAGGAGTAATGAGCAATAAATGTAAGGTGTCGCATCATCTCTCCTCTCGGTACCATCTGCAGAGCATTTCCCTAAACTGGCAGTGTAGTCTAACTGGACTGGACCAACACACTAACAGGGGGATGCAAAACTACTGTGAAGGAACACAAAACTTCCCACTGGGTGACCCTTCAGGGGATCTGCAGATATAGAAAGAAAGACATTCGGCAATGTTGGAGTTGTGTATTAACCCTCTGAGACCCACGATAAACCAGTTTTTGTCTCTTTTAGGGGGCACAGGGGGTCTTTAGGGGGAGATAACAGGTCAAAAGTAGATGTCACATAGAAGTGGTGTACATCATCTGAAAGCTGGGAACCTGAAAATGAATGACGAGATGCAGCTCAGCACTGTGTCAAGTAATAAACATAAATTAATAAAATAATTATTAATTGTGAACATCTATAAGGGCTTAGAACATTGTGATAGAAGTATATGACAGTCATCCTCATGCTCACTTGTGTCTCATAAGTTGTTACAGCAATGTTTGGGTTGATACCAGTTGTTACACAGATTTTAACCTTTTTTTTTTTTACTCAAGAATCGATAGAAATGATCAATAATCCCTCCAAAATACCACAGTAATACACCAAGACCTTGAGGAACACCATAGAAAAAGCCATGCAGTGATTTGGTATTTTAACACTTTGAGATTCATGCAAGAATTGCATTTTTTGGTGACTGGATGGTGATCCTTTCTGTCATGTAAACTGCTCAAAAACCCTTTATTTTCAACCTAGCTAGAAAAGCCATCCATCCTCTGAACGCTCCAGGTCTCTAGTTTGTGGCTGTAAAGTTTCATGAGGCTCTGATTATCCCAGAGGTCACCACAGCTCATTTTATACAGTGAGGTCAAATTTGAAGATTTGAAGAAATTTGGTCTTCTTGATCCAGTGAAATGGCTGCTATAGGGACGAACAGCATCACACATGGATACAGTTTGGCGCACTGGATCTATAAGAGTCTCAGCTTTACAGTGATACCCATGTTATGTAAGACTGTTTAAGGACCCCATTACGCAAAAATATTCAAACACATTTTAGAATAGGCGAAAATATGTTATACTGCATTCAAAAAACTGCATGTGATAATCATAAAGTGGGCATGTCTGTAAAGGGGAGACTCGTGGGTACCCATAGAAACAATTTTCATTCACATATCTTCAGGTCAGCAGTCAAAGGGCACCTTTGAAAATGCCAATTTTTCCTTGCCTCTGGGGGATAAAAATGTTGTAATTACTTTGATTTGGATAGCTAACAAAATGTTTTAGAGGATTGTTAAATATGACCGTTCTTCAGTTGTTGGTAAAACATCCAAGCAGTCAGTTTGAAAAACTAATCTGTCTTGTCCAGATTTCTGCTTCCCAACCTCACTGTAGAATGCTGCCTTTGAAATATTTCGCTTTATTACATTTAGAAAATAGTACAGCATTTTGAGTTTAAACTGGTTCATCACGCGGTACAGAGGTATCAGTAAGGGACCTGATGTACTGCAATGTACTTTTTCTAAATGTAATAAAAGAAAAAAAAATATATAGAGTATTCTAGAGTGTTGCAAGCACAGATGTATGACGAGAACTGGATACAGGGCTCAGGGCTCCCTTTCGTTCCTACGAGAGTGGCTCAGCGGTGCATGAAGCAAATATGGCTCGACTGCCGAGTGATAAAGTACCCGGATCATCCAGCAATCTTCTGCATCCATTGGGTCCCTAGAGCACTGTAGCGTTTCCTTTAACGCCGCCTCCCAGCCCTCGCTGCAGCCGCAGCCTAGGGCTCATTTGCATGAATGGAAGAAAGAATTAACTCCGGATTTGGCTATTAACATAGGACCTAACGATCTAAATAAGGGCTATTAAAGTGTTCGACTCCATCTGTGTTTCAAAGTTTATGAATCTCTCAAATGTTTATGACACCATGCAGAGTTATTTCTCCAGAGCTGCCCGGAAAAATGTTTGCAAAACTAAAAGTTTAACCTAATGTAATCTTTTCCCCCCATTAACATGATCTTTTCACCATTGTGCCCTCACTGTCTCTGGATGTAATGCAGCCTTTCACAGAGAGAGATGTGGACAGATGAATGAGTGAAGTGATGGAGTAATGAGAGGATCTGGGATTAGAGGAAAGCCTGACTCAGACTTCTGTCAGCTCTGATCACGCACAGCAGACGGCCGGGACTGTGATCAAGTTTTAGCCGCAGGGACAGACGGATGGACAGCCATCAGCCATTTTGTTGTTGTTGTTGTTTCTGTTCACATAAGCCAGTAAGGGGATGGAGGTTAGGTCTTATTTTTGTGAACGACTTAATTAGTCCCCGTCCCTCCCTTTCTAGTGTGCGGGTTTGGGATGTGGAGGCATGCCTAAGGGGGAAAGAGACAATGTAAATCAGCTTTGCATAAACATGAAATAAACTAATACTTCAGCACAGGCACAAACTCGTAAAGCCGTCGAAGGGAAAACACGGCTTCCTGCATACGCGTGCTTTGACTTGCAAAGTGACACGAAAAGACCTGCAGAGCCACATACGCCTTCATTATACAACATCACAGGGGTGTCTGTGGCCAACAGGCTGGAAACGATATAGAGAGGAAGCCTGACGGGAGTGAGGATGAGGAGGGGAGCTGCTGGAGCTAAATTTTGACCTCCTCTGGAGGTGATACTCAATTCAGCTTAAAGGTACTTTCAGGCAACTTCCAATCTTCAAACAAATGTGTCGTCACAGGAACACACGGACATAGTGTATATAGTACAATAACCTCCATTTACTTCTGCATCCGCCCATCTATTTCAAGTTTTTGATTCTATTTCCAAAAAGGTCCCAACATTGTCCTCTAAAAGGATCAAGAACCACAAATAGCAAAGCAAACAGCACAGAGGCACTGGAAGGCTTTTTTGAAACCACCAACCGTGTTATGCGCTTGAGTTTATGGTGGAAACACAGGGAGCTCTATTTCATCAAAGCTTTCCAAGTTGTAAAGGGTTAAAAAAAAAAAAAAAAAAAACGATGAAAATGGAGGAAATTGATGCTTATGGATGACGAGTTACGGGGAAACACACATTAAACTAGAAAAGCACTCGGAGAGCGCAGACCTCCACCAAGCACCATAGTTTCCCCCCTGCCGGTTTCTTCTGGATCTGGCTCCTCAAGTATTAAAGCTAGATCAAATTCGTTGACATACTTCAGATACTGAATTGTCTCAGCTACACGATGCTGCTGTTAGAAATCTCTACCTCTAATATTAAATGCACAGTAGGCCAAAATGTAAGAGCACCCCCATATTTTATATAAATTGCTATAAAATCTGCCATCTGGATCAGATTGAATTTGATAGAAGTACACATTGTAAATCCCTGAGTCAAGTTTCATGAGCTTTGGGCAACAATTACCAGAGATATTGAGAAACAATTTTTTGGGTCCCATTTACCCCAATGTTAACGAAAATTTCAAAGTGATCCAGAAGCCAGGATTTTTCCAGATCACCCCCAAAATTAAATCAGTTCTTCCTTTTCACATTTTGGACACACCCTGAAAATTTCATCAAAATCCGTCCATAAGTTTTTGAGTTTGAGCTTGAACACAGACAAACAAACAGATAAACGCTGGCAAAAACATAACCTCCTTGGCGGAGGTAAAAATCCTGCGTTGTGTGCCAGATGCCGCTGCTTATTGCTGATCACAGCCCCCCCCCACTGTGAACAGCACACACATCCTCTCCTTTTTCACCCACTTTGAATGTCAGCCGATTGAATGAACGTTATTAGCCTCATAGATATGGATTAGAAGGGGCCTGCTGCACTTTCCAGTAGGTTCAGAAGGCCATTACCTAGTCACACAGATCACCGATACAAATACAAGAAGATGATGCCAACCTCTAGTAATTATGATGGGAGCAAAGGAGGAAGTTAGGTGACGTATCGTAAAGAGTGACAAAATCTGCATGTGCACAGTACTACAGGACACGCCTACTACATTTTCTCGAAACGTCCGCAGTGTGGTTAGGTTTAGGGACAAAAATACTTAGGTTCAGGAAAAGATCATGAATCGGGTTCAAATAAACGCATTAATCCCAGAAGTTATCTCTGGGGGCGTGTAATGTAGTGAAGTGGGCGTGGTGAACACCGGTCACCTGGTTGAAAATCGTCTTTGCGTTTGTTTGACCCATCCACCCTTCCTGCCCGCCCTGAGTGGACCTCGCACGCTATTAATACTACGCCACTCGCTCGCTTCGGGTGGGTTTACACTGGAGTTAGGCGAAAGCCCAGTTCATCACATACTGCTGCTAAAGGGTCCCTCCGTGCATCGGTTTCCGATGCCGAGGGGAGTTGGGAGTGAGAACGGGCCGGTCGTGGTAGGAAAAAAATATTGCGACCAATGATGTCATTTTGCATAAAAATTAGTCATGTGCTTCCATTCGGGATAACAGGGTTGTCGGGGCATTTTTCAGACTATTGGAGTTTCGGAATAATGGGATATTGGAACAATGGCGCCAGATCCGAAGCATTTAAACGGTAGTGATAACCACTGAAAATGCCCATTCAATCAACTGATAAGATTCGAATTGGGTGCCTTGTTAACTCTATAGATGAAGACACTTTGATGCAGCCATTGCATCCCACATTAACACATATTATATTCCAGAAAACACATAGTCACGCATTGAAAAACCGCAACCCGCCGCTTGTGTCGTCTTGCAGAGGCTGAATAGACTGCAGACCCCACGCCTCCACCCACGGCCCTGTTGTTTACTAAGACTCCCATGACCGCGGTTCAAAGCGCGCCTCATACTTCCCTCCGCAGTGCACCACGCTCTGACCCCGTGCCCACACAGGAGCTGTGATCTAAAATAAAACAAACAAATGCTTTGTTCTCTGCAGAGCGAAGCCTGCTCGATATCGAGAAAGAGAGAGAGGGAAAAGAGTGGAAACCTCTGAGGGAAATGTGTGTTTCTTTTGGAGACGCATGCGGCGAGGAGGGGGGGGGGGCAGTGTCAGAGACTCAAATGCTTGGCAAATGTGTTTGCATGCTGATGAAATCAGTGAGTCTATACGGTGTGTATTTCCGAAGGCACACTATATACGACTATAAGACTTCCAGAGATCTTTCATCCCCTCTGAAATCAGACTCTTCAATGATCATGTGCAATAAATCACATGTGCCTTTCAGGTCACGACGTGAGGCGTGTCAAACTGTCCACACTGCAATAGAGTTTGTGCATTTCCAATAAATCACCACATCTCTGTGCAATTATCCGCCCATTCTGTGCAATATCTATGCTTTTTCTATATATAATCATATATAATCTTGTATAAAACATATTTATATATCACATATTTTTATGTATACTTGGGTGTGTTATGTAACTGTGCTGCTTCTGTGAATGTTCTCATTCATCCAGGTTATATTCATACTGGGGAACAATTGAATCGAAGGCAACTGGACTTAGATTTGTCTCCGAGGACGTTTCGCCCCTTATCCAAGTGGCTTCATCAGTTCGTAACATAACAGTCTGACTAGAGACTAGTGGGGACTAGTCAGAGTGTCGCGTTACGAACTGATGAAGCCACCTGGATAAGGGGCGAAACGTCTTCAGAGACAAATTTAAGTCCAATTGCCTTCGATTCGACTGTGCTGCTGTAACAACTGAATTTCCCCCACTGTGGGATTAATAACGGACTATTCTTCTATTCTATTCTATACATTCCTGCACTGTATCTGTCTTTATGTGCATCCGTGTCTGAGTTCGTCTACTGAGCTGTCAGGTTTGTGCCTTTATCATTGGCTGGTTGTGGAAACACCATCATTAACATTCATCAGCTCCAAAACATCAAGCAAGAAGGCGAGACCACGTACGGCTGCAAACTGTGAGTGTGTAGGTGTGCAGAGCTACAAAGAGCATAAGAAATACCGCAGACACAAGATGGGAAGAGAACTTCATTTCAGTCGTGTAAAGCACAGACAGAAAGATTGTTTGTGGCATGTGATTTGCCACGCTGTTGATAAATTAGATGGCATTTAATGTAAAATTGACAGTATAGCAGATGAAAGTTTAATTAAAGAGACGGCAACAAAAAGACAAACAGTCCAGAGTTGGTCTGACAGCGATTAGCTTTAATTTGGCATAGGTCTCCCAAATAAACCAGGATGTCTCGCCCCTGATGTCTACGTTTGTCTGTCGCGAGCGAGCTGGTTTTTCCTTTAAATTGGACCGATTTTCTACTCCAGGGTAATTAAGGGTCTCTTTAACCATGGATGAATGAGATTCAAGCTGCTCAGCTCTTTACTTCTGAGCAGTGAAATTCGGTAATGAGTCAAGCAATCGCAGCAGAAATCTACATATTTCCGAGGGACTCCTGCTGTGTCTGAAAACTTTTTCTGCCCTGCAACTTCCCTCGCTAAACAACATCAGCGGCACGCCACGACCCGTATTGTGTGCGTTTTCTCACTTGGTCAGCAGGTGACATTGGTTGTTGCATAACACAAACTCAGCTCTTGGATCCGAGGCCGCCCGGGGGCAGGATGTTACATTTTCCAGGTCTGAAGTGCCGACAAGCCCGTCGGCCTCCCACGCAGGTGTCTCCACTTACCTTGCTTAATGAGACCCCTTCTGGAGGTGTGAGCACACTGTGGTTGATTGACTCACATGTTCGCTCTATTACACCTGGTAGGAGTGAGACAAATTATACCTTCATCCCTCTTAATTAGTGCCATCTGATGATGTTTTCTAGCATAGATCCACTAAAATAAAAGTCTTTTAGTCATGCTATTAGTATGACAATATCAGTCTGTTCTCATTCCACCAATTTGGTCCAGATTGAAGTATCTCAACAACTATTAAATGATTATTTATTTATACATTTTATCACGAATGCACAGTATGGATTGTTTTCAACCAAAAGCGTAACCTGGAGTTTATGTACATGAGGGTAAGAAAGGCAAAGATTTAGTGAGCAACGATGGATGATTTAATATTCCATAACTCTGACCTAACCAAATCTAACTGACATCACTGAACAAGTGATTTTTCAAGTAAAGAATATTAAAAAAAAAAACTTGCAAAGTTGCAACCTCCAGTTCTGAAAAGTGAAACCAGCGCAGAAGTGCTTTAAACTTGCATTGTTTCTAATAGATAGCCAGAGTCCCGCCCCTTAACGTGGGCCCCATGGGACCTTGTTTTAGAAAAAATATCAACGTTAGTCAACGGCAAGAGACAAATCAATATTTGATCCCGTTTGTATTGCTGCACGAATCACTCATGATGTTTGTCAATTTAAATAATATTTTTGCAAGTCAAGAAAGTCTCAGTTTGTCGTAGTGTTATTTGGTTTTATGCGAAACTGCACAGTGAACTACATCTCCCTTCTCGCACAATATACATTACCAACACCAGCTAGCTAGCTAACTTAGACCACGCACAAATGAAACATTATCGTACCTGATGTGTTTTACTCCAGCGTCTTTTTATCAGCCGCGAAGAGAAGGAACGAGCAAGAACTGTTGCTGGTGTGAGTAAATATCCCAGTACGAAACTTACAGGCATCATAGCTTAGGTTGAGGCAGCAAAAGTACGTTGTTAGGTTTAGGAAAATATTGTCTAGGTTAGGTTGAAGCAAAAATGTACTTAGTTAGGTTTAGGCAACATAAGCTACTTTGTTAGGTTTAGGAAAATATCATCGTGGTTAGTTTTAGGCAACAAAAGTACTTAGGTTTAAGAAAATATCGTCTTGGTAAGGTTTAGGTAACAAAAGTACTCAGGTTTCAGTGACAAAAATTACTTAGGTTTAGAAATATATCATCTTGGTTAGGTTTAGGCAACAAAAGTACTTACGTTTAGGTGAAAAAACTACTTAGGTTTAAGAAAATATTGTCTTGGTAAGGTTTAGGTAACAAAAGTACTCAGGTTTAGGCGACAGAAATTACTAAGGTTTAGGAAAATATTGTCTTAGGTTTAGGTAACAATAGTCATTAGTTAGGTTTATGAGACAAAACCACTTTGCTAGATTTAGGAAAAGATTGTGGTTTGGGTTAAAATATACCCTGAAATGGTGTGACTTAAGTACGGAAGTTACATGACAAAAACTACTTAGTTAGGTTTAGGAAAAGAATCATAGTTTGGGTAAATTTAACAGTGGAAGTGGTGTAACATTAGTACGGAAGTTACGTGACATAAATCAATGTCGACTTCCGGTTTCACACGAGCACCAATCTCCTAGGTGAAGTTTTCAGAAAAAGAAAAAGGTTATTTTCGACACACTCTTCCATCTCGACCTCCCTACACTGCGTCTTTCTACTTCCTGGTTCACGTTTACATGGATTACATACCAATTCATTTTGTGGGCTATACACAAATTCCAGTGCATTACTATTCGTAGGTATAGCTACAAACAGTGTGATTCATCTTATATACACAGAGCATGTAGTTGCTCACTAAATTCCTCCACATGTGTGCGATGTCAAAATGAATGTGGCATATTATGTTTTGCACAGTCTGTGTGTATTTTACTTTGATAGATTCCACACGCTACGCCTACATCCTGGCAGAGGACCTTTTGTTTTCGTTCCTTTTCGCTATAATAGGGTAATGAGAAAGAGACAGCAGGCAGTGTCAGAGATGACACAGCCTGTCTCACGTTCATTAAACCTCACACGGACCTGTCTTCACCCACAGATAAAAGAGCCGAAGAGGAAGACGGGAGGATAATTGGAACAGTATATGCAAATATTTAGCCATTTAGAGGATTCGGGGATGTTTGTGTGTGGAAGTGGTGGGTGGTGATGAGGCTTGCGTGCATCTGTATGTGGGTTTGTGTGCTTTAATTGAAGGGTTTTTTTTTTTTTTTTTTGGTCTGTGTGTCTTCTCCCCAAGCGGTTGATGTCACTCAGTAGCCGAGCGGAGGAGCATCTCCGGTTTCCTGAGCTCACAAAGAAAATAACGGCCGCTCTGTTGCAGCGCTCATTCTCTGCAGAGACCTGGTGGGCCTTACAGGGGACCCCTGGCCCCGCTCATTATCAGCCCCTCTTCTTCGCTCTTGTTTCAATCTCTCTCTCACACAATATATATATATATAATGTCTCGTCCCTCTTCTCCATGCCACTTGTTTTCTCACACCCACACTCCTCTTCATCTCTTGAAACCTCTGACAAAATTCGTTGCCACAGATGCTCAAAAACTATTAAAAAAAACATAATGTTGGCAAAAGAAAACCATCAAAGGGCGACACCAGCGAAGATCAAAGTGTAAACACAGCACCTTTTTTCCCCCTCGCACCACCTCTCGTGGATTTCCTTCACACCTCCGACTTAAAAATTATGATTCATGTTGTGTTTGAAAACAGGCAGATGTGTTGCTGGCTGAATGTGAGAGGGGCTGCATCTTTCATGGTGCAGGGGGCAATGCTCCTCTGTGGCCTCGTTTCAATAATGCAGCAGTCTAAAGCATCCATCCATCATTCAGAGGACTTGACTCTTACTTCCTGAACTCAGCCTTGCAGAACTCACCACGATAAACTCTGCTTTTGTTTCCTACTGATTTACACTTGAAAAAACCTCATTCACTTTGATTTTATGTCCTCTAGCATCTTAAGGTTGTTTCTGGTTGCAAGACGACGCTCATCGCTGTGATTTACAGTAAGCAGGCGTGCATTTAATTAATTACCTCCAACATGCATCAGTTATATGCAGCGGTAAATATCATTTTTTGCAGTGTGTTTACTCCTGCGACCACCAACAGCCCTTGTCCTCTTTTACTCGCGACCCTTTGATGGAAACCCATCTCATGTGTTACGAAATGAGTCAACCAGGCACAGACATAAAGGCCAAGCGGTTCCCACATGAGGTCACAAGGTCGTCTTGTAACAAGCATGTCAGCTCAGAAAATCTGTCGGACAGTTTGGGGCCGTCGGTGAGCGTCTGTCGGCCCAGTTTTTGCCGCGACATCGACTCCGGTCTGAGTTTATCAACACCCACCAGGGAGAGAAATCAGTCTGACTGGCAGTTCAGCTGAAGCGAATCAGTGCACGAGAAGAGAAACGGTAGTGAGGAAAGCAAGCCAATGAGTAAAATGATGGCTGAAGCTAAGTGGTGAGTGAAACCGGTGTGAAAATGGTCATCAAACCCTTATTATTTCATGTATGTATCATAACAAGCTTGTATAGACGTTCTTGGTCTTCTAGTTTCCCTTTTTGAATGATAAATAAGACACACGTGGTGGCCTTTGTCACCGCTAGTTCTTCGATATCGGCTTGGCTGTCCCTAGCTTAACGTCTTCACTCTGGGGCTGGGGCTAGGTAGCATGAGGGGCCTTTTGGGCATCTGTGCCCAGGGGCCCATCATTTCATCATCCATAAGTGTAAGGTCACCAGGTAACAAGCACAGCTCAGAAAATCTTCCTGTAACAGAAAGTGCAAATGAGCTGCAGATTTTGAGTTCAATTTAAAAAGAAAAAGAAAATTTGGTGCCACTTTTTAACTAATTAATTATTATTATTATTATTATCATTATTATTATTACACAGCGTTGTCAAATACTCAGTTCTGATTGGTCAATTACGGCATTCTACGGCCTGTTTTTTCTTTATTAAAGGCTGCAGTTCTGATCTTGGACTCTGGAGGACAAATTTGTGCCAAATTATTCATTTCTTAAGTAAGTAGCTGTTCGTGACAGGATCCTGCATCGCCCTGTCTGGGATTATTTCGCGACAGAGACTGGCTATATATATATGGCTGTATACATTATCCCTTACTTAGTAATCATTTCCTTTCTACAGCTTAATGATTTTGTCTCCTTGAGAGGGTTCAAAGCTCTGATAATAAACTGTGTAACTGAAAAGTAAAATTCCTATTTCTATAACTAGATTTTTTGTTATGTATCTATTCTCGCTTGTCTGTTTTTGAAATGCTTTCTCTTATAATTTTTTAACGCTATAATGGGGTGCCATCTTGGCCAATTCTCCCTCAAAATAGAGATTTTAATCTCAAGGGACTTCCTAGTTGAATAAAGGTTAAATAATTAAATTATAGATAAGGTTTAAACTGGTATTGAGAATAGCTTTTGGGTTTTTGACCTCTGACCTTCTACAAAAACAGCTGTCATCAGGACAACAATCCATTTATTAACATTCACAACGGCAGACTTGATGGATTATTGTAACAGCACACAACCAATGCCGATGTGCTCACCACAATAATGACATTTTTCTGAGGCTAGGATGTGTGTTCATGTGTTTCGGATGGGAGTAAATTATTTGTATCATAGGTCAACATGTCACAGGCAGCTCGCCGCACTTTATAGCATCTTTGGTGTGAATTCTGCATAACATTTGCTGATGGCTTTTTAGACAGCGAGTAACTCATCGCCCTTTATAAACACATTTTACTGCAAATTGCATTATTTTATCACCCTTTATTAATGACATTTATATCTGCAGACTTGGACAGTCATAAAGTCAACAGGTGGGATTTTTTTCACAACCCAGAAGTTGTTCTTATTTATGACCTATAGCTGATCTAGAGAGCATTATTAAATTATTTATTAAAAGCATAACAGCAACAGAGCTTTTGCTGGTGTATTTTGCTTTTTCCTGTTTTAGTCATTTTCAAATATAAACACAGATATTTTTTTTTAATAAACACTGTCTGGTTGATGCCTGATGAATAAATAAACACAGTGTTTTTCCTCTTTTAAGTCTATTTCTTTGTCATGTTCAGGATCCCAAAGAGAGAAAGCATGAAACTTGATCCTCGGATAAAAGCACTCAGTTATTGGGTTATCGAACTGAGGGACAGAGAGCTGGTGGTGGTGATGGAGGTGGTGGTTGGAGGGGGGGTGAGGCGGTGGTCTTAACTGTCCGCTGTGGCCCCCGAGAGCGGGGGTCATGGATTTAAAAAACAAATGAATGGTTACAAGAGAAGGGAGAAGGGGGAGTAATCTGACCCCTCCCTTGCTTTGCATTCACATTAAAGAACTACTCTCAGCTACTTCTACACCCCCCACAACCCCACCCACCCAGTCTGAACACACACACACACACACACACACACACACACACACACACACACACACACACACTCCTCACTCCCTGAAAGACAGCTTTCAGAATTGGATTACCAGCTCTGAATGGGGTCGGTTCCCCTCCGCTGGGTTTCGTCTCCATCCCCTGCTGGGACTAGTGGTCCACACACACTCACACACACACACACACACACACACACACACACACCAGCCCTCCTTAATTGGTGGGATGTGCCCTCATTACATGTCCAAATATATGCATGTGCTGCTATTGTCCCTCCCCAAAGACTCCCTCTTCGAATGTGGATTGAAACAGCGCCCCATGTTGTGTGTGTGTGTGTGTGTGTGTAGTGATCCCAGCCATGGATGTGTCCTTGATGGCGGTGAACTTGAATCTCAATCTGACCCTATTCTTCTTTGGGAGGTAGGGGGGTTTGGAGACAAAGCTTCACACTGTCTATGAGGACACCCTGAGCACTCATTCACACACATGCAGGTGAGCTCAGTGGGAGCTCGGGGAAAGAGACCTGCTGCCTTGTTATCTGCTGCAGGCTGTTGCTTCTCACTGATAAATGCCTCAGAATAATTACCATAAAATATTCAAGTACGAGTGAGTAAAATGGGAAGAATCACTTCAGCAAAAACCACAATTATCTCCCATCCAAACCACAAGCGGTGGCAGCGAGGGAACCAGAACACTACATGAGCTTATTTCTGGTCATGTAAAATCCAGACCAGCTGTTTCCTGCTGAGTGTTATATATATATATATATATATATATATATATATATATATATATATATATATATATATATATATATACACACAATGCCACTGTCAATTGTTTAAAATATTGAATCATGATTCATTGCATGATAGTCTATAATTAACCGGGATTAATCTCAAAATATTTACACATGTTTTATCTGTTCAAAATGTACCTTAAAGGGAGATTTGTCAAGTATTTAATACTCTTATCAACAGGAGAGTGGGACAATATGCTGCTTTATGCAAATGTATGTATATGTTTATTATTGGAACACCACATAATGACACATATTGACACAAAAGCCCTCACAGGTACCGCATTTAGCATAAAAATATCCTCAGATCTTAAAAAGTTAAACCCAACAGGCAACAGCAGCTGTCAGTGTGCTGACTTGACTATGACTATGAAAAAAGGGGAGACTTGTGGGTACCCATAGAAGCCATTTTCATTCACATATTTTGATATCAGAGGTTGAGAGAGCCCTTTGGAAATAGCCATGCAGTTTGTTCTCGCCACAATTTAGCGCATGTTTGGAGGGTTATTTAACCTCCTTTGCGACAAGCTTTGCCGCATCTGCTGTATCAAAAGGCTGTTTTTCCCACTGATTATAAAGTAGTGTGTAAAAACAGTATGATAGGAAATAATGTTCGGCTTT
Source organism: Pterois miles (assembly GCA_947000775.1). Lineage (NCBI taxonomy): Eukaryota > Metazoa > Chordata > Actinopteri > Perciformes > Scorpaenidae > Pterois > Pterois miles. The sequence continues at coordinate 1,981,126 of CAMQGK010000008.1, forward strand.
ATGTCCATGATCTCCAAACTGTGTATTTCTTTTGTGTCTTTCTCCTCTTGAAGAAAACTTTGTTTTTCTCGCATGAGAATTGGAGAAAATCCTTGATAAAATGGAAGGTTTAACAACAGTAAAACTATATCAAAACATCCGTTTACAAACTCTCATGCAACTCGTGCCATATAATCAAAGTCTCACTTAACCAGTTGTATGTTCACTTCTCCCCAAACACATGCATTTTCACCGAAATCTTAATATTTGTGCTGCAAGCTGTCCAGGAGACAGACTTACTCAAGAAAAAATATTGACTGCATTTTCAGATTCATCATTCATTGTGGAGGCATGCAAGAAAAAAGTATATGAGTAATTGACATACTGTATAAATGATCATTTTAAGGGTGACGTATTCCTTTTATTCTGCAGTATTTTTTGTCCACTTGGGGGCAGCACAACAATCCGTAAACTGACATATTACTACCATATACCGTTGATAAAATGAACATTTCAATATATCATTGCATCAATATATGATAAATTAGATGGGACACACATGCAATTTCTCATTCAGCCTGGTCCTCTCTGAATAAACAATTATAAATACTAATATACTAAATAATAAATGATTTATATCTTTTTAAAGTGCTGTAGAGTAAGTCACAGCATGTATTCTGTCGGTTTGCGCATAGAAACGAGGGATGGTTAATTAAAGTGCACAAAAAGTGTTGATTTGCACTGAAAATATCTTCCAAACTTCTTTGTTGTTTTACATTCTCTATTTTGTCAGATGTTTTTATGAGCAGTCAACATGTATTCCAGTGGAAAGGAACTGAATAATGACAAAACAATATATTTATATGCATTTTAGTTTTGTTTTTGCACTTCCATTTCCTGCATCCATCCACCTGTCAATCATCCGGGCCTCTCATCGTTTAACAGATTCATTTGCCGGTGGTGGAGGATGGATTAGTCAGACAGAAGTGTGATCGTCACGCCTGTCATCCCTCAATTTACACATCCCTCGCTTCACCCCCCCACCCTCAATAAAGCTGACACTTAACCATATTCTCCCTCACAGTCTCGCCTCCACTCTCACATCTCCATCATTTTCACACTCTCGCTTACTTCCTCCCTCTACCTGCGTCTCTGTCTAGAAGGTTTCTGTAAGATCACACTGTGGTGCTGGCAGCAGCGGCATGCTTATATAATTCACAGACAAAGAGGCGAAGAGTGGAGATGGAGTGTTTATGTGCATGTATGTATGGAAGAAAGGGGATTTTTTTCACTGTGTGTGGGATGTTAATATGTGAGAGAACAGCTGTGGATAATTTTCAGTAACTGTTTCCTCTGTGCTGAGGACTGAACTGTGACCAACTGATAACTACGTGGAAAAAAGTGAACAGCACGCTCTCTCATTTCACTCCTGTAATATGCCAAAATATTTCAAGTGTGCCAATTTGACGCTCTTCACCCAAAGCCATCCGGTATGTCCATTCAATACACTAATTAATACATTTCTGATTTGTGATGGCTCATTTCTGTATAATTGTGTGGTTTCACCATTTGTACACATATTTCATAGTCAACACATTTAGCCAGATTATACTTGAACATGAAAATGTCTCATTAACACCAGAAAGAATGCAATGAATAATGCATCTCTCATAATTCATAATTTGCCTTTTTATTGTTGACAGTGTAAATGCATACATGCATACACAGTACTTTATTTTATTTATTATTGTTGTTTTATTTTATTTTATTTTATCTTATTTTATTTTATTTTATTTTATTTTATTTTATTTTATTCCTATTTCTATTTTAATTAGTTTAATGTAATTTTAATTTTGTTTTGTTTTATTTTATCTTATTTTATTGTATTTCTTTTTCATACACAAGACAATATTTTAGGTATCATTGCGTCATTTTATTCTATTTCATCTTATTTCATCTTATCACATTTTATTTCTTTTAATTTAATTGAGTTTAGTTTTATTTTATTTTATTGTGCTTTTATTTCATAAACAATGCTATATTTTAGTTATTATCATTGTTTTATTTTATTTTATTTGACCTTGTCTTTTTGTATTTCTACTAATTTTACTTTATCTTTATACTGCCCTGACGCCTGAACAGATTTTCAGGTGTAGGGAGTTTGCAATTGTGTGATTTCACCTCACTCGCAGTGTCTCTTACTCCGTGATGACAGTGTGGCGAGCAAGATGACAGCTGCAGGAGATTTGGAGACGTCAGCTGGCGTCGTGAACAGATGTTGGTGTCAAAACATTTTTATGAAGTGTCTGTTCCGGTAGATGGGCTCTGATCTGGGACTTCTCCTTGTCCCTTTCTGCTCGCTCTGCTTGCGTATTCCTTGAACACGACAGAACAACCACTACACAGCACACAAGTCTGCTGCCTCCTATTGGCATTTAAATAAAACTAAACTTTTAATTATTAACCATAATGATGAGCATTTGCATGCCCAAAATATAATGTATTCAGTTTCTTGCTCTGTTTTGCTCTTAAAAAGCTTCTGAAACTGCATTTTTTGGACCATCTGGAAGCATCAAACAGCATTGATTAATAACTTTACTTTTGGGTTGGTGGCTTTTTTAATAGAAGCATAATATAATTGGCAAAATTGAATGAAATGAATAAATTAGATGTGGAGAAAGAAAATTTGACTGCAGTTTTACAGACTAATTTAGAAGAACTTTCGATGTAGTAGAGGTGGATGTCGTAACCCGTTTTTCATGCACTTCTTAAATGAACTGAAACAAATGGAGCCAAGGAAATCTAAACTAAGCTTATGGTATGCTTTGACACAGTTTGCAATGATGTTAAGTATACAGTATTTATAGTTAATGGACTAAATGGTAAGCAGATCTTCAACTGAGATTGCACTAGTATCTAATCAGACATCGTGGTTTGGTCACTTGAACTTTAGGCTTAGATATAAGCTTTTTAGAAAAGTCGGTGACAGCAAAATAGATGCAGCCAAATGAATCATGTGTCATTTTATATGATACGTGACTACAGCTAAAGCCATGAATGCATACATATATTTTGATTAAGTGTTGTTCCTTTATTCACTCAATCTGAGGCTTCAAACTGTGGGGAGCTCAGTACCAACTGGTCTTTATAATCTCTTGTCGCAAGACAATTACAGATGCAGTGCGTAGGATTTAGAGGAAGAGACACACTGGTCCTTTAAACTTATTTTATTCCAAAAGTATTGTTTAATGTGTGTTTAAACAGCCTGTTTGCATGAAAAGGTGTATAAATGCCATGCTAATGCACAAGGCATTTAGTGTGCAATAAGTACGCCTTTCTTGATTTGTGAGTGTCTTTTGAAGACCATGTATCCTGACTGCAGTGTAAATGCATCCATGTATAAATGCTACGGTAAGAGTTAAAGCAAGAAAGACCACTTCCTGTATACTGGGTGGGTGAGTGAGTGGGTCCAAAAAACACCAGACTTTTTACCAGGAGACCAATGTTCAAAACCGTTGCTGATTGGTGTTTTGCAAGTTACGTTAATGACGTTTGTCATTTGTGATGATTATCACGTTGGTTTTTTTTTCATCTTTTCTGTCATGTTACGTTGTTTCCATACGAGTTTTACTTCAGTTTTATGCCCGACAATGATGTTTTCCTTTACATTAACTACACTCCTTACTGCAGGCGTTTGCGTGGCCTTCAAATGACATGTGAAAATGCTAAAATGCATACTCATGACACGCAGAATGTCCATGTAATGTCCGTGGCATTCACACGCCTTCCTGTGATACCAGGCTGGTTTACTATTGGTGCTCTGTTAGTGTTACTTGTTCCTCTGTACTTTCAATGTGCGTGTACCTTGTAGAGCACTTCCTACACCCACCCCCACCCAAAGAGACCAATACACATTATAATACACATAATTCTGTCTGTTTACCACTTCTTGTGAGTATCAGTATCAATAATGGTCTGTCAGTCTACCTGGCCAATAAATGACATCCATATGCTTATATAGTTATTGACCGAACCTTGCAATGTGTGTTCTGTTTTCTATCCAGTTGTAGTAGAAACAGCACTTCATCTATTCAATTTTAAATCAGCTTATTACTGTGTTAATCAGCAAGCTGGAAAACTACAGTAAAACAGTATGTCTTTGGGAGTCAGATGCTTTGACACTTAATCACAATGAATCGTTAATGAAGGAAGGACTGGACCAGAAACATATGAGCATGTCTTGCTGAGATAAACACAATTTTCTACCCTGCTGAACAATAAATTATCACAGTCTAATTAGCCAGGTCACATTCCTTGTGTATCCTGTCCACTTGGCAAACACCCTCACTTCTCACCCTGAACAGCAGTTGCATGCTGCTTTCTGACTAGACTGAGGATTAGTAGTGTCTTCATATTCAGCCTGGTGTAACTCTTTCGGCCCTCTCTGGTCCATTATACACACTACTGGATTCCTCCATGTGGTTGTTTTGGCCTGATTCTGTGACTCAGCTGTCACTTTCTGAATCCAGGAGATGTGAACAAGGTGTCAACTCGCCTGAGTCACTGAGTCATGCAGTGGAGGACTGATCTGCGATGAAGACAGACAGTGGAATAAACAGGGTGCAGAGGACATGGGCGACCAAGTCAGCTCTTCTGCCTGTTGTCATATGTAGCTCGGCCCCAGGGGCATTCTGGGAAATGTGCATGTGAGAGTGTTGGCACGTGTGTTTGGCATTGTACGTGTGTGGATGCAGCCTCATACTCTGTCTTCTTTTCATTGCTTGAGTGCAATGATTATGTGTAAAATTTGCTTTCTTTGAAACCCCTTAACACCCTTTTATTTCCCCTAGTTAGTAATTTAAATTTGTAAATCATCTCATTCCTCACTGTTACAGTCATATCATATGTAGGTTAAAGGAAAATGCCTGACGAGAGGTCCATTATCAGGAATTAATGGACGACGGGGAGGCCAGATTGGTCACCTCCGCAAAGTCCATTATAATTCCTGATTATGGACACCTCACTGGGCATTATCCATTATATCTCAATATCTCAGCATTATCTCACTTCCACCCAGGTTAGCATAAAGCTAACCATATACCAGCAAGATTCAAATACAATTGTGTAGGTCTTTTTTGTAAATATAATTTCATAGTATGTTTAACAACAAGACAAGCTCACTGTCAGGCCATGTCACTGTCCCCAAATAAATAGCATAAAGCTATCATAAAGCTAACGTTATGTAAGCAAGATCTGTGGTCAATAACATTGTGTTCGACTGAAAAATAGCAAATGTAATCAGACAGTACGTTTAACAACAAAGACCAGCTAGCCAGCCATGTCATTGTCCCTGAATACTGTATCAAGATTTTCACAAAATGTTGATGAGCATAACGCTAGCATAAAGTTATATTATGCTAGCAAGATTCAAATCAATAGCATGCGTAGTATGTTTAATAACAAGACTATCCAACCATGTCATTGTCCACAAATCATATCATCATAACCATAATGCTAGCATAATGCTAGCAAGAGTCAAAGTTAATAACATTGCAAACAGTTGAAAAAAAGTAAACATAATTTGACAGTAGTGGTTAACAAAAGCCTATATCCATCCATGTCATTGTCCCCAAAGCAGTATCAAGATTTTCATGAAATCTTGATTAGCATAACACTAGCATAACGCCAACGCTATGCTAACAAGACTCAAAGTCAATAACATTGTGTACGATTAAAAAGCAGTAAATATAATTTGACACTATATTTTTATGACATTTTCTCAAATTTGAATATTCTAGATGTCTTAATCATCATGTTTTACACATTTCTCCAAAATCCAGTCTGACTTAATTGGTGTCTTTTAAAACTTAGAATAAAATAAAGTTTTGTTGCTCTGAACATTGTTTGGCAGAACAGTTTGAGCTCATCAGAGGGTCAGTGAGAGCTTAAAAGTTCCATCATGTAGCAAACATACTGCTGCAGAATAAATTAGACGTACATTATTTGCATGGAAATGTTGGAAATGATTCCGTGCGTCCCCTGAGGTTTGGTAGCCAGAAAAACGTGAATTTGCATGCACAAAGAAAAAGCGTATTAATTAAGATTCATTCTTGACCTCGGATGAGTTGAAATGAAATGTGACAAGACATCATTCTGCGGCTCAAACATACAACGGAAGTCACAATTAGGAAAATGTACATTTGAGTGGATCCTCGACTGTAAAGACGGCATTAAGAATTGATGAGCGCACACTCGTACGGTTTCTCCTGAAGACTGTGCTGTACACACTGCAGCTACCTGTCGTCTGTCCGTCATCTCGCCTTGAGTGAGCTGAGAGGTCTGAACAGCAACACACTCGCCTGTCTCCATGACCACCCCACAGCATATGATATGAGCCTACATACAGTTTCTGACGTGACACCCTCCACACACACACACACACACACACACACATACACACACACACATGCTGACATATCTTTCATGAGCAGTGTCCATGTCTCTGCTCATTTTTCTCTCTGTGAGTCAGAGATGCTTTGCACAGCGTTGAGACCACAACACATCACTTCCATTTTAGTTCACACTCTGAAAGGCTGTGGGCGGCCTGACTGTGTGTGTGTGTGTGTGTGTGTGTGTGTGTGTGTGTGTGTGTGCACAGGAAGAACAAGAGGGCAGGAAAGGATGTGTGTGTGTGTTCCAATTAATTAGCATTAGCTGGCGCTGTTGGTTCACGAGCGGCTGCAGATTGCCACACTAGTGTTTTTTCCACTCAGTGGACGGAGGAGCTGGCCCACAGTGATCTGGCATGTTAAAGATGCTAGGGAGGAGGAGCTGTCCTAACGTGGCAAACACCCAGGAATGAAACACACTGAGAACCGCACACACAGCATCTGAAGCCGAGTTTTCCTTCCCTGAGGGCGTTCAGCGGACCACAGCTTGAGAAAATGGGACATTAAAAAAGCACATCACGCATCTTGACCTTGGAGTGATACAGTTTCTTGTGCCTGTTTGATCAGAAATTAGTTAGATAGACACATGAAATGTAGCCATCTATATTTTGAAAATAGTTTCTTTCAAGTGCACAATGAATAATGGGAAAGTCAACTGTTATCAGGCCATTAAATGGGTGTTATCGGTCGCTATAAGCATTATAGATGTGGGTCAGTAGGGGCCTACTATGCATACTATTTTTGTAAAAGTGAAAGCAAAACTTAACAGCAACATGCTCTAACTCGTAAAACTGAGTGAAATGCTACATTAGAACATAATCAGTGCAGCTTGTTTAGGTTTAGGCAACAAAACCATTTAGTTAAGTTTAGGGAAAAACATTGTGTTGTGGCTGACAATACCTATGTTTCAAAACTATAAGTGAAACACAAAGAACTACATGTTGATAGTTTTACACAGGAAGTGTGTTTTGTGTCCCATTCATCGACCCTGATAACCCAACATGTCAAATATCGCTGCTTGGTCAGTGGACCTGGGCATCGGAGACCAGTTCATCAAGTACTGCTCCCGCAGTACGTTTGGACGAACCAGGGACAGTATGCTTGAAAAATGAACTTCTGTTTTCACAAGAAGTTAGGTTTAGGCTACACAACTAATTATGTAGGGTTAGGAAACTGTCCTGGTTGACTTTAAGTTGATTAACTAGTGACTTGCGTGACTCACAGGGCTGACGATACAAAATGGCGACTGGCAATACTGACTAGTCACGTGAGTGACTGACCTGACAAAATTAGTCAAAGTTACTTTTAGTTTCACACGGGACACCAACACTGGCCTCCTGATTGAAAGTCTTGTGTTTGTTTGACCCATCCACCACCCATCAAGGCCACCCTTGGTGGACTCTCATGCTATTAATACTAGGTCACTTGCTCTGATCGTTGAATCCAGGAGTTACCTTGCTGTTGCTAAGCGATCGAGGGGCACTTACCAAACGGCAGTATTTGACAAGTTGGGAGTAAGAGCAGGTTGGACCTCCATCCTCCACCTCATATGGAGTTTCACATTGTTTATACTACAAGATAAGATAAGATAAGATAAGATAAGATGAACTTTTATTAATCCCCGGAGGGAAATTCGGGTGTCATAGCAGCATCAACAACAGTACAGATAAATACAGTATAGTAAAAATTAAAAGAGAAGGTGCAATGAAGAAAATTGACAATAAAATAAATAAGTAACAGTAATAAGTAAAGTGCAGCAGGTGGTGGGTATTGTATATGCATAGCATATATATATGTAATAATTATATGTAATTATATACATTTGGAATAAATGCGGATGATCAGAGTCACATGGGGGTCAGACCTTGGTTATGGAGCCTGATGGCCACCAAAAGAAAGGACTGACCCAGACAGCACCCGACTTTCACTTATGCTCCTGTCATAATTATTATATTCGCTAGAGGTCGCTGTCATCTTCTTTTATTTCTTCTTTCGGTGATCGCTCATGTGAAAGGATGATAAAACCTGCCAGTGGGTGTAGCAGGGCCCTGCTGACCCACATCTATGACACTTATAACCACTGATAATACCCAATTAGTGACCTGATAACAGTGTAATTGGCTGAAAGGTTGCAGTATATTAGTCTCTCATTGCTGTTATTACGAGCCTGCAACTGTGTAATTTAGCCACAAAATACAGAGTCAATATTAGCAGGGCTGTTAGAACCACACCAGAGACACTGAGGTCATGTCTGTGTTTTGTGCTCGAGGGACGGCAATGTCTGTCTGTCTGCTGGTTGTATCAACACTTTAGTCCTGGCTGAAATATCACAGCTACTCTTAGATGGATTGCTATGAAATCTCGGCCCACTCACATGAAAAGGTGAAAGCCATTTAGCTTGCAATAAGAAATCTGTTCATTTGTACGCCATGCATTCTATAATTTATTTGTGTAAATACACTATACTCAGAGCTAGTGACAAAGAATTAAAAGTGAGAACGACTGATTACACGCAACTTTTAACCAGGAGACACAGGTTTTATAGTGACATTTTCAATTTACATACTGATGTTAGGTTGTTTCTGTATGTATTTTACATATTTCATGTATCCAAGACCGGATTGGAAATCAGACATTCATGGTCCCCAGAGGATAAATCCCGTTGACTTTTCCTCTAGCACCATCATCAAATTAAATTGTGTCAAATACTTTGGTTTATATAGTTAGTGTGTTGTCTTATTCTTGTACTTTTAGACTCAGACTTTTTGTTTTTTCAGACAAAAAATGAATAAATAGATAAATGACTCCATATTTCTCCGCCAGAATGTTTTTCCTGGCAGCATGGTCAGGACTTTGAAACAGCATTTACACTTATGTGTGAGTGTAAATGCGTAAATGAGTAAATATCCTAAACACAAGGTCCACTTAACAGCTTTTTTTTGTTGTTGTTTTCAACCACATCTCTTACTCTATTTTGTCTTTAATCAGCATTTCGCGCTTCATTTCGTGGGGCTGTAATTTCCTAGAACGTTCCTGGACGTTACTATGTCATCTGGCACTACTGTACTGCAGAGAAAATAGACACAAATCACTTATTTTGTTTAAGTTTAGTTAATTATGTTTAGTGATTGACTGCAGAGTGAGGAGTTTCTCTGACAGTTTAAATACAACTTATAGAAAATATAACTGAGCAGTTAATTGAACTTTGACTGACATCAGTAAATGATATTTTCAAGTCTGTGACCAAAGCAAGTGCAGAAAAAGAAGAACAAAGAGTAGAAATTGACTAAACTGAGACACTCACAGAGTTACTCATGCCAGCCGTCTGCAGTTTGTAAGTGTCATTGTCATCGTTTTCAAAATGGCAGGATTTCACAGTTACACTCATCTGCAAGGATGAGTCCGGAGAGGCATGAAAATGACAAGAAAACAAATCTCACTGGGAACAAAAAAAAAACAACAAACCCGATTAAATTAAAAGGGCCGACTGTGGTCATAAGATGCATGGCAGAGGCCCAGAGAATAATGAGCCAGACACCAAATAACATCTGGAGCTGGCAGAGTACCAACAAACACAGCGATTAGAAAAACTAATAATGAGGAATGTGCGTAAGTCGGGACATTATCATGTTTCAAACTTAATCTGATCAGAAATGAGATAATACAGCAGGAGATTAGCATAAGAACAGAAAAGGAAGAATCAAGTTTAAGTCTGAGCAGCAGTATTTTCCATCTTAGATGAGGAAGACACCAGTGTTATTATGGAAATCTGGGAAAAACATTTCTTTGTGTTCATCATTTTGTTTGGGAATGTTGAAACAGGAAAGGGTGGACACAAAGTCGGAGGAACAATATTATTAAATATATCAACGTAAGCCGTGCGCATTAAGATTTCCCTTCATTGGAACTGAGACTTTACACCACAAAAAACAGGCTAAAAATATGTTGTGTGTGCATACTGTTGGCCATGTAAGTGGTGCAAAAAGGATGAGATTGATCATTTAGAAAATTGTATTATTTAATGTTATGAAATGTGACAATAAGTGAATTAATTAAGAAAAATAAATAAAACGGACGGCATCAGACGTGCTGGTGTTGCTGTGGTGAGGTTGGCACTCGTGCACTTTATATTTTGTCCAGCGGTATATCATTTTTATTTTTGTTTTCATTTCATTTATTTTTTTAATTTTACTTAATTTTATTTTTATTTTTATTTTTATTTTTTTTAATTTTACTTAATTTTATTTTTTTTATTTTTTATTTTTTTTACATTTTTATTTGTACACCTATATTTACTTTTCCTATGATATGTCAAAATATTGCGAAAGAGGCCTGTGTGAATGAAGTGAAAAATACTATGAAATGGACTCTAACAGATGTAACCTGGCTGATGAGATGAATTTAAAACTTTAAAAACTTGAATTCAGGTATGCTAGTCAAATTAGTATCCCAGTAAACCTATGTGAATATAAGTTCTCAGAGACAAGGTTGGTGTTATTGCACATTTTTGTGTGTATGGATGTGTTTTGTGGTATATTTTCATTGCGAAAGCACTGCTTCTGTTTTGTGTAAATGAGACCTTTTACATAAAGTTTATTCAAAATCACATAGGGATTTTAGAGCTGCAGCAGCTCCTAAACCCTCCTCTATTAAACCTCCCTTCCTTTATACTGAGCCATAATGTTTCTCTAGATTTTATGGTGCCCTGTATTGGGATGTAAACGCGGACTGTGGCGCCCTCCAGCGGGAAGAAGTGGAACCACAAATCCTCACCTGTAAAAAGAAAATGATGGAAGCAGCAGCAGTCCAGAAATAGCTCAATAAAAAAAGCTCACTGTGCGTCAAAGTCCAGTTCCGGTTATATATGACGCGTCTAACAGCTTTCTTATGATCACAGCATGAGAGGATTGTGATATTTATAATTAATACGCCTCACTACATGAATACAAAATCATTCAATTTGCATTTTAAGAATGTTTTCCCCAGATGTGTATTTTATGTAATAGAGGATGTTTGGACTGATTTTGTGGTTTTAACATACTTTCTATGATAATAACCTTTTGATATTAGAGTTTATTGTGTCTTAAAGATGGTGTATGTTGTTTTTAGAATATTTATTTAATGCATTCATAATCATATTCATTTTGTTAGACCTGCTATTGGTGGTATCGTCCTTTATGGAGTTTTATACGTTATCACTAATATTGCTTAAGGGATTTAAGGGCTTTTTTTTTTATCCTATTCCTAATTGAGAAAAGTGGTTTTATTGTCAAAATCATAATTTTTCAGTGGTGTAATATGCTTTGGTGTGTGTGCCAGAGTCAGGGAGGCGGTAGGGAGGAGGGGGGGGCACGCACACAGTGTCTCTGCTGTGACTGTGTATCACTTCAGATGCTCAGACAGAATTAAAAATGCGCTCCTCCGCCCTGTCACCAGTGTTGTGCGCATTTCCTTGACGAGCCCGTGTTCCCACAGCATGGTGCTCGGACTCCGTGGCACGAGTCTTCATACATAACCATTAAAAGTCTCTCGGACGCCTAATTAACGCAGCGCACCAACACGCACCGCAACGCAGCGCCGCGCAGCACCTGTTCCCACCTTCACAGAGAAGGTAAGTTATTTCTGATTTTTGAGAGAGGTTGTCATGTTTGAAAAAAAAAATAGATTCCGTGGAGTTCCTGGAGAGTTGGCACACGCAGGCTGCGCTGCAGGCGATCCGTATCTGTATTAATATTTTCTCCTCCCTTTGAAGGTCTCTTTCAATTCTCAAGTTCAAAGCGCGTTGGCGTGTGTTGTTTAACGTAGTTTCCGGTCGGCAGGGGACGTCTTGATAAACAATGCTGCTCGGTGATTCATGCATTATGTGTCCCCTTGGCATCCAAACTCTGCGCTGCCAATTAATCAATTAGGGGTCCATTGTAATGTGTGACTGAGGTGATGCCAGTGAGGCTCAGTGCAGCCAAATTTTGATTTAAGTTTCCAAATGGCATTGAAGAGGTTCTGCCAGCCACAGGTTTGTGCTCAGGTTGTATGAGGATGTGTTGTTTTCAAAACCTTCTCTGAAATTTGATTTTTGGAAACATCTGAAGCCTTTAAGTTTGCTTGGTAACCTGCAGCTGATAAAAATCAGCTTAAGCATCTTTTTTGGCCGGACTTGCAGAAGTTCAGTTAGTTTCACCCGCAGCTGATGTCTGAACCTGAATCCAGCACCCATGCGGTCATTTACTGCATGCACCTGTATTTCAGCCTTCTACCAGCCAGAACAATGGTCAATCAGCCACTCAGACTTTTATTTTGGAGTGCCTTGATCTCCTGTCTCCCCTCTGAGGGCAAAGTGAATGTAATCTCACACCATTGGACTGTTACATAACTTTAAAAACTGAAGTGCCATCCTGCCTGCGTAGGAGTGGATGTGATGTTCCCACTTCCTTGCTGTTGTTTTGCTCGTTAATTCGGAGAGGAACATTACTGTAAGTGGTGTTTTGTGACTTAACATGACTGCTGATTTTGGGGTGGGTTTTCTTTATGCAGTCGAGGCCCTGAAGCAGGACTGATTACTGTGATTATGTAGCCTACCTACATGAAGCCTGTGATTGCTGAATGTTAATCTTGAAGGTGGCATGACCGAATGTGTGTATGGATATTTGTGTGTGTGTGTAGGGGTGCTGCGTTCTGCCCTGTGTTGTGTAGGAGGGGTGTGATCGCAGTGTGCCCGAGCATGACGCTCGGAGCTGTTGGACAGAGTTCAGTCCTTCGTTGAGCAGTCTGTCCTCCTTGCTGGAAGTGGTGCGCAGACAGACACGTTACAGTAGCCTGACTCATGTATAATATGGCAGGCTTCCCCCGTCGCTGCTACAGATGATTGTGTCATCATCGTGCAACACAACGCACAAGAACCAGCAATGAAAAGAAGCCAGTGTCCACCATTTTGAAAAATCTGGCATAAAAAATGAAGGCTGGCATGCAAGAAAATCTCTGAAGTGTTTCACTTATTTTTCAGTGAAAACCAATTAAAAAAGCACTGTAGACAATAACTGCACTGTTCAATCAATCAATAGTTTCAGTAGTTAAAGCTTCAGTAGGTAAAATGTTTTTGGCATCATTGAACAAACATTTCATAATAACCCTTCATCATATTGTAATTCAAGTGTTCTGAGAGAAAACTAGACTGCACCTCCTCATGACTCCAGGCTTTGAAAGATCAAGCCCGTGATGGCAGACTGTGACCAATCACAGGTCATTTCAGAGAGAGCGTTCCTATTGGCTGTTCATTCAACAGAGGCAGCTGTCAGTCACTCATGAACTGCAATGAAACGGTCAAACTAGACAGTGCTGGTCAAATATGAATTCATATTTTCTTACTATAATGCCTATTTCTCTCCTCAGATGTTTTCAGAAACATCTTGTAGTTACTGTTTAGCTGTAAAACGAGGAAGTTTGCTCCGGCTGGTGGGCGGTGCTTGGTATTTCCTCAACATGGTCATAAATTTTCTCATTTCGCAGCTAAACATGAAACTACAAGATGTTTCTGATAACATCTGAGGTGACAAACAGGCATTACAGTAACAGAATATTGATTCATATTTGATCAGCGCTGCCTAGTTTGATCGTTCGATCAGGGTTTGTGAGTGATTGACAGCTGCTCAGAGACGACAAGGCTGCAGCTTCTGATTGGTTGTTTTCCTCCCGTCTGTGAAATCTTGGAGATGCCATTAGGAGCACCGGACAACACCCGAGGACACAGAGCAACATGATATTTTTTTCTACTATCAAGATATAGTGAATGTTTTAAAAGATTTAATCATATTTGCTTCAATTCTAGCCACTGCAGCTTTAAGTTATATTACATTATTTTATTACTGAAAACTGCATATTTTAGACTGTCTCAAGAAGAGATAAGAGCACTGTGTCAACCTAAAATTAAAACTAACTTAAAAGGTACAGTGTGTACAATTTGGTGGCACCTAGTGGTGAGGTTGCATATTGCAACCAACTGAAATGCTAACGTTAAGTTCAACAAACTTTAAAGTTTTCTGTGTGATTGAATTACAGATAAGCAGCTGTGAAGCAGAAGCTTCAGCATAAAAGTGATAATTCTTAAGATTTCAGTCCTGGTTGATTTAGATTTCTATTTGAGTGAAAACGATGGAGATGTGCTCAGAGTTTTGCAGTCTGGAGTCTTTTTGTTGACACATAGAAAACAATCTATTTCTATGAACGCAAGCTTCAAGTTTCCGCAACTGTGTGCAGCGTTCCAACTTTTGTGTGAATGCAACACCACTGTTTTCCAGGAATGTCACCACAGACATTCCATAATACTGCAAATATGTAAATATTGCAATACTTTCATCAGTGGCCCAACCAGCACTGTGTTACCTCCTTCAGCTATAGATAGGGCAGACATTCATTTCAGTGAAAATATCTGAGATTGACACATTAAGTTACAAAATAATATTTACTTGGTAAAGAATTGTTACGAATCTCAACCAATCCATTGTTCTTAGTACAAAATTGCATCTGGGGAATTGGGAAGTTTTGTTTTTTATACCATATTGTTGTTCATATCATATATATGTTC
Source organism: Pterois miles (assembly GCA_947000775.1). Lineage (NCBI taxonomy): Eukaryota > Metazoa > Chordata > Actinopteri > Perciformes > Scorpaenidae > Pterois > Pterois miles. Next base: position 1,996,132 of record CAMQGK010000008.1, read on the forward strand.
CCCATCTGTCATTTAAAGTAAGTTTTATGTTTGTCTGTTACGTGTGCGCAGGGCGTCCATGAGAGACTGTTCTCATTGGACCACCTCTATGAATAAACATCCTAATAAATTCAAAGTTACATACTAGAAAGGAAAACTTCCAGGAAGAATTAAGGGACCAGTAACCCTGTAAATTAAAACATAATTTTTGTCTTTTTTTACCTCCCTTCCACCATCCCTTGTCACACACCTTCTACAGCATAAATGTAAAACATCAACTAAACTTCAACACATGTAAGACATCACTTCTATCGATGTGAGCCAAGTCACACCACTGATAAAGTGATAGGGAAATGATCCAATGTCAATGTTAGTTTAGGTTTGAGAAAAAATGCAACTTCTGATTTTGTACCCAATAGCATCACCAGTTTTCCTCCACAGCTCACTGTTGATGTTTTGTGGCTTAACAGAATTCACTTTATACTTTCCACACAACAAAACTTTTGAGTACTATGACTAAGTCGGGTGTCTTTGTTGTCCAAATTCACCGAGACAAGTCTGGCGGACAAACACTCCGACGTAACCAGCGCGACTGGAGTCAGATATTCCTTCCTGAAAAGATTTGAGAAACATTCAAAAGAGCTGATAAAAGAGCACTTCTGACTTGGCACCCTCCCTCCCCGGCCGTTTCACAGAGAGTACAGTATTAATGCAGGCTTTTGTCCTCTTGTGGTCACTCTAACACAATCTGAAAATGGAGGATGAAAGTGATCCCTCGTTGTCATTGTCAAGGCTACGCTCAGGAGGTTCATACGAGGGCGTAGAAAGCCTGGAAAATGAAATAATGTACAAATGCTAGGCGCTTAGAAAGATGCATAAAATGGTTAAAATCTTATGGGCAAACTATGAGCTTACACTCCAAAATGCTAAATGCTTTGTCTATTGTCTTGTCATGTGTTATCATCATTTGTCTTTGGTTTTTAAAGTGATCTCGTCTGATTTAGAGATATTTAAACTAGGTCTCGAAAGGCAGTTAAACTGGAAGTTAACAAAGTCTTGGATACCAGTGCTGCCCTTGCTATAGTAAAATATCTGCTTAAAACATCCCCAATAAAACTTCAAAAAGCACAAGGTATTATTCACACTCATGGAAATCCTCTGACATTACCCAACAGTCCTTTACAAAAATAACGTTTTATACAAAGTGCTCCTTATGCCGACCCGTCATTAGTCACACTGTGATTCACATCCAGGGGTCAAAACAGATCAGGCACTGCAGCATATGAGATGTTAAAAAAAACTTTTTAAGTGAGTTAATTCATTATTTTTTAAGGTTTTACTCAAATCCTAAGAAATATTTACATTCTGTTGGGTTTTTTTCTTAAAAATGTGAATGTTTTCAAGCAATTCAGGCTGGTATTCGTTATGAAAATGAGTGTGAAAACTCTGTCAGCAGGGTGAGACTGTTGCAGTTGTTTTGTCTTTTGAGAAGTGACAGTAACAAGTGACAGCGTCTTGGAAAAAAGTTGTTTTTCTCGCTTTTCACAGGAGACAAGTGGATAGATTGGAACTAGATTTCATTTTCTGGCAAGTTTACCTGCCCTATTGTGAGATAAATTCAATTTCAAAACTCAGTGCGAGATTGGATGACCTGTTCAGATGGACGGACTTGAAACTTGACTTGGATTTGCAAAGAAATGACTTGTGAGCATCTCTTCTTTTTAGTTAATGAAAGCAACTCATAGTACTTAGCTAATGATTTATGTATTACATAAAGACACTTGCTCCTTTTGCTATTTGACTTGATGATTTGAGGTGAGATTTAAAAACTTCATAAAATGTGTTGCTCTTGCATGCCCTCTACAGTGAACGGACAATTCAAAAACTTGATGAATTGAAGTAAAGTCATATCAAAATGTCCTTTTATAAATTCTCACGTACCTCGATAGGCTAATCTGTCAAAACGGAAGCACAGCTACAAGCCAAGTATTCTTTTCTGTAGATCTATAAGACAAGGATACTTAATTATACTGTTTTTAAGTATATCTCCATCAAAAGATGAAGTAAGCAGGCCTATAAGCCAAGTATACTTAGACTTTTCTGTATACTTGTCGGGTATAAGCCAGGGATACTTTGACTTTTTGCATACTTGTCATTATGAGCTGAACATACTTAAACTTTTAAGTATACTTGTCAGTATAAGCCAAGTCTACTTAGACTTTTCTGTATACTTGTCAGTATAAGCCAAGTATACTTAGATATTTAGCATACTTGTCGTTATAAGTCAAGTATACTTAGACTTGTAGCATACTTGTCGTTATAGCCAAGTTTACTTAGATTTTTAAGTATACTTGTTAGTATAAGCAAAGTATAATTAGACTTTTCTGTATACTTGTCATTATAAGCCAACTATACTTAGACTTTTAAGTATACTTGTCATTATAAGCCAACTATACTTAGACTTTTAAGTATACTTGTCAGTGTGAGCCAAATATACTTAGACTGTTCTGTATACTTGTGAGTATAAGCAAAATATACGTTCTTTCAATTATATTTGTCAGTATAAGCCAAGCCAAGTATACATAGACTTTTCTGTATACTTTTCAGTATGAGCCAAGTATGTTTAAGCATACTTTTGAAAGTATACTCTTTTGTTTTAAATTCAAAAGAAGTATACTAATAGCACACTTGAATAAATACACATTTTGGTAAGCCAAGTGCACACTTCAAAAACAAAACTAAAAATGGTGAAAAAAAAAATCCCTCAGTGATAATAAATATTCCTAAGTTATTAAGTAGTTAAATATTCAACAAAGATCAATTAAAACTTTATTCAGTCACCCATTATGCACTCATATCAGCCCAGCATGTGTTGATTAGACCTATTATCAAGTCTGTAAAGACAATGATTGACTGACAGCTTCCTCACTCACTGGTTTTGTTGTACATATTAGGGCAGGAAAATGTACACTGTAAACAGTGTACATTTTCCTGCCCTAATATGTACTATCGGTTCATAGATTTTGGTGATACGCAGTTCTTGCATTCAGCTTCACGCTGAGGAGAGATCTAATTAGCCAGAGTGATTGAAAACACCTGTGTGAATGTGCAGGGCCTTTAAAACACTTGCCAGTCATCAATTACAATTTAAATGATTATGAATTATACCACTAATAACAACCAGGACTGACCAAAGCATTTATTTTCTCCCTCTCCCACCCATTTTAATGTCTTCAGTTTTATTAATAGTGTAAAAACTACTTCAAAATTAAAATGCCACTAAAATAAAATAAATCGACCTCATAAAACTAAATATTTATTTGATTATTCTGATATGAAAACGATGTATTTTATTACCTGCAGTAACAAAGTTTCACCACGTGGTGGCAGCAGAAACGCGCTGTAAACACTGCCGTAAATGTTACATTAAGTTTATATGACTACCTTGTTAGCTAACACTTGTTCACAGTATTTACACCATTTAAACCAATGATTTAGCTACACGCGCTGCTGTTAACATTATGGAGCAACATTTTCATTCATACGGAGTCGTGTCTGTGGCATGTAAGTCCAGTGTTTACTGTCTTTTACCTCTGTTTGGTCCCACTAACTCACTACTACACACTTCAGTAACTGCTAGCTTAAATGCTCCGCTGTGTTCGCTAGCTTGTTGCTAATGTTTGCGTTTGTCTGGTGCTTACAGTGAATTTTTGAGCTTTATGTTGATAATAACAACATGATAAGGGTGGTAATAGTGAAATAAATAGTGGCGGTATTGGCTGCAAAAACGACGTGGGCTAGTGGTACGTTTAAAGATGCTAAAACACATTGTAGAGCCGCGTTAGCTAGCTAGCTTAGCTCGGTTGGTTTGTCACGATGAGCGACCACAGACTCGTTAACTTAAGGTCATTAGATCCATTGTTAAAATAAACATATAGATTATAGCAAGGTGAATACATCTGTATGCGATTATAGCTATGGAATTAAAGTAAAAAAAAGCTGTTTTTAGAAAAATTAAACCATTTCTGTGAACATTGTGATAGTAACGTTACTTCTAGGTGGAACCAAATACAGAAATGTTGCTTAACCATCTGGTCAATATATTGTAGTTTCATTAATACGTCATATCAAAATTAAAATAGAGAGAATGTGCAAATAATCAGAAATAGGTGTGTTGTTTTAAAGTTAATTTATTAGATTTATATTTTAGTGCATAACGAAAAACAAGCCCTGCAAAAATCAAGAATTAAATATAGAAAACAGAAATGTATGTGTGTGCGTGAGTGAATATATATGTATATGTACGTACATACATATATATATGTACGTATATATATTATATTAGTTAAATCTATTTTTGAAGTCAGAAGAGCTGTGCTGTGTTTAAAGCAAAGTTTAATAATAATATGAGATTTAAATGAGCCAAGGTTAGGGCTGTGCAATAACTCAATATTACTGCTTATCAAATTTCACCAAAATCATATCACAATATGATCTTGGTCATGTACTGGTGTTTCATTCATATATGAAATTAAAATACAAAGAACCAGAAACAGGTTTATTGCCTAGTAGGTTTTTACATATGGTACAAAGAATTTGTCTTGGTATTTTGGTGCATAATAAAAAAAAAACAAGCACTGCAAAAAGTCAATAATGATACAGAACAGAAAATGGAAATTTACAATGAAAAATATATGAAAAAAATGTGTGATTAAAAATAATGTGAGATTAGAATGAGCTGAGGGAAGGGCTGTGCCATAACTCAATATTATTACTCATCAAATTTATCCAGAATTATATATCATAATCATATGATGATGTGACCTTTTGAACCGGGGACATTGCAGTAACAAGGCTCATGTCTTCAAATTTATTCTACAAATTCCTGTAGTCAGAAGTAATTTAGTTATTTAGTAAAATTAGTTATTGAAATGTTTGGATTGACTCATGATAGTAGTGGAACACGGGTCGTTGCTTTGAACATCAGTTTGATTAATCCATATATGATTTTTTGCACCCTTTCCACATTGTGATACAGTGTACAGTATATCAAAATCATATTGCCTCACAGTTATGATTTGCTCATTTTGTGTGGGCCCCCGGAGACCATAGGACCCAAAGCAGGCCCTGATTTGCTTCAGAGGATCTCTGATAAAAGAGGGGTATGATGTGAATGAGTTCAGAGTGTTAAAGACAATTTAAAGATTTTATGACATCATGATGGATTCGCATTAGTTTCCCTCTCTCTGTCTTTTACAGACACACACACCACTGGTCTGACAGAACCATGTGTGATAATGCTGCATCAGATATGTTTCTAAAATTATGAATTTTCACAGTTATGCTAACAGGCCTCTTCTCTCCTGCAGCCCCAGTGTTACTTCTGACTCACGCCAATGCCTTTGTACAACTTCGTCACACACACTGAGTAACACACAGCTCTCACTTCCTTGTCACTGGCCCCGAGTGCCATCGCTACGGCGCTTTTGCAGCAGGCATCAAAATGGACACCTGTCATCAGTCAGCAGGTCCCTGTGCCCACTGTTGCCCCCTGTGGATACTTATAGCCCACTGCAATTATGTTGTTCCATTAGTCATCCTACGCATGCACTGATGGGCTGCTGGCTATACTTAGCCAACGTCATGGTCACTCTTGTGCAAAATGAGAGATTTACAGTGTGGTGCGTGTGGTTGGCGTCAAACACGATGAATAGAGATGAATAGGAATTTTTTTTTTTTGCTGCATTTTGAACAAAGTTTTCAGCTTTGTTGTGAGGAAACAGCCACTGCTCATGATTGGTATGTGAGAGGAACTCATGAGGTTAAAGCTAGTATCTTATGGAAGACAGAATCTGCCAAAATAAACAATAAATGAATAAATAAATGACTCAATAAATAAATGTGTCAGTAAATGTACCAAAAGTAATATTAAAAATAAATGTAGCCATTAATTAATTGTTAAAATGTGTTAATAATTCCATTTGAATTTGTATTAATTTACTTATTTATTTACTCCTCTGTTTCATTTCCCTTTTATTTATTCATGTATTTATCTTTTTTTATTTTAAAATGTATTCATCGCAATGCATTATTTATTTATTCATTTATTTACTTATTTTGCATTTATTCTATATTTAAGAGTAAAGCATACGTAAAGAAAAGAATACAGAAATAAATAAATAACTTTGGGAAAATAAATAGGGGTGAAATGCAAAGGGAAAGTCATGCATAAATACATAAATAAATAAAAAATAAATACATGATAAATAATATGATAATAATAATAAAAATAAATGAATACATTTACCAAAATAATAAAAAATAAATAAGTACAAGGGATATCAATACAAAGATAGATAAATTAAACATTAAACATTTATTTTTAATATCACTTTTGCTACATTTAATGACATTTATTTATTAAGTCATTTATTTATTTTTGATTTTGGTCTGTCGGTCCTCAATAGTATCTATCTACCTGTATATAGAGAGCTAAAGCTTTTAAGTGTTTTTTTTTTTATATCTTCATCGCAATGCCAACTTGCACAATAAACACATCCTAAAAGACTGCAATGTTGCACATATTATGTATGAGTTAGTTGAAAGAGAGACTCAGTAGAAAACGGCACTTTGAAATGTAACTTAACTTTTTTTATTGTTGCCTTTTGTGTTCAGTTCAATGTTCAATTTGTGATAAAAGATAAAGGTAAAGTTTCCTTTCATTTTTTCTATCTCTTCATATATCGTTTGCGCAATATTCAACAATTTTATCTCCTATTTTCTCATAGAAGTTAATGCGCTCAGCTGTTGTTTCGTACAGTTATAGCATATAACTCCCAGTGAAATCACAAATTTTACATTTTTACATAGTGGACATAATTTCAGTGTTAACAAGGATCAATATTTAAACCAGCTAACTACTGTTGTTCAGCACCACCAGGTACCAAAGCAAATATCGTGCCAGCATTGCAGCTCTATCAGTAATGATCCTGTCGTCAAGACCTTAATAATCAAACCAGATTTCCAATTGCTCACAATCGTAGTGTTTTTTCATGGTAAAATATGTTGATTATTACTTCCCAGAAATCCTCAAATGTCCACAACTCTAAGAGTTTACTATCATAGAGGAGTAAAGAAACCAGAAAATATTCTAACATTTTATATTTATTTGTGCATATTTTTCTGTGTAGAGTTTATAGAAGATGTAAAATCGTGATGGAAAGGAGAAAATATTGGTAATCCTTTAGAAATTTGTGAATCATCACAGTTCTAATAAAATCAATCTCATGGTCTATGCATTCAAATTGAAACAAATTGAAAAAGAGCTGAGTGAGTGATTCACTTTCTTTTCTACAAACAGCACAGATAACATCAGCAAAATGTCATACAAGTGCATTAGTGGGGTATATGTCATGTCCTATAAGCCTTGTTAGGATCCTGTCATTTCTTAATAGAGCCATTATGGTGTTAGAATATCAAAAGGCCACTACTGTAAGAGACTGGCTGCATAAAAGCACTAGAGAAACCTTCTTTGACGAAACCCATCACACTACAGAAGCTGGCTGAACTGAGTCCACTCAGGAGGATAATTGTAAGACACAAAACTTGGCACAGTTACTATAGTTGGAGAGTCTCCACACCCACTACTGAAACTTGTTGGTGCACCTGTCATGGCTGAAAATGCATAAACTCAAGTTTTTACCAACTCTGCGTCCTTGCTAGAGTTCAGAAACAATCTCAGGTGCCTCTGCAGAGAGCGACAGTTCGTATAAAGTTACAGACTACAGCGTATATGGCTGTATGGCCAGTCTGTGAATTTGTGGCTAAATTGTTATACAGATAGTCAGTGGTCACGTCTATAATGTTAAATCCAGCAGTACATGTCTATCAGGTCCGGCGAGGACACTATCACCCAATTGTTAAATGCTCCTGATTGGTCCCTGGTTTTCTGCTTGTCCTTTCAAATAGGAAACATGGCATCCACATCTCTCAGTGACAGACTTTTGCGGTCCAGCCAAAAATATTGACATTCGGCACCATTTTCAACATCAACATTGAGGGCAAAATTTTAGATTTTTATTAAAAGATGTATAGCAGAGTGTTTGCCAACTTGCTGTTGGAGAGAAGACAGTAGAAAGTGCAATGTGATATTTTTGACAACACTAGTCTGTTGTGCCTTTCTGTCGTAATTAGAAGTGAAACGTCTGTGTGTGTTTTAGATTTTTGTTTTTTGGCAGACAGTTTGAATATGAATTGACTATGAGTCATTTCTGTATGAGCAAGGTACATCTAAGTTTAAAGCTTTCTGAATTTGATGCACAACAGCAAAATAGGGAAAATACACCCGGACAGTAAAGTAAAAGCTGTTATAAAGTTGGGAGAGTGTTGATTCGTGTGAGGTAAACAGTACTTTAAACATGTAAATATGACCATACATATTGGTTGGATGAAAAAGTTGTGGATTACAGCATCTTGTAGGGCTTCCCACAATTAAATGATCTTGATCGATTGCGATGTTGACGCAGAAAACCATACATAAATCAAACGCTTCTAAATTAAATTAGATTTTTTGTGAAAACTTGAATACAGCAATAGAAATAGATAATAGAGAGGGAAATATGGCCTATTTAACTTCCCAACACTATCTCTAAGCAGCTTATAATATATAATTAGAACTACTAATGCTAATATTTTTTTTAAATTAAAATACAATCTTTTATTTCCTAATCATTTGAATTGTGTTTTTATGCAAATATAGATGACAATGACTGAGTAATATTTAGAGTTTTTGACAGGTAAAATGTAACATAACATGGAAGTGAAAACAGCGCCCTGTTTATTTAATTGCAAAAAAAATATTTATTTTGGCGAATCTGTAAATAATCGTGATAATAATTGCGATCTCAATATTGATCAAAATGATCGTGATTGTCATTTTGGTCGTAATCGCGCAGCCCTAGCATCAGCAAGAGCTGTGAAACTTATTAGAGCGAAAGCATATAAGCATGTCAAAATCAGAAAAAAAAAACAAATGTGTGAATTTGTGGTCGGATATGTGCTGCTGTGCTGGCTGCCTGCTTATCAAAACCTCCAGATGGAAATACCGTATGTAGGATGTGACGAGGAGCAAAGTGCGTGACATTGCTGTCTGTTTCCAGTATCACCGCCATTACATGCCTGTTGGCTGGAAGTTAGGAGAAGGATGCTCCCTCTGTGTTGCACCTTGGATGATGAAGCAGAGGCTGGAGATGATACCGAGGGGGTGGGAGATGTTGTGGAGGATTCGGTTTCCTCCTCATCCTCCCTCTGCTGCCGTCTCAGGAGTCTCGAACTGTCTCTGGACTTATTTAGTTATGTTTTGTGTTGCTGTGGGTAAAATGTGATGAACAGCATGGGTGTGCACACTGTAAACACCAGCAGCATTGATCCGAAATAATCTTATAAGAAGCAGAGATATTAATTTCTCCTCTGGGTAGATCCTCAAGAGACCAGAATGCAATGCAACGAGGAGATGCATTAACTGTAAAGGGTGTTTTTTTCTTCGCTGGAACCCTGCGCTTTTTTGCTCATACTATCTCTATCATTATGGTTACATCCACCTACACAAAATACTTAGCTGAATACACGTTCATGTGCATGTGAAGGCTGGTGAAAGTCATTCTGGGAAATGTAGGAAATCAGTGACTGAAGTAGAGGAGGCAGGTTGAAGGCAAAGGGATTCTTCCACTAAGGGACCTTTTCCATATTTGCATATTTTTTATCGTTTAACTTGAAGTCACTTCTATATTTTGCATTACTGCCTTTCATTTCCTGACGAATTCCCCGTCTCTTAAATAGAGTTTTTCACCTCCAAGGCAGCCATGACTTCAGTTAAGTGAGACTGTTCACTGCAATGCAAATTTATGTACAGTTACATTTATGTATTAGTCAAAGAAAGATGACACTTTGTTTTGTGTGATGCAGAACAAATAGAGCAGAGTGTCAAGATTTGAGTCAGCTGCCAAAAGCTGATTTTTGATGCCATATGATGATGATGAGAAACCTTCAACAAATAAGCAAACATGATTGTATAAGCTTGCTTGTTTTTGTTACTGCACCGCCATGTAATGATGTGTGATGATGGTGTTTTCTTTGATTGCCTATATCAGGCCTTGTCCACAAGTGCACAGGTGTTTTTATAAAGGGAGCTTTTTCTATGTGTTTTGGCCTTTCGTCCACACTCAAACAGCTGTTTTAGGTCACTGAAGAGAGCTTTTCAGAAACTGTTTTCAGTGTTGACTTGTAGATAGAAAAGTTGAGTTTTTGGCTTGAAACATGTGTGCGCCGTTATCTTCTCTACTAATGAGGCGGCATGTCGTGCAACGGCAGCATAAATGCACCCATGAACTGCAGTCATGGCGAAATAACCTCGCTAACAGGACTTTTTTACATGTTTACACATAAATGTACAGTTATGCTTCCACTATATTGAGTAACAGAGGTGTCAGGATGCGCTGCGTCACTGCTCCTTAGCCAACGCAACACTCCCACGGCACAGACCCCGCCACCAACATCTCGGGTGTGTGTGGACTCGATGGTGCTTCCATTGTGTTTTTGCGCTGTCATCTAGACAGGGATTTTTTTAAAAACTGTACTTGTGCAGACAAGATTATTATTAATATATATATTTTTTTAAATGAAGGAGGAAAAACAAGAAACAACATCTTTGTACATATAGACTATGCATCAGGCAAGTGTCACATTACTATAAGCTGATTTTTACACTGTGTCCTAACCGGATGCGAGTGTCCGTCCTATTGCGCCGCATTGAGTAGCATCAGACGCTCTCTGCCCACACTGAATACATTAAATATACACTTTTGTTATGTTATGTAAACAAACCACATACATATCAGCTGTGTGCTCCATATCAGAGACATATCAGATGTAACTCCTTAAAAGTTGGGTTAGCAGTACTTGCCATCTACGTTAAACAGAAAACAAGTGTTTTATATTGTGATATTTACTTGAAGTAACATACAATTTAGCTGCTGTGCATCTTGCTCATGCCTGGGACAAGATTTCTAAACAGATTAACCACGTTTCAAATGAATAAATTGCCATCAGCGGCGGCTCATTTTATCTAAACTAATCAGCCGTTCCTCGTCCATGTAGCGGTGCTCTCAACTCGAACGACAGAAAAAATAGGGACAGGGTGTCCGACAAAAGTTCAGCTCAAAACTTTTCCCTCCAGTTAGAACAGAAATCAGTGTAATCAAACTGATTTTGTCGCTGACGCTCGCTCGCATCACATCCAATTAGGACACAGTGTTACCCTCTTAAAATGAATGGAAATGAGTGAGATGGGATTCATTCACCAACCCTCTCTGGATGGTTCCAGTTTATTTTTTGCTCCTTCACCTTGCAGACGCTGAGCTGTAGGTGGTTCTCCTCGCAACACCTCCACACCAGACTCATGTCCTCCTCTTCCTCTGCTTCGCATGACAAAGCTGTTATCGGGAACATCTGGAGCTGTTGAGATTCTCCAAAGATGGGGCACTGGTCCGGAGGTGGACAAATCTGGACACCACGATGTTGTCCATCTGCACCAGGCTCCGCTGAGTTTTTCTCATCTTGAATCCCTTCTACTCAATAAGAAACATCGAGTATAAATCGGACTAACAGATGTGTGACACAGTGGTTTGATGAGTGACAGCTGAAGATGTCTTCTGTGTAAATCATACGTATTCTTAGGCTGCGCAAACACCTTGAAAATCTACAGGAAAATGTAATTCAACACTGATACCTATAGCACCGGCTGTGTTTTCTCAGAACTGTTTGAGTCACTCCGTCAATCCGTCATCACTCGCTCAGCCAGCACGTCAGTCAGTCCTTCTGTCCACTTTTGCATCTCTTCCCAAATCTCTTTTGTAAAAAAAGGTGTAAACTAGTCAGGTTTTCAGTTGCAGTCATTCAACATTTGCACAATAAAATCTGATGTTGCCTTTCCAAAATACCTATTAGCCGCATGCTGATTTTTTGGCACTGTAAACGCTCACTACAGATTTGCCAGTACGAGCCTATTCCTTTTCTACCGAGCACGTCTCCCAGAAGCAGGAACGCAATGTTGGGCTTTCCGAAACTCTACTTTCCTCTACAACTTCCCACAGACTCCCACTACTGGGCTCAGCACTCCTTTTTCTCCCTCTACTCCCTTCATCCTCCTTCAGACAAGTCTTGCCCTAACTGTCGTTTCATCTACTTGTTAAGTCCTCAGCAGACTTTCTGGTCTATCCCGCTGGGTTCACAGCTGCTGCTGGTGCTGCTGCCCTCAGGTGCAAAAACACCTTGTTAGATATACAGTGTACGTCTCCATCAGCTTATTACACTTCCAGTCTGCCAGCGTGAACTTGAACGCTGCAGGCCCCCTGAAGTTGTGATTTCCTTACCCAGCTTTAATTTTCAGTCGCTGCTTTTCATCATTTTATCTTTTATCTCCTGTTTCTCCCTCTCTGTGTGTCTCTCTTTCTCTGAGGGAATTACATAAGTCTGTGTGTGTGTGTGTGTGTGTGTGTGTGTGTGTGTGTGTGTGTGTGTGTGTGTGTGTGTGTGTGTGTGTGTGTGTGGGCAGCGTTGCATTTTTATGTAAGGCGGACCTGGAAATGGCTAACGAAACACAAGGGTCTTGCTCTCTATTTTTTTCCCTCTTACAGCTTTGTGTGGTTGTGTGTAAGTGTGTGTGTGTGTGTGTGTGTGCAGCTGGGTCATCGGACTGTGGATCTGCGTGGAGTTTGGCTACACAGTGGTGTGACTCCACAGGCCCACTCACGCTCACAGCATATTTTTTTAAAGCACACCTTGAAATACAAAATATTTGACTCCTAATATGAAGATGATGATGCCTGTTGACTTGTAGTGCTCAAGTGAGTGGGGTGGTGTTTACCGTGTTCACAAGAAGAGTCCATATGAATGCCCGCCTTTTGTGGTATTCACGACTCCGTAAGTGGAAACTCTATGAAAGCTCAGAGCTTACAAGTTGTGATGTGTTTGTTGACGTCAGAAATGGCGGAGGCCATGGAAGTTCATTTTTCGGTGCATAATAAGTTAATATGTTGTAATTTTAGATTGTTTTTCTTTGTAAATTTATCACCGGTCTGAGGAAGATGTTAAAACTCCCAACGGCCTCGTCTTTTTCCTCTGTTGTTACGCCTTTGTATTTCCTGCATTGTGTTACCCACATGCTAGCTTGCTAATTGTTAGCATCTGTGGTTTCCAGACACCGACAGTAATGTTAATATTACTGTTTCTTAGCAGCGGTGTTTTCATGACTTGACCGTTTGAAAGCCAACCATATCGTGTACACTACTTCCCACGTTGTAAACACGAGCTTATGAGTTTAATTTGAAGGCACCATCTCACAGATAAAAGTCATACTCTGCTTTATTTATTTGCATTTGACAGTTTAGCGCTGCTCCCTTAGTCACTGTTGCTCAGTCTCCAGGTGACTTTCATGTTTCCAGCTGACTCATATTAAAAAAAAATATCTCTATATATAAAGATTTCTCAGGCCGCTTTCACAAGCCAATGTTTCATCCACTTTAATCGAACCCTGGTGTAGTTCAACACCCGGTGAGGTTCGTTTTAGTGATTGTGAACACAGTAATCGTATGCCGATGACGACCAAAACACAGGCTGCTTGTGTCAGCATTTGTTGAGATGGACACAGGTTAACGACAAGTTAGAGATCTGATATTTGCTTGACATCCGAACCAGGGGTAACACACAGAATATGGCTGTACAATTATGGCCAAAATGCTAATAATGATTTCTTTTTATCAGTATTGAGGTCATGATTATTTAGCACAATTTAGCACTGCTTTCACTTTCTCATTGTACTGCATTCCTGCTAATGTGCAAAATTTTGCATCAAACTAAGACGTAAAATTAGGTCCTTCACCTGAATTCAGTGCATTTTCATTTGCTCATTGCAAATCGAGTAATATACAATATGTTCATTCAACGATTGCCACCTGCTGCATGGATGTCAGCGTAGCAAGTGCTTGATATTGATATGCAGCAGTTTTCTATAAGCGGAGGGCACATTTTAAACGGCCCATGTTGCAGTCAGTCATGTTCATTTAATTGCGGGTAGCCAAAATCGTGATCACGATTAATATTTGATTAATTGTGCAGCCCTAACATAATATGCTAAATAAAAAACTGACATTTGTTATGAACTGGAAGAGAAGGGATTGTGCACAGTAAATCAGTGCCGAGTCGAAGTGAAAATACCCAGACAGCATCAAAGAAGTGGCAGCTCTGGAGATTAAAAAAAGATAAATTTGCTCCTTCGTACACACCCCTCAGCAACTTATTTTTTTTTATTGGTCCGCTTTAATTTGTGCACTGTGAAACCGAACCAGGCTAAATAGAAAACAAACCAAAAGTGTCAATTTCACTCTGACTATGGCTTGTGAAAGCGTCCTAAAATATGCACTTAGACTGCATACATTATCATGTATGTATCATGACACCCAGTTTGTGCCTGGCATGCATAGACTGTATGTATTAGCAGCACACTCCAGTCACAGAGGTATCTCTCCATCCGTTTCTCTAAAAGATAATTAACTGGTGAGTTTGAAAAACCCAGATGTATGCAAATACATGCGAGGCATAAACTGGGGCAAGGTACTACTGTAGGTAGTTAGTCAGCTGCCGGCCATGCTAATGTATGCAGCTTACATTAGAGCAGACAAACTCAATATTTAATCCTTTCCTTATACTGTACATTGGCCATTGCCAGACCATATATAAGAAGTGTGTGACGACTGGGAAGACAGGCAGGCTTGGACTCAATTGCAAAGACTCAAGGACAGGTGGTTAAAACAACCAGCGTCTTTAATGGCTGAAACGAGTGGGTACACAGTGGGTCAGAAAGGCAGGCAAACAAACATCTTGGTTATTTGCAGCCAGAAGTGACACAAGAGGGTGGAGCTAAGTACAACTGGACGCTGAACAAGACATTTATAAGTGACCGAAAGGTTACAATTAACTTTCATTAACTGAAAACACAATGTTAAAGTTGTAAGACGAAAACACAGACAAGACCAGACAACGGCGTGTTTGTGACCTGTCAATCACAAGGTAGCCATGCCTCAAAGATTACCCTGGGGGACCATTATTTACTAAATGAACATCATGCTGTACTGAAGAAGACTGGAAAGTAGCGATTAAGACCATAAACTTAAGTTTACAATGTTAAATGAGGTAATAAATCAAGTGAGAAGTAGACTAATTTTCTCATAGACTTCTATAAAATCTGACTTCTTTTTGCAACCAGAGGCGTCGCCCCCTGCTGGCTTTTAGAAAGAATGCAAGTTTAAGAAACTTCCGTATTAGTCCGCTGATATTTGCTCTCATATTTTGGGGTTTTTAAGCCGAGTGTGGCCCCATGCACACTGTTAATGAATGTGGAGCTATCCAAAGCTTGGCATGCCTGTCCTGTCTAGCTGCAGTTGCTAAACCATTATCAGACAATTAGTCTTTGGGGGTTTTTCAATTCTTTTAATTTTTAAACAGAATCGAAAACTCTTCCCTCTAAAGCCTTCCACCTACCAGACCAAACCTGTGATTATTATACAACAGCGACTCCATCCTTTGATTGATGTCCTCCTTACCTGATTCCTAACCCCTCTAATGCTATTTACCGCTATCGGACCAACAGAGTGCAGATTGGCACATGGATAACTGGTTTCCCCGAGAGGAGGGGAGAGTTATGTAACAAGTCACAGGAGGTGATGAAATATGTGAAAAATTAAAATGTGTCATTGAAAACAATATTAACGCTTCCTCTGAAATGACTGAAACAGGCTGCTGCATCTGATTTCAGAGCAGTCATTGCTCAGAAATTAACTTCAGCGTTCTGATGTGAGGGAGGAAGCAACTAAAAATTATTGACGGCAATGGGGGGAAAAAAATAAAAGAAGCTTCCTAGAAATAAAACACCTCTGCACTCCGGAAAACCTGCCACTGTTTTAAGATACCGTGCGCTGTATACTGTATGACTATGTGTGTGTTTGCATGTGCACGCTCATCTCCAACTTGTCAGAGGAAGGGTGTTTCACTGAGTGGGAATGCCTGGTAGGACGTGTAGGCCCAGGTTGCTATGGCAACCATCTGCTGCTACGCTCACAAGCGTTCGCCGGCAGCCCACACAGTGTGACATCCAGCAGCAAGCCCATCTGAGAGAGAGAGTAAATCTGCGATTGAACGCTAAACGGCCAAAAATAAGGAAAACACACACGGTCCGAGCTGAATGATTGAAGCACATGTAAAAGTGCATTCTTTTGCCAGAAGTTCAAACACAGTGGAGATATGTGGAGTTTTCTGTTGTCATAGTGAAAACCGAAGGAGGAGAGGTGTACGGCACACTGAAGCCCACAACACTTTTATTATAGATTGAACAGAAGGATATAAAGCTGCTTTAAAATGTTTAGCAGCGTTGAACTGAAGGTTGGTGAAGGAGAAGTTAGTTGACACCAATTTCAGTCAGCAAGTCAAACTTGGCGGACCACGAACGGTCCGGCTAATGTACAAAATTTTTTTTTATTTTAATTTGATTTTAGGAAAACTTTCATAGTATAGATCCACTGGAAATGCACAATTTTGGAATTGACAGAAATAACACATTTATACTGCATGTTTTTTGTCCAAACTATATGGGATTGTCATAAAATTGGCATGTCTGTAAAGGGGAGACTTGTGGGTAGCAGTAGAGCCTATTTTCATTCACGTATCTTGAGGTCAGAGGTCAAGGGACCCCTTTGAAAATGAGCAATATTGACAGTTATTGTAGTAAGACATATTTGGCACCACTGGATTCTTTAACCTCCGAAAGGATGGCGGGTCATTGGAGTTTTAAGTGTATCGATATTTCTTACACCCATAATTCACCATGCATTTCCTAGAAGAAGATAAAGTTGTATCAAACCTTTTTTACCTAAAATTAAATCAAGAGAGCACTGCTTTCACTTTCACATTGTGCTTTCAGCTGGTCCCGCTAATTAACAAATATCTGCATCAAAATAAGACTTATAATAGTAATATTTGATTAATTGTGCAGCTCTTCATGCTCGGTTCGAATCCAGCCGGGAGCCCTTGTTGTATTTCTCTCTCTCTTGCACTCCCTTCCCGTCATCTCTCCATTAAAGCCATCTATAAAGGCATAAATCATCCTAAAAAAAAGGATGATAATTTTGAAAAAATGAAACCAAATTTCTGCCTTTTTTAACTAACAAAAATAAAATCTGACATATTTTTGCTTAACAACCTGAGTCAGACGTAAATCAGATTTGTGGTAATGCAGTCACAGTCTGATTGGATTTCATTAAACCAAGAAACATGGAGAGAGAGAGGGATATGACTAGGGACGCACCATATTGGATTTTCTGTTCAATAAATGTGTACTGAAGTTGAGAAATTGTGTGTGTCGTTTGTTATTATTAAGCTGTTATCACATGGAGGAAAAAAAAGAAAATCAGCCAACCATATCGGCCCCACCCACCAAAAAAATCAGCATCATATATCGGCCATCACCTATCCTGATTATCAAATAAATCTGCATCGGTCATGAAAAAAAACCATATTGGTCAACCTCTAATCTTCATCATTAAGCTAGCAGGTCACCCCCTTTTCCTCCTCGTAAGAATTTTTTAAAAATATATGTACATATTATATAACAAAGTAGCTTCCATTTGACTCGTTCACCACTCCAGCCCACCACAGTCAAAACATCTGCAACAAAATTTGATCCAAAACATAAATCAGAAACAGTTGGCGCTGGCCAATATATCCATATTTGGCATAAGTGTTATCTTTTCCTGGTTTTAAAGGCTGTATTACAGTAAGTGATGTAAATTTCAGAGCTAACTAGGCTGTTCCAGCTGTGCTATTACGTCCCTATACACATTATTTTGTGAACGCACAAATAGTCAACCCTACAATCTTGTCACAAGTATTTTGTCAAAAATATCATGATATGTGATTTTCTCCATACCGCTCAGCTCTAATCTCAACAATAAATATTTGCAGTGTGAGAGTGTGTATATGCAGCTACGTATATTGACCTTTTTACTGTATAAGTACACTTGTGTAGTGTGTAGGGTTCTCTTTTTATTTAGGGGGCACAGTCTGGGAACAACAACTAAATAGCATCAGTTGACAAATATTGCAAAGCTAATCTTCTAAATAGGGCTAACAGCAGTGTTTTCGTGGAAATAGATGTTCAAACAGACATAGAAAATGAGGAATGACTCACCTGATGGTTATTGAGTGACGAATTTGTTCATGTGTTCCAGATGCAGGAGACGGGCAGCACCCATCGAGGCTCTCAGCGGGTCTTCAGCGTCCTGGATCGCCTGCTGCTCACACATCCTGTGTGGCTGCAGCTGTCATTCAGCCAGGACTCTGCCCTCTACAGCCTGCTCAGAGAGCCGGTTGGGGTACGGACTAGTCAGTTATTTCAATCGTGTGACCTTATCAGTTAAAAGAATACAGGGATACATTGATAAATTCAAAGAAACGAGGAAAACACTGATATAAGTTTTCCCTAACGTTGCGGAATGCTAACAAATTTTTCATAGTTTAGCTTTTGTGCTTTACATTGTTGTTTGCACCATCTGTGCCTCCTCCACAACATCCCTGTGCTTTATTCTTGTTTCTGTGCTGGCTGTTTGGTGCTTCCAGACCTTTTTGGTGCGTAAATGCAGCTCCAGCCAGAGGAAGGTGTTGTGTTTGAGAGTGACAGCGGACAAAAGTGCCTCGTCTGTTAAGGAGTGCTTCATCTGTGAGGAGGACTCCAGTGAGTATAAAACAAGCTAGATTAGCATTAGTATCCATCTGCGATACATCTCTCATGCGGGTGCAGCGCAGTTCAAACACTCGCAGGGTAAAGTACTGTGGGACAGAGAGGATGGGTCCTCCAGATTATACTTCCTGTTAGATGTGAACAAGTCTCGCACTGCCCCCACAGCTGTCAATCACACTGTGTCTCTTCTATAACCAGCATTCGCCTTGGAGAGCTCAGCGCTCACCTTCCCTGACCTGTGTCGACTGGTGGCCTTCTACTGCATCAGCAGGTGATGTATTTTAACTAAAACACGGCATAGGCAAAAGTATGTGGACAGTCGGGGCTGTTTTTCACAGTCTCCAATCATAGTCCTATGAAGGGAAACCCGATGCTACAGCACACAATGATATATTAGGCAATAGTGTGCTTTCAACTTCATGATTTAGAGAAGGGCCTTTCCCGTTACAACATGACAATACCCCTGTGCACAAAGTAAGGTCCATGGTGCACCTCAACCCCATCCATCACTTTTGCAATGAACTGGAGCATCAGCTGTTTGCCTTATCGCCCAAAATCACCAGTCAACATCACTAATGAGCTTGTGGCTAAATGGGAGCAAATCTCAATAATCACACGCGGGTGTCCACATACTTTTCACCGTAGAGTGCACCTGGTGTCATTCAGCCAAGGTCCTGGGATTTAATTACCTCCGCCAAGGAGGTTATGTTTTTGCCGGCGTTTATCTGTCTGTTTGTTTGTTTGTCTGTTTGTCTGTGTTCAAGATAACTCAAAAACTTATGGACGGATTTTGATGAAATTTTCAGGGTGTGTCGAAAACGTGAAAAGAAAGAACTGATTTAATTTTGGGGGGTGATCCGGAAGAAATCCTGGATTCTGGATCACTTTGTGATTTACAATTTACAATGTGTACTTCTATCAAATCCCAAAGGCTGTTCCAGATCTGATCCAGATGGCGGATTTTATAGCAATTTATATAAAACAAATGGGGGTACTCTTACATTTTGGCCTAATGTATTGTGAGTTTTATGTTGTGTCTTGTATACATGTTCTATGTTTGCCACTGATATAAAATTCTTTTTAAAAAATGTAGGATTTTTATTTTGGAGGTCTTGGCGGAGGTCTGCGCTCTCCGAGTGCTTTTCTAGTTTAATTTATATGTCAATTTGTTTTTCTCGTCTGCAGAGATGTGTTGCCCTTCCCGCTTCAGCTACCAGAGGCCATTGCTAAAGCCTCAACACACAGGCAGCTGGAGGCCATCTCACACATGGGACAAGGTACAGCGATCGAAGACGTCTCACTTTTTTCAAACTAACCCCCCCCCCCATAAGTCAGATTCCCAGCTTGGAAAGTCAGACGAACCTCACCAACCCCAGAATCCAATGCTGCTTCGTGCATCAACAGTAAAAAAGATGTAGTAAATACTGTTTATTAGCCCTTCTGTTTTATTTGCGTCTCATTAAATCAGCCGTACACAAAGTTCTATCCAACTGTGGAGATGTTGCTATGGTGTTTGTATGCACAAAATACCAGCGTAATGCATTGTTCAACTGGTATTGCTAACAAACGCCATTAAATTTTCCAAATTGTACTTGAATGCCGTCAACTTTGGTGTCTCGTCATTCTCAGCTCTGCCTTCTGATCTCCGAGGTACATGAAATGCAGCAACAGTACAGACATCCATGTTTTCCTCAGGATGAATTGTTATAACTTTGGTGATCTTCTGACTTTCTCCTCTGGCATCTAGCATTATCTGCAGGTCAAAATCTTAATTTTTTCATCATCACATACCTGCAAAACTTATGACGTTCCCATCAACTGTTCTTTGTGTTTAGTGCTAATTAGCAAATGTTAGCATGTTAAATGATGGTGAAGCAAACATACCTGCTAAACACCAGCATGTTAGCATTCTCACTGTGGGCATAAGAGCATTTTGATGTTTAGCTTCTGGCTGAAAGCTATCAAACGCTAGCCTCATAGCACTGCTAGCATGGCTGACTCTTATGCTATGTTAACTCGACAAAAACAGCAAGCAAGGGCATCTGCATTGTTGCTGAGTCGCAGATTTAGTCAAGCGCTGTTTGACGTATGCCATTAAATAGCACGGGGAACTGGCTAACAGCATTTATTTAGATGGATTGGAACAGGATGCAGCAAGAACACATAATTGGTTGACTCTTCACTACGTCATTGGAGCGCTGAAAGCCTTACAAGCATCCAGTGCTGGGAAGCGAGGCGATTCCTCACGTCAAAAAACACTCGTGTACATATACCCTCAGGTGTCAGTTTGTAGCTTCATGTCACTGGCTTCCATTGAAAATGACTTGTAGCCTGTTGCTGTGTCGCTCGTAGTCACTCTTCGTGCTACTTTCACATTGCCCAACTAGCAAAAAGAGAGCATACCAACAAATGCTGCGAAACATTTGAGAAATTCTTGGAAACTGTGAGGATACAGTGAAGTTCCTTTGTAACGGCATCTCCTCAGCAAAGCGAGAAAGTAAAGGAATAACACTAAAGTCTAAAACACTAAAGACTAAAGTTGCGACTGACAGCTTGCGTCTCTTTTAACATGGTAACGTGCATTGATGCAGCCCAACAGCAGAGAGCGAGGTGTGATTTCAAGATGGCTAAAAATGACACAAGACGTGTCACTGAGTGCAGCTCAACAAGAAAAGGCTCACCACGTTTCTGCAAAATGCACATATTTTATTTATATATAATATACTGTATTTTAGTGCATTTTTGTGTTTTGTTTGATTACTGTTTGTTGTAAAATGAAAAAATGCTTGTTATCAAGCAAGTTTGAATGAAAAATAAAGGTTCTATTTGTAGCATTTTTACACAACCAGTGAATAATTACCACTCTTTTTTGAAATATTTGCACAATTGCCGCAAACAAACAGCAACGGATCAGATTGATTGTTTGGTTTATCTGCAATTATTGAATGTGTAACTGAAAAGCGTTGTTGGTTCTTTGTCCTGGACTAGACTTCTGGAGCACACCGACTGCTTCAGAGATCCAGAACGGACCAGTGGACCTGGTTGCATCAACCAGCGGCAGCCAGGGTCAGACTTCTGTTGCCCAGGAGCGATGTGCCCTGCTGACCCGAGGCAGACCGGGCAAACTCTGCTTCATCAATCCACTCTTCCTACAGCTGGAGCTCAGCATGGTTAGTAGTGAAGGTTTCTCGGAGACATTTAATGGACTCAGCTGGTCGTGACTTTCTAGCATTTTACTTTAATTTTAACTTCACATGGTTCATAGAATAAAAGTCTTCATAGAAAAGTCATGTTTTGTGTTGTTCCTGAAACTTTTTTTAAGTTAAGTCCATTACAAGGGCTCTAAATCCATCCTCCTATATGACTGCTGATGTACTTCACCTTGCACTTCACTTTGAAAAATAAACAGTTCAAAAAGCCACTGGCTCTTGTTAGATGATGGACTCAATCCACTTTTTCTTTTCAACAGCAGCCGCAACTCATTAACCACAGTGCCTCCAATAAACGGCACCGCTTCAAGCGCAGCATGCGGCTCCGGCTCTCCGAGTCCTCCATGAATCTGTCCCTGGAGGGGGTCGGCTCCTTCTCGCCTCCCTCGTCGGTGGAGCAGCCCGGCGGCTCCGAGAGGCTACAGAAGGCCACCAGTAACCCACAGAGGAGAGTTCACCCTGGGGCAGGGGTCCTGAGGAGAACCCCCGCTGTATCGCCGGGTTCTGCAGAAGAAGAGGACATGATGTCTGTCTACGTGCCACAAGTAATACATCAGATCATGTCTTCACTCTTTTGTGGGGCCGTGAATTGAAGTTACAGTCTTTACAGTCACATTAATGTTTCTTAACAACCATAAATGTCTCAAATTAAGTGTGCTTTCTTATTTTGTGCATTCAACCCAACTGGTACTTCAAATGCAGATATTAAGAAATTACCCACTACAATATCTCCATGCATATCATGCTTTAAAATTAACCCTTCTGTCCTGGTCAAGACTTCTGTACAGGTGGAGCAGCTTCCACAGCCGCAGCAGTCCACCCAAGCAGAAGAACAAGGCATCGAGGTGGCTGTTCTGGCTATGGAGCGCCGCCCGGCTCCGTCCCTGGCCGAGCTCGACAGCAGCAGCTCCTTCAGCAGCATGGACGAGGACAATGACTCGGATTCAGATCCAGAAAGCACGGCCCAAGCCCAAACTCACTTCTACCAGCGGCCGCCGCTGGTGCGCTCTCGAGGCCGCGGCGGGCTGCACCGCATGAGCGAGGCGTTCGTGTGCTTCTTCGCTCCGGACAAGCGTCTCACACGGCTGGTGGAGGAGCTGTCCAGAGACAGGCGCTCCATCTTTGGGGGCATGGTTCAAGACTTCCTCCTGGAACAGAGAGAGGCGCTCAAATCCTTGGCGTCCTCCTCTTCATCCTCTTCCTCATCACGTGTGACGTCTGTGCAGCTCCTGCAAGGCCTGCGGCTCTTTCTGTCCCAAGCAAAGTGCTGCCTGCTGGACAGCGGTGAGCTGGAGCCTCCCATCGAAACACTGGTGCCAGAGAACGAGAAAGGTAAACAAGCACAAACCTGGAAAATGTGTTAATACATCAAAGTAAAACATATTTTATTTGAATCATAGCGTGAAACGTCTTTTAAATACTGACTAATGGATTTATTGTAGTATTGGCAGTTCTGCAAAGGAGCACGCGCACTGAATTTCTCGTACAAGTAATAGATAATGTACAGCGAGCTGGTAACAATGACCTACTAGCTGTACATTATGCTGCTTATTACACGGCTACTTCAAAATCAACAATTTGACACAAAAAATGGTCCACCAGAGTCCAACATTAGAACCGCGCCCATGGAAACGGTCTGTAACACATAGCAACGGTCTGCTATAAAGTAAAGTAAAGGAGTAACTGTAGTAATAACTGTCTGGAGATGGGTTTGAAACGATACAACAGAACTAAACTGGACAGATTTAATTTTACCCAAAATCTTGGCAAGTATAATGTTAAACAGCCACACAAGTATCTCTGAATAACGCCAGTGCATTTTCATGGGTCGACAGAGAAACATGTACCAGCTTTTATCAGCCGTGGCCGGAGTCATTATGTTTTCGGGTTCTTAGGACCACCTTGAGGGAATTTCTTCAAATTTGGCACAAATGCCCACTTGGACTCAAGGATGAGCTGATTAGAATTTAATCAAAAGTCAAGTTTACTGTGACCTCACAAAACACGTTTTTAGCCATAACTGAAGATTTAATGTTCATATGCTGGCAGGGGCAGGAGTACCTCAGTCTCTGGGGACTATGCTTGGGAACCAGAGGTTCACCGGTTCAAGTCCCCACACAGGCCAAAAATGGAGTGTGGACGGGTAGCTAAAGAAGGTCCAGTTCGCCGCTTGGGCACTATCGAGGTGTCTTCGAGCAAAGACCTAAAAAAACTGCTTCCTGGGTGCTGTATAGTAGTTCCCCAGCGCTCCCAAGGAGCACTGGGATGGGTTAAATGCAGTGTTTTGTGCTGTGCTATGTACAATGTGTGATGATAAAATTTACATTTCAGTTATTCAAACAAATTAACAGGATAAAATGATGACGTGATGACATTTTGGGCATTGATATATTGATATAAACTGCAATTTGACTGGTTGGTGGAGGCACACAACTGTTACTGCAGCTATTAGTTACAACTTATTAATCTACAGTATATCTACTAATCTAAAGTCTAACTTATTCGAAAGCATTTAAAATAAAACATTTGTACACCTCCGCCAACCAAGTCAAGTTGCAGTTTACATCCATGTTTGTTCAAACTGTCATCATTTTATCCTATTAGATATTTGTGTGAAATTGTCGTAATTAGTATACGAATTCCTCAATTTGCTAAGTTTGAAGAAATTCACTCGAGGTATTCCTGCTTTCATGAGAACGTACAACCCAAAGACATAATGCCTCAGATCACGGCTATCATCGGCAGGGATGTTAAAAAAAAAACAAGCTATACATGTAGAAGTAGTTTTACACTATTTAAATAAAAACATTTAAATTTGATTTAAACTCAGTAAATCGCTGAATTTAGCTGACTGTGCTGAATCACATTTTTGAGCTCCGTCTTTTCAGTCTTGTGAATTTCTCATATTATGCGTGATTTGTTTGTCACATCAAAACAAGGAGACGGTGAGTGCA
The DNA here is from genome assembly GCA_947000775.1 of Pterois miles. Lineage (NCBI taxonomy): Eukaryota > Metazoa > Chordata > Actinopteri > Perciformes > Scorpaenidae > Pterois > Pterois miles. The sequence goes on from CAMQGK010000008.1 coordinate 2,021,118, forward strand.
GCAGGGGACCGGAGGAGGGAGAGAAATGTAAAAAAAAAAAAAAAAAATGTACTATTAGAAAACACTGATTCAATAGATCACAGTGCCAGAGGACGCAGGTCTATGGAAACAGACAGCCTTTTCTCATAAATGGTGGGCTGCCCAGGCTCCAGTGAAAGGCACTGTCAACACAAAGTAGTTTGCGTGGGGGGGTAGAGCCTCATTCACTGGAGCTGATATTGTCTCTGGTATTTAGAAAACAGCATTAGGAAAGCCCTGCCCTACGCGCCGGCACTCGCATCCATCACATTCAACGTGTGATTCTTCCTGTTATTGTAAAGACATCGCAGGGTGCTACTGGAAGGATCCTAGTCAGATCTTTTGACACAGTCCTGTGCGTAGGTTTGTCTTTTTTGGACTCCTTTTTGTGTGCAGCTCAGTGTGCGTATGCAGGTGTGTAAATGTGTGATGATGGATGGTTGCCTGGCAGTGCAGAGGCTTGAGGGGAGAGCGTTTGGCCGCTGCCTTCCTTCCTTCCTCCCTCCCATCCTTCCTTCCTGCGCTCTGATTCTGATTTATCTCGCATTGCGTCGGTGGGAGGCATTTGCATTTTTTTTTTCTCCCCCTCGTTTATCATAAAAAGATATCACAGTCCCACGCTCACTTGAAGAGCAGCACGATTCAGGGGAGGGTGGGAGGGAGGGATAGAAATAGGCTGGATACTTTGAAAATGTAATCAGTTACTCACCTATGAGTAAGTTGAGTGTTTTAGCAGGGCTGTAATCGCATTACATGTAATCTATTACTCTCCGGAGCTGGTAAAAGAGAAAGGGATGCTGGGAGGGAGGTAGAGAAACAGAGCATGAAGGGCGTGTATGATTAATCATAACGGGGAATGGCATAGTAAGGTAGATGAGGGGAGATGTTAGGGGATTATACAGGAGGGAGAGGAGGATATTGATGATGAGTGGAAAACAGTGTGCACCGGAGGATTGTTACCCACTTACTCAGGACTGCCCACTGACTGCAGGACTGACTACAGAGTGTGTTAGTGTGTGTTTCCACGTGCGAGAGCATGCATGTGTAACATATCCACGAGCTTGTGTATTATATCTCACTGTTGTCAGGCCAGAAATAAAACCATATCTTCTCCAGTGTGTTAGTTTCTCTGGTGATATAAAAAATAGCCTTGTTTTAGCTTGATGATCGCGCATTTATGAGCGTATGCAAAGAGGTTTTAAAGAAGTAGTTTAACATTTTGGGACATGCTCTTTTTTCTTTCTTTCTGAGAGTGAGATGATTGATACCAATCTCAATATTTGTGTGTGCCAGGAGACGATTAGCTTAGCTTAGCATATAAAGACTGCAAGCAGCTGGCCTGGCTCTGTCCAGCATTTAAAAATATGCACACTAGCGCCTCTGAAGATCACTATCAACATGTTGTATTTCCTTGAATTAACAAGTTCACAAACAGAAATGTGAAAACAACAATTTGTAATTTCACAACGTGTTATACTGTATATAAACAGTAACTTTTAACTGACAAGAAGACGCAAAGCTGCCGTGACTAACTGTAAGCATCAGCATCAGCATTATGGCCTCAATCGCTAGTTTCAAGTCTTCTTCAATACAACATGATGTTCATTTAGTAAATTATGGTCCCATTTAGAGTCAAATAGACCATAAAGCAGGGGATGCTCTAGAACGTGGCTACCTGGGCATTGACAGGTCATGGCGTTGTCTGATCTGGGAGTTGTCCGTGTTTTTGTAGAGGAACTTTAACCCTTTGTGTTTTTAGCATGCATGTATAAAGAGAACTGATTCAACGTCGGAGGCCGGGCACATGACTCGGTCACGGGGTCCCAACGTCACAGCTTGCACTATTATCATGGTCTGGGTCTCAGTAGACATAAACAGAGGAAGGAAATAACTCTTGATCTGGCTATTAGTGCATTTTACTACTTTTAGGAGTGAATGATTTAAATAAGGGCTGTTAGAGTGTTCGTACTGGGGAGTTAATTAAACCAAATGGCATCATGTGACAGACCCAGAAGTTACAGTACCACTGTTTGCCACTACAACCATGTTGGAATCAATGACCAGCATACTTCCTGGGAGCTTGGTTTTCAGTTTATGAAGTTTAATATTAACATTTCTGTCGACTAAAAATGTTTTATTCGGCTTTCGCTTGTGCTCCACCCTCTCGTGTTCCTTCTGGTTGCAAAAAAACCAAGATGGCGACGGCCAAAGTGCAGAACTCAAGGTAGACCGTAGTCCACAAACCAATGGGTGACGTCTAGGTGACTACATTCATTTTTGTGAGTAGTCACCTCGTCACAGAGCTTCTAGGATGGCAAGGATTTATTTTGTTGTCTTACTCTCTGGTGTGAGCAGAGCTTAGAGAGCAAGAGGAGGGCGGCATAGTGAAACACTACACAGGGAGGTAAATGGGGTTAAAAGGGGCCCAGCAACTAATTTGAACCCTGGGGCTCCCAGCATGTAGGTAAATGTGTGAACTTGTGGGCGTTTCTATGGTGAAGAGTCCTGTAGGATTTTCATATTTTGAGATATTCCCAGTTTGGGACAAAAAGCATGATCGCCTGTACAGTCTGATGCAATCCAATACAGCAGCACAGCAATACATTATACCTTTTGGCAAAGTTGGAGTGGTTGCGCTTGTCAAATCTGCATCAGAAAGTGCTGATTGAACTTTTTGAGGCCATAGCTGTTTGAGTTTTTTTATTATTATTATTCTTTTCTTGAGAAACTTACACAACCATTTCAAATCTCGCTGCTTGTTTAGAGTAACTTTTGTATTTGACAAATTGTTGATGTCCTCCAGAAATGAAAAGACATAATGTTTGACAGGATCATACTTAATACAGGCTTCACTGGTTGTATGTAAGTTGCACAAATATTCAGTATAAGGGACTAAAAGTTATTTTCATCATCAACTATAAAGTCTGTCTTTCTGTCTGTCTGCCTCTGTCCCTCACATATGTCGAAAGCTGATCATCAGATCTACTTCACACTTGGTGGGTGTATTGCCGGCAACCCAAGGGAGTGTATTGTCTAATATAGTGCATTTTGACTAGATGGCTGCGTTATAACAATGAACTTTACGTTTTGGCCTCAGAAAGTCTCAGAAACAAAATTGTTATTATTTTTTCCCTGGATTCTGTGGGTCCAGATGAATCTATCTATATCAGTCAGCTGTGGCTCAGAGGGCAGGTCCACCAGATCCGAAGGTCGGTGGTTCGATCCCCAGCTGCTCCGGTCACTCATGTTCTTGAGCAAGACATTTAGAAAGAAAGAAAGAAAGATATTCCTTTATTAGTCCCACAGTGGGGAAATTCAGTTTTACACTCTGTTGTTCACACAGTACATATACATGTCAATGGAGAGATGTCAGAGTGAGGGGGCTGCTCCTGACAAGCGCCCAGAGCAGTTGGGGGTTTGGTGCCTTGCTCAGGGGCACCTCGGCAGTGCCCAAGAGGTAAACTGGCACCTCTCCAGCAACCAGCTGGTCTTGGTACATGGGGGACTTGAACCGGTGACCTCTGCGTCCTAACCCAAGTCCATACGGACTGAGCTACTGCCGCCCCAAACTGCACCCTAAGGCAAAGCCATCAGTGTGTGAATGAGTATTTAGATTAGATCCTGATGGGCAAAATTGTCACCTTGCGTGTATGAATGTGCGCTAATGGGTGAATGTTGACATGTCGTGTAATGCGCTTTTAGTGGTAGGAAGACTAGAAAAGCGCTGTATAAATGCAAGTCCATTTGCCCTTTTGCATCTAGATTGATTTTTTCCATTTTGAATTTTGTCCAAATTAGATTTTCTCCTACAAATTTTGCGCAATCCAGGACATCTCTGGACCAAGCTGGAAAAAATGACTTTTTTTTGGATTGTTGATGTTCCATACATTTTTGAAATAGCTGGCCACAAAGTTAGCTTAAACACTGTCGGCAGGGCTTAGATTAGTATTTTCATCACATTTTTCAATGAGAAAATCAGAAGTTGCCTGCACAGCTGAGAAATTGTCCTCTGTTTTTATTTAAACAAGTGGAAGAGCGACTCTATTTACGTTGTTGACATTTTGTTCATTCTAATAATTCAATAGCGACAGCAGTATTTTACCTTTCTGGGCCTCTTGCCAGTGCCTCCAGATATGTAGACACATTTCTCTTCCTGCAAATGACCAAATAAATAAAACACACAAGCAACTCTACAGAAAAATAGCCTCACAGTCGTACAAACACGTTTCAGTCTCAGCCAAACAATGAACTCCTCCCCCTCTCTGTCCTCAGACCTGGCGCTGGAGCGGGCCATGTTCTCCTGCGTTCTCCGGCCCCTGAGGTCCCACCTTGAAAAGGCTCTGGTTGCGTCGCACAGTCAGGATGGCACCAGCCAGCGCCTCACCCAGAACATGATCCGCCTGAAGGGGGACGCCGCCATGGAGCGGCTCGGCGTGCGGACGGGCGTCCCCGACAGCCGCGAGGTGGAGAGGGTGAAGCAGAAGCTGCTCCTCATGCAGAGGACGCACTCGCCCATCGACAAGGTGCTGCTGCTGCTGCAGGTGTGCAAGTGCGTCCACAAGGCCATGGGGTCCTTGCATGGTGAGACCAAATACATATTTAATATGTTTGCTGCTTGAAAGCTTCCCTGTAAAATGAATGAAGGTCAGCAATCTTTGCAAAAGCGAGTGTCTTGTCACATTTAAAAGCTCCACATTCAGAAATACTGTATCTGTAGCATGACCTGTCTGCTTTTCAGCCAAGCCGGCTGGAAATGAATGCATCATGTCGAGGTTTTGAATTGGTACATAGTAACGTATTTTATATTTTTACCACGCTGACATTTGCAAAGGTGTATATCTACACTAGACTAAATTTAAGATGAGTGAAACACAGATTTGAACCAAAAAGACAACTTTTTTTCTCATTTTTTTCTCCATGCATTGCAACAATATATAAATAATTCAAATTGCAAACTGCATCAAAACAATCAAAAATGATAGCTTACTTTTATACTGTCCCCGTGTTATTTGCTTTCCAGGACAGGAAGTGAGCTGGGAGGACTTCCTGCCGTCGCTGTCTTATGTGATTGTGGAGTGTAACAGGCCTCACATCCTGATAGAGGTGGAGTACATGATGGAGCTGCTGGAGCCGTCCTGGCTCGGAGGAGAGGGTACGACTTGAACTCTAAATGCCGCCTGTCGCCCCAAAAGCTGTGCTGTGCTTTTACTTTGTTAAACCAATAACCGATTGTATTGTCTGGCTGTCTGGCTGTCTGCACAGCAGTGACATATCTACTTGTGCCAGCATTCATACAGTAGATTTTCATAAAAGATGTGACAGCCTTTGTACAAGTTAACAGGTCTTGACTGGAGTTATATGACTTAAACTCAAGTGAATCTCCAGCCAGAGTTTGAAGATTTTAGTCTCAGTTTAATAAAGTCAAAGAAGACTTCCTCCACCTTAACTTCAGTGACTCACGACTTCACTTGGACTTGAAGTCTTTTGACTTCCTGGATGGTGCCAGGAGCATATTCACAAATAGGACAGAAATTCTTATACTTTATATATTGTACCTCAGACTTTTACTCTATTGGTGTTTACATTTTAAAATGACGTTAAATTAAGCGTCAAATGCATTGTGACTTGGTTAGAACTCCAAATCCAGAGTGTAAATTTGTTTTAACGCCACTAATTTCTGTAATGCATTAATGCAACTTGCAAGTTTTAGGTTGTAGCGGGTTCAGTTTTAAAGCTAGAGTCAAGATACTGGCGGCATATGAAACAAAGGAATCCCACCATGTCATAATAGCTTACCAGACTTATGCAAAATTTTGAAAAATGGGCATGGAGAAGGGGTCCCTCTTGACCTCTGACCTCAAGAAATGTGATTAAAAATAGATTCTATGGGTACCCACAAGTCCCCCCTTTACAGACATGCTCACTTTATGATGATCACATGCAGTTTGGGGCAAGTCATAGTCAAGTCAGCACACTGTTGTTGCCTGTTTGGCTGCAGTTTTCCATGTTATAATATGAGCATATCTTTTATGCTAAAGGTAGTACCTGTGAGGGTTTCTGGACAATATTTGTCATTGTTTTGTGTTGTTAATTGAGCTCCAATAATAATTATATACATATATTTGCATAAAGCAGCATATTTTTTCCACTCCCATGTCAATAAGACTTGGAAATCTCCCTTTAAGGTGCATTTTGACCTGATAAGAGATGTGCGATTTATTGCGATTAATCGCACTCAACTAAGGACAGTCAAGCAATTAGTTGCAATCAAATATTGTTTGACAGCCCTAGAAAAATGCATTTTAATTACAGAGATTTGCTCAGTTATTTTTTCATATGAAGTTACTATTGACTACTATTGACTAATTACTACAAGTCATTATCAATTAATCAGCATATTAGGTTCATTGATTAATCATTTGTTCAAAATAGTGACAAATGCCCACAAATACAACAATACAACAGCCCAAATATTAAATCGTCACATTTGAGTCATACATTAGTTACTACTACAACTAGAGTACTAGTACTAGTAGTTGTAATTAGAGCCTGTTCCATGTTTTTACCTACAATATGGCTGCTATTTATTTATAGCTACTAGGGGCTAAGCTGTATACTCTTCTTTTTGTCGTTGTTTTTGGTTCCAGGTGGGTACTACCTGACCAGTGTGTACGCCAGCCTGTGTCTGATCCAGAGCCTGGACAGGGAGCAGCCGGTCTCCGGGTGCCTGACGCCGGAGGCCCAGGAGGCGCTGAAGGAGTGGAGCTGCAGACGGAGCCGAGAGGCCCAGAGACAGAAGGAGCGCCAGCAGAGCCAGGTAAGTACACTACCAGATGATTTAAACGTGTAGTAGCACGCCATAGAAACACTGTTAGAGTTACAGTATGTGTGGGTTTGCACAGTATTCACCTTTATAGCTGTCACACATAGCTGCCCTGTCATTGATGTGTGGAGTGTAGGAACTTCTGCATATTATGCAGTGAAACACGTCTATGGCATATTCTCCACTACACCACCTGTTAATGAAAATAACTTGTATTTTTTACTTTCTCAATCATCTGAGTACGTTGGATAACTGTAGATACTTCTGAGAGCGTTTACACCTTATGTTCCTTTATTGCAGATGTTACACAGGTCATAAAATATCTCAGACAGAGCTGGTCCAAAGACCTGGCCATAGACCCTGGTCAGACCTGACGTTAGAATGCGTCTTGGGTGATCCGATCACAAGCGAACAGCTCTAAGTACGTCTGTTCACACCTCCACATGCATCTTGATCCGATCTCACTTCCCCGCTCTATATGCAAATAAACACATAGTAAACACATGGCTAATACCACAGACTTTGCGACATAAAAGTACAAGAATGTCAGTAATATCTTACATGTTTGTAAATTTGGGTACATTTTATTAACATCGCAATATAGTTATTGACTACCGGAGGTCCCCGGGGACCTCCGTGCCACCGCCTTTGCCAGGCAACGGTAACGCACAGAAGCCGATTTCATGCTGCGAGGCAGACAAGCGCTCGTGTCTGCCTGTCTATTCACATGAGGAGCGCAGTGAGATCCCGTGGATCCCAGCGGGATGTCAGTTGAGTAGGCGGTCCTCCAATGTGGTCCAGGACACACTTGCGTACACTCTGCTAAAAGAATGTGGCCATATGTGGCCCAGATCGCCTCTGAATGTGGTCTGAGCGATCAGATCTCATTGCATCTTGAGTGCGTTCACACCTGTATTTGGAGAGCCTATGTTGTGAACAACAACAGCTGGGGTCCTGAGGTTGTTGCATGCTGCTCTAGTTGGACAAGTGCAATGCAAACCACAAAGTACCACAAATATTTAAAAAAAAAAAAAAAAAATCAACTTAAGCTAGGAAAACACTACATGATGTAGAGGCTGATCATGTCTGTGATTCGGCCATGATGTGACTGATTTTCAAGATTGTTAGAAGTCTGTGCAGATAGGAAAATAAAAGGTCAGATTGACATTGGTTGACTGTATAAAGTAGTTTCATCGCTCATCTCCTGATGGACCAATCAAGGTCACAATTGGCTGATCCCAACCCCCTTAGTTTTTGTTGCTAGGTTGGACAAGCTTGACAAAAAGAAACGTTATACTTCCAGGCAGCCCGAAGCAGAGATAATATAAATGAAGACATGAAATTGCAGGAGAACCAGGACAAGTTGGGGCAGACTGTCAGACCACTTTTGTCCACAGGGACCACAAAAATCAACACAAAATAAGCTCCCATAGTAACTGTGACTATCTACCACGTAGTGAAGATTGTAACACCAATGTAATGTATTACCTTTGAACAGAAGTAGCATATAGTGCATGTACACAGCGCAGAGTGAAAATAGGGTTGGCCAAATGAAAGAAACGTGTGATTTTTGCAGCTGAAATGTGGGCAAATCTACTCTGAAGCTACAGTTTTAACTAGTTAACTACTAGTTAGAACTGTAATCTTTAGCTTTAGAGACTTTATCTGTAACTGACAGCCTATCTGAAGTGATCTGCCCTAATACCCTGGCTCTAAACTCCAGCTCCTAATACTGGAAGCTGTTTCAAACCGACACTGAAAAGCACCAACAAATTCTTTCCACATTTCACAATTCAAACCCGCTTTATGTCTTCAAATCGAACAAACGGCAACAAAAAACAGGCGATAATCCACCCAAAGAGGTCAGACTTTACATTAATTACACTGATGGGGATACATGCTGAGCAACATCAGATTAACCCCACATCTGAGACAACAACAGGTGGGGTAGCAGCGACCCATATTTCATTAAAAGCAGGTATTGCTGCTGCTGCTGCTGCTGCTGGGGATGTTAAGGGCAGCACTCAAATTTTCATGCAAGAGGTGAAGAGTTTCAGTGGGACAGGAGGTCATCCATCAAAAAAATCAAACGCACCTGGATTCCCCTTCTCTGCGTGCAAACAAATTCATTTTAGGGGATTAGTTTTTAGACGTTTTTAGAGGTAATCCGCTGATCTGGGACCGCCAGCTTACGACGGGGCATGCACTAATACACCGACTTGCACCTACACTCTTCTGTTATCGCTCTCGCGGCCCCAGATTGGTGAAACGTTGCGCCAGATGCCATGGAAAAAAAAAAAAAAGGCATTGTCATCCACAATGCTTCTGTCTCGTCACGTGGTGCCTCTTCTGGCTTCAAATAGCCGATCTAACTCACCCGGCAGCCAGATTTTCCACTGACACAGGCGGGATCAGTGAGCCAAGTGCTATGAAGAAGTGGGCGGTCAGATAACATGAAATTTATTGAGCTGCATCTACCCATCGAAGCAGGCAAACACAATATGCACACGGACAGCGAGGAGCTCAGTGACTCTGTAAGTTTTCATCATGGCAGACCTGTTGATTGTAATTGCCGGTGTGTGTTTTTCCTTTTTTTTTTTTTTTTTTTTGTATGTGTGTGTGTTGGGGGGGAGGGGGGTGTTGTGTGTGCAGGTGTGTGTGGATTCACTGGTTTCTCAAGGTTCGCTTAAAAGGATTAGTATGTTTTCATTGTGTGTGTGTGTGTGTTTTAAAGAGAGTTGTGAGGGCGTCTGTAGGTGGTTGAATCTGACATTATATAATAGCTTAGGTACAGCACAATTGCTGGTTAAGTGTTTGAAGAGTGGCGACTGTTGAGACAGAGCCGGTAGTTTTAGAAAAATGTCAAAAAGTTTGGATTAAAGTGCCGAGGGGAAAACTTCACCAGAACACCAAGATAAGAGCGAGCTTATTGGATTAGATTTGGTGAGTTTTCACGTGCTCTAGTGAATTAATGTTGGGAGTTTTTCAATGACAGCAGAGAAAAGAGCAATTTCACAAAGACGATTTTCATATAAAGCTGTTGGACCTGCTGGTTGTGTGTGGGAAGTAGAAGCGTTTGTTTTAGAGAGAATTTCTTTCCTGAGCATCATTGTGGCTCATTTATTATAGTGGATTATCAGCCTGCACGGCTCTCACTCCCCCTCTGGCTCCGGCTCTCTCTCCTCCCCCTCTTCTGCCCTCACTCCATAAGCCTCTTGACCTCTGTTTTGCATGAATACAATATGTATTCACTCTCTTTTTTTTCTCTCCTCCCTCCCTCCCTCCAGAGGTGCGTTCGGATACTGTTCCAGGACGGGGAGCGGAGCGCCGTGCGGACGTTGCAGTGGAGAGCCGGGGAGACCAGCCAGGCCCTGGCGCAGCTGTGCGCCGCCACCTTCGGAGTGTCCGACCCGCAGCAATACACCCTGTACTGGCGCAGCGGCGGCGAGATGCGCGCCCTGCCGCCTCAGGCCCAGCCCCAGGACCTGGCCAGCCACAGCGAGGGAGGCCCCTCGCTCTCCTACCTGAGGACCGACCACGACTTCAGCAAGATGCGGCGGCTCACCAGAGGTGGCGCCGTGGACCTGAGCGAGTCGGTGTGTGAGGAGTGAGTGGGAGGGATGGAGGAAGGAGGGAGGAGGAGGAGGAGGAGGCGGATGGTTGCTCTGGCTTTCTCTCTCTTTCTCTTGTTCTGTCTCTTTCTCTCCGGCGGTGTGTTGTGTCTCGTCGTGGGTCAGGACTTGTCGTGAAAAAACTGCAGCCCTCCTCCAGACCAGGAGTAGACCTTTAACGGTAAACTCTTTTCCTAAACGGACCAACAAGCAGAGCACACAGGACCAACGTAGGAACTGTTGCCAAAAGTTGTACCACTCAGTGTGGCTGCTGGTGTAAAGGAGTGTACTACTATTTGTGTGACATGGAAAATGTGTAATAAATGGATTTGGTTGTTATTTGAAACATGAACCCAGATTTATACCATGAAGGGATTACATCATTCAAACGTGAGGAGGCTCAAATCCAAAGACAAATTCTGTGAGACTACTGTTGCCTGGAAACAAAAGCACTTCCTGTACGCACACGAGAAGGCAAATTGTCCGCCGTGGTGATGTAACCCTTTCACAGTATACTTCTGGGCAAAAATCTAAAAGACACTTGGATGTTTTATTACTTCACTTTTATGTTGGATGGAGCCGCGTTGTTAAAGGGTTTTCTGTGCCCCCTGGAATACAGTTTGACAAAAAAAAAAAAAGGTGAGATGTGTTATAGCCAAGACCAAACCTCAATACCAAAGTGAGAAAAAACAGATAAAGAGAGGCCATTTTGTGATACAACAGGTGTTTACTTTGAAGGAAATCAGGTTTCCAAGCTGGAAGGAAGCTTTAAATCAGCTGTTTATTTTTAGAATCACCCACAGAGACTATTTTATTTTTGCTTTTTCAGATAAAGCACGTATTCTATTAAGTGTTTTTGGCAGGTGGAGTAATAAGCGAGTAGGAGGTGATAGAAAAGCATCAGCGCTCTGTTTTTAAACCATGTGAGGAAAAAATAAAACACACCCGAGACAACCTGCAACAGATTCACTGAATGACTTGCGAATGTATTAAAATCTTTAATCCTTTCACAGCCGCATTCATTTCACGTTTCAATTCACCGCTTTTCAGTTCTAACCGTGTCTCTTGACCATACTGTAAAATAAGACGGCGTTACAACCCGGACTGAGCGGACAGTCTGACCAATAAACCAGGACCTCTGGGTGACTGGTAGAATGTAAATGTAAAAGCCGCCAGCTTCTGGTGGCTCCTGCTGCAAGTCATCACTATCAACTGACTGTTCAACTCAGTGTCATTATCAATTATCATATTGTGTATTTTAAACTAACTTTTAATCGTTCAATTTGTTGGGTAGATATCAAACCTAAGTATGGATTATCGACATATCTGGCGTTTTTAAATCAGCCGAGGAGGTTCATTTTGAGAACTATGATGTGTTTTGAACATTATTGCATGCTTTTTTTTTTTTTTAATTTAATGTGAAGGTTCTGCGAATGTGGTGCGCGTGAAGCATGTGTTCGTTGTGAGAGCTCACAGTTTCTTTTTTTTCTTTTTTTCAGTGTGAAAACACATTACTGTATTTTGTCAGGTAACTCAGTATCGCAATAAAAATTGCAATATCTGTTCACAGTGTTGCTACATCCGGTTTTGTTGTACAGTATTATGAATGTTGGGATTTGATGTATTGAACAAACTCAACCACCAGAGGGCAGCAAATTACGCCATTTTACTCCTGCCTTTAACCTATCACCACCCTCAAATGTATTGTTAATAGTCATTGGATTCAAATGTTAATCGTGATTGATCACATTTTTTTTGTTCAACATGTATTTTAAAGGGATGTTTTGAGTATTTACTACACTTATCACCATTGGAGTGGACAAATATGTTGCTTTATGTAAATGTATATATAGATTTATTATTGGAAATCAATTACCAACATAAAACAATGACAAATACTGTCCAGAAACCCTCACCGGTACTGCTTTTTGCATTAAAAAATATGCTTAAATCTAAAAAACTCAAGCCCCAAACTGCATGTGATTATCATAAAGTGGGCATTTCTGTAAAGAGGAGACTCGTGGGTACCCATAACCCACTTTCATTCACATATCTTGAGGTCAGAGGTCAAGAGGGACCCCTTCGCCATGCCTAAGTTTAGTAAGCTAGTATGACATGGTTGGTACCAGGTTTTCTAGTTTTATATGACGCCAGTATCTTTCTAGCTTTAAAACTGAGCCTGCTAAAACCTAAAAGTTGCATTAACGTGAAGTGGCCTTAAAACTCCTAAAACTCTCCAGGATTCTTTCAAGTCAAAAGACTCAAGTCCAAGTGAAGCCGTGAGTCACTGGAGTTAAAATGGAGGAAGTGTTCTTTGACTTTATGTTTTAGATATATTTTTATAACCCACTTTTATTCACATAGCTTGAGGTCAGAGGTCAAGTGACCCGTTTGAAAATGCCAGTTTTTTGCCAAAATTTAGTGCAAGTTTAGGGTGTTATTTAGCCTCCTTCTCCACAAGCCAGTATGACATGGTTGGTACCAATAGATTCATTAGGTTTTATAATTTCATATGCTGCCACTCTAACTTTAAAACTGAGCCTGCTACAAGCTAAAATTTGTGTTAAAGAAATTTGTTAAAGAAATTAATGGTATATTTATTATTGCAGAAATAACTCTGACAGCCAAAGTTATTTATTCAAGATTTGTGGTTTTTACTGTTGACATATTTGATATGTTTGGTCTCAATTTCAGCTATTAACATATCAGAGAAAGCACTGCTCACTTTTTGACTTAATAAGCATGTTTTATCCGATTTATTTAAAATTTGCAAAGGAAAATATCCAGACAGACACAGGTTTGTGATTAATCACCATTTTAAACATTTCACATTTTCTACATCAGTCAGTGGCATTTTCCAGCATACAGTGTATCATTTATATTTATCATTCTTTCATTTTTACAAAGCACAATATGGGGTTCGACTGTTGGATTGAATGTTACAAAATATTTTCATTTTGGCTGGACATTTATGGACAAAAGGACAGAAACTACACTCTCGAATAGCTGATTCAGTAGTCACAAAGTGTTTCGTATATCCATGTGCTGCATCTGTTCAGACTGCTCCACACATTCATGGTAAAATAATGCAAATGAAACAAGAGAGGGGGCTTTCTAATATAGTCATAAAACACCTCAGCAGGGATTTAGGCTGCAGCTACAAAATTATTTATACCAATTTCAAATATTTTGTAATTAATAAAATAATTTAGTCTACTGTATAAAATGTCAGATGGCAAATATGTTCACTTTACAGTGATAGAAACAGAAAAAAAAACTGACAAATGACAATCAATTAACAAAATTGCTGTCAATTTTTTGCCAGTTGAATAACTGATTAATTGAAATATTGTTCCAGCGCCAGCAGGAGTGAAGGAGCACCAGGACTACAAGCTTTTTCATCCAGCATGCCAGGCTATGAGAGGTGAGAAGTTGACGTAAATATTGAAATATCTGGGTGATGTTTTCCTTTTCCCAGTTTTATTTTTATCTGACTCCACCTCCCAGTTTCTGCAGCGCTGCCAGGCCTTTTTCCTCGTACTCCGCCCTGCTCAGCCAGAAGGAGTCCTTGTCTTTCATGATGTTGGCCAGCACGGCGCCGCCCAGGAAAACCATGTGTTTACGCCGGGGAGGGTCCTCGATGCGGATCTTGAACTTCTACACAGGTGAGCAAAAAAAGTGGTTATTGAAACATACATGTACATACCTGCCCTCTTTCCATGTGATCCTCTGTTAAAACTGCTCCCACAACTGCAATAGAAAAACGTCTTTTGAAATAACCACAATAATCCTTTTAAGACCCACAATAGACCAGTTTTTGTCTTTTTTAGGGGCGTACAGGGGGTCTTTAGGGGAAGATAGCAGGTCAACATAGTACTGTATGTCACATAGAGGTGGTGCACATCATCTGAAAACTGGGAAAATCAATCAATGATAGAAGTATGATGACCACCCTGCTGCTAAATTTTTTTACCATTGAGAATTGATAAAAATGATCAATAGTCAAAACAATGAAATGGCTACTATGAGGACTACCTTCAATTGCACATTAATACAATTGGGCACATTGAATCCACAAGAGTCTCCGCTTTACAGTGATATCAAATTTATGTAATTACAAGACTGTTTAGGGACCCCAGTATGCAGAAATATTCAAACACACTATTTTTGAATAGGCGAAAATTACGTATTTATATTGCAATCCAAAAACTGCATGTTTTTTACCCAAAACTGCATGTGATTTACGACTGTAAATAGGAGACTCGTGGGTACCCATATTCCCGTTTTCAGTCGCATATCTCGAGGTCAGAGGTTAAGGGATGTCTTTGAAAATCGCCAGTTTTTCCTCGCCAAAATTTAGCCTAATTTTGGAGCGTTATTTAGTGTCCTTCCCGACATGCTAGTATGACATAGTTGTCACCAAAGGATTCATTAGGTTTTCTGAACCTACAGCCTCTGAAAAATAGAGAAAGTCAACAGTTCACAGGGGGTTCATAAAATATTTGTCAATCTAAACTTTTATTGTAGCAAATTTTAGTGTCGTATTGGGTTTGGATTACAATAACAAAACAATAAAATGTTTCTGGCTATAAAATTGTAATAATTCACAATATAATAGTCCAAATGTAGGGCACAGCTCTATATTAAAGAAGCTCAAGGTCCACTTAGTTTCAGTATTTGTCTTTATGACCATGTGATATGGTCGAAAGCTCCAGAACAAGTGAGTAAGTGGACCTCGGGCTGAGATTGCAATTATTATTACAAAAAGAGCTATTATTGCAATGCTATGTAACATGGAAAATATATTATATCAACATTGTTGTTAACCTTGATGGATTGTGATATTTCAGCAAAGGTGTTATACAGTTGTATAACTCCTGATCTAACATGGTGCTACTGTCTTTTAAAAAAAATCTGATTATTAACATTTTAAACCCCACTGCATCACTCCCCAGTGAAGCAGAAACATTGTTAGTAATTTCTTACTGATAATTTCTTAGTGTCTCCATCCAGCACCCTCTCCAGGTAGAGCTGCTTGATCTCTCTCTCCAGTCTGGATGGAAGTCCAGGGTACATAGTGGTCCCCCCGGACAGGACGATGTGCTTATAGAAATCTGCCCTGCACAGAAACAGAAACAGATGGTAGATGGGAAATATGACTTTGTTTGTCTTCTGCAGGGCAGCAGTGAGGAGCCTCAGACCTGAGGTCGATGTCTGCGGCCTGGATGGTGTTAAACAGCAGCTCAGCCACTCCTGCTCCCTCCACGTTGATGAGATGAGGCTGGAACAGAGCCTCAGGGGCCCCGAACCTCTCGCCACCCACCTTCACCTGCCGGCCATCAGGGAGCTGCACCACAAGACAGAAACAATTACAGTTTTGTAGAAAACAACATGGCAGTCTTTTCTTCTACAGCAAGTGGGAGGCGCCAAAATCAGAAATGTTCAAATTCTACACATAGTGACATTAAAGGTGCTCTATATGATATCCAGAGCATTAATATCTATTGTCTGTGTAAAGATAGAGAGTAATGTCTACCTGAGCAGAGAATGAAGTCACTTTCCTTCTGTACGTGTCGTAATCGGCGCTTCTCCTTGCTTTGTTTACATCAGCAGGCCGGCCGTGCATACTTTTTAGTGCATGTTTGTGCATGTGAGCGTGCCCCACTGGCTAACTCATGGCCACCGCTCTACACTGCACTCATACGACGGTTAGGCGGTCAGCCTATTGAAAGAGGCTGGCACATTTTGAGCTCTGGGGTATAACACATACGCAGCGTAGCATTAGCTACAGTTCTGCGATGCTGTTGGTTCAATTTTGCTGAGTGCAGATCAGATTTTTATGTGTTGTACCCCAAATATATGATGCGTGATATCTCCTCGTTTCACCCTCCTTGCCGGTTCCCTCCAAGTTAACACTTTTAGCATTGTTGCTGGTGTTTTCACTGTTAGCGCTGTTAGCACTGCTAGCTGTGAGCCGACGGCTCAGCCGTGGCCATGTTGAGAGCCATGTGGAGACAATAAAAATACTCCCAATCTTGCATTTAGCACCTTTAAAGGAATTGGTCGATGTTTGGGAAACACTTATCTGATACCACTCTCAGTTGTAGTTGTTTGTATGCTAATTAAATATTACGTGTGAGCTAATTTAGCATATCTTAAACCATGTAACTCCATAAATTGTTGTTTTTACACTTCAGGTTTTGTGAGGATTAAACAAACAAGATATAGCTTAGCATAGTATGTGTAACTGTTTTACCTTTGGTGACAGGCTAGCCATTTCCTCCTGTTTCCAGTTTTCATGCTAAGCTAAGCTAACTAGCTGTTGGGTTTAGCCTCATATTAACAGCCCAGGCAAGAGTGGTATCAATCTTCTCATCTAACTCTGGGCAAGACAGCAAATAGACATATTTCCCGAAATGCTGAACCTTTCCTTAAAGTGGACTAAAGCTAAAAATGCTTTCCTGGGATTTTCTTCCTCAACGTACCATGTACGACTCCACCAGGTAGGTGGTCTCTTCGGCTAGGCGCTGCTCCTGCTCGATGTTGTATCCCACATAGCAGAGCTTCTCCTTCAACATACGCACAGTCTCAAAGTCGGCCGTGTGGTTGAAGGCGTAACCACGGAGAAGCAGGAGCTGATGGCGGGAAGATAAAAGGTGTGAGGTTTTTTTGTTTTGTTTTGGGTTTTTTTTTTTTGCATTTTTTCTTTTATGCATCTTTACTAACAAATCAATCACAACAGTTGTGTTCATTTCTTCATATGCAATATGAGCCGACTAAACTGTTGTCAGGCCATTAAAATAAGTGTTATCAGTCACTATAAGCCCCAGAGATGTGGGTAAATAGGGACCTACTAAATCCACTGGTAGGTTTTATCATCTCTTTGGTAGATCACCAAAAGAAGATATAAAAGAACACAACAATGACATCTAGCAACCGTAGTACTTATGATAGGAGCAGAAGTGGAAGTCAGACACTG
Organism: Pterois miles; assembly: GCA_947000775.1. Classification (NCBI taxonomy): domain Eukaryota; kingdom Metazoa; phylum Chordata; class Actinopteri; order Perciformes; family Scorpaenidae; genus Pterois; species Pterois miles. The sequence goes on from CAMQGK010000008.1 coordinate 2,038,549, forward strand.
CAGTATAGACAGTGTGTAGTAATTTTAACCCAAAACACAATGCTTTTCCCTAAACCTAAAGAAGTTGTAGTTTTATAACCTATACCTAAAGAATTGTAGTTTTATTATCTAAACCTAAAGAATTGTAGTTTTGTTGCCTAAACCTAAAACAGTTGTAGTTTTGTTGCCTAAACCTAAAAAAGTTGTAGTTTTATTGCCTAAACATAACAAAGTTGTAGTTTTGCTGCCTAAACCTGAAGAAGTCTTTTGTTTATGTCCAAAAAGTGACATTTCATTCAGTATTAGATGTCAGAACATGTTGCTTTAAAGTTTCAATTTCACTTTTACAACGTTGTAGGTGTAGTAGGCCCCTAATGACCCACATCTATGGTGCTTATAGTGACTGATGACGCCTGTTTAATGGCCCGATTACTGTCGAATCGGGTGTAGCGTGACACTCTACGTCCCAAAAGCTGAACTGTGCGTCTCCTAGCTCACCTTAATGAGGTACCGTGTGATGTCACGTCCTGCGATGTCCAGCCTGCGTGTGAGGTGGGGTAAGGCAAAGCCCTCATATACCGGACAGATGTGGGTGACGCCATCCCCCGAGTCAAGGACCACGCCGGTCAACAAACCTGTAGACAGGGCCGATTCCCAAAAGTGTATTTTATGAAACCTTTCCAGTAATCCTGGACGTCAGACTGAACAAGAAAGTTATAAATTTGATTTGAAAGCCATAACACATTACCGTATTTTTCGGACTATAAAGTGCACCGGATTATAAGCACTATCAATAAATATCAACATCACTGTCTTTTTTCATATATAAGGCGCACCATTTTATAAGGCGCACTGTCGACTTTTGAGAAAATTTAAGGATTTTAAGTGCGCCTTACAGTCCGGAAAATACGGTAATCTGCCTCTGGATTTGATGTCTTACCCTGAGCGTACAGAGTGAGCACAGCCTGAATTGCCACATAAATGCCGTAGAACTGGTACTTCTCAAACATGACTTCCGTGATCTTCTCCCTGTTCTTGGTGGGGTTCATAGGCGGCTCAGTCAGCAGGATCTTGTAAAAAAAAAAAAAAAGAAATACAAACTGAGTGAATGCTTTATGAACACAATATTAAGCAGCACAACTGTTTTGCAAATAAACTCCTGCAACTTGTTATCATCTGCCCAGCTGTGCTCTACCTTGCATTCTGATGGGTTGAGGTCCAGGCGGTCGGGACCGAAGGTGTAGTCCCACAGGTGGAGCATGTCGTCCCAGCTGCGCACCATCCCGTTCTCCATGGGGTAGGAGATCTCCAGCAGGGAGCGGCATTCGCTGGCCTCGTCGCCCACCATCAGGTCCTGGTGGAGGAGTTTAGCAACGAGATACAAGCTGATCTTCATGTTTATCTTTGTATAAAAAGGGTGGAATGACTCCTAAAAGCTGGAAATGAGTTAATATTTTAGCACCACCTGGTTCGCTCAGTTGGACATCAGTGGGTTTTTTAGAAATGGATTTAGATGCCTGAAATAAGGTCTGTTGTTAACACAAGCTTATTTTTAACGCTTTGTTCTACAACATAAAATACATCAATAAATATCCCAGTTGTGAATTTTCAAGCTTTTACATGTCTTTATCAAGGTCAAAGTCATCACGCCGACTCGTCCGCCTTTGCACGACTGTGGTGTAGTTTGTTTATAGCCTAACGTTAGCTTTTTACTTCTGGTGATTGCATTCACACTTCAGAAATCATAAAAGTAAAAAGATTATCTTGCTGGACAAAACGTATAAGTATCATACATGTATGTTTGCCAGAGTTTTGTTTTCAGGGTTTTGTTTTAGAAAGCAGAGAAAGTTGAGTACAAGTGTGTACAAGTGTGGTTGCATTGCTTTGCTCAAAATGGATGAGGACTAGGTATCACACAATACCTTCATTCTGGCAAAAATGCCAAAATTAATACCTTTTGTAATGCCATAGTTCAAAGAATGCATGCATCAATGTTTATTAGTCTGAAAGGGGACGTATCGTGACAATCTGTGCAGACAAATTTGTACACATAAACTGTGAAGGTGGGCTGCTTAAATCAAAAAATGTGACTCAACAAGCCATTCAGGTATACAGGTATATCCAGACAGACAGTATGAGAAAAATACAGTTTTAAAGCATGTAAATATGTTCTTTTAGAAACCCAAAATACAAGCGTGAACCTGAAAAGGAGCATGATCTGCACAACCTCAGACGGCATGCGTATATGAACTTAAAGGTCTTACTGATACACATTTTTGTGTAGATGAATTATTAAAGAATAATAATACATTATCAGAGCCTTTAGAAAAGTGCTGAATAAAAGTAGCACTTTTCTTAAAATATATATATATATTGTGATTGTGAATTAGTGATTTCAAACATTTTGGCGGGTCCAACATTAATGTTTTGTTTGTCTCTGTGGAAGCTGTCTGACATCTGGATCCCACTTCCAAGTCCTCTGACAAGGTGTGACATCTAGTGGCAGATAGTTATCAGTTTTATCGATGGCACCTTTAGGCAGCTAACACTTCTGAAACACTTTGACAGGTATGAGCTGAGAGGTAAGAAGAGCTGGAGAAGACGTAGGAGAGGTGTTTGATTATTGAAGCAGGTATATAAGTCTTACAGCGTGTGTCCAGACTCACCAGACAGACATTCCCTAGATTACAACTACATATAGATATAGTTTTGTTCTTTTTAATCCCTGTTATTATCCTGTTGTTGCCACGATAAAGCAGGTTATTTAAAGCAGTGGTTCTCAAAGTGGGGTCTGTGGTACTTTGTTAGGTGTCCATGAAATAATAATTAAGATAAGATATTCCTTTATTAGTCCCACATGGAGAAATTCTCAAAACACTCCCCGTCGGGGAATCGAACCCCGGTCTTCCGCGTGACAGGCGGAGATACTGTCCACTATACTAACGAGGAAGGACAGCTCTGCTTTATCACAAAAAAAGTCCATATCTACAGATGGGGACCATTTGCACCATATTGTGTCCGTCACTCCCACCCATGTTAGCTTTGGTCCAATAGAAACTCTGATATGATAGTGGCACACAATTCATTATTTTTAAATTGAAGCATTTAATGAAAGTTAAAACATCTGGATTTATTAGGACTATGCCAGTCTCACAACTGTTCATTTTCTGAAATCTTTTAAGATCAGTGACTTGAAATGTAACTTATAAATGCTGGTAAATTGAGCCCAAATGCAATTTGAATAAAATTGCCCTCTGTTTAATGGTATAAAAGTGGTGTTGCCATTGAATAATATTGCAGATGCCCCCGCTGTGGGACTAATAAAGGACTCTTTATCACTATGAAACAGGTCTGACATAGGTTGAAAGGTTTTAGTTTTTGTTAGTTTCAATGGCCTCAAATGATAGTAAGCATACTTAATCGGTGTGATGATCATGAGGGACTCCTTGGAAAATGTCTCCCCTGTAAGGGCTGCAAAAGTTTGAGAACCTCTGATTTAAGTTAATCTCACCTTTATCTCAATGTTGCCCACTTTGGTAGTTGATCGTATGATTGGTCGACCCACCATGGCCGGGAAGATGTGCTCGGGGAAGTTGGATCCAGCAAATCCACATTTGACAAACTGAGGAGGGATGTGAAAATAAAACGTGTGTTAATGAGGTTTTTGTATGTTAACACACATGACTTGTTTGTTTGTAAAGCCCTGAATCATGCTGCAGGTTAAATGTACTGCTGCACTAAAGCCTTTTGTAATGGATCATTTCCATTCAGTTTAATCCGGCACAAAGCTTAATCTGTATCCAGGAAACTGTCCCAGATTGTATTATCAGGGTGCATTTACCAGATTATTTAGCACACAATGCAACTGAAATTTCATTACATTTTGTGAAAGCATGTGAAATAATTCATTTGGCAAGCACAGGGAAACACATCTTGCTTTTAAACGCAATTCACTGCTGCTTCTCTGCCTGTCATGGCTGCACCTCATACTATATAGTGTCTCAACTTGTCTTTGTGGCCATAGACACATTCCTTAGCCTGAAGGGATGCAATACATTCCAAGCAGAGGCGCAAAATTGAATACAGCCAGTTTCTGACTGCAGGTACGGGTTCATAACTCATGTTTGTGCTGAAATATCAACATATACAAGCCACAATAGTTACAGTAATGAAGAGCCACTCCTGACAGTTTAGTACCTCAAATCTCTCTTCCTGCTTTTCACCCAATTGTTGCTCAGTTCAAAGCATCACAACCATTTATGGTTGCACATTAGAGGCAGAGTGACAAGTCCAGACAGATGTGGAATCAGGCTGCAGTACGCACACCGATTCACACCCTTCAGATGTTAGAGAAGAAGCAAACTTTTTACCTTGTTAGAGCAACCACTTTAAAATGAAACAGATGTTTAACACAGCTGGTGCAGGTCTGCAGGAGACAGTGCAACACTAATATCTACTAGATTAGAAGAACAAGAATAACAAGTGCTGTATAATAGACTGTCTGTATAGCACAATATAGACACTATTTGACTTACCCCTGTCCCATTGTCACAGACCACCACTTTTCTCCCCTCGCTGTCCATGCTTAAACAAATACAGCTCAAGAAGCTCCCTCCTGTCAGGACAGGGGTCAGACTAATAAATGATCAATTCAAGATTAGCACGCATGAATTTAGCAGTGACAGGTAAAGCAGAAGTCTTCTTGCTACTCCTTCCAGCCTGGGCGGGATTACTGAATGTGTGGACGCCCATTTTCTGTGGCTGAGAAGAGGGGGAGGACCAGCTTTTGAGGGAAACAGGTAGTGCTCTTCTGCATGAGGCATTTAGAAAGCATTTTTAAATGTTGATGTTACCTTAGACTGTTCATTTTGTGACAAAAAGGAAGGATAATTGGTCCAATTATTCTGCTTATGACCTTACTTGGCCTACCTCTGGTGAGACCTTTCTCTACTTGGCAAATACATTTTTTTAGAGTCAGCATTCACACACATTCATACACTGCTGGCGGAGGCTGCCATACAAAGTGCCACCTGGAGTGATGCCCATTTACAGCAATTTGGGGTTCAGTCAAGGTCAAAGACACTTCAAGGAGGCCAGGGATTGGAACAGCCAACCTCTAATTAGCGGACCACTCTTCTTCCACAAATAGCTAATGGTTGCATATACTCTGTACCATTAGTGTATGAAATTATACTTGGTAACATTTAATGTTTTTGTAACTCTGGTTGTTCTGTGGGTTAGGTCCAACCTGCACATCATTTCAACACGCTTCACAGGAGATTTTGTGTCATAGAGATGCCATCAAAAACCATGAGTGACTGAAATGTTCACTGGATAGTTACTGGATAGTGGATACTGCTTCATATCTTTGTACCAGCTCCGTATTCAGGAGAGGAAATCCAGTCTGGACCAAGAGGACCCAGAGCCTCCACAGATTAAAGAGGTAAGGAGGGAGATCAGGAGACTGATACCTTTATGTTGGTTCCTAGTAACGATTTAAACAAACGTGGCACATGTGGGAAAAGATTCACTCGCTTGTCATATTTGAAGATTCGTATAAGAACCCACACAGGCGATAAGCTGCACTTTTGCAAAACATGTGGGGAAAGATTCCATCACAAAACATCGTTGTGGCTTCATATTAAAAACCACACAGGTGAGAAGCGGTTTCCTTGTAAAACATGCAAGAAAGGTTTTGTACGTAGCAGTAACTTGTTGGTCCACAGGAGATGATTCCACGCCGGGGAGAAGATGTAACTTGGTAAGACCTGTGGGAAAAGATGCGTTAGAGTGCTTGAATTGAAAAAATATATAATTTTACTCATCGCCCAGTCAGGGCATGCAGCACCCCCTTTTTTATCCAGCCACCTTGAGTTTTTTGTCACCTCTTGTACTATGGCTGACATCAAGTGTTGCCCAACTCGTACCATGTCCATGCCCCTTTTGGATGATCGTAACAAGCATGTCTTATGAATTTCACAGTCACATTTTGTTATGCTTTCAATCAAAACTATGTCCTCGTTCTCAGATAGTCCCTGCTTGTGTTTGGATTTGCTCTGCTTCTGCTTAAACTGTATACTTGTACTCAGATATGTCCATTTTTATGTAAATGTCCCTACTGTGCCCAGTTCTGGTGAGACATTTCTCACTGTGAATAGTACTGGAAATGATAATAGCCCACTTTGTAAATTATGCTATCACATTTATTTACCTTTTTGCAAAGTTCCACATGTAATGCTCAAGATTAATAAATTCCTAACCATGTTGTAGATTATTTTTCATCTCTATAAATTTCCTCAATTCCTTCATCAGCATCACAGTTGTCTGTACTATATCACAAAATTTCAGTTTCTATATTTAAAAAAATAAATAAAGTCAACACATTTCATCTTCTTTAGTTTACTGACGTATTTATATATATAGCCTATGTATTTTGTATTTCATATACACATAAAAATAGCAGTAAATATAATTTATAGGCTACGAGGTAACAAAGCGGAAAGAAAAGCTCCCTCACTTCCGGTGTCGGAACGTAATAGTGTGACACCCAGCGGAAGTAAACAACAAAGGCGGTAGTAGCGTTAGCTACATGCATTGGTTAGTTAGCTGGGAGACGGAACTGTGGTCGTAGCGCGGATACTTATTTAATTTATGATAAAATGTGTTCAGTTGAGTATTTGAGAGAGTTTATTAACGAGCGACTAACTGCTGCCGCTGAAGAAATATTCAGAGTTATCGAAAAAACTATCGTCGAGCACCAAGAAGAGATCGATCGTCAGCGCAGACTGTTGGATATCTCGTGGAAACCCGACATAAAGTTACATAGGATAGGTGTGTAATACTTCAATGCTCTTAAAAAACTAACAAGGCAAAATGAATCAAATCATACTGTCTCTCGTCACCGTAACGTTAGTTTATTGCTTTTGTTCTTTTTCCCTCCAGAGCTTCTACAGCAACATGTCTGTAAGGAGGAGGAGGTTCCCGTTTACCAGCAGCTCTGTATTCTGGAGAGGAACTTCAGTCTGGACCAAGAGGACCCAGAGCCTCCTCATATTAAAGAGGAACAGGAGGAACTCTGCACCAGTGAGGAGGACCAGCAGCTTGTACTGAAGCAGGAGACTGATGTTATGATGGCTCCTAGTCCTGAGGAAAGAGATCAAAATAACGATCAGACTCTTTACTTGAATGATGATGAATCTGTAAGTACTGCAGAGAAAGAGTCTGTGGTATCAGTACCAAACAGTGACCACCAGCTCCTCCCTCACATCTCTTATGAAGCTGAGAGCCAAGATCAGAAAGGATGCGAGCACGGAGATTCAGAATTGACTGGAAAGTCAAAATCACAGAAAAGACATCACAAAAGTAGAAGTCATAGCAACGATTTAAACAATGATAACTTGTTAGAGATTCACCGTAATGCTCACACAGGTGACCAGTCTTTCAGCTGTGATACATGTGGAAAAGATTTTAAGTGTAGGTCGAATTTGTATAGACACATAAGAACCCACATAGGTGAGAAGCCGTATGTTTGCAAAACATGTGGTAAAAGATACAATTACACATCATTACTGAAGATTCATATAAGAACCCACACAGATGAGAAACCGTTTAGTTGTAAGACATGTGGGAAAGCTTTTATAAAGAGTAGTGACTTGACAGTCCACATGAGAATCCATACAGGTGAGAAGCCGTATTTCTGCCAGACGTGTGGGAAAAGATTCAGTCAGGCATCATCAGTGACGACTCATATAAGAACCCACACTGGTGAGAAGCCGTTTTCTTGCAAAATATGTGGTAAAGATTTCAAGCGTAATAGTGAATTGACAGTCCACATGAGAACACACACAGGTGAGAAGCCGTTTACTTGTAAAGCCTGTGGGAAGGCTTTCAAACAGACTTGTGAATTGTCAGTTCACATGAGAACCCATAAAGGTGAGAATCCGTTTACTTGTAAAACATGCGGGAAAGGTTTCGTATGTAGTAGTAACTTGGTGATCCACAGGATAAGATTCCACGCCGGTGAGAAGCCGTAACCACCTGTGGGAAAAGATTCTTCAGAGTGCTTGAACTGAAAAGGCATATACGAGTGAATACAAGTAAATTCACACATCAGGAGCTAAAGTTTTTCTCAAATCACATTCTTGAAAAAACACCTAAGCGTCAAAATACACAGGAGAAACCATCGAGGTGAAACTCCTGTGGAGACCTGTTCTCCAGCTGAATGACACGTTTGCAATAGCTTCATCACAAAAATGAGATGTCAGTATGTTAGTGTAAAGTTTCCATTCATATTTCTGTTAGCAACGGTATTTCTTTGAAATAATTGTAATTTAGAAAGGAAAAGTGTCAGTTTCACAGTCAGTGGGCAGTAGCGGCTGTTAATGTGATCTTGATGGTTGCTGGTTTTGCCAAAATGTCCATTTATGATGTATCTCAGAACCATTTTTAGTTTCAAGATTAAAGCTTAAAATCCATGTACCTCAAGTAGTATTTGATAGCTCTACATGAAGCCTCTGACTCATCTTTGCAAGAAGTCAGATTTTATATTTGAGAGTGATCTGGTCTCACTTCTTCATGTTACCATCTAATAAATCTGATTAAATGTTAATATACATTTTTTTTTTTTTTTTTTTTTTTTTTAGCTGTTTGTATAAACAACCAATGTCTGGGCACATTTTGCGGCATTTTTGTTAATAAATTAGAAATGACAACATTTATTTCTATTCTGTCGTCAGAATTTTAATGTCTCTACTGAGATGGCCTATATACAATAACAGTATTATAAATATGCATACTATTAAAACTATTTCTCTACTTATATATTTGTTAAACTTTTTTGCTTCCCAGAGGAGCATAAAGTGAGCGACGGACATAAATGGAAGTTAGAAAAATCCAGCATAGGTTTTGAGAGCAATCTCAAACTTTATCATGTCAAGGATCCAAAATAAATGAACAACAGATTACAGACCATGGATATATAAGAGGTTGTTTCCTGTGCTTTTGTCCTGTGTCTTAGTAAATAACCTACCACGCCATTAAATTATGTTTATGTTATGTTGCTAGCACTACTAGCTACTGGCCGATAGCCGGCCGTTTGGGAACAGAGATACCAAGTTACAGCCCATGGGTGTATTATAAGATAATAAAAGTGATGACCGAAAGCCAATATATTCATTATTACAACTGCATACAGCTGGCATGAAGCTAGCAGGACCATATATGTCATATGTGTGCAGTCGGCGGTGTAGTCCTGTGAGTCTGTTGCACATTCTTTATGCCAGGGAAAATAACTCTGGATTCACCTATTTGTTAATTTTACAACTTTTCGGACATAATGATTTAATATTAAAATGATTCTCTGATTTGCTGGCGTCTCTTTATACATTCATGGTTAAGGACTTGCTGGCATTTTCAGTTCAACATGGCAGCAGTAGCAGCGCCATCTAGCGTCCATTGTCAAAAAAGCACCAGCATGTGGCCTAGCTCAGGTTAGGCTACAAAACCGGAAGGAAGGCACGTCACTTCCGGTCGCCATGTTTGTTTGCTTTAGGAAACAATTGCAACTCGTGAACAGTGTTACAGCTTATCAAAACAAACAATATTGTTTGTTCAAGCTGGGTAGAGGAATATTTTGGGAACCTGGAAATGTCTTCAAAACAGTGGTAAGTGTTGTTTTTTGTTTCGCTTGTATGTTGCAGATGCAGATTAACAGTGCAAACGCTTTGATGACACAAGTCATGTTGCAGCTAAATAGTGTTAGTTGGTGAACATATCGGAGCATTTAGCAGCTTATGACAGATATTTTCCCCAGGAGGCTAACAAAAGAGCTAAAATGACTCCATTAGGGGGCAACAACTGAATGCTAATGTTGCTCTGTGGCTGCTACATGTGTTGTTAGCTAACATGCTAATATGTGAATGTTTATGCTTGTTTTGCACATAAACACATGGGATTTTCTGATGCAGTGAGCTATAGACAAAGACTAAAGTACAGTTTGTGTGTTTTAGTTTCATGTGTCGCTCGGTTTCAGCTCAGAGGTGTGCCATCACTCTTATTAATATAAATGTTTGTCAGCAAATGGAGCAATACATGGTGGCATTTATCTGTGGCTGCATTGTATAAAAAAGCCTTCATAGCCATATGGAGGCTACTATTATAACCAACAAGATAATCAGATTAAATAAAATTTGATGAGGCTGTGAAAGATATGCAGTCTGTGAAAAAATATGGTTATTGTTATTGTAATTATTGTGTTCCCTTGGTGTTGCCCTTTATCTTTAGTGGACTTGGTGACAACATTTTATGCATGGTTTTCAGCAAGGAAATGATATTGACACAAAAGCCACAAGACCTGTTGCAATTTAATGCTATACGTTCGTTTTTACAATTAATCTCAAAACCTAAATAAAAAAATGTTTTACTTTGATAGCATTTAAAGCAATTAAAGGATCAACAGTAATGAACTACAGAAATACATAAAATTTTGGTCAGCAGTTGATGCACCTAAATTAGCTTATACTGAAACATTTCTGTTGTGTACTGAAAATGGGATTGTTGGATAAATTAAAGAGGACCTATTATGCTTATTTTCAGGTCCGTACTTCTTCACTTAGATCATGTTTGTGTGCTTTAAAGATACTTTATGTAACTTTTTACACACACAAACATTTTAACAAGATTTTAAGCATTATTTATTGTCAATATGCTAATTGTCAATAAGTGTGAAGAACCCAGGCCTGTTTTTCTGGGAAAATCCAGTGGATGTGACATCATGCGTGTTCGTAAGTGCCTTTATTTTCAGCTCCAGCATGCAATGATAGCTAACATTTGGTGAGAAAAGGAGTCCGCTAACACCAACAAACGATCAGCGCCCAGCACGCCTCAGACTGACAACACAAACTCCATATAAGCACAAAAGAAGTTATGTCAGATGTCTCCCTCCTTTTCAGCCAATCACATGACCGTGTGGTGTTTTTGTGGAGAGAGTCATTTATATATAAATCACAAAATACACTTGTGAATCCTTCTGTGTGCATTTGTGAATACTGGGACTGACCTGACCCCATATGTTGTAACTTTGCAGACCTTTCACATGCACAAAAAATATATATAACACACTAAAGGAAAGGGGGAAAAAGCACAGAAGCTTAATAGGTCTGTTGCTCAATCGTGTTTTCTTCCATGTTCATTGAGGCAACATTGATCTGTAAAGAGTGTATGTGGCTCATGATTTGGGTCATGTCACACTTCATTGCTGTAGTGCATTTTGAACTTATACATACAGCGAGTCAGTAAAACTTTGGATAAAAATAGGTTCATTTATTTACATAAAACATTTACAAAATACATCTTTTCATTGAAATGCAGTTGTGTTATGAGAAATGATGGTTGTAAGAAAGACGGCAAACGGTAGGCCTTTGAATGTGTCGTTCTGACACGAGGACACAATCATATCCGACTCGGTCTCACTGTTCTCAAATGTAATAGGCACATTGAGTTAAAACCGATTATTGCTTTACATTCTGGCTGTCTCATCTTTTCTGTTTCAGCTCCTTCAGGAATTCATCGTCAGAGCAGCTCAGGAGCGTTTACGAAAAGCCCTACATATTTCAAACAGAAACCAAAAGACGAGTGAACAGGTAAAACACAGCTGGTAACAGAACGCTTTGTGTTTTAAGCAGCACGTGTGCATCATTAGGTGCAAATGTAAAGTCTGTCTGAACTCATGTTGTGGTTTGTTTTCGCGTTGTAAAAGAGTGATGCCCTTAGTTCCTTTTTAAGGCAGTGAAATGTGTTTAATTGGTCAGTCACTACGTTTACGTGCACATTATATCCTCATCACTCTGAAAAAACAATGTAATAATACTGCAATTTTAAATGTTAATATTTGCCTCAACTTCGTGAACACCCACATTTTTATCAAATAAAGTGATTGGTGGAGCGACAATCTAGCTTATGCTGATAATAAATTTAAAATAAGCCAATTAAATAGTTTGCATGACCATAGTTTGCTGTAATCTGAAGATAATCAAGTTATTAATGTGCATGTAAATGTAGTAATAGCCTGCTCAAGGCATTGTTCATTGTCCTCACAATTTCCATACAAATCCATTATGTAGCTTAGATAATGATTATTAGAAAATGATCTATCCAAAAATATTTACTGAAACCAGTATCAAAACTTGAAATATTAATACTCGCATTATCTAAAGACCATGGTCAGCAGTAAACTAATTCATATAACAGTCAAGGTCATGTGCCATGGTGCTTTTTTTAAGTGCATGTTGTTTTTGCATATCATTGCCTCGCAATGTCCACTCACAGCCACATCATGTGGCCTCGCTGCAAACACCTCCAGTGTGTGCACAGCCGGTTCAAGTGTCTTTATCTGAGTCTGATGATAGACGCTACTCTCTGCGAGAGTCGTGACCATCTCAAGACTCGTACTCGCTGTCGCTGCTGATGGAGATCTCTGGGGTGGAGGCTCCTGTTCCTCTGCGCCCGTCTGTGCTACAGTCGCTGGCCTCCGGGCTGCCCAGGTGGCGAGGGGAGGGAGGCAACAAATGGGGGTGATGGCGGCGGTCCTGGAGGGAGCCGTCCGGTGAGCTCCCAGAGGGCAGGAGGGACGGATCCTGCTGCATTCTGGGTAGAGGGAGAGATGAGGGGGGGTTTAACAGTGCATGTGGCGGAGCTGCTCTTCAGGCGTTTATCACAAAACTTTTCCTCATTACTTTGCCGCATAATATCAGTTGTTTTAATCTATTTTACTGACGGCCAGCTGAGTCTGCTTCTCAGAAAATAATTGTACAAAACAACCTGAATCTATGACTCGACTTAAGAGTCAAATTTTCCTCCTCTTTTCTCCTTTTTATGCTTTTTATAAGTACTGACAACAACCATATTTAAAAATGAAATAAAGTCATGTTGCTTATACAAATATGATAATATCTAAATAATCCATCACCTCTTAAATCATTTTATATGTACAGTTATCTCCACCTCCTTACACTCATATTTTGAGTGTAATTAATTTGCCAAAAAACAGACAAAACACAATAAACAAAGTCAGTCTGATAGATAATATCATTATTGTGATTATGTTGTGAAAGTCTGTTGCGCTGATCAGCATAATCATGTGTAATTCTCGACATACCTGTTCTTGGCAGATGCAGCGCGGTCTCTTTGGCGGCGGTTCTTGAACCAGTTGCCGACCTGGGTGGGTGTGAGTCCCGTGGCCTGGGCCAAGTGGCGTTTCCTGGATGGGTTGGGGTACGGGTCTTGGAGGTACCACTCTCTCAGCAAACTACGAGTTCTTTCCTGGAGAACACACAGAAAATATATGGAATATTTAGGCTACCATTCATTTATCTTCATACATATATCTCCTGAGACAAAGTGCACTTTATTAGCACTTTGAAAAGACACCATATGGTGTTTTGATATCATCCTATTAAAGCATAATAATCTCACCGCTCTCATGTGATGTTCAGCATAATCGTATTACAATGGATTTATGAATTCAGTAGATGATTACAAGTTTACAGCATGAGTCTACATTACCAGTATACATAACAATTTATAGCCACTAAATTGGATCATGTTAAGGGGCTTAATAGGCAGCTGGAGAGGCTATCCCTCCTGAGGTCTGGAATTAAAGATTAACCGTGAGCAATACTTCACCCAGCCACATGAGGGAGATCACACACATAAACACACAGCCAGGAGGCAAAGTGTAGGCTTCTTTGCTGTCTAACATGCTCTATTTGATTAACTTTGAATGTTGATGACACTAAAAAATGATATTTGTGTACAAGATGGTGCTAAAGATGCGCCAGCAGTCTGCTCTTTAAACACGGAATGAATGTCCCCATAATGGCTCGTGGATAGCAGATAGATGACTCATTGAGACTCCTGCAGGTTTGTGCTTATAGACAGTTAAAGTAGCTACTAATTAGAAAAGAACAAACTTTGATGGACCCTGTAGGGAAATCTGGTCTTTGCAGCTGCTCACAGTAAACAACAAAGTAAACAAAAAGAAGAAGAAGGTAATGCTGAAGTGGCAATTCTAATATATCAGATGTAGATTAAATGTGTGGCATCATATAAAGTTATTATAAGCTATATGAGACACAATAATAAAGATAATTCACATGATCACATATGGATTGACAGGTTACACTAGATCAGTGTTAAAACTACTAGTTTTGGCATCTTTTGGAGCAATCAGTTGGCTTTGACAAAGCATTAATATCTTGGTAAGAAAATGTTGTCCAGATTTGTTCCAGATCAGGCAGAAGGATAACCAGCTCTGACCTTTGTCATCTTAAGAGCTCAAAGAGCAGGCTGCTTGATGCAGCAGGTTAAAAAGCACCTTTACAAGAGTTCAACTGGTGTTAAAGTTTCCAATGTTAAGATGCAGTTTCATGTAGTTTCAATGCATGTTGTAATATCATGCCTGAGATCCGGATCAGCGCATGATCAGTCCAATTTTCGAGGGAACACGTGGGTACCGGGGTCCCCTACGTCTTAAATTTCTAACACCACAGCCCATGTTTACCTTGAAGCAATGCGTCTTCTGCTCTCCGTCCCAGATGGTGCGGGGCAGGGGGAACTTCTTGCGGATCCGGTACTTCTCCACCGGGCCCAGCGGTCGCCCCCGGAGCCTCTCCGCCTCTCGGTAGTGCGCGTCCAGCCACAGGTCTTGTAGCTTGGCGTGCGACTCGCGCGTAAACCGGTGGCTCTGGAGGATCTGGTAAAGACCCTCGAAGTTTCCCCCGTGGAAGGCGACCAGCGCTCTCGCTCTCATCACGGACTCGTGTCGGTTCAGCGCTTCCCCGGCGGAGCCAGGGACGGCGGCGGGCAGGGACCAGAGGAACCTCCCGAGGCGCTCGATGTCCCCGGTCTCTTCCAGGTTCTCGCACACCCGAGCGACTTGGTCCGGTGTGAACATCGGTAGTGGGAACATCTCGGCTAGTTGCTTCTCACCGAAGAAGCCGTGAAATGTTCACAAAGGCGCATGGAACGATGTATCCAACCGTGCGTAACGCTGCGCGCGCTCGCTGCGTATTGTGTTTTTTTAGATGATGGCAAGATTACTGACACTTGCAGCATCTATGTGCTGCCTGTCTTGTGTAGCGGAGTCTTTTCTGGTATTTGGGCAAATGTTTCCGAGAAGCCGGTGAGCGCCGACGGCCGTGGTGGCTCCAGGTTTCCAGAGTAGAGCCAAATAAAGAAAGAGGACAAGGAGTCAACCTGTATTTATAGCTAGATACAATTAGCATCTCTGTAGTTGTTTTAAGAGGGATTAAACGTCCCGGCCATTAGCTTCTTAGTGGGGGGTAGTGTGTACAGAGGTGACTGGCTGATCAGCTTGTTTGGCTTATAGCCTGAGGATACATTGACTGCCAGAGTGACTCCAGTAAGCAAACAAGCAAGGATAGGTTATTTGATAGGACAGATCTAGTGGAGATGGAGCCTCAGGGGGAGGTGATGAGGGGAGTGAAATGTGGAGTGGGAGGTTGCACACTCAGCAGGCAAAACTCAAGAAAATAGCCAAGAAATTATGCCATTCATATTTTATAAACGAGTGACGACTTGAAAGCTGCAACAGCTACTCTGCCACACACTTGGATGGCACATTATGGTCATGAAAATCTGTATCACATGTGCCTCGACATTTGGCTGAAAGGACACGTCAGGACACAAATCTGTGGCGATCCTTGAGCAGCTAATACCCATATAATTAAAACAGACATGATTGCACCTATAGGTCACCCTCAGCGACCTCTTGCCAGGACAAGACATAATGAAAACACCCCCCTAGACATCGATGTATGACGGAGCAACTCCTGAAGAGGGAATTAATGATCTGCTGGCAGTTTCAATCCCTCTGATCTCAGTAGGTCATTAATCAATCTTAGGATAATTTTCTTATTAATCAGGTTAAGGATCCTTTGAGCATCTGTCAGCTATAATGCAGACATGTTACATGTCATTTGCACTTCATAGCTGAGAGGAAATCTGAGACTTTTGCCTAGCATTAGTGGACCAAAGACTGAATACAGAGTTGTCACTGGAGAGACTTCAGAGAGGAGGTCCAAAGCACCCTGGAGCAAACAGATTTAAGGTAGTAAACTTTATTTAAAGGCTAACATTTCGATGCCAGCTGCATCTTCACCAGAGTCAAACAGATCTGAGACTCACATCCTCTGAAATAACCTCCTTAAGTTGGGAACTGATTCAGCTTAGGCTGTAAAAATGGGCAAGCTAAACAATCATACATCATATAATAATAAAAAAGTAGGAAGTAAATATGTAAATAACAGTTTCATTGACAACGCCGATGTATAAATATCCGTTCAGTACCCTAAGAGTCACTGAAAACACTGTTAAATTACAGATACTCAATTTCTCTTAAAGCCTTCATAAAAGCCCCTGACGCCAGACATAGATTAATCCCTGGAGTGCATAAGGCTTTGTATAAAGGTTGCAGTCAGGTGAAGGATCATCTGGTTTAATATAAGGTGAAGTGGCTTAAAATCTGTCTCGAAATCTGTCCAGAATACAAATATGAACCTGCCAGACGTAGAGCGCTGATCGTGAACATCAGGAGTCCCAATATGTGTATGTGATCGGTTGTAGTTAGGTCCAACAAAAACTACAAGAAACTCTGTTTGTGTATAATAATAACAATAAATAATAATAAACACAGAGTTGCAGAAACTTCATTTTAAATCAAAATGATCTGTTTAACCATAAACTATATGAATCTGATCAATTTTGTCCATATGAGCGTCGAGTAAGGAGTCGTTTTAACAGCTTTACTCACACACCAGTTGTGTTTGTCAAGATAAAATGTGTTTTGATGTTTACTGATGAAACACAGGAAGATGTAAGTTTTTTCCTGAATGGCTATAAAGTGCAATGAAATTTCAAATTTTCATTAATTAAGCAATAAAAATATTTAATCTGTTTTGTGAAGTTTTAATGTTTTTTCTCAACAATATGATTATGGCTGGTGCTTCATCTTTTGCCTTATCACCAATTATGACATTTTGTCAATGCAAAACTTTTAGAAAAGACCTTTAATATGATATATTATATATACACTCACCGGCCACATAATTCGTGGCGTACTTTCAACAAGGTGTTGGAAACACTCCTCAGAGATTTGAGTCCATATTGACATGACAGCATCACACAGTTGCTGCAGATTTGTTGGCTGCACATCTATGATGTGAATCTCACTCACTATCACTATAACCTCTGGAATATCGATTGTATTAATGCCTTAAAGAAATTAGTGCCGTTAAAACAAATTTGTGTTAATGCGTTCTTATCATGTTAACTTTGACAGACCTAGTTATGCCATATAATGATATTACGATATCCAAAGTCTGAGACAGCATCTAGTCTCTTCACAATATTGATAAAATATTGCTATATTGCTCTGCCCTATATAAACATTTTTTAAAAAACAGTACAAATGGGGTGCGGCAGTAGCTCAGTCTGTAGGGAGTTGGCTTGGGAACCGGAGGGTCACCGGTTCAAGTCCCGACATGGACCAAGAACTGAGCGTGAACTGGTAGCTGGAGAGGTGCCAGTTTACCTCTTGGGCACTGCCGAGGTGCCCCTGAGCAAGGCACCAAACCCCCAACTGCTCGGGGCGCTTGTCAGGAGCAGCCCCCTCACTCTGACATCTCTCCAATTGTTCCATGTATATGGACCTGTTTGTGCATGTGTGTGTATAAGTTAACAGAGTGTAAAAATTGAATTTCCCCTAGCGGGACTAATAAAGGACTATCTTCTTCTTCTGAATATCTTCAAATGCAAGTTACGCCAATGTAAAGTGTCCAACTAGCTGCCCAAAACTTAAAGATATTCAATTTACAACAATATAAGACAGAGAAAAGCAGCTGAAATGCGCAAATACGTACTAGATAAATTAGTTAAAACAAATAATCAGTTATCAGAACTGACACAAGCTCATTTTTAGTCAACAAGTAGACTAATCCTTCCAATACCAGTCACAGGGGACGCTCTCCAGATCCATTCCTGATGCTGTTCAGTGGACTTTAAGCTATAGAAAGCGTATAGAATTACTTTATAAGCAGTAAGCAATCATTTGATATGTGTTAGATCCTAAATCTAGATTAAAATACCAGGTGGGATTGGTGGCTAATTCAAAGGGGGGTAGGTGTGATCGTGTGTCGGCCACACTCTTGGGCACAGAAGGGGAGAAATGAGCTCAGTGAAGATCATGCTCACAGTTAATCTAACCCCTCCAAGTTTCAGACACTTTGCGCCCCTGGCCGCCACACACACACTCACCTTCATTACAAGAAATCCCCCTCGGACCCAATCTGTTTAACACTTTGAGGGCAGACTGAACCAAAATCTGCTTAAGCTCTCCCAAGCCGTTAGAACAAGATAAATGATAAGATGGTGATGGGATGAACAGATTAGGGATGTGTTTGTAGAAGGGTGGGGGGTCGTTTATATCGAATCCTGTACTTAATGTCTTTGTGAAATACAATATCTTGACATCACATGCTTTTGTCACCCTCAGGAGTATTATTATCGATAATTTACCCCCACTTTGGTGAGGCCATTTAAATGGTACATATTTTCCTGTATGTCACATCTTGGCCATATTGTTTTTTCAGCATAACGCCACCTCTCACTGCTACTGTTATGATTCTCATATGCAACAATTTCGGGGCAAACTTTTATTTTAAATTGTTGTCAAAAATGGTTTCAAATGACAAGAAATATTACAGTAAGTTCCAAACAGAGATGTATTTAAATCAGGGCTATTAGGGCAAATTTGTTTTAACGCCACTGATTTCTTTAAAGCATGAACACAACGTGTGATTTTTAGGTTGTGGCGGGCTCAGTCTTAAAGCTAGAGTGAAAGTACTGACATCATATGAAAGTAGAAAACCCAATTGGGCTCAATTTTGGTGAGGAAAAACAGGCATGGCCGCTTTCAAAGGGTCCCTTGACCTCTGACCTCCAGATATGTGAATGAAAGTGGCTTCTCTGGGTACCCACGAGTCTCCCTTTACAGACATGCCCACTTTATGATAATCACATACAGTTTGGGGCAAGTCATAGTCAAGTCAGCACACTGACACACTGACAGCTGTTGTTGGGCTGCAGTTTGCTATAATATGATTTGAGCATAATTTTTTTTTATGCTAAATGCAGAATCTGTGAGGATTTATGGACAATATCTGTCATTGTTTTGTGTTGTTAACTGGTTTCCAGTAAAAAAATCTGTACATTAATTTGCATAAAGCAGCATATTTGTCTACTCCCATGCTGATAAGAGTATTGAATACTTGACAAATCTCCCTTAAAGATTTACGCAATAAATTTGCAATTAATCGTGATTAACTATAAACAGTCATGGGATTAATGACAAATATTTTAATCGATTGACAGCCCTGATTTAAATGACTAATTTCTGCTACAAACGTTGTGGTCAGGTGTCATGGATCCATGAAACTATCAGGTGAGAGGAATTTTTAAAGGGAATTTTTCAACTTTACGTCTACTTACAGTATAATAGATGTGCAGCGTTGTGAGTGTCACTTAATGGCCCATCAACTCTAAGCGACTGCACGACGATTAACGTCTTTTGTTCCCTCGTGGCTGAGTTGTCCAGCTCTCAGGCCCCCCATGACCGCTGCAGATTAAATGCACTAACCACATTCAGTTAAACAGGAACACTGGCATTTTCCCCACAATGCCCGATTTGTTATAATTGCAACCTTAGGTAAGACGGCGGCAAAACCTGAAATTAAAATATTCACTGTCACTGCACAGAAAGGTTTGAACCAAACCTGGCTGACTGGATCATTTATTACCTTCAAGTAACCTCAGACAGTCCAAACACATGCAGGATTTCTGAACTGGAAAGCATAAATTGCCTGTGGATGTAACAGTGTTTGTGTCTTTTGTTGCGTCCTAATTCAGGTGGTGAATCATCCAAAGGACACGGAACACCAGATCTGAAGGCCAGACTGAACCGATGCCAAAGAAACCAAGTCTACTGGTGCATTCAGGTGCTCCTCGTCAACTCAGCAGGTAAAAGACTCTTCATGTTGACAGTGTTTAACAGTGGAGATTATTCCTAGCTTCCATTATGTGATCTGATGAAAAAAACATGGTGCATACAACATGTTCATGTGATATTTCCTAGTGGGGAGAATCAGATGATGCAAATAATGACACTGGAGGCTGCTAAAAGTGCAGCGGTTTTGTCCTCCAAATTCGGCAAAAGACAGTAGTACCTTTCCACCGGAGGATAGCACGTCAGTGTCAATGATTTGCCTCGTCGACACGTGAATATTACTTGCGGGTATGATGGTGCAGTACCAACAGGAGGCAACAAAACCACTTCAATCAGGAGAGACCCCATATGGAACGAACAATTTATCACATGCATGACAAAATTAATAGTGCAAAGATTTTTGGCGATTAGACTCCATTGTGACGTAATGTATTAAACGGGGTAGTGATGCTGTGGTGAGATTAGATATATCCCCCCCCCCCCCCGGAGACTAGACACTGGTGGTGGTGGTCAAGGGAGTAGCTGACGATCCCATAAAGGGATGTAGAGCAGGACTGGGCACTGAATATGATGAAGACTGGAGGTGATGGGGTGGAGGCGGGTCGCATCGGTTCGGACTGAAATGACAGCAGCAGAGAGGGGAACAGTTTTAAAATTTGATAGAAACAGTGTGATTGGCTCAGGGAGATCGTGGCAGAATATGGTTGGTTAAAGAAGAGTGTAACACCCTATAAGTATAACCCTATAAGATTTGTGAATGAATGGGTGTAAAGAGGGTCTTCCTGACTGTTCCTCCGCTATAAGCTTCACTTAGTTAGGTTTAGGAAAAACAACAGTACATTAACTAAGAAAAATGCATACAGAAGCGATTTAACAGAAGTACGGAAAACACGTCACTAACGTAACTTACACAGCAAAACACCGGCTTCCTGGTTGAGGGTCCTGTGTTTGCTAATTGGTCCTCAGCATGCGTATTTTCCTCCGTAGACTTCATAGTTCTGCCCTCTTAATTTAGCTCTTAAAGTGCACCAAATTGATGCGTTCAACTTTAAAATATAGGCTTTCCAAAGTCAATGAGTAACCATGTTAAATAATCCTGGTCTCATTATTGACTAATACAATGCGGCCTACAGCTTAAGAGTGAACCCAATACGTACCAGCTTTGGTTTGAGCTTGTGTAAAGAAAATGGCGGGATTCGTTGCTCTGTGGTGACAAACGATGATTGATATTTTTATAGAGCCAAACCTCTTGTTTCACCATGATGTAACATTAACTATAAAGAGAGTTGTCTGTACTACTTAACCTGTCAGAGAGACATTTTCTCCTTCAGTAGTTCTGTGGGTTTTTGCTTGTTTGGTCACCGTAATGTGTTTTAAAAGAAATAACCGGAGGATATGCACACACACACACACACACACACACACACACACACACACACACACACTGCCTCATTGGCTGGACCCAGAGATGGTGGAACCCCACTTGGCATAATTAATTAGAGGATTAAACAGAAGCCTCCTGCTTAAAGAAATGACCTGTTGATTTTGCCAACAGGCAAAGCGGGGGGTATGCATCTTGTGTGTGTGTGTGTGTGTGTGTGTGTGTGTGTGTGTGTGTGTGTGTGTGTGTGTGTGTGTGGAAGGGGGCGTATTACCATGCTGTATAAATCCACACCAAGCACAATTAACAAGCAATTGGGAGGAGAAGTAATTAGTATTATCTGCTTATCACCGTCGACCCCTATTCTACGGAAAATGGGTTAAAAAACACACAATGACACACACACACACTAATTCCCTCCAGGCAAATGTGTAAGGGCTAATTACAAGCTCATTTGCAACTCAATAGCAGTATCCTCTCAGACAGGTCTATCCCCCTGCCTCCCCTCCCTCCCCTCGTCCTCAGCATACTGTGTTAGCTTTACCTCTCAGCCCACATCGGGGGCCCTCGCCAAACAAACAACAAAAATGACTTCCCCGTCCATCGCTGTGTGGTGAGAGAGGGAGGTAAAGCTCTTGATTCAATAGACACAGGTGACATAAAGGTGATACAAAGCCACATCTCCAGCTAAAACTGATGGATATATTTGAATAAGAGAAGATAGTACTTTATTGATCCCCAGGGGGGAAATTCAGGTGTTACAGCAGCAATGAAAGCAATAGCAAGTAGTACAGTATAAAGAGTAAGAATAGGTAGAAAAATAAAATAAAGTGGAATAACATAAGAATAAAGTAAATACAAAGTATAAACAGCTATTACAGTGGAGGTAAAGTGGCAAATATGGTGTATATGTATATAAAGTGCAGGGCAAAAGTATTCAGTATGTATAACAGTGTAATATGGTATAATATAACAGTATAATAGTGCAATATAATATAGTATAAGCTATAATAATATGATGATATATGACAAGGTATAGAATACGATAGCAGTTATATTAATATAATACAGTATTGTATATCAGTTGTATTAATATAATATAGAATAGAATAGACCTTTATTAAACCCACAGTGGGGAAATTTGGTCGTTACAGCAGTACTTTTACAAAAAACACCCAAGTGTACATAAAAATATACGAAAAATATACAGAAATATAAACAAATATACAGGAATAAGATACCTATAAAAAAGGAAATAGAATAAGGAAATAGAATAAAATGGATCAGAAATCAGAAAATCAGAAATCTTGGAAATTGTAATTCACAGAAGGATGAATATGTTGTTTTATCCAGGATTATGTATGAAAGGGAACCAGGTTTATTGTCTAGAAACATCTAGATATTGCACATGTAATTACACAGAGATGTGATGAGTTAACGGTACTGCACAACCTCTATTGCAGCGTATATTAATTTAATATCACAGATATAGTGCAATAATGAATATATTGAGAATATAAATAAAGTATGAGTATAAATTAAGGAGACAGACACATATTGTGCCAGTGTGAATATCTAAAAAGCTTTTCAGAGACTTTGTGATCTTATGGTAGAAAGGCAGTGCTTAGTGTGTGAGCATATACAATCTCTATTTTCCAGTGTGGGCGTGAAACTTATTATATGAAGATTCATTTTGTCCAGCTGTAACACCCAAGTAGGGCTGTTGCAGTGAAGGAATTTCCCCTGAAGTGATTGACTCACCAGTGAGATATGTGGTATTATTACTTTATTTATCCTGATTTTAATGTTGCGTAAATAAGCTTTATTGTTAGACTAAACAACCTAAACATGAGGTTTACTGTTATTTTTTAAATGACAAAGATGATAAAGGTCAAAAGCAATGAAATAGGGAAAATTGTGCAGAAATAAACAAATGCATAAATACATACATTTAAGAATAAATAGAAAATAAATTAAACCATAAATACAAAAATAAATAAATAAAAGGAGAAATTAAACAAATCAATTGGGAATTAATACAAAGATAAATAAATAAAGAAGCAAATTAAAACAGAAAAATCAATTTATGCCACATTATATCAATTAATTAATGGCTACATTTTTAAATATTATTTTTCTATATGTAATGACATACTTATGTATTTATTTGTTTATTTTAAAAATTTTTATTTTGGCAACTTCCGTCCTCCGTACTCCTTAGCTACGTCCATCATCAACTCCGGAAAAAAACAATTTGTTTAATTTTTGAAATTTCTTGACCTATACTATATTTACTAGCCCGACGAGGCATTTTACTTGCCCCGGGCAAGCAGGCAGTCCCTATTGTTGAACCCTGTAAACGATTACCAAATTACTGTCATGGTAAATTCATAACTGTGGAAGAAATCAGCAGCAGCTGGGCGATATGGCCAAAATCTTCTATCATGACATTGGTAATTTCATATCTTTATAGTGATATATGTAACGATATATATTGTGATATAGCATGTTTTCTTGTTTTGATATTGTTTTGACTATATATATATATATATATATATATATATATATATATATATAGTCAGATTGTCCAGCCCTACTGTAGATATCATGTTATGTTTATGATCAAGGGAACACTTTGAGTCCGGTCCGGGTCCAGTAGCTATGAGGAGATAACAGACCTTTTTCATACATCATCTAACCCCATGAGCTTTCAATCCTTGTTGCATGTGACTTGATTCACTTCTCACAAATGTCACGGTGCTTGTTTCGTGACATTATAGCATATCCAGGGGAAATCCCCTCTGCGGGAATCAATAAGTGAGTCAGAGCAACAAGCTCCTTTACACTTGAAGGTGTAAAGTGAAAAGCTGTCTGGAGATTATTCGTGTACTGAGTTGTTCTTTCCAAGTACCATTAACCAGTGGATCGGGTTGTTGTTCCCTCCAGTACAGTGAACCACCCCCAGACAGTATCATGTTTGCTGTTGAAGGATCAGCTTACCACAAGCTCACTGTTAGCTGGCCAACTCTAATTTAAGCCTTTAAAAAAATAGCCCGACAAATCACTGCTTGCACTGGATTATTTGTTTTCTGGTCTGATTGTGGTCACAGAGCTTTGAATACTGGGAGAGAGCGGACTGTTTGGGTGACATAGTAGGTGATGTAACAGGCTAGGATTCAAAAAGGGACCTTTTTCAGACTCGGAAACACTTCGACTGGTAAAAAAATTATAGGAATGTGTCGTTCTGTCTTATTTTGTTGTGATTTATAAAACTAGAAAAGCACTCGGAGAGCGCAGACCTCCGCCAAGCCCCATAGTTTTTTATATGAATTGCTATAAAATCTGCCATCTGGATCAGCCTTTGGGATTTGATAGAAGTACACATTGTAAATCCCTGAGTCAAATTTCGTGAGCTTTGGGCAACAATTACCAGAGATACTGAGAAACAATTTTTTGGGTCCCATTTACCCCAATGTTAACGAAAATTTCAAAGTGATCCAGAATCCAGGATTTCTTCTGGATCACCCCCAAAAATAAATCAGTTCTTCCTTTTCACATTTTCAACACACCCTGAAAATTTCATCTAAATCCGTCCATAAGTTTTTGAGTTATCTTGAACACAGACAAACAAATAAACAAACAAACAGACAGGTAAACGCCTGCAAAAACATAACCTCCTTGGCGGAGGTAATAATTTCTGCCCAATAGGTTTTACAATTTTCATCCTCCTATACTGTGCTTTTTATATTAGGGGTGGGAATCACCAGTGGCCCCACAATACAATATTATCATGATATTTAAGTCACGGTAATATGTATTAATGTAAGATTGTCAGCATGTGTTTTATCTTATAAAATACAGTTTTCACTCTTCATCTCAGAGATTTCATTCACATATTTTGAGGTCAGAGGTCAGGGGACCCCTTTGAAAATGGCCATGCCAGTTCTTCCTCGCCAAAATTTAGTTTGACTTTGCAGCAAGCTAACATGACATGGTTGGTACCGAGCGATTTATTATAATTTTTTGTTTTATGATACCAGCATCTTCACTCTCGCTTTAAGATTGATCCTGATATTCCCTCTGAAAGACAGAATAGTGGCCGTCGCATTAAGAGGTTAATAGTTTATTTAGTAAAAGATAGATACTTGACGTCAGTGTATCAATACAATATTGCTACATAAAACATTTCAATACTATGCTGTATAAATTTAAAATGAATCTTGTGGGGTTCGGCAGCCACCACCTCAATGTGTGCATATGTTTAATACTGTAGAGTAACTAAAAACTATTTATTTTGATTTTCGGCACTGTAGAGTTAATCCTGTGTAGTTTTTGTTAAAGCTCTACCAGGAGTACGAAAATCAGTTTCACAAACCCTCTCATTACTCACATTTATTGGTTTCCGCTGCTCTTATGGGTACATTCAGTTAGTCAGTAAAATTTTGATATTGTTGTCATTTTGAGTTTCAGGCACGAAACAACATAACCAGAGCTGCTTGTACATAGAGTGGATTCCTTTGAGTGCCAACAACAGTATACATGAATTTGCAATAATTTTTATTAAAAATATAAAGCATACTGTGATATTAAACAATAATGTAAGCAGTGTTTGGAGTTTCTGGGGTTTCTGCTTTCGATTGGGTCTGTCACAACCTTCTGCTGAACCGGCTAGAAACATAACTTGGGTATTCCACCATTACGGTTCAAGTCCTACCTCACAGCTAGACAACACTTTGTTTCCATTAGCCACTTCAGGTCTTCCACATACCCACATTCACATGGTGTCCCCCAGGGTTCAGCTCTTGGACCACTACTGTTTATCTACATTCTACCTCCTGGACACATAATTCGTCGACATGGCCTAACTTTAACTGCCACGCCCACGACACACGACTCTACATACACACCAAGTCCTCCAACACCTCCATCCAACCTAACTGACATTAATGCTTGGATGACCTGCAATTACCTCAAACGTAACGCTAATAAATCTGAAGCTAGCCTCATTGCCTCTCCAGCTACACTGCACAAAGTCTCACATCTAAATTTTTCCATCCCTGGTTTTATTACGTCCTCTGTTGCAAAGGTCAAAAATATAACTTTGGACTCCACCGTCATCACCAAATCTGCCTTTTTCCACCTGAAGAACATCTCTGGACTACACCCTCTCTCTCACACCCTGTTGCAGAGACTCTGATTCATACCTTCATAACATCCGGACTCGACTACTGTAACGCCCTTCTCCTTGGCGCATCATCGCGGGTTAAAAAGGTTACAGTATGTCCAAAATCCTGCTGCGGCTCTCCACATAATACCAAATACTCTCCACAAACACATCTTTTTAGTTGAGCCTTTCAGGGTACTTTGTAATGTGTTTATTATGACTGTACCCATTTATCTGTATTTATTTTCAATTTCATTTTGTTGTTCTTTCCACTGTAATCTTATATAGACAGTGTTATCTTATTTTGTAAAGTGTCCTTGGGCAGGCGCTTTTAAATAAAATGTATTATTATGATTATATCAATTCTATATGTATAGAATACACAATATAAAGAATATATTAGAATATACCAAACTACTATAACATAAAATATGAAGATAATATACTATATATGTACATTAGAAAAATGTGCAAATTTGAAAAGAAAGAAGAGAAAGAAAACTGAGGTTGAGTGAAAGTATAAAGCATTCAGCATATATGTAATTTTATATAAGACAAATGTATATAATATTCATATCAAACCCTCTGCGATGCTTCATCATAAAGCCCTCCTCTCCCTCTGCTTCCCGCCATTATCATACGTAACAGGTGTTACTGGAGTTGTTTAGGAATCCTGAAGGATTTAAGGTGGGACTTATTCTTACCTAATACTATAATGCTCATTAATTCCTGCTTTGGTGACTTACGTCCCCCTTATCCTCTCTGGTTGGCCCGGCCCAGCCCGGCGTGTCCTCACCCTCTGTGCTACTGACGCTGTCAGAAAAGGCTGCTCAGCCGTTAGGCGGGAAGAAGCATTGACGATTTGTCTTGTAGAGGGAAATGGTTGTAAGACATGACCCACCAAGCTCAGAGGGGTGTGTTTTGTGTAACAATTGTTTGCGGGGATTTGGAGCGTACGGTGTCCGTTTCTTTGGTTAGGGTGGGGGAAGACATGTTATAGTGCATTTCCTTCTAGCATGTATTCTCTCAACTGGAAATTCTTAGTTCAAACCTCATGATCACAGCCGTTCGCCCCGTTGAAGCATGACACAGTTTGTGCTGGTTCTCTTGTTTCGTGGCTGAACTCACACTCTTTCATTTCCTCTGTAAACTGAGTCAATGCAGTTAATTTGGGCCCATGTGCTTAATTAAACTTAATCTGTACATTTCTATAGAGCTGCAGTGATAAACTGATTCGTCAAATAGTCGTCAGTTACTAAATTTGTAGCCAACTATTAATTGGTTTGAGTATTTTGTAAGTAAAAAAGTAAAAAATCTCTGATTCCAGCTTCTTAAATGTGAATATTTTCTGATTTCTTTACTCCTCTATGGCAGAATTAAGGACAATGTAACTCATTTGAGGAGTTTATGTCTTTGAGGAGTCTTTGATCGATATTTTTCACCTTTTTCTGACATTTTATTGACCAATCAA
Source organism: Pterois miles (assembly GCA_947000775.1). Taxonomy (NCBI): domain Eukaryota; kingdom Metazoa; phylum Chordata; class Actinopteri; order Perciformes; family Scorpaenidae; genus Pterois; species Pterois miles. Next base: position 2,066,621 of record CAMQGK010000008.1, read on the forward strand.
TTAATCAGGACAATAATCTACAGATTAATCGACAATGAAAATAATCATTAGTTGCAGCCATACAGTTCTACAGTTACAAAAACCTCTATATGAGGTTCACAAAAAGGAAAAAAAAATAATTCAGTGGAAGTGGAAAGGTACACAAAATTCATTGTTCAATATACACTTAGTATGCTCAGTATGTTTTCGGCACTGCTGGGAAACAAAAGAAGTGTTTTATTTTGAAAAACAAATATAGATAGTGCCAGTCTTGCTGTAAAAAATGATGGGAATCAAACATTTGCATATGAAGAGATTGAAGAGAGATACTGCAGAGATTTTAACGTGTTGTTCTACAACATAAAATACATCAATAAATACCCCGCTCATGAATTTGGAAGCTTTTATGTGTCTTAAATAAGGCGATTGCTAACAAGTGGCTAAATGAGACTAAGACACCGACTTGTCCGCCTTTAGCTCATCCATGTGACCGCAGTATGATTTCACCTGTTACCTTTTTACTTCTGGCAGTGGTGTTCATTTGCCGAGATTATCTTACAGAAAAAAACGCATAAGTATCATTAACATTTGTTTGCCACAGAGCTTAATTTATGCAATGATCTAAAATGGAAAAATCCCATTGGCTTTTTGTCGAGGGAACCGGGGCGATGCTAGCTTCCCGGTCGGCCTCCAAAAATACGTCATCACTGCAGCGCTCTATTGTCAGAGAGTTAAAGTAAACAAAAGTAAAACGCGTCATTATTGGTGTAAATTAATTACAGAGCACATGAAGGAACATTATAGCGAGCTCTAAGCATTCAGACTGCGTATAGTCAATCCTACGATAAGAAGAAGTGCCATACTAAAGAGTTTAGGATGAATTCATGCACCAGTGCACCCATTATTTATATAAACTCTACTGTTTAATTATGAGGTGCAGGATTTTTGAAAACCACTGGATCGTGTCGGGACGCCGATAAGAACTGTGCCCGTTGGTGACCTTTCTGTTTGGAGGGGGTAAGCTATAAGAGAGCGACACCGCCATGATGCTCACTTTGTATTTTCTATAGGCTCGTGTCTGAAACATGGGGGATGGAGCACCTCCTTATAGTGACATCTGTCAGCATGTGTCACCCCATGAACTAATGACAGGATCATCTCTCACAGGGACCAAAACATGAAAACACTGTGGTCAGACGCCGATACTTGACTGCACTTGACAGAATGATTGTAAATACTTATTGTTTTTGTTTATTGGGTACTGCATTTATTTCATTATTTCAAACACCTTCCGTCCTCTTACTTAAATGATGCATTTATGTGGTCTCTGAGAGTGTTGTCTAGATTAATCGATTGGTTGTTTGGTCTAAAAAATATCAGAAATTAGATTAAATTTAAGTTGTCCACAACTTAAAGATAGTCAGTTTACTGCCATAGAGGACTAAAAAAACATAAAATTCACATTTAAGAAGCTGCAATTAGAGAATTTAGATTTTTTTTTCTTGAAAAATTACTCAAACTGATTGATAAATTTATCAAAATTGTGATTAATTTAAAGTTGACAACTAACTGATTAATCGTTGCAGCTCTAGTCTTCTGCCATCATGCTCCATAGCATTCTCCCTCATATATCAAATTTTGACTGATTTGTGTATTTAATATTAAAGTTTTGCATGTGCGTAAACTTTCCAGTCACAATGGCTAAAGTAGGTTGGTAAATATTTAGTCAAAGCTGGAAGCAAATCATTTTTGTGCAGAATTTAGGTTTGCTTAATGCTAATGACGCATTTTTGCTGCTACTTTTCATAATATACAGTTATTACAGTTACTGTACAATAAGATTTTAACACTTTTGTTCCACATGAAGTGATACAATAACAATCTTTAGAGATTTATTTTAATATTGGGCAGCTTTGCGCAACTCCTTCATTTATATTGTGCCTTATATTCTGAGACAATACAGTCAAAAATCAAGTTCAGTATGTAGTTTGATAGCTTAGCACAAACTATGAACTGCACAGTATCTAATAGTTAATGATACAGTTTAAATAAATGAAAACAGCTTACCCAAAAGTCCCGCACTAATTTGCCTCCTGCTGTTTTCTGTTCGGATCATGGTAACTACAGTCGGTAAAGTATCTAAGGTATCTCGCCAAAGTCGCCACAACAGCAGCATGCAAAATGCTTCAAAATCATTGAAAACAATCACGAAATGTCGCCCCAGGTTGCTAAAACGTTCTCTGTGTGGTCTGGAACTTAAAATATGCATTATTTTGTTGTTTTTCCAGCCTTTTACTCAAAACCTACTTAGAATTAGCCTGTGAAATGTGCATGAAACAAAGCAGCGTTTCCGGACTATTTTCACACCACTCTCAATCACTACTTAGCTTCATTCCAGGTGATCATGTCTCAAACATCGGTGTATTGAAATGATCAGATGAGATGAAGATGAAAAATGAGACTTTACTCATTGGCTTACTTTCCTCACTCCCGTTTCTCTGATTACGCTGAACCACCAATCAGAGTGATTTCGCTCACCAACGGGAGAGATATCAAAAAACATGAGCAGACTAGAGCCAGCTTTTCGGGACACAACGCAAAAACTAGGCCGACAGATGCTCACCAAGGGGCCCAAACTGCCCACCACCGTCGGCTTGGTGCGTCAGGGCCTTAATAGTTAAAATAGACTGCTGGATATAGACACTCAGGCTGTTATTAATATTAGTATTTAGCTATTATTCACCAATTCCCCCTTTGACCACCTTGATAGCACCAACTGCGGCCTGCAAAGAAACTCTGGCATCATGACAGCAAGAAAATCAAACTAATCTGTCCTTCTGGTCTTACTACGATTTCTTTAGTCGATTAGTCCTTTTTCATGCCGATTGACTTATTTCCAAGAAACTTCTGAGCAGACCTCTTGTCAACACAATTTTGCTTTAAAGTGGTGCTCTTGAGTGACTCTTGGTGGAGAAACTCATTAAGTCAACTAACCGATCACTCGACTATGAATGTCTTTGGCCTTACAAAACTAGTGAAAGCAAATACAGTCACCCTCACTACGAGCTTATATTGATCTTGTCGTGTTGTGTGATCCTCTGATACAAGGGCTGACCGCTCGCCTAAAATTTAATCTGTCATATAAATCCCACTTAATCTCCTGCGTTAAACTAAGTGGTCAGCCATGTTGGAAGTTGCTTCTTGATAGTAAAATCAGTTGAATCTTTAGTTCAATAATATTTTATGGGCTCTGTTTAATATCAGTAGCATGAAATGATGTCGCTGCAGGCAATCTTTGAGACATTGTTGGCATACACCCAGGTTGTGTTGTGTAAACACGGGGTAATTATATCATAGATTCCATCATCCGTGACTGAATGGCAGTGATCGATCGAAGCAGACTTAACTCAAGGCGCCCACTGTTAAACGTGCGTGTGGCGGAGAACATATGTTTTAATGCCTCACGTTGTGTGCGAGTTTCCTGCAGCGCAGTATGCCATATGCAAACGTGATGGCTTTTAATGATCACTCACCTGTGTGTGTGTGTGTGTGTGTGTGTGTTCTCGTGTTCGTATGTCTGCTGTGTGTTTACCCGCTGGGTTCATGTGACAGCAGGGGTCGGAGGCTCAGAGCTTGGTGAGAAGGATTACCTATATCTGTTAGGCCTCCTTTTCTTTCCCCCGGGCAGTGTCACGTCTCATTACTTCTGTCCTCCAGCCCGGATAGTCTGGCTTTAGCGGGATGCATTTAAAGTGCAGGTAGCCCGGGCGTCCAGGAGCAGCAGGTTTAGAGGCAGAGTGATATGCGTGCCCTTTGCCTGAGAGGCTTTTTTCTCCAGTAAGCAGACAGGTAAACTTCTCCCAAAGCTGGCATTGTTGGCGGTTAAGCCTCCACTTATTTAAGTGAAACGGATGGCTGCATCGCAGAGAGAGACGGGGTCAGTTAACATGAGGGGAGCTTATAAACTGTTACTAGGAGAGGACACTGTAGAATATTGAGGGTGAGATGTTTTATACATGAATTTATACATTTATGCATAGATGTGTGCATTGTTCTATGCGGCACTGTGGTCCCAGTGAAATGTAATTTTGTTGCCCTGTACATAAGTCTCCTTGCATAAGCGGAAATGACAAAGCAGTCTGAGTCTACAAACAGGCAGTATCACAACATTAGAGCTGGAAAATTGGTAATATGGATTAGACATTTTTCAGCATGGACTCATAATGCTTTACAAGTTATTTTCAGAAGTCGTGTACCCCTTTAGAGTTATGTTTTTTGACTTATGCCTCAAGAATGGCTGAAATATATTGCTGGTAGCTGGTAATAAAGCTCTTACGAGGAAGTGTTATCGCAGAAGAGCACAACTTTAAATGCGTGGATGGAAATTACAATGGACAGTTCCAAAATGGAGATGATAACGCATATGTTAACCATAAATTGTAATTATTTCTCATACTGGGAAAACTATGTTAACTATGTACCACCCCACAGGCCAGATTTTGCACAGTAATGATGAGATCACTCCCAATACGTTCACGGTTTTGTTTGCATCTTAAAATGCAGCACTTTAGACAGACATAGATGGCGTCATGTATGTATACGGGGTCTGTAACTCATTTCATGGACGTATGTTTGTTGCTAAGTGTCAATAAAAATAATTATTTAAAAAAAAAGAGACAATTTTCAAGTTAAGTGGCAAACAGCTTCTCCAGTGTGAGTATCTGCTGCTCCAATCTTCTCTTATATCATTATAAATTCAACATCTTTGGATTTATTCGACTATTTATTGGACAAAGTAAGACATTTAAAATTGTGAAAGGCATTTTTTTTTTCTTTTGCTGACTGATCGATAGTGATCATAATCCTTACTTGCACCCCTAAACCGTGACTTCAACCCACAGTTTCAGTAACATGAGAAACTGCAGTTCTCACACTTTAAACGTGATTTTATTGAGAACAGAGAAGATGGAGTTTATTTATATAGTGCATTTCAGCAACAAGGCAATTCAAAGTGCTTTACATAAAACATTAAAATATTGAGAAAGACATTATAAAAGATGAATTACAACGCATAACATGAAATGGAAAATAAAACCCACTGAATAATAATGATAACATTAACCCATTTAACTTCTGTGAACCGCTTTTAAGTCCAAGAGAATAGACTTAGAATCCAACTGGTATAAAATAGTTGAATACAAGTTACAATGCAGAAGAAATTGATAATTATTTGACTTATTAAAATGCAGCAGCAAAGAGAAAAGTCTTCAGCTTTGATTTAAAAGTTCGTCCCAGATATATGGAGCATAAAACCAACTTTTCTAATGCTGAAACAAATAATTCACTCATTTTAATCAATCATTCTTCTCAAATATGACTATTTGTTGCTGTTTTATATCATTATAACTTAACTAATATTGTAATACGTTTGGGTTTTCATGGTCCAGGGTTCTTTGTCATTCGTCAGTTCCAGCAAAGCAGTTCAGAAATGCTCTTAAAATATGCAAAATGATAATCTAAGGCATACAATAATGCAGCTGAAATACTGGGCTTAAATAGAAACGCAAATAAATGTAACATAGTCATGTAAATGTTAATTTGTAGATGGTTGGTTTGACAATATAATCAGTTAGGAGAAACATTTCCACTGTTTTCTGACATTCAATAAAGCAAGTTATTAATTAATCAAAAATAATATTGGTTAGTTCTCAACTATTAAAACAATTGTCAACTATTTTGGTAATAAAAAAGTCTAATTTCTCTGAATGCAACTTCTTAAATGTTAATATTTTCCCGTTTCTTTACTCCTCTATGAAAATAAACTGAATACCTTTGTGGACAAAACAAGACATTTGAGGACATCATCTTGGGCTTTGGCAAACACTTTTTAACCATTTTCTGACAATTTATAGACAAAACAACTAATCAAGTAATTGAGAAAATTAGCCATACATTTTTCATAATGTCATAACCACCAGGAAAGTTTAGGGAGTAGCAGTAAAATGTTGATTTTTATCAATGTATTATGGTATTATTTGTAAGTCAGTATTCTGATCTAATATACTCTAAATCCCCTTCGAGACTTCAGTTAACAAAGTCACTCAATAAGTGGAAAGACCTCGACCATTTCTCTAAACCATGTGGCCTAATCACTTGCAAATCCTTCCAGTCAAGTGGCTCATTAGAAGAAATCACTGATGTTAAGCTGAGTGGCATAAACATCCTCTATAGTCCTTCGCTCCTCTGTTAAACATGCTACAGTGGACAAACAAGCGATTCATTTGAACCATGTTTCATTTTGCCAATTGCTTTCATCGCCATGGGTCATTGACTCCTGCATTTCTCACCCATTCACTGACCCAGAAGGGCCCGTATGTCTACGACGCCTGCATGTTGACCCTTTGCTCTTGTTGCCCTCGACCCTTTCCTCCATCCCTCTCAAGGAAAACCCCCCCACCACCACCCCCGCCGCTTACTCATCTCGCCCTCCAGCTGGTTCCCTCCACCGTCCAGAAGCCGTGGAGCTGTCCTGGCCTTAGCGGGGCGGCTAATCTAGATGGCGGGAGGCCTCCCTCCTGCTAGCGTACACAAGAGAGGGCAGCCCTAATTGCTTATGTCGTAAAGCTCTCTGACCCAGATAAGCCTCCACTCCCCAAAGCTGTCGATATGACCCCACTTTACCTCACCAAACCTGCCTCTCCTGATCCTTACAAGCCACCCCCCTCCCAACATTTCTGCACCTTCTGCCACATTATTAACACCCAGGACAAGGGGGAGATGGGGAGAGGAAACATGAGTAGTGTGAATGCCAACAGCTTATTAAAGGAGTACTTTAACTTCTATTTTTAATGTAGGTTTTTTTACATAAAGCCTTGTAAGAAAAAGTCTCTAGCTTGAAGGAGAGTGGGAAAAAATGTGGGAAAGATTGAATAAGCTTCCTTAAAATATATATATAAAAAAACTGGTCAGTGCATGCTTGTACTTTGGAGTAAGAGCGCATATTCGAAAAGGAAGACGTGATGAATTGACCAGAAAGCAAAAGTCCCAGATATCTACAGACGGCACACAACTTGATCAGGTGGACGCGGTGATTAGTCGTGCTCAATGAAAGCCCGTCTAAAGCCAAGTTGCGTGCAACCAGCCCTCGCATGCCTGGCTCATTATCGAGCCCGGTAATGCAGGCTTAGCCACAAAATGCCGCAGTGCTTCGGACGATCGTCAAGCGCCGAATGTCACACGTGCTGCACCAACAGATGGCCCGTTCTATCAACGCTCGGGCGAGCTACTTGAACACAGATGTTTATTTTCTGCATCAGCTTTCTAAAAATTTGTCACACAGAGATCTTAAATACTTAAAAAATGTTGTTCTTCAGAGATATTAGCTGGTTACTCAAGTGGTGTCGGTGTTTGGGCTCCATTACAGAAGTAATTCGAATCAAACAGGAACCTTACTGGGAACTCCTTAAAGTCCACTTTAATACAGATCTTAATTACTAAATAGGAGCTTTTAATTGGATGCTGCTGGCCCGACTTGCCCTGTAATCATCCACCACACGCTACCGGAGCAGGGATGTCTTTAAACCCCCATCTTAAGCCATGTTACACCACAGGTTAATGTCAACTGTGTCAACACTTGGTGAATGATACTCCCACTGATATCTTGTAGTTTATCTTGCTGTAAATGACCCACCACAGAGACAAAACTACAAATCCCTACAGACACAAACTGAGGGGAAAAACCTACTTTTTCATACACTGGCCAATTTTGAGATTTTGGACTGTTTTGCTTCAACATGTCCACTTTCAGACTAGTTTACATCCATCCATCCAAAATACACATTTTGATGTTTATTTTACTACTTTGTCTAATTGTGTCGGTAGATTTCTCCTAAAATTCACCAAAAGTTCATTTCTTCCTCTGGCTTTATCCAGTGTTCAGATTTCTGTTCTGTAAATCTATGCAAATTAGCACATTTTTAATAACATAATGCATTGTTTGCATATATAATCATATATTTTCATAAAACTTGTAGTGTTAAATGCTTGACAAATCTCCCTTTAAGGTGTGTTTGAACAGATAAAAAATCTAATTCATTTGTGATTAATCATGATTAACTATGGACAATCCTGCAATAAGTCTAAGTGACTGTTAGAAAAGCTTCCTCAGATCTTTGTGTATATGTGTTAACGCAGAGGAAGAACCAGAAAATAGATTTACACTCATTACCAGCAGGTGAATGAACAAACACACCCTGTGATCCCTTCACCTGTGATCATTCATAGAAGGGAATTAGAAAAAAAAAATACACAGTTTGATCAAGTTAGACACGCAGTCAAATGTTGACCAGTTCTTTATACTGATATAAAATGTGAGAAAACCCACGCGAACACGGAGAGAACATGCAAACAGCAGAGTTTGTAGGGATTGTAGTTCAGAAGGGTGGAGGTGGAGGTTACAGTAGGGCAGTAGCAGGTCACAGGCGTGGTCCATCAGGCACTTACTCCATCCTCTCCATAGAAATTTAACACTGTGGCACAGAAGCTGGAGATCTTCAGGCTCACTCAGAGAGACTTCCTTTTGCTGAAGATTGTGTAGTGCTTGCCTCAGCTCTTCTCCAGTAGAGATCAGCCTCTGCATTTCCTCATCTTCATCCCCGATGAGTTCCTGACCTTCTCTGACTTGGTGCTGAAGCTCAAGGACTGCTGCCGACAGACTCTTCTTGTCTCAGAGATTCAAGGCAGGCTACCGTTGCAGTCGGGCTCTGGTTCTCTGGAGCTGTGATCTTTTGCTTTTTCTGCAGTTCACGAACTTGTTCCTGCAGATTCTCAGTCCCTGTCTGTTCTTTATCACGAATGGCCTCAGTGTGCTTGTTCAGACAGGCCTCTCTTTCCTCTTGATGCTGTACTTCTGCTGATAACAGCTCATCTTTGGTTTGTTGAGCTGCGCAACGCTCGTGGTGATATGAGTCCCTCAGATCTTCAACCTCAGCTTGGTATACCTCGTTCGGATGTTAAAGTCTGGCCACTTCAGCAGTTTGAAGCCTTATATTTCTGTTTGGTGTCTTCACACTCCACCTGAAGTGCCCTTATTACTGATTCCTGCGTCTCCCCTTCCTTAATCTTGGTGTCCATTTCCGTTCTTGCATCCTGAAGTCGGTTCTGCTGATCTTGACCAACTGTCCTCCTTCAGTTTCTCCGCCTGCACACGGAGGTGATATGCCGTGAGGCGATCGTACCAAACGTCGTAGTGACTCTTTAGAGACGTGGCTGTTGTCTTCAAAAGTCTTCAAATGGCAGCTTGCTGAATTGTTAAATTGATATGAATATGAATCTCTGGGATGGCTACATGTTCTGTTCCTGAACACACTGATGTGACGTCATAAAAGCTCAGATCTGAAGCAACGTCATGACATTTGTGCGCCTTTCCAAACGCAACATTCTGTGCGCTTGAGCCATAGTATTTACACAAGCTGTGGCCGGTTAGCTCAGCTGATTAGAGCGTGGTGCTAATAACGCCAAGGTCGCGGGTTCGATCCCCGTACGGGCCAAGCTGATTTCGGGGGCGGCAGTAGCTCAGTCTGTAGGGAGTTGGCTTGGGAACCGGAGGGTCACCGGTTCAAGTCCCGACATGGACCAAGAACTGAGTGTGAACTGGTAGCTGGAGAGGTGCCAGTTTACCTCTTGGGCATCTTGGGCACTGCCCCTGAGCAAGGCACCAAACCCCCAACTGCTCAGGGCGCTTGTCAGGAGCAGCCCCCTCACTCTGACATCTCTCCATTGATGCATGTGCATGTGTGTGTTTCGGGTCTGCACGTACCGTGTATAAGTTAACAAACAGAGTGTAAAAGTTGAATTTCCCCTCGCGGGACTAATAAAGGTTGATCTTCTTGATCTTCTTCTTCTTCTTCTTCTAACATTGATGTAGTACATGGGGGCAGCGGTAGTGCTGCTGATATGACTTATGTCACGTATTCATGTAATTAGTCATGTTAATACAGAAATCATCAGAGGATATTTTACAACCACACACTGGTCTGAAGTGCATACAGAACAACAGAGATTTCTAGTGAAAATTGGGAGTTATGGAGGCTATATAGGAGAATGGAGGAGCAGATTATAGGAAGTGGATGACATTTTTGGCGACTGAAAGACTGATAAAACATTTGAAAAACTGCTTTAATTAATAGAGAGAATAATTTGTAGTGACACATAAAAAATGCTTGTTACTTCTTAATGTAACTTAATGTGAATCCACCCACGTTTCATTATTTATTCACCTGTAATTTCCTCTTCAAGATCAAATTAAATCAAGATAGATTTCACGCAATGTGAATATAGGACAGGCCTGCATATGCACAGGAGCGTATTTTCAGCAGGGGGTGGGGGGCTGCGTTATAAACAGCAATCCATCCATGTTCAACCGCTTATCCCGTTAGGGGTCACGGGGGGCCTGGAGCCGATCCCAGCTGGCACTGGGCGAAGGCGGGGTTCACCCCGGACAGGTCGCCAGTCCATCGCAGGGCACATAGAGACAGACAACCACTCACGCTCACATTCACACCTACGGCCAATTTAGAGTCATCAGTTAACCTGCATGTCTTTGGACTGTGGGAGGAAGCCGGAGAACCCGGAGAAAACCCACGCTCACACGGGGAGAACATGCAAACTCCACACGAGAGGGCGTTAGGCGGGCGCGGTAGAGGCTGTGACAATCAGGGTCAATCCACTACTCTCATCCCGTGGAAGCACAGGGTTCTCCACGTCACGGCACGCAGACAGTTTGGGAATCCTGTGTGAGTGTTTTCCTCGGAGAAAATAGTGTGCAATTTCATTTGTCATCATAATAATCCACATAATAACCATCTGCAGTTACATACCATCGTAGAGCTTTAGATAAAACTAAAGTCAGATTTAAATGTGATCTAGTTTTTGCACTTTTTTCGTGTCCTTAAATCCTGATGACATCAAAGTTTACTTTAGTTTGATTCGACTGTTTTACTTGCTCACAATTTGGAGACGAAATTTTCGCCTCTTTAATCTTCACATTGCAGCATTAATGCGATCCTGGCAATGATCCACAAAAACATTATGATTTTAAAGATAACACTGTTTTATTTCTTTTTAATTGTATGTTGAAACACACTAATACTTTATTTCCTGCGCCATTATTTAGCTTTGGCCAGTTGCAGCTCCTCTTAACTTTTAGCTGAGGTGCAGACAAGCTGTCATGTCAGGATATTTAAGGAGTTGTTTTTTCTTTGGACCATTGAAATTAAATCCTTTAAATCTTTTGAATTGGTTCACCTGATGGGAATGTAGGATACATGTGTAAACTGCAAAATTAAAAAGTAAAAAAAGCATAAAATGTTTAGGCATCTTGCTTTACCATGTTATTAATGGTGGGTCATGTTTATGTAAGTAGTCAACTGGGGACGTTTCATATCTATATCTTTAATGGCTGTTTTCAAAATGCGTTTCTTCTCTCAGACAGCAGAAATCTCCACTTCAGTAGCACTTAAATCCAAATTTTCTAGTTTCGTTTTCTATATTCTGAAGGTTTTTTCACTGGGGTTTCTTCATACGCGCATAAATTATCTGATTTATATCATATTTTATCCTAAAACGCAACGCTCTGTAAAAAACTTTGACTCTAATATGTCAACAACATGAAACAACCAGTGTTCACAATGTATTGTGGATTTATGCAAATTGGCATGTTGTTATAGTAACATACTGCCTCATTTGCATATTTAAACAGACGTTTTCATAACATTTAAAAAGTAGTTATTTATTTTTTTACCCCATTCACTTGCTCAGATGAGTGAAAGCTGCTGTATTATGTTTGTTAGGATCATGTTTCTTGACATTCAGCTCTGTAGTTGGTGGTCACCTCCTGTTTGATACTTTCATAAACTCTCTTGATATTATATGAATACCTCTGGGGAAGTTAATCAATTAAATTTGTGCATTTCCAAGTGCTAAAACAGCTTTCTGATGACTGAGGACATTGTTCAGTAGTTGTAACAACTGACAACTGAGTTATTCAGATTTCAATGTTAATTTTAATTACATATTTGGCTTCCAGCAATTATGATGATAATTATTGTGCTGAATTCTGTTTCGCGATGACGCTCCTCTTTAGAAGACAGTCATTTTTTGTATTACAGGTCTGTAAAGTTATGTTTAAATCTGGAAATGAGGCATCATCTAATGCTAACATTTGTTGAATTTATGAGGACACTTATAGACAATGTGTAGTAAGATGAACACCTAAATGTATATTTTGTCTGAAAGACGATGTTATGGAAGCAAAATAGCACCATATCTCAAATTGACCAGTGTATGAAAAACAATGTTTTCGCCTGCAGTGTCGCCCCTTATTTTTAAAATACAGTCTACAAAATGTTTTTTTAAATGCATTTTTCCAAAGCAAATGAGTGATTATGATCTAAATATTGACCAAAATAATCATTATTATTTTTTGCCATAATCGAGCAGCCATACATCTTGTGTAACACTTGTAAGTACAATGAGTGACAGTTTAATATAAGTCCCAACAACACAAATCAGGCATTATATTTTGTGAACACAAAAGGAAAAAATAAATACAAAAAAAAATGTATTTTCAAGTAAGGAAAAGAAACGAGAAATAAAACACATCACATCATCACACTACATTAAATTGATCTCACTCCAAAAATACCAAATAAAAGTGAGTTTATAGTGGTTGTAAAACAAAAGTGATCACTTCTCCGCACCAAACACAATTTCGTGCTACAGTTTTCCTGCTTGGGGTCATTTTAAAAAAATGGTTCGACCAATTCAAGTTGATGGAAAAACATTTTCACAATAAATATATCATAAACACAATAAAATCAACAATTACAACTTAACACTTAAGTAACCAGACATGTATGCGCATACAGTACATGTGCTGTTTATATAAGGGGAGTGGTAGTCAAGGTTTGATCATGTATGTGCTGTAAGTTATAGGATACAAGATATTTTCTCGTATTGAGATTAACATTTCCACAGAAATCCTTTCGATACCAGACTGCTTTTGTTCATGGTTTACATCTTGTTCGTGTAGTATATCTACCTGCAGCCCACTGGCCCCATCATGTAAAGAATAAACTAGCCGACTACCAGCGTCAGATCTAATAGAGAGATATAATACAGTAGTGTTGTGTTATCCCTGTGTTCCGCCGGCGTGTCTCAACACTCACTGCAGGCTAAAATATTCACTGCTACACTGCAGCGAACAATCAAATGCCTGCTGCCGCCTGGTGGTCGGACCACATCACCGACTGGCACGACATTATAATACATTTGTGGAAAACTGGGTTTGTAGTTAACCTGGTAATCAGACTTTCACTTCATTTTTATTATTATAATGGAATAACAGAAAATATCTGAGAAAAATGTCTGGAACCAGGCCAAATACCCAAATTTAAAGTCCTACATACATATATATATATATATATATATATACACACACGTGTATATATATATATACACATATATATATATATATACACACACATATATATATATATATACACACACATATATATATATACACACACACATATATATACGTATATATATATATATATACGTGTATATATATATACATATGTGTGTGTGTATGTCTGTGTATGTATTGTGTGTGTGTGTGTGTATATATATACACACACACACACATATTCACACATAAAAACATATATATACATATATATGTATGTGTGTATATTCAGTATATACATATGTATACATATGCGTATATATATATGCATATACATATGTATATGCATATATATATACACATATGTATACAGTATAAAAATATAAAAAATAAGTTAAAATATTGGGGGCACAGTCATGAAACCAAAAAACACATATACCGATAATCCTCCCTGATTGTGCCCCCAATATTTGCATTAACCAGTTTATTATCTACATATTCGGAAAACTTGTTCTCATACAGCCAGTCATATTGTAGGAGCAGTAACATCACAGTTCTAGCTTTGGGATAGAAAGTCCCATTTTTCTTCCTTTTCATTATAAAAAGCACCAACCATAAATGACTTTTTACGGCAAAAAGGGATGACGAAATGTGATTTCAGTTGGACTTTTGAGGGATCATCCGTCATGAAATGTCGAACCTTTAACTTTGTGTTTCATAGGATCTCTCTGAGTGAATATGTAGAGACTCTGTGGTTTGCAGTCACATTTGTGTCTATTTTTGTATCTGGACAAGCTCAAAAATGTTTTAAAATAGAAAATGCACCTCATTTGCTTTAACATTAAAGTTGATCAAATGGCCATCTACATGTTGGATTTGCATTTGACTCAAAAAAGCTGCTAGCCAGTTTCCCAGTCTTGAGTGATCATTTCTGACTTCTCAGAGATCCCCAGAGAACATTTCCCTGCTGCTCACTTTCAGAGGGACTTGAAATAAGCCCAAGTGTTGCATTAGATAAAACTCCTGCTGTGCCGTCATCACAAAAAAAAAAAAAAAAAAAAATCAAAGAAAAACTAGGACGTGTTGGGCAGAGATAGCCTGACTGGAAGCTAAAATAAGAAAACTGCAGAGGCAGGATGCGGAGTCCTCATCTCATTTCAGCATCGTCGGTTGGAGGATGGGTATTTGGTTTTCAGGCCCTCTTTGAAGCTGCGAAACAGGACCCGGTTGCGTTTGTTCTCCTCGTCTTTCCTGGCGTGGAATTCCCCCTGGACCTTGAAGCCTCGGTGCACCACGAAGGCTGAGCTCAGCACAGAGAACCTGTATCCGGCCACGTGGAGCTCGCAGGCCTGTAGGGAGGCGGAAAGACGCCGTGAGAAGGGAGACGTGGAAGTGGGAAGTGATGAGAGGGAAAGGAGAGGAGGTGAGAAAGACTGGTTAAGCAGAGGACAGATGAGTAGAAAGGGGACAACTACAAAGGCAGATTGGAAACAAGGAGGAAGTATCTATGTATGAAGTATGGCATTTTGTAACACAGGCTTCCTGCCAAGATGCCCGATACAACCCTGCTGATATCATTTAGGGTTATTTTCTGACTTCAGAGTGCTCAGACATGATATCACAGTTTTTACAGGCTGAGTAGTACTCCTTGCGCCAAGTACAATGACTTCATGTGTAAAATTTGCCGTAGTGCCCCATTAATCCTTTTTTTACAGCAGAAATACCAAAATTTACTGGTGGCGGCTTCTCAAATGTGAATATTTGGTTGTTTTCATAGTAGTGGTTGGACAAAATGAGTAAAACAAAGGAAGAAAAATCCTCTCTGAGTCAAGAAGATTAGAGTAAAAAGGGATGTCAATCGATTAAATTAACATGACAAAACAATAATAACTGTAGCATAAAATATGCTCAAATCATAACATGGCAAACTCAACAGCTGTCAGTGTGTCAGTGTGCTGACTGGACTATGACTTTCCCCAAACTGCATGTGATTATCATAAAGTGGGCATGTCTGTAAAGGGGAGACTCGTGGGTACCCATAGCACCCATTTTCATTAACATATCTTGAGGTCAGAGGTCAAGGGACCCCTTTGAAAATGGCCATACCAGTTTTTCCTCGCCAAAATTTAGCGCAAGTTTGGAGCGTTATTTGGCCTCTTTCCCGACAAGCTAGTGTGACATGGTTGGTACCAGTGGATTCCTTAGGTTTTCCAGTTTCGTATGATGTAAAAAATGAAAACTGAGCCCGCTACATCCTAAAAATCGTGACGTTAAAACAAATTTGTGGCAACGCTTTATTATCACGTTAACTTTGACAGCCCTAATAGTGAATCAGTTGAAACTGTATCTGCAAATAAATCCTGCAATGGATTGCATCAGTCCAGTGCTGAAATGTGCCAAATACAATGTTCTATAGCCAGAGTGAACATTTACATTCAAACAAAGAGATTGAATGAACAAGGCTGGCAAAATTCAATATTTTTATGCTTCCACGTCGGTGACAGCTGTGACCTGAGGCATTATGTTTTCTGCCTGTCCGTCCATCCTTACATAAGAGAAAATTTCTTAAACACACAAGCACAAACATCCACCTGGACTCAAGGATGGACTGCTTAGACTTTGGTGGTCAAAGGTCACCGCGACTTCACGTTCATCCCTTGTGATATCTCCGAAATGCCGTAAAGTGTGTCGGATCTGGTGGTATCTAGCAGTGAGGTGAGGAGACTGCAACCTACTGAAGCTTCTCCCGTGTGCAGCCAGTTGTTGTAAGAGTTACGTAGGTCATTCGGAGCAGAGCCACTACATAGTGTGTGTGAATGTGAGAAGTGAGTAGTGAAGCAAGAGGGAGAGAGCGGCGGTGACAGGAGTGAGTAACGTTATCGATTCTGGCCCAAGCAGGACAGGTTAATAGTGTTTGGTTGGTCCGTTCTGGGCTACTGTAGAAACATGGCGGTGCAACATGGCAGATGCTGTGGAGAGGACCCACTCCCTATGTAGATGTAAACGGCTCGTTTTAAGCTAACGAAAATGCAACAATTCTTATCTTCAGCTGATTATAAACTAAAGAAAACATACTTAGCAATATAACATTTCTGCTAATAGATATCCCTAGCAAATTTCTTCAAATTTGGCACAAACGTCCACTTGGATTCAAGAATGAGCTGATTATTCTCGTTTTTTGGTGGTTCACTGTAACTTGAGAAAACACATTTTTGGCGATAAACTCACAAATTATGTGCTAATTATGACAATTTCACAGACGTTTCTAACAGGATAAAATTATGATGTGATGACAATTGTAGTTGTTGTCAGCCTTCCTTATTGTCAGGAAGTATTACCAGAGCTTTGTTGGTTTTGGTCTCTTTGTGGAATTTGATAATAATAATAATAATAAAACACTGACTTGTTGGTTCTGCCTTTCACATTTGGACTGACATTGTAAAAAGGAGTCTAATCGCTGCCAAATGAGGTAGATTTGACAGAAATTTCTTTTGTATCTTCATTCCACAATGGACAAGAAAATCTTAACGCTTGGTCCACTTACTGGCCTTTTACAGAGCTTTCAACTGAATCTCAGTCTTCTTTGGCTAGTGTGTGGACCTGGAGTTATGATTTTCTTTAATCAGTTAGGATTTCCAAAGTCAAATGTTGACATTGTGCAAACCTGGCTGATACG
Organism: Pterois miles; assembly: GCA_947000775.1. Classification (NCBI taxonomy): domain Eukaryota; kingdom Metazoa; phylum Chordata; class Actinopteri; order Perciformes; family Scorpaenidae; genus Pterois; species Pterois miles. The sequence continues at coordinate 2,083,741 of CAMQGK010000008.1, forward strand.
ATTGAAGCCATATTGCTTGAAGTTCTCATCATAGAGGGGCACGGTGTGGGGCCCGATGTAGAAAGGCTCCCAGGGGTCCACCCAGGTGAGCGTGTAGGCAACTTCCAGGGTGCCTGTCCCTCTAACGTGGCTGTTGACCCACTGGGAGTAGTTGGTGGGGGCTTGACAGCGAGGACACAGCTCTTCATAAAAGGGCCGGACCTCACCGACCTGGTAGAGCTGGACCAACTCGGCCTTGTTGGCGGGCATCTTCCGGGCGTGGCGGATCTCGAAGGCGGGCAACACAAACACCTCATCGCTCGCTGGCTCACGCCTCATGATCATGGCCAAAAACTGCTGGTGCAGGTCAGCGCTGGGCATCATGTCGATGTCGATGACCAGGATGTAGGCGGACTCTATGCCACTTCGGGCAACGTTGCGAAGAAGGTTGTTGGGGTAGGAGACGTTTCCGCTGATGGCATAGTTCTTGTATTTATCCCTGTGGGTCTCCAGTCTGGAGAACACGGAAGCACAGTCTTCAAGCCCTGCAAAATGCTCCCGGTCCTGCTCAGGGAAACTGGCCATCTCTCCAGAGAGGCAGACCAAGTGGAAGTCCACCAGAGACTGGATCTGAGGGCAGAAGAAGCTGAGTGCATAGACCAGAGCTGTGGCAAACTTAACATCTTGACCGTGTGCGAATATGGCCACAGAGAGAGGGTTCTGCCACCTTTCCAGAAGAGACTCCAGGTGATGCAGGTTGTTGATGGTCGTGTGTGTGGCTAAAGCCAGGACATTGGAGCTGGGGTCGGATCCTGGTTTCTGACTGGTGGTGAAATCACTTTTGATCAAATTCTTGTACACCCGGTACTGACCACTGTTGTCAAAGATCCCACCAGTAGACAGCGAGTACCTCAGACGCTCCTTCCGCGAGTTTTTCTCGGGGTGCCCATTTCTTTTGCCCCCAGAGCCTCCAAAGAGCTCCGAGTACCGGTACCGCTGCTGCTTACCGTGAAACTTTGATAAGAAGGACAGGTATATGAGCTGCAGGAGCGCCACTATCAGCAGAGCACTCAGCACCACTTTGAAGACGGAACATTTCTTGGAGAGATGCATTCCAGAGAAACTGCAAACTGACCAACTAGCGTACACAAAGCAGGTCTCCGTCGAGGGCTGGCTATTTCTGTCCAAGCGTCCCAGCTAACATTGCTATCACAATGCTAACAGCGCAGCCTATTGGGCTGGAAATGCAACCAACACTTGCATGTCTTGCAGGTTAGTGGCATAACGGCTCTAGTTTTCCGCACGGCCCTCGACAACACGAATAAAACGACGGATCTAGTCCGGTTTGCTCGATCTCCATCAAATAACAACACAGTTGTTACCTTTCATCCTGCTGTGCTGCTGCGACGGCGGCGCATGGAGATACGTAATAACCGTAATGTCGCGAGGAAACGCGCAACCGAATATGCTCCCGGCGCACTGCTAGCTAGATTGCTGTTAGCTGAACTGTAACGCTTGAGAATAAAGAGCTACTGTCAGTAATTCGTCAGTTTATGTGAGAGCGAGGGTTTTAAAAACAAAATAAATAATAGTAAACATCAATATGACTTATATCTTCCATAAAATGGAACTTCACGCATTGTGTGAACCCATAAGACGAGGTGGCCGAGTGGTTAAGGCGATGGACTGCTAATCCATTGTGCTCTGCACGCGTGGGTTCGAATCCCATCCTCGTCGAGATTTGGTTTTGTTTATATTTTTATTGTATATCATTGAATTTGTCTAGTGTTTCAAAATTTACTGATATGGAAAGCGATCTAAAATTTAATAAAATCCAGAAACCATCAAAAAAGGCAACATTGCAAGTCATTATGTTACAGCCACACCTTTCACACATTACCAGGACTAGATCTGGTCCAGGAAGGACTAGATCTGGTCCAGGAATGGACTAGATCTGAACAGATGGGCTGTCTCCTGCTAACAATTAACTGTTCATGGTATACTTACTACATTTGTGATAGAGGGGCAGCTCTCCCTTATAATTTTCAAAAATGTAGTAGGTTATTCATGAAGTTTCTCTTTAATTTGAATTTGAAAAACGGCTTTTCCAAAACCCAGGTCAAAAATAGAGGCGATATATATATATATATTTTTTTAAATCTCAATTCCTCTGAAAACCATGAATGTGAATTTTGCCGAATATAAATAATGTGAGCAAAAACTGTGGTTGTATGAAAATATCTTAGACCTTCATTTTCCTCCAGTATAGACAGACAACCCCGATTTAAATTTAAATTACCACATGCATGCATGGACTACTGCTTGAGTGGGTTTAACTTCCTGAAAGTAGTTTCCACAGTGATGCTAAGTTGTGGATATTATTTAAGGATTTTTTTTGACAGATTTAAGACACCACACAAAAAAAGCACAATTGTGACATTCTTTAATTCTTGACCATTAACAAAACATTGTTGTCTTTACAACTACATGAACAGTGCAGACAGCACACATCAGGTCCTGGGTGGCATCTAACAAATGAAGTTAACCAAGCTCAAGCATGTACTACAGATCAGAAAGAATAATACAGTGTGGTGGTGGTCGAACTATAACATGCGCTTTAGTAACCCCTGAACAATAACTAACCTCGCGTTATGAATACAAACCAGCAGGTGTTTTGTGTATGGCTTACATGTGGAGACAATTTCATGAATAAAATGTTTGACAGAGAAAGCTGACAGATTCATTTTGATCTATAGTAACACGTTTACAGTATAATATCTTGTTCATGCTCTTAACAATTTTGTCAAAATGCCTCCCAGGACCTGTACTGCCTTGGCATGAGTGACTTTTTGCAAACCTACTTTAGGGCCCTATGAAATTTATTTTTCCTAACTTTTAAGTCGTTAGTCCAAAATCATGACAGCAAAATGCAAAACCATGACTTAAAAATGCACTGTGATCTAGTGTTTATTTAATAACCAATATTTTTTTTACTTTATAAAAACAGCAATTATATCTTTTTTTATAAAGATTTTTTAATTATCTCTTAACATGGGGAAAATATTTTCTGTAATTTGAGACAGTGATGTATTTGCTCATGTGTGAATGAGTAAGACTAAAAAAGTACTCAGGATTTAATTGTTTAATTTATGCCACAATATTTAAGAAATAAAAAAAAGTCAGCTTCACCGAAGGCAGATGCAGGACAAACACTCTTAATTTTATATGTACTAGCATTCACATATGTAAGCAGAGCATTATGAATAGTGAGTTTGTGTCTGTTGCAAAGTACTTCAATACCAAGTGCAGTATGTCTGGCAGAAAGAAAGTTATCCTTTGAAAAGTTCAATTTTGAATCCTAGATTTCATGACTCCAACCGTATTTTCAGTACTGCAAAAATCATAAGGCCCTACGGTCGCCCGCCATTTTTACAAACTACGACACTAAAACGCCAGCTCCGCTTTTAGACCCGCCTCCTTCGCTGTCCCTGGAAGACGCTCCCGACTGGCCTTGTGCCTCTTCGCCCTCGCCCACCAACCGGATGTTGTAGCGTTCCCTGTACTCTGTGAGCTCCCGTCCTTTCGCCTGCATCTGTGTGTTGAGGGACTCCATTATTTTGGAGATCTGTGGAGGGAAAAAAAAAAAAAAAGAGGAAGACAGTGAGACCTTTTCTTCTGAATGAAAATTTAACATTTGTGCCTAAAGTTATCTCCAGACTAGTTTTAAATTATATTAAAAGGACACTGTGTAGGATTTGGTGGCATCTAGTGGTGCGGTTGCAGATTCTAACCAACTAAATATGCCTGCGCTCACTCCTCCCTTTCCAAGACTGCAGTGAGATTATACACTAATGAAAAACATAAAATTATATTTCATTTCTGCTAACAGAATGTTACACACCGTTCCTTATATAATCAATACATAATGAAAGAAGATAATTGTTATAAGTGGATTAAAAGGCTTCATTGTATATTAAAGGAAAGTGTTGACTTTGTAAGAAATTGAAATACATATTCAAACAATCTGGCACTAATTTTAAAGATAATGTAATAGTACATTACAGTTTTTCTTTTCTCATCCATCACCTGTTCTTTGTTGGTTTCCAACGCTGGTAGAACTTCTTTTACCGTCCTCTCCACCAACACTCCTCCTACTAGACGAAAGCATTTCCTCGAAGGATCCACTTCTCTCAGGGTTTCAATTACTAAGCTGGGTGGGAAAATAAGTGATGTTAATATCGTATAATGACACCTTAAAGATCCACTCAGCAGACCAATTTTCTATTAACTGTAACTAAACATCTGTTACCAACCTGTGCTCGTTGATCTCCATCTCCAGCTCTGCAGATTTAGAAGCCATACTGCGCTGCGACTGACGCATCCTCTGAAATGTTGCCACCACCTGTCGCAAAAATACAACATCCAGAACATTCAAACAAGAGTTAAACACTTTAATTATTTATACTTCATTATGTATTATTGGATTTATGGTCAGACTAGTCAACTCTAACAAGCTGTTGTCAAACACATTTGTTTAATTTCATATATTATAGAAACTGATTTCTGAAAATGTATGGCTAGGTAAAACAATAAAATATTTTGTTGTAGCCATACTGTGCTGTCAGATTTGGTTGCAAACTCCGATTTTACACTGACTCTTTGTTTCCTCATTTGGATTAGAGATATTCTGATACCATTTTTGCATCCCCGATACCGATTCTGATACCTGAACTTGCAATACTGGCCGACGCCGAGTACCAATCGGACACCAGAGTGATAAATATAATATCTTTGTCGCTTTTGGGCTGTTGTTGTGGAATTTATCTCGTCATTGGAATGTGGTTTCATTTTGGGCTGTGCAAAATCGTGATGACCATTTTCAGTAGTTTCTTTTGACAATTTAGAGATTAAAGATTAATTTATTAATAAAAAATGCCAGTCATTAAAAGTAGGGAATTGTCAAAATCAATTATGGTTATTTCATGGCGTGTTATTAATGATATAGATCACGATATAGGTTTGGTGGTAATTCACTACATAAATAATCCATATGAAATAGTCTATTTTTGTAGACTCCTGTGTGTATTTAATACTTGACAACTGAAAAGTTGAGTACTCAGTTCAAGTATGTGAGTTTACAGTGAAATTATAGACAAAAAGAAATAAATATCGGCCCGGTCTATATCGCGATAGAAACGATGTAGAAAAATATATACCACAATTTTATATCGTTTTGACGATATATATCGTCATAGTGCCCAGCCCTAATTAAAATGTTAATAAACGTTAGTTGCAGCCCTACCTTCATTATTTTGTGTACTTATACCTTTTGTAACAGAGTATTACATAGTAGTGTGAATACTTGGAGTAACTTGACGTTGGTAAAATAGGGCTGGGTGGTCTTCAGTGATAAAAATAGCCCCTCACACTGTCTTTAACCGGGCAACTCCTATTCACAGAATCACACCATCCCATTACGGGCTTATTTAAATGCATCTAAACCCTTTAAAACTGTTTGTTAGACGCACAGATAGTAACTTTAAAAAGGTGAATACTATGCATGGCTTCACTCTGTTGTAACGTTTAGTGGTGATAACGCAGAACGATGGCGATGGGGAAGCTAACGTTAGCCTCGGTTAGCTGGGAGTCAGATTAGCGGCTTTAGCTTCACCGGACACGACCGAGCAACAACGACACCGAGTGTACCGACTAAAGCAGCCCGAGGTGAAGGTGACGGTACCTGTTCGGCCGACGGGCCGGACGGTTTCCCACCGGCGCTGTTGCTGGATTTGCTACCCGTGCTGCTGCTGTTGGCTGCCATCTTGGAAGGGTGTAGCTGAGAAGGACCCCAGGCAGAATGTATAGAGCTGGTTCGCGCGAGTGCCTGTTTAGAAATGAAGTCCAGGATGACTTAAATGTTGCAGCTGGTGGAGCTGCGATCAGTGTGGTCTTAATTTAACCTGTAATAATACATCATAATGCATCTGTGATTATATTTATATCATAAATATAAATGCAAAGTAGCTAAAGTGATCAATCAATGTAGTGGCGTAAAAAGCACACAATTTCCCTCTGAAATGTAGTGGAAGAAACAGCTGCATAAACTGGCCTACAATATTTTACTCTAATTATTTTGATTATTATTTTTTGTTATTCTTCTTTTCCTTTATCTGCATTCTTTTAATAGTAAATTATTTTAGTCATATTATTTTATTTTTCTATTATTTTTATACTGTGAAATATAATTTCTGCAATTTTGTAATGTTTTCTGTATCTTTCTCAATTAATATGAATATATACAATATTAGTATATATATATATATATATATATATATATATATATATATATATATATATATATATATATATATATATATATATATATATATATATATACACACACACATATATTATATCTTCTCCATCCATCCATCCATTGTCAACTGCTTATCCCGTTAGGGGTCGCGGGGGGGCTGGAGCCGATCCCAGCAGGCATAGGGCGAAGGCCGGGTTCACCCTGGACAGGTCGCCAGTCCATCGCAGGGCACATAGAGACAGACAACATATAGACAGACAACCATTCACGCTCACATCCACACCTACGGGCAATTTAGAGTAATCAATTAACCTAAACAGCATGTCTTTGGATGGTGGGAGGAAGCCGGAGTACCCGGAGAAAACCCACGCTTACACGGGGAGAACATGCAAACTCCACACAGAAGAGCCGCAAGCTGGAATCGAACCTGCGATCCACTTGCTGTGAGACAGCGCTAACCACTACACCACCGTGCAGCCCCGTACCAGTTCTCATGAAATGTAATAGGTAGGCTTTTGAAACACGTACAGTACATCACAAGTTAGAAACTATCTTATCAAAACAACATCATACATGATGTATGCTGTCACATATGATGTATGCTATCCTATATATGTATGTATGCATGATGTATGAATTTAAGTGCAGGGTTTACTTTTCACTACTACAGCACATTTGTAGATATGTGCTGTTTGTTTTTTAGAATGCATTTTGTCATTTTATTAACAGTCTTCAGCCATTAAAGTACAATTTATACTACAAATGTTTAAAATTTTCAAAAATAGATTGAAGTGCATCCAGATAATTCAGCACTCTACCAACCGTAAAGCATTAAAACACACTGTTAATATAACTTGTTCAAGATTATCATCTATTCTTTTTCTTCAATCAGTAAAAAAAAGTCTGTCTCACTCAACACTCCTGTGTTACACATGTTGTCAGACAAAAGCAAACCCTTTCCAGCAGGTGGAGATGTTGTACTTTAATGCTGGTTTCTGTCCCCTGATAAATAACAGAGAATAAGACAGCAGCCCTGATCCTTCCTGCTGTACACTGAACACACTGAACCAAATGTGCTACTAACTAACATGAACTAAACAGGGAAGGTCAAGCACTTTCCGGCTCACTTAGACCAATGTTCACGGTGAGGTACCTTTTGGGAACATCTGCTAAGTATTTGGCCTCTCTCCCAGCTCAGACTCAACGGATCAAGCTGCAAAACAGGTTTGTTTAGTATTCTGACATGTTTTGCTATGTAACAGCTACATTTGTATTGTGTTGCGTAAATATTTTTATACAGTAAATTTGATATCTGCTAACATAAATAACTAATGGAAATAAGAGCATGAATAGATTTATTTCAGCATTTAAATTGGATTTATTTCAATATCTCCATATGCTAAGATCACCAAAGCTGTACACTGTTCTACAGTAAATATGTAACAGAATAATTAGTGCAGTTAATGGTCGATCGTGGTTGTGCAGCTTCTGTGCACCGTGCTGTGTAATAACGCACCTCTTCTCTGTGCAGGATGTCGACTTTACCTCACCCCGTAGCTGCATTGTGTCAGGTGACAGCCACCCCGGACAAACAGGCCAACTTCTCTGCCTGTAAACAGCTGATAGAGGAAGCCAAGGAGCGAGGGGCCAGCATGGTCTTTCTGCCCGAGGGCTTCGACTACATCGGATCCAGTCGAGAGGAGACGCTGTCCCTGTCTGAGAGCCTGACTGGGGACACAATCTCACAATACACTCAGCTGGCCAGGTAGGTCTTTTATTTCTGTTCACTTTTTGGCTTTGTTTGAGGTATTTTGTGTTCAGTCCTGCACTGCTGGAAGATATTTGTCAGTGGGCTGCTGGCTGAGCAGGATAAACTACTCTTATAAAGTTAAATTATTCCACAAATCTTGACTCTGTCCAAGCAAAACAATTGTTTGTGCATGAGATAAAAAGATAAAGACAACAATGTTCTGCTTCTTCACTCTTTCTTGAGGGAAAATGTACTGCTGCTAGGGATGGGACGATGTAAGATAAGATAAGATAAGATAAGATAAGATGAACCTTTATTAATCCCCAGAGGGAAATTCTGGGTATATATTGGATTCGGACGATATTGGATTCTATTGCAGAACGGGATAAAAAAAATGCTCCCAATATTGTTGATTGTGTTAAATTTTGATTATCTGGATTATCGTGAATATCATCACGAGTGACGTGAAAAAGTTGTATAGCTCATCATGCAGAGAGGTGAAAACTAGAACCTGATAAAAAAAAAAAAAATAAAAGAATTATCATGCAAGTATTTATTTTATTTTATTTAACATTTATATAACCGGCTAATTCAATTAAGAACACATTCGTATTTACTAGAAAGAACAAACCCCCACAATGTTATCCTTTATTTATGCAGGGAGACCTTATGATTAGCGATTACCTTATTTAGATTTGCTAGATTTCCACTAAAAATGATGGCGTGGTGCAACAAAAATATGTAATGCTGTAGTGCCATTTTAAGAGTTTCAAGCATAATAAATGCAAATCGCAATTATTTTGGCCAGGATAATCGTGACATTTATTATAAAATATCGTAAGTACTGCATATATTTGATAGCCAAGCAAGATTGGTTGGTAAATCTCTAAATCCATTAGCAAGCAGCTGTACTATTGTGAATAATTGTCACTGTTTTAGGATTCCTACAAGCGTTTTAACCTCTCCTTCTTCCAGGAATTTGGAAGTTTGGCTGTCTCTCGGAGGGTTTCATGAACGAGGACATAACTGGGAGTCTGACAGACGAATCTACAACAGTCACGTCATAATTAATGATAAAGGTACTGCTGCCTGTTCAACAATCTCACTTTACATTCTCACAAACGATCCTTGATCGTGATGATTTCTTTTGGTGTACACACACATACTCACACATTAGGACCGGGTGATTCATCAAATTTTATTTTCATTATGATTCCAAAGATTAAGAAAATAAGATAATCAAGATCAATCAAGAGTTGTTGTCCCATATTCCATTTCTTATTTTGTCTTGTGTTATAAATCCAGCGCACATGCCTTTCCTTTAGAGCGGTGCAAATTCATTTTTATATATTAATTTTAGGGCTGTCAGTCGATTAAATATGTAGTTCCAATTAATCTCCTTCAAAATGTACTTTAAAGGGAAATTTGTCAAGTATTTTATACTCTTGTCAACACTGAAGTGGATAAATATGCTGCTTTATGCAAATGTATGTATATATTTATTATTGGAAATCAATTAACAACAGAAAACAATGACAGATATTGTCCAGAAACCCTCACAGTACTGCATTTAGCATAAAGAAATATGCTCAAATCATAACATGGGACTGGCATTGGGCGAGTTAGGGCCCATAGAGACAGATAACCATTCCCACTCACAGTCACACCTGATCTTTATTTTGATGTTTTTGTTTTTGTAATTGTTATATTCTTTATTTAAATGTGTACAGTATATATAAGGCATTTTATTAGCATTTTTGTACATTTATTTTCAGTTGAATTCTGTTTAAAGTTCACAAAAATCCACTTTTATAAAGAACATTTAATAAATATATGATGTTTCCAAATCTCAATATTAACCAGAATAGTCAGGATTATGATTTTTGCCATGATCGAGCAGCCTTATGAAACGTGTCATTGCACCAACAGGTGAAATCATTTCCGTCTACAGGAAGTCCCATTTGTTTGATGTGGAGCTGCCAGAAAAAGGCGTATCCCTGAAAGAAAGTGCCTTCACCATCCCTGGACCCTCCCTTGTCCCTCCGGTCCAAACTCCCATCGGCAAGGTATCATTTAATATTTAATGAGATAATAATCATCACAGACTAGACCTATAAATGCAAATGAATTCTTCTTGTTAGGCGATAGAAAACTACAACAGCTGAGGACTATAAACCTGAATGCAAAATGCTAAATATTGCCAGAATGGTCAGGTTTGGACTTCATTTACTGGAAAGAAACACCCATTTTGAATCAGGAATTGTAAGTTTTGGCTGTGGGTTGCCAAACCACCCAAGGTTTCAACTGTTTGTCTTTGTTGTGTAAAATACAGTAGGAGATTTTTAAAATTTGGAGAAACAAAAGTTGCTCAGATACAAATGTGTCTTTTGTTTGCAAGTGCAAAATCTCCTATTAATAAGGGCACATTAAAGCGTAGCATATCACATCCAGACAGAACACATTAAAACACAATATACAATAGAAGCTCCATTAAAATGTACTCGGTGGTGAGGACTGAATCAAGGTTAAACAGATACGAAATGCTGTGTGCTGAGGTAGCAAGCTGGATTCAAAACTCCTAATCAAGTCAGTTTGTTATATCATTTCATGGAACTTGATGGAGAAAATGTTCAGGCATGTTTTAGATCCACTGTGGGCTTCCTCAGATGCTAAGATCTGTTTATTTTCTGTGTCATAGTTTTGACTGGTTTTATTTTGTTGCCACAGGTTGGCCTGGGCATCTGCTATGATCTGAGATTCCCTGAGTTATCACTGGTAATGCAGAGGAACGGCGCTGAGATTCTGACATACCCGTCAGCCTTCACTGTAGCAACAGGAGCTGCTCACTGGGAGGTGGGATGAGTCCCGATAACAGACAACAGTTTGTGTTTGATTGGGTTTATTTCTTGTAGTTATCCTGTCATCACAAGTATGTGTAATCAGGCACATTTCATATATTATTTCCCAGGTGTTACTCCGGGCACGGGCAATTGAGACCCAGTGTTTCGTGCTGGCGGCGGCGCAGGTCGGGCGGCACCACGAGAAGCGCTCATCGTACGGCCACGCGTTGGCGGTGGACCCCTGGGGTGAGGTGCTGGGCGACTGCGGAGGGGAGAAGCCAGGCTTGGTGCTGGTGGAGGTCGACCCGGAGAAGGTCAGCGGCACCAGGAGGAACATGCCGGTCCAACAGCACCGCAGAGACACCGGCTTCTACCACATACCGGAGAGGACTTGACTTCAAGAGAAGTGCAGAGTTCAAACTTCTGTGATCTGATTCACTGGTTGCCAACCCGAGGGTCCCGACCCCCATGACGGGGCAACAACTTCACAGGGATTAACAAAGCCTTTTTAAAAAATATACAGTTGTTTATCTCAGCATTTCATTCATTTCTGTGCTGAAAACTAAACAAACTTGTTATTTTCCAAGTTTAGATTATTATTTATAATATAAAATCCCACAGGATAAGAGCACGGTGAAGACTTGAACACACACACAGAAGAAAACACTGAATTTGTAAAGGGGCAAAAAAGAAGAAGAAGCCTAAAAATAAAAAATACACAATACAGAGAACTTAAAACTCAACTCTGATGCATTAGTCACAAGAAATAATCAGCTTCAAATTCATCCAAATCGCTCATTTTACACAAACATCCTGCAGTTATTGGATTAATTGTACAGTTTATTAGTTGTTTTGTTTTGTTTTTGTTATGCATTGAATATATTGTAATATGAAATATCTATAAAATGTCACTTAGTTAGGGGTCGTTGGTTGACTGAGCGATAGAAAAGGGGTAAAGGAAAAAGGCTTTGATTAAAATAGATCAATAGAAAACAAATTTTTAGCTTGTTTATTAATAAGACACGGTGGAAACAGTGTGAGGAAAGACTCGTAATTTCTTGTCAAATGAAGCTTTAAATGAATAAATATCAGGGAAGTGTAAACATGAAGTATTTGTTCTGATCTGATGAGACAAAACTAGTGTGAATTGTAGATTATTTCAATTTCAATTTATTATTGGCGGATATCAGCCGTCTCTTCGTCTACTGCTTCCTCAATTTTTTTGGTTTAACTTTTGAGTCATCTTGTCATCGCTAACACTCGCAATCAAGAAAATCAGCTCAGATCAGAAGTGTGTTAATGATATTACTCGTACCGGTCAACAGATGGTGGTGTTGGGTAGCAACAGTAGTTAGAAACAGGAGGAAATGACAGTGAAACATTCCTCATTTGCAATATGAATGGATATGTACAAATTCACATGTAACTTTTCTGTGATTAAAGTAATTACAGTTACTGCTGAAGGATTATAAACTCAAACATCTGAAGAACATCCCCTACACTTGGATTGTCTTGTTTTCAATACAAATAAATAGTTCACTTTCTTCTAAAATATGAGGAAACAAACAAAAATAGAAAACGATGAACATACCCCCCACATGTAAGTATAAAAAAATTGTATCCACCCTCTGACGTCTTATGGAGAAGGTTTCAGTTTGAGGTTGATCCGTGTTGCACTTCTGTATTGAACAGCTGAGAACAACTGACCGTCTTATTTTATTCATGTTAAGTCTAAGTATACTTAGCTCATACTGACAAATATACAGAAAAGTCCAAGTGTACTTGGCTCATACTGACAAGTATACAGAAAAGCCCAAGTATACTTGGCTCATACTGACAAATATACGTAAAAGTCTAAGTATACTTGGTTTGTTCTGACAAATATACAGAAAAGTCTAAATATACTTGGTTTGTACTGACAAATATACAGAAAAGTCTAAGTATACTTGGTTTGTACTGACAAATATACAGAAAAGTCTAAGTATACATGTCTCATACTGACAAGCACACAGAAAAGTCTAAGTATACTTGACTCATACTGACAAATATACAGAAAAGTCTAAGTATACATGTCTCATACTGACAAATACACAGAAAAGTCTAAGTATACTTGGCTCATACTGACAAATATACAAAAAAGTCTAAGTATACTTAGTCTGAACAGACAAATGTACAGAAAAGTCTAAGCTACTTGGCTCACACTGACAAGTACACAGAAAAGTCTAAGTATACTTGGCTCATACTGACAAGTACACAGAAAAGTCTAAGTATACTTGGCTCATACCAACAAGTATACAGAAAAGTCTTAAGTATACTTGGCGCATACTGACAAGTATACAGAAAAGTCTATGTATACTTGGCTCATACTGACAAATATACAGAAAAGTCTAAGTATACTTGGCTCATACTGTCAAGTACACAGAAAAGTGTACAGTTTATTCATGTTCAGTTAATTTATAAAGTTTTGTCAGAATCTTCAGAATTTCATTCATGATTAACAAAAGAAGTACAAATTGTCATACTCCTTCATAAACGGTCTTGAATGAAATATGTAACATGGTGTCCATGTTAATGTCATCATCATTAAGGGTTAATATCACATTCATACATGTAAGTGGAATAAACTAAACCCCCCATATTTATTTCCCCACTAGGCTTGTAAATGGTTATAATGTGGTATTGGTACTTTTACTCAGTGGTTTAAAGTACCATAACTACACCAGTAGCTACTGCACTTAAGTACAAATTTGAGGTACTTTTACTTGAGTATTTCCACTTTATGCTGCTACCCCCACTATATCACAGGCAAATAAATATTACTATAATATACTTTTTACTCCTCTACATTTAACTGGCAGCCATAGTTACTTTTCAGATTACAATGTTTCATCCCCTTCCTGTCAGTGACAACCATGTATCTCCAGATATGTTGATTTTGAATGTTTATGAAGGATGACGTATTCCTTTATGGGTTAAGTAAGGTCTTTTTCTGGAATATGTATTGTCGCAGAGCTGAAAACAGCATAGATTTGCAGTATTTTGCATGGTAATGTATTAATACACAGATGTCAAGTATTGATCTTTTATTATATAAACTATACGTATAGGTTGTATAGCCTCAGTCTTAAAGCTAGCGTGAAGGTACCGCTATAAGAAACTGGAAAACTGATAAGGAATCACTTGAATAAGATCGTATCATGACCTGAAGTATCACGATAATATCATATCGTGGGTCCTCTGGTGATTCCCACCCCTACTATAAGTGAGTTAAAATTAGCACAACCTTAAACATCTACAGCAGTAAAATGCATACACGTTAATGCAGCAGTAAGGTTAAAGAAAGGTTTAAGTATACTTGGCTCATACTGACAAGTATACAGAAAAGTCTAAGTATACTTGACTCATACTGACTAGTATACAGAAAAGTCTAAGTATACGTGGCTCATACTGACAAGTATACAGAGAAGTCTAAGTATACTTGGCTTATACTGACAAGTACACTGCAAAGTCAAAGTATACATGGCTCATACTGACAAGTATACAGAAAAGTCTAAGTATACTTGGCTTGTACTGACAAGTATTCAGAAAACTAAGTATACTTTTTTTATACTGACAAGTATACAGAAAAGTCTAAGTATACTTGGCTTGTACTGACAAGTATACAGAAAACTAAGTATACTTTTTTTATACTGACAAGTATATAGAAAAGTATGCTTGGCTTACAGGCCAACTTGCCTTTTATCTTTTGAGTGAGAGATACATAAGAAAAGTATAATTAAGTATTCTTGCTTTATAGGCCTACAAAAACGTACACTTGGCTTGTAGTAGTGCTTACTTTTTGATAGGGTAGCCTGTTGAAGTGTGCGGTGACTGGATGAATTATTGATCACATGCTCTCCATCCTGCCTGCTTCACCATCACAGACTGTGGGTGTGAGCCGCCGCTGCTGCTGCTGCTGCTGCTGCTGCTGGATGAGAAACAGGAAGTGAACGTCACTGACACAGGAATGGGACTGAAAAAAGAAAACACCATCATGATGAGGAGAAATCCACTCGTGTAGGAAACCAAAATCCTCCTTTCAACTCCAAGGAAAAAAAGGATGAATCGTCGTGTCCGGGCTGGCATCGAGGCATCAGGAAGGTAACGTACGCTGCTCTTTTTTATTAGCGGTTTTGACGGTTTGCTTGTTTGAGAAAGGAGATGTGTGTTTCACCATCCGAGGCCATCCATCCTTCCTCCTGTCGCTGTCAAATTGTGTGAACTCGCAGGCTGATTTCACATCCCTCTTGCTGCCCGAACAGGTGCTAGCTTGTTTCCCAGCTAGCTTGTTAGCTAGCTGTCGACGCCGTGCAGTATGTGTGAATTCACCGTTAGCTTGTGGATGTATTTTGTGGGGAAATTGATGCTTTGGTGTCCTCAGGCCTTTGGGTGCTCGCTAAGGGGAACTGCATGCATACAGTCCCTTCATAATGTGCTTTTTTCTGGACCTTTTCACCATGAAATGCAGATGTAACGTTAATGCATGCACGGCTAGCTTAACTGCTGAGCGCCTGCAGGAAAGAAAGGACTGATTTCATTGCCATGCTGAACGTGTCATGGTTGTGTTTTTATCACTTGCATTGAAAATTACACCAGTCTTGTGCTTTGTGAAGACTGTCCTCTTGTCTCCAAATTCATCCTCTTAAAAACAAGCTTTTCCTCATTATTCAGATGAGTGTATAGGGTGCAACTTACTGTCAGAGCAACTATTGAGTGCAAAAAGTTGACACATTTGCCTGCTATTTTTCAGTTGTTGAGGTTTTATTGTGTAAAAAACTCTGCACATATTTATGAAGTTTTCCCACAAGCACAAAATGGCTTTTCATCATCATCTGTACAATGGCATTTACCATAAAGTCGATCAACAGAGAACCTGTTTGAAAATTGATTCATCTTTAATTTATTTTTGTGGCTAAAAATGCCAGATCTTTCTCTGGTTACAGTGATTGTTTACTGGTTTTCTTACTCTATTATAGCAAACTGAATAACTTTGTGTGCTGGATGTTTTTCTTGGGTAAATTAAGCATTTTAAAGGAATAGTTTGTAACATTTAGGGGGCTGTATTGGCAGAAATGGAATATAATATCAATAAGTATGTTTTCATTAGTGTATAATCACCTGGAAATTTAAATTGTCTTTTTCTCACGAGAGCCGATACTTCGATACCAAGTTGCAGCTACTTTTTCTACAGTACCAAAGGTACCATGATGGGAATCATACCTCCGTGACTACCGATTCCTCTGTACTGATGCTTTCAAAGAGTTACACATGCACAAAGAGGCATATGCGCACATGCTGTATTGTGTTTTAGTTTGACTGGGAACAGAGAAATAGTGGCGAGGAAAAAAAAAAATGCACTCAGCATTATGATGCTACTAAACCTGAGGGGTGCACCCTATTTTTTCCTGATAATGCGACACTGTGAACCACAAATCCATGTTGAAATCAGCAGGAGGAGAGTTGATAACGTTACCTGTTGGCAGCAGGTGGGCAGCACAGTCCTGCTTAAATAAATAGAGCTACGAATGTTAACGGAGGTGACATCGAGTTACATTATGAGGCGTTCAAGGTCTGCTCAGCAAGACTTGTATTGGAAAATAAATCACAACGTTTATGTGTTCAAATGCAATCGTAAAATTACGTTTTTGGTGACAAACTTGAACAAATCCATTTGTTTGAAGGAGATTTTTTCATATCAGTGTTTTTAATACATGTTTACATCCATGTTTCTACAGTAGCCCAGAAGGGACAAACCAAACACTGGCCCTCGATAGGGCCATTCACGTATTTGCGTTGGCCACCATAATTTTTCGAAATGCTTGGCACATAGGAGTTTCAGTTGGTTGCAATCTGCAACCTCACGGCTAGATGCTGCCTAGTGAAAATAGCCCAGATTGGCTTTCCATCATGACATAGTCCAGTGGCATTTACTGTAAAACTGATCTGATTAGTCGATTAATCCCTTAATCGATCAATAAAAATGATTCTGCAATTAAGTTGAAAATTTGGTTAATACCAAAAATAGCAGCAGTGTCAGTGAATTGTTTGATTTTTTTTTTTTTTTTTACTCTTCTATGATAATTAATTTATTATGGACCTTTTCTTGGATAAATTAAGCATATCAATAATAATATTATAAAATATATAATTTGTAATGGCTGTTTTTCACAATTATCGAGCATTTCATAGACCAAATGATCAATGGGATAATTCAGTGGTTCCCAACTTCTTTTCTATCATTGAGCAAACTGACGACCCCTGACTAAGTAACATTTTGTGGATATTTCATATTATAATCAATGCATAACAATAACAGTACAGAACAACTGTTAAACAGTACAATTAATCCAAATAGTGAATGCAGTAACTGCTGGACGTTTGTGTGAAACAAGCAATTTGGATGAATTTTGAGCAGGTTATTTCTTGTGAATACTGCATCAGAGATGAGTTTTACTGTTGTTTTTAGGAATATGTAATACAGTTCTTTGACTGTATTACAAGACTGGTTAGCAGAGAGGGAAGGCTCTTTGATTATCCTCACCCTCACCCAAATACTTGACTGATTAAGTAACAGATTAGTGAAATTTTTCCGATATTGCGGTTTTGTTGCGTTAAATAAACCTACAATTAGTTATTAATAGGGCTGCCCTCTCTTAGTCGACTAATCAGCCGTTTTGATCTGTCGAGTACGATTTTTTTTTTTTTTTTTTAATGCATTTTTCATGGTGAATGAGTTATTTCCAAGAAACTTATGAGCACATCTCTGGTAAACACAAGATTTAAAACAGTGCTTTTGTGTGATTCTTTGTGGAGAAAGTCAGCTTCACAGATCTGCCGTTTAAATCAACTAATCGATTAGTTCGATAGATGACAGTTGACTTCCAATCAATGTTCCCCCTAATTTTGCATGTGTCTGAGCGTACACCGGCACGCATGGGCACGTACACATAAAGCGCTGTCAATGACATTGATTGGCTGCATAAGTAAACAGGTGTGAACCGCATCATATCATTGGCTGGACAGTGTTAGTCATTGTATTATGCGTAGTTACCGCTTGTTGTCATTGTTACCTGTTTATTTTATTTACAGTTCAGGTTGGATTTTATTTTATGTGTTGCATAGATCCCGAATTTCCCTCCGGGGATTAATAATCTTATCTTATCTTATCTTATTTGCTGTGCGCGGAGAATGTGGGAGCAGTGCACGACTGCACAAGCGTGCAGCTTAGAGGGAACATTGCTTCCCATCATCATGCAGTCCGTTGACATTAACTGCATATGATATAATGTGATTTGTACAGTAAATGCTGCAGCTAATGACAGTTTTCATTATTTGTAAATGAGTTTATTAAAAGTTTGATTGATCATGTAGTTGCTTGGTCTATAAAAGTTGAAAAAAGAGTGAAAATGTCAAAGTTACATCCTCACATTGCTTGTTTAGTCTGACTAACAGTCCAAACCTGAAAGATATTAATGTCACAATGAAATAAACCATAGAAAGGAAACAAACGCTCACATTTTAGAGGCTGGAACCAGCAAGTGCTTGCCACGACTTTAACAATTCATTTAAAAATGACTGCACACGTGTCTCTAGACAACAGTATGTAACGTTAAAGATTATTTATTATGTCTGAATTTTGTTTTTCATTGGAAAAATGAAAATACAGAAGCCTTGGTTAACCCACTTTTACATTCATTTTAATCCATTTCACACTGTTCTTGTCAACAAGATGTCCTTGGCACTAAAAGTAGGGTTTAAGTTGAACATAAACTCAAGTTAATGCTTCCCTGCCGTTACCTTTTCACTCCATCACTGTCCTGGTATTCACTGTATGATTTATGAATCAACAGTCCGAGGCAGCCTTACTCTTTGCAGCCGGCGGTTACAGACAGGTCAAACCGAAGGCACTGCTGCACCGTTCCTCATTTCATTTGCTGCTGCTGTTGGTTTAATCAGCGCTCCTGATTGCGTTACATCTGTCTGCCGTGCTTGACGTCATTTCATTATGCGTGACCTTAGAGTTTCATTCACAGTCGGACAGTCGAGACATCTCATTTACGTGTTTGTCTCCCTCCAATCTGTACTATCAACTGCTGTTTTCCTCCTTATTCACCCGGAAGGTAAAATCTCGTGAAAACATCCGCCTGGACTTTACATCTCCAGAACCAGATTTCTGTTTTATAGTGAGGTGTCCTAAATGATCAGTAGCATACAATCACAGCATAAAGACCAACTTTTAATGAACACGTTGTGACTTTTCACTCCAAAATGGGTATTTTCACTCGTCTCAGTCTCTGTTTATTCTAGGATTGCTGTCTCCCTTGTAAAATAGTGTTGTCAGACTGGCGTAGGCTGGATGAAATTGATAGCTGACAAAGCCTCATTGATAGCACACACACTGAAGGATTTCTTGAATGGCTGCATTTCTTTTTAATTTTGCTGCAGGCCAGAAAGGACATGTATTATTCATCTTTCAGTATTCATTTTGTAAAAGTAGGAGCTTCCTTTGTCATTATTATTTTTTTTTTTTTTTACAGCAGTAGCTCCCCTTGAGACAGCAGCATTTTCTGATTTTTAATTTACGTGATGTAGACTAGGGATGCAGCGACCGACTTTTTCAGTCCTGATACTGATAGCGATAGCTGAGCTTTGGGTGTCAGCCGAGTACTGATCTAATAGCAGTGTTTAATTAATAAGCTGCATGCCTCACTGTGTGGAAGTGACTGGGATCATTCTGTGATGTGTAAGGAAACATCAGGCTTGACTTAAACTTTGCTCTCTTAATTTAACGTAATAAACAAAGAAATACATAGATATACATTTTGTGAGCTGTTATTTATTATCAAAGTAACAAATCGTACATCACCAGCTTCTTAAAACTTCCTCAAAACTAACAGGAATTACAATTCAGGTGTAAACTTTTAAACTCAGTTGGTCAAAATTTAAATAGGAATTATAATTCTTGTATATAATGTGTATAGTGTGTAAACATAGAATTAAATTTAGTAGGTTAGGCCCATTGTCACCTATGTCCAATCCAGCTATTTGAGTCAGTATCAGCCCGATATCCGATCCGGTATGGATCTCTAATGTAGACTAAATGAGATGATCACGATCACAGGGAGTGCGCCGGGATTTGTCTGCTCTGAGTTTGTCAAAATTAGATTTGCACATGTCCTAACTAAAATCCTAATAACACACTTGGATAATTTATACAAAAATCTGTATATAAAACTATTGCTACTACTAAATGCTAATTCATATTCTACTTCAGTCCATATTTGTTGGCATTTAGCCTTTCAAAAACATGTTCAATGCATGACCTCAAAGGAAGGCCAGCACCTGTATTAACCATCTATTAAAAGGTTGATCTAGCAGCAATCTAAAACCATAAATTATATTGATAATGTTTTTACAGTAAATTAAGTTGTTAAAAAAAGACAAGACATATTATGTGTCTGTGTTCACTTGGCGAGTCCGTCAAGACTTCATCACTTCATTTATGTTGACGAAACAAGAAAAAGACTAACCCATTTAATCAATTAATTCCAATTGACGATTTTCTTCAGGATTTGTCTTTAAGTCGTCAGCTTTTTTTAGATACAAGTAGGAGGCTTCAAAGAAAATAATAGGTTGGGAACCACTGAACTAAATGGTTTAATGAGGATAATAGATGAAGTGATAGTCTATTTGCTTTGTATATTGTTTTTTCAAATTGACTTCACTACATGACAGCAGTTAATCGGTGCCACATGTTGTTGAAGTGCTGTTAATTTGAAGAGTGAAAACCCTCGGATGCTTTGCTACAAAGCGATCCATATATCGATCGCCTGCTGCCTTTTTGAAGGATGTGTGTTAACTTATTGGCCCTCGTCTACGGAGGAGGAGGAGGAGGAGGTGTGAGCCTCTCGGTTTAAATGCTGAGTCACATCCCAGCAACAGTCGCCTGGGCAACCCCTCCATAGTGACCAGCCTTGAGGAAGATAACCGGCCCCCGCCGCTCAACTAGCTGTGTAACATCAGCAACGTTTTGTTCCCTCGCTGTTGGTTATGCTGCTGTTATCGACCGCCGCTCAAACAACTCCTCCCTCTCCTCAGCTCATCCACATCCTCAAATGAAATCTGACTCATAAGACAGAAAGTCCTCAGTGATGAACACACTCTAGTCTCCCTGACATAATTACTGTTTTGATTGCTGTTGCAAAGAATGAAAGGAAACATGAACAAGTGCTGCAGGCTCTCATAATTATAGCCATCAATTCAAATGTCACCAGCGGAGAGAAATAGGACGAAAGTTGACAAGTCTAATTAAAGCTTTAGTTCATTAGATATCAGAACTGTCTAGAGTGAAGATACTGCTGTCACATGAAACCATAAAACAAAGGAATCAATTGGCGCCAACCATGTCATGCTTGTCAGGAAGCTCGCTAAATAATGCTCAAAAACTTTGACCTCAAGATATGTGAATGAAAACTCTTAATCTGGGCACATAACAACCCCACATCAGAGAACTAGCAGCAACAAAGGCCGCATGTTGCATCGCCTCATATCGCCTTTATTTTGGCCAACAAGTTGTACTTGAACACACCGCAAAGACTACAGCCAGCAGCCAGTTAGCACATACGTCCTGCGCTTTCATGAGATGAAATAACTCTACACACCAGCAGGTGGCAGTAGTCTATATCCCTCATTCAAAAAGGGAAACTGAGAAAAAGACAGAGGACTGCAGATATACAATCGTTGTTATGATACATATATTAAATTAAGCGCTGTTTGCCGACCATTTTCATGTCACTCTCACTTACCACTTAGTTTATATCTATGGAGACCCAGACCGTAGCGCAACAAGTTTTGTAACCGAGTGGACGCTACTGCGTATATCGGACATGCGCAATAGGGCCCAATAACATCCGGAAGACCCCAGAAGATCCGGGTACTTTTCCAGACCCGGAAGTCTACCCATTGACTTCATGTGCCACCGAGTAACCTTTATAGGAATGAACGGGGCACCACCTTCAACACTCGTTCTCTTTAGACGTCCATGTGTGGGACACATCTCAAAAACTAGGCCAATAGACGCTCTCCAACAGCCCCAAACTGTCCAATGGCCGACTAAAGGCTTGATGTAAGGGCCATAAAATGAACAGTGAATCTGCATAACTTGCAATTGAAGAAAGGTTATAAATCTCAATATGTCTTATCGCAGTACTCTGCATATCGTAAAATGCTTAAAGTTGTAGTAAGGTGGTGGTATGACTCAAGTGTGGTGATAATATCGTGGGGCGTCACGTAATTCCCACCCCTACTGGTTAGCAATGCTGAAACAGGAAATAGGTACAGTTGAAAGAGGTAAAGAAAGTTTGGTGTAATTTAAAAATAACGGTTTAAAGCGAGGTATCCTCGCTCCAAATCAGGACGATTCTGCGGCGTAACTAGAGGTCAAAGAGCACCTAGACGATGTCTGCCTCCAGACTGACTCCACAAACAAGCTGAATTGAATTTCCTGGCCACGCTGATTCGATATCGCTGAAAGGGAAGTCCTGTCTCGTGGTGAATCGGCACAATTGGCGCGGGGGAATGTTTCTCTTGAGTTTGTGCCTGAGAGGATTTGCGGTCTTCAGTTTCACTGATGGCGCTTGCAGAAGGCTTTTGTTCGTGGTGGCTTGTGCCGTGATGTGGCGTTACTATCATAACAGAGTGTCTGGGTCTATTTGCTAGAGAGTGACTTTCACTGCAACACCCCACATCTAAAGGGAAAGGATTGGCGCTGTTGTGAACCATTTTTAAATATGAAATAAAGCTTAATTAGAGCCAATACTGCAATTCCAATTGCAGTGGGAAACAGCCAAATATATGTTTGTGGTAGTTTAGAAATATTCCACAAGTAAAATAATAATTAGGGTTGTCAAAGTTAACATGAGTCAAAGAAAACCTAATGAATCCATTGGTACTAGCTTGTGGAGAAGGAGGGTAAATAACGCTCCAAATGTACGCTACATTTTGATGAGAAAAAACTGGCATGTCCATTTTCAAATGGGTCGCTTGACCTCTGACCTCAAGATATGTGAATGAAAATGGGTTCTGTGGGTCCCCACCAGTCTCCCCTTTACAGACATGTCCACTTTATGATAATCACATACAGTTTGGGGCAGATTTGAGCATAATTTAAGCTAAATGCAGTGACTGTGAGGGTTTCTGGACACTATTTGTCATTGTTTTGTGTTATAAATATATACATATACATAAAGCAGCATATTTGCCCACTCATGCTGATAAGAGCATTAAATACCTGACAAATCTCCCTTTAAGGTACATTTTGAACAAAAAAAATGTGATTAATTTGCTCTAACTATGATTAATTGACAGCCCTAATAATGTTTTACCCTGAAACTCACTATTTTTTTAAAATTGTACCCCACCTCTCAAAACACAGATCACCTTCTTTTGCTCTGGCGTTCACTTCCTGTGTGCTCGTCACATTTTTAAAGAAACCCACGTCCCTAAATCAATCAAGCTGACTTTTCTTTTCCTTCGCCTCCTTTTCATTTTGACCTTTTCTGAATGCCACTTTTCAAAGTCCACAGCACACTGCAGGAGAGAAAAATCAAGATCAAGCAGAAAGTCAAATCCATTCAGGTCGATATGAAAGGAGCTTAGAAACAAATTAGGCCCCTTGTTTTCCTCACAGAGAGATAGAAGAATATGGAGTCGCCTGTCGGACCGTGAAGGATTAGTGAAGATCAGTCGGGCTGCAGCACCGGGGCACATTAAATGTCTATCTTTCTCCTGAACTCTCCTCTTTTTCTTTATTACTTTGTGACCCATCATGCCTTGGGGCTGATATTTCTATAAATACCTTGTATGGCCTGGTGGGGATCATTTTAGGTCACATCAGTCATGTTTGTGGTCACAGATTCTGGTGTAGTTTCCATGTCCTCCACAGGGGGGCGAGGTTTGAGCAGACTCGAGGTGCCACTCTGCTCTGCTTTGGTCCAGTAGTTTTATTATCACATTCATCCTCTCATCGTAGGACAGATGTGTCCATGTGTCATTTTAATCCCTCACTCTATAAATACACCATTTGGCTGTGCAGAACAGAACACTGAAACATCACTGCCAAAAAAAATATCTTAAAACTTTTAGCATCCTCTGGAAGGCTCGTTCCCACAGTCGCTACATGCAGTATTACCGAAGTCTTGTCCAATTTTAAAGGAATACCCCAACAGGAATTCAAATATGTTCACATTTATTGTGACCAAATGTAACTTTATAGCATCGCAGCGACCAGTTTTCAGCACACAGTGGTTTATATTATTTAAATTAAGATGATCTGATGTCGTCAGCCAAAGAAACGTCTTTCATTTCACTGTTCTTCCTGCAAAACAACGTGAATTTGAATTACTATACCGATATTGACGATAACCACAATATTCAAGAAATGACACTTTTGTAGTCATGGTTACAGACTCTATTCATCTCCCTACACTCATATTTTTAGTGCAATTTCTTTGCCCAAAGAGAGACAAGATACACAATAAACAAGATGAATTTGACTGATAGCATTATTTATTTATTTTTGAATGTTCTCTCTATATATACACAGTAAATATATATACAATAACTGTGTAAATATGATATTGTGGCAGTCCCAATAATAAGAATAAGGAGTCTTCTCCATAGCCATATGTGTGTGAGTATGCGTATACATGTATGCAGTACATGATGTGTACGCATATTCATATATGAGCTATGCGTATGTATTAATTTTTCTTCCTTTCTCCTCAGTTATCCATTTACTCTCACTCTGTTCTGAATGTACCACTGGGTGTATAAAAAACATTGCATATATTATAGATGTAGTATAGTAATTTGCAATAAAAATATATTTAAAAAAAACATGTTTTAACCTCTGAATCCATGGCACCTTTTATATTTAAGTAGTGGAAGGTAATACTTTATGTTATGGGTCCATATTTTTCTCATTATTTCCTTGGAATTAATAGAACTATGTATTTTGGTATTAATTATAGAGAAAATCGGATTTCCTAGAGAGAAAATATCAATTCAAACATAAGTTCACATTTTCCCATCTCTAGGTTATGCTACAGTAACTTGGATTTTATTTTATTTATAATTAGCAGAGCTGTGTATTGGCAAGAATCCGGCGATATGATATACAGTGTATTATGATACGGGGTTATGATTCAATATATTGTGATATATTGCAATACTGAAAGCAAGGCGATGTATTGCAAAATCTAAATTTAGGAAAACTAATCTGTACTAAAGTAACTTAAACTTTAACTTAAAATTTAACTTTAACTATTAGACTATTAGATTTGTCATATAAAGTAGATACAGGTACATATCTGTAGTTTGACCCATGTTACCCATCCTCAGAAGCGTTAAAAAGTTAAAGTTAAAAAGTTTACTTGTATATATAATCATAGCAGTGAAAGCTGTATTTGCATTTCTCACAGTTCCTGTAATATCCAACATCATAGCACTCTTTGAGACGGCACATACGATGAGAAGAGTGTCAGTTTCATAATTGAGATATTGACTTTAATGTCAGCCGCTCGACTCTCTAGCACATTAGAGTTATTGATCACAGGTCAGATGTATTCTTCATCCTCTCTTTGCATCTCGTGGTCCAAATATTTGTTCTCAGTCATTCTACCTCATTGCTGGCGTGGCCGGCCATTTCTGACAGCCCACATTCATCTTAAACTCTGACGGATGCTCTGTATCTCTTCTCTCTCATTCCTTTCACACCTCATTCACTTTTAGTTTTACTTAATCTTCCATCACCGTGCGCTCCAGCTGATACAATATTTCTGTCTCTCTAATCTCTGAAGCTTATCTGCACCTTGATAATGTAGCTGCACATATTTATATTTGTGTCTGTATTGCTGTTTCTAGCAGTTTTCTTACCAGTAATTACCTCCTTTTTCACTGAGAAATTTACCTGGATTGTAAACACGTATAGAAGACGAAAAAATTGAAATGAAGGACTTTTAAAAATATATAATATGGGCTACTGTTGCGATACTGGAATTTCAAACTGTGATACAATACCTTGAAATACTGTATATTGATTTTCGATACCACAGGGAAAGATTGACACAACATTGATGGCATAAAAATTTTGATTTTTATTAAAAGATAAATATTTGTGTGTGTGTGTGTGTGTGTGTGTGTGTGTGTGTGTGTGCTTGCGTGCGTGTGTGTGTGCGCTGCTGGTACCCAAGTATCGCTAGTGTGGAAAATGAGTAGTGAAATCCTTTCAAATATTTAGTATCGACAAGTATCAATACTTGGACGACACTAATAAGAGCAGAATCTGTGAGAGGCTTGCATTACTATATTTTGTATTTATTTATGTATTTTTTTATTTATTTACATAAGGTAAAGAAAAACGAGAAAGATGGAAGAAAGGTCAAAGTCTGTGTGACTTATATATGGAAGTACTTTGTATTTTTTAGGATAAATAAAGGATTTTTTGGGCTCTTTTCACTTTCTTCTGCTCTTTTCCATTGAGGGCACCTGACGGAAGTTGGTTGTTTTTAGCTGGACTTTGAATGTGTGTATGATTATAATCTCCATCCCAGCCTCACTGTGTGCCCATCTGTCTTTACTGTGTTTCTGTGAGCATGTTAACAACTCACCCCACTCATCTGTGCACCTGACAGACCCACCTCACCTTGTAGACTCTATGATCTAGTATCCTCACAACACGGTGTGTATATCTCCACCACTCCCCTGCTCCCCCCCTCCTTATCATCCAGGGCACTGGCGCGTTGCTAAATGGAGTCGGAGCAGCTGTACCACAGAGGCTACTGCAGGAACAGCTACAACAGCATCGCCAGCGCCAGCAGCGACGAGGAGCTGCTGGATGGGGCCGGCGTCATCATGGACTTCCACACCACCGAGGACGACAACCTGCTGGATGGGGACGCTGCCTCCCCAGGTAGGGAGAACGGGACGCCTCCCCCGAGCTGTTTGATTGGACGTTTCGAGCCCCCCCCGACCTGACGAACTCTCACCCTCCACTCAGATAGGACCTTTCCTTGAATTCTCACTAAGCTTCCCATCGTTCTTTCTGTTGCTGCGTCTTCAAAACCGAGTTGACAAAGCAGACGCGTTGCCGCTGTGGTTGAGAGTCGCCCCGCTGCTGATGTCAAGACGCATCAAGTGTGTGTTTGCTCGTGTGTGTTGCCGTCCTGTGGCGCAGTCGCTCTACCATCTGCCCCCTCCTCATCTCCGTCGCCATCGCCATCCACGCCCATCAGCTGCTCCACATGCTGTCTTGTCTCTGCCGCCGTCACAATCCTCCTCCTGTTTTGACGAAGCAGCCTCACGAATGGTTATAAAACTATTAATTGATATTTAAAAGGAATGTAAATATAAAGACAAACGCACTTCTTTGTTTCTTGCTGACAACAAAATTATCTCAGAAGTCGACTTAATGTAGTGTGTAACATTTAGGGGAATCTATTGGCAGAAATGGAATATAATATTAATAAGTATGTTTTCATTAGTGTATAATCACCTGATAATAAAAATCGTTCGTTGCCTTAGAATGAGCCATTAATATCTACATAGGGAGTGAGTCCGCCATGTTTTTACAGTAGCCCAGGACGGACAAATCAAACTCCGTTAATGTTTCCTGCTTGAGTCGGACACGATAATGTAACACACTTCTGTCACCGCCACTCTCTGTCTCTTGCTTCACCACTCACTTCCCATGTACACACTCACTCTACTCACTGATTCTGATACAAATGACTGTAGAGAGGGCCATTCGCATTTTCATGTTGGCCACTGTATATCAATATCATTGATGCAAAACGAAAACATTGATACTTGTCATCATCTTTAAAGATGCACCTTTATTTTGAAATTCCCATGGCACGCTTGTATCACAATTTCTGTCCAAGTGCTCCTCCTTCCTATAGAGCTCAGTAATAAAATTGTCAAATCATATTTCAGTTGCATTTTATGAGTTTATATAAATGTAACTTATTGTGTTAAATGGACATATGATATTGTCTCATGTCGATCACACGTCGCTGAATTGAATCAAATCGTATCGAGACAGACTGTGATGTCAGCAAATAATAATAATATTGTCTCACGATGAAACTGATGATTTACAACCCTAACTAGTAATATTTATTTTTACTAGAAAACTAGAAATAGAAAAATAAATTGAGGAGCAGCTAATTAAAAATACATAACATTTGTTTTCCTATTTAAAAGCTGCATCGTTTGAATATTTATAGCTGCAACAATTAATTGATTAGTTGTCAACTATTAGATTAATTGGCAACTTTTTTGATAATTGTTTGAAAAAAGTCTACGGTAAATTCTCTTCAATGTGAAATTTTTTTTACTCCTCTGTGACAGTAAACTGAATATCTTTATCTGAGTTTTAGACAAAACAAGACATTTGAGGACGTCATCTTGGGTTTTGGGAAACACTTTTTTTTTTCACCATTTTCCAACAGTTTAAAGACCAAACAACTAATTTATTCATCGAGAAAATAATCAGCAGATTAATCGACAATTAAAATAACCGTTAGTTGCCGGCCTAGTGAATTCAGATTCATTTTAAATTAATTTTAAAAAAATCACAATTTATTTAGGTGGTTATTAATGTTATTTCTGGTTATTTACAAATCCATTCGAAATTTGCGCTATTTTCTAATTAATTGATAACATTTTTAATTCAATTAAATTAAAAAAAGTCCTAAGTAATTTAATTAATCAATAAATTAATTAAATTGAATTTTAGGTAATTCATTAATTCCTTTATAACCATTTACAAGGCTCTCTAAGCTTTTCTTTTGATTATTTTAAATATTTATTTCACCTACAATCATTTATTTGTGTGTTTTTCACATCTTAATTCTCATTTTGTGACTTTTCTTGTCCCAAACTTTACTTTTCCTGGTTCCTGTTTATTGTGTTCTCCTGTTTCCATCCACCATCTTGACCTGGTCACCTTTTTAACAGTCTTACTTCCTGTTTCCTGTGGTTTGTTTTGTGGTCTCGCCGCCACTTTTTTTTTTGCGTGCTTTGGCTTTGATCGTTGTTCCTCCTCCGCTTCATGCCCTGGCTTACGTGGACTGATCTCTCCTGTCAGCTGGCAGTAAAAGATAGGTGGGTGTTAGTAATAATACAGACACGTGGCAGAGCCTCTGTGTGTTTTGCGTATTCAGAAATACGCCATCGGCTGGATAAATATAGAAGAACATAGGTGGAGGCTGCAGAGTTATTTTAGGTAATACATTCAGA
Organism: Pterois miles; assembly: GCA_947000775.1. NCBI lineage: Eukaryota > Metazoa > Chordata > Actinopteri > Perciformes > Scorpaenidae > Pterois > Pterois miles. The sequence goes on from CAMQGK010000008.1 coordinate 2,112,965, forward strand.
TCATGTCCTCATTCATAGCTGGACTGCTACAAGTGATCGCTGCCATCCATGTTACGTAATTACCTGTCATTCCAGTGAAGTCATCTGTTTCTCATTCATTCAGAAGCTCAGTGGCGCTCTGGCTGGTATATCTGGTGTCCCATCTACATCCGATCTGTTTGTTCTTCCTTGTCTGAGTAAATATGCAGATTCCTCTCTTCGGTTTTGACTCGCAGCTGATTTAACAGAAAGCACACATGCTGAGGGAGGTTGTGTGTCAGAGGTGTCGGCTGAGCTTGGCTGTCCAAATGTGAACAAACTGGAAATTTGCTGGTTTGATTTTTGCGTGGTGTACTCTTGAATGCAAAACGAGCATTGAAGTTGGCAACTTAGTGTGTTTATGCATGAGATAAAGAGACTGTTTTAATCTCTTGGTTTAAGTGTTTTGCTGCACAGAGAGGGTTTTTTCTGCAAGTTTAAAGACCCAGTGGAAGGTTGGGGTGAAAGTAAACTGGACTATTTGCTCGTAGAGAGCAGACATTTTCACTGCCACTGACTCTAGTATTATCTGCCATCTCCCTTTTCTGTGGTGCAGTGTTTTTCAGTTGAAGATTGATAACAGCTTTTCCTGTTTTGCACTGACAAGGCTGTAGTAAGACACACTATCGCCGCTCTCTGTGTCAATCAATTAGAAATAGGGCTGTCATTCGATCTTAATTCGAGATTAATTGTAAATTAATTGCACATCTGTTCAAAATGTACCTTAAATGGAGATTTGTCAAGTATTTAATACTCTTATCAACATGGGAAAGGGCAAATATGCTGCTTTATGCAAATATATGTAAATATTTATTGTTGGAAATCAATTAATAACACGAAACAATGACAAATATTGCCCAGCAACCCTCACAGGTACTGACTTGACTATGACTTGCCCCAAACTGCATGTGATTATCATAAAGTGGGCCATTTTCATTCACATGTCTTGAGGTCAGAGGTCAACGGACCTCTTTTGAAAATGGCAACGCAAGTTTTTTTTCTCGGCAAAATTTAGTTTGGAGCGTCATTTACCCTCCGTCATGACAAGCTGCTATGACATGGTTGCTACCAATGGAGTCCTTAAGTTACATTAATGTGTTATAGAAATTAGTGGCATTAAAACAAATTTGCGTATTATCCTGTTAACATTGACAGCCCTGATAACAAAAATAAATAAAAAAAACCCATGATATTATAGTATAAAACTTGCTCATTGTTATGTAAAAACTGAATTTCCCCACTGTGGGACTAATAAAGGAATATCTTCTTCTTCTTCTTCTTCTTCTTCTTCTTCTTCAGTGTCGCCCACATAAAACGCCCACAACTCAGTGGGAATGTTGCTGTGAAGCACATAAAACAATCTAAAATGAAACTGTTTCTAAGGTTATGGTATGCACTATAGTATAATACACATATTTGAATGGCAGTGCCTGGTATTTGTAGTAGTTTACATTCGCTACAATACTTCTGTTTTCCCACATTTAGTCACATGTTATCTGAACATGTAAACATACATTTTGAGTACCAAAAGCTTGTATTTTCTGTAAGAATGTGCTGTCTGCTTTGTAGAAACTATAATATAAAACATGTAGTCTCAGTTTATCACCATTGCTGTAAGTCTGGTGGGCTGCATCTGTAGATTTCTCACAGTGAATTGCCCGCTAGCTTCAGTTGTATGATGTCTAAGTGTAGTAGCAGTGATATTCTGACTGCAGAGTCTAGACTCTAGACGCTTATTCATTATTGAAACCAGACTGTGGGTGACCAGGCCGTTCAGTAGGACACGCATAGATGATTTAACTGTATGGGCGACCATGAACAAGATCAAGCTAGCTAGCGAGGCTGTAATGCTAATTACACGCCAGTAAAACTCAAATAGACGTGTGAAAAATGCAGTGACACCTCTATCCTGAGATGATTTGCTGCAGATGTTAGCTGCGTTGTAAGCTAAATACTAGCTAATAGCTAGCATTTCAACATTAGCATTTATCTCAAAGCACAGTTCATGTTTACAGGCATACAGTTAGCATGTTATCACATACTGTATTAACAACTATGGGATGCTAGGTTTAGCATCACATTTGGCATTTTAATGTTTTAGCATGCTAACATTGACCATGCTAGTTTACATACTATAAAACGCCTGATGCTGATCGTTTGTATCATTATAGCAGTTGTTTTTTACCACCATCTGTATTGTCATCTATAGTGGTTATTTGCATAAATACATCATTGTAGTATTATTACAGAATTTGGTTTGATTTAAAAAAAAAAAAAAAAAAAAAGCTTGGCATCAATAGTTCTAGTTATGAATTATAATTAATAATTCCCTCTTTATTATCTATTTTATATTGCTGTGAAAATGTATCCTTCGAACAACTGTTGTTATCCAAGTTTCTTGCCAAAAACTACATTTTAAAAGATAAGATTTGAACACATCATGATAATGTTCACCCGATACTCTCTCTTTGTTTTCCTAAATAGAGCTTGAACACATCATAACGTGCAACCTCCGTTAAGGTTAGCTGTTAGCTCCTAGCTCTCCTTCTGCTGATTTCAACATGGGTTTGTTGTGCACAGTGTAGCATTATCAGGGACTGGTGACTAGAAAGCATTAATCACAGTCTCCTGTTCGCAGATTTCTGGTGAATATCGGCCAATAATGAGCTACATCCGTAATAAAGATCACATTTATTTTTCACTTGCCCCATCGGACAGTTAATGTTAATCTCATCATTAGCTTACGTGCTATAGCCCACCTAATCGTGGTATTTTTTTGAGGTTGACGATATATCAGCTGGTAGTTGCTGTTTTTTTTTTTTTTTCAACATACTTGATAATATAAACAGTCTTTATACGGATCTGACATAAAGGATTTATTACTTGAGGAGTTCTTGCATATTATTTTTGGGAGTTACTGTAGGATTTTCCATATTTTTTGAGTTTTTGTATTTTGTCTTTGTGACATAAGGTCTGATCTAGTGTATGTGTGTTTATATAAGACGGATTGTCTTACATTTCCGTGTCTGCGGCCTCTACCTGATGATTAGCCTCTCGTTCTTTTACTCTGAAACTGGACCTCTTGGCAGTTAAACTTATACTGTCACTGCTACAAATACAGAGCCAGCTTCAGGGAAACGTTGCAACAATCAGATGCAGCACAGTACTGATGATCACTGTTGTATTAACCATCATTTATAGCCATTTGGCCTGCCAGTCTTCCTTTTTTTGATACTTGGACCATATTGTAATGCATTACTGTATTTGCCTTGGCTCCACCTCCTGCTCTTAACAGCCTTGATTTGTGTGACACCCATACGTGCTCCGACATTCCCATGAACCAGTTTGGCAGCCAGCCAGCGTGAGCTTGCATTTCAGGAAATCTCTGGATGGCTGTTCTTCCTTGAAGCTGGTGCGCTGCCTGTGTCTGCCCCGCTGTGCTATTTTTACGTAGTAGTGAGGGGTGGGCTCATTGGAGAACTTGTAAAGCCCTCCTCTGGGCTGCGACTGCAGTGTGAGCAAGGGGGCTGGCTTATCCCGCGGTCCCGTCGAGATTTTTTGCTGAAACTTTTTGTTTGCTTGGAAGAAGTAAATGGAGCAATGCTTTGGGGAAATTCGAACTGAAAAGGATTTATTCTGTTTCCTTTGAACTCACTGGATTACTGAGATTTTTCTGTTTCAAACTTGTTGTTTCACGGGTTTGACTTCCTGTCTGGGACTTGTTGAGCAGGGAGGTAATAAACTATGGCTGATATCACCTGTGTCATTGCCTAGCAACAGGAGCCCTGCTTAAAGGTAAGGCAACACGGAGGTCTAACCGATGACGGACTGTTTTTTAATATTATAATGAAAACAAAGTCGCAGTGTGGGAAATATCAGGATCCCATTGTTTAGGCTGGGGACCAGACTTAAGCTGCATTGTTTCATATAATAACACATGATCGCACCAAGTTTACAAAACACTTTCTAGCCTTCTTTCTCCACATTAGAGTCAGTAAAGTCTCTCTTGCATTATAGCACTGATGCTATGAGACGTCCAGATTGATCTCACATGTTTCATTTCCTCCCTGCAGAGAGAACATGAGAGAAGAAGGCTTTTTGCTTTTTCTCTCTTACTGCAGTTTAGCTTCAAAACTGAATTTCTTTCTTTCTTTTCCTTCCTGAGGCAGTAGTTGCCGTGGAATTTATTCAGAAATAACCAAAATAACAAGGCAGATTAACAGATAACTCCCATGGGTGTGTAGTTATTTCTTGTTTCTGCAATTACAACGGTTTCTTTCATTTCAATGTCAATAGGCAAAAGTGATTTTGTGTTGAACTGGCAAAATACTGCAGTGGAAAGGGAGGGTTGTAACCACTAGAGATCGACCGATCTGACTTTTTCTCTCCCAATACCAATTCCAGCACCTCATCTGAGGGTTTCTGCAGATCATTAGTCTGATACTACTAATGCTTCCTTTTCCCCAAATTTGGCAGGAGCTCGTTGGGATTATTTTTATGTAAGGTAACATGAGGCCTGGGATTTCAGTGGCACTGACGACTGTGTGACTTTGCCTGCAGTGACTTTTTGAATATAAAGCTGGTGACACACCAAGTTGAGGCCATAAGTTCAGCCGCCTCTCGTCGCCTTTGTCTTGGCCGAGAATTTGCACCCGAACACGCCGTTCTGTGTGCCCTCTTTACCCGTTCACTTGCTGTCCTCACTTCCATTTCTCTTCTCGTGCACTGATGCGCTTAATCTGAACAGCCAGAGTGATTTCTCTCACTGACGGGCTGAAAAAAGCTCCAAAACGGGTAGACTATGGCACACACAGGAAAAACTAGGCCAACAGACGTTTACAGACAACCCAAAACTGTCCAACGGCTGCCGTCAGCTTGATGTGTCAGGGCCTTAACTAATAGCAGAAACACTTATGATGTTGATGAAAAACTATTTTATGTGGATTGGTTATATCTGGAAATACCCGATGCACTCAACAAGTTAAGCTGGTCTCATACACTGATCGTAGCTATACCTACAAAAAGTACTACATTGTAATTCATATACTGTATGTCTCAATTTGTGTGCACATACCTCCACATAATCCTGAACCAGGAAGTATAAAAAGCAACAAATGCTGTGTAGAGGAGGTCCAGGTGGATGGATGGGTCAAAAAACACCAGGCTTTTGCCCAGGAGACCAATGTTTGTATTCCAGAAGTCAATATTGATTTATTTGTCATGTAACTTCCATGCTAACGTTACATCACTTCTGGTGGTATTTTAATGCAAACCATGACCTTTTCCTAAACCTAACTAAGTAGTTTTGTTGCCAAAATCTAACCAAGTTGATTCCTGTGACAATGGAAATTTATTTTGAAATGACTGATGAATGATTGAATGAAATGTAACAAGCAGGAAATTGACACATATTGCTGGACATTCATCACGTGTTGCTGGACATTTGTAGGCACTAAAAAATATTTTCCATATTGATTAATGTGCAGAATACGTTACCGTGACCCGTACAGACCTCTGCAAGCAAGCAAACTTAAATTGCTTCAGAGCTTTCAAATGAATCTTTATCGACAGCTGTCAACAGCCGCAGAGGCTGACGGGTCATGTTTTTTTTTTTCTATTTTATACGTACAGTGTGAGCACTTAAATCGCGAGCTTCAGCTTTACATCACAAACAATCTAGTCGTACAGTAGGAGTAGGAAGTACACAACAGCATTTCTAAAATCGTTCAGTGTATGCTCAGCTGTACTCTACGATGTCAGACTTTTTGTGGAAAATGACATCTTCAGAGTACTGTTGTGTTCCTACTGTCAGTCCAAAACTCAAATATAGTCAGTTTACAATCATGAGAGACAAAGAAAGTAGAAAATATTAACATTTCTGGGGCTAGAGACAGTACATTTTTGCTTTGTGTTGCAACTTGATTTTAGTCAATCATCTAATATTTTTATTTCTACTATCATTATCCATATTAGAACTTCCATTACTCCTTACTTTAACCCCCCTGCACTTGCTCTGAATGGGATATTCCATTTAGAGCTCTCAAGCACCCCCCCCCCCCCCCCCCCCCATGACCCGGCACCATGGTCTCGCCCATACAGGCAGGGCTCACTGATCTCCCCTAGCAACCAAGCAGGCAAGGCTGACCGGCCTGGTGTGCTCGTCTTTCCCTTTCGAGTGTGTGGTGACGTCATCAGCTCTAACAGTCAGCTGCTGCAGTGGAGGGAGAGAGAAAAGGGAGGAGGGGGGAGAGAGAGAGAGAGGACACACACACACTCTTCCTCTCAAAAACACACACACAGCCCCGCTTGTCTTCCTCTGGTAAACATGGCAGCGGTGGCAGCACACGCAGTGCGTAGTGAAGCTTAGGTTAGCCTAGCCTCGTCTCAACTGTCAACATGGAGGAGGAGGACGCGGCAGCCGACCCCTATTTGCCCTACGACGGGGGAGGGGACACCATCCCCCTGCAGGAGATCCCCAAAAGAGGTACGCCACGTCCCCTCTCCTTATTTTCTCCCCCTGTGATTCCCTCCTTTTCTCACACTGCTGTGATGACAGAGGCCGCCCTCCTTCCTCTTCGCCTTGTACAGTGAGTGCACGTAGCGTATGGCAGGTTAAGCAAACACTGCTTTCATCAGGAAATCTGTATGGATTTGAAGCTGCTGTTGACTGCATGTTATGTGAGGAGCGACTATCTGCTCAAGTTATTTCGCCATTCAGCTCCCTGTTGATGATCAACCAGCAGTGTGTGTGCACGTCAGCCGAGATAATGAGATAAAGAGGGAGTGTGAAGGCTTGTGTTTGGGCCTGTAAGTAGCAGCAGCAGCAGCAGTGAGTAAAAACAACATCATGGGCATCCATTTTAATTTCCCTGCACACAACTACATATGTGAGCTGGTTGCTCAGTAGATGTAGGCTGTGCGTTGTTATCACAATGTTCCTGCAGTGTGAGGACACCTGTTGGTTAGATTCAGGATGCCACCTTACATCACATCACACGTAACGGTGAAGACATGCAGTCAAATTGTGCCATCGTGTATTTCTACGACAAATTTTGAGTTCTTACTGTGTATCCTTGTTTGTCTTTCCTCTGTCGCCTTAAGGGAGTTTTCCTGTCAGTTGCATATGTGCATGTTTGTTCCTCCAGGCCTTGTTAGATTTTTTATGGTGAGCGAGCAGACACAAAAGGCCCCCAGTGAGTTTAGGATCTACTTTATGCAAAGGGATGTCCCTGCATCCAAGCTTTACTTCCTCTCTCCTTGCAGACGCACAGTTTGGTAGTTTCCAGTTCAACTTGTGATCTTCTCCTTTCTGTAAACCTTCAGTCTCTAGATGATCTAACCGAACATCCAGCCCTCTCTTTCCATTTTGTCAGCCCTTCACGTAGAAGCAGCTCCCATCGTCTGGCAGTTTTCCATGTCATGTTCACAGGAATTACAGTCCAGATAAGTTTGTTTGCCAATTTCCTGTGAAACTGGACATCTAGTGTTTGCACTAGCAGTATGTTCACTTTAAAGGGATAATTCAGGTGTTTTGAAGTGGGGCTGTATGAGGTCCTTATCTATAGTTAGTGCTGGTTGAACAGACAGGAGTTACGGCACGGAGGCAAAGTAATGTACTGCTGTGGACGGGGGTGTCAACAAAACGTTCTTTAGCCCCCTAAAAGAAAGGCCCACCTTAAAAAAACACTATCCATTTAAGTGTATGTAATAAAACAGGTCTTGTATGATGGGATATTGAAGATATATCCATCTATGCTCTCGCCAAAGCCACCAGACTCCATTAAAAAAAAAAAAAATGTACTTAAAGAACACAGGGGTTGCTGGTCTACCGCTGCCTCCATCAGTTAGTTTTTGTGTTATTGTGTTGCTAATGTGAGTCTGAACTAACCAAAGTCACACAATAATGCAGATAAACTAACCGATTGAAGCAGCGATAGACCAGTAATCCCGGTGTCCAGCGAGGTAAAATCTCTGTTTTTTTTAGTGGAGTCTTGTGGCCTTGTTGAGAGTACAGGTAACGGCTTCAGTTCCTCCTAGGAAACAGACTGTATGGCTGTTTCACAACAAGGTAAACTGGTGAAAACATTCTACCGTATTTTTCACACTATAAGGCGCACCTAGAATCCTTTAATTTTCTCAAAAATTGACAGTGCGCCTTATAATCCGGTGCGCCTTATGTATCAATTCTGGTTGTCGTACTGACCTCGAACCAATTTTATGTGGTACAGGGTGCTCAAAAATCGGTCAGAATGTTTTATTACGACTTTCATAAGCTGTGAAGCCGCATTCCTGGACGGATTGTCGGAGAGAAATTTATGTTAAGAGGCCGAATGGCTTTTTCCACAAATCTCCGTCCCTATTGATCAGTGACTCCATGCCCGCCCATCTCACCGACACTGTCAAAACCCGGGTGGATTAACTAAAGAACTCCAGACCGCTAGACATTGGTGTCAACAGGTCGTTCAAAGTTAAATTGCGAGCTGCGTGGGAGTGTTGGATGACAGAAGGCGCACTATCAATGCACGTGTCTGTTTTCATACATAAGGTGCTCTCGTCATTATCCGAGTCAGTCTTGCGCCTTATAGTGCAAAAAATATGGTAAATATAGAGTACACTTAAAACTTGGGTGCACAAATTGCTATTGATTTTTTTTTCTTTCTTTATTGCATTGCTTTATTGTCGGTAACGCCTGTCTTTTTCTCCAAAATGGGGATGTGCCGACCGTCATCTACTGTAGCTTATACACTGACTATGGCTTAAAACCTCATACAACCCCACTTCAAATCACCCAAAATATCCCTTGAAGGTCATTTACCTTAAACACTGTATCCTCGTCTCAACTATCTGAAAACAACACATTATATGTAAATACACAGAAAAAGTAGCGTTTTGGACTTCGATCCATTCCTTTGTCAGTCTTTTCGTGCCACTCCAGGGATTCCACCTGGCGTCAGTCAACAAGAGGGTTTCTCAGGCTATAAGGAGGTTGTCGGGGTCAGTTTATGATGCTGATCACATGATTGCTGAGCAGACTAACTCTACTCCAGCCGGGCTGATCCAGGGTGTCCCAACCAGCTGCCTCTAAACCTCTCTGATCTGATTTACTCAGCAGTAGTAGAGTAGGCCTAATAATACAGGGGCGATTGTTAGACTGAGCCTGGAATTTCTCAACCCGTTAGACACAGAAACCTCCTGAACAAGCAGTCGTATGATGGTCATTTCCCACCTCAATGATCATAGTAACGCAGGAAGTGGTATTATTGGCTTGGTGTGCACCGACACAGCTTTTATCCCTGATGCAGGCTGAAGAGAATTGCTGTGTCACTGTGCTAATGCACAAGGGAAAGAAACTGAAGCCTTATTTTCACGTGCGTCTTTTGTTTACGTGCCCGCTGAACCGTTTGAGCGTGATGCTGGCGATGTGCTCGTATGCAGTCCCTTTTGGTTTCTGGTTTCTGCGGCGTCACCCTCGCTTGGCTCCACATTCCTGAGTAGACTGATGGGTGACAGGAGTGCAGAATCATCAGGAGGTCTGATTTATCCCCGTTTTCGTACTGGAAGTTTAAAATGTTCCCATCTAAATAAGCCACGTCTCATTCTGTTCCTACTTGTGTGAGCTGGAGGTGTTGCAGTAGTTACTGCAGTGTGGCGCCGCAGTCTCAAACTCAAACTCTCGCACTGGCAGCAGTCTTTGCAGAAATCTCTTACTTGAAATAATTTGTACCATATTTGTCTGTGTTTGTGGTCAGCATTTCTACTCTGTGTGGTAGGGCTGGAATGATACACCAATCTCCTGATTCAATACTATTACTACTACTATATACTATTACATACATGGGTGCCAATTCAATATATATTATGATTTTTAAGTTTTGCAGTTTGACAAGAAATGTGATTCAATATTAAGATTTATTGCAATTTTTTTTAACTTTTAAACTCTAGACTATTGGAAAAAAGTGTAATTTTACAGTGCTAGGGACTTTTTTCTTTGGGAAATATCTAAATTAATACATTAAAATGTTTGATTTTCAGCAAGTATGTAGTCAAAGATGTCTTGAAGTCAAATATATCAGTCAGTCAGAAATTATTTATTTATTTATTTTCCAGCAACCCAAAAATGAAGACATTTCCCTCACAAATTAGTCGTATTCAGTTCAATTGTCTTCATCCATGGTCAGCTTCACTGGGGCTGTTTGAATGCATTTAACGTAAACTTCAGTATATGGGTGCTATACAGTATCAGCCCATTTGACCACAGAGGTGAGAGTGACGGCTGGCTTGACGGCATGTTACCGCAATACGATAATGTTTCCTGTCCATGACAGAGTGAGCATGCAGCTTTAGCTGTGAAGTCTAGCTCTGCAATGTATGAAACCCAATGTGTTTCAATACTTTACTGTACGTGTAGTGTTTAGCACTCTGGATTTAAATGTTAGGGTGCAGGTCACATCCACACTCGCCCTCCGCCGTTTTCTACATTCTCGTTTCAGCTCGTAATGGCTGGCTGCAGTTTGTTTTGGTTGAGGTATACGGAAGGGATATGACGTCACGTTATTCAGACTACAACAATAAAAGCGCTAACTTCCTTCTACCTCAGCATAGACTCAAATGAAGCAAATATATTGATTCTGGCATTTAAAAAGTTGTTTTCAAAATCATGATTTAAGTTGTCTTCTCTCATTTCTGCCACTTTGGATTTACAGAGTTTAGCTAGTTACCATGCTCATTTCAGTAGATATTTCTATTACATAATACAAAGATGTCTTTGACGTAACATCAACGTAATATAACCTTTTCACATTCTGTTAATAATGTTAGTTAAACTTAGATTCTGGCCAGGTCTTACTGTATATTACATATTGCACCTTTAATGTCAGGGTGAGATTTGTTTATGTGACCTAATTTGACAGAAGTCGACATCAAGATGCTCAGTATGAGATGGGTAGTTTTTGAATTAATGAGGGATACACCAAGACACACACCTGAAGGTGCACCAAGAAGAAAGTCATTACCATCACCGTCTCATTAAATGGTTCCTTTGAAAAGCCTTTTGAGAAATCAATACAAACTGCAGTGTCTTCAGTCCATATCAGTCCCTGTGATTATTCAGGAATCATTTGGCCTCTCTTTGTCCTGACTCAGACTGGAACGGGTTAGTCCCTTCAGAGCAGGATTTATTATGGTGGACCCCTTCTTCTTTGCCAGAAGCGTCCTGCATAGTTTTATACCCTGCTCTGGTCTCTCTGCCCAGATTTTTTGGACCAAGTCCCTCCCAGCAGCTGGATGCACAAGGTTATCACGCTCATTAAATCCATCTTTCTACCCTCGCTATGTGTGTTCATGTGAAGATAGAAGTCGGCCTTTGTAAATTTTCACCAGAAGTAATTGTGACTCTGTGAAAACTGAGATAGATAGTATATCCCGTCATGCATTTTGAGACATCCAGCAGGGAATCTGGTGTGTCTTTTATGCAATATTTAGATTTTGAAAGCATGGTTGATTTATGGAGATGTGAGGACCCGCTAGCTGACCTGGTGGTCATTTTCCTCATCCGATCTCAGAAAGACAGTAAGCTAGCTAGTAAATACTAGTACTGCTACTACTACGGCTATGGACGCCCAATTTGACTTATCAGGCCATTAAATAGGTGTTATCAGTCACTATAAGGACTATAGTTATGGGTCAGTAGGGGCCTACTACACCTACTAAGTTGTAAAAGTGAAAGGGAAACTTCAAATCAACACGTTTCAACATGTGAAATGTGAATTTTTCAACAACAAAAAAGGCTTCTTTAGGTCAACGTAAAAAAAAAAAAAAAGGAAAATATAAGGAAAAACATCATGTTTTGAGTTAAAATAAGTGCAAGCACAACAATAGCTACACATTGTTCGTTTCACACAGTCCCATCCCAGTGTTTTGTGTTTCATCTCCGATCTCCACCCGTTATGGAGTTTCACGCTGTCTATACTTCAGCGCCCGATTTCCACTTCTGCTGCTTTCATAGTCACTATAGTCGCTAGAGGTTGCTGTCATGTACTTTTATAAGTTCTTTTGGTGATCTACACTGTGTATAGATGATAAAACCTACTAGTGGATGTAGTAGGCCCCTATTGACCTACATCTATGGGGCTTATAGCGACTAATAATGCCTATTAAATAGCTTACAGCCATAGCTATGGAACTGTGCCAGAAGTACTGCTTGCAACTAGCAACAGAATACCACAAAAAAATGAAGAGATACCAATTTTTCCTCAATGGCCCTGAATTCAAAGCAGCCACAAGGTATGTAGCACATTTCTTAAGGGTTGTAGGCTTTGTTTTGACTGAAATAGCTCACTCTCCCATGCTTACTAAGCAGATGTACAAACTCATGACTCAGAGGAAAGTTGATCACATAACCATAGAAACATTTCCTTTTAAAATAGTGAACGAAAAAGTCAGCTCAGCTCTACTGTTTGTATCTTATTTTGACCCTCAGGGGTCCAGTCTGTCTGTTGATATGTTCAGAAAGGTCCAATCCTGTCCAAAAATATAGACCTCCATATCAGACTGCACCACCTTCCCTTCAGTTAAACACACACTATGGCTGGACAGTCCAGACCGCAACCGTCACTCTGCTATCAAGATGGAGAATGATAGCGTCAGTCTCTCTGCCAAGCCTGACACTCCTACTGCTGTTGACATCACTACACCTAGGGATGCTGATTATTAACCGTTAACTGACATTAAGAGTTTTAACCAATTAACGCTATTGATTATACAGTCAAAAGAAATATTAATAATGAATTTAAAAAGCTGAGCAAAAGTCAGAGGAGAAAAGTGGCTCCACCTTAACAGCCCACTTTAAGAGAGTCTGAGCTGGCATTGCAAGATACAGGAAGTCGGCTTCGTTCTCTAAAGCTTACTTGAGCTGAGGAGTTGTAGCATTTATTCACTGATAAATATACTCTGAACACACTGTGTTGGATACTTGCTAAAGTTATGCCAGACAGCAGACAGAGTATCATTACACTGGGCAGACAGAGTATCATTACACTGGGCAGACAGTATCGTTACGCCGGGTAGACAGTATCGTTACGCCGGGTAGACAGTATTGTTACGCCAGGCAGACAGTGTCGTTACGCCGGGCAGACAGTGTCGTTACGCCGGGCAGACAGTGTCGTTACGCCGGGCAGACAGACTACCGTTACACTGGGCAGACAGAGCATTATTACACTGGGCAGACAGAGTATCATTACACCGGGCAGACAGTATCGTTACACTGGGTAGACAGTATTGTAACAACGGGCAAACAGTATTGTTACACTGGGCAGACAGAGCATCGTTACACCGGGCAGACAGTATCGTTACACCGGGCAGACAGTAAAACTAAACTGAATGTGCGATGGAGAAAGAGGTCTGTGACACTACATGTAGCACCGTGATGGCTATAGTTATGCTTCTGATGATGAATTGAGGAGTCCGTTGTCTGTTGTGCTCATACACTGCAGCTGGCACACCGCTACATGGGAGGCACTATTCTTATTGGTTAATGGTTAATAATCAGTTAACGAGGGTTGGTTATTGGTTAAAAAAAATTCAAAATTAGCATCCCTATCTTCAGCAGTTTACACACTCACTTCCCCCTCTCTCCTCTCTGAACAGGATATGTATCGGCTGGTCAGATGAAAGCTGCACTCATTTTTTCCCTACTTCTTAAAGAAATTTTCACCAAAGGGTTTTTGATTTATGTTTCAGTTATTATAAAAATTTAGCTTTATTCCAAACTGAAATGTTATGTCATTTGAAACGAAGCATCATGTGTTTTTCGCTGCTTATGATCTTCATTTTTTTGGTGCTTTGAGTTGTGTGGCTTGTTGATTATATATGGTAATATACCTTTTGTATTGTTATAGCAGCAGCAGTGAAGTAATGATTGGAAAGGATGCAGATGTGTTGATGACATTTTATTATCTGTTTTACAGCCCGGGTTAGAGCCATCTGAGGGATGTTTAAGGCCGATCACAGAGGGTGAACGGCTATGGATGAGGCCTTGTTTGAAAGTCATGACCCTGTCCCAGTCGTAGCTCCCGGAGATTAAACATGTCTTGTGGACTGACTGGAATGTGTGTATTTGCTGTTCAAATGGCCATAAGATTTAGTATTAACCGCCGTGTGTCATTCGATTGATGTTTCTGCATTCACGCCTTCATCTTTAGCTTTGTGAGAGTTACCAAATAAAAGCATGTTGAGGTGATTTTGTTTCATATTGTCACAGAGCACCAGTTACAAAAACGACATGCGGGGTGTGACATTACTTGTGTGACATTACATTACTACTTTGGCAGGAAACAGTAATTTCGTGGTTCCCTCTTAGTCTAAAATTGAAATTATCTGCTTAAATCTGTAACACTGTCTGCTGACTGATGTGTGACTGACTGTGTGGCACTGAATGAATGAATGAAGATGGAAGAGATGGACTGTTACAAACTAACCATGTGACAGCATTCGTTCCACCTCAGCTTGATGCTGCATTAGCTGGGTGTCTACGAAGGAGTTTCAGGTGATTTCAGTCTTGGGACTACTTTTCAAGAAACTAAAAGGTTCCTTACGCCCATTGTTGTCTGCGTTTCCATAGCGACGATTAAGCAAATTAGCCTGCAGACATGAAAAAGCACCATGATATGAGACGAGGGTGGTCGCAGCAATAATTTGTAATGGCATTTACTGCTGAGTAGTATTTACTGCTGCTCGTTGGATGTAATGAATGAAATGCAGAGTAAAGTAAATCAGTAAATCACCTGTTGAGTATTTGCTTGTGCTTTAGAACATAACTGCAATGAAACAATCAGAAAATAACTTTTTTTCTCCCATTCACAGCTCCACCACGTTTCGTCTCTCTTTCGTCTACCGCTCGCCCTCTCAGCTCGCTCACATGATCTCTCTCTCTCTCTTTCTCTTTCTTTTACAACAGAGGCCAACCATAAAGCCTAACTTTACACTTTACTTTTAATGTTATCAAACAAAGAGAAATGCTCTCCCCTCGTCCTAAAATGGTCCTATATCGATATTAATGCATTTCCTTGTTTTATGAATGAAGCGGTACACGAGTTGTGTGTATGTAACGGTCATCTCTGCAAACTCCACCTCAAATGTTCCCGTTCTTTCAGAAAGTACTACCCCCACAACTAATAAAGTTCCCTTTTACCTCCCAAAAAGGCCCTTAATTTAGACCCTGGTCCCTACGGTCGAAACACAGCGAGTTCCTCAAAAGGCTCCTAGTTTCAGGGGAAAGTTCCTGCAGTCAAAACAAAGCAATACAGATTTTAACCTCCAGGTTGTTTTCAAAGCACTAATCAGAAATATGTGTTTCAAAATTGAAATTGCAGTTGTTTTAAGAGTCGGTCAGCATAATCTGAAAATATGTGTTGTACTGATTGCCGAAGATCGAAGTTCTCCATTGTGTCCTTTGACTCTTTCAGCCATAAATGGCCAGTGAACAGAGCTTTTTAGTTCAGTGTTAAGTAGAGCTGGGTATCCTTAAATGTAAATATGTTCCGGTTTCTTTACTCCTCTATGAGATTAAACTGAATATATTTTGAACTGTGGACAAAACAAAACATTTTAGGACGTCATCTTGGGCTTTGGGAAACAGTGATTGACATTTTTTACCATTTTATAGAGAAAATAATCAACAGACTAATCAACAATGAAAATAATCATTAATTGCAACCCTAGTGATACTAAGTCACTCTTAGGCAGTGAAATGCCAAATATATTCCAGTTCTTACCTTTAATTTGTCCCTGTGGTAATTGCTCTGTCTCTTGGTCAACGCCAGAAGTGTGCCTCATCCTCCACCTTCTGATCTTTCGACGTCATAACCTTCCCACGTGTTTCCCTTTAAAGGCTGGCCCTCACTAAAAGATTTTTAAAACTTTAACCAATGTTGAAAATGTGAGAGACCCCACATACAACGTTATGTTAAATTTAACAGCTTTGTTGATCGTAAACACTGAGATCGGTTCGATATATTCTTAACATACCTCACACCACAGGAACATCTGGAAAGATCGTCTTTAGAACCATAAAATAATCAGGGCTTTGCTGACAGTTGTGAGGAGGGGAGATTCAGAAGCTTTACATGATGCTTAATTGAGTGCTTTCAACCATATTTGTAAGACTGCTTACTAACTTTGTTCAGTGCTTCCACAGAGCAGAGTCCCAGCAGCATTTGTCACTATTTAGCTTTTGTTTTGTGTCATTTAGCCGAGTCAGATTTATTCAAACACATAGTAATTACACCTATGTTGCTCAATCTGATATTTCTGGATGTACACAGACGGGAGAAACAAGTTGTGATGTGTCACATAATTATTTTTCCCAACCGTTGCTCTGTCTCACTTTTGTCCTCGTTACACACTGTGCTGCCTTTGTGTCGCAGATGAAGAAGCTTCACATATTCGCGTTGTCACAAGTAGGAGGATGAGGCTCAGCTCCTCTGAATATTTCAAATGTCAGACCAATTTCGGCATTTTAGTTGATGAGATGGGCCTCTTATATTTGAACATTAAACTTCCTGGATTATGCGGATGCTAAATGGGATTTATGATTATCCCCTGATGACTACATTATAAATATTACAGTTTTCTCTTTGTTTTATGAAAGAAATTTCTAATCAAGCTTAATGGGAGCCGTATTACATTTTCCAGAAAACAGGCAGAGAGAATTAGCTCTTCAGTTGCTTCTCCTCGCTCTGTTATATTGTGTGTGCGTGCTGATGTGAGTCAAGATGATTTATATTAAATCTGTGCATCCAGCCAGATCAGATCAGGCCTAACTCGAGCCATTCCTTGTCTCATGAGCAAAGTCACTATAATAGTCCATTTATGTTATCAGCACTCTCCTCTATAGAGCGGTGGACAATGTTTGCTTTGTTTTTCTTGTTGTTAAATCATATGCTGTGACTAACCATACTCATGTTGAAGTCATTACTGAACTGACTGTACATGGTTATTTGACCTTTAGGCAGTCACATTGTTTGGCAGCCTGGAGGCCGATACAATCAGAGCAGCACTAATGAGACTGACAGACGTCCAGGTAGTTCATATTTTAACATTTCAAAATAGGTTGGGTTTGTAGGGCTTTAAGAAAAAGCCAAGTAGACTTCCGATGTGAAGTGTTGATGTTCAAAATGTAAAATATAAAAGCCCACCAGAGCAGGAAAAATGAACAAGAACTGCTGTTAAGGTGTCCATGAGCTCCAGTGTAGGTGTGACCGTGTATAAATGTGGTTTACCTCAAGGTATTTCATCCAAATGTTTCAGCAGTGCCGATAAACCTCCACTCCGTCTGTTATTTTTGTTCCAGATGAGGTGATGGACTGCAGGCCGTTTTCTCAGAGTAGCTGTGTCATTATCGCTCAGTGGTGACTGTGTGTTTAGCTCTGCAGTGTTTCTGATGGGCCGGATGATTGAGGAGCTGCAGCAGCCGGCGCCATGATGGATCTCTTTTCTTTTCAGGAGCATTTATAAGGATCAGGCAGAGCAGCAACTTTACATCACAAGCTTTTTTTTTTCACATTGTAAAAACATTTGATGTTTCTTGCTGATCCATGACCTGCCAAACAGATGGGTTTCACTGGACATGATTTTATTTATTTTTTTTGATCCTGCATGTTCTGTCATATTGTATTTTTTTTTTCTTTTATTAGCAATCATGACATTAAACATTAAAACATTAAACACAAAACAAAACACCAAACCTTAGTAAAAACAAACCAATGCATTATGATAAACATAAAACATACACTTACTGTATATTAGCAGGCCTAACAGCCTAGATAAATCACAAAAACATTAAAGACATTTTTTAAAAATTGCAATTTTTTTGTGAAGAGAGGAAAAAAGCAAAAAGTTTGATCCTACTTCATTTATACAAATTAATTTCGTTATACGGAAATACATTCACCATCTCTCAGGGTAATTACAAAGAACAGTTATTTTAACACAGCACTTTTCATTCAAATATGTCAAATAGGGGTGTAAGAAAATATTGAATATTGCGATATTATGTTTCATGATACTGTATTGATTCTCAAAAACACTGTCAATTTTTAACTAATCGATTAAATGCGAAGATTAACTCAGTCAATCAATTTTATGTGCAAAGATACGTGCTCCTTCTCAAAGTAGTGCTACAGTGTTGGATGTTACAGGGACTGAGATTCATGTAAATGCAGATCCCACTGTTGTTATTGCATAAAGAAGTAAACTTTTTTTTACTCCCTTTAAATCGGAATATATCACCCAGCTTACAGTATCGCAATTTATTGCTGTATATTAGAATCGTAACTCCTGTATCGTGATACATATCGTATCGCCAGATTCTTACTTAATACGCAGCCCTACCATTAAGTCACCATCCATAATCAAATTAGGCAACAGATTATAATTTTTAAAATAACACGCTTCATCTTTATGAATCAAACATTTGACCAAACGTTCTGAACTATGTATATACTCGCAAATCCAAGATTCTTTTGTACAGTGTTGAATCTCGACAGCAGTGTAATGTTGAATCATGAACCTGCATTCATTACTGTCCCTTTCTGTCTTTCCTCTTCAGGGTCTAACTACGTCATGTCTAACGGGGGCGGGGCACCCAGCAGTACCACCCACCTGTTGGACTTCCTAGAGGAGCCCATCCCTGGTGTGGGGACCTATGACGACTTCCACACCATCGACTGGGTCCGTGAGAAGTGCAAGGACCGCGAGAGGCACCGGAAGGTGAGGAGACCGAGGCTGAATAAAAATGCAACCTTACATATGAAAGAGCTAGTTTGTACGACGTGTCCTCTGACTACATCTAAAGGTAAAAGTCTTAAAGGGATAGTTTGTGTATTACCTACATGGCCCCAGCTTGCAGAAGCCGACTGTTGAAGTCTACGCAATATTTAGAATAAATATAATCGCTGGTTTACCTTGTTGTGAGACTGAACTGAAGCATTTAATCTATGCTCTCGCCAAAGCCACCAGACTCCATTGATAAAAACAGTAATTTTACCTCACAGAATACAGGGGTTGCTGGTCTACTGCTGCCTCCATTTGTTAGTTTGTGTTACTGTGTGAGTTTGGTTAGTTTGGATTCACCAAAGTCACACAATAACACAAACCGATCAAGACGCAGTAGACCAGTGGTAGACCAGCAACCCCTGTGTTCTGCAATGTAAAATTACTTTTTTTTTTTTCAATGGAGTCTGGTGGCCTTGAAGAGAGCATAGATAACAGCCTTCTTTGGTAGTGTAATCCAACCTTTAAACGATCCACCAACCACCTACTGAGGCCTTTAGCCTTAAAACATGGACAGAGGGTCAAAGGGTTTTTACTGCTCTGAAAACTGATACTCAGCTCTCACAAGTATCCTCGTAGCTCAGCCTGTTTCCAGTTCATAAAGATTAGCTGGTGTCAGCGAAAACGGTCTTCTGCTCCACAGGAAGCAGTGTGTAACACACATCCTGTGGAGCAACAGTTTGTTTCGGTCACACAAAAGAAGAACTGGGTAGTTATGATCAGCAGTTTTAAAAGAGGTAAAATATCACAATTTGAGCAAGCCCCTACTTTGAAAATAGCATTGTGTTACAGAAATCTAGTTTGACAAGAAAAACATTCAGTCCTCATTAGCATGAACTCATAAATGAACCTGTGTGCTGTCACAACAGGCTGTCGGCTTCCTGCCCTACATCTCCACCTCACTGATACAACCTCTCTCTGTCAACATTTTTATCCAAATATTGACACAACATTGCAGCCGCTTTCCAGAAGTGATTTAGTGCCGTGCTCCTGGAAATGCTAACTCTGAGAATTTGAATGTTATTTGAGTACTCAAACATTGTTTATAACCTGGTCTCACCTGCCTTACAGGAACTTTATTGTTTTATTGAAGCAACAGTGGAAATGTTGCCACTAGAGTAGATTACTTATCATCAGGGAGTAATTATAAACCTTTGACCGACTTGCATTACTGCCAGTTCATCTAATGTTATTTTTCTGAAGCTTATTGTTTCGTTATTTATTCTTACTTATAGTAACATTAACTACTACTATTATTAGCAGCTAACATTACTCTTCTTTTAGTAGCATCAGCAGCTAATAGCTAATGTTACTCACATTCTAGTTACATTAGCTGCTAACAGCTAACGTTACTCGCCTTCTAGTAACATTGGCACCTAACAGCTAACATAATTGTCCTGCTAGTAGCATCAGCTGCTAACAGCTAACATTACTCTCCTATTAGTAATATTAGCAGGTAACAGCTTACATTACTCTCCTATTAGCAGCTAACAGCTAACATTACTGCCCTTCTAGTAACATTAGCTGCTAACAGCTAACGTTACTCTCCTTCTGGTAACATTGACTGCTAATAGCTAACTTTACTCTCCTTCTACTAACATTGACTGCTAACAGCTAACGTTACTCTCCTTCTGGTAACATTGACTGCTAATAGCTAACGTTACTCTCCTTCTACTAACATTGACTGCTAACAGCTAACGTTACTCTCCTTCTAGTAACACTGACTGCTAACAGCTAACGTTACTCTTCTTCTAGTAACAATGACTGCTAACAGCTAACGTTACTCTCCTTCTAGTAACATTGACTGCTAACAGCTAACGTTACTCTCCATCTAGTAATATTAGCAGATAACAGCTAACATTACTCTCCTATTAGTAATATTAGCAGGTAACAGGCAACATCACTGTCCTAGTAACATTGGCACGTAACAGCTTACATTACTTTCTTTTTATGCAATATCAAGATGAATGTGTTGTTCACAATGTAACATTATCAGGGAAATTTTCTATCGTCCCCAGGACAGTGGGATGCCTTTAGTCTCGAGCCCTGACCCCTGTTAGCTGTAGTACTATAGAACAAGTACCGTCACTTTTCAGACTCTTGTTTTATGTGTGTTATTAGATCAACAGTAAGAAAAAGGAGTCAGCATGGGAGTTCACAAAGAGCCTGTACGATGCCTGGTCTGGGTGGCTGGTGGTGACGCTCACCGGCCTGGCCTCAGGTAACACACACATACTCATACAGTACGAACAAACACACACGGCTGTTATCTGCTCTGCTGGTGACTCACATGCTTTGCCTCACGCTCAGCCTTTCTCCTGGTCTTCCTCCGTCTTTTACTCTCGTTTAACCACAAACGGAAGCATTTTTCTGTCTCCTGCAAGAGCCTCACCAGACAGAGTCCAGTCCTCAAAAAAGCAATAATCTACACGAATGAGTTATATTTCCCTGTGGGGACCAGCTAGTCAAAGTGAAGTTTTTTTGTAGGAAAGTTTGTCTAAGTTATCTAAGCTAAGCTCTAAGTTGTCTAAGCTAAAGCTTTTAAAGCTAGAGTGAAGATACTGTCATCATATGAAACTAGAAAACCTAAGGAATCCAATGGAAACCATGATATACTAGCTTGTCATGTAAGAGACAAAATAATGTTAAGTTATGCGAAATTTTTGTCGAGGAAAAACTGGCATGGCCATTTTCAAAGGGGTCCCTTGACCTCTGACCTCAAGATGTGTGAACAAAAATGGGTTCTATGGGTACCGAGGAGTCTCCCCTTGACAGACAAGCCCACTTTATGATAATCACATGCAGTTTGGGGAACGCCATAGTCAAGTCAGCTCACTGAAACACTGACAGCTTTTGTTGCCTGTTAGGCTTCAGTTTGTAATTTTATGATCTGAGCATATTTTTTATGCTATATGCAGTACCTGTGAGGGTTTCTGGACAATACTGGTCATTGTTTTGTGTTGCTAATTGATTTCCAATAATAAATATATACATATATTTGCATAAAGCAGCATGTTTGCCCACT
Organism: Pterois miles; assembly: GCA_947000775.1. Classification (NCBI taxonomy): domain Eukaryota; kingdom Metazoa; phylum Chordata; class Actinopteri; order Perciformes; family Scorpaenidae; genus Pterois; species Pterois miles. Next base: position 2,134,836 of record CAMQGK010000008.1, read on the forward strand.
CCCATGTTGAGTATTAAAGAGTATTAAATACTTGACAAATCTCCCTTTAAAGTACGTTTTGAACAGATTAATAAAATGATTAACTTGCGATTAATGTAGTGATTTGATTACAAGACCTTTCATTTTTTATTTATGTAGGTAATTATTTTAGGAGCGTCCATCAGGATTATCACTAACTTTTAGTGGAAGGATGCAGAAGGAAGACACACAAAGTCTCCATGTTACAGCCTGAACACAGCTTTGTCAGGTTTCATTTTATATTTTGCTATTTTCTTTAGATATAGCGACTTTTACAGACGTTGCTGTTCTAAATTGATAACAGGCTCGTATAAAAACTGCCTCTGCTTCTTTTTTTCCACTTCCTCTCTCCTCCTTGCCTTCACCTCTTCGCCCCTCTCTTCCGTCCTGGTTCCCTCCTCCTCTCCGCCAGGTGCTTTGGCTGGCCTGATTGACATAGCTGCTGATTGGATGAACGACCTGAAGGAGGGCGTGTGTCTGAGCGCCATGTGGTTCAACCACGAGCAGTGCTGCTGGACGTCCAATGAGACCACCTTCGCTGAGCGGGACAAGTGTCCTCAGTGGAAGAGCTGGGCTGAGCTAATACTGGGGCAGGCCGAGGTAGACTAACACAGGCACATGTCAGGGACGTCACTGCTACTGTTGCAACCTCAAAATGTCCTCCGTGTTTTGTTGCTCTTCTTTAATGCAGTTCGTTCTTTAATTATTTCCACCGTCAGTTCTCTGTCATCGCTATCATCAGTGAACACTTCCTGCAGTGCTGTTTCACATACTGATGTCATGATACCAGAAATTTAATAGTTGAAACTAATACCAGCACATGGATTCTGAATATCCAATTTGTTACCATGGTAAAAAACTAAACAATGAATCTCATGTGCTTCAACATACATATATTATCATTTCCGTACTGTTTTTTTATGAATTTATTATTGATACCTGATGATCTACCTCAAGTTTCTTGCCAAAAATGAAATTTTCCAAGAACACACAATGAAAATGTAATTAACCTTCATCTAATAGTCATTTTTACTGAGCTTAGGAAGGAATAACTGCTGTAAAAAGACAAGTACCATCATGTTTTCTAAATTTTGGCATCAGCTTAGTTTGCCAAATATTGGTTGTTGTGACATCCCTAGTTTCACAATAAAATCCCATCAGCAGCACAAAGGCCAAACCCCTCTCTTTCCTGATAGGCTTTTAATTTGAAATATATTAGGGGGGGGATCAATTCACATATGTGTCACAATTAATTCTTTTTACAATATTGAAATTTATTTTTTCAAGCCAGAATCTACAATATTTGCTTCATTTGAGTCTATGCGGAGGTAAAAGGAAGTTACTGCTTTTATTATTTATGTTTTTATTGAGTAACATGACGTCATATCTGTTCAGAATCCTTCAACCAAAACAAACAAAGCCGGCTGCCGCAAGCCAAAATGAGAAAGAAGAAAACGGTGCAGGGTCGGCATGGATATAACCTGCACCCGCATATGTTAACTCGAAAGGGGTAAACACTACACATACTGTACAGTAAAGTATGGAAACACTTTGGATTTCACACATTGCCAGGAAAAGCAGAGCTAGACATCATGGCTAAAGCTGCATGCTAACTCTGTCATGGACAAGAAATGTTATCGTGCTGCGATAATGTGCGGTCATGCCAGGCATCACTCTCATTTTCATAGTCAAATTGGCCGACGCTACAACTGTACAGCACCCATATACTGACATTTAAATGCATTCAAATGACCCCAATGGAGCTGACCATGGCTTTATAAAGAGAATGGAGCTAACGGGAGAGCTTGTGACAGACAGAAAGTTTAAAGTTAGCATATCCCAGCGTGACTATGTCCATTTTTCAAAATAAGGTGTTAACAAAGGGAACTGTGTATACAAAATACATATATGGAAATAAGATTGATTGGATTATATTTACCAGAAGTATTAAACTTTATGTGTCCCTTATAAATTACAAAGAACATACTACTAAATTGTGAGAGAAATGCCTTTATAAATATCTTTAATAAATAATTGCTGTCAATGACTGATATATTTAGCTTCAGGACATCTTTGACTACATACATGCTGAAAATGAAACATTTTAGTGTAATAATTTTGATATTTTCTTATATTTCTTATATTAGTTAAAGTCCCTAGAAGTGTATGATTCAACTCTTTCCCATGGGCTAGTCTTAAAAAAGTTAACAAAAATCTCAAAACTTGTAGAATCGCAATACTGTAAAATCACAATACATATTGAAATGGCACCCAACTATCTCAGTAGTTTCGAATCGAAAGAGAGGTGAATCGTTTCGGCCCTAAAATATATACAGGAAGTATTCTGATTCAATTGTAATATCTTACTAGTGATGACAAAAAAGATGGAAGGAACGATTGAAAATAATTAGCGTACAAAAAGCAGTGTACAGAGATAACTTATATCCCTATCACCCACATATCCACACATTACACTGATGATTTAGCAGTGAGTTATGACGTGTTGACTCTTTTATTTCCTCACCTGTCTGCAGGGGCCCGGCTCGTACATCATGAACTACTTCATGTACATCTACTGGGCTCTGTCCTTCGCCTTCCTGGCCGTCTGTCTGGTCAAGGTGTTTGCTCCCTACGCCTGTGGCTCGGGGATCCCTGAGGTGAGGAAAATAATGCTTTTACAAAAGCTTCTCAGGTATGCTTGAAATGTGCCTGCAGCTGCATGCAGGGACTGTGTTGAAACCTCTCCTTGGTGGGAAACTCCAACATCCAAGTGCAACATTTCAAACATTTCTTTGAAGAGGCTTCTTGACAAATATTCATTTCAGTTTTATCAAACTAATGAGGTCAGCAGTCTAAATCTTTTTTTTTTTTTTTTTTTTGTCGTTCGTGTCGTTCCTGTCTCCCTGATTCAGAATAAGAGATGGGCAGATTATTGATGTCCTGTTTTATCATTCGTTCTCTCATTTTCTAGTCCAATCAATTTGCTCTGGGTGTCAGAAACTCAAAGCAGCACATGAAATAGAAAGCCTATAAATCCCTGCAGCTGCCTCTTAAATCTCCGTGAAAGAGGTCTAATTAGTTATGAGCACTTTCTGGGATCCTCACAGTGTGTTTTTGTGCTGATGGGGTTTCCCTTTAAAGTGGCTTTAAATTGTTAATTCAGTGGGCAGCAAGGAGATGTGACAGGTTTGACCTTGCTGTGAAGAAAAGACATTTTGAGGTGAGCGTTCTGAGCTTTCAAAAAAATGTCCTTTTTGTCACCATGGGAACAAGAACTGCATTGCCAAGTAAAATATGTCTATCGTGTACAGACGGTAAAAGATCAGGTGCAAAACCTGAGTGAATCTGCTTACAGAGACTGAAAAAGGCAATTTGAAATATGTTACTAGAAGTGGGGGTTGAGTGGGATATATGACATCATCTGTCCTCTAATTGTAATTGGCTATTTCCTGTCAAAAAATTACCCAAAAATACTGAAAAAAGGGTCAGAAAAATATCTTAAATTGATTAAATACTACTTTAGATGTTATGGTAATAAAATGGTAACGTCTAAACCAGGTATTAAGGTCATAGAATGTTGGTGATAATGTCTATATGGCGTAACGTGTTGGACTTTTATCCATATTCAGCTGTTGTGTAGCCTAATTCAAATGAGATCAAAGTGATCTGACATCCAGCCCACCACAGTTTCATAATGAGGTGAAAATATTTTACACTTTTCAATGGGTGGGGTCTGCGCAGTCTGCCATCTTAGCGGGTCGAAACGTCTCCTCAGCGCTGGCTGGCATTTCTTCGGTGCACTGGCTCTAGATCGGCTTAGAAAGGACTCCGTCCACGAGTTCCCTTGCCCGTACCTCGCCGCTTCCTGGGGCCGTTGAGTCCTCCTTGTCCAGTGCGTCCTCCCCTCCTGCAGGGATAGAGGGGCTTTGTGGGTGGGACTTTTTGCCGTGTCATCACCATTCATATACAGCTAATATGTTTATGATTAAACTTTTTAATAGAGCACAAAGTTCTTCATAGATGCAGCCTCTTAATTTTGCTCTCACAGTCCACCAGATAAAAGCATTTTAATTTTTTTTTTCACCCACCACACCTGCAGTACGTCATCCAAAACTGGAAGTGGATTAAACTTCTTTCTCATTTACAAAATAATTAAAAAGTGTAAACATCCGATTACTTTTATTTTTTATTGAGACTACAAAGACAACACTGACCGCTACTGTCGTATCTTCATTGTCATCATATCCTACCTTGTCCTCAGTGGAAAATCAAACTGTCCCTTGTAGCTCAACTTCACTTCAATATCTATTTTCCTCTTCCTCTATTCCCAGATCAAGACCATCCTGAGTGGGTTTATCATCCGGGGCTACCTGGGCAAGTGGACCCTGATGATCAAGACCATCACTCTGGTGCTGGCTGTGGCGTCTGGCCTCAGCCTGGGGAAGGAGGGCCCCCTGGTCCACGTGGCCTGCTGCTGTGGGAACATCTTCTCCTACCTCTTCCCCAAGTACAGCAAGAACGAGGCCAAGAAACGAGAGGTGGGGGAGAAGAAATTTATGTAATTTCTGTCGGTTATTATGTTGTTTTAAACCCCATCACATCAGCTGAGGTGTGTTTGTTTTGCTCACTCAGGTTCTCTCTGCTGCGTCGGCGGCTGGGGTGTCTGTTGCTTTTGGAGCCCCGATTGGAGGAGTGCTCTTCAGCTTGGAGGAGGTACAGCACACGTCGTTGTAGATGTTCATGAACTCACCAGAAAAGAGGTATTCACTTTAAGGCAGGATAATGCCTTAAAGTGAATATCTCCTCTCTCTCTCCTCCAGGTGAGCTACTACTTCCCCCTCAAGACACTGTGGCGTTCCTTCTTCGCCGCCCTGGTGGCGGCATTCGTCCTGCGCTCCATCAACCCGTTCGGTAACAGCCGTCTGGTGCTGTTCTATGTTGAGTACCACACACCGTGGTACCTGTTTGAGCTCATCCCTTTCATTCTGCTGGGAGTCTTCGGGGGCCTTTGGGGCGCCTTCTTCATCCGGGCCAACATTGCTTGGTGCCGGCGGCGCAAGTCGACACGCTTCGGTAAGTACTCTTGATTCATATGTCAGCCAGCCCATGTGTGAAGATGGAGGTAGTTGTTGGCATTGATAGATAGTCTGGAAGATTGTTATCAGTAGAAGTCAAATGACAGCATCATTTAAAAGCTTCAGGACGACAGTTTTATCATTTCAGTCATTTTTAATGTTCTGAGCAATATGGAGTAAAGATGAATGACTAAGTAAGTTAAAATTCTCTCCGTTACGAAATGCTTAAGGTGGCAAGAGAGGAGCATATGGAGAGGTTTTTCAGCAGCTCCTGTTTTAGCAGACACAGCTCTGATAGCGGTAATTTTATCACCCTCCCTCATTCTGACATGCTGCATCATCCCTGTCTTCAGGCAAGTACCCGGTGTTGGAGGTGATTTTGGTGGCGGCCATCACAGCCGTGGTTGCCTTCCCAAACCCGTACACTCGTCAGAACACCAGCGAGCTGATCAAGGAGCTCTTCACCGACTGCGGCCCGCTGGAGTCCTCACAGCTCTGCCAGTACCGCAGCCAGATGAACGGCAGCAAGGCCTTCACCGACAACCCAAACCGGCCGGCAGGGCCCGGTGTCTACGCTGCCATGTGGCAGCTCTGTCTGGCGCTCATCTTTAAAATCATCATGACCATATTCACCTTTGGACTCAAGGTGGATGTTTTTTTCTAATACGAATTTGCAGATGCTTCACCCCCACGTCTTCATCAACACTAAAACCACTTCCTGTTTGTCATTGTCAGGTGCCGTCGGGTTTGTTCATCCCCAGCATGGCCATCGGGGCGATCGCAGGGCGAATCGTCGGTATCGCCGTGGAGCAGCTGGCCTATTATCACCACGACTGGTTCTTGTTCAAAGAGTGGTGCGAGGTGGGAGCAGACTGCATCACTCCAGGGCTCTACGCCATGGTGGGGGCCGCGGCCTGTCTGGGTGAGTCACAACAGGATAGTGTTTAGATAGAAATGGTGTAAGTTAGTCAGCATGACCGCATGTTTGTGTCAATGTGAGACAATAAAAAGGTGTTAATATAGCATACTGTTCATATTGCTGCTATTGCTAGCTTATATCTGCTGGTATTACAACAGGGTTTTTCAAAGTCTGAGACTCTGAGCCTCCCCTTAGACAAAGCTTGGAAAAGTGTGCCCCCTCAGTCCCCCTTGCTTGCTCAATTTCTGGATGTCCATAGAATCCATGTTATTTGATCCCACAAATACTCAACAATTGAGCCAAAATAGCCTAATATTGCAGTTTCACATAACTTCAGACTACACCAAATACATAAAAATGGTGTGTCCTGAGACATTTATTTGTTTCTGACTCTGGCAAAATGGGAAAAAACGTAAAATTGTGCACTAGGAGCCATTGTGCACTGAGTAGTTTTACTTTTGATACTTTACATTTTGTCGATAATGCATACATCATTAAAGTAGGACTTCTGCTTGTGGAGTATTTTCACATTGTGATATTAGAACTTTTACTTCAGTAAATAATCTGAATACTTCTTCCACCTCTGATCATGTTATTGTCACTGCTTTGGTGACATAATTAGGGGAAATAAGATTATTTATAGACGTAATGCCTTACTATGATACATGATATGACACTGCGACCCAAGGTTGTATTCTCTTGTATACTGCTTTTTTTAATATAGTTGCCTCTGTGTTTTTGTACTTATTGAAGCAAATATATGTCTGATATTTAACTCTTTCGGTATTTTAATGATGAATAATGTTCATTCTGGTAAAAATAAAAGTCAAATATCATAAGCTAGAATCCTAGTTTCTTCTTTGTCTAGATATGGATTTTCATTTCTTACTCTCTGATCTCTTCAGGTGGCGTTACCCGTATGACCGTCTCCCTGGTCGTCATTGTCTTCGAGTTGACCGGCGGGTTGGAGTACATTGTCCCCCTCATGGCCGCCGTCATGACCAGCAAGTGGGTGGGCGACGCGTTTGGCCGCGAGGGAATCTACGAGGCTCACATCCGTCTGAACGGATACCCCTTCCTGGACGCCAAGGAGGAGTTCACACACATCACCCTGGCGAGGGATGTGATGAGGCCTCGACGCAGCGACCCGCCGTTAGCGGTGCTGACGCAGGACGACCTGACGGTGGAGGAGCTGCAGAGCACCATCAATGAAACCAGTTATAATGGTTTCCCTGTGATAGTGTCCAAGGAGTCCCAGAGGCTGGTGGGCTTCGCTCTGCGCAGGGATATCACTATCGCTATAGGTAACAAAATAGGTTCTCCTTCCTTTTAATGCAAAATGTTAGAACAGAACAAAGATGCTACTCAGCCTAGATTCATTTAAGAAGACAGCACACTATCACTAAATTGACCAACTGGGACATACTGTATGTTTAAGTGTCCCTAAAGGGATAGCTTGAAGGGGGTTGTATGAGGTACTTATCTATAGTCAGTGTATTACCTACAGTAGATGACGGTTGGCACACCCCTAGTTTGGAGAAGCAGACTGGAGTTACCGCACGAAAGCAAAGCGATGTACCGCTGTGGACGGGGCCAGCAGCAAAAACATATTTTAATTACCTTAAAGAAAGGCCAGGTCAGTTTAAGTGTATAGCTATATTTAGAATATTTTTGCCGCTTTAAGTTGCTATGAGACAGCTATACAGTCTGTGTTTCTGAAGGGTAACTGAAGCTGTTATCTCTGCTCTTGCAAAAGCCGCCAGACTCCATTGAGAAAAACTGAAATTTTACCTTTTACATGGGCAGAACAGAGGGGTGCTGAAACTGGTCTACCGCTGCCTTGATCAGCTATTTTTTTGTGCTATTGTGTGACTTTGGTTCAGTCACACAATAGCACAAACACCCAGATGAGGCAGTGGTAGACCAGCACCTCCAGTGTTCTACAAGGTAAAATTACACGTTTTTTCAATGGGGTCTGGTTGCTTTGGTGAGAGCATTGATGGATACAATGGCTTTAGTGCCCCTGTGAAAAAAGAGCAGCCTGATAGCAAAGTAAAGCTGAGAAAACATCTGACATATAACATACACTTAGACAGATATTGATTTTTTTTTAGGTGAGCCTTTCTTTTAGGCAGCTAAATTACATTTTGCTACTGGCCTCATCCACAGCAGTACAGGGCTTTGGTTCCATGCAGTAAGTCCTGTTTCTTCAAACTGGGGGTGAATCGACTGTCGCATGCTGTAAGAAATACACCAACTATAAATAAGTACCTCATACAGCCCCTCTTCAGAAAACCTGAATTATCCCTTTAAGCAAGACACTGAACTCCAAATTTCTCCCGATGTGTATACAAAAGCATCTGCCAAATAAATGTTAGGTAATGAAAAGCTTCTTTGTCAACAGAAAATGCTCGTCGCAAGCAAGAGGGCATCATGTTGAACTCCAGGGTGTACTTCACCCAGCATGCACCCACCCTGCCGGCTGACAGCCCGCGACCCCTCAAGCTGCGCTCCATCCTGGACATGAGCCCGTTCACCGTCACCGACCACACCCCCATGGAGATCGTGGTGGACATCTTCAGAAAGCTGGGGCTGCGCCAGTGCCTGGTCACTCACAACGGGTGAGTAGGATGTTTAAAATAGTCTTAGGAGGAAGGGTGGGCTGTAAGAACAGAAGGTGAGTCCTTCTCACACCCTTTTCTCTGGTGCTGTTATGAGGTCGACAAACTTTGCAAACATGTACACACTGTCCGGTGTTGCATGGGCTCTAAAATCCCTGGATTTCCCCTGTAATCTGCATGGCCTGGCCTAACCGTGGTGCTGCACTTCCCTTACCACCCCCCAACCCCCCCAACTGAGCAATAACACACAGTCTCCTCAGTAGAAGAGACTGAGCTGCACAAACTAAATACAAATACATAGCAGGTATCATGGTGGGAAATATAGCCTGTCAATAAAATCAGTTAATGTGTGAAAGTGAAAAAGAAAGAAAGAAAATCTGAGCATTTGAGTGTTTTTTTTTTCAGACCATGAGCATTTAATTTGTTCATTTTAGTGAAAATACATGTTTCATGAAGGGTCAGACTCCGGTTTTACAGATTCAGGATTTGTAGAGAGCCACCTGCTGGTGTGATGTAGGACTTACAAGACAGATTGTGTTTATTAAGCCTCAATTCGACTCCAGCGATGTTTGTTTTCAATTACATCTTTATGTTTAACTATTTTTATTCACGTTTTAAAGGACAGTACTTTGTAACTTCTCTATCCAACCTGTGGCACCAAGTCCCTAAAATCCCGTCACAAATATATTGATTTATTTTACTTTAAAGGCAAAGTCCTAAAACAGTTCCTAAAACAGCCGGGCACTGTGGTTTTTAAATTAAGAATCTGAATCAGTTTTATTCGCCAAGTACATACTAGTACAGACACATATAAGGAATTTGACTTTGTTTTATACATCTTTCTAAAAGAACTTACCCAGAAATAGAAGAAAGGACTAAGTACAAGGAAAAATACAGGCAAGCAACAGACAGCACTGTTATGTACACAAGCGTTGAGTGTTGAGGACTATTTTCTCATGGACTAATGCACATTTGGTGCTCCGGTGAGTATTTACAGCAGCAGGAGGGCGTATGTGAGATCGACCTAAAATATACTGCAGTGCCCTTGTTTATTATAATGATACCATGTTTGCCTCACTGATGTGCTTTTAATAGTTTTTGTACAACAACGGAGCTTCATGGCAGCAAGGAGTAATAGACGGACAACACAAGATAAGTTCATTATTGGTTTTGATTTTATGCCGGAGGTATTATTATTATTTCAGGTTGTCTGTCCATCCATCCCTGTGTACTGTACGACCGTCTCATTCTCATGAGCACAATACTTCAGGACCATCTGGAGGGAATTTCTTCAAATTTGGCTCAAACTTCCACTCAGACTCAAGGATGAGCTGATTAGAGTCTAGTGGTCAAAGGTCACTGTGACCACTAGACATCATAAGCTAATTATGGCAGTTTCAATAATACAGCAAGACAGTAACTGTAGTCTTTTAAAGGCTGGTTAATTTCCTCAAACAGCTCTGTGGTTTTTACATCGAGGACTATTTTCTTGTGGATTAATACACATTTGATGCTCTATTGAGTATTAACTACAGCAGCACTGTGTATGTGAGAGACGCTTAAAATATACTACAGTGCCCATAAATAATAATATAAATATATATAAATAATAATATGATAAAATATAGTGTAATAAATTAGCTGCATACAATCAATCATAACATGTGAAATTCATTTCTAACATCAGGTTTTGTTATTTTTGTGTTAAGTTGTGTAATTTTGAGTTTTATCCATCTGTTGAATATTTGAAGTTGCACCCTGTTATGTATGTTTTTGTGTCTGTTCTCTCTCTTCTGTTTGTTGTTTTTGTTTATTTGTCATTGTTTTTGGGCAGTTTACAGAGTAACGGGTGTGTGTTTCAGGATTGTTTTGGGCATCATCACAAAGAAGAATATATTAGAGCATCTGGAGGAGCTCAAGCAGCAAACGCCACCCCTGGTGACTAGCCCCGCCCCTCCACACACGTGACCCCTCCCCCCACACCTTCGCACCTGTCTCCTAGGCTCCGCCTCTTACGGGGGCTGCATGAAACTTGGTGTGAAAAACTGTTGACAGTTCCCAGCTACAGCCTTCCTTCTCCTCTTCCTCTTGCACTGACTGTCGGCACGCTGTTGTTCGTGGGTTGGTTTGGTGTGGATTCACCTCTAATGCGAGCGTTCGTCATAGAGAAACATCTGTAGATTAAACGTTCTCTTACCTCCATCTTCATCGCTTGTAGCGGTATAGAAGCGCTTCCTTGTGTTTTTGTGGGTCCTGTAATGTTGGACCTTTATGGGAACTGTCACCCGCATCAGTCCAGAGCCCCTTTCAGACATGAGCTTCATTACAGGAAGTATGCTGGCAATTTAACATGTTGATGTTAAAGTTATGTTTCTGTAAAAGTTGTGACAGCACTTTTTACTACCAGGTAGGACCTCATAATGTGTCTGTAATATGAATGCTGAATGCTGTCACATTAACATAAAGGATTTAGAGATAGAGATTTACATTTTTTTGTCATCTAATCATCATCTTATACAACAAACTTTCAACCACATCAAGGTCAAAAATGACCTTTGATGCTTCACAGCGTCAATGTAACTGTGAGTATAAAATTTCACTTTGCTAGGTGTAATATATTTTAAATTAATTCAGACATTAATTCGCACAAACCACCGTTTTGGTCACATGAGGTTGGCTCGGGTTACCGTGGTTACATGTCTCCAATGGCAAGTGACGACATAATTTACAGCTTAGTGCATCCCAAAAGTTACACACTACCGTTTGTTCACACAAAAATTTGCTGAACGACGGCATGCATATTGAGTATGTATTGCATAGCGTGCGATTTCGGATGAAGTCACGGTGCGTGTGAATGACATCAGCTGACAGGAAGTAGACATGGATCAAATCTGTTGCTTAGCAATGCAGTTCCATTGCACATCCGTAGAAATGCTCTAAAACAGAGTGCGTCAGACAGAGGATAAATACAGGCATACTTAGGCTGGAAAATATATTTTTTTAACGTTACAGCTGGTAAACATATTCTAGTAGAAACACAAAATACAAGTATGAACCTGAAAATGTGTGTGATATGGGACCGTTAACATTGACTCATTCTAGGCTGTAAAACAGGCTGCTGAAATATTAATTTTATCTCATAAAGGACATTGATGATAAACTATATTCTGAAATCTGGGTTGATGAGGCCAGTGAGAAGCTGACACGAGGGTCCCTCGTGCTAATGATGCTCATTAATGGTGATTAACAGTCTTTCAAATTAAGTTTTTAAAATCCATCTCTGATGAGGGAACTTTTCTCCCTTCATTTTATTATAATGGAACGTTTATATAACGGAGGTTTATTAAAAAGCTCTCATATCATTTCACAAGCTTAAAATCTTTGATTTGACCCCATGCTGTATGTCAGAAACCATGTCCATGTCTGAAAAGGGCTCAGATTCCCAGAGTGCAGCTTTGGATTTAAACCTTCTGTAGCTCTGCTGCTTATCATTGTGTTAGCTGCATCATGCTACAGTTAGTTAGCATAGTATAGTACAGTTATGGTATCATTCATGCTGTATAATAGAGTAACAGTAGATATAATTTCTCTGAAGTCAGTTGTGTGATTTCCATCTTCCTCTACAATCATTTCATTTTGAGTATTCACCCACCCTCAGTATTCTACCGTCATTAACGTCTGCTTTGTCTTCTTTTTGCTTTTTAAACTCGACCCCACCGTTTCGCCCTGGGTCTCCACAGATTGACGACATCTGACCCGTCGCCGTAACGACCACTTGGCGAGTAGCTAAAGCGGACCACCGTTGTTTTAATATCATTAGAGGGTGGTGTTTGTCATTAGGAGGGAGGAGATCTCTAGTGATTCATTCCCATAATCCCCTCACACTGTAGTGGTAGTGAGCGCTGTGGTGCAGTGACGTTGTTGTGTTGCTGTAGTGACCTGGCTGGTTAGCGTGTGGTGATGAAAATGACCTTGGTGAAGTAATTACTAATCCCTGTGCTTTAACCTGCCAATGTCTCCTCTCAGCCAGCAGTGTCCTGCCACTCTTCAAGAGAGTAAACTGATTCATGTTCGACAAAACAAACAAACTGAAATACATATTTGCTTTATGAACAAAAGAACGTGAAAGTCACAGGACAAAGACGCTCTCTGGAGTCGAGAACCATGAAAAACACAAAGGTTTGCACCGATTTATCTTCAACTGAAAAACTGGTTTGTGGTACTGAAAGCAAACTTAGCCCACAAATGATCGTTTGTATTAACCTTTTCCACTCCACCCCTCTTTATCATAGACCCATTTTAGTCTTTATTTTAGTTTTTAAGGGATACAGGGATTTTTTTGGGGGGAGACAGGAGGTCAGCAGTAGATGTCACATAGTAGTGTACATCATCTGAAAGCTGGAAACCTGAAGATTAATTTGAGATGCAGCTCAGTGCTGTGTGTCAAGTTGTTCTAGTCATAAATTAGGATTAAATAATTAAACTGTGGAAGTCTAGAAGGGTTTAGAACAATATGATAGAAGTATATGATGGCTATCCCCATGCTCTATTATGTCTCATAAGTCGTCATAAGCAATTTTTGGGTTGATACCTTTTGTTACACAGATTTGGTGCTAAATTTAACAATTTTTTACCACTCAAGAAGTGATAAAAGGTATCAGTAATCCCTTCAAAATGCCACATTAAGATACTAAGACCTTGAGGAACACCATAGAAAAGCCATGCTGTGATTTGCAATCAAAAACTTTTGACATTTTGAGATTTCTACAAGAATTGCAATTTTCAGCGATTGGTTGTCGACCGTTTCTGTTCTGGAAGCTGCTCAGAAACCCCCTTATTGTCAGTCTAGCTAGGAAAGCCATCCATCCTCTGAATGTCTTAGGTCTCTAGTTTGTGGTTGTAACGTTTCGTGAGGCTGTGATTATCCGAGAGGTCACCACAGGTCATTTTATACAGTGAGGTCAAATTCACTACAATGAAATGGCTGCTATGGGGACTAACATCATCAAAGAGAATACAGTTGGACTCATTGGATCCACAAGAGTCTCAGCTTTACAGTGAAACCCCGTTTATATAATTCAAAACTGTTTAGGGACCCCAATATGTAGAAATATTCAAATATATTATTTTTGAGTAGGCGAAAATATGGCATTCAAGACAGTGTGTTTTTCGTCCAAAACAACATATGATTATGATAAAGTGGGCATGTCTGTAAAGGAGAGACTTGTGGTTACCCACAGAACCTATTTTCACATATCTTGAGGTCAGAGGTTAAGGGACTCCTTTGAAAAACATATGGCCTCACTTTGGAGCTATGCTAGCATGACATGGTTGGTAATCTATCTGTAAAACTGAGCCTGTTAGAACGCGAAAGACGGTAAACTCTGCAGAGAGTGCTGGCGCCCTAAAGGAGTGGAAGAGGTTAATATTGACATGAGCATTGTATTTTATTAATGAAAACACACCAAGTTATTAAGTAAGAGAGCACATTATTACTACAGTACGCAGTACTAATTAGTAACTGTACTTATGTGTAAAGCAGGTTTAACTTTAGAAAACAATGAAAGTGATCAGTTTGTCTCAATGTGATGAAACAGCAAATAAAACACAAATAAGTGAGAAGAGAGGGAAAGAAAATCAATTAAAGAAAAAAACGTTATTTAAAATAAAACATTTAAATAAAAATGCACTAGAATTAGTTACAAAAACTAGAAAATGAGTGCATTTATCTTGCTATGTCTGTGGATACCTTGTCAAATACAGACAATGTGACACCACAAAAAATGTAGTGGTCAGAGTTTCCAGTCACCACATAAAAACGTGTAACCGCTCTGGACACTGCTGGCTAACAGGGAACATTGCCTTCACCCTCTGATCCTTCCCCCACTCTGATCTGTACCTGGCACCCCGAGCGTCTACGGCTGTTTTTGTTCATTTAGCCGGTTTTGAAATGAGCGAGATGGTCGTAGATCTCAGCATCTCTCTGGGTAAAAACCCAGGTCTGATCTGCGTCATGCCTCCTGCTGCTCAGTAGCTGTAGCGCTAACCCCCCCTTACAGCTCATCTCACTCAGACCTGGGTTCAAATGTTTGTTTCCACTCATTTTGGTTGCACTTTATTTGCCTTTTTAGGGTTCAGATGAAGCTTACTAACAACACGAGTCCATATCACAATATTAAAACAAACCTCCTGAGCCTCTTTGGACCCAGCTCTGCTCTCCTGTAGCTCTGTAGCAGACATACCGCTTCTTCTCACCGCTATCAGATGCTTCTCCTCACTTGACCTCAGACCACATGCACTGCTGAATTCAATATCATGTTAAAGCTGGCAAATCAAAGCCGTCCTACATTGACCTCCGATGTGCTCTTGAATCAGCAGGAACGACCTTGACTAACTGAATATTTAGAGAGGCGTAACTAAGTCAGACCCAATCCTGTTAGCTGGGTCAATCAGGTAAATGTCCTCTATAGTAGAAGGAGGAGAAGAAGGAGGCAGCTCTGTCCCTGGAGTCAGAAAAATAAAAGAAATAAAACAACTATGGAAATGTTGATTATTGATTATTATATTTTAACTTGAAAATGACATAAAAAAGGCAAGTTTACACAAGAGTGTCTTAAAGAAATGTTTCACATAAAAGATTCTTTAAATATATTTTAAAAAGAATATAGAAATATATAAAAATGTTGGTTATGCTTACTTTTCAGCGAGAGTGTTAGAAATCACGTAGTATTGTAAATCAACCCGATCTCACAGGAAGGCGAACAGATGACATGACATTACAAGTTCGCCACCAGGCAAGCGTGTGATTGATAAGTTCCCATAAAATCTATTTCAGATTGGGACATAAAAACATGAAATCCACATCTCCACGTCCTCCTGACTCCTGTGACAAAGACGTCTCCTCTTCCTCACAGGTTCTAACTCTTCTCCACGTCCTGCTCTCTACTTCCTGTCTCCTCGTAGGATCCAGTTTGTCCTCCTCACCAGCTTTTTGGACTGATAACATAATCGGTTGAGGCAGCACCTGAAATGACACCCTGCTCTCTAGAAGTTGGGTGCTGTTTCAGACCTGCTTCTATTCGTCTTTTCGTCTGGTTACTCACTCCCTCTTCTCCTCCTCCTGCTCTCTTTTTTTCCTCAGGGGCTTGTGTTTTTGTTGGCTTGATAATCAGTGTCCAGAAATGAATTTTATGAATCTAATAAATCCAGTATAAATCTCTCTGAAGACTTCCTCGCCAACAAAAACATGAAGTTGTTTCTCTCCTTCTCCTCCAAAGCACAAGCACCACTTCTTCACTTCTCTAAACCTCCTCTTCTTCTTCTCTCCTTTCCCTCCCTCCTCCTTTGTCTCCCTCTGCAGGCGGCTGCTTGGTATTATCACAAAAAAAGATATCCTTCGTCACATGGCTCAAATGGCAAACCAAGATCCGGAGTCCATCATGTTCAACTGATCCGCTCCTTCCAGGATCGCCGGGGGGGAGACGACAGCGAGGAAGAGGAGGTGATGTGTCTCCTGGACGGCTCAGATCTCTGACATTAGGACCCCGTTTTTTTTTTTTTTTTGTTTTTTTAGTTTTCAGCTTTGTAGACCGTGAACCTCGCGAACTGACTGTGGCCCCCAGAGACTTACCGGCCATGAGAGGGAAAAGACAAAAGACTTTATTATCATTGTGGCTGCTGAGGACACGCCGAGATCATCGGGTTGAAGGCACACACGTGGAATGCACTTTTTACACACACAATCACAAAAACACACTCTTTTGCACTTGCAGACACCTCGAACATGCATGCTCTCTCTCCACATAACCTGTAAAGAAACACCCATTTGCACTCTTCATGTGCCTCACCCTTGTCCTGTCTCCGCTGGTAGACGTCGCCTGGCAGGGGTCAAAGGTCAGAATGAACCGCCGATGAGGGACGCGATGAGGGACCTTGAATCCTCCAGGCTTCAGTTCAATTAGACTCACACACCAGACCTGTCCGTCCTCCGGAGAAATACTTTGTTTACCTGTGAATTAACTGTGTTTGAGAATGTGTGTGTGTGTGTGTGTGTGTGTGTGTGTGTGTGTGTGTGTGTGTGTGTGTGTGTGTGTGTGTGTGTGTGTGTGTCCTAGCGCCACTACATTCCAGCCAGGTTACCATGGGAACTGAGAGGACATGCATCTCATAACCCCAAAACGTGGCACATGGCTGCTTCCCCTGGGTGCATGTTAAATGAGATGGCTTTAACAAGTGTGTGTGTGAGAGAGAGACATAGATGGACACTGTACTGTGTTTCAAGAACAAAAATTTTCCCTTTCAGAAGGAAAAACCTGGGAAAAGCAAGACCTTTGTGAGTGTGTTTTCTTTTCTGAGCCAGCTTCAGCTATGTGTGTGTACAGTTGAGTCATTCAATGTGAAAGCAGGTCAAGTGTATGTAAAGGAAACAGAAGAAGGAAAACGTGTCCATGTTTGTTCTTCTTCTGCGTACTCTGTTACAGGAAACAAAATATATCATTTTTTGCTTTTCTTCTCAAACTGTCACTCGTGCTACTTTTCGACTTTTGATCTGACGACTTGAAGCAAAACAAAACTGGAAATCTGCACTGTTTTAAGTGATCGGTTGAAATGGAGAAGGATGGTGGCAGGGCTGTAGTACTCGAGTCCAGTCTCAGTCTCGGGTCTGAACTCAAGACCACTTTTTTGAAGTCTTATTCTTATGTGTCGTTAGACTCAGAATTGGTGGTGGTCCTTGGCCTTGTTGAACTTGGAATTGTCTTGGTCCTGAGCCTCATTAGACTCAGTGTCTTGGTCCTGGGCCTCATTAGACTCAGTGTCTTGGTCCTGGGCCTCGTTGGACTTGGAATAGTCTTGGTCCTGGGCCTAATTGGACTCTGAACTTGGAATTGTCTTGGTCCTGGGCCTCATTGGACTCTAAACTTTGAATTGTCTTGGGACTGGGCCTTATTGGACTCAGAACTCAGAATTGTCTTGGTCCTGGGCCTCATTGGACTCAGAATCATCTTGGTCCTAGGCCTCATTGGACTCTGAATCGTCTTGGCCCTGGGCTATTGAGAACTGGACTAGTTGTTCCTGTGTGTTTGTTTTTACCTTCATTACAACTAGTCTGTTATCTACTACACATTTTACCTGCATGAACTGAAATGAGCTGTTATCCAAGTTATGTGCAGAAGAGTATTAGCGCTGCCAAAACACTATTACTTACTATGGTCCTTAATAGAGTTCGATTCGTTCTGGACTCTGCCTTGAACTTGACGCGATTAAGTTGGTCTTGACTACAGCCCTGGATGGTGTTGACTTCTCTTTTTTTTCTGAAATCTATCCACATCTTTGGGTAATAACGTCTGATATTTTCAAACCAGAACTAGTGTTTGTCATATATTATATTCCCCTTTAGTTTACCAGAGGAAAGGTACTGTGAAACACTCCAGCCATCTTTGAAAGCATGAACCTGAAGTTTCTGGGCTAAGACTCACTGAAAAACAAACAAATCCAAAATGTAAACACATATTGTATCTATCATACTTTTACATAGTATTTCCCAACAGTTGATAGTGTTTGTTTTCCCCCCTACAGCCAGATGGGTGGAAATTCAAGCATCAGATCAGTTCATATTTGAATATGAAATAGAGAGATTAATAAGACTTTGACACACGTTGAAATGACTACAGGAAATCAAAACCAATACAAAACACCCGCTAAGCAACTAACAATTATTTGTCAATTTTTTTAATTGCTTAAGCCCAAGTTTGGTCAAATAACCTAAGTTAACATCTCTAATTTGCTTAATTTGTTTGACCACTTGTCCAAAGAAGCTGCAACCAGCAAATATCAGCTTTTTAAATGGCATAATATATAACTGAACAGTTTCAGCATTCAAGAGTTGAATCGCTTCTTTCATCCAGACTTGATACTTTATTTACAACCAAAACCCACCAGCAAAGCTGTAGATTAAACATGATGAAGTAGACCAGTGGTCCCAGTAGTAAATGGACCTAAATTTAATTGTCAACTGTCAAGCTTAAAACGTGTTCATTTTCTGTAAAATAACAGTTTTCTCCTTTTAATTATTATATAATATCCTGTCAATCATCTCATGACCCTTAAGAGTCACTAACACCGATACGTACAACTACATCTGCAGGTTCTCGCTTGTCTAAGTGTTGCTACATCTGCCAAGTGCCTGGCAAAGGTTTTTTCGGCTTTTCACACCCGTATTTCATCCTAAAAACCCCAAAGGAAACACCTGCTACTCCCACCGACCTTTCCCGCTTTGTCTTCAGAACATGTAACGTGCTGTTGTGATCCTTTTAAGTGCAAACGACGAAGGGAAATGGAGAGACGGTGAAGCGAGACAAACAGTAGCACTTTACCTGCAGAGGTGTGTGTGTGTGTGTGTGTGTGTGTGTGTGTGTGTGTGTGTGTGTGTGTGTGTGTGTGTGTGTGTGAGAAAGAGAGAGAGTGAGGAAGGTCAGGTTCGTCCTGTGTACTTGTTTCCATAGCAGCGACTCCTCCCGCAGAGCATCGTCTTTAACCAGTGGTGTTGCCTAACATTGTATTTCATGCTGATCTCGATGTTTTCTCCCCTTATTTTTTTTTTTATTTATGGGTAGTGTCGATAGAGTTGTGCATTATTATGAAGAATTTTATGTATGATTACATTGATTGTTTGATTGTACATTTAAAACAGAATATGTAAAGATTAAAAATTGTTTTAAATTAAAAGGAACAAAACGATTCAAGTTGCACAGGGTGGTGGTCTTGGTGTTTTTCCTCACACGGTTTCGCCACAGCTCGGCTTCACTCTGGTTTCTTAAGGTTTTTTCAGGCGCCACGTTGGTGGCAAAAAGATATCCATGTTTGCATCCGTAACACTTTCAAAATGACATTGTTTTCACTTACTTTAAAGGTGCAGTGTGCAGGATCTGGCGCCATCTAGCGGTGAGGTTGCAGTTTGCAACCAAGTGAAACTGTGTGCCAAGCATGTAGGACAACTATTATGGGTGACACAAAAACATGAACACAATTGTTCACTCTGGGCTACTGTAGAAACATGGCGGACTCCATATGTAGGTATAAACGGCTCATTCTAAGGAAACGAAAACACTAGGGCTGGGTATCGTTTAAAAAATTACGATGCCAGTACTAAGTACCCTTAAAGTGATACCGATACCAATTAAGTGCTTTATTCGATACCCATCATGTGAATGATGGCAGGACCACCCTCAGCGATGCTGCGATGGCAAGCCAATCACACGTTGCACAAGTCAAACGCTTGCGATGATTGGCTGCTTAATCTTTTTCTAGATCTGGGCGCAAAGAGGATCGATTGCAGGTATCGTCTGACTGGAGAAGGTTCAATACTACTTGGTACTGGGTTGTTTTAGTCGTTAAAGGTACCGATACCCAGCACTAGAAAACAACAATTCTCATTTTCAGGTGAAACATTTCTATATATTATAATATATTATTATTATTATTATAATAATATAATAATCAATTTCTGCCAATAGATCCCCCTAAATGCTACACTGTTCCTTTAAAGACTATAATTATATATTTTTTTCTTTTGTCAAAACAGTTTCCACATGCTTGTTCTGGAGCTTTTAACCGTATCTTGCCATCTTCTTCAGCAGACAACGTTTCCAACGCCAAGAATGAAACGTGAAGCTCAACATATCCACCAACACGGACGAGAAGTCTTGAAGGTGCCATGACAACTGATCGTTTGTGGTGAAAAGCTCCAGAAGAAGTAAGTGGACCTCCAAAGACTTTTTCTATTGATCAAAGGAAGCTTCTCAAATGTACAAGACAATTTTATCTTAACGCCAAGCAGCCGCACACAAACTGTGCCTAAAAAAATATTAGCAAAACTATCGTTTAAATGGGAAAACATCTGATCAAAAGAAATTGTAATCATGACTAAGAATTCACAACTAGGGGGCAGCAAAAGTCCAACCAATAATATTCCACCTCTCTTTCAAACCAAAAACACTTTGTCTTCTTCTAGTTCCTGTTGGTTTGAGGTTTAAATCCTGTTTCAAGAGAAACTATTTCATATTAAGGAAGACTAGTCGTTCGCTCCGAGCTTTACAACACCACACTGTGGTTTTGTTCTCGTTTTCAGTCAGTGTCATCATCACTAGCATTAACAGTGGCTTTACTGTTGGCACCCAGGGGTGGGAGTGGATTAGGAAAGGTCGAAATCTGAGGGGAGCTGCCACTTCCCAAACACAGACCAGCCTTTGTAAAAAGTCCACGTAGTTTTCAGAGTTTGAAAGTGTGACGGTCTCCTCCTCGTGTCTTATTACAGGAACATCTATCATTCATGGCTCCGTCTCAACCTGAGACTTTTATTTTTCTCACCTTCTGGCTTCAGTAAACGTCCACCGCTTCTGCCGTATGAGGAAAAACAAATAAGTTTTCCAAATTCAATTTCACACGTTAAAGTCTTTGTTAGCAGAGTTATAGAAAGGTTTGGAAAGTATCTTTGTTAATCTAATGGTATTACTGGTTTAGTGGAAACTGTCAGGGTACACTTTGTATCACAGCTGTTGTGCCCAAATAAGATTTTTTTCCATTTTTGTACAAAGGTTTTGCACATCTTTGCTGTCTGAGTCAGGAGGCTGAAGGTTTCTAGCTCTGTAAGCAGATCCATTTCCTCCGTCACCTTTGCAGCACACCAGGAGAGGCAAGCTTGTAACCATGGCTACTGCCACCATGACAACGTAGGTAAAATAACGTAAGCCAAGTTGCCTGTGGGCTACAACTTTTAAAAAAAAAAAAATTATATTTGTTTTATATTTATTTCAGCAAACTGGCATAATAAGTATGTCTCATACTCCAGTCTGATGTACTACCACTGGATTACTTTGATACTTAAAAAACATAAAACATGATTGTCAAGCAAGTTCTGGGGTTATGATGGAGTTTGGTTTTTTTTACTACTTTTTAAATGGTGTTATAATAATAATGCATTTAAATTGGTGGCGCCTTTAAGGACACCTTACAAAGATAAAATAAATATTCCAACAGTTAAAAACAACCAGACACAACAAAAACTACTACTACTACTACAACAAATGTTTTTTTTACACAGCACTTTCATTTTATTCCACTACAAAAAAGCCATCTCAAGAGCACCAGTAAAAGCAGAACAGCGTCCAGATCATCTCCGCCACTGACTGGACCGTTAGCCGAGCGGAGGAAGAAAGAAAAAGAGTCCTTTTAGCCCCACCGTCCACTTTCACATGCAGCAGAAACGCAACTGTACTGTACAGCCTCTGCAGAAGCAAGACGATGCTGAGATCAGGTCAGGAATTAAATAAAAACAGCACACGGTGGAATGAAAAGAAGCTACTTTCCTCTACTGAGGAGAAAGAACTGGTTTTGAAAAAATTGCTTAAACTAGCTGGGAAAAAAAATCACACCACAATAGGTAATAATAATAATACTCTTAAAAATATTTCAAAGGAAAAACTCTAGCCAGAGGTGTGTGTGTGCGACCCAATCAGGAAATATGCTGTACACACATAGATTTACCTGGCTTACAGTACTTAGTAGTTTTTTTGTAGAAATACAGTAGGCCGTACAATCATGAAATGATGACCAAACACTCTGTTTTCCAGTCCAGCATGCATCTCTAGGTGAGCAGGACGTTGTACAATAACAGCGGATCAGCTGTAACAGTAGCTGGATGTGAATTCTTGAGTGGATGAAGGAAGCTTAGCTTTCATGGTTTGAGAAAACAACATGAAGAGCAGCTTGAGGCAGATTTCTGGAGTTAGTCATTAAAAACCCTAGCACTGTAAGAAACCAAAAACTGAAAAATCATCCCCCCATGAGTGAAGTACAATTCTTTAAATAATAGTCTGAGCTATGAAAACCTCAACACAGGAAATGTCCCTTTACAATTCGCTGCTTATTACATTAATAATAGTACTGATTACCCCTCCCTGTACATTCAAGAATGATAGTCCAGAGTGTCTAAAAACCTTATGATTTATTCTTAGTACAGCAGCCTACGAAGGTTTCAACGTTCAGAAAAGATGAATAAAAATGTGATTGTTTCTCTCCAAAATGTGAAATTAAAAATGTTTTTTGACCTTTTTTTGTCTTCAAGTGGAAATGCATAGCAGGATAAGTCATCGCTCCTCCAGGGTTTGTTTGTCTCGTCACACGTGGCTCTCATAAAACACCTGGCAGGGAGGGGTGTTATTTGTCGGTTCGGGTGCAGCCTGGTCGTTGTCCTGCTCTCCCGCCGCCTCGGGCTGCTCTTCGTGGTCTTGAGGAGCGAGCGGTGGCGGGGAGGACGGGGGAGGCGAGGAGGTTGCGGCCTCCGGCTGAGGTGGAGCCTCGATGCTGCAGTAGCCGCCGATGGCGAGCTGCGGGTGGACCGACACCTGGATGGCGATGTGCTGCGGCTGTTCGTGAACTGAGGAGTTGTCCGAG
Source organism: Pterois miles (assembly GCA_947000775.1). Classification (NCBI taxonomy): domain Eukaryota; kingdom Metazoa; phylum Chordata; class Actinopteri; order Perciformes; family Scorpaenidae; genus Pterois; species Pterois miles. Next base: position 2,157,920 of record CAMQGK010000008.1, read on the forward strand.
TCGGCGGCAGGGGATTCGCTGCGCTCCCTCTCTCTCTCTCTCTCCCGCCCTTGCTCTAACTGCCTCCCCTGCAGGATGGTGAAGACGTCTCTTGCCCCGATGGCCCTGCTCGCTGTCTCGCGGCACCCCTCGGGCGCTTGCCTGACGAAAGTGTGCCTCATCTCCTCCACCCCCACCACCTCCAGGATCTCCTCCATGAAAGTGCGGCAGTTCATGATGAGCGGCGGCAGCGGGATGCTGCGCGCCAGCTCCTCGATGTACCGCGCAAACTCCATGGTCTTGAACTGCGTCACCTTGGCCAGCTCCAGCGTTTTCGCCGAGGTGATGATGGGAATTCGCTTGGCGATCTCGAAGGCCTTCTGCAGCTTCTCGGCGCCCTCGGTGCGGAAGAACTCGTTGATGGCTTTCTCCGTCTTCTTGAGGTGGCTGCTCATCATGCAGAGGCGTGTGACATTCAGGGCCATGATGATGGTGAAGGTGACCAGACACACCACCATGTAGTACACGCCCATGTCGCCGTTAGTGAAGACAACGCGTAGCGTCACTGTGCAGTTGGAACTGCCGTACATGTTGGATGCCATGCAGGTGTACTTTCCACGGTCTGCAAACTCAATGCTGGTGATGTTGAGGACACCAGTGTCCAGCAGCCACCACTTCTCACCTGCAGAGAGACACGGCCATGAACATAGAAATAGGACAGGAGTAGCACACATTGAACTGTTTTCCGTAGTTAGTAGTACAAGAGAAAATGGCGATTGTTGTTAGTTGTTAAGGTGACAGCACACAATACTGGGGTGGTAAAGTGTTGTGTTGAGCGGACGAAGCTCCCGGGTGACAGATGGCTGGCTAGTTAGCTAGGTGGCTTATCCTTCTCTGTACTTTCTTTTATAACAGCAGCTGCCATCATTTTAGACTGCTTATTATATTTATATTATTTCACAGCTTTGTTGAATACTTGATTCTACATATTTCTATGTATATTATGCTACCTATAATGGACCGTTGCTATGGGCGCAGCTCTGATGTTGGACTCTGACGGACCGTTTTTGTGTCAAATTATTGATTTCTTCAGTAGCTGTGTAATAAGTGGGATAATGTGCTGCTAGTGGGTCATTGTTGTGAAATAAACCCAGATGAAAAACCATCACTCCATGTCGGGGTGCGGCATCGCCCTGTTAGGGTTTATTTCACAACAACGCCCAGGTTGCTGTGGCCCACAGGCCATTTCGGGAGAGTATGACAACAGAAGAAAAATAGTTTTGTTTTACTTTTGTACGGCACTTTTTAGGTGGATGTTTTACTGGCGTCCAGTAGTTGCTTTCAGTCCAAAATGGCGGACACGTAGCTTTCCTGCTGGGCGCTAATATTGCAGTGCAGCGAACAACTGACTCACTTCTCAGCAAGATACATTCTTTGGTAACGTTACTACTCCACTGCTCGTTTAGTCATTACAAGGCCTCACCTCAGTGAGTCCGCGAATTGCTGTAAGTTGGTTTAATTTATGCAGAAGTCAGCCTGCTGCAATGGTTGTAATGGCAACGGTACACATAAAAATGGCCGCCAATGACCATCCTGCTATGTTGATTTTATTAATAATATCCATTCTACTCCTGTTTTTGGTCTTGAATATGGCAAAACTGGGTAATAACAAACAACTGGCCAAATCATGAAGGGAAAACTATGGTTTGACTCATGTTTTTTCCCCAGATAGACACTATTTTTGCAACTGTTCCACATTCTCACAAATTACTTTGGTTATTACAATGTTATCATAACTGAGCCAAAGCTATGAAAAAGAAAGTTGTGATAAACTTTTAATTATAGGCGATAACCAGCTACAAATCTATGTGATCAAACAGTAGAAACACAGTCCATTACAATGCGGCGAAGAAATTGGACTTTGCTGACCTGCTTTTAAGAACATGATTATTCACTGACACCACACAACCCACTAAATATGCAGTTTGCCCACTAACTCACTCTGAGGTCAAAGTTTAAACCGTCAAAATCCTCTTAATGCATCTGTTCCTCTGCCGTGCGATTCAACAGTAAACTCTCCTCTGCAGTGTTGCAGATGATGCTTCCTGCTTTTATAAGAGGAACTTGCTTACTCAGATGTGCTTACGCTGTACTTCTGCGCTGTTCTTGCTTAAGAGAACACAGATTTGGCAATAAATCAGTAAAAAAAACAAACAAACAGCAGTTTGTTAACGTACATTAAGTCCTTTAGTACGCTGTGACCTCATGTATGAGCCTCCATCTGTGCTTATCTCAGCCTTTGGCTCTGAAATGTAAAGCCACTTTATGTTCAGTATGTGCCACGTTAAGGTATGATGTATATTAATATCGCACAGCAGAGCAGCGGTGACCTTATTATTCCTGCCATGCCTTCAATATTTAAACAGGTGGAGTGACTGTGTGCTGAGGTTTGAGTAATCAAAACAAGAGCAGTCTATTTACATGTTGGCGTGGGTTAGTTAAACATGAGCTAGAACGTGATTAAAGGGTCACATCTCTCATCTATTACAAAAAATGATTTCCAGTGTTACTTTTTTATCAAATGTGAAAGCACACTAACTTTTAAATCAAGTGAATTTAACAGTGACGTGTGTCCATTAACAACCAGAACCGTTGGAAAATGTTTAATAAAATGTATATGTTTACTATTTAAATAGCTTCCTATGTACCAATCAGAGCATAAGTACATTATACATATATATTGTGTGTGTGTGTGTGTGTGTGTGTGTGTGTGCAGCCTGGCTGTAGTATATTTGGTGAAAATCCATTATTTGCTTTGGTTATCAGTTCTTATCAATGTGATGATGAGGTGGTTATTTTGACTGATAAGCTGATTGACCTGTATAGTGATGTGCAGGCCTTTGTGCAGTTCAAAGAAATAGTTTGACAATTTGGGAAATGGACTTGTTTGCTTTCTGGTAGATAAGAAGATCGATGCCACTCTCCTGTCTGTCTGATAAAGCCGAGGGCAGCAGATGGTTAGCTTAGCTTAGCTTAGCACAATAACTGGAAATGGGGAAACATTTGACACAAAGTAAAACTGCAAATAGTCATGTTTACTGTTTGGTTTGTGTTCAGATTAAACAATGGAGATATAAAATGTTTATTATTGAGCTTTTAGAGGTGAACATTTTGTTACCTTCAAACTAGGGCTGTGCAATATATCAATATTATATCAATATCGTGATATAAGACGAGATATCTGAGATTTTGGATAGCATAATATGGCCGTTTGCTTTTATCAGATTAGTCATTATATCCACATTACTAGGCGTGACGATACACTCAGCTCACGATACACGATATTGATATAAGATATGACAATAATTTTAAGAAAACTTGAATGATTAAAATATAGACTGAAAAAGTAGTCAAAATGTAAAACAATGCTGTTGTTTGCCCTGTGCTAGCTATTCTACTATTCAATAACTGTATTTAACTGTGTTCTATTTGTGTCTTAATTATTTTTGTGTGTATTTATTCAGTTTTAATTTTACTCTGGACATCTCTGAAGGCATGTCCTCAACCATTCCTCCTGATTATATAAAGGTTAAATGAATGAATTACGTCTAAAGTCACTAACAACAGTACAATAATAACACTAACGATAAGAACCAGCCGGTAAGTGACTTATGAGACATAACGGACTACACAGTGGAGACTGAGTGGAGGCTAAGTAACGCATTTTTAAATTAATTTCTAACATCCCAAAAATATCGCAGTTTTTCTCTCGACAATGCGCATCGTCAGGATTTTATATTGCGAAATATCGCGGCGCGATATATCGTCACACCCCTACACATTACCGATGATTATCAAAAATCTCATTGTGTAAATATTTTGTTAAAGCACCAATAGTCGACCGCACAATATCGGCGCAATATTGAAAAATATCCCAATATTTACTAGGGGTGTCACAATATACCAGTATTGACAAAACATAACATATTGATATCATAGTAACGATACATTTAAGATAAGATAAGATGAACCTTTAATAATCCCCGGAGGGAAATTCGGGAAAGCTTGCAATGGCCCGTACGGGGATCGAACCCGCGACCTTGGCGTTATTAGCACCACACTCTAACCACCTGAGCTAACCGGCCACGTTTATGACAATATTATGTATAATATTATAATAATAATAATCCAGCGTCTCTTAAATCATTTCATATGTACAGTTATGGTCACAGAGTCTCTGTCCACCTCCCTACACTTGTATTTTGAGTTATTTTCCCAAAAAAGACAAAACGCACGATAAACAAAGTTCCAGATCTGACTGATAGTATTATTACTATTTTACAAATTTACTATAGATATCATGATAATATTGTTATAGTGAATTCTTTTGGCCATGATAAACGTGTTGTGAAAATCTGACATTGTGCCAGCTCTACTCAAAATAATTAAGCTAGCTGTTTCCCGTTGTTTCAGTCTTTATGCTAAGCTAAGCTAACAGGGCTGTTGGCTGCATGGTGCTGTAAACGGTTTTTAGTTTTTTCTGCCTTTAGTTGAAAACAACCCCTATAATATAAACTGTAAGGTTTGTCCTGAACTGGCCCTTCAAGGATGACTCCCAGGGCAGCGTTTCATCCACAAGCAGCAAAGTTTTAGTGAATTCAACTGCAGGACCTCCTCAACTAATCGCCGTCTCCGCCGTGTGGGAGTAAAGATGGATAGAAATCACAGAGGGCGTCTGTAAATCTGCAGTCTGAAAGAGACCACGAAAACATTTCTGCCACCTTCTACGCTGCTAGCGCGATCAATTTCCAACACTGGTATCCTCTGGAGGAGATGAATGGGCAGTCAGGAAATGTAGCCTTGGCCGACAACAACGTCCCACCCATCCGCCTTTTCCTGAGACAACGAGCTTTCTAATTTTACCTCCACCACCGGATCACGTGATGCAATTGATGTGCTGCCCAATACTACAAGCAAGTTTGTAGAGAGAAAGAAAATGAAGCAGCTAGAGTAATAGACAGACATCTGCAGAAGAAACAAGCAAGGGCAGGTTGGTAACGCCGCTCTGTAAGTACTGCCTGCTGTGGTGGACGTCTAGTCTAATGCTCTCTAATTATATTCCTATGTGTAGCCCTGGGGAGAAGCTCTGGGATGGCGCAGACGCTGCTCTGGGTTTGTGGGTCATAACAACAATGCTGCCTCTCCGCTGTGACGGCAGGTTTCAACAGGCCGGCTTAGGAGACGCATCAAAACGACTGCTCACTCTGCGTTCTTTCTCTCGGGCGAATTACAATATTCAGACGACGGCGGCTCGGCTTACATGAAAATCAGTAGTAAAAACTTTCCAAATGATTTCCTGCATGTAACTGGGGAAAGCCTGCAATCGCAGCAAGAAAACAATCACTGCCGCCAGACAAAATGTGTAATAATTGAGCCAAATTACCCTGAAGATTTAAAGAGAAACGCCTGCAGCATATCAGACTGGAACCAGAACTAAAATCAACACTTTACACCAGGTCTTCAGTTCCTGTTTTGTCTTTTCACCCTTCCTTTTTTTTTCTTGCTAAACAATGTTAATGGCCAGTGTCATCATCCAACATCTTAATGCTCTTGTATAATATATAATTATATACTGTATATAGAGGGTCAGTTTCTTTGTTTCTAGGGATGCACCAATTTCTCGGCCAAACATCGGTACCGGCTGACTTTCGCCTCACTGACTGCAAGTGGCAAATAAAATGACATCCGCCGATGTTTATGTGTTGTTTTGCATTCATTTTGTGCTGGCTAAATGTTGAGTTGTCAGCAGTTTCGAGAGGTTATTTTAAGGCTTGTTTCATAAATTTGTAGAATTTATTTTGTGCTCATTCAACATATAAATGAAGGGGTGAATTTCTGTAAGAATAGAGATGGGTCATGCTTTTTGATTATTTGAATAGTCCTTACATAAATCAAATCATTTATGGGATTATTTGTCCCGTCTTAAAACATATACTATATATTTCCCTTGTATGTTGTTTCTTTATTTTCTCGTGCCACCACACATCAAGCATCCAGATGGAAAGTCTTTCCACCGGAAGAGAAGATGGCATTTCAGGACCTGAATGTGATAGCTGCATTCATAACGCCGCAGCACAGCGGCCTTGAAGAGATTCAACCAGAAGGTGAGTTCATTTCCTCTTCTTTGACTGTAGCTTTAACATTTTAACACCTCTTCTTTTTTATCTTAGCTACCACACTAGCCATGTTTTTCTGTGAATCAGGATACATCACCAACTTGTTTCCCAGTGCTGGAGCATGTGAACACCCCAACGGAAGCAACAACATTGTCCACATTTGTGTGAGTATGCTTTGTACATTATATTGTACACTAATTTAAGTAATACCAATGACGTCAAACTCTAAATCTGTTGCTAGGGGTGGGTAATATTTAATGTGATATATACATAGAGCATTTATAGATCTTTGTACGTTTCCCTACTGTGGGACTAATAAAGGAATATCTTGTCTTATACTTCAAGCCTTCCCCCAAAATCCGAGACTTCCAGGTTCACTTCTGCAACAAAAACTAATGTCCCTGACTATGACATCTGGAAATGTCACTGAGCAAGGCAGCGAGCCAACACTACCTTTAAGAGTGGATGAGATGGATGTGTGGCTATTTTTGTATAGTGTATCCACATCTTAAAACTGCTTCCAGGCTTACTCTTATAGTTTTGAAATACAGTATGTGAACCGTGATTTGCTCAGTGGTTATTAACTAAATGAACAATCTGGGCATAGACTGTATATAAGAAGTGGACATAGTCACCGTGACTTCACCCATTGGTTTGTGGACTGCCGTTTGGAAGCCACGAGTTTGGCATTTTGGCCGTCGCCATCTTTGTTTTTGGCCATTGCCATCTTGTTTTTTGCAAGCAGATACGATACGAGAGGAAGTACAACCGAACGCTGAATTAGACATTTTTAGGCGATCGAAATGTTTCAATTATCTTTTATAAACTGAAAACACGCTGTTAAAGGGTTAAAGTCCTCAGACATCCCCCAGACCAGACAACACCATGGTAGTGACCTGTCAATCACAAGGTAGCCACTCCCTAAAGCATACCCTGCTTTATGGTCTATTTGACTCTAAATGGCACCATAATTTACTAAATGAACATCATGCTTTTCATGATTTCTGTACAATCAGACTTCTTTTGGCAACCAGAGGAGTCGCCCCCTGCTGGCTATTAGAAACAATGCTAGTTTAGGCACTTCAGTATTGGCTTCACTTTTCAGACCGGGAGGCAAAGAGTATAGAAGCAGAGGCGAAACTCTGGTGTACCCACTGCTGCCATTTTGGGCTGAAAACGCTTATAATATTTATAATATTCTATGTATTCAATGCAGGCCGTTTCAGTAGAATATGACAACAGAATAAACAAATTTTATTTACTTTACCGCACTGTTTAGGTGGACGTTTTACTGGCATCCTGTAGTCACTTTCAGTCCAAAATGGTGGAAGCTCAGTCACAATGGAACAAACAACTGACTTTCTTTTCCGGAGGTTACCTGGTGGTACCGCCTGTGACACTATTTCCCCGTAGCATGCGTGTTAGCGTGTTCTGACTAGCTCTCAGAAGCCTTATTCACAGTAAATAATAAACCTGACACTCTCCTGCTGTTGCTGCTAATTAAATTATAACCAAGTGAAGGGCAGTGCTGGTGACAAAGAGAACAGGAAACCAGGTTTAAAGTAACAGCACAATCTGCCTCACCATTCATCTCGGTGTCCAGACGGTCTCCATGGGAGTTGAACCACTGAACACTGGGGAACGGCTCTCCGGTGACATTGCAATCAATCAGTGCGCAGCTCCCCTCACGGGCAATTATCTGGCTCACTTTTGTGAACACAACTGGGACAAATCCGCCGTCTGTCACATTGCCGCTTTCCGTGCGGTTTCCACCCGCGTCCACCGATAAGGCCCCGGTGGCGTCAGAGGCAATGAGGGAGGCCAGGACCAGGAAAACATATCCGCCGGTCCAGTGCATTTTCTCCAACTGTCGGCGCGTCACCCGAGGGGAAGGAGACTCTGTCATTCCTTCTGGGTCTCCATCCAGCACACTGGCTATCTCTTGATAGTAGAAGGCAATTTGGTATTCAGCTCTGTGACTTGAAACATCTCACTAGAAAACAAGAGAGTGAATGTATTAATGTATTAATCAGAGATATTGCAGGACAAAACAAAATGTACCTGTTCAGCACTTTGATGCCCTGCAGCTGGAACAAACTGATAAGGCGGCTGTTTTATAACTAGTCCTACAATGAAGACGATTGAGATTATTTTCATTATTAATTAGCCTGCAAGTGAAAAATGCCCCTCACAATTTCCCAAAGCCCAAGTCTTTTAAATGCAGTCCAAAATTCAAAAGATATTCAATTAATTATATTAAACCAAAAGAAGCAAACAAAAAATACTATGGACTGTCAAAGTAGTTGATTTGTTTTCTGTTTATTGACTAATTTCTAATTGAATAAGTTATATTCAGTTTTTCCCTCTAAAATTACTGACGATTGATTTATTCAATTATCAAGCAACAATTAAAATCTGATGGTTGCAGCTTCAAAAATGTTATTAAAATTATTTACTGTACTTTTGGGTGTTTCTGTAGCAATATTTGATGCCCATTTCTTTAAATATTACCAAAAAAAATAATACAATTTAGTCAGGACAAGGGGTTTCATCAAGTCAAGTCTAGCTAATGATAAGTGTTCACAGCTAAAGGCAGCGATGTATGAAAATACTAACAGCATATAGGTGTTACTAACCTGTAATAACGCTACAGAGGATCTTCTGTAACGCTAGATTGGTGGCGTTATAACAAATAGCACCTACTGGCTTGATTTACACGAAAACAAAGCCACACTACACCATAACGGGGCTGTGCGTAGGCTCCGTCTATTTCCCGTCCACCTGGTTGCACACATACAGCACAGCCCCCGAAGAATGCGGCCTTAGCTACTTAATATATGTCTATTAATAACTCGCAACGGTGTAATTACAATAGTTTATAGTATAAATGAGTCGTGTGTCAGAGTACTTTCGACACTTCGTTGCCTCAAACGGTGCCGTTACAGACATGGCAAAACAAGGGCGTGGGACTCGGCTATTTGCTGGACGGCGTTTTTGTATCACGGGACCCTTCCAGAACTGCGAGGTTAGGTAGCTCATTTATATTTACAAAATAAAATACTGTTTAACACGTAGCTACAGTTGACGATCATTATTGCCGCACAAAATAGTCTAAACCATCGGAGGGGAGTATAAAGCACTGGATTTATGCCGAGAAATGCATAAACGTTACCTCCTTTTAACGTGGGTCCAACAAACGGAAACGCTGGCAGCTTAAACGTTGACTAAAACCGATTAAATGCCACAGCTCCTCGTTGATAAAGGACAACGTCCGTACTCACATCATGGTCTGTTCAGGTTTAGTGGGAGACACCAGAGCGGACGGTCTGTCGTTAGCTTCACCTCCGCATCTCCATCCTCCCCCTGCCGCTAGTCATCCGCTATGTAACCAGCAGCAGCGCTGCTCCGGGATACACTGGGTGGTAACATCGCCCACTTTACTGGGTTGTATTTCCAGGACAGCTCGGACAATAACGTGAATACATGTCGATTAATAAGACAATAATTTAGCAAGACTATACGAAAATAGTTATCACTGTATACACAGTCATGTAAACACCCACATTTGAATTCAAGAGGAAATACATTTAATTCGCCATCTGAACAGGTAGTTAACATACAATAAATGACTGCAGTATATACAGTATGTTGTTGTTGCAGGCTGTCATATATAATCAATATCACTGTTATTTCTTCACCCAGGTTTAAAGCTGCATTAATTGATTTTTTTGTCATTTGGGGCTGCAGATCAAGCCCTAAACACAATGTTGACACCTTATGGTGCATTCAAATGACACTCATTTACAACATGGAAATAAGCAATATTAACATTACTGTCGGTCACAGAGGCTAACAATTTAGCAAGCTAGCAAGCTGGTAACATAATGCGGAAAATGCAAAGGCTTAATGACAGGAAAAAAGACGAGGCTGTTGAAAATATCAACATTTTCCTCAGACCTATGATAAGATTATGGAGGAAAACAATATCTGACGCAAATTACGACATAATTGCTTATTATGCACCAAAAAACTTAACTTCCATGGACAACAAATGTCGCAACTCGTGACATCTGAGCCTTCAGAAAGTGTACACTTACTAGGTCATGAGTACCACAAGAGGGTGCTCATATGGACTTGCGAAACTGGTAAAAACGACCCCATTTGAAGGCACCATTATACACAATAGGGAATAGGAACCATGGTGCATTCTGGGATTAGCAGCCATTTTTAGAGAGTAGAGTACGGAGCTACGGTAGACTATCACCGTCTATTAATTAATCTGCTAATCATTCATCATCACAAATGTGTAAAGTACGTGCTAAAGACAAATACCCATATAAAGAGAGTCTGACAGAGGCAAATGGGGCCGTATTTTACAAAACTTAAGTTAGTTTATGCTGTTGATCCTTACAAATTAGGATACTGGTGTGTTTTGTTGTTAGTGAACACCTGTCAGTAGGTCAAAGTATAATAATCATTGCAGTCTGATGTCCAGTTTACAGTATATAACATTAAAATCTACAAGCCAAATGCAAACTACATAGTCATCCCGGCAAAGACAAGCTAGCTAATGTTATCCTAATGGAATGCTAACAAAATGTCAGCTAACACTGCATATCTACTAGTATCTTGCAAAAAGAAACCCATAATGTTAGTCTACGATTTTGGTGTCTGATTGTATACTATGTATACTATAATTCGGCTTTTCAAACTCATTGACTGCAGTGTTTTTTGTCATCTTTGACACTTGCCGTAAACAGCAACTCTTACCCTTTATCCTCTAAAAATGGCTGACTTGCTGTCGGTGACGTCAAATTTTCAGGTGCATACTTGTATTTTGGGTTTTTACTAATATATGTTTACAATATTTAATACAAAAAAAATCTCATACTGGCTGTGCTGCAGCACCTCTTTTGACCCTAGAGGGAGAGCTAGTAACTAACTAACTAGTTGCTAGGCAGGTTTAATGCAAATGTGTTACTTGGTGACATCACCATGTTACGGAGGAAAAGGCGGGACTACAATCAAGGTGTTTTAGGCAGTTCAGGAGCAGTGTTTCTGTAGGGGGAGAGTGGCTCTCTTTGGCGTGGACTTTGGGCTTTGTAATTTTACATACCTTTTACATGCACAAAACACTACACTAAAGGAAAGGGAAAAAGCACAAAAGCATAATAGGTAATGCACCTTTAAAATCACCAAATCTCAGCCTATAGGAGATTTTGGGCCTTAATATCAAACAGGTACAGTATGCCAAAGTTTGAGGCTTATTGTAGCACTTTGTCATTTTATCCGTTCATTTCTCACCCATCTGTATTACTGTTGTGTGCTTGTGCAGCATGGCCTTGAAGCACCATTGAGGAGACAGCAGCAGGGTCTGGGCAGCTTCCCAGTTTGCCATTGACCACTACAAAGAGTGATGGGCTTGAAAGCCTTCCTCACATAAAGGTAAAGTGCAAGTACATTTAATTTTGTGGTGCAGGTAGTGGACCTTTATGTGCATGTTTCCTTTAAAGCATGGCATACAATGACAGATAAATGGTGAAAACCCATTTCCTTCTGTATTTATGATCAATTAAAACTAAAAGGACTATGAAAAGACGCCCAAGGCTGACTGTAGTGTTGTTGTGGATAACAGATAAAACAAAAATAGAATCAGGGGGATAAAACGCAGGAGGAAGCAGCGCTGAACTTTCCATTGAAACAAAACCATTCCTGGAAGAAATAAAGGCAGAACAAAAGCAGCTCTAAATAAAGACCATCAGGGTTATCCGGGCTGTTTGTTTGTGTGTCAGAGTTGATAACTGACTGACCTTGAAGCCACAGTTAAAGTCTGAAATCGACACTGTTACAAGGCCTCAGCAAACAGTCAATGACTAAGTCAATAATGCTCCATCTATGTATAGAAATATGGAAGGAAAGTGCATGCTCATCAGACACTAGGTCATTGGCAGGTGCAGGTACTTTTACTTAAAAAAAATAATATTCTTTGTCTGCATTAAATTTAATCAATTATGGGGACATTTGTAGTGACTGTAGTAACCAGTTCTTTTTTGCATTACAGTATAATATACAAATATAAGGTAAGTACGATAAATAAATTACCATAGACTGTACTCATATGTGACTCCATGATTTAACACTCTTAAACAGCGTGTAGCATTTCTAGGGGTCTGTTAACAGAAATGTAATATTCATAACTATGTTTTCATTAATTCATCATTCAGTGTATAATCACCTGAAACTAAGAATCGTTGCGTTTACGCTTGTGAAATTGCGGTAACGCGAGCTGCAGAGTGCAAAACCGTGGTGACACCAGCCGCCATCTGATTTTCTCTTAAAGTAGTATTATTATGGTAAGGATGGCCTCTGAGCGAGTAAACGGCGTTACCACGATTTTGCACTTTGTGGCTCACTGTTACCAATCAGAAAAGGGAGGTGTGAGCAGCAGGGCGTTTAGTTGGTTGCAATCTGCAGCCACACCACTAGATGCCACCAAATTCCACAAACTATACCTTTAAGTGTGAATGCTTTTCATGCTACATTTTACTGCTAATATATTACCAAAGTTCAATTTCAAATACAGTACTCTGGACACAGTTTTAAAGGAGTACATTCACATAATGGTGCAGTCTTTACAAGATAATTTTAATAGCTCATTTTCACAGTAAATAAGCGTAGCAAAACCCTGATTATTAAGACGACCCTCTGACCCTGTTGAGTGTTTCCGCTTTACAAAAACACCTCTGAGAGCTTGGTCACACCGCTGTTCACAAAGAGCTGCATGCTGTATTAACACACAGCAGGGAGAAAGTCTGTACAAAGGAAAAGAAAACAGTTTCCTCCAAGGCATAGACCCTGTCGTTGTCAGCAGGTGCTTTTACATAAGCGCTAAAATCATGCAGGTCTTTCTTCAGGAAACAAAAAGGGTCAAACCCCAGCACCCTGCTGCACAAGCTGAATGTTTTCTTCAAACAGAAGTTTAAAGGGAATATTGTACTTACAATAAGACCACTACATACAAACACCAACATGTCCAAAATCTTCTGTGACCAATAATAAACAGCCAAAATATAACAGCAGCCCAAATCTTAATTTATGAATAGAACAATTCAGCAGATTATATGTGATGTGACCTGCAGCTGTATAAAATGACAATGGCTCTCCAAATGCACAACCCATTACTGCCCTCAAATATGTTTAGAAACTGGCACAGTTTCTGAATGTTCAATATGTGGTGTTTCATTTATATTTATAAAAGGTTACATTTCCAGATCAGGCACCACTTTTTTTTATAAGCAAAGGCAAAAACAGAAGTAGAGTCAGAGTTTCTGGCACAATTTCACCTACTTCAAATGTGCACAAAGACGGGGAAACGGCTTGCAACACTTGTAGTTTTTATAAACTTTATTGTGGCTTTCGTCTAGTGATGCACGATTATAGCCAAAATGCTAATCACAATTATTTTAATTTAAATATTGAGATCACGATTATTCATCGTGAGTATTCATTGATTTTCTGGACTGAATATTTTTTATTGCACTTCCACATTTAAATAAACAGACCGCTTTCACGTCCATGTTGTGCTACGTTCCCGCAAAATAAGACCGGTGCTTACTCACAGTGCATCTCCTAAAAGCAAAATAAAATTGTACCATAACTTTTTTTTAATCAAAAATTAAATCAACAGCACACTGCTTTCACTTTCACACCTTAACAACTGAAAATAAGGTTCTTCACCTGAATTCTGTGCATTTTTGTTTTCCCCGACATGTGTCATCACGTGTTCATGTTCATTTAATTATGGGAAACCAAAATCATGATCGCAATTAATATTCGATTAATAGTGCATCCCTACGTACGTCCCTACAATACAGTTATTCTTCACCCTACAAGTGTTGCTACAGATTTGACTCTTTTATAGAAAAATACATCCCAACTAAAAGATGAATTTGTCCAGTCAAGTGCAGGAAGAGTTCATGATGATTAGGAGGATTGTCAGTCATCTAAACATATTGAGCCTCATGAGATATGACACTATAAAGCAACACTAGATAGCTTTGCATCGCTAAAGTTGTGTGATGATGAGAGAAAAAACAACCTGACACGTTAACAGATATTTAAGTGGCGTAACTGTTGTATCTTAGGGCGGAAAGTTATGTTGGTTAATGTAAAATAAAACCTACAGACTCAAAAGAAAAAGACAATTTCTTTCTATTTAATTATTCTTTTTGGCACATGGAAAACAAAGACATCTTCAATGTGTAGTGCAACAAACGGAGCAAGCAATTATGACCTTATTAACTATATTTGTTTTCATTTGTGAAACTCAGCCATTACTCCATAATGACTTTCAGTTATCAGCACTAATTACAGTACAAACACTCTGTGTCTCCTCTTAACTATGGCATAGATATAGTTAGAGGTTGCTCAGTATTATTCAAATTCAATATATTTTAACATAAAAAAGCCTTCAATAATAAGTTAAAACAAATACAGCATCTTTTAGGGAAAATGGATCTCTGATCACAAAGCCTCTTTGATAAGAGAAGAGAGTCTCCTGAAAGCCTGTTGAAATAATAGTGAGAGATTAGAGTCATTATAGTGTGTGTATGTGTGTGTTTGAATGTGTTTTTGTGTGCATACCTCATCAATCTGCTCTGGTGTGGACTGAGAAAAGGCCGCTCTGACGTAGGGACAGGGGTCACTACTGTTGATCATGAAGACGCTTCCAGGAACCATCAGTACCTTCAAGCACAAACACACATAACTCATGTTACTCAATGTCTTCGTCACTTTTGTCCAGTTTATACACAGCGGATCTTTTCGTGCACCCAAGGTCGGACTGAGAGAATGAAACGATGATTAATCCTCTTTGTGAGAACAAAATTTTGTTGTCATTGTTGATAATCAGCGTGTGTTGAACTAATTGTGAAGCCAGACAGGTCCATCAAACGTCATTTTCAGAACAATGCAAAACAAAAACATGATTAACTGGCCAAAAATAGTCCCAACCATGACCTATAATTTGTTTTTACACTTTGATTGAGGTGAGGATATTGCAACCAGCCGAAGCCTCTCCTGTGTGCCAAGCGTGTTGGAGAGCTATGTTGGCCCAAAAACGCTAATGTCCCTCTCTAGAACCACCTGGATCAGAGCCAGAGCTTAGAGCCTGTGTGGGAAGTGAGTGGTGAAGCAAGAGAGACAGAGAGCGGCGATGATGGGAGCGAGTAATGTTATTGTCTCTAGCCCAAGCAGGAAAAGTTAAATTGTCTCAATGGCTCATTCTAACGTAACGAAAACACAACGGTTCTTCGTTTCAGGTGATTATACATTAATGAAAACATAGTTATTAATATTATATTCCATTTCTGCCAATAGATGACCCTCTAAATGTTACAACTGTAATTAGATATAATATTAGTGAGCTTTAGAGGTGCTAAACTGAGCTTCCTGCTGCTGGCAAGCCCCCAGTAAGGCCAGGCTTTGAAGCAAATTTCACATAGAGACCAAACATTGGTACTACAACATGTCTGTCACATGATGCCATTGGACCCCAAAATTTTCCCATAGACTTACATTGGGAAAGAGATGTCTGTACATCAGTGGCTAATTTTTTTTTTTTTTTTGGTAAATTGACTTCCCAGTATGAACACTTGAATAGCCCTTATTCAAATCATTAAAGTTGTAAAATGCACTAATAGCCAAATCCAGCATTATTGTCTTTCCTCCGTTCATGTGAATGAGCCGGCAAAGTTAAAGGAAACGCTACAGCGCTCAACAAAAAGCCAATGGGATTTTTCCGTTCACTAGAATTAAAAAGCTAACATTAGGATACAAACAAACTACACCACGGTCGCATGGGCGCGAGTATAAACAACGAGGCTGGAAAGGCGGATGAGTCGGCGTGATGATATTTAGAAGAAGAAGAAGAAGAAGATAGTCCTTTATTAGAAATTCAATTAGAAATTCAACGTTTTCACTCTGTTGTTAACTTATACACGGTACATGCAGACCCGAACACACACATGCACAAACACGCATCAATGGAGAGATGTCAGAGTGATGGGGCTGCTCCTGACAAGCGCCCCGAGCAGTTGGGGGTTTGGTGCCTTGCTCAGGGGCACCTCGGCAGTGCCCAAGAGGTAAACTGGCACCTCTCCAGCTACCAGTTCACACTCAGTTCTTGGTCCATGGCGGGACTTGAACCGGTGACCCTCCAGTTCCCAAGCCAACTCCCTACAGACTGAGCTACTGCCGCCCCCAGTGGGATAGTGGGATATTTACTAACGTATTTTATATAGAACAAACAAAATGTTAAAATCTCTCATGCTTGTGTTAACCATAGACCTTTTTTTGAAGGCATGTAACTAAAACCCCATTAAAAAAAAACAGACTTCCAGACAAGGGAACCAAAAGTGCTAAAATGTTAACTCATTTCCAGATTTTCGGACTCATTCGTGCAGCGCTCTATGGACTTGGAAGATCGTTAAAAGATCCAGGTATTTTTATACTCTGAAGTCAAGCTTTTTTTTGCTTCATATTCCACTTTAATAGGAATAAACGGGAGTCCACCTCTGATGCTTTATCCAGTTCTCTTTATGCACCCATGGCTGCTGGCTGTAGCTTGATATTTAACAGATAAATGAGAGTGCATAAATCTCAATCTAACCCTCGGCAATGTCAAACTACTCCTTTAATATCTTCTAGAAATACTGCTACATAAAAATCCCTGAGAGGGGCCTGAAGGCGTTATTACAGCTTTGAATCATGGGAAAGATAAAACACTAGCTGTGGTTCTCTTCAAATGAGAAGACTGGCGAGTCTTTACTGTCTGCAGTGTGGACATTTTACATATCCTAGAAGCCTACTGCTGGAAAAGCCTGATTATACCCATTCTTGTTTATACACGGCTAATCAGCTATCCGCTAGCAGGGATTTACTTTGTGTGTATGTGTGTGTTTGTGTGTGTGGGACAGAAAACGCTTGCTAAACCCACTCACCGTGCTCACAATGGCTGCTTTACATGCACCATCCTACACTCTATTCAGACAGTAAACCTGCCTCGCCACTGTTGAAAAACATTGGCTCACAAACACACAACAAAAAGCACCAAAATGCATTCTGGGTGGCTGCTATTAGCATATTAGAGTACAGTAGGTATGTGTTAACTGTTGGTGGACAGAGTTGATTGGTTTTGTTGCATAATATGCCACAGAAGAGTGTGTGATATTTGAGGGTTTGAACCGAAGCTCAGCAGGAACAAATTACCTCTTTGTCCAAGGCTTTCTCCATAATGAGCTGCTGTGTGTCAGCGATGCCTTTTAGTTTGATCCACAGGAACATGCCTGCAGATGGGGAGTGCCACTCTGCCACATCTAGAAGACACACACAGTGGGAAAAAAAAGCAAAGCGTGGGTGTGTGCGAGATGACTCATACCAGGATTTCCCTTGTCAGTACAGCTCTTAAAAATCTTATTGACCTAACGAAATCTAGACTCCACACAGGCTTGTGAAAGTAGATTACACTTTCACAAATGTAGTGGTTGTTAAAAGTGACATAAATCAGCATGTCAGTGTGGAGGTGCTTGAACATGTAGTTCCTCAAATGGTCACTAGGCGGAGAACTTTTTCAACCAGTTTTTTCCAACAAGGAGTAATGTGGCTCCTCCTCCTTCTTCTTCTGGTTCTCCTCATCCTTCCCTTTCTTCTCCTCTGTCTCCTCCTCCTTCATCTTCTTCTGTGTGTCTCTGTCTCAGACTTGTCAAATGTTTTTTTCAGTAAAAGAATATTAAAGGGTACCCTGTTGAGTTTACAAGTTATGTTTGAATTAAATTAAAGAGGACCTATTATGATTATTTTCTGCTGCATACTTTTTTTAAATTTGGGTTTCTACTAGAACACTTTTACATACTTTAATGTTCAAAAATTGCTTTATTTTCCCAAATCTGCTCTGATTGTTCAGCTGGCCATCTTTGATGTGATTGGTCAACCCAAACTTTTCGGACTACACTCCAGCTCCGGCCTAACAAGCTTTGTTTAAGGGCGTGCCGAACTAGCTGCTTGGCAGGTATTCTGTGTTACTTGGTGACATCACCACGTTATGGACGAAAAGGCGGGACTTCAAGCGAGGCGTTCAGGAGCATAGTTTCTGTGGGGAAGAGTAACTCCCTTTGGCCTGGACTTTGGGCCTAGTAACTTTGCAGACCTTTTACATATACAAAAAACTACGTTTCTCATCTAAATGCAAATTTACAGTATATTACACTCAAAAGACTACAGAATAACCAGGGGCAATGCTGGGTTTCACAAACCTTTGAGCCACTTGTCTGCAGAGCTGATCATGGCGTCACGTTGTTTCCTGTAAAACTCAATCACCCTGCGAGAGGAAAGAAATCTTTGTCATGCATCGCTGCAAGGCAAGTGGTACTGTAGATCTTAGAATTGTTTTCTTAACCAGTAAAACCAGATAGGCAGCTCAGGAATGGCTGTGAAGGTGCATGGTGGGATGCGATGTACCCGTCTATATGTTGGAGGAAACCCTCTTGGCCCCAGCTGTGCAACAACTGAGACACCATGAGCTGAAAGGAAGCAGGTTATATAATGTAATGACAGGCACAGATTAAAAAAAGATCAAATAATTTCACTGTAAAATGACCCTGCAGCAAATAATCCACCTTCAGATCTGTATTTATATCACGGCAGTTAGAGCGTGACACAGTAGAGCCTTTAAATGGTTTTGTCCTGTTCATGTACCCAATTTTAAATCTTTACTGCCTTTTAATTCCAGATTAGATGGAAAAGCAGAGGCGAGGATTGAATCAGATCCTAATTAATCTCCCTCTTCTTCCCCTCTATTAAAACCTCCTCTGCAGCTGCTGCTGATCGAGTCCCACCACAACGTCTTGTTTGGCTTCGGCTGCAGCGTGACAACGCAGTACTTCTCGCTGGTGAGTTTGTGCAAACGTGGCATGCCTGAAGGGTGGGAACAGTCTGTGGTGTCATTCCTTGTGTGGAAAGAATGCTTAAGTGAACCATCCTGATGTGTGCTAACTGCTGCATGGCGAAATATTTAAATATTGTTTTTTGATGCCAAGTTGAAGGAGGTTTCCACACAGGAAGCCTCAAACATTGTAGCCGACCAATGCTCAGTATCTGATAGGTAATTTCTGTGATAGGCAGCAGAGTTTATCAATGACAGTGTTACTCCACATACCCTAAAGCAGCTGTCTGTTTGCAACTAAACCTGTAATGCAAAATGATATAGCAGGGCGTCGCCATATAACATTGAAGTTTCTCTCACCTGTGTGAAGGTACTTGTGTGCATTGTGGAGGCCTGGATGTGCAGCACCACTCTGTCAACCAGCGGTTTTGGACCGGTTACAAAACCTAACCTCAGCCTGAAACAAAGAGTCTGGCATGTAGTCAAAGACAGAAACAGGCTGATGCAGTTCTGCATGTTGGCTCCTTGAATAGTGACTTTTCCCTTGACTTTCTTATAAAAACATTATTCGTTTTAAAGGAGTCAATGAACACATGCAGATTCTAATTCTGATTTGGCAATCCTAGCTGACATTAAAGGAACAGTGTGTAACATTTCGGGGATCTATGTTTTCAATAGTGTACAATCACCTAAAACTACGAATCATTGTGTTTTCGTGAGCCTAGAATGAGCCCTTCATCTACATAGGGAGCGGGTCCTCTTCACAGAGTCCTCCTTGTTGCTCTGCCATGTTTCTAGCCCAGAACAGACAAACCAAACACTGACTCTAAAGAAAGACATTTGCATTTTTTTCATCAGGATTAATTGCATGATTGTCCAGACTTAATGATGATTATTGCAAATCAATCACATATTTTTAACTGTTCAAAATGTACCTTCAAGGGAGACTTGTAAAGTGTTAAATGTGCTTGCTTTATGTAAATGTATATATGTATTTACTGCAAATTAATTAACACATAACAATGACAAATATTTTCCAGAAACCCTCAAAGGTTCTGCATGTAGTATAAAAAAATGCTCAAATCATAACAAGGCAGCTATCTGACGGCGAGGTTGCCGATTACAACTTCTCCCGTGTAAGAGAGCTACGTTGGCTGAGGTGAAAACCTGAATGAGAGCCAGTTGTTGTAGAGTGTGTGTCTGTATGTGGGAAGTGAGTGGTGAAGCAAGAGAGAAAGAGCGGCGGCGGCGACGGGAGCGAGTAATTTTACTGACTCTGGCCCAAGCAGGAGAAGCAAACAGTGTTTGGTTTGTCCGTTCTGGGCTGTTGTAGAAACATGGCGGTGCGATATGGTGGACTCGGTGAAGAGGACTCACTCCATATGTAGATATAAACGGCTCATTTTAAGCTAATGAGAAAACAAAACAAAATAAAATCTTAGCTTCAGGTGATTGGAGCAGCTATGGCTCAGAGAGTAGAGCAGGTTGTGCACCAATTGGAAGGTTGACGGTTCGATCCCCAGGCTGCTCCACTGCAGCAAGGGGGGTACAAGCCAGTTCCTCCCTTGTGCCGGTCCCAAGCCCGGATAAATGCAGAGGGTTGCATCAGGAAGGGCATCGGGTGTAAAACACATGCCAATACCAAACGTGAATCTATGATGATTCGCTGTGAGGGGAGCAGCCGAAAGGAACGGCAACAACAACTCCTCCTAATTGTTACACTATTAAAAAAATGTGGTAGGTCACCACTGACGGTTAGCACACTTTGTTCTGATCTGTGAGGGTTGAAATTGCAGCCTCAAACCAAACAAAGCTGTTATGATTACGTCAAACATCTGGTATTTACAGCTTGGATTTGGGGAAAAGGTGACGTGAAAGGACAAGCAAATTGAACTGCATGATAGACTGGAGAAAGAAAACACAGCCTGTTTGCATATCAGGTCCTGACTTGCTGAGTGAAAACAAATCTTTTAGAAAAAGTTGAGTTTCACATGCACTGGGTTTAAACACACCCTGAAGAGAGGATCTTGGAGAAGGAGTCGGTCCTGATGATCCTCCCATCAACGTCCATGGAGAGAAATGTGGGAGCCCACGGCTGCCAAATAAATGAGACACATCGTAAATCAGTTAAGTCAGATCATGGCTTAACAACAAATGAGACAAATGTCACCTTTTTAAATGACACAAAAGTAACTATCCTTGACAAACAGAACTGTTTTTGTACCTTGTCAAACTGCAGGAAGTAGTACGGGTCATCCTCAATGATGAGCATGTCGTACTGCCTGGCAAGCTATTAAAAACACAGCAGGATGTTAATAGAAAACAGCGGAGTGAATCTGCAGGGAAATCAGCTTCATAACAAGCTCTAATTAGCAGCTTCACTGACTGCATAAATCAGACAGAGATGAGTGATTCATAATTCATCTAGTGTGTGCATGCAGTCATATTTACTGTTTTGTGACTTTGCAGGGGGGGTACAAACCTCATACACTTCCTGCTTCCTCTGAGCGGTCATGGAGGCACCAGTGGGGTTTCCACCGTTGGGGATGGTGTAGAGGATCTTGGGGGCGGTGCTGCCAGGCTTGTAGACCTCTGAGGGATCCCACCGGGACAAAACCTCCTTCAGGGCTGCAGGTATCATGCCATGCTGATCGCTGGGGACGCTGATTATGTTGCAACCGAGTGGCTGAAGCTACAGAGGGAAAAAAGAAAGTTAAAGTGTCACAGAAGCTCGAGTTACTGTATGTGTGTAAAGAAAGCGCTCTCACCGCTGCCAGTGTGCCTGAATATGTGGGTGCATCCAGCAGAACGTTGTCTCCGGGGTTGACCAGCATCTCAAACACCTAAAACACAAAGTTTCTGAACACTTCAAAACGATGCTTATAAGCAGTTCTCATAAAAACAGGAAAAGCCAAGAAGTATTAAACTGATAAAATATTGTGAAGTGTGTTTTGGGTTCTCCTGGTCCCAAAACAGAGTGTTAATTACACTAATGTCTTTATGTGATCCTTTGCTGACCCTCTAACAGCTGGCTACACAAATAGCATTACAGCTGGTGGTGTCAGTACCTTACAGAGCCCCTCCTGGCTCCCCGTGGTCACACACATGTCGGTCTCGGCCGGCAGGTTGTGGAGTTCCTTCTGCAGGCTTTTCATCCACGTCAGCAGCTCCGGTATTCTACATAAGAATGGAAATTAGACTTACTGCGCTGTGGTATTTTTTTATATATTTGCCTGTTATGTTGCTGGGTAATTTAGACAGTCAAATGAAGGCCTACACCTACAAAAATGTAAACTACATCAACCAGATATTACTGTACTGTTTGACTTGGAGAGCTACAGTATAGAGTTACAACAGAGCTATGTATCTGGGCATGTAAGTGTATGATAGTCTGTACGGGTTTGAAGTCCAGATTTGCCATTTGTGTATAATCCTTTAAAGTCATTTTTGGCATTTAATGCATTTATTAAATAGCAATACTAGAAAAAGATGACAGGAAATGGGGGATAAAGATGGGCCGGATTCAAAATCGTGTTTGAATCTCTAGGCGCCCCATATGAACTATCTATTATCACTGCCAAACCAAATATGTCTTAACCCATTAAAACCTGAGGGGCCATCTAAAACAACACTCTAAAACCTGGGCCTTGGTTAGCAGTTCATATTCTGGGTCAGAATCTTCAACATCATATTGTCACCCTCAACGTAACTGTAGTCGGCATCGATACTGCTCCCTTCGCTAAAGTCATCCGACATTGTCACTTGCACAGCGCAACTTTAAAAGTCCACACAAAGTCCAGGAAGCTAAGAGGCTAAAGCTAAAAACAAATTCTCCCAAAATAGCTCTTTTCCTTACCTATGTGTTTTTTTTTGGCGAATGTTTTTAGCGAATCATGATACTAGTAATCGGTCATGTATCTTGAAAACTATGACATCATCTAAAACTCGTGCACATCACATAAGATGAGATAAGATGAGATAAGATGAAACTTTATTAATCTGCGGAGGGAAATTCGGGACATATCAGGTCTTCAGGGTAGAAACAGGCAAATGTTGCATTTGGTTTTAAAGGTATAAACACACAGAGGTAATATCCGGCCTAAAGGGAGATTTGCAAAGTATTTAATACTATTATCAACATGGGAGTGGGAAATATGCTGCTTTATGCAAATGTATGTATATACTTATTACTGGAAATTAATTACAGTAACAACACAAAACAATAACAAAACCCTCACTGCATTTAACATAAAAAATATGAATATAAATCATAACATGGCAAAATCAAGCCCAACAACAGCTATCAGTGTGTCAGTGTGCTGACTTGACTATGACTTGCCCCAAACTGCATGTGATTATCATAAAGTGGGCATGTCTGTAAAGGGGAGACTCGTGGGTACCCATAGAACCCATTTACATTCACATATCTTGAGGTCAGAGGTCAAGGGACCCCTTTGAAAATGGTCATTAGCATAACTCCGTAGGATTATTTAGTCTTCTACATGACAAGGTAATATGACATGGTCGGTACCAGGGGATTCCTTAAGTATTCTTGTTTCATATGATGCCAGTATCTTCACTCTAGCTTTAAAGTTGAGCTACAAGTTTGGAAAGCTCATTTGCGTAAGATAAATTAGTGGCCTTAAAACAAATTTGTTAACATTTTATTGTCACATTAACTTTCACAGCCCTAAATTTAAAGTAACGTGTCTGTTTGTGTTCTGGAAAATCTCATGAATAAGAGACGGGATTCCTGTTTCGATCTCTCACCCATTAGACGCAGAGTACTGCAGAGCCCTCTTCATCACCGTCTCACTGAAGTTGATTGTCTGTCCGTTCTTCACCTTGATAGATGCCGACTGGAAGGGGAAGGTGTTGGGGTTGGGCGCTCCGCCGGCCAAAGAGATCAGGGACGGAGGTGACCGCTGCTGCAGCTCGGCTTCATATGGGTGGAGAAATAGGTGAGATGGACAGAAATACTAGACATTTTATGCTAAAATAAGACAAAACAAGGTTGTTTTAGACATTTCCCCCCCAGTTTGTACACATATTGTGTTTTAGCAGCATGTATCTCTGTGTATGGCCAGATTAATAGAAGTGACAAGGAAAGTTTTTGTCTAAAAATCTGTTTTTTTTTTTTTCGACAATCATTATTTCAGCTGATACTGTGGTTACAAGATGTAGGGCTGGGTGATATGGCTGTTGGCGCTTTCACAAGATATTTACACAATGATATGTTTGATTATCATTAGTAATGTGGGTGTAATGACTCAGGAAACAGCTAGAAAGTTACATCCTTTTACTGTAATACAGCCTTTAAAACCAGGAAAAGACAACACTATCATGATATCCAAAAACTAAGACGATATCTAGTCTCACATCGCGCTATCCAGACAGTGTTGATATATTGCCTAGCCCTAACTACGAGTTGCATATTTACAAATGAATGTGTTAAATCTTGGGCTGCAACCAACAATTATTTACATTATTGATTAATGTGCCAGTTATGTTCAGAATTATTTGATTGTTTGGTCTATAAAATGTCATCACTGCCTCCTAAAGCCCAAGGTGGTGTCTTCAAATTAAACATTTTATGCAATCAACGGTCCGAAACTCAAAGATCTTCAGTTTATTATCAAGTAAGAGAAAGAAAAACAGAGAGTGCTGGTACTGGAATGAGGAAAAGACAGGTACTAAGACTGGGGACCTATATATCTGCTATTTTTTTTTTACCTGTGGCCACTTTAGCAGGTCCATGCACGACAAGAAGTTGTCACTTTTCTGTTTATTTTTTCCAAAACCGTGTGAGAGTATATAAATATATAACATAGGATGTATAAATACTCACTCAGCATCCTGATGGGGGAGGGCTTTCTAGCTGCGCTGACAGCAGTCAGAAACCGAGTGTAATTCATGATTCCTGCAAAATATATATATCATACATATATATATATACAATCAGAAATATTTACCATCACATACTGAGGAATAATACTACTTTATTCATCTCCCACCTGCTGCTGAAAGTCTGAACACAGTGAACAAGGCACCTGATCTACGTGTAACTTCCTATATGACCAAAAACAACCTGATATTAAGTCATTTTAACATGCTTATAGACGGTCTGTTTCGCGTTACCAAACGGAAATCCCCGCTTTAATCATCAGCACCGCAATGTTAAATTAATACAGTATAAAATCAACACTAAACTGTGTTAAAGTGGGCTAACAAAGACACGAGCAGCGCCACGCGCTGTCTTTGGGACCATACAATGAGCAGGTGGAAAATATACCGTATAGTCAATATATTTAACAAAACGTTATACGGCTTTAACTCACCACGTAGCTGTGCAACTGACCTTGCGTATCTCGGCTTGACCTTCCCGGGGGTTTCTGGTTAATGTATTTCTGAATACATCGAGCTCTACAGTGGCTGTACGCAGTGTTCGTTATGTGAACTACATTACCCAAAACGTGAAATAAAAACACCGTTATAACAGACTATTAAATTACTTCTATATTTTTTAGATCGATGTCACGTAACTATATTAATTCATTTATAATAAAGAGCAAGGTTGTAATTTTGTGAAGTGGAAATCGCGTGAATGTGGCGTCGATTATTTTTTTGTTTTTCTCCACTAGAGGTCAGTCAACAATATACGAGAGGGCTTAAACTGACCGGAAATGACGCTAGTAGAACTTCCGTGTTGTTAGCTGCTAACTAGCTGAACCGTGAGCAGAGCTAACTACGCGTGACAAACGGTGTAACGTTAGCTTAATTTTACATCGGTCACAGTCAAAATTGCCACAGGTGTGCAGTTTGTACCTCGTCTTTTCATTTAACTCGGATCTTTTTTTTAGCGATGGTAGTTTTAGTTAGGCATTTAATGAATGCTAGAAGGCTAGAGCATGTGAGCGATATCCCGGCTAACGTTACTTAAGGTAATGCTACAATTAAGCTAACCTTTAAATTAATATGCGGTCATGACTTCGGTAACACAATAAATAGATAACATTTACATGCATTAAAATCAACGAAAATGTTATCTCCTTAATTAAAGGTGTATTAAATAACAGGTGTGTTTGTTCCCTGCAGAGACAACCCAGACAATATCTTAGAAATGTCTTCTACCACGTAGAGCTGCTGACTGCCTGTCCTGTTTTTGGTGTTAACATCCCCGTCGTCGTTTCAATGGGGAAAAGGAAAGACATGATTCACCCCAGGTTTCTCGGTGAGTATGAGATCATTTGCATTCAATTAATAATTTTTGAATCACAATCACCCTCATAGCAGTTAAGATTAAACTATCTGAGCTGATGATTCAACGTGCTGTTTAATTGTATTGCATTTACACATAGAGGTATGTCTAATATGTTGTCCACACCATGTTACATTGGATTTGTTGTAAGCACCATACCTCCCCGGAAATATAAACTATACAAGATCAGAAAAATGCCAGCTCGGAAGTAAAAATGTTATTGGACTGATTTTATTGCTGCATGTACAATACATCTTCTTGCTCGACGTAGGTGCATCTGTAGGCAATGGCCATTTCGGTGTACCATAGTTGAATAGCTCATACAGGTTTCTTGTATTTATTTGTTGACTTCCTCTCGTCCACTGCAGGTGAAGGCGGATCTAGCTTGCACAGCGTTCACAAGCGGAAACACAAAAAACACAAGAAGCACAAGAGGAAGCACCACAGCTTCGCCGAGGCCCCAGAGCCTGAGCCTGTCGTGGTCCCTCGGCCTCCTCCGCAGCTCCGACTCAAGATCAAACTGGGAGGACAGACGCTGGGGACCAAGAGGTGGGGCGGGTGGTTGGGTGTTGACTCGGTTTGTTTGTGAACCATCTTGTTAGTTTCATCTGAACTCAAAGTGTTCCGGTTTCCTGTGTGTTGCAGCGTTCCCACCTTCACTGTGCATCCTGGTGTGGCTTGTCCTCCCTCTCCGTTGATGATTATTAATAATGCTGATGATGACGACGACGATGATGACGATGAGGACGATGACGATGAGGACGATGACGAGCCCTCTGTGCCTTTGGAGCAGTATCGAGCCTGGCTGGGTAAGTTACAAGTTAAAATTACAGTTAAATGAACCAAGTTTCTGAATGTAGTATGAGCTGAAATGAACAATCAATGCCTTCCTCTGCATATTACCAGTGTTTTCTCAGAGACCATATCAATACATCGCTTGTTCAGTGGTAATGTAGTTCACTGTGTCACACTAAGTCGAGTCATTTCATACCGTATGGCTGTAACCTATGGGTCTCCACATCACATGAAGTCCGAAAATCAATCTAGTGCAGTCATTCCCGAAGGTCTGGACCTGCCGATGGGTCACAGGAGATTTTGTTAGGGTTTTATTAGGGGCATCTTTTAACATTTTTATCTGCAATACACACAGAACCATATGAGGGAGTTTGAATGTAGGTTGAATTGTAGCCTGCTGATGACATTGAATCTGATATGAAATTCATTCTGTTTTTTACTAATGAGAGGAAAAAACAAGAGCCTGTAAACACCTAAATGCATTTGTTTGGTCACATTTATGAAGTCTTTTACACTTATATATATTTTCAATAGCACATTCGTAAAACAAAGGTGATTTATTGTGTATCCCTTCAAAATGGATGGTTATATATTTGAGATAGTAAAAGGTGACGCAGAAATGCCAGTAGACATTTGGGCCCATGATATAAGGAATAATCTGTCATTATTCATGTTAGGGATGAGTCCTGATTTTTGATTATTCGAATAGTCATTAAGTTATAAAAAATCAAATAGTTTATGCGACTCTTGGTCCCTTCTAAGAACTTCCCTTGTATTGGAAGTGTTGTTTGCGCCCCGAGTTTTAGCAGGTAGATCAGCTGTCTAAGGAGCAGAACATGTCATCATTTAAACCTGACAGAAATAGTTTGTCTTTCCACTGTCCCAACAATATGGCTGAAATAAACTCTTAATCCACTCTTAATCCACAGTGTTAGATGGGAAGATGTGCGGACGCTACATGTCATTTTCCCCTCGTATCTGTCTCTCCCCACCATAGCTGTTACAGGGAGGGTCATGTAACAATTTCCAAATAATAATCACATAATTCCCAGTGATTTTCGAATAGTATTTTTGCTTGGAATGCACATACACAAATTCAGTATTCATTATTGTTAGTTATTCTCAAACAGATATCACTGTTTGTTGTGTTGAAGTGTGTGTGTGCAGTAGTGCGGCAGCGGCGCTTTCCTGAAGCTTTAAATATCTTTGAATATTTCTAACCAAAGGACAACACTAGTAAAAATGATCAGGAATTCATTTACGCAGATTCGCTCTTCTCACGATTCATGGCTTGATTTGTAGACTGTTGTGAACTGATTCCTGATGGTTTGTCCTTTTTAAAAAGTGGGAAACAATGATCTGAACCCTCCCATATTTTCTGACATCACCCAAAATATACAAATTCTCGAACAAAACCCTCAATTTGGAGGTGTTTCAGTGTATTAAATGAGTTATTGTTTTTCAGTAAATCAATGTTCCTTAATGAATATAAATAACTCATCACCTAAACACCAACAAGTATGGATTGAAGCAGAATATTTTGTTAGCTGATAACAGAAATTTTTATGAATCATATCTTTTTCCAATACATTTTGACTTTTGGACTTCATGATGCTCTGGAGTTAATGGAAATGTTTGATCACACAGAGCAGAAACAATCCTATGCAGCCGCCACTGGAATCTGATTCTACAAATAGTATAATACTAATAATATCAGTGTAGCCTGATCTTTATCTGCAACTGTGATAAAATAAAGTATATATATTAAATATGTTTTTCAATAGTTTTTATACAGACTTTAGTATAAATTATGCAGTACGTGTAGGGCTCCAGGCTAACTTTCTTTTTATTTTTATTTTTACCAATATCTTTATTGAATTTTAGTACAACAAAAGGATTACTTTCGCACAATGGCCATACAAATTTTGTGCACCATAAACACAAACAAAAACGTGGACATAAACAAGGTGGTCAGAGGTTTTGTCCATTTGATGGCTAGTCCATGTGTAGTCCAAGTGAATGTGGTTGTGCAGAGTTCATTATTCTGTTCTACGATCGTCCGTTAGGTGCGATAGATCGTTAATCTCAACATACTGTACAAACACCTCTTGTTTATTCTTGAGGATATACGTTGACTAATTCCTTAAACCGCTGAGTCGTACTGAGTTTAAACATCCTCTTCCGAGTTAAAGCAGTCGCTCTCTTTGCCTGCAGCAGACATATTAAATAAAAAGTCGTTCATGTGGCTTTATGTTGTGCCCCTCTGGATAAAGACCAAGTAAAAAAGTTAATCAAAAGAATTTCTTGGATAATTGCATTAACTTCTTCCCAAAAACTCCCCAACTTTGGGGCGACCAGAGACGTTGGAAGAGCGTGCCTTTATCTTCACCACACCTATTTAACAAGTCAGCGAAGTTACTGTTAAATTTGTTTAGTTTTATTGGAGTTATATATACTCTTATTAACCAGTTGAACTGCAGCATTTTTAAGCCAGACTAACCTTTTACATTGGTTGCACTGGTGCGCCTAAATTTTTAATTTAGGTGCACCCAAAAATGTTCACCTCACCTTTTGGCACCTCAATAACACATTTTAAGCCGTTTGTTAGTAGGGATGTCACAATACCAGAAAGTTAGTAGTTGATACAATACCAGTGAAACTGATAAATGATTCTTGATATCACATTTGAACACATCATAACGTCCTTAGAACAGAATGAAATCAATAACTTTTGCACTGTCAGGAGCAGTGAACGTAAGAAAAACACTTTCTATATAATTTCTGGTATTTTTCACCGTGTTTACCTTGTTTGTTCTGTATCAGATGAAGACAGTAACCTGGCCACGTCCCCTATGCCAGACATGGACTCGGACTCCATGCTGGGCGTACCCGTGGATGAGGAGGAGAGGTGGCTGGACGCTCTGGAGAAGGGCGAGCTCGACGACAACGGAGAGCTGAAGAAGGAGGTTGATGAGTCTCTGCTCACGGCCAGACAGGTGAGGAAGAGGAGATCCCGTCGACTTGGGTGCTGATTTGATATGCTTTGCGCTTTTGGCAGCTGCAGATTGTTTCACTATTGGCTCACAACCCTTGGAAGTGGGAACCAAACCTCAGATATCTTCCACAGAGATAAACAAAACATTTATTTTGCACTGATCAAGTCAGTTTTTTTCAGGAAAAGACATACTTTTAAAATGCTATCGATAAGACCTTTAAATGTAATGACATTTTTCACTTATAAAATAACTTCAAATTATGAAGTCTCTTTATTATGTAATATAAATATCTCTGACGGAAACAGTCAAAATTGTCTTTGAGATTTTCACGTCATGGTGGCCCTCGTGATAAGACTGTATACCTACTAGCTTTGGACTTTTACAGATATCAGATATCCACAATTGCATTTTGATATCTAAAATTAACATTCTGGATATCTGCAATAGAGTTCATACTAATCATAACTGAAATGAGCCAGTTGGCATGTTATCTGTTCGATGTCTTGATATCTGCAGTTACATTGTTTCTAGTCACTATTCAATTTGTAGATATCTGAAACTGCATTTTAGAAATAATGACGATTATGGATATCCATAATAACTGATAATTAAGTATTTTGTATATTTAAAATTACATTATGGACATCTGAAATTAAAACTGTCACTAGTAA
This sequence comes from Pterois miles, assembly GCA_947000775.1. NCBI lineage: Eukaryota > Metazoa > Chordata > Actinopteri > Perciformes > Scorpaenidae > Pterois > Pterois miles. Next base: position 2,188,735 of record CAMQGK010000008.1, read on the forward strand.
TAATGAATTTGTCCTGAAGTTTGTCCTGAATTCTGTTGCCGATGTCCATAATGTTCATAAGCACTTCATTTTACAGGTTTGCAAATATATTTACTCTATTTTTCTCACTATAAGGCGCATCGGATTATAAGGCGCATTAAGCGAAACAAAACGGTCAGATGAGTCAAACTTTATTCAATTCATTTAATAACTCAATAACTTCAATAACTCAACATTTTTCAGTTGTAACACATGAAATACAAAACAATACACTCACTTTTCAGTTCTTTGCTCTTCCACAAATCCATCAAATCCTTCATCATCAGTGTCTGAGTTAACCAGATGGGCGATTTTAAGTGCGCCTTATAGTGCGAAAAATACGGTAATACATTTCCAGGAAAAGAAAATAAAGATAATTGCTTTATTTCCACGTCTGCTGATAAATAGATAATAATTTGCAAATAACTTATTTGAAATTTCTTTGAAGAACTCCCTGAATCATTACATCAGCTACCAGATTACATTTATTGGTGATAAATATTTTTTGATAAATTTTGAGCTAAATATTGGGGAATGTTGACAGTAATTTCAAATAAATTTCAAATAGGTTCTTTGCTAATTATCACCTAATTATCATGAAAATAACATGTTACCCAAAACTACAACTGCAGATATCTGAAACTGAAAGCTTGATATACAATGGCAACATTACCCGCAGATATACTCCAATGGCAATACTCCAAGATATACTCAGCAAATATCCAGTCTACCTATTAAATGTTAACAGCTTGCCATGGTACGTCTGAACGGGATGCACTGAGCACATAGAGGTGCACTGTTCACACCAGGCGTAAAAACAGCACTTGTGGACTCGTCATGACACAATTTAAGAAAGATAAAACATGGGGAAAACCTGAGCATGTGATAGAGGAATAGTGCTGCTTTAGTGACGTGTCTGAGGCCTACTGTCCAAGCGTTTTAACCGTTCCTCCGGTTACGGCGGTCCTGCCTACGCGACAGGTCGATCAACTTCACAGCTTTGAATATTCACTATTGCTTCCCTTTGGTAAATGATGGTGAATGATAATCCTGAATGTGTGATCAGCATTGCCCGCTTCATTGTTGACATCTACCTGCTGCTTGTTATAATCGTTGTGCTGATGTTATCAGGCGAGCAAGTTTCTCACTATGCTTCACTCAGGTGTGTGAATTCACTTGGAAATGAAGTGTCTGCAGAGAAATATAGTATAGACAAGATGGAGCTCTTTCCTCTTATAAAAAAACAGGTATAAATGTATCCCTGGGTGTTTTTTTTGTGTTCAGAAAGCCCTGCTACACAAGCAGCAGAGCCAGCCTCTCCTGGAGCTCCCAATGGGTTACAAGGAGAAAGAGATGACCGCAGAGATGATGCAGAAACGGGAGGAACGAGCCCGAAAGAGACGCCTGCAGGCCGCCAAGAAGGCAGAAGAGAACAAGAACCAGACAATAGAGAGACTGACGAAAACCAGCAAGGCCAAGATCAAAAGCATGAGAGAGAGGAAGTCCAAGCAGAACCAGTGTCCCATGATCCGGTACAGCGACTGCGCCCAGGGCGTGGCCGTCTCCTTCCCCGCGGGCGTCGCCGCCCCGGCCCCGACTCCTCCCCGTCCTCCACCGGCGGCCCCGGTGAACTGCGGGGTCGGCGGCTGCACCAACCTCAAGAAGTACTCCTGCTCAAAGACCGGCGTTCCGCTCTGCAGCCTCGAGTGTTACAAGATGAACCTGCAGCTGGTTCAGAGCGCAGCTTGATCGTTAAATATAATCCAAACGGACACAGATGTACTTTTGTTATTACATCAGGATGTGAAGGTGCGTACAAGCCACGTGGTGATATTGGTGAAATTTATGCTACGCAGATGTGGGAAGTAAAATTTGATATTCACACTTTAAAGGTGTTATATACGATATTCAGAGCATTAATATAGCAGTAAACAGCCGTTAGCTATGTAAAAATAAAAATTTCTGTGCTGAGTTGCAGGGATGCTAATATTGTAGATATTTTCTTAACCGATTAGTAGCTCGCGTGCAGCGGTATATGAGCACAACAAACTGAGTCAACAGTTCACTGTCAGCAGAGCTGCTGTAGCAGTTGCTGTTGTTAAACTGTTAGCACTGTTTGCTGCGGTTCGCCGGCTCAGCTGTCGCCATGTTGAGAGCTGTTTAGAGGCAACAGAAATGCTCCGAATCTCGCATTTAGCACCTTTAAAGATAAATATTTGTGAGCACTAAGAATGTGGATTTACTATTTATTGTTTTGCCTTGTTTGTAGCTGTGTCATATTACTAATAATGGGTTTTCCCAGCAGTGATGCTGGTAACACAATTCAATTATGTATATTATAAAGTGTTAAGATCTAAAAGTCGGAACCGGTTTTACAATATTAGGGGCCGTACACGTTCCACGTCTGTAGCGCACTCAAATCCAATGTGCAGACAACCTGCGACAGGCATTATTACATGTGGGAGCGACGCCGTCACAGCCGTGGCCTCCCTGCAAATATCTTCTCCCCCCCCCCTTCCGTAACTGTCAGATTAGGATAAATACAAGGAGAAGTCAATCATTTTCACCCTTTCTGTCCGAGGACAGCACATCTGGTTGAACGGTCAGCCACGTCGACAGAGATATTGAGCGTAAAGCAGTGAAGCTTCCTGCTAAATTTCTCAACTTTGTCATCGCAGCACACAAGTTTTGGTTGCTTAGTAACGGGAGGTGTGAAAGAGCGTAACCTCCCAGCACATCGGAAAGAAAAAAACAGTTGCGTAGCTGGTTTTCTGTGCGTTTTTAGATGCGACATGTGTATGGCCCCTCATGAGTTCCCATTAATTTAAGACTACATAAATTGAATATTTTTGTAAAAGTGTGGAGAAAGAGCATTATTTCCACTAGCTTGGACTATTTTTCATTTTGTCAATGTATAATTTTGTGTAGAGGTTGACAAAGGTCGTCGCAGAAGAAAAGAAACTGTATATGCTTCTTTAATCTCAATTTTTTAACAAATGACACAATTTCCATACAAAACTGTACATTTTTAAATTAAGTAACAAATGATATGTCTTTCCAACTATTCATACAAATTGTGACAATATCAATACAACTTTATTTGCGCTGTCAACTTGCGTGTGCAGCAGTGTCGTTTTTTTTTGGTTTAGCTTAGTAAACTTAATTCAGACTCCAAGTAGTGCCCGTTAGAAACCGGGACAACCATCACAAAATCCCCACATTTGCGCTTAGGTTCTTTTAACGAGCACCACAGTTTGAACTGTTTTCCTGAGAATGCAACAGATGTTACATGAAATGTAGTTTGTCTCCATCATTGTCATGGACGTAATAATCACAAGGCCAGACCGAACGAGAGTCTGAAGGCCATCTCCACAGGAACCTCTGCCACCGAGTCATGGAAACATACGTAGAATTCCTGAGGGACGGGCTCCAGCAGCATCCGCCTGAAAGACATAATAATAATAATAATAATAATAATAGATTAGGATGTGAGGAAAAGGCTTGGATTCTGCAGTACAAAAAAGACATAGTATAGCATGTTGGAAAAAAGTAAAAAATAAAAAAAAAAAATCAATCATTGTATAGTATGCTGAAAAATAGAAAAAAAGACATTATGTATAAAAATAAAAAAAAAAAAAAAAAAAAAAAAGGAAGTCATAGTATAGTATGCTGAAAAATAGAAAAAGGACAATATATTATGTATAAAAATAGTAAAAAAAAAAAAAAAAAAAAAAAAAAAAAAAGGAAGTCATAGTATAGTATGCTGAAAAAAAAAATCTTATGTTCTTGAAAAATAGAAAAGAAGACCTATATTTGTATAGAATAGTAGTATATTAGTGTGTTGTATATTGTGTTTAAAATTAGGGGGAAAAAACGACAGTATATTATGTTTAAAAATAGTTTTATAATAGTCATAATATATTATGTTTAAAAAAAGACAGTATATTTAAAAATAGTTTTAAAAGTCATAGTACTGTATATTGTTTAAAAATAGTTTTATAATAGTCATAATATTATGTTTAAAAAAAGACAGTATATTTAAAAATAGTTTTAAAAGTCATAGTACTGTATATTGTTTAAAAATAGTTTTAAAATAGTCATAATATATTATGTTTAAAAAAAGACAGTATATTTAAAAATAGTTTTAAAAGTCATAGTACTGTATATTGTTTAAAAATAGTTTTATAATAGTCATAATATATTATGTTTAAAAAAAGACAGTATATTTAAAAATAGTTTTAAAAGTCATAGTACTGTATGTTGTTTAAAAATAGTTTTATAATAGTCATAATATATTGTTTAAAAAATAGGAAAAAAAGACAGTATATTATGTTTAAAAAATAGTAAAAAGTCAGTATATTATGTTTAAAAGTAGTTTTACAATAGTCATAGTATAGTATGCTGAAAAAAGTCATAGTATAGTATGTCAAGGGAAAAAAAAGCCAATAGTACACTGTTTAAAATATAGTAAAAAAAGTAAAAACATTTTTTTAAAGAAGTAGCTCGTTTCAGTCTAAGATGAGTCAAGACTTTGTACAATATAATTGGGTGAATCTCCCTCTAAAACTACAAAAAGGTTGTCCGTTGTTCTCCCATGATCCTTTGTGACAACACTGAACAGCTCTCCCTTCGTCTCAGGATTCATTCCTTATACCACAGCAGAGGTAGTTGGCTGTATTTTAGATCTAAACAAACTTCATCATATTATGCTGTTGTAGTAATATTCATGACTATTAGTTATATCCTGTTTTCTGCTGCTTCAACATCAACTTTATGAACCAGGTTAAACCAGAAAGCTGGAAAGTTGCATTCCCTGTTTCTGGATCAACAAGTACTTCCACTGCTGCACAACTAAATCTCAGCAGAGGTGTGTTTCCTTCATCCCTGTCAAATCATCAGCTCCCTCCCCAATAACTCAGAAAATGTAAATCCTGTGGATAAAACTGGTTAAAGCTGACGTACCCTATAACCCAGTAAGTCATGGTGGGAGCAGGCTTCCTCTGGTCGGTCCAGTTCTCAGGTTTACACTGAAACAGGACTCCGTGTTCCTTCACTGGACCCAGACCCCAACCGCCGACCCCCGGTCTGTCTGCAGCCCGACGGCCCTGCAGGAAAGACGATCACACAACAATCAGCTGATTGATTAGCAACATTAATGAGATTAGAGAAGAGCTGAGGCTTCTAGTAATATTATATTTACTCTAATTGTGTAATAAGATAAGATATTCCTTTATTGGTCCCACAGTGGGGAAATTCACACATTACAGCAGCAAGTGGATAGTGCAATGAAAGACAAGAAGCATAGATTTAAAAACAGTATTAATACAAATCAAATAAATTAGTATATACATAATAGAAAAGTAAAGCCAGAAGTATGTCCATTATATCAATAAATAATTGTCCAGTTCCTATAATTTGAGCAGATGATATAATGGTACATATGAGTCCTTATTGCACTTGTGTTTCCGGTGAGTTTGTTGTGAATGTGACTGTGTATGTGGTTTACTGGGAGCAGTGCTGGTTGTGAATGTGACTGTGTATGTGGTCTACTGGGAGCAGTGCTGGTTGTGAATGTGTATGTGGTTTACTGGGAGCAGTGCTGGTTGTGAATGTGACTGTGTATGTGGTCTACTGGGAGCAGTGCTGGTTGTGGAGTCTAACAGCTGCAGGCAGGAAGGACCTTCTGTAACGCTCCTTCGTACACTTAGGGTGTAACAGCCTGTCACTGAAGGAGCTCTCCAGAGCTCTGATGGTGTCTCTCATGGGGTGGGAGTCCTTCTCCATCATGGATGACAGCTTAGCCATCGTCCTCCTCTCTCCCACCACCTGCACTGTGTCCAGAGAGCATCCCAGGACAGAGCTGGCCCTTTTGATAATCTTATCCAGCCTCTTCCTGTCTGCAGCTGTGATGCTGCTGCCCCAGCAAACCACTCCATAAAATATGGCTGATTCCACGACGGTGTCATAAAATGTTTTCAGGAGTGTCCCCTGCACTCCAAAAGACCTCAGTCTCCTGAGCAGATACAGCCTGCTCTGGCCTTTTTTATGGACTGCAGAGGAGTTTGTTGTCCACTCCAGTTTATTGTTCAGGTGAACACCCAGGTATTTATAATATGTCACCATCTCGATGTCTGATCCCTGGATGTTCACCGGTGTTGGAGGGGGATGAGTTTGCCTGCGGAAATCCACCACCAGCTCTTTAGTTTACCCCGCGTTGATCTGGAGGTGGTTCCACAGGCACCAGTCCACGAAGTCCTGGGAAAGTTCTCTGTACTCCCCATCGTCCCCATCAGTGACGAGGCCGACGATAGCAGAGTCGTCAGAGAACTTCTGCAGGTGACAGGTTGGTGAGTTGTAGGAGAAGTCTGCAGTGTAGAGCATGAAGAGGAACGGAGCCAGGACCGTTACCTGAGGAACCCCCACACTGCAGACCACCGTGTCTGAAATGAAGTCCTGTGTCCTCGCATACTGTGGGCAGTTTGTGAGGTAGTCCAGTACCCAGGATGTAAGATGTTGATCTACCCCTGCAGTCTCCAGTTTGTCCCCCAGAAGTGTCGGCTGGATGGCGTTGAAAGCACTGGAGAAATCAAAGAACATGATCCTCACAGTGCTGCCAGGTTTCTCCAGGTGAGACAGAGTTCGGTCCAACAGAAAGATGACGGCATCGTCCACCCCAATGCCAGGTTGGTAGGCAAACTGTAGTGGGTCCATGGATGGACTCACCACAGGGGGGAGATGTTGGAGGACCAGGTGCTCCAGGGCCTTCATCAGGTGGGATGTTAATGCCACCGGCCTGAAGCTGCTGGGGTCCTTGGGGTGTGGGGTCTTGGCAGATGGAGGGGGTTGCAGCAGGGTGGACTGGGCCGGGGGAGGGGCAGGTAAATTCCCGCGGTAAATAATACGGCCTCATACTAAGGTCCACCAGCTCGATGTCCCTGCTGCAGTGTTGGTCTTGAACAGTGATGTGACCAGGGTTACACCATCTATCTTCACAAACACCGCCAGACCTCCTCCTTTCCTCTTACCGCTTTCTCTCGTCCTGTCCGCCCGCACCAACTTAAACCCGTCCAGCTCCGTCACCATGTCCGTGGTCGCCGCCGTCAGCCACGTCTCGGTGAACACCATCTCGCTGCACTCCCGGTACTCCCGCTGATGTCGGGTCAGCGCTGCCAGCTCGTCCATCTTGTTGGGGAGAGATCTCACATTCCCCATCAGAACAGACGGGAGGACTGGTTTGTATTTCATCCTCCGTGTGCGACGCTGAGCTCCAGTCCGACATCCTCTTCTTCTCCTCTTTATCTCCGGGGGAACAACGGGTCTCTCCTGGGGGGGGAGCAGCGCTGTGTTGCGGAGCGCCAACAGCTGATCCCTGGTGTAAACAATCGGTCTGCTCGTTGGGTCCCCGCACACGGTCGTAAACATCGTGAAAAGTCATGAAAAGTTACGACCAAAACTGCTGTTTTGGTAATCAGCCTAGTCTACTCATACTGTTTTCATTTTTTTTTCCACATACTGTATCATAACTTTAAAAAAATTGCAACATACTACATTATGACTTTTCAATATACTATGACTTGTTTTAATTTTTTCCCCATACGATCCTATGACTTTATTTTTGAGCATACTGACTTTTTGACATACGATTGCTTGTTTGCATTTCTTTCAACATATACTATAACTTTTTTCCACATACTAGGATTACTAGGACTGATTATTAATTATTTCAACACACGTCCACATACTATACTATGACTTTCTTTCAACATACTATACTATGACTTCAATTATTTTAACCTTATACTGTGACTTTTTTATTTTAACACAGTATCCTATGACTTTTTTTCAACATACGATACTTTAACTTTTTAAAAAAAAATTCAACATACTATAATGGGGCTGTTTTTTCGACACTACTGACTGTTTTTCAACATGTAATATACAAGTTATTTTTCAAAATACTATACTATGACTATTTTATCAACATACTATACTATGACTTCAAAATGCAACATGACTTTTCAATATACTGAAAAATATGACTTAGTTTTTTGACTTACTATACTATGACTTTTTCAACTAAACTATAATGTGAACTTTGACATACACCAGTATGACTTCTATCAACATACTATACTGTAAGATTTTTTTCGACTACTATACTATAACTTTATCGACATACTATACTATGGCTTTTTTTCGACATACTATACAAGGAGTTTTTTTCCACATCCTAAACTAGGATTTACTTTGATGTACTATACTAAAACTTACATTTTTTTCCACATACTATACTACTTTTCAACACACTATACTGTGACTTTTTTATTTTAGACATACTATACTATGACTGACATACTATCACTGTTTAAATGATTTCAACGTATTATACTGTGACTTTATTTTCAGGCATACTGTACTATATCTAACTATTTTTTTGACATATTGTACTGTGACATTTTTATTTTTGACCTACTATACTATGTATATACCTACTATTCTATGCAGTTTTTTTATTTAATCAATATGTCATAATGACATTTGGACATACCATACTATGACTTTTTAAAATGGTTTCATTATACTATGACTTTTTTCCAACATACTATACTATGACATTTTTCAATACTGTCACCTTTTGTAATTTTTTGACAAACTATACTATGACATTTTAAATTATTTCAACCCGCTATACTTAAAAGTTTATATCGACATATTATACTGTGACTTTTTAAATTTTTTTTGACATACTATCTTTTTTTAAAAAAAATCAACATATACACTGACTTTATTAAATGTAATTTAATTTTCAACATATTATGTCTGTTTTTTGTCACACTATACAATGGCCCATTTTCATGATTTTTTTTCAACATCGGAAAAATTTGACGTTTTCAGCGAAAAATTTCGACATACTATACTATGGCGTTTTTTTTTTTTTTTTTAATTTTCCAACACTTCACGAATTGACTTTTGTTCACCATAGAATCATTCTACATGCTATAATACCACCGTTTTCATGATTTTTTACAACATCAGAAAAATTTGACGTTTTCAGCGAAAAATTTCGACATACTATACGATGGCGTTTTTTTTGTAAAATTTTCCAACATTTCACGAAATGACTTTTGTTCACCATAGAATCATTCTACTTGCTATAATACCACCGTTTTCATGATTTTTTTCAACATCAGAAAAATTTGACGACATACTATAAATTTAAATTTCGACATACTATACTATGGCGTTTTTTTTGTAAAATTTTCCAACATTTCACGAAATGACTTTTGTTCACCATAGAATCATTCTACATGCTATAATAACACCGTTGTCATGATTTTTTTCAACATCGGAAAAATTTGACGTTTTCAGGGAAAAATTTCAACACACTATACTATGGCGTTTTTTTTATAAAATTTTCCAACATTTCACAAATTGACTTTTGTTCACCATAGAATCATTGTACATGCTATAATACCACCGTTTTCATGATTTTTTTCAACATCAGAAAAATTTGACGTTTTCAGCGAAAAATTTCGACATACTATATTATGGCATTTATTTGTAAAATTTTCCAACATTTCACGAAATGACTTTTGTTCACCAGAGAATCATTCTATTTGCTATAACACCACCGTTTTCATGATTTTTTTCAACATCGGAAAAATTTGACGTTTTCAGCGAAAAATTTCGACGTACTATACTATGGTGTTTTTTTTGTAAAATTTTCCAACATTTCACGAAATGACTTTTGTTCACCATAGAATCATTCTACTTGCTATAATACCACCGTTTTAATGATTTTTTTCAACATCAGAAAAATTTGACAACATACTATAAATTTAAATTTCGACATACTATACTATGGCCTCTTTTTTTTGTAAAATTTTCCAACATTTCACGAATTGACTTTTGTTCACCATAGAATCATTCTATTTGCTATAATACCACCGTTTTCATGATTTTTTTCAACATCGGAAAAATTTGACTTTTTCAGCAAAAAATTTCGACATACTATACTATGGCGTTTTTTTTTGTAAAATTTTCCAACATTTCACGAAATGACTTTTGTTCACCATATAAATATTCCACATGCTATAATACCACAATTTTCATGATTTTTTTCAACATCAGAAAAATTTGACTTTTCAGCGAAAAATTTCGACATACTATACTATGGCGTTTGTTTTGTAAAATTTTCCAACATTTCACGAAATGACTTTTGTTCACCATAGAATCATTCTACTTGCTAGAATACCACCGTTTTCATGATTTTTTTCAACATCAGAAAAATTTGACAACATACTAGAAATTTAAATTTCGACATACTATACTATGGCGTTTTTTTTTGTAAAATTTTCCAACATTTCACGAAATGACTTTTGTTCACCATATAAATATTCTACATGCTATAATACCACTGTTTTCATCATTTTTTTCAACATCAGAAAAATTTGATGTTTTCAGCGAAAAATTTTGACATACTATATACTATGGCGTTTTTTATGTAAAATTTTCCAACATTTCACGAAATTACTTTTGTTCACCATAGAATCATTCTACTTGCTATAATACCACCGTTTTCATGATTTTTTTCAAAATCAAAAAAATTTGACGTTATCAGCGAAAAATTTCGACACACTATACTATGGCGTTTTTTTTATAAAATTTTCCAACATTTCACAAATTGACTTTTGTTCACCATAGAATCATTGTACATGCTATAATAACACCGTTTTCATGATTTTTTTCAACATCAGAAAAATTTTACGTTATCAGCGAAATATTTCGACACACTATACTATGGCATTTATTTGTAAAATTTTCCAACATTTCACGAAATGACTTTGTTCACCATAGAATCATTCTACTTGCTATAATACCACCGTTTTCATGATTTTTTTCAACATCAGAAAAATTTGACGACATAATATGAATTTAAATTTCGACATACTATATTATGGCGTTTTTTTTGTAAAATTTTCCAACATTTCACGAATTGACTTTTGTTCACCATAGAATCATTCTATTTGCTATAATACCACCGTTTTCATGATTTTTTTCAACATCGTAAAAATTTGACGTTTTCAGCGAAATATTTCGACATACTATACTATGGCTTTTTTTGTAAAATTTTCAAACGTTTCACAAAATGACTTTTGTTCACCATATAAATATTCCACATGCTATAATACCACCGTTTTCATGATTTATTTCAACATCAGAAAAATTTGACAACATACTATAAATTTAAATTTCGACATACTATATTATGGCTTTTTTTTTTGTAAAATTTTCCAACATTTCACGAAATGACTTTTGTTCACCATAGAATCATTCTACTTGCTATAATACCACCGTTTTCATGATTTTTTTTCACATAAGAAAAATTTGACGACATACTCTAAATTTAAATTTCGACATACTATACTATGGCTTTTTTTGTAAAATTTTCCAACGTTTCACGAAATTACTTTTATTCCCCATAGAATCATTCTACATGGTATAATACCACCGTTTTCATGATTTTTTTCAACATCAGAAAAATTTGAATTTTTTAGCGAAAAATTTCGACACACTATACTATGGCGTTTTTTTTTTTTTGTCAAATTTTCCAACATTTCAGGAAATGACTTTTGTTCACCATAGAATCATTCTACTTGCTATAATACCACCATTTTCATCATTTTTTTCAACATCAGAAAAATTTGACGTTTTCAGCGAAATATTTCGACATATTCATTCATGGCGTTTTTTTGTAAAATTTTCCAACATTTCACGAAATGACTTTTGTTCACCATAGAATCATTCTACTTGCTATAATACCATCGTTTTCATGATTTTTTTCAACATCAGAAAAATTTGACGACATACTATAAATTTAAATTTCGACATACTATACTATGGCGTTTTTTTGTAAAATTTTCCAACATTTCACAAATTGACTTTTGTTCACCATAGAATCATTCTACATGCTATAATACCACCGTTTTCATGATTTTTTTCAACATCGGAAAAATTTGACGTTTTCAGTGAAAAATTCCGACATACTATACTATGGCGTTTTTTGTTTTTTTTTTAATTTTCCAACATTTCACGAAATGACTTTTGTTCACCATATAAATATTCTACATGCTATAATACCACCGTTTTCATGATTTTTTTCAACATCGGAAAAATTTGACGTTTTCAGTGAAAAATTCCGACATACTATACTATGGCGTTTTTTTTTTTTTTTTTTAAATTTTCCAACATTTCACGAATTGACTTTTGTTCACCATAGAATCATTCTACATGCTATAATACCACCGTTTTCATGATTTTTTTCAACATCGGAAAAATTTGACGTTTTCAGCGAAAAATTTCGACATACTTTACTATGGCGTTTTTTTTTTGTAAAATTTTCCAACATTTCACGAAATGACTTTTGTTCACCATAGAATCATTCTACATGCTATAATACCACCGTTTTCATGATTTTTTTTTCAACATCAGAAAAATTTGACGACATACTATAAATTTAAATTTTGACATACTATACTATGGCATTTGTTTTGTAAAATTTTCCTACATTTCACGGAATGACTTTTGTTCACCATAGAATCATTCTACATGCTATAATACCACCGTTTTCATGATTTTTTTTTTAACATAAGAAAAATTTGACGACATACTCTAAATTTAAATTTCGACATACATACTATACTATGGCATTTTTTTTTTTTTTTTTTTTGATTTTCCAACATTTCACAAATTGACTTTTGTTCACCATAGAATCATTCTGCATGCTATAATACCACCGTTTTCATGATTTTTTTCAACATGGGAAAAATTTGACGTTTTCAGCGAAAAATTTCGACATACTATACTATGGCGTTTTTTTTGTAAAATTTTCCAACATTTCACGAAATGACTTTTGTTCACCATCGAATCATTCTACTTGCTATAATACCACCGTTTGCATGATTTTTTTCAACATCAGAAAAATTTGACGTTTTCAGCGAAAAATTTCGACATACTATACTATGGCGTTTTTTTTTTTTTTTAAATTTTCCAACATTTCACGAAATGACTTTTGTTCACCATAGAATCAATCTACTTGCTATAATACCACCGTTTTCATGATTTTTTTCAACATCAGAAAAATTTGACAACATACTATAAATTTAAATTTCGACATACTATACTATGGCGTTTTTTTTGTAAAATTTTCCAACATTTCACGAATTGACTTTTGTTCACCATAGAATCATTCTACTTGCTATAATACCACCGTTTTCATGATTTTTTTCAACATCTGAAAAATTTGACGTTTTCAGGGAAAAATTTCGACATACTATACTATGGCTTTTTTTTTTTTTTAATTTTCCAAACATTTCACGAATTGACTTTTGTTCACCATAGAATCATTCTACATAATATAATGCCACCGTTTTCATGATTTTTTTCAACATCAGAAATATTTGACGACATGCTATAAATTTAAATTTCGACATACTATACTATGGCGTTTTTTTTGTAAAATTTTCCAACATTTCACGAATTGACTTTTGTTCACCATAGAATCATTCTACTTGCTATAATACCACCGTTTTCATGATTTTTTTTTCAACATCAGAAAAATTTGACGTTTTCAGCGAAAAATTTCGACATACTATACTATGGCGTTTTTTTTTTTTAATTTTCAAACATTTCACGAATTGACTTTTGTTCACCATAGAATCATTCTACTTGCTATAATACGACCGTTTTCATGATTTTTTACAACATCAGAAAAATTTGACGTTTTCAGCGAAAAATTTCGACATACTATACTATGGCGTTTTTTTTGTAAAATTTTCCAACATTTCACGAAATGACTTTTGTTCACCATAGAATCATTCTACTTCCTATAATACCACCGTTTTCATGATTTTTTTTCAACATCGGAAAAATTTGACGTTTTCAGCGAAAAATTTCGACATACTATACTATGGCGTTTTTTTTTTTTTTTTTTTTTTTTAATTTTCCAACACTTCACGAATTGACATTTGTTCACCTTAGAATCATTCTACATGCTATAATACCACTGTTTTCATGATTTTTTACAACTTCAGAAAAATTTGACGTTTTCAGTGAAAAATTTCGACATACTATACCATGGCGTTTTTTTTGTAAAATTTTCCAACATTTCACGAAATGACTTTTGTTCACCATAGAATCTTTCTACTTGCTATAATACCACCGTTTTCATGATTTTTTTCAACATCAGAAAAATTTGACGACATACTATAAATTTAAATTTCGACATACTATACTATGCCGTTTTTTTTGTAAAATTTTCCAACATTTCACGAAATTACTTTCGTTCACCATAGAATCATTCTACTTGCTATAATACGACCATTTTCATGATGTTTTTCAACATCAGAAAAATTTGACGTTTTCAGCGAAAAATTTCGACATACTATACTATGGCGTTTTTTTTGTAAAATTTTCCAATATTTAACGAAATGACTTTTGTTCACCATAGATTCATTCTACTTGCTATAATACCACCGTTTTCATGATTTTTTTCAACATCAGAAAAATTTGACAACATACTATAAATTTAAATTTCGACATACTATACTATGGCCTTTTTTTTGTAAAATTTTCCAACATTTCACGAAATGACTTTTGTTCACCATAGAATCATTCTACTTGCTATAATACGACCGTTTTCATGATTTTTTTTTTAACATAAGAAAAATTTGACGACATACTCTAAATTAAAATTTCGACATACATACTATACTATGGCGTTTTTTGTTTTTTTTTTTTGATTTTCCAACATTTCACGAATTGACTTTTGTTCACCATAGAATCATTCTACATGCTATAATACCACCGTTTTCATGATTTTTTTCAACATCGGAAAAATTTGACGTTTTCAGCGAAAAATTTCGACATACTATACTATGGCGTTTTTTTTGTAAAATTTTCCACCATTTCACGAAATGACTTTTGTTCAACATAGAATCATTCTACTTGCTATAATACCACCGTTTGCATGATTTTTTTCAACATCAGAAAAATTTGACGTTTTCAGCGAAAAATTTCGACATACTATACTATGGCGTTTTTTTTTTTTTTTTAAATTTTCCAACATTTCACGAAATGACTTTTGTTCACCATAGAATCATTCTACTTGCTATAATACCACCGTTTTCATGATTTTTTTCAACATCTGAAAAATTAGACGTTTTCAGGGAAAAATTTCGACATACTATACTATGGCGTTTTTTTTTTTTTTAATTTTCCAAACATTTCACGAATTGACTTTTGTTCACCATAGAATCATTCTACATAATATAATGCCACCGTTTTCATGATTTTTTTCAACATCAGAAAAATTTGACGACATGCTATAAATTTAAATTTCGACATACTATACTGTGGCGTTTTTTTGGAAAATTTTCCAACATTTCACGAAATGACTTTTGTTCACCATATAAATATTCTACATGCCATAATACCACCATTTTCATGATTTTTTCAACATCAGAAAAATTTGACTTTTCAGCGAAAAATTTCGACATACTATACTATGGCGTGACTTTTGTTCACCATAGAATCATTCTACTTGCTATAATAACACCGTTTTCATGATTTTTTTCAACATCGGAAATATTTGACGTTTTCAGGTAAAAATTTCAACACACTATACTATGGCGTTTTTTTTATAAAATTTTCAAACATTTCACGAAATGACTTTGTTCACCATAGAATCATTCTTCTTGCTATAATACCACCGTTTTCATGATTTTTTTCAACATCAGAAAAATTTGACGACATACTCTAAATTTAAATTTCGACATACTATACTATGGCTTTTTTTGTAAAATTTTCCAACATTTCACGAAATGACTTTTGATCACCATAGAATCATTCTACTTGTTATAATACCACCGTTTTCATGATGTTTTTCAACATCAGAAAAATTTGACGACATACTATAAATTTAAATTTCGACATACTATACTATGGCTTTTTTTTTTTTTAAATTTTCCAACACTTCACGAATTCACTTTTGTTCACCATACAATCATTCTACATGCTATAATACCACCGTTTTCATGATTTTTTTCAACATCAGAAAAAGTTGACGACATACTATAAATTTAAATTTTGACATACTATACTATGGCGTTTGTTTTGTAAAATTTTCCAACATTTCACGAAATGACTTTTGTTCACCATAGAATCATTCTACTTCCTATAATACCACCGTTTTCATGATTTTTTTCAACATCAGAAAAATTTGACGTTTTCAGCGAAAAATTTCGACATACTATACTATGGCGTTTTTTTTGTAAAATTTTCCAACATTTCACGAAATGACTTTTGTTCACCATAGAGTCATTCTACTTGCTATAATACCACCGTTTTCATGATTTTTTTCAACATCGGAAAAATTTGACGTTTTCAGCGAAAAATTTCGACATACTATACTATGGCGTTTTTTTTGTAAAATTTTCCAACATTTCACGAAATGACTTTTGTTCACCATAGAATCATTCTACTTGCTATAATACCACCGTTTTCATGATTTTTTTTCAACATCGGAAAAATTTGACGTTTTCAGGGAAAAATTTCGACATACTATACTATGGCGTTTTTTGTTTTTTTTTTTAATTTTCCAACACTTCACGAATTGACTTTTGTTCACCATAGAATCATTCTACATGCTATAATACCACCGTTTTCATGATTTTTTACAACTTCAGAAAAATTTGACGTTTTCAGTGAAAAATTTCGACATACTACACTATGGCGTTTTTTTTGTAAAATTTTCCAACATTTCACGAAATGACTTTTGCTCACCATAGAATCTTTCTACTTGCTATAATACGACCGTTTTCATGATTTTTTACAACATCAGAAAAATTTGACGTTTTCAGCGAAAAATTTCGACATGCTATACTATGGCGTTTTTTTTTTTTTTTTAAATTTTCCAACATTTCACGAAATGACTTTTGTTCACCATAGAATCATTCTACTTGCTATAATACCACCGTTTTCATGATTTTTTTCAACATCTGAAAAATTAGACGTTTTCAGGGAAAAATTTCGACATACTATACTATGGCGTTTTTTTTTTTTTAATTTTCCAAACATTTCACGAATTGACTTTTGTTCACCATAGATTCATTCTACTTGCTATAATACCACCGTTTTCATGATTTTTTTCAACATCAGAAAAATTTGACGACATGCTATAAATTTAAATTTCGACATACTATACTATGGCGTTTTTTTGGTAAAATTTTCCAACATTTCACGAATTGACTTTTGTTCACCATAGAATCATTCTACTTGCTATAATACCACCGTTTTCATGATTTTTTTTTCAACATCAGAAAAATTTGACGTTTTCAGCGAAAAATTTCGACATACTATACTATGGCGTTTTTTTTTTTTTAATTTTCAAACATTTCACGAATTGACTTTTGTTCACCATAGAATCATTCTACTTGCTATAATACGACCGTTTTCATGATTTTTTACAACATCAGAAAAATTTGACGTTTTCAGCGAAAAATTTCGACATACTATACTATGGCGTTTTTTTTGTAAAATTTTCCAACATTTCACGAAATGACTTTTGTTCACCATAGAATCATTCTACTTGCTATAATACCACCGTTTGCATGATTTTTTTCAACATCAGAAAAATTTGACGTTTTCAGCGAAAAATTTCGACATACTATACTATGGCGTTTTTTTTTTTTTTTAAATTTTCCAACATTTCACGAAATGACTTTTGTTCACCATAGAATCATTCTACTTGCTATAATACCACCGTTTTCATGATTTTTTTCAACATCTGAAAAATTAGACGTTTTCAGGGAAAAATTTCGACATACTATACTATGGCGTTTTTTTTTTTTTAATTTTCCAAACATTTCACGAAATGACTTTTGTTCACCATAGAATCATTCTACATAATATAATGCCACCGTTTTCATGATTTTTTTCAACATCAGAAAAATTTGACGACATGCTATAAATTTAAATTTCGACATACTATACTATGGCGTTTTTTTTGTAAAATTTTCCAACATTTCACGAATTGACTTTTGTTCACCATAGAATCATTCTACTTGCTATAATACCACCGTTTTCATGATTTTTTTTTCAACATCAGAAAAATTTGACGTTTTCAGCGAAAAATTTCGACATACTATACTATGGCGTTTTTTTTTTTTAATTTTCAAACATTTCACGAATTGACTTTTGTTCACCATAGAATCATTCTACTTGCTATAATACGACCGTTTTCATGATTTTTTACAACATCAGAAAAATTTGACGTTTTCAGCGAAAAATTTCGACATACTATACTATGGCGTTTTTTTTGTAAAATTTTCCAACATTTCACGAAATGACTTTTGTTCACCATAGAATCATTCTACTTCCTATAATACCACCGTTTTCATGATTTTTTTCAACATCGGAAAAATTTGACGTTTTTAGCGAAAAATTTCGACGTACTATACTATGGTGTTTTTTTTGTAAAATTTTCCAACATTTCACGAAATGACTTTTGTTCACCATAGAATCATTCTACTTGCTATAATACCACCGTTTTAATGATTTTTTTCAACATCAGAAAAATTTGACAACATACTATAAATTTAAATTTCGACATACTATACTATGGCCTCTTTTTTTTGTAAAATTTTCCAACATTTCACGAATTGACTTTTGTTCACCATAGAATCATTCTATTTGCTATAATACCACCGTTTTCATGATTTTTTTCAACATCGGAAAAATTTGACTTTTTCAGCAAAAAATTTCGACATACTATACTATGGCGTTTTTTTTTGTAAAATTTTCCAACATTTCACGAAATGACTTTTGTTCACCATATAAATATTCCACATGCTATAATACCACAATTTTCATGATTTTTTTCAACATCAGAAAAATTTGACTTTTCAGCGAAAAATTTCGACATACTATACTATGGCGTTTGTTTTGTAAAATTTTCCAACATTTCACGAAATGACTTTTGTTCACCATAGAATCATTCTACTTGCTAGAATACCACCGTTTTCATGATTTTTTTCAACATCAGAAAAATTTGACAACATACTAGAAATTTAAATTTCGACATACTATACTATGGCGTTTTTTTTTGTAAAATTTTCCAACATTTCACGAAATGACTTTTGTTCACCATATAAATATTCTACATGCTATAATACCACTGTTTTCATCATTTTTTTCAACATCAGAAAAATTTGATGTTTTCAGCGAAAAATTTTGACATACTATATACTATGGCGTTTTTTATGTAAAATTTTCCAACATTTCACGAAATTACTTTTGTTCACCATAGAATCATTCTACTTGCTATAATACCACCGTTTTCATGATTTTTTTCAAAATCAAAAAAATTTGACGTTATCAGCGAAAAATTTCGACACACTATACTATGGCGTTTTTTTTATAAAATTTTCCAACATTTCACAAATTGACTTTTGTTCACCATAGAATCATTGTACATGCTATAATAACACCGTTTTCATGATTTTTTTCAACATCAGAAAAATTTTACGTTATCAGCGAAATATTTCGACACACTATACTATGGCATTTATTTGTAAAATTTTCCAACATTTCACGAAATGACTTTGTTCACCATAGAATCATTCTACTTGCTATAATACCACCGTTTTCATGATTTTTTTCAACATCAGAAAAATTTGACGACATAATATGAATTTAAATTTCGACATACTATATTATGGCGTTTTTTTTGTAAAATTTTCCAACATTTCACGAATTGACTTTTGTTCACCATAGAATCATTCTATTTGCTATAATACCACCGTTTTCATGATTTTTTTCAACATCGTAAAAATTTGACGTTTTCAGCGAAATATTTCGACATACTATACTATGGCTTTTTTTGTAAAATTTTCAAACGTTTCACAAAATGACTTTTGTTCACCATATAAATATTCCACATGCTATAATACCACCGTTTTCATGATTTATTTCAACATCAGAAAAATTTGACAACATACTATAAATTTAAATTTCGACATACTATATTATGGCTTTTTTTTTTGTAAAATTTTCCAACATTTCACGAAATGACTTTTGTTCACCATAGAATCATTCTACTTGCTATAATACCACCGTTTTCATGATTTTTTTTCACATAAGAAAAATTTGACGACATACTCTAAATTTAAATTTCGACATACTATACTATGGCTTTTTTTGTAAAATTTTCCAACGTTTCACGAAATTACTTTTATTCCCCATAGAATCATTCTACATGGTATAATACCACCGTTTTCATGATTTTTTTCAACATCAGAAAAATTTGAATTTTTTAGCGAAAAATTTCGACACACTATACTATGGCGTTTTTTTTTTTTTGTCAAATTTTCCAACATTTCAGGAAATGACTTTTGTTCACCATAGAATCATTCTACTTGCTATAATACCACCATTTTCATCATTTTTTTCAACATCAGAAAAATTTGACGTTTTCAGCGAAATATTTCGACATATTCATTCATGGCGTTTTTTTGTAAAATTTTCCAACATTTCACGAAATGACTTTTGTTCACCATAGAATCATTCTACTTGCTATAATACCATCGTTTTCATGATTTTTTTCAACATCAGAAAAATTTGACGACATACTATAAATTTAAATTTCGACATACTATACTATGGCGTTTTTTTGTAAAATTTTCCAACATTTCACAAATTGACTTTTGTTCACCATAGAATCATTCTACATGCTATAATACCACCGTTTTCATGATTTTTTTCAACATCGGAAAAATTTGACGTTTTCAGTGAAAAATTCCGACATACTATACTATGGCGTTTTTTGTTTTTTTTTTAATTTTCCAACATTTCACGAAATGACTTTTGTTCACCATATAAATATTCTACATGCTATAATACCACCGTTTTCATGATTTTTTTCAACATCGGAAAAATTTGACGTTTTCAGTGAAAAATTCCGACATACTATACTATGGCGTTTTTTTTTTTTTTTTTTTTTAAATTTTCCAACATTTCACGAATTGACTTTTGTTCACCATAGAATCATTCTACATGCTATAATACCACCGTTTTCATGATTTTTTTCAACATCGGAAAAATTTGACGTTTTCAGCGAAAAATTTCGACATACTTTACTATGGCGTTTTTTTTTTTGTAAAATTTTCCAACATTTCACGAAATGACTTTTGTTCACCATAGAATCATTCTACATGCTATAATACCACCGTTTTCATGATTTTTTTTTCAACATCAGAAAAATTTGACGACATACTATAAATTTAAATTTTGACATACTATACTATGGCATTTGTTTTGTAAAATTTTCCTACATTTCACGGAATGACTTTTGTTCACCATAGAATCATTCTACATGCTATAATACCACCGTTTTCATGATTTTTTTTTTTAACATAAGAAAAATTTGACGACATACTCTAAATTTAAATTTCGACATACATACTATACTATGGCATTTTTTTTTTTTTTTTTTTTGATTTTCCAACATTTCACAAATTGACTTTTGTTCACCATAGAATCATTCTGCATGCTATAATACCACCGTTTTCATGATTTTTTTCAACATGGGAAAAATTTGACGTTTTCAGCGAAAAATTTCGACATACTATACTATGGCGTTTTTTTTGTAAAATTTTCCAACATTTCACGAAATGACTTTTGTTCACCATCGAATCATTCTACTTGCTATAATACCACCGTTTGCATGATTTTTTTCAACAT
Organism: Pterois miles; assembly: GCA_947000775.1. Lineage (NCBI taxonomy): Eukaryota > Metazoa > Chordata > Actinopteri > Perciformes > Scorpaenidae > Pterois > Pterois miles. The sequence continues at coordinate 2,210,551 of CAMQGK010000008.1, forward strand.
CAGAAAAATTTGACGTTTTCAGCGAAAAATTTCGACATACTATACTATGGCGTTTTTTTTTTTTTTTTTAAATTTTCCAACATTTCACGAAATGACTTTTGTTCACCATAGAATCATTCTACTTGCTATAATACCACCGTTTTCATGATTTTTTTCAACATCAGAAAAATTTGACAACATACTATAAATTTAAATTTCGACATACTATACTATGGCGTTTTTTTTGTAAAATTTTCCAACATTTCACGAATTGACTTTTGTTCACCATAGAATCATTCTACTTGCTATAATACCACCGTTTTCATGATTTTTTTCAACATCTGAAAAATTTGACGTTTTCAGGGAAAAATTTCGACATACTATACTATGGCTTTTTTTTTTTTTTTAATTTTCCAAACATTTCACGAATTGACTTTTGTTCACCATAGAATCATTCTACATAATATAATGCCACCGTTTTCATGATTTTTTTCAACATCAGAAATATTTGACGACATGCTATAAATTTAAATTTCGACATACTATACTATGGCGTTTTTTTTGTAAAATTTTCCAACATTTCACGAATTGACTTTTGTTCACCATAGAATCATTCTACTTGCTATAATACCACCGTTTTCATGATTTTTTTTTCAACATCAGAAAAATTTGACGTTTTCAGCGAAAAATTTCGACATACTATACTATGGCGTTTTTTTTTTTTAATTTTCAAACATTTCACGAATTGACTTTTGTTCACCATAGAATCATTCTACTTGCTATAATACGACCGTTTTCATGATTTTTTACAACATCAGAAAAATTTGACGTTTTCAGCGAAAAATTTCGACATACTATACTATGGCGTTTTTTTTGTAAAATTTTCCAACATTTCACGAAATGACTTTTGTTCACCATAGAATCATTCTACTTCCTATAATACCACCGTTTTCATGATTTTTTTTCAACATCGGAAAAATTTGACGTTTTCAGCGAAAAATTTCGACATACTATACTATGGCGTTTTTTTTTTTTTTTTTTTTTAATTTTCCAACACTTCACGAATTGACATTTGTTCACCTTAGAATCATTCTACATGCTATAATACCACTGTTTTCATGATTTTTTACAACTTCAGAAAAATTTGACGTTTTCAGTGAAAAATTTCGACATACTATACCATGGCGTTTTTTTTGTAAAATTTTCCAACATTTCACGAAATGACTTTTGTTCACCATAGAATCTTTCTACTTGCTATAATACCACCGTTTTCATGATTTTTTTCAACATCAGAAAAATTTGACGACATACTATAAATTTAAATTTCGACATACTATACTATGCCGTTTTTTTTGTAAAATTTTCCAACATTTCACGAAATTACTTTCGTTCACCATAGAATCATTCTACTTGCTATAATACGACCATTTTCATGATGTTTTTCAACATCAGAAAAATTTGACGTTTTCAGCGAAAAATTTCGACATACTATACTATGGCGTTTTTTTTGTAAAATTTTCCAATATTTAACGAAATGACTTTTGTTCACCATAGATTCATTCTACTTGCTATAATACCACCGTTTTCATGATTTTTTTCAACATCAGAAAAATTTGACAACATACTATAAATTTAAATTTCGACATACTATACTATGGCCTTTTTTTTGTAAAATTTTCCAACATTTCACGAAATGACTTTTGTTCACCATAGAATCATTCTACTTGCTATAATACGACCGTTTTCATGATTTTTTTTTTAACATAAGAAAAATTTGACGACATACTCTAAATTAAAATTTCGACATACATACTATACTATGGCGTTTTTTGTTTTTTTTTTTGATTTTCCAACATTTCATGAATTGACTTTTGTTCACCATAGAATCATTCTACATGCTATAATACCACCGTTTTCATGATTTTTTTCAACATCGGAAAAATTTGACGTTTTCAGCGAAAAATTTCGACATACTATACTATGGCGTTTTTTTTGTAAAATTTTCCAACATTTCACGAAATGACTTTTGTTCAACATAGAATCATTCTACTTGCTATAATACCACCGTTTGCATGATTTTTTTCAACATCAGAAAAATTTGACGTTTTCAGCGAAAAATTTCGACATACTATACTATGGCGTTTTTTTTTTTTTTTTAAATTTTCCAACATTTCACGAAATGACTTTTGTTCACCATAGAATCATTCTACTTGCTATAATACCACCGTTTTCATGATTTTTTTCAACATCAGAAAAATTAGACGTTTTCAGGGAAAAATTTCGACATACTATACTATGGCGTTTTTTTTTTTTTTTAATTTTCCAAACATTTCACGAATTGACTTTTGTTCACCATAGAATCATTCTACATAATATAATGCCACCGTTTTCATGATTTTTTTCAACATCAGAAAAATTTGACGACATGCTATAAATTTAAATTTCGACATACTATACTGTGGCGTTTTTTTGGAAAATTTTCCAACATTTCACGAAATGACTTTTGTTCACCATATAAATATTCTACATGCCATAATACCACCATTTTCATGATTTTTTCAACATCAGAAAAATTTGACTTTTCAGCGAAAAATTTCGACATACTATACTATGGCGTGACTTTTGTTCACCATAGAATCATTCTACTTGCTATAATAACACCGTTTTCATGATTTTTTTCAACATCGGAAATATTTGACGTTTTCAGGTAAAAATTTCAACACACTATACTATGGCGTTTTTTTTATAAAATTTTCAAACATTTCACGAAATGACTTTGTTCACCATAGAATCATTCTTCTTGCTATAATACCACCGTTTTCATGATTTTTTTCAACATCAGAAAAATTTGACGACATACTCTAAATTTAAATTTCGACATACTATACTATGGCTTTTTTTGTAAAATTTTCCAACATTTCACGAAATGACTTTTGATCACCATAGAATCATTCTACTTGTTATAATACCACCGTTTTCATGATGTTTTTCAACATCAGAAAAATTTGACGACATACTATAAATTTAAATTTCGACATACTATACTATGGCTTTTTTTTTTTTTAAATTTTCCAACACTTCACGAATTCACTTTTGTTCACCATACAATCATTCTACATGCTATAATACCACCGTTTTCATGATTTTTTTCAACATCAGAAAAAGTTGACGACATACTATAAATTTAAATTTTGACATACTATACTATGGCGTTTGTTTTGTAAAATTTTCCAACATTTCACGAAATGACTTTTGTTCACCATAGAATCATTCTACTTCCTATAATACCACCGTTTTCATGATTTTTTTCAACATCAGAAAAATTTGACGTTTTCAGCGAAAAATTTCGACATACTATACTATGGCGTTTTTTTTGTAAAATTTTCCAACATTTCACGAAATGACTTTTGTTCACCATAGAGTCATTCTACTTGCTATAATACCACCGTTTTCATGATTTTTTTCAACATCGGAAAAATTTGACGTTTTCAGCGAAAAATTTCGACATACTATACTATGGCGTTTTTTTTGTAAAATTTTCCAACATTTCACGAAATGACTTTTGTTCACCATAGAATCATTCTACTTGCTATAATACCACCGTTTTCATGATTTTTTTTCAACATCGGAAAAATTTGACGTTTTCAGGGAAAAATTTCGACATACTATACTATGGCGTTTTTTGTTTTTTTTTAATTTTCCAACACTTCACGAATTGACTTTTGTTCACCATAGAATCATTCTACATGCTATAATACCACCGTTTTCATGATTTTTTACAACTTCAGAAAAATTTGACGTTTTCAGTGAAAAATTTCGACATACTACACTATGGCGTTTTTTTTGTAAAATTTTCCAACATTTCACGAAATGACTTTTGCTCACCATAGAATCTTTCTACTTGCTATAATACGACCGTTTTCATGATTTTTTACAACATCAGAAAAATTTGACGTTTTCAGCGAAAAATTTCGACATGCTATACTATGGCGTTTTTTTTTTTTTTTTAAATTTTCCAACATTTCACGAAATGACTTTTGTTCACCATAGAATCATTCTACTTGCTATAATACCACCGTTTTCATGATTTTTTTCAACATCTGAAAAATTAGACGTTTTCAGGGAAAAATTTCGACATACTATACTATGGCGTTTTTTTTTTTTTAATTTTCCAAACATTTCACGAATTGACTTTTGTTCACCATAGATTCATTCTACTTGCTATAATACCACCGTTTTCATGATTTTTTTCAACATCAGAAAAATTTGACGACATGCTATAAATTTAAATTTCGACATACTATACTATGGCGTTTTTTTGGTAAAATTTTCCAACATTTCACGAATTGACTTTTGTTCACCATAGAATCATTCTACTTGCTATAATACCACCGTTTTCATGATTTTTTTTTCAACATCAGAAAAATTTGACGTTTTCAGCGAAAAATTTCGACATACTATACTATGGCGTTTTTTTTTTTTTTAATTTTCAAACATTTCACGAATTGACTTTTGTTCACCATAGAATCATTCTACTTGCTATAATACGACCGTTTTCATGATTTTTTACAACATCAGAAAAATTTGACGTTTTCAGCGAAAAATTTCGACATACTATACTATGGCGTTTTTTTTGTAAAATTTTCCAACATTTCACGAAATGACTTTTGTTCACCATAGAATCATTCTACTTGCTATAATACCACCGTTTGCATGATTTTTTTCAACATCAGAAAAATTTGACGTTTTCAGCGAAAAATTTCGACATACTATACTATGGCGTTTTTTTTTTTTTTTTAAATTTTCCAACATTTCACGAAATGACTTTTGTTCACCATAGAATCATTCTACTTGCTATAATACCACCGTTTTCATGATTTTTTTCAACATCTGAAAAATTAGACGTTTTCAGGGAAAAATTTCGACATACTATACTATGGCGTTTTTTTTTTTTTTAATTTTCCAAACATTTCACGAAATGACTTTTGTTCACCATAGAATCATTCTACATAATATAATGCCACCGTTTTCATGATTTTTTTCAACATCAGAAAAATTTGACGACATGCTATAAATTTAAATTTCGACATACTATACTATGGCGTTTTTTTTGTAAAATTTTCCAACATTTCACGAATTGACTTTTGTTCACCATAGAATCATTCTACTTGCTATAATACCACCGTTTTCATGATTTTTTTTTCAACATCAGAAAAATTTGACGTTTTCAGCGAAAAATTTCGACATACTATACTATGGCGTTTTTTTTTTTTTAATTTTCAAACATTTCACGAATTGACTTTTGTTCACCATAGAATCATTCTACTTGCTATAATACGACCGTTTTCATGATTTTTTACAACATCAGAAAAATTTGACGTTTTCAGCGAAAAATTTCGACATACTATACTATGGCGTTTTTTTTGTAAAATTTTCCAACATTTCACGAAATGACTTTTGTTCACCATAGAATCATTCTACTTCCTATAATACCACCGTTTTCATGATTTTTTTTCAACATCGGAAAAATTTGACGTTGTCAGCGAAAAATTTCGACATACTATACTATGGCGTTTTTTTTTTTGTTTTTTTTTTAATTTTCCAACACTTCACGAATTGACATTTGTTCACCTTAGAATCATTCTACATGCTATAATACCACCGTTTTCATGATTTTTTACAACTTCAGAAAAATTTGACGTTTTCAGTGAAAAATTTCGACATACTATACCATGGCGTTTTTTTTGTAAAATTTTCCAACATTTCACGAAATGACTTTTGTTCACCATAGAATCTTTCTACTTGCTATAATACCACCGTTTTCATGATTTTTTTCAACATCTGAAAAATTAGACGTTTTCAGGGAAAAATTTCGACATACTATACTATGGCGTTTTTTTTTTTTTAATTTTCCAAACATTTCACGAATTGACTTTTGTTCACCATAGAATCATTCTACATAATATAATGCCACCGTTTTCATGATTTTTTTCAACATCAGAAAAATTTGACGACATGCTATAAATTTAAATTTCGACATACTATACTATGGCGTTTTTTTGGTAAAATTTTCCAACATTTCACGAATTGACTTTTGTTCACCATAGAATCATTCTACTTGCTATAATACGACCGTTTTCATGATTTTTTACAACATCAGAAAAATTTGACGTTTTCAGCGAAAAATTTCGACATACTATACTATGGCGTTTTTTTTGTAAAATTTTCCAACATTTCACGAAATGACTTTTGTTCACCATAGAATCATTCTACTTGCTATAATACCACCGTTTGCATGATTTTTTTCAACATCAGAAAAATTTGACATTTTCAGCGAAAAATTTCGACATACTATACTATGGCGTTTTTTTTTTTTTTTTTAAATTTTCCAACATTTCACGAAATGACTTTTGTTCACCATAGAATCATTCTACTTGCTATAATACCACCGTTTTCATGATTTTTTTCAACATCTGAAAAATTAGACGTTTTCAGGGAAAAATTTCGACATACTATACTATGGCGTTTTTTTTTTTTTTTAATTTTCCAAACATTTCACGAATTGACTTTTGTTCACCATAGAATCATTCTACATAATATAATGCCACCGTTTTCATGATTTTTTTCAACATCAGAAAAATTTGACGACATGCTATAAATTTAAATTTCGACATACTATACTATGGCGTTTTTTTGTAAAATTTTCCAACATTTCACGAATTGACTTTTGTTCACCATAGAATCATTCTACTTGCTATAATACCACCGTTTTCATGATTTTTTTTTCAACATCAGAAAAATTTGACGTTTTCAGCGAAAAATTTCGACATACTATACTATGGCGTTTTTTTTTTTTTTAATTTTCAAACATTTCACGAATTGACTTTTGTTCACCATACAATCATTCTACTTGCTATAATACGACCGTTTTCATGATTTTTTTCAACATCAGAAAAATTTGACGACATACTATAAATTTAAATTTCGACATACTATACTATGGCGTTTTTTTTTTTTTTTAATTTTCCAACACTTCACGAATTCACTTTTGTTCACCATACAATCATTCTACATGCTATAATACCACCGTTTTCATGATTTTTTTCAACATCAGAAAAAGTTGACGACATACTATAAATTTAAATTTTGACATACTATACTATGGCGTTTGTTTTGTAAAATTTTCCAACATTTCACGAAATGACTTTTGTTCACCATAGAATCATTCTACTTCCTATAATACCACCGTTTTCATGATTTTTTTCAACATCAGAAAAATTTGACGTTTTCAGCGAAAAATTTCGACATACTATACTATGGCGTTTTTTTTGTAAAATTTTCCAACATTTCACGAAATGACTTTTGTTCACCATAGAATCATTCTACTTGCTACAATACCACCGTTTTCATGATTTTTTTCCAACATGAGAAAAATTTGACGACATACTATAAATTCAAATTTTGACATACTATACTGTGGCGTTTTTTTTGTAAAATTTTCCAACATTTCACGAAATGACTTTTGTTCACCATATAAATATTCTACATGCCATAATACCACCATTTTCATGATTTTTTCAACATCAGAAAAATTTGACGTTTTCAGCGAAAAATTTCGACATACTATACTATGGCGTGACTTTTGTTCACCATAGAATCATTCTACTTGCTATAATAACACCGTTTTCATGATTTTTTTCAACATCGGAAATATTTGACGTTTTCAGGTAAAAATTTCAACACACTATACTATGGCGTTTTTTTTATAAAATTTTCCAACATTTCACGAAATGACTTTGTTCACCATAGAATCATTCTTCTTGCTATAATACCACCGTTTTGATGATTTTTTTCAACATCAGAAAAATTTGACGACATACTCTAAATTTAAATTTCGACATACTATACTATGGCTTTTTTTGTAAAATTTTCCAACATTTCACGAAATGACTTTTGATCACCATAGAATCATTCTACTTGTTATAATACCACCGTTTTCATGATGTTTTTCAACATCAGAAAAATTTGACGACATACTATAAATTTAAATTTCGACATACTATACTATGGCGTTTTTTTTTTTTTTTTAATTTTCCAACACTTCACGAATTCACTTTTGTTCACCATACAATCATTCTACATGCTATAATACCACCGTTTTCATGATTTTTTTCAACATCAGAAAAAGTTGACGACATACTATAAATTTAAATTTTGACATACTATACTATGGCGTTTGTTTTGTAAAATTTTCCAACATTTCACGAAATGACTTTTGTTCACCATAGAATCATTCTACTTCCTATAATACCACCGTTTTCATGATTTTTTTCAACATCAGAAAAATTTGACGTTTTCAGCGAAAAATTTCGACATACTATACTATGGCGTTTTTTTTTTTTTTTTTAATTTTCCAACATTTCACGAAATGACTTTTGTTCACCATAGAATCATTCTACTTGCTATAATACCACCGTTTTCATGATTTTTTTCAACATCTGAAAAATTAGACGTTTTCAGGGAAAAATTTCGACATACTATACTATGGCGTTTTTTTTTTTTTAATTTTCCAAACATTTCACGAATTGACTTTTGTTCACCATAGAATCATTCTACATAATATAATGCCACCGTTTTCATGATTTTTTTCAACATCAGAAAAATTTGACGACATGCTATAAATTTAAATTTCGACATACTATACTATGGCGTTTTTTTTGTAAAATTTTCCAACATTTCACGAATTGACTTTTGTTCACCATAGAATCATTCTACTTGCTATAATACCACCGTTTTCATGATTTTTTTCAACATCAGAAAAATTTGACGTTTTCAGCGAAATATTTCGACATACTATACTATGGCGTTTTTTTGTAAAATTTTCCAACATTTCACGAAATGACTTTTGTTCATCATATAAATATTCTACATGCTATAATACCACCATTTTCATGATTTTTTTTTCAACATCAGAAAAATTTGACGTTTTCAGCGAAAAATTTCGACATACTATACTATGGCGTTTTTTTTTTTTAATTTTCAAACATTTCACGAATTGACTTTTGTTCACCATAGAATCATTCTACTTGCTATAATACGACCGTTTTCATGATTTTTTCAACATCAGAAAAATTTTACTTTTCAGCGAAAAATTTCGACATACTATACCATGGCGTTTTTTTTGTAAAATTTTCCAACATTTCACGAAATGACTTTTGTTCACCATATAAATATTCTACATGCTATAATACCACCGTTTACATGATTATTTTCAACATCGGAAAAATTTGACGTTTTCAGGGAAAAATTTCAACACACTGTACTATGGCGTTTTTTTTATAAAATTTTACAACATTTCACAAATTGACTTTTGTTCACCATAGAATCATTGTACATGCTATAATACCACCGTTTTCATGATTTTTTTCAACATCAGAAAAATTTGACGTTTTCAGCGAAAAATTTCGACACACTATACTATGGCATTTATTTGTAAAATTTTCCAACATTTCACGAAATGACTTTGTTCACCATAGAATCATTCTACTTGCTATAATACCACCGTTTTCATGATTTTTTTCAACATCAGAAAAATTTGACGACATATTATAAATTTAAATTTCGACATACTATACTATGGCCTTTTTTTTTTGTAAAATTTTCCAACATTTCACGAAATGACTTTTGTTCACCATAAAATCATTCTATTTGCTATAATACCACCGTTTTCATCATTTTTTTCAACATCAGAGAAATTTGACGTTTTCAGCGAAAAATTTCGACATACTATACTATGGCGTTTTTTTTTTTTTTTTTAATTTTCAAACATTTCACGAATTGACTTTTGTTCACCATAGAATCATTCTACTTGCTATAATACGACCGTTTTCATGATTTTTTTTTTAACATAAGAAAAATTTGACGACATACTCTAAATTTAAATTTCGACATACATACTATACTATGGCGTTTTTTGTTTTTTTTTTTTGATTTTCCAACATTTCACGAATTGACTTTTGTTCACCATAGAATCATTCTACATGCTATAATACCACCGTTTTCATGATTTTTTTCAACATCGGAAAAATTTGACGTTTTCAGCGAAAAATTTCGACATACTATACTATGGCGTTTTTTTTGTAAAATTTTCCAACATTTCACGAAATGACTTTTGTTCACCATAGAATCATTCTACTTGCTATAATACCACCGTTTGCATGATTTTTTTCAACATCAGAAAAATTTGACGTTTTCAGCGAAAAATTTCGACATACTATACTATGGCGTTTTTTTTTTTTTTTTTTAAATTTTCCAACATTTCACGAAATGACTTTTGTTCACCATAGAATCATTCTACTTGCTATAATACCACCGTTTTCATGATTTTTTTCAACATCTGAAAAATTAGACGTTTTCAGGGAAAAATTTCGACATACTATACTATGGCGTTTTTTTTTTTTTTAATTTTCCAAACATTTCACGAATTGACTTTTGTTCACCATAGAATCATTCTACATAATATAATGCCACCGTTTTCATGATTTTTTTCAACATCAGAAAAATTTGACGACATGCTATAAATTTAAATTTCGACATACTATACTATGGCGTTTTTTTTGTAAAATTTTCCAACATTTCACGAATTGACTTTTGTTCACCATAGAATCATTCTACTTGCTGTAATACCACCGTTTTCATGATTTTTTTTTCAACATCAGAAAAATTTGACGTTTTCAGCGAAAAATTTCGACATACTATACTATGGCGTTTTTTTTTTTTAATTTTCAAACATTTCACGAATTGACTTTTGTTCACCATAGAATCATTCTACTTGCTATAATACGACCGTTTTCATGATTTTTTACAACATCAGAAAAATTTGACGTTTTCAGCGAAAAATTTCGACATACTATACTATGGCGTTTTTTTTGTAAAATTTTCCAACATTTCACGAAATGACTTTTGTTCACCATAGAATCATTCTACTTGCTATAATACCACCGTTTTCATGATTTTTTTCAACATCAGAAAAATTTGACGACATACTATAAATTTAAATTTCGACATACTATACTATGGCGTTTTTTTTGTAAAATTTTCCAACATTTCACGAATTGACTTTTGTTCACCATAGAATCATTCTACTTGCTATAATACGACCATTTTCATGATGTTTTTCAACATCAGAAAAATTTGACGTTTTTAGCGAAAAATTTCGACATACTATACTATGGCGTGACTTTTGTTCACCATAGAATCATTCTACTTGCTATAATACCACCGTTTTCATGATTTTTTTCCAACATGAGAAAAATTTGACGACATACTATAAATTTAAATTTTGACATACTATACTATGGCGTTTTTTTTGTAAAATTTTCCAACATTTCACGAACTGACTTTTGTTCACCATATAAATATTCTACATGCCATAATACCACCATTTTCATGATTTTTTCAACATCAGAAAAATTTGACTTTTCAGCGAAAAATTTCGACATACTATACTATGGCGTGACTTTTGTTCACCATAGAATCATTCTACTTGCTATAATAACACCGTTTACATGATTTTTTTCAACATCAGAAAAATTTGACGTTTTCAGCGAAAAATTTCGACACACTATACTATGGCATGTATTTGTAAAATTTTCCAACATTTCACGAAATGACTTTGTTCACCATAGAATCATTCTACTTGCTATAATACCACCGTTTTCATGATTTTTTTCAACATCAGAAAAATTTGACGACATCCTCTAAATTTAAATTTCGACATACTATACTATGGCTTTTTTTGTAAAATTTTCCAACATTTCACGAAATGACTTTTGTTCACCATAGAATCATTCTACTTGTTATAATACCAAAGTTTTCATGATGTTTTTCAACATCAGAAAAATTTGACGACATATTATAAATTTAAATTTCGACATACTATACTATGGCTTTTTTTGTAAAATTTTCCAACATTTCACGAAATGACTTTTGTTCACCATAGAATCATTCTTCTTGCTATAATACCACCGTTTTCATGATTTTTCACAACATCATAAAAATTTGACATTTTCAGCGAAAAATTTCGACATACTATACTATGGCGTTTTTTTTGTAAAATTTTCCAACATTTCACGAAATGACTTTTGTTCACCATAGAATCATTCTACTTGCTATAATACCACCGTTTTCATGATTTTTTTCAACATCAGAAAAATTTGACAACATACTATAAATTTAAATTTCGACATACTATACTATGGCGTTTTTTTTGTAAAATTTTCCAACATTTCACGAAATGACTTTTGTTCACCATAGAATCATTCTACTTCCTATAATACGACCATTTTCATGATGTTTTTCAACATCAGAAAAATTTGACGTTTTCAGCGAAAAATTTCGACATACTATACCATGGCGTGACTTTTGTTCACCATAGATTCATTCTACTTGCTATAATACCACCGTTTTCATGATTTTTTTCAACATCAGAAAAATTTGACGACATACTATAAATTTAAATTTCGACATACTATACTATGGCGTTTTTTTTGTAAAATTTTCCAACATTTCACGAATTGACTTTTGTTCACCATAGAATCATTCTACTTGCTATAATACGACCGTTTTCGTGATTTTTTTCAAAATCAGAAAAATTTGACGACATACTATAAATTTAAATTTCGACCTATACTATACTATGGCGTTTTTTTGTAAAATTTTCCAACATTTCACGAATTGACTTTTGTTCACCATAGAATCATTCTACTTGCTATAATACCACCGTTTTCATGATTTTTTTCAACATCAGAAAAATTTGACGACATACTATAAATTTAAATTTCGACAAACTATACTATGGCGTTTTTTTTTGTAAAATTTTCCAACATTTCACGAATTGACTTTTGTTCACCATATAAATATTTTACATGCTATAATACCACCGTTTTCATAATTTTTTTCAACATCAGAAAAATTTGACGTTTTCAGCGAAATATTTCGACATACTATACTATGGCATTTTTTTTGTAAAATTTTCCAACATTTCACGAAATGACTTTGTTCACCATAGAATCATTCTACTTGCTATAATACCACCGTTTTCATGATTTTTTTCAACATCAGAAAAATTTGACGACATACTATAAATTTAAATTTCGACATACTATACTATGGCTTTTTTTGTAAAATTTTCCAACGTTTCAGGAAATGACTTTTGTTCACCATAGAATCATTCTACATGCTATAATACCACCGTTTTCATGATTTTTTTCAACATCAGAAAAATTTGACGTTTTCAGCGAAATATTTCGACATACTATACTATGGCGTTTTTTTTCTGACATACTACACTATGACAATTTTTTTTGGACATACTAACCTATGGCAAATGTTTCACCAATAACTTTACTATTAGTTGTTATTCTGGTCAACATACTATACTTTAAGGGCCTGGAACGAGAGGGCAATCCCTGAAGAATCCCTGAAGAATCTCAGAGAGCTTCACATTCATAAATATTGTTAGTTGCAGCTGTAGTGCAAACTAAAACTGCATAAACTTTACAATGTCCTTTTCTCAGTGACCTTGTATCACTTGCTCGTTAGTATAGTGGACAGTTCCTCCGCCTGTCAAGCGGAAGGCATTGCAGATCTATCGGATTTTGGATATATGTTTATGTGTACATCTTTACACTCCTTAGTTTGCACTGCAATTGCTGCCCAACAATTTCCCTAAGGATAAATAAAGTTCTATCTCATGCTATCATATCGTATCTGAAAGCCCTCGCTATGATGGCAATCCAACACAATTTAGTTATGCTGTTGCAATGGTGTTGTTTAGCCCTGACTTAAACTCCACTGAAAAGTCTTGTTTTTGACTTAAGATTAACAGAATCTAGTTTTGGTGTGACTTTTGATGGCCTTGACTTTAACACCTCTTCTTACGTTCTCACGCTGTTTGCCATGATTAGTGTGACCTATGTCATTGAGGTTGAAACTAGATTAATTTATGACTGTAAACTCTGGCTTACCTTGGCTGGCAGGCTCTGCTGAAACGCAGCCCGTATGGAGAGGCAGCAGTGGTGGAAGTTGCGGATGAGCTGTGGGTGGATGGAGCCGCTGAGTTGAGCCACCTCTCTGTGAGTCGGAGCGATGAAGATCCCCTGAACAGTTTCCATCAGGACATAGTGGAACAAGGTGTTCTCTGCACCTGAGGTCAGCCTGGCACAACGAGAAAATGAAGGTTTTTGGCTGCTAGTAAGTTCAAGCTAACATTAATTATTCCATGCATTTATAATAATTACATATGCAGTTAGAATGAGGGAAAATGATTATTTCCCATCACCCACTTCATGGTGTTGTACATCTCCTCGGTTTCCCTTTCAGTCAGGGTCTTCTTCAGGGTACCCAGGTAAAATGGATTTGGGTGCTTCATCCTAGGAATCTGATGTCAAAGCATGCAGCAAGAATAAGACAGAAAATTACATAACATTACAATATCAAAACAATATGATGAGTACAAGGTCCAACAAAATCTGCTTTTCTTAGACATCAGGGTTAAAAACTAACTAAATCCACTTTTTACTGAAAAGTTACTAAATTTATATGTACAATCATGTCATTACATATCATTGTCATAGTCCATAGTCTTCACGGCAACAGTGGTATTTTTCTAGAGAAATTCAGCTAATTTCACTCTGTAGACTGAAGAATAAAAACTATGAAAAACCTATGACATTGCCTTGTATTACTGAAACTACATATCAACATATGAGGGCTCATCTGATTATAGAGAAAACCAACAACATCCCTGGCTAGTCCAGGATATTTCCTGCCATCTCTTCACTTACAGATATTGATAAAAAAAAAAAAAAAAAAAAAAAAAAAAAGGAGTGAAAATGTTTTTAAAAAATGTTCTCACACTATAAATCCTTAAGCTGCGAAGTAAGAGTTTAACAACCAAACAGGACCAAATACAAGACTTAATAAAAGACTAAAAGCAAACCTTGAAGAGGCCTCCACTGCCCCCACTCCCATCAGACCCCCCGGACCCCAGAGAGTCCCGACGCCCTCCCAGCTTCCTTCCTGAGTCCGGGGTGGAATGTGGACTAAGGCCTGGAACCACTGATGACCCGGACCCTGACCCAGCATCCATCTGTCCCTCACTCCCGCTGTCAGACAAGCTCCTCTGAGGGCTGGATCTCCGGGCCTTCTCCCCAAACAGGCTGCGACCTCTGGACCCTGAGGAGGAGCCTTTAACTGCCCCAGCTAGCTTGCCGAAGACGGGGGAGGAAGAGGCCAGGCTGTCCAGGCGGTCGCGGCCCGTGGCTGCAGGGAGGAACCAGTCAGCACAGGATAAGCAGGGAGCAGGTGGAGCATTGAGACGCTCCTCGATACCTGCCTCCAACACCTCCAGCTGCAGCAAGGTAGCCTTCACCTGGAGTCAGGACGTAAGAAAGAGTCACTTTATATTGTAGTGATCAAAAGATACGGCAGTAGCTCAGTCCGTAAGGACTTGGGTTAGGACGCGGAGGACGCCGGTTCAAGTCCCCCATGGACCAAGACCAACTGGTTGGAGAGGTGTCAGTTTACCTCTTGGGCACTGCTGAGGTGCCCCTGAGCAAGGCACCGAACCCCCAACTGCTCTGGGCGCTTGTCAGGAGCAGCCCCATCACTCTGACATCTCTGTATTGACGCATGTATGTGTACTGTGTGAACAACAGAGTGTGAAACTGAATTTCTCCACTGTGGGACTAATAAAGGAATATCTTCTTCTTCTACTTATTTTCCTCTTTCTGCAGAGATTGTATATGCAAGTCCCAGTCTAGGTCCATCTAGGATATTGTCCTTCCTCAATAGCATAGAGGCCAGTATCTTCTCCACGCAGAAGACCGGGGTTCACTTTATTTACTGTCAAACAATGTTTTTGTGCAAAAATGCCAAAACATTAGCTACTTCATCACATGAATGTAAACAACTAAACTTTGGGTTTCGGTCAGATTAAACAAAACATGTTATTTTGTAAATTGTGGTCATTTTTCTCATTTTAATAATCACTTAATGATTAGTCGAGAAATAAGTGAGAAAAATATATTAATGTTTCTAATTATTAAAAAAAAAAAAACAGTTAAAAGTGCTTTGTCAAAACAATATGAAAACAACCAATAAAACTAAGTTATAAAAAATAGTAAGCAATGAAACTTGAATTTGTGATTGTATGCATTCACCAACCAGTCAGTTTACATCCATGTCTGTCTAAAATGTCATCACTTCATCGTTTTATACTATTAGACATTTCTGTGAAATTGTCATAATTAGCATATGAATTCTTGAATTATGGCCAAAAATTTGTTTTTTTGACCTTTGACCACCAAAATTTAATCAGTTCATCCTTGAGTTCAAATTGACCATTGTGCCAAATTTGAAGAAATGCCCTGCAGACGTTCCTCAGATGTTGTGTTCACAACACGAGTCTGGACGGAGTGTAGTATATATACTGTATATACATACGGACCACGGATGGCTGTCACCAGCACTGAGGCATACAAACATTTGAAAAGGTGTGTTTTTAAAAGTGACATATATATGTTATTCATTTTAAATTTCTTTCTTGTTATTAACATCTAGTTATTTTATAATTATTAAAAATATATAATAATTTAGTCATTCTATTGCAATATTGTGGTTTTGCCTTGACTTCAAATACAATGAAAAGTCTGGTTTTGGTGTGATTTAAAAAATACTTTAATAATATAATTAAATTTATTTATTTATTTTCAATTCCGTCCTCCATTCTATTATTATTTTAAAAAATTAAGTATTATTATTAGTAGTATTAGTATATTTTATTATTTTTTTTATTTATTTAATGTTACCATGTCACCTTTTCTTAGTCTTTTCTCTTAGTTATTTCTCCCCTGTTCTTATCTTTGTTGAACCAACTGTAAACTGCTGTTTTGCTTTTGCACCAATAAAATAAAATTATAAAAGAAAGAATCCAATACACAAAGATTTTTTTTAAAAAGTGATTTAAAATAAGATTGTCAGTAATTCAATCCAAAGTCCAGGGACCCTGACAGAAGAGGGTCTCTGCCACGGCTGGGTTTGATCGTGGAACAGTGAGAAGGGACACATTGGAGGATCTCAGGAAGATCAACATTAATAAATAATTGTTAGTTGCAGCACTCATGCAACTCAAACTTAGTTAAGCCTTACTCTGGATTTTTGAGTTTTTTTTGTCTTCTTTCGGGGGGGGACTATGTCTAAAAGACCCACATGTCTCTGAGGACATTGTCCTTCCTCGTTAGTATAGTGGACAGTATCTCCGCCTGTCACGCGGAAGACCGGGGTTCGATTCCCCGACGGGGAGTATTTATTGCACGAGAAGCAGCCTTGCTGTTAAACATCTTTATATGAACAGTTCTCTTGGTCACAGAAGTGAAACTACAAGACTATTAAAGAGGAAGTGGTGGTTTTCAAGTAGAAGACCAGTATGTACGGTATGTTAGGAATTTAAGTTCAACAAGGTTCACCTGATCCACGTAAACACAGTCAGGTCCTGGAGAGCCCAAAGCTGGTGAAGCACAGCCCCCTGCCTCCAACAGCACACACTGCATGAAGTGTCTCTGAGGTGGAGAGGCAGAGAAATACAAGCAGAGAAATTATTTGTATAATAGACATGACTATGAATACATTTTGGACGTGTACAACGAGAACATGGTTATAAAAAAAAAAAAAAAAACACCAGTCAGTGATTGGCCTCCTTACCAGCCCCACTATGAGGAGGAAGTGGCGTCCTGGAGGCTGGCTGTAGCCTGGCGCCGTGCCGCGGCTGCTGTTGGCTCTCTGCTGGGGAAACACCTCCCTCCAGATGACCAGCTGGCCCACCCGCTGCTCAGACGCCAGCGGCAGCAGGCAGTAGTGCTGGCAGTACAGGCACACATCCAGTAGGTCCTCTTTAGGCAGATGGTTGGCGATCAGGTAGGACTGGAAAGGGAGTGAATGTATATATATATATATATATTTCTTATTGGAAATCAATTAACACAAAACAATGACAAATATTGACCAGAAATCCACACAGGTACTGCATTTAGTATAATACATTTGCTCAAATCATAACATGCAAACTCAACAGCTGTCAGTGTGCTGATTTTGGAGCAACCCACGCAGTTCTTACACCTTAACTGTAACACCGTGTACCTCTCACCGTCCTCCTCCTCCCGTTGATTAATATTTCAACAGAGTAGTTATGTTAATGACTTGTCACTGAGCCATAGAGCAGGCTTGTGAAGTTATCTTGTGTGAAAGGTCAGCTTCTGTTCGCTGGGTCTTCTATTGTTGCCATTTAAGGATAGCCGTCTCGACGGTGGGGTACCATCAGGGGAAGATATACTGTAAATATGAAGAAGCTGCTGGTACTGAAGCGTGTGAGTGTGTGTGTTTTGACTGAGATCCCTACCTTGTAGAACAAACAGGAGCCAAGAATTACATACAGACGCCTCAGGCCAAAAAAGTCCTCAGACTGCAAAAGAAATAAAGACAAAAATACAAGAAAGTAAGCAAATACACTGATATTGGAGAAAGATAATAATGTTGTTTAAAGTTTGACCGATAATTTGTGAATGAACGTAGAAATAAATAGACTGAAATTAATTTTTAAGAGCAGATGAGGCATTATTCAACTGGTCATCATCTATAAAACAATAGCAAAAATATAGCAATAAAACAATAAACAGAAGAAATATACTTAAAGCTAAATTTAATACACTTCACTACTCCTTGCATCAAGAATCCCTCTCCGTTTGTCTCGTCTGTTTTCTGTCCTCAAGTCCGGCTTCATGTAATCAGTTTATGCTGCACGTACAAAAGGACCAACCAGACCCCATTAGCTTTTCATTAAAAATACACACACGTCTAAAAATAGTCTAACCTTCTCCTCTCCCCTG
Organism: Pterois miles; assembly: GCA_947000775.1. Taxonomy (NCBI): domain Eukaryota; kingdom Metazoa; phylum Chordata; class Actinopteri; order Perciformes; family Scorpaenidae; genus Pterois; species Pterois miles. The sequence continues at coordinate 2,229,474 of CAMQGK010000008.1, forward strand.
CTGAGGCCAAAAGACAGATGGCATCGCAGCTAACATGCATCTTCGAACAACTAATGAGCTGCAGGATAAAGGGTCATAACACATGAAGCACTGACGTGACTCTTCAGCCTGCTCAACCACCACTTATTTGCGAGTGGCTACTTTAAGACAAATGTCCACACCTAACAGATGACATACTTTGAAAGTAAGCTTGAAAGACAGCAGCACTGTGTGTTTTCTCACCATTTCTCCGAAATCAGAAGACTCAAAATCAGAGAGAACAGTATCCACCTCCATCTGGCGAAAGAGAACATCAAATATCAGCGTAACAGCATTTAAATATTACTATATGTTTAGTCTGTTGTAGGTCTAATTAATTGAGCCGTTACCTACAGTCTTTGCTTCTGCATTGATCCAATATATCCATGGACGTCATTACATTTTCACCTAATTTCAAACCAGATGTCAGTGATATATTGTGTCGGTTTCAACAGTGGACACTAGAGGGCGCCATTGCTAAATTAGTCACTTTATCACAATCAACCACAAACTGCTGAAGAACAGGGACAAATATCTGTTATTACTGTACTTACTTCTGCTCCAACACTAAATTAGATCTATAAATAATATTCTTGTCCCAGTCCCCTGACATATTATAGCACATTAAAACTAAAATAAGCATTGAAAAGTATTTTCATAAATTGAAAAACAAAACAGGAACTACAATATATTGCCTGGGAAAAAAACTAATAAAAGTAAAATAAAATTGAACCTACATTAGGGACGCTAATTTTGAGAAATGTTCTTAACCAATAACAGACCCTCATTAACCGATTATCAACTGTTAAACAACAAGATTTGTTCCTCGCATGCAGCGGTGCGCCAGCTGCAGTATATGAGCACAACAGACAACCGAGTCAGCAGTTCAGCATCAGGAGAGCTACTGTAGCAGCCACGATGCTGCGTTCACTGTCCCCATTTCACCATCCGGGAGTCGTGGACATGCGGCCACTTTCCCAGGAAAAGTCTCCACCACACATTTAGTTTAGAATAACGATAGCGACTGTCCTTCAACGTGTGTTTGTGCTACGTTAGCAGCTGCTAGCTGCTAGTGCTGCTGGTGGCTTCGGGCACGTTGTAGCCAAACGTCAGCGAGTTTCTGACAGGCTGTGTGGCGGTGGTGAGTGTGGGTTTACTGGTGCCGTTATAGCTGTGAACGTAACGGTAGCAGACAGTGTGTGTACAGTTTACTTGTCAGTTAATAAATGCTACGCGTCTACAAGCCACTACCCCTCACCTGGAAGTCCCGAGCCAACTTCCTGTATCTGCGCCGGCTCTCTCTTAAGTTGAACCAGGTTTTCTCCTTGAAGTGACGAACCGCTCCTCTGCATTTTCGCAGCTTTTTAATTTATTATTAATAATTCTTTTTCTTCAGAAATTAAATGGACTTTGAATGGGTGTTATTTTGCAATTCACTAAAAGAGCACAAAAATTAAACATTATGGCCACTCTAGATAGTTCTCCAACCATGTATTTTCTATGTACTGTATATAGCTACATAGAGTACTTCAGAGACTCTAAAACTGAAACTAAACATAAAAAAATGGCCGTCAAACAACACAATAATCCGTTAACACAAATTCCCTTTAACTGCACTAATTTAGAGAAAGAAAAGAAAGATATTCCTTTATTAGTCCCACAGTGGGGAAATTCAGTTTTACACTCTTTTTTTCACACACAGTACATATACATGCGTCAATGGAGAGATGTCAGAGTGATGGGGCTGCTCCTGACAAGCGCCCAGAGCAGTTGGGGGTTTGGTGCCTTGCTCAGGGGCACCTCGGCAGTGCCCAAGAGGTAAACTGGCACCTCTCCAGCAACCAGTTGGTCTTGGTCCATGGGGGACTTGAACCCATGACGTCTGCATCCTAACCCAAGTCCTTACAGACTGAGCTACTGCCGCCCCCTTTCTTTTCTTTCACGCATTAACACAACTTGCAAGTTTTAAGTCGTAATGGCTCAGTTTTAAAAGTAGAATGATTATGCTAGCATCTTATGAAACTAGAAAACACTGGTACTAACCGTGTCATACTAGCTTATTGCAAAGGAGGATAAATAATGCTTGTCTGACCTCTGACCTCAAGATATGTGGATGAAAATGGGGTCTATGGGTACCCACGAGTCTCCCCTTTACAGACATGCCCACTTTATGATAATCACATGCAGTTTGGGGCAAGTTATAGTCAAGTCAGCACACTGACAGCTGTCGTTGCCTGCTGGGCTGCAGTTTGCCATGTTATGATTTGAGCATATTTTTTATGCTAAATGCAGTACCTGGGAAGGTTTCTAGAAAATATTTGTCATTGTTTAGTGTTCTTAACTGACTTCCAGGAATAAATATACATGTACTTTTGCATAAAGCAGCATAATTTGAGTTTTAATACTTGAAAAATCTCCCTTAAAGGCACATCCTGTGCAGATAAAAAAAAAAAAAAAAGTGATTAATTTGGGAATAATTGACACTAAATATGGATATACATAAATATGGAAATATGGATCATGCAATTAATCACAATTAAATAGTTTAAATGACTGACAGCCCTAATAAAAACTAAACCTTTCTGAAAACCTGAAACTACATTAAAATTTGCAAATACACTGAAAATGAATGAATAAATGAACTATTTTACACGCACACACACACACGCACACGCAGAAATGCACCTTGATTTCTGGAGGCAGTGTTAGCCATCGGACCGCCGGCAGCCCGTCGAGAAAGAGCGTCCCTGAGACGTCGGTGGTCGGCGCCGAGGAGCCGTCCCTCAAGCGAGACGGCTGGATGAGCTGCTGGAAGAACAAGCAGAAGAAGTGGTCCAACCTGGGAGCGTGGTCCGCCTTACAGAACGCGCTGCAGGACACAAAATGAAGAGGAAAGATGAGCGCCATGATAACGCAGAAAGTAATTCATAGAACTACAGAAGAATGATTACATTACAAAAAAAAGTGAGAAATTTGAGCGCAAAGAAAGGGGGGTTAAGCAAGTGAGACAATGAAGACTTTGTGTAAAATCCAGCTGGAAAATTTCCTTTTCCTTTGAGTTGGTCAAACACATTATTTTTAAGTCAGTATATTTTGCGTTATGCAAAAAAAATAACAGAGAGGCAGAGAACCAGCTCTCTCAGTAAGACCACAGGAAAGTAAAGGCAGACCGACCTGTCTAAAGAGCCGTACATCACTTTTAGTGTCCGGACTACGTCTCCCACCACCGTCTGCAGATACAGCAGAGGAACCCTGGAGGGAAACGGAAAAATGTCAAACACAGACGTGAATAAACTCCAGCAGATCTTATCAAATATTTGGACTAACAGCCAGGAGCCATGAAGCAAAAACATTTGATAAGTTATTGTTTTTTCTACATGTGGGTGTTCCTTAAAAATAAATCTAAGCATGAATGAGATCATTTCTCGACCGGTATGATGAGTGATCGGGTTGACTTGGTGGTTAACAGGTGATATGACTCATTTAACGAACAACCACATGCTCCTTAAAGAGCTATTCATCCTGCCAACAAAGGACAAAAGACGCACATGTCCACGTTGAAATTGTTTTTACAGATCGAGCTCTTAAATATGTTTCCTCTTCTACAAAAAATATGGTCCATTTCTCGAGCACGTCTGATCTCCTGAAGATTTTTTACACCTGCCATATGGTATCGACTCTCGTTGGATAATCTCCACGTTGTTGCTTTGTCAGCTGGCAAAAGCCGCAATTCACATGAAATGTGGTGGAGCTATCTCGGAGTGTAATAATCTGTGTGTGTGTCTGATGCTGCTTCCCGCTACCTCTCAGCAGGAAGACCGATGACCAGCAGGTTGTTGCTTTCCTTCCAGTAGCCCACATGTACCAGCTGTTTCCCGAGCAGGAGAGACGAACTGAGGGGAGAAGACGGTGAGATGACAAAATTGAAAGACAAGTAAGAGATAATGTACAGCAAGCCGGTCATTGTCGTGAAAGAAACCTCATCTTTCACTGTACATTATCCTGCTTATTACAAGGCTACTTGCTTAAGAAATCAATAATTTGACACAAAAACAGTCCGCCAGAGTCTGAGATCAGAATTATGGCCAAAGCAATGGTCTGTTATACATAGCAATAGTCTGCTATAAAGAAATAACAGACCGTAGAATGCTGTGAATCAGAAACAAGTATTCAGTAAAACTGAATTTCCCCACTGTGGGACTAATAAAGGAATATCTTTCTTTCTTTCTCTTTCTTTCTTTCAACAAAGCTGTGCAATAAGTGAAAAATAGACAATTGTTTCCATGATCCTGCTTAAATCAATGTTAAATAAATACCATAACAGCTAGAGCGTTCATTCTTTTTGTAGCGGAAAGCTAAAGCTTCTGTCTTTCGCATCATCATGTTGTACGTTCGTGATGACGTCATTACGTTACATGTGATACAAAACGAAGTGAAACGCATGGTGGCATCCGAGTACTGCCCTGTGTGTCCAGAGGAGATCACGGTTTGTATGATCCTTTTTAAACTGATCTCAAATTTAAAAAAAATAAAAAATATTAAAATGTGAAATAAACTATGGAGTGTTAAGTATGATCAGCTATAACATGAGGACAGCATGGGCACCCAGACCAGTCTGTGGCTACGCAGCCCCATACGCAACAAACTGGTGTATTTTGTTTCCACTTTTAAAAATATTTTGGATCAATATGTTTTGCGTGGGAATTTAGTAACATTTTATGATTTTTTTTCAATACTTTTATCAATTATTATAGTTTATTAGTTGACATAACCTTTTAGCTTAGGTTGTACAGATTTTAGGGATATGAAGCATTTTAAGATACACCAAGAAAGGACATCACAGTAAGCCAAAACGCCAACGTATGCACTGGCGGGCCATTCTGCTACAGAGTTCAAAGGGTTAAACTCGACTGTGAACTGTGTTGACATTCAAAACATCCAGCAGTGAACTGGCAGAAAAGTTAGGAATTTGAGGGAGCTATTTATTTAATTTATCATTGCCACATTCAATTTTAATGCCTCATTATAATTTTTACATAAAGCGCCTTTGTAAAAGCAAATATCTGCCTTTTATACCACATCTTTCCTTGTGTGAGAAAGGAAAAGGTGAAAAAAGGATGGAAAAATTCATGAAACAACCAGCACTATGTCTGACAAAGTTAAAGAGTTTAAGGACAATGTAGTACTGATTTTGAGAAAAGCTAATCATTGGTACCGTATACAACTGATAACTGATTACACTAAAGTATAGGAACATCATTATTGGTGCAAAGCTGTCATAACATTCAAATTTTGGTCAAATTATGTACATATTAGCATCAGAATGCTACTTAACCAAACCCTACCAAAACCGTGACCTAACGTAGTTTTCTGCATGATGACGCTGCTACATGTACAGTATCTATACAACCTCATGGTCAGTGTATTAACGTCACATACAGTCGCTTAAATGTTGTAAATTTCTCCACTGTGGAACTAATAAAGGAATATCTTATCTTATCTTAGATGGCGGTCGGCATGCTACTTTGGAGAAGCAGACAGGAGTACCGGCAATGGAAGCTAAGCAATGTACGGTTGCTGTGGACGCCACATTAGTTTGGCTCCAAAGTCACACAATAACACAAACTGACTGACTGATGCAGAGGTAGACCAGCGACTCCTGGGTTCTGGGTAAAATAAATGTTTTTGTGAATGGAGTCTGGTGGCTTGGAAGACAACGATATAACGGCCTCAGTTCCCCATGAGAAAGGACTGTCTGATGGCGAAGTAAAGTGGTGAAAACATTGTAAATCCAGTATAGCTTATATAGTATATACAGTATAGCTTCCACTTAAACCTTTCTGCTGCTTTCGTCCACAGCCGTGTCACCTTGCCGCTGGACAGCCCTTCCCAACATGGAACTGAGGCCGTTATATTGCTCTCTTCAAAAATACTAATTTTACCTCACAGAACACAGGAGTATACATATAACCCCACTTAAAAAAATCCAAACTCACCATTTCAGTTATTTCCAAACTTAGCACAGCTAACTTTGGAAACCTACATCACGGCTGAGTGGGCATTTCCATTAAAAAAAAAAAAAAAAAAAAAAAAAAAAGGGGAACAGGACACTAGCTGGCCTTTATATAAAATGTGTGTATTTTACAGTTACAGTGATTAAAACCTCCACATGTACCAAAATAAGTTGTATTACTATTTTTATCCTCCCCCTACCTGAGTATCTGCCCTCCTGTCACATTCTCCAGCATGTCACACAGCGTGAGGAAGATCCCTCTAACTCCTTTCAGCTGGCCGGATGCTTCAGAAACCGGGTACTGGTACAAGATCTCCTCCTGCAGACACAAACACACAGTCACACAGGAATATCTGGTTATGTGTGTCATGTCAATGCTATATTCAGCTTAAAGAAACATCTCTGGTGAGCCTATCAACAGAAAAATGCCACATAAAAATGTGAAATATCTGCGGTTGGATGCTACAGTCACCAAAATGTATGTCTCTGTTGATTTATGGACAGCAAAGAAGAATAAACAGATGAACCACTGGGTGTTTATTGTCACCGCAACAATGTTTGGTTTCAGTTTTACTGTCCAACCCATTTTCACTTTGGAGGAAACACAAAATAAAAAAATGAATGTTATCAAATATTTCACGTTTGACTTTCTAGAGTAAAGCGAAGCAGATTCAGGTTATCGAGCTCACAGCGACTCTCATCTGAGAAATGTCTTTCAAATAGTTTTCACCCGTTCTATATTGTGATTACTACTTATCCCTGGACGAAACCACTATTTCTGCCATGTAAACTATAAAGCAAAGAAGTGAGAGTGCTCCGGGCAGATTCAGTGTATTGCTGGTGACATTAGTATTCCTCTCAGCATGCTGGAAACTTTAAAGAATACAGGGCGGATAAGAGCCGAGCCGCTGAGAGGATCAGTGGACGGAGTGGTGGGCGAGGGGGTAAAAACCTTGAATGAACGGCCCCTTGTAGCCTTGCCAACCAGAACAAAGGGAAAAAGCAGCCAACTCAGTACAACCCTTCAGTTACATCTCGGCTGTCCTCAGCTCACAAAATCATCACACAGCTAAGACTCAAAAATACCACCGCTGAACTTTCTGCTACCCTGCAATCAAAGGACTAAAAAATCAAAGTCGATGCTCACACACGACACTGTCATTTAGAAAATAAATGACAGACAACCCGTACTCCGCACTGCTGTTTAGGTCAGGAAAGAAAAAAAAAAATCTGGCTTGCAGATACATAAAAAGGAACTACAGACCATGAAGTACGACCGTAAAGAAAACATCGACCTGCCAATAGTCGTCCACAGGGAAAATGTGATTACAGTGTAGGAGGTGTCGGTCAGGAAATGAGTGTAGTTTGCAAGAAAACACACACTCTGGGATTAACACTTCACTACAAGTGAATATAAAAATATAGAAAACAGTGCTCTGTCCATGGATCCAATTAAAATAAGGAAATAATGTTGTTTATAGACTGCTGTACTTCAGCCAAACGTGCATGTGTGGATTCACCCAAAAGGGAAAATAGTTGACAGGAGCCGTGGTCGGAGCAGAGCGCCTCAACTTCTCCTCTTTCTTTCTGTTTTCTGTTAATGACGCCCACGGGTGTCCAGAGCAGTAGTTTTCTGTAAGAGTCTGACTCACATCAGAGAAATTCAGAGACTCCTTGACTTGGGATTTCCTTCATAACTCTGGTTATTCTTAACACTCAATTATCAGAATATACCTCCGTACTTCAGTACAGCTCAGTGTTTCAAACCCAGTTTTATAGGGCTGCTCAAAGTCAGCGTGCCATCGACCGCAAAGTCATGATCGGTTTCTCCAAGACCCTGATCTTTCCAAAGGGATGGAAAAACATGTGGTCATCCAGGGTTTAGATATCAACAACAGCCTTTATGTTCTGTTTTTATTCATGTTAACCTTACTGGCAATATTTACGAGTTGTTTGTCCATTGTGAGCACCCACGGCATGCCAGAATGTCACGGAAAGAGCCTTGCACTTTTCAATGCTCCTGTTCTATCTAAGATAAGATAAGATAAGATATTCCTTTATTGGTCCCACAGTGGGGAAATTCACAACTAACAACTAACTAATCACAGATTCCAGTTTACTTATTTACATGATGTTATCTTATTTTTTAAGCACAAAAACCTGGTCCCTGGGTGGGCTCGAACCACCGACCTTTCAGCCCAGTGCGCTAACCAACTGCGCCACAGAGACTGCTCTACTGTAAACTTCAGGGGATGTGGCATTGATATTTTTTTTAGCCCCAATCATTTCCATTTGCTTTTTACTTCTAATACCTGGACCATACTGAGTGCATGTGCAGTGCATAATGGTTACCTCATTGCACTGCCGCCGCCGCCGCTACGCCGCCGCCGCTACGCCGCCGCCGCTACGCCGATGCCGCTACGCCGATGCCGCTACGCTGATGCTGATCTGCTGATGCTACGCTGATGCTGATCTGCTGATGCTACGCTGTTGATGCTATGCTGCTGCTGATGCTACGCTGTTGATGCTATGCTGTTGATGCTACGCTGCTGCTGATGCTACGCTGCTGCTGATGCTACGCCGCCGCTGATGCTACGCCGCCGCTGATGCTACGCCGCCGCTGATGCTACGCCGCTGCTGATGCTACGCTGCCGCTGATGCTACGCTGCTGCTAATGCTACACTGTTGATGCTACGCTGCTGCTAATGCTACACTGTTGATGCTACGCTGCTGCTGATGCTACGCTGCCGCTGATGCTACACTGCTGCTGATGCTACGCTGTTGATGCTACGCCGCCGCTGATGCTACGCTGCCGCTGATGCTACGCCGCCGCTGATGCTACGCTGTTGATGCTACGCCGCCGCCGATGCTACGCCGCCGCTGCTGCTACAGCTACTTTCGGGAATTTTCAATATCTCTCTACTATTGCAATCTCTTTTACAATGCTGAATTTATAGTCTTCGTAAGTAAATATAAAGCAGTAAATTACAAACAACATAACTGCATTTATTGTGGCATTGCACAAAAAATTATGTTCCATATAAAGCCATCACCTTTAATACCACTATTGTTGTTGTATTGCTGCATGTAAAATTGCATCCAATTGACTAATTAGCACGAACAGAAAGCAGTGCACTGAAGGAGGCTTTCAGTTCCTGGACTTTTGGTCAAAATGGCTAATATGTGGTTTTAACTGAAGTTTTGACAAAAGTCTTTATTATCATTAAGGTTTGTGGTGTCACTTTGTCATCCATAATTTTCTTTAAAAGGCTCATAAACGTACTGACCTCATCTTGTGGCGATGCCGAGTCGAGTTTAAGTGAGAGGTACATGACAATGTGCGGGACGTGTCCTATGGACATCTGAAGTTCGGCTGTGTCCTCCCCCCACAGCAGACGCACTAGCTGGCTGACTGGCGGAGAGGCCTTCGTCTTACGGACCGATGAAGACTCGCAAGCACTGCTGCCGTCTACCTGAGCCACCGTCTGCAACGTCAGCCTCACCTGGAGGAGAGAAGAAAAATAAATTAAAAGGTAGGGAGATGGGTTTGAAAAATCAGTGATGGAACAAGGGATTGGAAAGAAAGAGAGAAGTGAAGATTGGGACATGTTGTAGAAGGAGAATAAAAGGAAGACCGAAAATAAGGACAATAGAAAGGAGAAAACCCAACACATTTATCCTGTTATATCATTGCATCAGCCTGCCAACCAGTCCCTCTCAGAGTTCATTCATTACTAACAAAAAAAAAAAAAAATCAGCCACTATGGCTCCACATGATTATACTTGGCAAGAAATTTTAACATTGCTCATGTGTCTGTAGTAGGAAAATAGGTGTTCACGTGCTGCCAGAGGGGAGAAAATCTTCAATCATTACACAGTCATTCAGGAAAATTGAATAGCAAGATGGTGATTGTCAGAGAGAAAGTGACACCGACATCCAGACCAAACCGCAGCATAACAAATAGCAGGGATCTGTGTGTGTGTTTTTGTGTGTGCGTGTGTCTGAGCGTGTTTGACTAAATTAAAACCAGACCTCTGCAACCCGAAGAAACAGTGGCAAGACAACAGACTGCCTATCTTCTCTTCTCTTGTTCATGCATTTTTTTTTTTTAACTTTCCATACCCCAGATGTCTATTACACTGCCATTCATAGAAAATCACAGTGGAAACAGAAACAGAGCTGCGTGGAAATCCAACAAGCACGCACACCGAAACACATGCAGGCAAGATGCACAGAATGATGAGAAAACGCAACTCTGTGGTGTCCTTGTTCAAAACAATCTGTCAAATCTACATTAAGAGCTGGACACTCAGGCTACGTCAGACTATATCTAGTATAGGCTACGTATGTGCAAGCAAAGATACTATAAATCATAAACACCCCAGAATTTTATGGTGATACTGCGTATATTGCTACTGGGATAACATCCAATTCTCTCACAATAATAGACAAAATTTTCACACTGTAGACACGCTATGGTGGCTTACCTGTTCACACACTGTGCTGACTCTGAGCTGAAAACTGTCAGCGCTAGAGAGGCCATCTATGGAGCTAAGCTGATGTTAATTCAAGAAAATCAGAGCCAGAGTCCAGATGTAAAAAAGGACCAGCTGGATCATAAAGGTTAAAAGAATATGCTTAAGATCTGCTAAACACAAAACTTAAAGTTTCGCTTTTGTGAGATTATTTATTTATTTTTACAGATCCATCAACAAAATCGTATTAGTGTTAGTCGACTATGAATTTCTTTGGTCAGCCCTAAATCTTTTCATGGTGGCCAACAAGCATGTGATGAGTAGAGTGTGTTTACCTAGTTAAATTATTTTTTTGTTTGTTGAGCAACGGATGCACCAATCCAACTTTTCCTAAGGTGAATGGAAAAGTGGTCTAAAAAATAAAATAAGCTGGTTGATCTAATTTCCACATTGGTCAAATTCAAAACAGAGTTGCATGGCTAATTGGACTGTAGGCTACCGAATAGCTTGAAGCTTCATTCATGATGCTGACATTCAAATTATTATTCATACCTTACCAAAACACTGCGTTCAATCCACCTTCTCTTCCTCTCTGTCTCTCTAAAAGCCATGGGACTGTCTTGGGCGAGAGTAGCCCAGTGCCGAGGTGCCCTTGAGCAAGACACCAAAACCCCAACTACTCAGGGCTTTTGTCAGGGGTAGTCCACTTGCTCTGCCATCTCTCCATTGATACATGTATATAGGGCCTGTTTGCAAACCCTGTTTGATGTTTTATTTCTATGAGAAATAATGCAGTATAACCAGGATACACAAGGTTAATATCCTCTAAAGTCAATGCATTATGAGATTTCTCTTACGGAGCCATTTAGTGAAAAAGCAGAACGAAGGCAGAACAGTGGAGTTTCTGCTGGGATTTGACCTCAAACCACTGAGGACCTTGCAGATCCAGTTCTAAGTTTTAACCACTACATCTTAACTGAGCATGCCCTAACTAAACTTTGGTGTTTGACTCTAACACAGAATGTGAAATACGACATTTATTGAACACGCTATGACCGCTTACATTGTTTAAGACATATTGCTTTGGGTCCAGTTCCTAACTCATGCATCGTTTGTGTCTGCGACTAACCTACAGTATGAAATCCATTTAGTACGCTTCAAGAAATAAATGAGGTGTTGTGGTCATTACTTTCCAAATGCACAGGTAGTCCTAGATCATATGGTGCCTACCAAATGTGATGAAGAAAAAAAAAAAAGATCATATTCCCCTGGTCAAAAATGTTGAAAGTGTATTTTTCTAATCCAGCGATCACTCCCAGTACTCTCCAAGGCCTGTCAGCACTAACCACAGGCCACCCGCCTCCCCAGCAGGCGCCTGCATCTGGGCTGCCAGCCATTTTAGCCAATTGTAGGGGTATTATTAAAGAAGAGCAGAGTAGTGGTGGAACACCATGTGATGTGCCTCGATTGGTGACTCGTTCACTCAGCCCTGGACGCGAGAGGTAAATGTTGTGAAATGGATATCCTCAATTCTTTAGGCCTTCTTCACGAAGGCCGCGAGAAATCGGTGCCATTAGATTGAGCTGAGGGCATCAAATTCAGACAGCAGAACGCTCAAAACACTCAGTTCAAAACAGGCAAAGCCTAAATTTGAGAAATCACTGGGTGAAGAGGCTGAGAGGGCTAAGTGCAGCACTTTCTCTCATCATAAATAATAAGGATGTGGTTAGACTGGAGTGTGCTCTAACTGAAATTCCTCTCTGCTGATGTCAGTCATTTAGCTCTTACTTATAGACGGACACACTCATGCACACTAACTAGGGAGGCTTGTTCGGCTGTAAGGGTTCACAAAGGGCATGGTGGACCGACTTTAATGCTAATATTTGCTCCTCCAAACATAATAAGTACTGTCTGTGTCCCATCTGGGAGGGCTGGCAAGCAGAAAAACCATCTTCCAACACACACACACACACACATACACACACACACACACTAAAAAAAAAACAATCATTCTGTCAGCAATACAACTCTATTTCCAGTTTTTTTGAGAGTCATCGTGGTGCCTGAGGAAACTTGTATTTTTCCAAAAAATCTCCCCCGCTCTTTCCCTACAATGTAATTTAGTTTCCGACTACATCTTCTAATCAGCTGAGCTTCCAATCCCACAACAGCTTCCTGTGGCACCGAAAAAAGTCACGCCGCAGTCCCATCTATCCGCCGTGTTCGCCATCGACCCGTTACGCACTCTGTCATTTGCAAATTCCTACTTTTTGATGGTCTGCTTTTTGGTGAAAATGCACGACTGAGGCACAGACTATGGATTTTTTAGCTACTGATCAAAAGGATCATTTCTCTAATTGAGGGTTTTCTAATGTTAAACGGTGCAGACTTCTGTTTTCTATTCACATTTTAGCAGCTCGGAAGAAGCCGTGCATTTCAAAGTCATTTAAAGTCTAGGTTTACTGTCCAAGCAGCGCAGCGTGTGACAAGCCAGAATCTTGAAGATGTAAATGCTGCCTTACAAATTTGGAAACATTCACATTATGGGTCTCAAATACAAACGGGGCTCCCAGCAGTGGTGGCTATCAATACAGTTTTGAAAGGAAACTACAAACTATAGTAACTGAGCTAGGGCTGCTCAATTATGGCAAAAATCCTAACCACGATTATTTTGGTCAATATTGAGATCACAATTATTTAAGACATTTACTCAATGACTTTGGAAACATCATGAATTCAGAAAGAAAACTCAAGTGCACTTTAGTGCTACGAAGAACGCATTGGTTGTATAGACATAAATGGTGATGACAAGCCAAAAAAAGTCACACTCAAAGCATGGTAAACAAGATGGCGTCCATGTTTCAAGATGCCCCAGTTGACAGTCATGCCAGGACCAGGGAGCTCCATCCCTCCTCACAGGGAGAGAGGGCGTGGTGAGCACTAAATGGCGAGGTCAGGGTGAGTGGTGCTGTAAAGTGCCACCTTCAACCTGGGCCTTTCCGAGCCAACCTAGAGATGGTTGCGCTGCACCACCACTGTGAAAATACAGCCGGCGAGAGGTCCCATGAAGGCATCATCCCACGCCGTAAAGGAAAGAGTGCGCTGGATTTATAACGCGAGACAAAACGAAATGCAGCACAATAATTGTTTTGTGTTTATTATCTTGTTTTCATAATCGTTGGAAGCCAAAATCGTAATCCATCATCCATCCATCTGCAAGCGCTTATCCCGGTAGGGGTCGTGGGGGGCTGGAGCCGATGCCAGCTGGCACTGGGCGAAGGCAGTGTACACCATCGCAGGGCATATGGAGACAGACAACCATTCACACTCACATTCACCCTACAGGCAATTTAGGATTATCAATTAAACTGCATGTCTTTGGACTGTGGGAGGAAGCCAGAGAAGAAGCCGGCCGGGGAAAAAGCCGGCCATAGGACATGCAAAGTCGGAGGAAAAACACCACGGAGGGGCCCCACAGATTCAAACCTGCAACCCTCTTGTTGCGAGGCGACAGTGCTAACCACTGCACCCCCAGTGCAAATCCTAATCGGAAACTGAAATTCAGCCGAGTCTTTATTTGGCAGATTTGCTCACACTGACCTGCGTTGGTCCCGGGATGCAGGACAGAACCCTCTCGATGTTTTCCGACGTCACGTCCACATCGTCCACTGCTACCAGCACATCACCTGAACGTAGCATGTGGAAAAGGAACATTTATGAGAAAAAACACCTGGGCCAAACTGTAAATATAAACTAAAATGCAATACTAACTAATAATAGGGAATCACCAGAGACCCCACAATATATTATCATCAAGATAAGTATCGATAAGATCTGATTTTAAAGATTCTGCGATAGGCTGAGTATTACATTAAGAAATACTGTGATTTATTAAATCCTTTTTTCAAGGGTCAAGGTCAAGGGACCCCTTTGTAAATGACCATGCCAGTTTATCCTTGCCAAGATTTAGCTTAGCTTTGGAGTGTTATTTAGCATCTTCCAGACAAGCTGACATGACATGGTTGGTAACAATCGATTTGATCCTCAGTTTTTCTAGTTTCACTTTAAAACCGAGTCCGGTACAACTTCTGAAAGACAGAATAGCTGCCGGATTGTTTAAAGATTAATAGTTTAAATAACAATAACACTGCCATGCAAAATATAATGATGTATGATTTTTTCCCACCCCTAATAAATTCTGCTTAGTGTATGTTTAACTGCTTAAAGTACCACCATAAAATCAGGTTTGCCACACACCTTTAGACCAATAAATACATTAGAATTGAAATGGAGGAAATGCTAAGTGGATCTGATAGTAAGACAACTCAAAGCAGATTCTCTTGATACACAAATGAGTATAATGCCGCCCACAAGAAAGAAGATGAATTCCACCAAAATTCAATCAACTTCAGTACTGTAAAGAAGCGGTGTGCCTTCATTTTTGGTTTATAATAGAAAGACTTTACACAAGTGACCCGTGTTTGGTCGGTAATTAAATATTGACTTGGCTTACATGGTCAGTAAAAGCACTACTAAGATTAATTTGATTGATTGTATTAATTGCGATGTGCTTCTGACCTATGCACTTGGCTGAATAGACCCAATAAAGAGCTTCACCTGCTTGTGCGCAGGGAGGCCGACCATCTCGGTAACATAGCTATTTCAGGTATTTAACCACTCTTAATTGTTTAAGCATGTAGCTGCCCTCCATAAAAGCTTCTCTAAACAGTAACTTATGTGGGTAGTCATTTGTGGCGAAGCCCGACTGGCGTTCCTCCGACTGCTAGTAAAAGCTGCCCGATCGTTAGCTCCGATAGAGGAAAATCACTCCAGAGAACCCGAGCTTTCAAACAGACAGATTAGCATTTCTACAGAGCCAGACCTACATTCAGAGTTTCACTTACTCTACGAAAATGTGTGCTTAAAGTTTCATTAGGGCTGCATATACTGTAGTTGCTGCTAAGAGCTGGCCACGATAAGTAGCTATTAAACATCCTACACACATTTTTAACAAGAACTTTTTTTACAACAGAGCTAAAAACTGAAACTTTGCTCTGGAAAAGCTTGGCTACCTGGACAGTACGATGCAGACCAAGGATAGTTCTTGCAGTTCCTTAAGGAGAATAACAATCCTATTCAGTTACCTTTACAAAGTTCATCCAGTAATCTACATGGCGACCGCTTACTGACTTAATTAGGTGTTGTACACGACGCTCATTATTTAAGCGTTTCTCAAGAAATCTGACTAAGGCTTCTGTGTTGTGATAATTGTAGCCCATGCTTCAGCAGTGCATTTGTGTGGTGTGGAAATGGATGAGTCAGTGCTGGTTCATGACTCTACAGATGACTGTTATTGAAATCAGACGCTCTAATCATAGCTGCTTTTTCCTTGTCCTGAGGTTCTTTATGAGGATGGAGAGAGTGCCTTCTGTAAAACGTACGTTTATTTTTATCCAAATAAAATATTCTTCTTAAGTTTCTCAGGTACATACCTCCTCTATTGGGATGTGTATGCATGTCATCACCCAACCTGAAACGTTTTAAGAGGTTAAGATAGCTCTTGACCTTTAGGGAAGGTAGCTCAAGCCTTGTTAAAAAGGCTGTTAACATGCTTTTGTTCCAGTCCCTTGTTTTGACATGGGGTTGTATGAGTCAGTACTTATCCACAGTCAGTGTATTACAGTAGATGACGGTCAGCACAGGAGTTACTGCATAGAAGCAAATCAATGTAATGCTGTGGACGGCGAAGGTAGCAAAATATATTTCAGCCATCTAAAAGAAAGACTCACCTACAAAAATCAGCATCAGTTAAAGTGTATGCTATATTTAGCAAATTATCAGCGTTTTACCTTGCCGTCAGACAGCTATAGTCTGTTACCGATGGGGAACTGAAGTCGTTATCGATACTCCAAAACCACCAGACTGCATTGAAAAGGACAGTAACTTTACCTCGCAGAACACGGATGTTGCTGGTTTACCGCTGCCTCGATTGGTTAGTTTGTTTGTGTCGTTGTGTGACTTTGGTGAATCCGGTCTAACCAAAGTCACACACCAACACAAACAAACTAACCGACTGAGTCAGCGGTAAACCAGCAACTTTTGTGTTGTGAGAGGTAAAATTATAGTTATTTTTCAATGGCGCAAAGATGAATACAACGGCTTCAGGTCCCCGTCAGACAGGGCTATCTGATGGCAAGGTAAAGTGGTGAAAATATTATAAATATAGCATACAATTAAACTGATTTTTTTAAGTAAGCATGGCTAAAATCGGTTTCGCTGTTGACCCCATCCACAGCAGTACATTACTTTTCTTCTGTGCGGTAACTCCTGTCTGCTCCTCCACACTGGGGGCGTGCCAACCGCGATCTACTGTAGGTAATACTCTGACTATGTATAAGTACCTCACACAACCCAACATAAAGAAAACACCCGACTTTTCCCTTTAATGAAGGACCAAGCTTGTACAGTCTCCTGTAAGGAATGGCCACATATTTTCAGTTTAACTCAAGTAGTATTAGAGGGCTATCTTCACATGGCTTTTCTAAACTATATAGATAATAATATGAAGGTATTTAAGATCACTGCTGACATAAAAATGAAATGAAATTCTGATCATATTTTGTAGTTTTGTTAAGTATTTAATAACAGCTAACTGTTGGAATTATGGTCTTACCAATTAGGATTTGTCCACATTTGATGGCTGGGCTGTTGGGTATTAATCCATGAACAGTCAGTCTTTCCTCCTGTCTGATCACTGCAGTGTCTCCCTGCCTTCTGCTCCAGGAGGGGCGATGCACCACCCCCAGCAGCGCTTCCAGCAGGCCTCCGCTGTCAGACAGAGGTGTTGATGAACCTGCAAGACGTTTAGGATTGAGGTAGACGCACACTTCCTTCAGCTGCTGCTGCTGAACCGTCACGCCCTGCCTTGGACCTGGCTGGTTCTTCAGGATGGATGCCGGAGGGGATGAAGTCGAGCCGTCTTTACCTCCATCCTTCCCTCCACCTCTGCGCTGAGATGGCCGGCGTTTCCTCCTCAGGATCCTGGCCAGCCTTTTAAGTGTGGGCTCACCTTTCGCCCGGGAACCGCTTCTCTGCTTCTTGTTTTGCTCTGTGATGATCTCGGCCTCCTTTTCGCTGAAGCGAACATGATTAGTGGACGCAACTTGATTGGCGGCGGCTTGGGCCAATGCAGCCTCCTCTTCGCCCTCACTTAGCTCCAGGTAGAAAAGCTCACCATTCTTCTGGATGTCATCCAACCACTCTGGTTCCAAGTCACTGAGAGAAAACAAAGCATCGAAAGACACTTAGTATCAAAGTAAAGTGATATAAAACTTGAGAGGGTAAAGTAGAGATGAGAGATGTACTGATGTAAATGGATATGATGATACAGGATAGATATTATTTGACATTTTGGTTATCCTGATATTGTGATTAGGGCTGCAACTAATGATAATTTTCACTGTTGATTAATCTGTTGATTATTTACTTGATTAATTGATCAGAGTTTTGGTTTTTGTTAAGTCAATTGTCATAGAGTAAAGAAACCAGAAAAGATTCACATTTAAGATAAGATAAGATAAGATGCATAATAAGATGATAAAAGCATGGAATCAGACAATTTTGACTTTTTCCTTTAAAAAAATACTCAAACAGATTAATCACTTATCAAATAGTTGGCAATTAATTTAAGATGACAACTACATTACAGGCTACATTTTTACATGACTAGATATGATACAGCTTACATTTTTTAATGAAATGTACACTAAATTATTATTATAAATTATTGTTTGCTGATATATTGAGTAAAAATACTGTTTTGTTTTATAATTTACTTAAACAGTTTTTGCCTGTTTGTATTGTAATGAACAAACAAAAAGCTACAATAAAAACTAAAATCACACACTTGACAAAAAGACTGGGAGTAATAAGGGGATATTTTGACTTTTGGTTTCTCTCCTTTTAAACCTGCTTTGAAGAACCTGTGGTGGGCAGCTTTGGCATGACGTCCATAAATTTACTGAGGATGGCAAGAAACGTACAATTATTTATGAAGGTTTACCTCCCAAATTGAAAACACTCCCCAAAAGCTATGAAAAGCACAAGGGAGGAGAGATGGAAACGCCATGTGGATGGGGATGGAGCTGGCTACTGCCTGACATTTACCAGTACTTGTATTCACAAAACAACTATTTTTGGAGTACACCTGTAGGTAAATTATCTAAAGTAGCCACAAAACACAGTCTAGGTTTTAGATCTGTAATGTGAACCATTAAAATGACTGTTGGAGTGTCAAATTACAGCATCTCCTCACAAACTTAGGAGGGCTAGCTTGTTCAACCCAACTCAGACAATCTTCAGTAGTTTAACGGGACTCCTTATATGCGGTCTCTGACGGGTCTCGCATCGTCATCTGCACGTGTAAAATGTTTGTTTGTTTGTTTGTAGTCACGGAGTCAAAGTCATCTTACTCAGAGTAGTCGGAGCTGTTGAAACTCGATGATGAGGATTCACAGTCACTACCGTCGCCGTGCTCGGCATCGTCTTCTTCCGTTTGACCGCTGCGAAGTGTCTTTTCGGTACACTTCCGGGCGTTTGCGACGGCCATTTTAGTTACAAGACGTCGCCTTTCTCACTCGGTCACGAAACGCGTCTTTAAAAGCTCAACTTTAAGGCAAACAAGCAGCGGCGACGCTCGCTCGCCATGTTGGAAACGCCGACGAGCCCCGCTGGTGTTGTCACGTGACGCGGAGGCGCCCGCTCTTATTGGCGGACTGCGCGGTTGCCCCTAACAACGCGGAAGCTTTCTGCTGCAGTGTGGCATGGACGACCGTGTGCCAGTTTACCCGATGAGACTCTCCTCCCGTTAAATAATGCAGAAACCACACGGACAATACCCCGTACCTGCTCGGGAACATTAACAATAACAATTTAAGCATGGAGAAATAAAGCTACGCAACATTTTATCAAAAAAAACACAACGTAAAAATACAAAATGCATCCAAATATGACTTATCGAGGGGTAAATACACCAGAACCACGCCGACCTTAACTATTAAAAGGACCCCAAATTAATGCGCAATTGCAGATTTCTAAATATTAATTGCTTACTTTATTTTAAATTAAATGCATTTTGATTTTGTTGCCCCCTATCTCTCCACCTCCCTGCAGACTTGCGCGAGGTTTTTAAATCCCCTCCGGTATTCAGCATGCTTCTGACCAAACAAAAGCCCACGACTTTAGTTTTACAAAGGTACGAGTGCTATCCAAGTCTTTACTGACCTGTAAAGGAGAACGCTGCGAATAGAGTCGAAGTCCTCCAAGTTTTTAGAGAATGAACCTCCATCTATAGAAATGTTAAACATCATTTGTCCGTCATGTTGTCGCCGAACCAACAACGCTGCGTCAACTCGAAATGATCCGGTTTGTGAAGGTGCGATTTAAACTCCAAGAGGTCCAAAAGAAAAGTTTGTCCTCAGCCGCCGACAAGATCCAGATTAATTCCTCTGCCTCGCATGAACGCCACCATGAAGGCTGATCCGCGTCTCCCCTCCAGTTTCTCACGTCAATCACTGACAGAGGAGTGAACAGTTCAACACCAACGCCTTTCAGAAGGGGGGAAGAAAACCACTGGTGCTTTTTAAAACGTTTTGAGTGTTTCTCCAGGCCAGCAGAGCGGAATTTCTCCCAGCGGTCTTCTTGGCAGGTGGAGTAAAAACCCGCCTACTCTGGGCTACCAACAACAAGCTCAGCAGACAAGCCCACACTCCTACTTTTATTTCCAAAAGCGTCCAAGCCTGGCCAAATAATGTTACTCCACCAGGCGTGTCCCTGGCGATAATCCCAACAACAAGGCACATTTTTCTTCCTTTTTTTTTACTTTATTATACAAGATTCAGTTACAAACCTTTAAGGCTACAAGTCATGGTAGAAACACTCAAGTCATACTTTAGTAAACTGTTTTTAATGCAGCCTAATTTCTACCAGCTCCTGGAAGAAATCTAAAATCCTCATCTAAAATGTTATTATGCAAGCTAAAATATTACACCAGCTGTAATATAAAAGTTGAGGGAAAATTATACATTTTGCCTTACAGTTCTTAATACAAGGGTGCCAGTATAGTAATCAGATCCTCTACTTAAATTAAAGTACCAATATCAGATTATAAAAATACTCAATTAAAGTAAAAATCCTCCTTATCAGCAAATGTACTCAAAGTACTCTCACTCACTGCAGAATGAACGTCAATGCTCTGGCTCAATGACATTATTGGATTATTATTACTGATTTAAGAAATATTTAAACTATATTAAGAAGGGTAGCTCATTTTAGCTATTTTGCGTAGTATATTATATCAAAATGCAACCCCATTTTATAAGCCCATTGGATGTTTTGAAGAAAATATGATATGCAAACTATATCAAATAAACAAAATTATAATATAGTAAATACATGGAGTAGAGTGAAACACACAATGTGTCCCCCTGCAATGAAGTTTAAAATGGGGTGCCAGTATATCTAACATACAGTGATGGAGGAGGTAATACAATAGTTTACTTAAATAAACATACCAATATCGGCTTATAAAAACACTCAATTAAAAGTAAAAATCCTGCATTCAAAATTCTGAGTTAAGTACATACTTATTATCGGCAAATGTACTGCAAGTATCAAAAGTAAAAGTACTCTCCCTCAATGCGGAATCATCCGCAATGCTCAGATTTATTGACATTATTGGATTATTACTTTTAAGAAACATTTAAAGTATATGAAGAAGGGTAGTTCATTTTAGCTACTTCCTGTAGATTATTCAATCAAATGCACCCTGTTTTATAAGCCCAGATGTTTTGTAGATAAAATCATTATCTAAAAGTAACTAGTAACACCAGCAATAATCAGGCTTACTTAATACTCTAGGAAATATATAAAGTGAAACACGCAATGTGACCCCTTCCTATGAAGTTCACACTTCTAGCTAGCACCGTTAGCTAGCACCGTTAGCTAGCACCGTTAGCTAGCACCGTTAGCTAGCACCGTTAGCTAGCACCGTTAGCTAGCACCGTTAGCTAGCACCGTTAGCTAGCACCGTTAGCTAGCTAGCCTAAAGGGAAACTTAGCTTCAGCTAGCTAGCTAGCTTGTCCCTACCAGTCTTGTAGCTACTCCTTCAGCTAAAGGTAGCTGTGCGCCCACCTGTTGCCATCCAGCTTATCTCTTCCTAAGGAGCTGCATCTCAATCAGGTCAGAAAGCTCCTCCTCTCGGGTTTGTGTGTGTACCGGTGTGTACTGGTCATTATGGGGCAGACTAGGACCTCTTTCCTCAACCAGGCCGGAAACATGACAGTGAGGGACCGCTGGTCCCAGGGCTCATAGCAGCATGCCTATCAAAGGTTGCTAACTACTCAGGCTGCTGTGAACCTGCTGTGTGTCCTGGGAGGTGTTTTTACTTTTTAAACTTTAAACTGGTGAGATAAATTCTTATTTGTCCTTAACAGCAGACACGTTTTCAATACCTGTCATATGTTAGCTAACTATAACCAAAGTAAATATTTCAAGTCTTCCATAACAGCTAGCAAGAACCATGGCTGCTTTGTTTTAGCTAGCTATGCAACGTTAACTTACTCATGTGCGTTGTGAGTATCTTAGATCTGATGATTGGATTAACTCTTTTAAATAGATTTAAATATCTAGGTTTGATTATTCACATGGGTTATTCTGTAAATATAGCAACCTGCAGCAGTGCGCAACACAGCTTTGTGAAGAGAAATGTGTTGAATGTAAAACCGTTATCTTGTTCTACAAGATGCTATATCATAAAATATTCGATCATCAAACTATATTTTCAAATGTGTTTCAGGTAAATGATTAAGACAAAAGACAAATATGTCTGTGTAGAATTTTCCCACATAAACTACCATTCAAAACCCAAGTAAGTGGAAAAATGATTTAAAGATCCCCTCCTGTTTTTAGTCTTACTCTAGTGATGTAATATGCAGACAAGATCAATGGCAATCAAATCCTGCTCACAGGCAACGAGTGAAAGCAAGCACTGCTATCTTATTTAATGTCATGCTCAGTTTTCAGTCCAGGTTTCAAAGCTTAATGTGAGACTAGGGTTGATTGAACATAATGGTCAGAGAACAATGACACTTCCACTTATAAAGTTCAGTATTCTGTAAACTGCATCGCGTTACTTTTTATTTTTATCAGGTATATTGATGGTTGGATATTGATGACGCAGGCAATATTGGTTATGCCGCCAAACCCATTTTGAAGCAATGGAGCGCGAGGCAAATCGAACGTCATCGGTCACGTGACACTGGTGCTTTGATCCTTTGAAGTTTCAAAGGCATCGGTCACGACGTGACTCTGGTGCTTTGATCTCCGCCTCAGGTAGACTGACAGCAGCACAGCGTAGCTATCATTTACCCATCGCTAACTGAAGAGATAAGTCGCAGTAGAGCATTTTTCAAGACTTTTTTAGGTCTCGACTGGTTATAGTTTTGATATTCGTCCGGCCATCGTTTCACGTTTATCGACGAACGAGCTAATCTTCAAACAACACATTTCATTTTCAACGAGGGATCGATCCTTCCAATGAGTGGCAATCAACGGCCTCGACTACACGCAAGTAAGAATATGTGGCTGAGACAGATCGATAACTGTTTTCTGATCAATCCTCCTGCGTTGGTTCAATTTCAAACCGTTACTTTTAATGTTGCTCGCCGTTAGCGGAAGTACCACATTCTCTCATCGATAACTCACTTAATTATCTGTATTACTAAAGATTCATCACGCCTATTAATCAATACTTATTGTATGTGTCCTACGTGTTCATCGCGTCATTTATTCAGTTGTCATGATTTATGTAGATATTTCCGTTGTCATTACGTCGTGGTCTGTGTATTTCAATAGAGGACTAGCGATCACTGTTTAGAGCTCATCCCAGTTGTCAGACTGATTAATTCAATTGATTATTGAATTATGTTTTCCTCTATTTTTCTATAAAACGAGGTGGTGCCCTACTAGTGCAAATGAATTAGTTAGTTAATTAACTGATAAAATCCAAACTGTCATGCTACAGTTATTTTTCAGTTGTAAGATGCATATGTTTTTTTTTTTTTAAACAGAATCAGAGATGGCCAAGTTACAGCGAAAGTTCAGGATGAAGGATGGAAATCAGCTGGAACTTGGCATCCCAGCCCATGAGCGGATCCGCAGACAGCAGTAAATAAGCTCAACATCTCATCACATTTTCAACAATGTATGTGTGAAGTGTATTATTCACCTGTTTGGTTGTTTGTGTGATGTGAATGAAGACAGATTATCGCGAGGCTGCTGAAGGAGCAGGAAGAGCTGCGTCTAACCGTTACTTTGTATGAGAAGTCGTCACGCAAAAGGGTCAGAGAGTACAGACCCAAGTTTGGTGCTCTGCAGGAGAAGACGGACAAGGTGGAGGGGCAGCTGGGAAAACAGCAGCAGCGTCAAAAGGCGCTAAAGAAAGAGGTGAATTAATTCCCCATCTCTCTATATGATACTATACATATGTACACTATGTTTACAGATATTTTTGGTGGCAAACCGCATGTTTATGTCTGTAATGTTGGCAGATTGCAAACATGGAGTTGAAGCTGGCCGAGGAGAGAAAAAGGAGGGCCAGACCTTATGATGCACAAAGGTTTAGGGTGCAGCGGGTCCAGAAGACCATCAACTTTTTGGAGGACAAAGTGCACAGAGTGAGTTGTGAAAGTTATGACCACCACATACCTAAAAACACACATTGTAAATATTGTAGTTATATTGTTGTTTTGTGTGTCTGTCCTGTCCAGTGTGTGATTCGCCACAATATGCAGCAAAACAAAAACAGGCGCCTGAGAGAGGAGTTGCAGATTCTTCATACTAACCGCATCCGTTTCCAGCAAGAACGCGACAGGCTGAACAAGGTCAGAGGTCACACCATTTGTAGATGATTCAGAGACAGGTTTACTTTGTTTTTCTTACGGCGTGGAATCCCCCATCCACCCATAAAAATATAACAAACAGAGCAATAACAAAAAAAAACAAAACAAAACAGCACATTCTTGATCCCTGACACACCTTAACTAGGTACCAAAGCAGTTTCTCATTCATCAGCAAATGAAAAACCAGGTAACAACAACGGGCAGATATACGCAGCAAAATGTTTTACGTCAGACGCTCAACATTAGTCTTTACCATGAAGAAATTTCAGTAACGGGTCAAAGATCTTATCAAACACATGGCCTCCTCTCAAGTTGAGTTTTGTGATAACTGATAAGGAGCTAGTAGGTCCGAGGATGGCTACAAGTGGATCAGGTTCCCAATATTTTCTAAAAGCCTCAGAGAAACAATAAAAGACACTTTCCAAAATGTGGACATTTTACTACATGACCAGAAGGAATGTGTTGAATTACTGATTGTAGTCTTACATCTATTACAAAGAGGTGAAACGTCAGTGAAAAAACCTTTAGCTTTGAGTAGTAGAGTCTGTGAAGTGTCTTAAACTGTATGAGCTTGTGTCTCACACTGACTGAACATTCATGCCTCTTCAAACATTCATCCCAGATCTCTTCTTTCAGTTCTACATTAAGCTTATCTGTCCATCCCTATTTAAGTCCTGATGTGTTCAACAGAGCTCTGTTAAGCAGGATCTGATAAAAATGCCCCAAGGTTAACATGATTCAATTTATTTATTGCCTCCATAGACCCTCCAGTAATGTAAACGTATGTTACCCATGCCAAAAGCCTCTTTGGACTGAAGATATATGCAAGAATATTGTAAAAAACAAGTTTTCTTCTGCATTGTAGGAGCTCTGCGATATCCGCAAGAAGATCGGGGAACTTGTCAGCCTGTCCACGGAGGCTTATAACACCAGGTCAGATTTGAGACAGTTATGTAATAGTGTGTAAAAATCAACATGATGTCATTATCTTGTTTTTTATATCGCCTTTGTAACGATTTCTACTTCAGGGCGGAGATTTTGTCCGAGATGACCAGGATGAAGGAGAAGGCTGAGGAGGACCTCGCCGAGTACACCGCTGAGATGAGGGAGCTGGAGAGGTTTATCGCACATGACGACAAGGTGAAAAAGTTTCGTGCCATCAAGTGCAGAAAGAAGAGCACGCAGGATGCGGACCGCAGGCAGAGACGTAAACAAGGTAAGACACTGCCACTGTGTTGTAGCTGATACAGCTGGTTTGACCACATTAATAATTGTGATCATAGGAAGTGTTGGCAACAATAATAATGCTGGCAGTGACTATAATCCCACCAACAATCAGTTTTTATAGTTACTATGATTTTATAGTACTTTTAATTGCTTTCTTATATCAGGAAGTAATTTGTCCATAATTTTTTGTATTGCGACTGTTTTGCCGTTTGTGTGAAGCACCTTGAGAGTTTGCTGTTTTTTAAAGTGTGCTATATAAATTAAATTACTATTTATTATTCAGGTGCTCTTTGGTTGCGCTCAGCCTGACAGAACTTTTCAGGTAGACCAGATTTTACTGTGCATGTGTTGTACCCCAATGATATGAGGCGATATGAAGCCGTGACATCGCCCCTCCTCGACATGAATCGGGCAGCGAACTAGATGTCACCACAGGGGTCATCACAGCTTTAATAGAAATAAAAGGGTCCCTTTCACAGTGTTTACCAACTTGTTTCAGCCTCTAGTAGCAGCACTGATACAAAAGGAAAAGTCTATGTAAATGACCTCAGTAGAAGACTGTGATGTACAGATTTGGTATCGCTGATTTAAGTTTTTCAAAGGAAGTCATATGCGACTAAGAAAAATGTCTGTTAACATAATTTATAGCAGTAACAGATGATAATAATTATGCAGACATGCAATTGTGATGATACTGATGTGATGGTAATGGTTCTTGTGTGTCCCATTTTCAGAGCTGAAGGAGCAGATGAGTAGGGCCTTGAGGCTGGAGTTACTGGACACTCAAAAGGAGGTGTTGCAGAAGATCCGGACCGCGACTGGGGAGGAAGACCTGGACATGGTGATCGCCAAGTTCCTCCGGAGTGAGCCTCACCAACACAGCCTCATCCATCACACTCATCCATACACAATACTTCTTACAGTTGTTTTGTCTTCATTACTCGTGTTATGACAGGATCTGTGTTACAAAACCATATGATATTTTTAGTGATTAATAGACAGTGGCGCCATAATTACAGTCATCTCTTTCCTTTGACAAGTAATGTTTTTAATGTTTTTGGTTTAAATGTGTCTCACTGTTCTATTGCTGTTTCACCATTTAGTTGAGTGCCAGAACTTTTCACTCTACACCTTCATAAATGAGCAAAACGCTGAGGCGGAGGCACTGAAACAAGAAATCGCCAGAGTGAGTGTGTTTTCTCTTTTAACCTCTTATTAATTTCATCCATTTTTAATGTTTACACAAAGATTACAGATCATGGAGTTATTATAAAATTCTCATCAGTTCTATGAAATCAAATGAAAGCTAAAAAGATAGAGCGAGTAAAATGGAGCATGTGTGGAGAAATTTTGTTGGTTCATATCAATTATTCTGCCGTTTATATTTAAATGTCTCTGCCGAAATGTGTGAATTTACAGACACAAGCAGCGTTTGATCAGTTGCGCAAAGAACGCTCGCAAGAGCAGCAAGACCGTTGCTCTCGCCTGAGAGACGTCAAAGAGCAACAAAAGAAAGCCAAGTCTCGTGCTGAGGACTATGAGAACCGAATCAGCATCATGAGAAAAATCCTGGACAACATCAAAACAGGTAATTTATTTTATGGGTCTATAATTTCCTATTCATTGTCTAATAAGTTGTAATGATTAGTAATTATGGCGGAAGTAGACAGTGTCCATCTGTTCAGGCCTCCCTCCAAAGCCACTCCCCCAAAATGATCACAATAAATGTAAATAACAAACAAGGCTATTGTCAGTGCTCCCAGCTGTCAAGCTAGCAGCTTGTGGAAGACTCTGGTGATGCGCAGTGAGAGTACGAACAGAGTGTACGCAGGCTGGCGGACAGGTAGGCCACATGGATGTATAAAGAGAACTGATTACAGCGTCAGAGGTAGGTCCTCATTCATTCCTGCCAAAGTTGCTAAAGGGCGCATGATGCCAAAACGGTTCCCACTGAAAAAGTACCCGCATCTTACAGCGATCTTCTGCATCCATTGGCCGCTTGGCCACCTTGAAAACTGGGATCAGCGACCAGTGCTTGTCCTGGGGGCTTGGTAGGCCATCCAGCCATTACATTTAGGCCAAATTAAATGACTGAATGGGTTTATTACAGTCCTGCAACAGCCACAGACCATAGATTTCTTTTATTTTACTAGAAACAAAAAATGTTTCTAAAATCTTTACCAAGCCCACCTTTAATCAGTGCACAGTGGGTCAGTTCAACATGCATTTGTCAACAGTTCAACACATATGAAGAGCAATGTTCAGTATTAAATGAGCGATCAGTGAATATTTATGTGGCTTTAATTTCAGCAGGTCTTTCAATCAAAACCTATTTTCCTTAAAGTTGGTCAAATTACATTATTTTTCCAAGAAATTACCAATAAATAACAGACCTATAAAATACAGATTTTTCTTAAATACACATGTATAAGCACACAAACATGCGACAGCATTGGCTGGATAGTTATCACACAGATAGTTCCAGGTACTCCTGACTCTGGTTTCTCCCGTCTCACAGGAGTGAACAGCATCAACAATGAGTTGAAGTATGTCCGCTCAGATATGGAGGACACACTGGCCTGCTCTACAGGGATCAGGGACGCAAACATCATGTCCTACCTGGGTATGTTTGAGGAGAAGATCATCACCCTGCTCATCATACAAGGTTTCCTTGGTTTTAAAGTAAGCTGTCAACCTGTCCTACCTTTTCATACATACACTCCTGCCTTGTATTTCTGCCCTGTAATATAATGTTCCTCTGTATTACTCATTTTTACAGGCTTTGGGAAAGGATTACAATCTACAAGCTCTGGTCACACGTCTTTTGGGTCAAAATCCAGAGCTGCTTCAGAAGAGTTTCACCTTCCAACCTGTGGTGGTTGGAGACCTCAGTTTGGACTTTGATGCAGAGGAGTCTCCTGGCACTGATGAGGACCAACAGCCCCTTTCACGGGAGGAGCTTCGCAGAGAAATAATGAAAAGCCTTATCTCAAAATAAAAAAGCATTATTTCAAAATAAAGTATCCTTAACATGCACTAAAGGATTGTTTCGGTGTTTTGAAATGGGGTTGTATGAGGTATTTATCTATAGTCAGTGTATTACCCACAGTAGATGATGGTTGGTATGTCTCCAGTTTGGAGAAGCAGACCGGAGTTAGCATGCAAAACCAAATCACTGTGCTGCTGTGGACGGGGCCAGCAGCTCAATGTATTCTAGACAGCTAAAAGAAAGTCTCACCTAAAAACAAATCAATATCAGTTGAACTGTGCACTATATTTAGAATATCTTAGTTGGTTTACCTTGCCGTCAGACAGTTCTTTACAGATGGGGTGCTGAAGCCGCTATCTTAACAAAGTAATTTTACCTCACAGGACATGGGAGCTGCTGCTCTGCCACTGCATCCATAGATTATCTGTGTTATTGTGTGACTTCGGTGAATGTGATATAACCAGTCACACGATAACACAAATAAACTAACTAACTGAGGCAGTGGTGGACCAGCAACTCACATGTTCTGCAGGGTAAAATTACTGCTTTTTTTCCAATGGAATCTGGTTGCTTTGGCGAGAGCATAGAAAACAGCTTCAGTTCCCCCGAACTGAAACAGAAATATGTTTTTCTGCTCATTCTGTGTGGTAAGCAGCTTGATGGCAGACGGCACTGACAGTTCATGTGCGCATCTTAAAGTGGGATCCTCTTCATATGCTTTGATTGTATACTAAACTAAAACAAAATCTCCAGCTCTCTCAGATGAAGTAACTTCTTTTCTGACAATTTTCTATGATATCTAATACGTATTTGTCTATTAATTTTCCTTGACATCCTAGTACATTTGTTTCTCACTTTAGTCTATGTAACATGTTTAGGAATTACTGTGGGTTTTATGTCACTATTCTTATATAAAGTATATCATTTTTTATATTGGGCCTTCTAGAGGTTTATTGTATTGCTGGTTATTTCTGGGGCTGCATGGTGGTGTAGTGATTAGCGGCGTCGGCTCACAACAAGAGGGTCACAGGTTCAAATCCGGCTTAGGGCTCTTCTGTGTCCAGTTTGCATGTTGAGTTTTCTCCGGCTTCCTCTCACAGTCCAAAGATTAGTTAATTGATGACTCTAAATTGCCTGTAGGTATGAATGTGAGTGTAAATGGTTGTCTGTCTCTATGTGACCTGCGATGGACTGGTGGGATCGGCTCCACCACCATAAGCAGTTGTAGATGGATGGACGTTGACGAAGCGTACGGCTTTCAAAAACTTCAATTTTATTTGTAACTTGTGTTTCTGCACTGGGGTATTGCTACTATACCTCCCCCACTATCACGTTAAGTGTAGCAGAATCTCTTTTGAAACTGCTAAATATAATCACGCCAAGAAATTGCATACTTAGAAAACATCACATGTGATACACAGCGCCACTCTTTCCACATTCTGTATACTTCATTGTTCTTTAACAGTTAAGCACTACCACTCTGATCATACTTTTTCCCTCATTGTCTCCAGAGAAGACAGTGAACGGTCATCAAAGGCACAGAGCATATGAACCGAATCAAATCTCTAAGCCCGCTTCGCGCTCAGGAAAGAGTATCACGACCTCTTCATCGTGGTTAGCGAGACCATACACTTTAGAAACACATTTCTCAAGTTAGTAACTATAGAAGTGATCCCTGAAAGTATAGTCTTAACTCCCAGATAGGATTTGACCTACTACTAGTATGACAAACCTGCGCTTCACTGTCATGGTGCTTCCATCCAACAATGCTCACCAGATATTTACAGCGAGAACATGATCACAAACAACATCTAAATAGCTACTAGCTAGTGAAATCGAATAAAAGCCACACTATGTGCATATATGCAATTGTTAGCAAGATATAATAACATTTTAAAAGCACCATAATGACAATATTTGTCACCGGAAATGCATTAACATCGTTCTCCTGACAACACAAAACACAGCATACACATGTCAGCTGTTTCCAGGATAAAACGCTTTATAATCTGTTAAATCAACTTGATAATAAATGTATTTAGAATACCCACAATGCTGTCTGGGGGCGAACTCCTCCTCTGAGTCTTCTCATTGGCTGCTGTGACGCTGCGTGGCAGCGTGTTAGCATCACATGCTAACAACAACACGAGTATAAACGTTGTTTTTAGAGGTCAGATCTTAAACAGTCGTCAAGACGTGTACATCGGCTGAATGCGGGTGTCACGCAATGTAAAACGACGTAATGAGGCGATAATGCCACCGAGGAAAAGACGAGAAAATTCCAGTTTACCGTTACGAAGAGCTAGATAGTAACGTGCACCGCTTTTTGTCTTCCGACTACAAACGAGATTACGCGAGAGTTCCTGCGCATGACCAAATATCGCGACACGAGGAACAACTTCAGAAATAGTTTCAAAACGAAATACAAAGCTAATGCAACATTCTTCGACTTTTCTAAGTTGTTGTTGTTATTATTATTATTATTATTATTATTATTATTATTATTATTATTATTATTATTACTTTTAATGCGGTACTAGTATAGAAACCGAACAGGTACTGACCGGAGAATGATATTGCTTAAAATGGCGTATTCATTTTATCCTTATGTGGCGCGAGAGGTGGGAGAGAAGGAAAGAAAAATGTATAAATGGGTCAACTCAATAATTGGTATTGCTCGACAACGCCACCTGGGGGAATTTCGCCCCCAGGAAGATAGTTGAGGGCACAGATCCGTTTGCACTCAGACGAGACTTGGATAGGTTTCCTTATAAAAAATATAGCTTCTTTATTTATACTCAATCATTAAAAGACAATATTAAACCATATAGTATACACACTCTTCCTGATACTGTGACACTCAACCCACAGATACTCAACAGGTACTATATCATAGAAGATGGACCCCCAAACCCAAAGAACAAATTATCAAACCAAAATATTGAATTCAAACATGCCAAATATTAAAGAAATTAAACAATCAAAAGTAATAAAGCATTAAGCAATCAAGTCATCAACAATATTTAAACACAAGGAAAACAACAAACAAGCAAGCAAGGGTAAATGATGCAACACAGGAGTAAATCATAGCAATATACAACAAAGGAAACATGCAAACCTAAACAAAAATAATTTAAAAAAAAAAGCCATTAAACAGACCCACAACTACATATGACCGGCACAGATGATGTGTCACTTGAATATTCAGTGAGTGAAGCTCAGGAAGATGTAGCGTCCCTAAAAGTGATCATAAACGAGGCGGTGCAAATAGGCAAGTAACGTCCCAGAGGGGAAGCGGCTTTGCTCCACTTGCACGTAGACAAAACGAGGCAATAGAAGACAAGACAGCAGTAGGATCCCGGTGCACCGGGGCGTAAAGCCACAGACCGGAGCACCACAGCGTGCAGCCAGGCCCACACGTGCCTGCAAAGCGTGCATACAACCAGTTACAAACATTTTGAAAACTCATGAATTGAAACAACGCCAACTCATTATTGGCCACCTACCACGGCACATCAGCTCAGCCTCCGACGGGGAGGAGGGGGAGAGCAGCAGTCGCAGTTAAATGCTGCTGGGAGACCAGGACAGATTAAAGTTAGCAATCAGCTGGAGAGCCGATTTAGACCTGTTCATTATGTGAGCCGACATACCTGAGGAGAATGGACGAACCGCACAGCACAACGCAGGACAACGTCGGTTCCACACAGACGCAGCCTGCAGCTTAACGCACTGCAAGGCATAATAAAAAGTGGGTGTCATGCCCAGAGACCGAATGATGCAGCCATATCACCAGGTAAAACGGACTTACAATTGTTGGAGAAGTGGAGAGGGTCCAGCACATCAAGCACACCAGCTGTTAGTTCAGACCATGCAGTGCCGCGCCACACATATGCGCCAGCCCCGGGGGAAACCACAGAGTTAACAGAGCCATGGCTTCACCTGGCGGCTATAATGACTACACCCACCATCAGCATCAGGCATGAAGGAAGGGGGAGGGGATGGACAGGAGACCATCCTGCCACACTTATTTTGTATCAGGTGGCAGCGTTATATTCTCTTACTAGTGTACATTGCCATCAGTTACTCTCCTCTCTTCTTATCCCATTAATGTGTTCACCAAGTTTAGCTCAAAGACCAGTAGCGTTTGAAGCTTTAGACGTAATTTAATACAAACTCTCACACTTGTATTGAAACACGCTTTGGTATTATTGGCCTATCTCTAGTTCTTCCTTATAATAAGGGCTATCTAGGTGTTAAGGTAGATGCATCGCCTAATTTAGAGTCTACCAACACTAAACAACAACACTTATTCTCACACTTCAGTTCAGACATTTGCATTAAAGATGACCCGAGCTCCATTTTAGCAGCATTTCACTATTATTGCCTTCAATTATGACTTTTTTCTTGCTCGTATTTAAGCATTCAGTATCACAGTAGACGTACACACGGCACGTAACATTAGCGGTTTACGTAAATTGACGTCAGGTGAACCTAGCCTAGCTAACTTAGCTTTGCTATGTTTTTAGCACTAGCTAGCTAGCTAGCACCACGCCGACCTTGACATGTTTGTAGCAAGGCTGAACATGAAGGTCCATCTTTGTACTATTAACAAGTTCAAACCACCACACGTTTTAGGAAAACTGTGAAAATGATGTCTTAATAAACCTTCAGGCTACTAGCCTACTAGCTAACGGGACAACTTTAAGGTAGCGAGCTAACGCCATGTTAAGAAGCTAGTGGTGGATAACTTTACGTTTACAACCGTCTGAACTTCTTGTCAGAGTTAATAACGATACTCCTCGCAACAAAGAAAGTCCATAACACGTAATATCGGTATGATATATATATATATTTCTAACCATATATATAGTAATAATACAATGAAAGTAACAAGCAAGGGGATTAACTCACAATCCATGAAGTAATCACAGGAAAAACAGCCTCACGCCCCTTTGCGCATGCGTAATTAACACGCGTTTTTTCATACTTCATTTCCAACATACATAAACATGTACAGATTTCCATCACAAAAGAAAAATCAGCAAATAAATTTTACACTATAAAATGCTGTAAAACAAAAATAAAATACAAGGAGAAGAAAAGATTAATAATAATAAAAAAACAATTGACGTCTGTTAAACAGTTGGAATCAATTTGAAATGTCTAAACAATCTAATAGTTTTTGCCAATTTAGAAGCTTTAAGTTTTAAATCATAGTCAAATATGTTTTACAATCACTATCTTTAAAAGTATAAAAGGTACCATATCATTTTATGGATATAATATTTTGCTTAGATATTAATCAAATCAATTCTGTAAATTTCATCTGCTGAAAAACAGGGATTCATTTAATAATGATGAAGTTGCATTTTATGATTAATATTTGTAATCTGACAGTTAATTATTTAGTGTTAATTCCAAAAAAAGAGTTGATGTTTGGAGCGGAATAAATCAGAATTATAAAGTAGAGAAGATAATAGATGAATAAAATAAGAATAAATAAAACATTTATTTCTTCTTTTATTCATGAACTTTGTTAGTGAGTGATTGTATATTTAAAAGGTAAATTGTGTTTTTTAGTCTGCTACACTTAACGTGATAGAGGTATAGTAGCAATACCACAGTGCAGAAACACAAGTTACAAATAAAATTGAAGTTTTTGAAAGTCATACACTTCATCAATGTCCATCCATCCATCCATCTTCAACCGCTTATCCCGTTCGGGGTCGTGGTGGAGCCGATCCCACCAGTCCATCGCAGGTCACATAGAGACAGACAACCATTTACACTCACAGTCATACCTACATGCAATTTAGAGTCATCAATTAACTAATCTTTGGACTGTGAGAGGAAGCCGGAGAAAACCCAACATGCAAACTGGACACAGAAGAGCCCTAAGCCGGATTTGAACCTGTGACCCTCTTGTTGTGAGCCGACGCCGCTTGGTTTTGCATGCTAACTCCGGTCTGCTTCTCCAAACTGGAGACATACCAACCATCATCTACTGTGGGTAATACACTGACTATAGATAAATACCTCATACAACCCCATTTCAAAACACCGAAACAATCCTTTAGTGCACGTTAAGGATACTTTATTTTGAAATAATGCTTTTTTATTTTGAGATAAGGCTTTTCATTATTTCTCTGCGAAGCTCCTCCCGTGAAAGGGGCTGTTGGTCCTCATCAGTGCCAGGAGACTCCTCTGCATCAAAGTCCAAACTGAGGTCTCCAACCACCACAGGTTGGAAGGTGAAACTCTTCTGAAGCAGCTCTGGATTTTGACCCAAAAGACGTGTGACCAGAGCTTGTAGATTGTAATCCTTTCCCAAAGCCTGTAAAAATGAGTAATACAGAGGAACATTATATTACAGGGCAGAAATACAAGGCAGGAGTGTATGTATGAAAAGGTAGGACAGGTTGACAGCTTACTTTAAAACCAAGGAAACCTTGTATGATGAGCAGGGTGATGATCTTCTCCTCAAACATACCCAGGTAGGACATGATGTTTGCGTCCCTGATCCCTGTAGAGCAGGCCAGTGTGTCCTCCATATCTGAGCGGACATACTTCAACTCATTGTTGATGCTGTTCACTCCTGTGAGACGAGAGAAACCAGAGTCAGGAGTACCTGGAACTATCTGTGTGATAACTATCCAGCCAATGCTGTCGCATGGTTGTGTGCTTATACATGTGTATTTAAGAAAAATCTGTATTTTATAGGTCTGTTATTTATTGGTAATTTCTTGGAAAAATAATGTAATTTGATACCAACTTTAAGGAAAATAGGTTTTGATTGAAAGACCTGCTGAAATTAAAGCCACATAAATATTCACTGATCGCTCATTTAATACTGAACATTGCTCTTCATATGTGTTGAACTGTTGACAAATGCATGTTGAACTGACCCACTGTGCACTGATTAAAGGTGGGCTTGGTAAAGATTTTAGAAACATTTTTTGTTTTTAGTAAAATAAAAGAAATCTATGGTCTGTGGCTGTTGCAGGACTGTAATAAACCCATTCAGTCATTTAATTTGGCCTAAATGTAATGGCTGGATGGCCTACCAAGCCCCCAGGACAAGCACTGGTCGCTGATCCCAGTTTTCAAGGTGGCCAAGCGGCCAATGGATGCAGAAGATCGCTGTAAGATGCGGGTACTTTTTCAGTGGGAACCGTTTTGGCATCATGCGCCATTGAGCAACTTTGGCAGGAATGAATGAGGACCTACCTCTGACGCTGTAATCAGTTCTCTTTATACATCCATGTGGCCTACCTGTCCGCCAGCCTGCGTACACTCTGTTCGTACTCTCACTGCGCATCACCAGAGTCTTCCACAAGCTGCTAGCTTGACAGCTGGGAGCACTGACAATAGCCTTGTTTGTTATTTACATTTATTGTGATCATTTTGGGGGAGTGGCTTTGGAGGGAGGCCTGAACAGATGGACACTGTCTACTTCCTCCATAATTACTAATCAGTACAACTTATTAGACAATGAATAGGAAATTATAGACCCATAAAATAAATTGTCGCCATACCTGTTTTGATGTTGTCCAGGATTTTTCTCATGATGCTGATTCGGTTCTCATAGTCCTCAGCACGAGACTTGGCTTTCTTTTGTTGCTCATTGACGTCTCTCAGGCGAGAGCAACGGTCTTGCTGCTCTTGCGAGCGTTCTTTGCGCAACTGATCAAACGCTGCTTGTGTCTGTAAATTCACACATTTCGGCAGAGACATTTAAATATAAACGGCAGAATAATTGATATGAACCAACAAAATTTCTCCACACATGCTCCATTTTACTCGCTCTATCTTTTCAGCTTTCATTTGATTTCATAGAACTGATGAGAATTTTATAATAACTCCATGATCTGTAATCTTTGTGTAAACATTAAAAATGGATGAAATTAATAAGAGGTTAAAAGAGAAAACACACTCACTCTGGCGATTTCTTGTTTCAGTGCCTCCGCCTCAGCGTTTTGCTCATTTATGAAGGTGTAGAGTGAAAAGTTCTGGCACTCAACTAAATGGTGAAACAGCAATAGAACAGTGAGACACATTTAAACCAAAAACATTAAAAACATTACTTGTCAAAGGAAAGAGATGACTGTAATTATGACACCACTGTCTATTAATCACTAAAAATATCATATGGTTTTGTAACACAGATCCTGTCATAACACGAGTAATGAAGACAAAACAACTGTAAGAAGTATTGTGTATGGATGAGTGTGATGGATGAGGCTGTGTTGGTGAGGCTCACTCCGGAGGAACTTGGCGATCACCATGTCCAGGTCTTCCTCCCCAGTCGCGGTCCGGATCTTCTGCAACACCTCCTTTTGAGTGTCCAGTAACTCCAGCCTCAAGGCCCTACTCATCTGCTCCTTC
Organism: Pterois miles; assembly: GCA_947000775.1. Lineage (NCBI taxonomy): Eukaryota > Metazoa > Chordata > Actinopteri > Perciformes > Scorpaenidae > Pterois > Pterois miles. Next base: position 2,266,541 of record CAMQGK010000008.1, read on the forward strand.
AGCTCTGAAAATGGGACACACAAGAACCATTACCATCACATCAGTATCATCACAATTGCATGTCTGCATAATTATTATCATCTGTTACTGCTATAAATTATGTTAACAGACATTTTTCTTAGTCGCATATGACTTCCTTTGAAAAACTTAAATCAGCGATACCAAATCTGTACATCACAGTCTTCTACTGAGGTCATTTACATAGACTTTTCCTTTTGTGTCAGTGCTGCTACTAGAGGCTGAAACAAGTTGGTAAACACTGTGAAAGGGACCCTTTTATTTCTATTAAAGGTGTGATGACCCCTGTGGTGACATCTAGTTCGCTGCCCGATTCATGTCGAGGAGGGGCGATGTCACGGCTTCATATCGCCTCATATCATTGGGGTACAACACATGCACAGTAAAATCTGGTCTACCTGAAAAGTTCTGTCAGGCTGAGCGCAACCAAAGAGCACCTGAATAATAAATAGTAATTTAATTTATATAGCACACTTTAAAAAACAGCAAACTCTCAAGGTGCTTCACACAAACGGCAAAACAGTCGCAAAACAAAATTATGGACAAATTACTTCCTGATATAAGAAAGCAATTAAAAGTACTATAAAATCATAGTAACTATAAAAACTGATTGTTGGTGGGATTATAGTCACTGCCAGCATTATTATTGTTGCCAACACTTCCTATGATCACAATTATTAATGTGGTCAAACCAGCTGTATCAGCTACAACACAGTGGCAGTGTCTTACCTTGTTTACGTCTCTGCCTGCGGTCCGCATCCTGCGTGCTCTTCTTTCTGCACTTGATGGCACGAAACTTTTTCACCTTGTCGTCATGTGCGATAAACCTCTCCAGCTCCCTCATCTCAGCGGTGTACTCGGCGAGGTCCTCCTCAGCCTTCTCCTTCATCCTGGTCATCTCGGACAAAATCTCCGCCCTGAAGTAGAAATCGTTACAAAGGCGATATAAAAAACAAGATAATGACATCATGTTGATTTTTACACACTATTACATAACTGTCTCAAATCTGACCTGGTGTTATAAGCCTCCGTGGACAGGCTGACAAGTTCCCCGATCTTCTTGCGGATATCGCAGAGCTCCTACAATGCAGAAGAAAACTTGTTTTTTACAATATTCTTGCATATATCTTCAGTCCAAAGAGGCTTTTGGCATGGGTAACATACGTTTACATTACTGGAGGGTCTATGGAGGCAATAAATAAATTGAATCATGTTAACCTTGGGGCATTTTTATCAGATCCTGCTTAACAGAGCTCTGTTGAACACACCAGGACTTAAATAGGGATGGGCAGATAAGCTTAATGTAGAACTGAAAGAAGAGATCTGGGATGAATGTTTGAAGAGGCATGAATGTTCAGTCAGTGTGAGACACAAGCTCATACAGTTTAAGACACTTCACAGACTCTACTACTCAAAGCTAAAGGTTTTTCATTTGCTGATGAATGAGAAACTGCTTTGGTACCTAGTTAAGGTGTGTCAGGGATCAAGAATGTGCTGTTTTTTGTTTTTTTTTGTTATTGCTCTGTTTGTTATATTTTTATGGGTGGATGGGGGATTCCACGCCGTAAGAAAAACAAAGTAAACCTGTCTCTGAATCATCTACAAATGGTGTGACCTCTGACCTTGTTCAGCCTGTCGCGTTCTTGCTGGAAACGGATGCGGTTAGTATGAAGAATCTGCAACTCCTCTCTCAGGCGCCTGTTTTTGTTTTGCTGCATATTGTGGCGAATCACACACTGGACAGGACAGACACACAAAACAACAATATAACTACAATATTTACAATGTGTGTTTTTAGGTATTTGGTGGTCATAACTTTCACAACTCACTCTGTGCACTTTGTCCTCCAAAAAGTTGATGGTCTTCTGGACCCGCTGCACCCTAAACCTTTGTGCATCATAAGGTCTGGCCCTCCTTTTTCTCTCCTCGGCCAGCTTCAACTCCATGTTTGCAATCTGCCAACATTACAGACATAAACATGCGGTTTGCCACCAAAAATATCTGTAAACATAGTGTACATATGTATAGTATCATATAGAGAGATGGGGAATTAATTCACCTCTTTCTTTAGCGCCTTTTGACGCTGCTGCTGTTTTCCCAGCTGCCCCTCCACCTTGTCCGTCTTCTCCTGCAGAGCACCAAACTTGGGTCTGTACTCTCTGACCCTTTTGCGTGACGACTTCTCATACAAAGTAACGGTTAGACGCAGCTCTTCCTGCTCCTTCAGCAGCCTCGCGATAATCTGTCTTCATTCACATCACACAAACAACCAAACAGGTGAATAATACACTTCACACATACATTGTTGAAAATGTGATGAGATGTTGAGCTTATTTACTGCTGTCTGCGGATCCGCTCATGGGCTGGGATGCCAAGTTCCAGCTGATTTCCATCCTTCATCCTGAACTTTCGCTGTAACTTGGCCATCTCTGATTCTGTTTAAAAAAAAACATATGCATCTTACAACTGAAAAATAACTGTAGCATGACAGTTTGGATTTTATCAGTTAATTAACTAACTAATTCATTTGCACTAGCAGGGCACCACCTCGTTTTATAGAAAAATAGAGGAAAACATAATTCAATAATCAATTGAATTAATCAGTCTGACAACTGGGATGAGCTCTAAACAGTGATCGCTAGTCCTCTATTGAAATACACAGACCACGACGTAATGACAACGGAAATATCTACATAAATCATGACAACTGAATAAATGACGCGATGAACACGTAGGACACATACAATAAGTATTGATTAATAGGCGTGATGAATCTTTAGTAATACAGATAATTAAGTGAGTTATCGATGAGAGAATGTGGTACTTCCGCTAACGGCGAGCAACATTAAAAGTAACGGTTTGAAATTGAACCAACGCAGGAGGATTGATCAGAAAACAGTTATCGATCTGTCTCAGCCACATATTCTTACTTGCGTGTAGTCGAGGCCGTTGATTGCCACTCATTGGAAGGATCGATCCCTCGTTGAAAATGAAATGTGTTGTTTAAAGATTAGCTCGTTCGTCGATAAACGTGAAACGATGGCCGGACGAATATCAAAACTTTAACCAGTCGAGACCTAAAAAAGTCTTGAAAAATGCTCTACTGCGACTTATCTCTTCAGTTAGCGATGGGTAAATGATAGCTACGCTGTGCTGCTGTCAGTCTACCTGAGGCGGAGATCAAAGCACCAGAGTCACGTCGTGACTGATGCCTTTGAAACTTCAAAGGATCAAAGCACCAGTGTCACGTGACCGATGACGTTCGATTTGCCTCGCGCTCCATTGCTTCAAAATGGGTTTGGCGGCATAACCAATATTGCCTGCGTCATCAATATCCAACCATCAATATACCTGATAAAAATAAAAAGTAACGCGATGCAGTTTACAGAATACTGAACTTTATAAGTGGAAGTGTCATTGTTCTCTGACCATTATGTTCAATCAACCCTAGTCTCACATTAAGCTTTGAAACCTGGACTGAAAACTGAGCATGACATTAAATAAGATAGCAGTGCTTGCTTTCACTCGTTGCCTGTGAGCAGGATTTGATTATCATTGATCTTATCTGCATATTACATCACTAGAGTAAGACTAAAAACAGGAGGGGATCTTTAAATCATTTTTCCACTTACTTGGGTTTTGAATGGTAGTTTATGTGGGAAAATTCTACACAGACATATTTGTCTTTTGTCTTAATCATTTACCTGAAACACATTTGAAAATACAGTTTGATGATCGAATATTTTATGATATAGCATCTTGTAGAACAAGATAACGGTTTTACATTCAACACATTTCTCTTCACAACGCTGTGTTGCGCACTGCTGCAGGTTGCTATATTTACAGAATAACCCATGTGAATAATCAAACCTAGATATTTAAATCTATTTAAAAGAGTTAATCCAATCATCAGATCTAAGATACTCACAACGCACATGAGTAAGTTAACGTTGCATAGCTAGCTAAAACAAAGCAGCCATGGTTCTTGCTAGCTGTTATGGAAGACTTGAAATATTTAGTTTGGTTATAGTTAGCTAACATATGACAGGTATTGAAAACGTGTCTGCTGTTAAGGACAAATAAGAATTTATCTCACCAGTTTAAAGTTTAAAAAGTAAAAACACCTCCCAGGACACACAGCAGGTTCACAGCAGCCTGAGTAGTTAGCAACCTTTGATAGGCATGCTGCTATGAGCCCTGGGACCAGCGGTCCCTCACTGTCATGTTTCCGGCCTGGTTGAGGAAAGAGGTCCTAGTCTGCCCCATAATGACCAGTACACACCGGTACACACACAAACCCGAGAGGAGGATTACCACACAGAAAAAGCAGAAAAACATATTTCTGTTTCAGTTCGGGGGAACTGAAGCTGTTTTCTATGCTCTCGCCAAAGCAACCAGATTCCATTGGAAAAAAAGCAGTAATTTTACCCTGCAGAACATGTGAGTTGCTGGTCCACCACTGCCTCAGTTAGTTAGTTTATTTGTGTTATCGTGTGACTGGTTATATCACATTCACCGAAGTCACACAATAACACAGATAATCTATGGATGCAGTGGCAGAGCAGCAGCTCCCGTGTCCTGTGAGGTAAAATTACTTTGTTAAGATAGCGGCTTCAGCACCCCATCTGTAAAGAACTGTCTGACGGCAAGGTAAACCAACTAAGATATTCTAAATATAGTGCACAGTTCAACTGATATTGATTTGTTTTTAGGTGAGACTTTCTTTTAGCTGTCTAGAATACATTGAGCTGCTGGCCCCGTCCACAGCAGCACAGTGATTTGGTTTTGCATGCTAACTCCGGTCTGCTTCTCCAAACTGGAGACATACCAACCATCATCTACTGTGGGTAATACACTGACTATAGATAAATACCTCATACAACCCCATTTCAAAACACCGAAACAATCCTTTAGTGCATGTTAAGGATACTTTATTTTGAAATAATGCTTTTTTATTTTGAGATAAGGCTTTTCATTATTTCTCTGCGAAGCTCCTCCCGTGAAAGGGGCTGTTGGTCCTCATCAGTGCCAGGAGACTCCTCTGCATCAAAGTCCAAACTGAGGTCTCCAACCACCACAGGTTGGAAGGTGAAACTCTTCTGAAGCAGCTCTGGATTTTGACCCAAAAGACGTGTGACCAGAGCTTGTAGATTGTAATCCTTTCCCAAAGCCTGTAAAAATGAGTAATACAGAGGAACATTATATTACAGGGCAGAAATACAAGGCAGGAGTGTATGTATGAAAAGGTAGGACAGGTTGACAGCTTACTTTAAAACCAAGGAAACCTTGTATGATGAGCAGGGTGATGATCTTCTCCTCAAACATACCCAGGTAGGACATGATGTTTGCGTCCCTGATCCCTGTAGAGCAGGCCAGTGTGTCCTCCATATCTGAGCGGACATACTTCAACTCATTGTTGATGCTGTTCACTCCTGTGAGACGGGAGAAACCAGAGTCAGGAGTACCTGGAACTATCTGTGTGATAACTATCCAGCCAATGCTGTCGCATGTTTGTGTGCTTATACATGTGGATTTAAGAAAAGTCTGTATTTTAGAGGTCTGTTATTTATTGGTAATTTCTTGGAAAAATAATGTAATTTGATACCAACTTTAAGGAAAATAGGTTTTGATTGAAAGACCTGCTGAAATTAAAGCCACATAAATATTCACTGATCACTCATTTAATACTGAACATTGCTCTTCATATGTGTTGAACTGTTGACAAATGCATGTTGAACTGACCCACTGTGCACTGATTAAAGGTGGGCTTGGTAAAGATTTTAGAAACATTTTTTGTTTTTAGTAAAATAAAAGAAATCTATGGTCTGTGGCTGTTGCAGGACTGTAATAAACCCATTCAGTCATTTAATTTGGCCTAAATGTAATGGCTGGATGGCCTACCAAGCCCCCAGGACAAGCACTGGTCGCTGATCCCAGTTTTCAAGGTGGCCAAGCGGCCAATGGATGCAGAAGATCGCTGTAAGATGCGGGTACTTTTTCAGTGGGAACCGTTTTGGCATCATGCGCCATTGAGCAACTTTGGCAGGAATGAATGAGGACCTACCTCTGACGCTGTAATCAGTTCTCTTTATACATCCATGTGGCCTACCTGTCCGCCAGCCTGCGTACACTCTGTTCGTACTCTCACTGCGCATCACCAGAGTCTTCCACAAGCTGCTAGCTTGACAGCTGGGAGCACTGACAATAGCCTTGTTTGTTATTTACATTTATTGTGATCATTTTGGGGGAGTGGCTTTGGAGGGAGGCCTGAACAGATGGACACTGTCTACTTCCTCCATAATTACTAATCAGTACAACTTATTAGACAATGAATAGGAAATTATAGACCCATAAAATAAATTGTCGCCATACCTGTTTTGATGTTGTCCAGGATTTTTCTCATGATGCTGATTCGGTTCTCATAGTCCTCAGCACGAGACTTGGCTTTCTTTTGTTGCTCATTGACGTCTCTCAGGCGAGAGCAACGGTCTTGCTGCTCTTGCGAGCGTTCTTTGCGCAACTGATCAAACGCTGCTTGTGTCTGTAAATTCACACATTTCGGCAGAGACATTTAAATATAAACGGCAGAATAATTGATATGAACCAACAAAATTTCTCCACACATGCTCCATTTTACTCGCTCTGTCTTTTCAGCTTTCATTTGATTTCATAGAACTGATGAGAATTTTATAATAACTCCATGATCTGTAATCTTTGTGTAAACATTAAAAATGGATGAAATTAATAAGAGGTTAAAAGAGAAAACACACTCACTCTGGCGATTTCTTGTTTCAGTGCCTCCGCCTCAGCGTTTTGCTCATTTATGAAGGTGTAGAGTGAAAAGTTCTGGCACTCAACTAAATGGTGAAACAGCAATAGAACAGTGAGACACATTTAAACCAAAAACATTAAAAACATTACTTGTCAAAGGAAAGAGATGACTGTAATTATGACACCACTGTCTATTAATCACTAAAAATATCATATGGTTTTGTAACACAGATCCTGTCATAACACGAGTAATGAAGACAAAACAACTGTAAGAAGTATTGTGTATGGATGAGTGTGATGGATGAGGCTGTGTTGGTGAGGCTCACTCCGGAGGAACTTGGCGATCACCATGTCCAGGTCTTCCTCCCCAGTCGCGGTCCGGATCTTCTGCAACACCTCCTTTTGAGTGTCCAGTAACTCCAGCCTCAAGGCCCTACTCATCTGCTCCTTCAGCTCTGAAAATGGGACACACAAGAACCATTACCATCACATCAGTATCATCACAATTGCATGTCTGCATAATTATTATCATCTGTTACTGCTATAAATTATGTTAACAGACATTTTTCTTAGTCGCATATGACTTCCTTTGAAAAACTTAAATCAGCGATACCAAATCTGTACATCACAGTCTTCTACTGAGGTCATTTACATAGACTTTTCCTTTTGTGTCAGTGCTGCTACTAGAGGCTGAAACAAGTTGGTAAACACTGTGAAAGGGACCCTTTTATTTCTATTAAAGCTGTGATGACCCCTGTGGTGACATCTAGTTCGCTGCCCGATTCATGTCGAGGAGGGGGCGATGTCACGGCTTCATATCGCCTCATATCATTGGGGTACAACACATGCACAGTAAAATCTGGTCTACCTGAAAAGTTCTGTCAGGCTGAGCGCAACCAAAGAGCACCTGAATAATAAATAGTAATTTAATTTATATAGCACACTTTAAAAAACAGCAAACTCTCAAGGTGCTTCACACAAACGGCAAAACAGTCGCAAAACAAAATTATGGACAAATTACTTCCTGATATAAGAAAGCAATTAAAAGTACTATAAAATCATAGTAACTATAAAAACTGATTGTTGGTGGGATTATAGTCACTGCCAGCATTATTATTGTTGCCAACACTTCCTATGATCACAATTATTAATGTGGTCAAACCAGCTGTATCAGCTACAACACAGTGGCAGTGTCTTACCTTGTTTACGTCTCTGCCTGCGGTCCGCATCCTGCGTGCTCTTCTTTCTGCACTTGATGGCACGAAACTTTTTCACCTTGTCGTCATGTGCGATAAACCTCTCCAGCTCCCTCATCTCAGCGGTGTACTCGGCGAGGTCCTCCTCAGCCTTCTCCTTCATCCTGGTCATCTCGGACAAAATCTCCGCCCTGAAGTAGAAATCGTTACAAAGGCGATATAAAAAACAAGATAATGACATCATGTTGATTTTTACACACTATTACATAACTGTCTCAAATCTGACCTGGTGTTATAAGCCTCCGTGGACAGGCTGACAAGTTCCCCGATCTTCTTGCGGATATCGCAGAGCTCCTACAATGCAGAAGAAAACTTGTTTTTTACAATATTCTTGCATATATCTTCAGTCCAAAGAGGCTTTTGGCATGGGTAACATACGTTTACATTACTGGAGGGTCTATGGAGGCAATAAATAAATTGAATCATGTTAACCTTGGGGCATTTTTATCAGATCCTGCTTAACAGAGCTCTGTTGAACACATCAGGACTTAAATAGGGATGGACAGATAAGCTTAATGTAGAACTGAAAGAAGAGATCTGGGATGAATGTTTGAAGAGGCATGAATGTTCAGTCAGTGTGAGACACAAGCTCATACAGTTTAAGACACTTCACAGACTCTACTACTCAAAGCTAAAGGTTTTTTCACTGACGTTTCACCTCTTTGTAATAGATGTAAGACTACAATCAGTAATTCAACACATTCCTTCTGGTCATGTAGTAAAATGTCCACATTTTGGAAAGTGTCTTTTATTGTTTCTCTGAGGCTTTTAGAAAATATTGGGAACCTGATCCACTTGTAGCCATCCTCGGACCTACTAGCTCCTTATCAGTTATCACAAAACTCAACTTGAGAGGAGGCCGTGTGTTTGATAAGATCTTTGACCCGTTACTGAAATTTCTTCATGGTAAAGACTAATGTTGAGCGTCTGACGTAAAACATTTTGCTGCGTATATCTGCCCGTTGTTGTTACCTGGTTTTTCATTTGCTGATGAATGAGAAACTGCTTTGGTACCTAGTTAAGGTGTGTCAGGGATCAAGAATGTGCTGTTTTGTTTTGTTTTTTTTTGTTATTGCTCTGTTTGTTATATTTTTATGGGTGGATGGGGGATTCCACGCCGTAAGAAAAACAAAGTAAACCTGTCTCTGAATCATCTACAAATGGTGTGACCTCTGACCTTGTTCAGCCTGTCGCGTTCTTGCTGGAAACGGATGCGGTTAGTATGAAGAATCTGCAACTCCTCTCTCAGGCGCCTGTTTTTGTTTTGCTGCATATTGTGGCGAATCACACACTGGACAGGACAGACACACAAAACAACAATATAACTACAATATTTACAATGTGTGTTTTTAGGTATGTGGTGGTCATAACTTTCACAACTCACTCTGTGCACTTTGTCCTCCAAAAAGTTGATGGTCTTCTGGACCCGCTGCACCCTAAACCTTTGTGCATCATAAGGTCTGGCCCTCCTTTTTCTCTCCTCGGCCAGCTTCAACTCCATGTTTGCAATCTGCCAACATTACAGACATAAACATGCGGTTTGCCACCAAAAATATCTGTAAACATAGTGTACATATGTATAGTATCATATAGAGAGATGGGGAATTAATTCACCTCTTTCTTTAGCGCCTTTTGACGCTGCTGCTGTTTTCCCAGCTGCCCCTCCACCTTGTCCGTCTTCTCCTGCAGAGCACCAAACTTGGGTCTGTACTCTCTGACCCTTTTGCGTGACGACTTCTCATACAAAGTAACGGTTAGACGCAGCTCTTCCTGCTCCTTCAGCAGCCTCGCGATAATCTGTCTTCATTCACATCACACAAACAACCAAACAGGTGAATAATACACTTCACACATACATTGTTGAAAATGTGATGAGATGTTGAGCTTATTTACTGCTGTCTGCGGATCCGCTCATGGGCTGGGATGCCAAGTTCCAGCTGATTTCCATCCTTCATCCTGAACTTTCGCTGTAACTTGGCCATCTCTGATTCTGTTTAAAAAAAAAAAAAACATATGCATCTTACAACTGAAAAATAACTGTAGCATGACAGTTTGGATTTTATCAGTTAATTAACTAACTAATTCATTTGCACTAGCAGGGCACCACCTCGTTTTATAGAAAAATAGAGGAAAACATAATTCAATAATCAATTGAATTAATCAGTCTGACAACTGGGATGAGCTCTAAACAGTGATCGCTAGTCCTCTATTGAAATACACAGACCACGACGTAATGACAACGGAAATATCTACATAAATCATGACAACTGAATAAATGACGCGATGAACACGTAGGACACATACAATAAGTATTGATTAATAGGCGTGATGAATCTTTAGTAATACAGATAATTAAGTGAGTTATCGATGAGAGAATGTGGTACTTCCGCTAACGGCGAGCAACATTAAAAGTAACGGTTTGAAATTGAACCAACGCAGGAGGATTGATCAGAAAACAGTTATCGATCTGTCTCAGCCACATATTCTTACTTGCGTGTAGTCGAGGCCGTTGATTGCCACTCATTGGAAGGATCGATCCCTCGTTGAAAATGAAATGTGTTGTTTAAAGATTAGCTCGTTCGTCGATAAACGTGAAACGATGGCCGGACGAATATCAAAACTTTAACCAGTCGAGACCTAAAAAAGTCTTGAAAAATGCTCTACTGCGACTTATCTCTTCAGTTAGCGATGGGTAAATGATAGCTACGCTGTGCTGCTGTCAGTCTACCTGAGGCGGAGATCAAAGCACCAGAGTCACGTCGTGACCGATGCCTTTGAAACTTCAAAGGATCAAAGCACCAGTGTCACGTGACCGATGACGTTCGATTTGCCTCGCGCTCCATTGCTTCAAAATGGGTTTGGCGGCATAACCAATATTGCCTGCGTCATCAATATCCAACCATCAATATACCTGATAAAAATAAAAAGTAACGCGATGCAGTTTACAGAATACTGAACTTTATAAGTGGAAGTGTCATTGTTCTCTGACCATTATGTTCAATCAACCCTAGTCTCACATTAAGCTTTGAAACCTGGACTGAAAACTGAGCATGACATTAAATAAGATAGCAGTGCTTGCTTTCACTCGTTGCCTGTGAGCAGGATTTGATTATCATTGATCTTGTCTGCATATTACATCACTAGAGTAAGACTAAAAACAGGAGGGGATCTTTAAATCATTTTTCCACTTACTTGGGTTTTGAATGGTAGTTTATGTGGGGAAATTCTACACAGACATATTTGTCTTTTGTCTTAATCATTTACCTGAAACACATTTGAAAATACAGTTTGATGATCGAATATTTTATGATATAGCATCTTGTAGAACAAGATAACGGTTTTACATTCAACACATTTCTCTTCACAACGCTGTGTTGCGCACTGCTGCAGGTTGCTATATTTACAGAATAACCCATGTGAATAATCAAACCTAGATATTTAAATCTATTTAAAAGAGTTAATCCAATCATCAGATCTAAGATACTCACAACGCACATGAGTAAGTTAACGTTGCATAGCTAGCTAAAACAAAGCAGCCATGGTTCTTGCTAGCTGTTATGGAAGACTTGAAATATTTAGTTTGGTTATAGTTAGCTAACATATGACAGGTATTGAAAACGTGTCTGCTGTTAAGGACAAATAAGAATTTATCTCACCAGTTTAAAGTTTAAAAAGTAAAAACACCTCCCAGGACACACAGCAGGTTCACAGCAGCCTGAGTAGTTAGCAACCTTTGATAGGCATGCTGCTATGAGCCCTGGGACCAGCGGTCCCTCACTGTCATGTTTCCGGCCTGGTTGAGGAAAGAGGTCCTAGTCTGCCCCATAATGACCAGTACACACCGGTACACACACAAACCCGAGAGGAGGATTACCACACAGAAAAAGCAGAAAAACATATTTCTGTTTCAGTTCGGGGGAACTGAAGCTGTTTTCTATGCTCTCGCCAAAGCAACCAGATTCCATTGGAAAAAAAGCAGTAATTTTACCCTGCAGAACATGTGAGTTGCTGGTCCACCACTGCCTCAGTTAGTTAGTTTATTTGTGTTATCGTGTGACTGGTTATATCACATTCACCGAAGTCACACAATAACACAGATAATCTATGGATGCAGTGGCAGAGCAGCAGCTCCCATGTCCTGTGAGGTAAAATTACTTTGTTAAGATAGCGGCTTCAGCACCCCATCTGTAAAGAACTGTCTGACGGCAAGGTAAACCAACTAAGATATTCTAAATATAGTGCACAGTTCAACTGATATTGATTTGTTTTTAGGTGAGACTTTCTTTTAGCTGTCTAGAATACATTGAGCTGCTGGCCCCGTCCACAGCAGCACAGTGATTTGGTTTTGCATGCTAACTCCGGTCTGCTTCTCCAAACTGGAGACATACCAACCATCATCTACTGTGGGTAATACACTGACTATAGATAAATACCTCATACAACCCCATTTCAAAACACCGAAACAATCCTTTAGTGCATGTTAAGGATACTTTATTTTGAAATAATGCTTTTTTATTTTGAGATAAGGCTTTTCATTATTTCTCTGCGAAGCTCCTCCCGTGAAAGGGGCTGTTGGTCCTCATCAGTGCCAGGAGACTCCTCTGCATCAAAGTCCAAACTGAGGTCTCCAACCACCACAGGTTGGAAGGTGAAACTCTTCTGAAGCAGCTCTGGATTTTGACCCAAAAGACGTGTGACCAGAGCTTGTAGATTGTAATCCTTTCCCAAAGCCTGTAAAAATGAGTAATACAGAGGAACATTATATTACAGGGCAGAAATACAAGGCAGGAGTGTATGTATGAAAAGGTAGGACAGGTTGACAGCTTACTTTAAAACCAAGGAAACCTTGTATGATGAGCAGGGTGATGATCTTCTCCTCAAACATACCCAGGTAGGACATGATGTTTGCGTCCCTGATCCCTGTAGAGCAGGCCAGTGTGTCCTCCATATCTGAGCGGACATACTTCAACTCATTGTTGATGCTGTTCACTCCTGTGAGACGGGAGAAACCAGAGTCAGGAGTACCTGGAACTATCTGTGTGATAACTATCCAGCCAATGCTGTCGCATGTTTGTGTGCTTATACATGTGTATTTAAGAAAAGTCTGTATTTTAGAGGTCTGTTATTTATTGGTAATTTCTTGGAAAAATAATGTAATTTGATACCAACTTTAAGGAAAATAGGTTTTGATTGAAAGACCTGCTGAAATTAAAGCCACATAAATATTCACTGATCACTCATTTAATACTGAACATTGCTCTTCATATGTGTTGAACTGTTGACAAATGCATGTTGAACTGACCCACTGTGCACTGATTAAAGGTGGGCTTGGTAAAGATTTTAGAAACATTTTTTGTTTTTAGTAAAATAAAAGAAATCTATGGTCTGTGGCTGTTGCAGGACTGTAATAAACCCATTCAGTCATTTAATTTGGCCTAAATGTAATGGCTGGATGGCCTACCAAGCCCCCAGGACAAGCACTGGTCGCTGATCCCAGTTTTCAAGGTGGCCAAGCGGCCAATGGATGCAGAAGATCGCTGTAAGATGCGGGTACTTTTTCAGTGGGAACCGTTTTGGCATCATGCGCCATTGAGCAACTTTGGCAGGAATGAATGAGGACCTACCTCTGACGCTGTAATCAGTTCTCTTTATACATCCATGTGGCCTACCTGTCCGCCAGCCTGCGTACACTCTGTTCGTACTCTCACTGCGCATCACCAGAGTCTTCCACAAGCTGCTAGCTTGACAGCTGGGAGCACTGACAATAGCCTTGTTTGTTATTTACATTTATTGTGATCATTTTGGGGGAGTGGCTTTGGAGGGAGGCCTGAACAGATGGACACTGTCTACTTCCTCCATAATTACTAATCAGTACAACTTATTAGACAATGAATAGGAAATTATAGACCCATAAAATAAATTGTCGCCATACCTGTTTTGATGTTGTCCAGGATTTTTCTCATGATGCTGATTCGGTTCTCATAGTCCTCAGCACGAGACTTGGCTTTCTTTTGTTGCTCATTGACGTCTCTCAGGCGAGAGCAACGGTCTTGCTCCTCTTGCGAGCGTTCTTTGCGCAACTGATCAAACGCTGCTTGTGTCTGTAAATTCACACATTTCGGCAGAGACATTTAAATATAAACGGCAGAATAATTGATATGAACCAACAAAATTTCTCCACACGTGCTCCATTTTACTCGCTCTATCTTTTCAGCTTTCATTTGATTTCATAGAACTGATGAGAATTTTATAATAACTCCATGATCTGTAATCTTTGTGTAAACATTAAAAATGGATGAAATTAATAAGAGGTTAAAAGAGAAAACACACTCACTCTGGCGATTTCTTGTTTCAGTGCCTCCGCCTCAGCGTTTTGCTCATTTATGAAGGTGTAGAGTGAAAAGTTCTGGCACTCAACTAAATGGTGAAACAGCAATAGAACAGTGAGACACATTTAAACCAAAAACATTAAAAACATTACTTGTCAAAGGAAAGAGATGACTGTAATTATGACACCACTGTCTATTAATCACTAAAAATATCATATGGTTTTGTAACACAGATCCTGTCATAACACGAGTAATGAAGACAAAACAACTGTAAGAAGTATTGTGTATGGATGAGTGTGATGGATGAGGCTGTGTTGGTGAGGCTCACTCCGGAGGAACTTGGCGATCACCATGTCCAGGTCTTCCTCCCCAGTCGCGGTCCGGATCTTCTGCAACACCTCCTTTTGAGTGTCCAGTAACTCCAGCCTCAAGGCCCTACTCATCTGCTCCTTCAGCTCTGAAAATGGGACACACAAGAACCATTACCATCACATCAGTATCATCACAATTGCATGTCTGCATAATTATTATCATCTGTTACTGCTATAAATTATGTTAACAGACATTTTTCTTAGTCGCATATGACTTCCTTTGAAAAACTTAAATCAGCGATACCAAATCTGTACATCACAGTCTTCTACTGAGGTCATTTACATAGACTTTTCCTTTTGTGTCAGTGCTGCTACTAGAGGCTGAAACAAGTTGGTAAACACTGTGAAAGGGACCCTTTTATTTCTATTAAAGGTGTGATGACCCCTGTGGTGACATCTAGTTCGCTGCCCGATTCATGTCGAGGAGGGGCGATGTCACGGCTTCATATCGCCTCATATCATTGGGGTACAACACATGCACAGTAAAATCTGGTCTACCTGAAAAGTTCTGTCAGGCTGAGCGCAACCAAAGAGCACCTGAATAATAAATAGTAATTTAATTTATATAGCACACTTTAAAAAACAGCAAACTCTCAAGGTGCTTCACACAAACGGCAAAACAGTCGCAATACAAAATTATGGACAAATTACTTCCTGATATAAGAAAGCAATTAAAAGTACTATAAAATCATAGTAACTATAAAAACTGATTGTTGGTGGGATTATAGTCACTGCCAGCATTATTATTGTTGCCAACACTTCCTATGATCACAATTATTAATGTGGTCAAACCAGCTGTATCAGCTACAACACAGTGTCAGTGTCTTACCTTGTTTACGTCTCTGCCTGCGGTCCGCATCCTGCGTGCTCTTCTTTCTGCACTTGATGGCACGAAACTTTTTCACCTTGTCGTCATGTGCGATAAACCTCTCCAGCTCCCTCATCTCAGCGGTGTACTCGGCGAGGTCCTCCTCAGCCTTCTCCTTCATCCTGGTCATCTCGGACAAAATCTCCGCCCTGAAGTAGAAATCGTTACAAAGGCGATATAAAAAACAAGATAATGACATCATGTTGATTTTTACACACTATTACATAACTGTCTCAAATCTGACCTGGTGTTATAAGCCTCCGTGGACAGGCTGACAAGTTCCCCGATCTTCTTGCGGATATCGCAGAGCTCCTACAATGCAGAAGAAAACTTGTTTTTTACAATATTCTTGCATATATCTTCAGTCCAAAGAGGCTTTTGGCATGGGTAACATACGTTTACATTACTGGAGGGTCTATGGAGGCAATAAATAAATTGAATCATGTTAACCTTGGGGCATTTTTATCAGATCCTGCTTAACAGAGCTCTGTTGAACACATCAGGACTTAAATAGGGATGGGCAGATAAGCTTAATGTAGAACTGAAAGAAGAGATCTGGGATGAATGTTTGAAGAGGCATGAATGTTCAGTCAGTGTGAGACACAAGCTCATACAGTTTAAGACACTTCACAGACTCTACTACTCAAAGCTAAAGGTTTTTCATTTGCTGATGAATGAGAAACTGCTTTGGTACCTAGTTAAGGTGTGTCAGGGATCAACAATGTGCTGTTTTTTGTTTTTTTTTGTTATTGCTCTGTTTGTTATATTTTTATGGGTGGATGGGGGATTCCACGCCGTAAGAAAAACAAAGTAAACCTGTCTCTGAATCATCTACAAATGGTGTGACCTCTGACCTTGTTCAGCCTGTCGCGTTCTTGCTGGAAACGGATGCGGTTAGTATGAAGAATCTGCAACTCCTCTCTCAGGCGCCTGTTTTTGTTTTGCTGCATATTGTGGCGAATCACACACTGGACAGGACAGACACACAAAACAACAATATAACTACAATATTTACAATGTGTGTTTTTAGGTATTTGGTGGTCATAACTTTCACAACTCACTCTGTGCACTTTGTCCTCCAAAAAGTTGATGGTCTTCTGGACCCGCTGCACCCTAAACCTTTGTGCATCATAAGGTCTGGCCCTCCTTTTTCTCTCCTCGGCCAGCTTCAACTCCATGTTTGCAATCTGCCAACATTACAGACATAAACATGCGGTTTGCCACCAAAAATATCTGTAAACATAGTGTACATATGTATAGTATCATATAGAGAGATGGGGAATTAATTCACCTCTTTCTTTAGCGCCTTTTGACGCTGCTGCTGTTTTCCCAGCTGCCCCTCCACCTTGTCCGTCTTCTCCTGCAGAGCACCAAACTTGGGTCTGTACTCTCTGACCCTTTTGCGTGACGACTTCTCATACAAAGTAACGGTTAGACGCAGCTCTTCCTGCTCCTTCAGCAGCCTCGCGATAATCTGTCTTCATTCACATCACACAAACAACCAAACAGGTGAATAATACACTTCACACATACATTGTTGAAAATGTGATGAGCTGTTGAGCTTATTTACTGCTGTCTGCGGATCCGCTCATGGGCTGGGATGCCAAGTTCCAGCTGATTTCCATCCTTCATCCTGAACTTTCGCTGTAACTTGGCCATCTCTGATTCTGTTTAAAAAAAACAACATATGCATCTTACAACTGAAAAATAACTGTAGCATGACAGTTTGGATTTTATCAGTTAATTAACTAACTAATTCATTTGCACTAGTAGGGCACCACCTCGTTTTATAGAAAAATAGAGGAAAACATAATTCAATAATCAATTGAATTAATCAGTCTGACAACTGGGATGAGCTCTAAACAGTGATCGCTAGTCCTCTATTGAAATACACAGACCACGACGTAATGACAACGGAAATATCTACATAAATCATGACAACTGAATAAATGACGCGATGAACACGTAGGACACATACAATAAGTATTGATTAATAGGCGTGATGAATCTTTAGTAATACAGATAATTAAGTGAGTTATCGATGAGAGAATGTGGTACTTCCGCTAACGGCGAGCAACATTAAAAGTAACGGTTTGAAATTGAACCAACGCAGGAGGATTGATCAGAAAACAGTTATCGATCTGTCTCAGCCACATATTCTTACTTGCGTGTAGTCGAGGCCGTTGATTGCCACTCATTGGAAGGATCGATCCCTCGTTGAAAATGAAATGTGTTGTTTGAAGATTAGCTCGTTCGTCGATAAACGTGAAACGATGGCCGGACGAATATCAAAACTATAACCAGTCGAGACCTAAAAAAGTCTTGAAAAATGCTCTACTGCGACTTATCTCTTCAGTTAGCGATGGGTAAATGATAGCTACGCTGTGCTGCTGTCAGTCTACCTGAGGCGGAGATCAAAGCACCAGAGTCACGTCGTGACCGATGCCTTTGAAACTTCAAAGGATCAAAGCACCAGTGTCACGTGACCGATGACGTTCGATTTGCCTCGCGCTCCATTGCTTCAAAATGGGTTTGGCGGCATAACCAATATTGCCTGCGTCATCAATATCCAACCATCAATATACCTGATAAAAATAAAAAGTAACGCGATGCAGTTTACAGAATACTGAACTTTATAAGTGGAAGTGTCATTGTTCTCTGACCATTATGTTCAATCAACCCGAGTCTCACATTAAGCTTTGAAACCTGGACTGAAAACTGAGCATGACATTAAATAAGATAGCAGTGCTTGCTTTCACTCGTTGCCTGTGAGCAGGATTTGATTATCATTGATCTTGTCTGCATATTACATCACTAGAGTAAGACTAAAAACAGGAGGGGATCTTTAAATCATTTTTCCACTTACTTGGGTTTTGAATGGTAGTTTATGTGGGAAAATTCTACACAGACATATTTGTCTTTTGTCTTAATCATTTACCTGAAACACATTTGAAAATACAGTTTGATGATCGAATATTTTATGATATAGCATCTTGTAGAACAAGATAACGGTTTTACATTCAACACATTTCTCGTCACAACGCTGTGTTGCGCACTGCTGCAGGTTGCTATATTTACAGAATAACCCATGTGAATAATCAAACCTAGATATTTAAATCTATTTAAAAGAGTTAATCCAATCATCAGATCTAAGATACTCACAACGCACATGAGTAAGTTAACGTTGCATAGCTAGCCAAAACAAAGCAGCCATGGTTCTTGCTAGCTGTTATGGAAGACTTGAAATATTTAGTTTGGTTATAGTTAGCTAACATATGACAGGTATTGAAAACGTGTCTGCTGTTAAGGACAAATAAGAATTTATCTCACCAGTTTAAAGTTTAAAAAGTAAAAACACCTCCCAGGACACACAGCAGGTTCACAGCAGCCTGAGTAGTTAGCAACCTTTGATAGGCATGCTGCTATGAGCCCTGGGACCAGCGGTCCCTCACTGTCATGTTTCCGGCCTGGTTGAGGAAAGAGGTCCTAGTCTGCCCCATAATGACCAGTACACACCGGTACACACACAAACCCGAGAGGAGGATTACCACACAGAAAAAGCAGAAAAACATATTTCTGTTTCAGTTCGGGGGAACTGAAGCTGTTTTCTATGCTCTCGCCAAAGCAACCAGATTCCATTGGAAAAAAAGCAGTAATTTTACCCTGCAGAACATGTGAGTTGCTGGTCCACCACTGCCTCAGTTAGTTAGTTTATTTGTGTTATCGTGTGACTGGTTATATCACATTCACCGAAGTCACACAATAACACAGATAATCTATGGATGCAGTGGCAGAGCAGCAGCTCCCATGTCCTGTGAGGTAAAATTACTTTGTTAAGATAGCGGCTTCAGCACCCCATCTGTAAAGAACTGTCTGACGGCAAGGTAAACCAACTAAGATATTCTAAATATAGTGCACAGTTCAACTGATATTGATTTGTTTTTAGGTGAGACTTTCTTTTAGCTGTCTAGAATACATTGAGCTGCTGGCCCCGTCCACAGCAGCACAGTGCTTTGGTTTTGCATGCTAACTCCGGTCTGCTTCTCCAAACTGGAGACATACCAACCATCATCTACTGTGGGTAATACACTGACTATAGATAAATACCTCATACAACCCCATTTCAAAACACCGAAACAATCCTTTAGTGCATGTTAAGGATACTTTATTTTGAAATAATGCTTTTTTATTTTGAGATAAGGCTTTTCATTATTTCTCTGCGAAGCTCCTCCCGTGAAAGGGGCTGTTGGTCCTCATCAGTGCCAGGAGACTCCTCTGCATCAAAGTCCAAACTGAGGTCTCCAACCACCACAGGTTGGAAGGTGAAACTCTTCTGAAGCAGCTCTGGATTTTGACCCAAAAGACGTGTGACCAGAGCTTGTAGATTGTAATCCTTTCCCAAAGCCTGTAAAAATGAGTAATACAGAGGAACATTATATTACAGGGCAGAAATACAAGGCAGGAGTGTATGTATGAAAAGGTAGGACAGGTTGACAGCTTACTTTAAAACCAAGGAAACCTTGTATGATGAGCAGGGTGATGATCTTCTCCTCAAACATACCCAGGTAGGACATGATGTTTGCGTCCCTGATCCCTGTAGAGCAGGCCAGTGTGTCCTCCATATCTGAGCGGACATACTTCAACTCATTGTTGATGCTGTTCACTCCTGTGAGACGGGAGAAACCAGAGTCAGGAGTACCTGGAACTATCTGTGTGATAACTATCCAGCCAATGCTGTCGCATGTTTGTGTGCTTATACATGTGGATTTAAGAAAAGTCTGTATTTTAGAGGTCTGTTATTTATTGGTAATTTCTTGGAAAAATAATGTAATTTGATACCAACTTTAAGGAAAATAGGTTTTGATTGAAAGACCTGCTGAAATTAAAGCCACATAAATATTCACTGATCACTCATTTAATACTGAACATTGCTCTTCATATGTGTTGAACTGTTGACAAATGCATGTTGAACTGACCCACTGTGCACTGATTAAAGGTGGGCTTGGTAAAGATTTTAGAAACATTTTTTGTTTTTAGTAAAATAAAAGAAATCTATGGTCTGTGGCTGTTGCAGGACTGTAATAAACCCATTCAGTCATTTAATTTGGCCCAAATGTAATGGCTGGATGGCCTACCAAGCCCCCAGGACAAGCACTGGTCGCTGATCCCAGTTTTCAAGGTGGCCAAGCGGCCAATGGATGCAGAAGATCGCTGTAAGATGCGGGTACTTTTTCAGTGGGAACCGTTTTGGCATCATGCGCCATTGAGCAACTTTGGCAGGAATGAATGAGGACCTACCTCTGACGCTGTAATCAGTTCTCTTTATACATCCATGTGGCCTACCTGTCCGCCAGCCTGCGTACACTCTGTTCGTACTCTCACTGCGCATCACCAGAGTCTTCCACAAGCTGCTAGCTTGACAGCTGGGAGCACTGACAATAGCCTTGTTTGTTATTTACATTTATTGTGATCATTTTGGGGGAGTGGCTTTGGAGGGAGGCCTGAACAGATGGACACTGTCTACTTCCTCCATAATTACTAATCAGTACAACTTATTAGACAATGAATAGGAAATTATAGACCCATAAAATAAATTGTCGCCATACCTGTTTTGATGTTGTCCAGGATTTTTCTCATGATGCTGATTCGGTTCTCATAGTCCTCAGCACGAGACTTGGCTTTCTTTTGTTGCTCATTGACGTCTCTCAGGCGAGAGCAACGGTCTTGCTGCTCTTGCGAGCGTTCTTTGCGCAACTGATCAAACGCTGCTTGTGTCTGTAAATTCACACATTTCGGCAGAGACATTTAAATATAAACGGCAGAATAATTGATATGAACCAACAAAATTTCTCCACACATGCTCCATTTTACTCGCTCTATCTTTTCAGCTTTCATTTGATTTCATAGAACTGATGAGAATTTTATAATAACTCCATGATCTGTAATCTTTGTGTAAACATTAAAAATGGATGAAATTAATAAGAGGTTAAAAGAGAAAACACACTCACTCTGGCGATTTCTTGTTTCAGTGCCTCCGCCTCAGCGTTTTGCTCATTTATGAAGGTGTAGAGTGAAAAGTTCTGGCACTCAACTAAATGGTGAAACAGCAATAGAACAGTGAGACACATTTAAACCAAAAACATTAAAAACATTACTTGTCAAAGGAAAGAGATGACTGTAATTATGACACCACTGTCTATTAATCACTAAAAATATCATATGGTTTTGTAACACAGATCCTGTCATAACACGAGTAATGAAGACAAAACAACTGTAAGAAGTATTGTGTATGGATGAGTGTGATGGATGAGGCTGTGTTGGTGAGGCTCACTCCGGAGGAACTTGGCGATCACCATGTCCAGGTCTTCCTCCCCAGTCGCGGTCCGGATCTTCTGCAACACCTCCTTTTGAGTGTCCAGTAACTCCAGCCTCAAGGCCCTACTCATCTGCTCCTTCAGCTCTGAAAATGGGACACACAAGAACCATTACCATCACATCAGTATCATCACAATTGCATGTCTGCATAATTATTATCATCTGTTACTGCTATAAATTATGTTAACAGACATTTTTCTTAGTCGCATATGACTTCCTTTGAAAAACTTAAATCAGCGATACCAAATCTGTACATCACAGTCTTCTACTGAGGTCATTTACATAGACTTTTCCTTTTGTGTCAGTGCTGCTACTAGAGGCTGAAACAAGTTGGTAAACACTGTGAAAGGGACCCTTTTATTTCTATTAAAGGTGTGATGACCCCTGTGGTGACATCTAGTTCGCTGCCCGATTCATGTCGAGGAGGGGCGATGTCACGGCTTCATATCGCCTCATATCATTGGGGTACAACACATGCACAGTAAAATCTGGTCTACCTGAAAAGTTCTGTCAGGCTGAGCGCAACCAAAGAGCACCTGAATAATAAATAGTAATTTAATTTATATAGCACACTTTAAAAAACAGCAAACTCTCAAGGTGCTTCACACAAACGGCAAAACAGTCGCAATACAAAATTATGGACAAATTACTTCCTGATATAAGAAAGCAATTAAAAGTACTATAAAATCATAGTAACTATAAAAACTGATTGTTGGTGGGATTATAGTCACTGCCAGCATTATTATTGTTGCCAACACTTCCTATGATCACAATTATTAATGTGGTCAAACCAGCTGTATCAGCTACAACACAGTGGCAGTGTCTTACCTTGTTTACGTCTCTGCCTGCGGTCCGCATCCTGCGTGCTCTTCTTTCTGCACTTGATGGCACGAAACTTTTTCACCTTGTCGTCATGTGCGATAAACCTCTCCAGCTCCCTCATCTCAGCGGTGTACTCGGCGAGGTCCTCCTCAGCCTTCTCCTTCATCCTGGTCATCTCGGACAAAATCTCCGCCCTGAAGTAGAAATCGTTACAAAGGCGATATAAAAAACAAGATAATGACATCATGTTGATTTTTACACACTATTACATAACTGTCTCAAATCTGACCTGGTGTTATAAGCCTCCGTGGACAGGCTGACAAGTTCCCCGATCTTCTTGCGGATATCGCAGAGCTCCTACAATGCAGAAGAAAACTTGTTTTTTACAATATTCTTGCATATATCTTCAGTCCAAAGAGGCTTTTGGCATGGGTAACATACGTTTACATTACTGGAGGGTCTATGGAGGCAATAAATAAATTGAATCATGTTAACCTTGGGGCATTTTTATCAGATCCTGCTTAACAGAGCTCTGTTGAACACACCAGGACTTAAATAGGGATGGGCAGATAAGCTTAATGTAGAACTGAAAGAAGAGATCTGGGATGAATGTTTGAAGAGGCATGAATGTTCAGTCAGTGTGAGACACAAGCTCATACAGTTTAAGACACTTCACAGACTCTACTACTCAAAGCTAAAGGTTTTTCATTTGCTGATGAATGAGAAACTGCTTTGGTACCTAGTTAAGGTGTGTCAGGGATCAAGAATGTGCTGTTTTTTGTTTTTTTTTGTTATTGCTCTGTTTGTTATATTTTTATGGGTGGATGGGGGATTCCACGCCGTAAGAAAAACAAAGTAAACCTGTCTCTGAATCATCTACAAATGGTGTGACCTCTGACCTTGTTCAGCCTGTCGCGTTCTTGCTGGAAACGGATGCGGTTAGTATGAAGAATCTGCAACTCCTCTCTCAGGCGCCTGTTTTTGTTTTGCTGCATATTGTGGCGAATCACACACTGGACAGGACAGACACACAAAACAACAATATAACTACAATATTTACAATGTGTGTTTTTAGGTATGTGGTGGTCATAACTTTCACAACTCACTCTGTGCACTTTGTCCTCCAAAAAGTTGATGGTCTTCTGGACCCGCTGCACCCTAAACCTTTGTGCATCATAAGGTCTGGCCCTCCTTTTTCTCTCCTCGGCCAGCTTCAACTCCATGTTTGCAATCTGCCAACATTACAGACATAAACATGCGGTTTGCCACCAAAAATATCTGTAAACATAGTGTACATATGTATAGTATCATATAGAGAGATGGGGAATTAATTCACCTCTTTCTTTAGCGCCTTTTGACGCTGCTGCTGTTTTCCCAGCTGCCCCTCCACCTTGTCCGTCTTCTCCTGCAGAGCACCAAACTTGGGTCTGTACTCTCTGACCCTTTTGCGTGACGACTTCTCATACAAAGTAACGGTTAGACGCAGCTCTTCCTGCTCCTTCAGCAGCCTCGCGATAATCTGTCTTCATTCACATCACACAAACAACCAAACAGGTGAATAATACACTTCACACATACATTGTTGAAAATGTGATGAGATGTTGAGCTTATTTACTGCTGTCTGCGGATCCGCTCATGGGCTGGGATGCCAAGTTCCAGCTGATTTCCATCCTTCATCCTGAACTTTCGCTGTAACTTGGCCATCTCTGATTCTGTTTAAAAAAAAAAACATATGCATCTTACAACTGAAAAATAACTGTAGCATGACAGTTTGGATTTTATCAGTTAATTAACTAACTAATTCATTTGCACTAGCAGGGCACCACCTCGTTTTATAGAAAAATAGAGGAAAACATAATTCAATAATCAATTGAATTAATCAGTCTGACAACTGGGATGAGCTCTAAACAGTGATCGCTAGTCCTCTATTGAAATACACAGACCACGACGTAATGACAACGGAAATATCTACATAAATCATGACAACTGAATAAATGACGCGATGAACACGTAGGACACATACAATAAGTATTGATTAATAGGCGTGATGAATCTTTAGTAATACAGATAATTAAGTGAGTTATCGATGAGAGAATGTGGTACTTCCGCTAACGGCGAGCAACATTAAAAGTAACGGTTTGAAATTGAACCAACGCAGGAGGATTGATCAGAAAACAGTTATCGATCTGTCTCAGCCACATATTCTTACTTGCGTGTAGTCGAGGCCGTTGATTGCCACTCATTGGAAGGATCGATCCCTCGTTGAAAATGAAATGTGTTGTTTAAAGATTAGCTCGTTCGTCGATAAACGTGAAACGATGGCCGGACGAATATCAAAACTTTAACCAGTCGAGACCTAAAAAAGTCTTGAAAAATGCTCTACTGCGACTTATCTCTTCAGTTAGCGATGGGTAAATGATAGCTACGCTGTGCTGCTGTCAGTC
Organism: Pterois miles; assembly: GCA_947000775.1. Classification (NCBI taxonomy): domain Eukaryota; kingdom Metazoa; phylum Chordata; class Actinopteri; order Perciformes; family Scorpaenidae; genus Pterois; species Pterois miles. Next base: position 2,291,795 of record CAMQGK010000008.1, read on the forward strand.
TACCTGAGGCGGAGATCAAAGCACCAGAGTCACGTCGTGACCGATGCCTTTGAAACTTCAAAGGATCAAAGCACCAGTGTCACGTGACCGATGACGTTCGATTTGCCTCGCGCTCCATTGCTTCAAAATGGGTTTGGCGGCATAACCAATATTGCCTGCGTCATCAATATCCAACCATCAATATACCTGATAAAAATAAAAAGTAACGCGATGCAGTTTACAGAATACTGAACTTTATAAGTGGAAGTGTCATTGTTCTCTGACCATTATGTTCAATCAACCCTAGTCTCACATTAAGCTTTGAAACCTGGACTGAAAACTGAGCATGACATTAAATAAGATAGCAGTGCTTGCTTTCACTCGTTGCCTGTGAGCAGGATTTGATTATCATTGATCTTATCTGCATATTACATCACTAGAGTGAGACTAAAAACAGGAGGGGATCTTTAAATCATTTTTCCACTTACTTGGGTTTTGAATGGTAGTTTATGTGGGAAAATTCTACACAGACATATTTGTCTTTTGTCTTAATCATTTACCTGAAACACATTTGAAAATACAGTTTGATGATCGAATATTTTATGATATAGCATCTTGTAGAACAAGATAACGGTTTTACATTCAACACATTTCTCTTCACAACGCTGTGTTGCGCACTGCTGCAGGTTGCTATATTTACAGAATAACCCATGTGAATAATCAAACCTAGATATTTAAATCTATTTAAAAGAGTTAATCCAATCATCAGATCTAAGATACTCACAACGCACATGAGTAAGTTAACGTTGCATAGCTAGCTAAAACAAAGCAGCCATGGTTCTTGCTAGCTGTTATGGAAGACTTGAAATATTTAGTTTGGTTATAGTTAGCTAACATATGACAGGTATTGAAAACGTGTCTGCTGTTAAGGACAAATAAGAATTTATCTCACCAGTTTAAAGTTTAAAAAGTAAAAACACCTCCCAGGACACACAGCAGGTTCACAGCAGCCTGAGTAGTTAGCAACCTTTGATAGGCATGCTGCTATGAGCCCTGGGACCAGCGGTCCCTCACTGTCATGTTTCCGGCCTGGTTGAGGAAAGAGGTCCTAGTCTGCCCCATAATGACCAGTACACACCGGTACACACACAAACCCGAGAGGAGGATTACCACACAGAAAAAGCAGAAAAACATATTTCTGTTTCAGTTCGGGGGAACTGAAGCTGTTTTCTATGCTCTCGCCAAAGCAACCAGATTCCATTGGAAAAAAAAGCAGTAATTTTACCCTGCAGAACATGTGAGTTGCTGGTCCACCACTGCCTCAGTTAGTTAGTTTATTTGTGTTATCGTGTGACTGGTTATATCACATTCACCGAAGTCACACAATAACACAGATAATCTATGGATGCAGTGGCAGAGCAGCAGCTCCCGTGTCCTGTGAGGTAAAATTACTTTGTTAAGATAGCGGCTTCAGCACCCCATCTGTAAAGAACTGTCTGACGGCAAGGTAAACCAACTAAGATATTCTAAATATAGTGCACAGTTCAACTGATATTGATTTGTTTTTAGGTGAGACTTTCTTTTAGCTGTCTAGAATACATTGAGCTGCTGGCCCCGTCCACAGCAGCACAGTGATTTGGTTTTGCATGCTAACTCCGGTCTGCTTCTCCAAACTGGAGACATACCAACCATCATCTACTGTGGGTAATACACTGACTATAGATAAATACCTCATACAACCCCATTTCAAAACACCGAAACAATCCTTTAGTGCATGTTAAGGATACTTTATTTTGAAATAATGCTTTTTTATTTTGAGATAAGGCTTTTCATTATTTCTCTGCGAAGCTCCTCCCGTGAAAGGGGCTGTTGGTCCTCATCAGTGCCAGGAGACTCCTCTGCATCAAAGTCCAAACTGAGGTCTCCAACCACCACAGGTTGGAAGGTGAAACTCTTCTGAAGCAGCTCTGGATTTTGACCCAAAAGACGTGTGACCAGAGCTTGTAGATTGTAATCCTTTCCCAAAGCCTGTAAAAATGAGTAATACAGAGGAACATTATATTACAGGGCAGAAATACAAGGCAGGAGTGTATGTATGAAAAGGTAGGACAGGTTGACAGCTTACTTTAAAACCAAGGAAACCTTGTATGATGAGCAGGGTGATGATCTTCTCCTCAAACATACCCAGGTAGGACATGATGTTTGCGTCCCTGATCCCTGTAGAGCAGGCCAGTGTGTCCTCCATATCTGAGCGGACATACTTCAACTCATTGTTGATGCTGTTCACTCCTGTGAGACGGGAGAAACCAGAGTCAGGAGTACCTGGAACTATCTGTGTGATAACTATCCAGCCAATGCTGTCGCATGTTTGTGTGCTTATACATGTGGATTTAAGAAAAGTCTGTATTTTAGAGGTCTGTTATTTATTGGTAATTTCTTGGAAAAATAATGTAATTTGATACCAACTTTAAGGAAAATAGGTTTTGATTGAAAGACCTGCTGAAATTAAAGCCACATAAATATTCACTGATCACTCATTTAATACTGAACATTGCTCTTCATATGTGTTGAACTGTTGACAAATGCATGTTGAACTGACCCACTGTGCACTGATTAAAGGTGGGCTTGGTAAAGATTTTAGAAACATTTTTTGTTTTTAGTAAAATAAAAGAAATCTATGGTCTGTGGCTGTTGCAGGACTGTAATAAACCCATTCAGTCATTTAATTTGGCCTAAATGTAATGGCTGGATGGCCTACCAAGCCCCCAGGACAAGCACTGGTCGCTGATCCCAGTTTTCAAGGTGGCCAAGCGGCCAATGGATGCAGAAGATCGCTGTAAGATGCGGGTACTTTTTCAGTGGGAACCGTTTTGGCATCATGCGCCATTGAGCAACTTTGGCAGGAATGAATGAGGACCTACCTCTGACGCTGTAATCAGTTCTCTTTATACATCCATGTGGCCTACCTGTCCGCCAGCCTGCGTACACTCTGTTCGTACTCTCACTGCGCATCACCAGAGTCTTCCACAAGCTGCTAGCTTGACAGCTGGGAGCACTGACAATAGCCTTGTTTGTTATTTACATTTATTGTGATCATTTTGGGGGAGTGGCTTTGGAGGGAGGCCTGAACAGATGGACACTGTCTACTTCCTCCATAATTACTAATCAGTACAACTTATTAGACAATGAATAGGAAATTATAGACCCATAAAATAAATTGTCGCCATACCTGTTTTGATGTTGTCCAGGATTTTTCTCATGATGCTGATTCGGTTCTCATAGTCCTCAGCACGAGACTTGGCTTTCTTTTGTTGCTCATTGACGTCTCTCAGGCGAGAGCAACGGTCTTGCTGCTCTTGCGAGCGTTCTTTGCGCAACTGATCAAACGCTGCTTGTGTCTGTAAATTCACACATTTCGGCAGAGACATTTAAATATAAACGGCAGAATAATTGATATGAACCAACAAAATTTCTCCACACATGCTCCATTTTACTCGCTCTATCTTTTCAGCTTTCATTTGATTTCATAGAACTGATGAGAATTTTATAATAACTCCATGATCTGTAATCTTTGTGTAAACATTAAAAATGGATGAAATTAATAAGAGGTTAAAAGAGAAAACACACTCACTCTGGCGATTTCTTGTTTCAGTGCCTCCGCCTCAGCGTTTTGCTCATTTATGAAGGTGTAGAGTGAAAAGTTCTGGCACTCAACTAAATGGTGAAACAGCAATAGAACAGTGAGACACATTTAAACCAAAAACATTAAAAACATTACTTGTCAAAGGAAAGAGATGACTGTAATTATGACACCACTGTCTATTAATCACTAAAAATATCATATGGTTTTGTAACACAGATCCTGTCATAACACGAGTAATGAAGACAAAACAACTGTAAGAAGTATTGTGTATGGATGAGTGTGATGGATGAGGCTGTGTTGGTGAGGCTCACTCCGGAGGAACTTGGCGATCACCATGTCCAGGTCTTCCTCCCCAGTCGCGGTCCGGATCTTCTGCAACACCTCCTTTTGAGTGTCCAGTAACTCCAGCCTCAAGGCCCTACTCATCTGCTCCTTCAGCTCTGAAAATGGGACACACAAGAACCATTACCATCACATCAGTATCATCACAATTGCATGTCTGCATAATTATTATCATCTGTTACTGCTATAAATTATGTTAACAGACATTTTTCTTAGTCGCATATGACTTCCTTTGAAAAACTTAAATCAGCGATACCAAATCTGTACATCACAGTCTTCTACTGAGGTCATTTACATAGACTTTTCCTTTTGTGTCAGTGCTGCTACTAGAGGCTGAAACAAGTTGGTAAACACTGTGAAAGGGACCCTTTTATTTCTATTAAAGGTGTGATGACCCCTGTGGTGACATCTAGTTCGCTGCCCGATTCATGTCGAGGAGGGGCGATGTCACGGCTTCATATCGCCTCATATCATTGGGGTACAACACATGCACAGTAAAATCTGGTCTACCTGAAAAGTTCTGTCAGGCTGAGCGCAACCAAAGAGCACCTGAATAATAAATAGTAATTTAATTTATATAGCACACTTTAAAAAACAGCAAACTCTCAAGGTGCTTCACACAAACGGCAAAACAGTCGCAAAACAAAATTATGGACAAATTACTTCCTGATATAAGAAAGCAATTAAAAGTACTATAAAATCATAGTAACTATAAAAACTGATTGTTGGTGGGATTATAGTCACTGCCAGCATTATTATTGTTGCCAACACTTCCTATGATCACAATTATTAATGTGGTCAAACCAGCTGTATCAGCTACAACACAGTGGCAGTGTCTTACCTTGTTTACGTCTCTGCCTGCGGTCCGCATCCTGCGTGCTCTTCTTTCTGCACTTGATGGCACGAAACTTTTTCACCTTGTCGTCATGTGCGATAAACCTCTCCAGCTCCCTCATCTCAGCGGTGTACTCGGCGAGGTCCTCCTCAGCCTTCTCCTTCATCCTGGTCATCTCGGACAAAATCTCCGCCCTGAAGTAGAAATCGTTACAAAGGCGATATAAAAAACAAGATAATGACATCATGTTGATTTTTACACACTATTACATAACTGTCTCAAATCTGACCTGGTGTTATAAGCCTCCGTGGACAGGCTGACAAGTTCCCCGATCTTCTTGCGGATATCGCAGAGCTCCTACAATGCAGAAGAAAACTTGTTTTTTACAATATTCTTGCATATATCTTCAGTCCAAAGAGGCTTTTGGCATGGGTAACATACGTTTACATTACTGGAGGGTCTATGGAGGCAATAAATAAATTGAATCATGTTAACCTTGGGGCATTTTTATCAGATCCTGCTTAACAGAGCTCTGTTGAACACACCAGGACTTAAATAGGGATGGGCAGATAAGCTTAATGTAGAACTGAAAGAAGAGATCTGGGATGAATGTTTGAAGAGGCATGAATGTTCAGTCAGTGTGAGACACAAGCTCATACAGTTTAAGACACTTCACAGACTCTACTACTCAAAGCTAAAGGTTTTTCATTTGCTGATGAATGAGAAACTGCTTTGGTACCTAGTTAAGGTGTGTCAGGGATCAAGAATGTGCTGTTTTTTGTTTTTTTTTTGTTATTGCTCTGTTTGTTATATTTTTATGGGTGGATGGGGGATTCCACGCCGTAAGAAAAACAAAGTAAACCTGTCTCTGAATCATCTACAAATGGTGTGACCTCTGACCTTGTTCAGCCTGTCGCGTTCTTGCTGGAAACGGATGCGGTTAGTATGAAGAATCTGCAACTCCTCTCTCAGGCGCCTGTTTTTGTTTTGCTGCATATTGTGGCGAATCACACACTGGACAGGACAGACACACAAAACAACAATATAACTACAATATTTACAATGTGTGTTTTTAGGTATGTGGTGGTCATAACTTTCACAACTCACTCTGTGCACTTTGTCCTCCAAAAAGTTGATGGTCTTCTGGACCCGCTGCACCCTAAACCTTTGTGCATCATAAGGTCTGGCCCTCCTTTTTCTCTCCTCGGCCAGCTTCAACTCCATGTTTGCAATCTGCCAACATTACAGACATAAACATGCGGTTTGCCACCAAAAATATCTGTAAACATAGTGTACATATGTATAGTATCATATAGAGAGATGGGGAATTAATTCACCTCTTTCTTTAGCGCCTTTTGACGCTGCTGCTGTTTTCCCAGCTGCCCCTCCACCTTGTCCGTCTTCTCCTGCAGAGCACCAAACTTGGGTCTGTACTCTCTGACCCTTTTGCGTGACGACTTCTCATACAAAGTAACGGTTAGACGCAGCTCTTCCTGCTCCTTCAGCAGCCTCGCGATAATCTGTCTTCATTCACATCACACAAACAACCAAACAGGTGAATAATACACTTCACACATACATTGTTGAAAATGTGATGAGATGTTGAGCTTATTTACTGCTGTCTGCGGATCCGCTCATGGGCTGGGATGCCAAGTTCCAGCTGATTTCCATCCTTCATCCTGAACTTTCGCTGTAACTTGGCCATCTCTGATTCTGTTTAAAAAAAAAACATATGCATCTTACAACTGAAAAATAACTGTAGCATGACAGTTTGGATTTTATCAGTTAATTAACTAACTAATTCATTTGCACTAGCAGGGCACCACCTCGTTTTATAGAAAAATAGAGGAAAACATAATTCAATAATCAATTGAATTAATCAGTCTGACAACTGGGATGAGCTCTAAACAGTGATCGCTAGTCCTCTATTGAAATACACAGACCACGACGTAATGACAACGGAAATATCTACATAAATCATGACAACTGAATAAATGACGCGATGAACACGTAGGACACATACAATAAGTATTGATTAATAGGCGTGATGAATCTTTAGTAATACAGATAATTAAGTGAGTTATCGATGAGAGAATGTGGTACTTCCGCTAACGGCGAGCAACATTAAAAGTAACGGTTTGAAATTGAACCAACGCAGGAGGATTGATCAGAAAACAGTTATCGATCTGTCTCAGCCACATATTCTTACTTGCGTGTAGTCGAGGCCGTTGATTGCCACTCATTGGAAGGATCGATCCCTCGTTGAAAATGAAATGTGTTGTTTAAAGATTAGCTCGTTCGTCGATAAACGTGAAACGATGGCCGGACGAATATCAAAACTTTAACCAGTCGAGACCTAAAAAAGTCTTGAAAAATGCTCTACTGCGACTTATCTCTTCAGTTAGCGATGGGTAAATGATAGCTACGCTGTGCTGCTGTCAGTCTACCTGAGGCGGAGATCAAAGCACCAGAGTCACGTCGTGACCGATGCCTTTGAAACTTCAAAGGATCAAAGCACCAGTGTCACGTGACCGATGACGTTCGATTTGCCTCGCGCTCCATTGCTTCAAAATGGGTTTGGCGGCATAACCAATATTGCCTGCGTCATCAATATCCAACCATCAATATACCTGATAAAAATAAAAAGTAACGCGATGCAGTTTACAGAATACTGAACTTTATAAGTGGAAGTGTCATTGTTCTCTGACCATTATGTTCAATCAACCCTAGTCTCACATTAAGCTTTGAAACCTGGACTGAAAACTGAGCATGACATTAAATAAGATAGCAGTGCTTGCTTTCACTCGTTGCCTGTGAGCAGGATTTGATTATCATTGATCTTATCTGCATATTACATCACTAGAGTGAGACTAAAAACAGGAGGGGATCTTTAAATCATTTTTCCACTTACTTGGGTTTTGAATGGTAGTTTATGTGGGAAAATTCTACACAGACATATTTGTCTTTTGTCTTAATCATTTACCTGAAACACATTTGAAAATACAGTTTGATGATCGAATATTTTATGATATAGCATCTTGTAGAACAAGATAACGGTTTTACATTCAACACATTTCTCTTCACAACGCTGTGTTGCGCACTGCTGCAGGTTGCTATATTTACAGAATAACCCATGTGAATAATCAAACCTAGATATTTAAATCTATTTAAAAGAGTTAATCCAATCATCAGATCTAAGATACTCACAACGCACATGAGTAAGTTAACGTTGCATAGCTAGCTAAAACAAAGCAGCCATGGTTCTTGCTAGCTGTTATGGAAGACTTGAAATATTTAGTTTGGTTATAGTTAGCTAACATATGACAGGTATTGAAAACGTGTCTGCTGTTAAGGACAAATAAGAATTTATCTCACCAGTTTAAAGTTTAAAAAGTAAAAACACCTCCCAGGACACACAGCAGGTTCACAGCAGCCTGAGTAGTTAGCAACCTTTGATAGGCATGCTGCTATGAGCCCTGGGACCAGCGGTCCCTCACTGTCATGTTTCCGGCCTGGTTGAGGAAAGAGGTCCTAGTCTGCCCCATAATGACCAGTACACACCGGTACACACACAAACCCGAGAGGAGGATTACCACACAGAAAAAGCAGAAAAACATATTTCTGTTTCAGTTCGGGGGAACTGAAGCTGTTTTCTATGCTCTCGCCAAAGCAACCAGATTCCATTGGAAAAAAAGCAGTAATTTTACCCTGCAGAACATGTGAGTTGCTGGTCCACCACTGCCTCAGTTAGTTAGTTTATTTGTGTTATCGTGTGACTGGTTATATCACATTCACCGAAGTCACACAATAACACAGATAATCTATGGATGCAGTGGCAGAGCAGCAGCTCCCGTGTCCTGTGAGGTAAAATTACTTTGTTAAGATAGCGGCTTCAGCACCCCATCTGTAAAGAACTGTCTGACGGCAAGGTAAACCAACTAAGATATTCTAAATATAGTGCACAGTTCAACTGATATTGATTTGTTTTTAGGTGAGACTTTCTTTTAGCTGTCTAGAATACATTGAGCTGCTGGCCCCGTCCACAGCAGCACAGTGATTTGGTTTTGCATGCTAACTCCGGTCTGCTTCTCCAAACTGGAGACATACCAACCATCATCTACTGTGGGTAATACACTGACTATAGATAAATACCTCATACAACCCCATTTCAAAACACCGAAACAATCCTTTAGTGCATGTTAAGGATACTTTATTTTGAAATAATGCTTTTTTATTTTGAGATAAGGCTTTTCATTATTTCTCTGCGAAGCTCCTCCCGTGAAAGGGGCTGTTGGTCCTCATCAGTGCCAGGAGACTCCTCTGCATCAAAGTCCAAACTGAGGTCTCCAACCACCACAGGTTGGAAGGTGAAACTCTTCTGAAGCAGCTCTGGATTTTGACCCAAAAGACGTGTGACCAGAGCTTGTAGATTGTAATCCTTTCCCAAAGCCTGTAAAAATGAGTAATACAGAGGAACATTATATTACAGGGCAGAAATACAAGGCAGGAGTGTATGTATGAAAAGGTAGGACAGGTTGACAGCTTACTTTAAAACCAAGGAAACCTTGTATGATGAGCAGGGTGATGATCTTCTCCTCAAACATACCCAGGTAGGACATGATGTTTGCGTCCCTGATCCCTGTAGAGCAGGCCAGTGTGTCCTCCATATCTGAGCGGACATACTTCAACTCATTGTTGATGCTGTTCACTCCTGTGAGACGGGAGAAACCAGAGTCAGGAGTACCTGGAACTATCTGTGTGATAACTATCCAGCCAATGCTGTCGCATGTTTGTGTGCTTATACATGTGGATTTAAGAAAAGTCTGTATTTTAGAGGTCTGTTATTTATTGGTAATTTCTTGGAAAAATAATGTAATTTGATACCAACTTTAAGGAAAATAGGTTTTGATTGAAAGACCTGCTGAAATTAAAGCCACATAAATATTCACTGATCACTCATTTAATACTGAACATTGCTCTTCATATGTGTTGAACTGTTGACAAATGCATGTTGAACTGACCCACTGTGCACTGATTAAAGGTGGGCTTGGTAAAGATTTTAGAAACATTTTTTGTTTTTAGTAAAATAAAAGAAATCTATGGTCTGTGGCTGTTGCAGGACTGTAATAAACCCATTCAGTCATTTAATTTGGCCTAAATGTAATGGCTGGATGGCCTACCAAGCCCCCAGGACAAGCACTGGTCGCTGATCCCAGTTTTCAAGGTGGCCAAGCGGCCAATGGATGCAGAAGATCGCTGTAAGATGCGGGTACTTTTTCAGTGGGAACCGTTTTGGCATCATGCGCCATTGAGCAACTTTGGCAGGAATGAATGAGGACCTACCTCTGACGCTGTAATCAGTTCTCTTTATACATCCATGTGGCCTACCTGTCCGCCAGCCTGCGTACACTCTGTTCGTACTCTCACTGCGCATCACCAGAGTCTTCCACAAGCTGCTAGCTTGACAGCTGGGAGCACTGACAATAGCCTTGTTTGTTATTTACATTTATTGTGATCATTTTGGGGGAGTGGCTTTGGAGGGAGGCCTGAACAGATGGACACTGTCTACTTCCTCCATAATTACTAATCAGTACAACTTATTAGACAATGAATAGGAAATTATAGACCCATAAAATAAATTGTCGCCATACCTGTTTTGATGTTGTCCAGGATTTTTCTCATGATGCTGATTCGGTTCTCATAGTCCTCAGCACGAGACTTGGCTTTCTTTTGTTGCTCATTGACGTCTCTCAGGCGAGAGCAACGGTCTTGCTGCTCTTGCGAGCGTTCTTTGCGCAACTGATCAAACGCTGCTTGTGTCTGTAAATTCACACATTTCGGCAGAGACATTTAAATATAAACGGCAGAATAATTGATATGAACCAACAAAATTTCTCCACACATGCTCCATTTTACTCGCTCTATCTTTTCAGCTTTCATTTGATTTCATAGAACTGATGAGAATTTTATAATAACTCCATGATCTGTAATCTTTGTGTAAACATTAAAAATGGATGAAATTAATAAGAGGTTAAAAGAGAAAACACACTCACTCTGGCGATTTCTTGTTTCAGTGCCTCCGCCTCAGCGTTTTGCTCATTTATGAAGGTGTAGAGTGAAAAGTTCTGGCACTCAACTAAATGGTGAAACAGCAATAGAACAGTGAGACACATTTAAACCAAAAACATTAAAAACATTACTTGTCAAAGGAAAGAGATGACTGTAATTATGACACCACTGTCTATTAATCACTAAAAATATCATATGGTTTTGTAACACAGATCCTGTCATAACACGAGTAATGAAGACAAAACAACTGTAAGAAGTATTGTGTATGGATGAGTGTGATGGATGAGGCTGTGTTGGTGAGGCTCACTCCGGAGGAACTTGGCGATCACCATGTCCAGGTCTTCCTCCCCAGTCGCGGTCCGGATCTTCTGCAACACCTCCTTTTGAGTGTCCAGTAACTCCAGCCTCAAGGCCCTACTCATCTGCTCCTTCAGCTCTGAAAATGGGACACACAAGAACCATTACCATCACATCAGTATCATCACAATTGCATGTCTGCATAATTATTATCATCTGTTACTGCTATAAATTATGTTAACAGACATTTTTCTTAGTCGCATATGACTTCCTTTGAAAAACTTAAATCAGCGATACCAAATCTGTACATCACAGTCTTCTACTGAGGTCATTTACATAGACTTTTCCTTTTGTGTCAGTGCTGCTACTAGAGGCTGAAACAAGTTGGTAAACACTGTGAAAGGGACCCTTTTATTTCTATTAAAGGTGTGATGACCCCTGTGGTGACATCTAGTTCGCTGCCCGATTCATGTCGAGGAGGGGCGATGTCACGGCTTCATATCGCCTCATATCATTGGGGTACAACACATGCACAGTAAAATCTGGTCTACCTGAAAAGTTCTGTCAGGCTGAGCGCAACCAAAGAGCACCTGAATAATAAATAGTAATTTAATTTATATAGCACACTTTAAAAAACAGCAAACTCTCAAGGTGCTTCACACAAACGGCAAAACAGTCGCAAAACAAAATTATGGACAAATTACTTCCTGATATAAGAAAGCAATTAAAAGTACTATAAAATCATAGTAACTATAAAAACTGATTGTTGGTGGGATTATAGTCACTGCCAGCATTATTATTGTTGCCAACACTTCCTATGATCACAATTATTAATGTGGTCAAACCAGCTGTATCAGCTACAACACAGTGGCAGTGTCTTACCTTGTTTACGTCTCTGCCTGCGGTCCGCATCCTGCGTGCTCTTCTTTCTGCACTTGATGGCACGAAACTTTTTCACCTTGTCGTCATGTGCGATAAACCTCTCCAGCTCCCTCATCTCAGCGGTGTACTCGGCGAGGTCCTCCTCAGCCTTCTCCTTCATCCTGGTCATCTCGGACAAAATCTCCGCCCTGAAGTAGAAATCGTTACAAAGGCGATATAAAAAACAAGATAATGACATCATGTTGATTTTTACACACTATTACATAACTGTCTCAAATCTGACCTGGTGTTATAAGCCTCCGTGGACAGGCTGACAAGTTCCCCGATCTTCTTGCGGATATCGCAGAGCTCCTACAATGCAGAAGAAAACTTGTTTTTTACAATATTCTTGCATATATCTTCAGTCCAAAGAGGCTTTTGGCATGGGTAACATACGTTTACATTACTGGAGGGTCTATGGAGGCAATAAATAAATTGAATCATGTTAACCTTGGGGCATTTTTATCAGATCCTGCTTAACAGAGCTCTGTTGAACACACCAGGACTTAAATAGGGATGGGCAGATAAGCTTAATGTAGAACTGAAAGAAGAGATCTGGGATGAATGTTTGAAGAGGCATGAATGTTCAGTCAGTGTGAGACACAAGCTCATACAGTTTAAGACACTTCACAGACTCTACTACTCAAAGCTAAAGGTTTTTCATTTGCTGATGAATGAGAAACTGCTTTGGTACCTAGTTAAGGTGTGTCAGGGATCAAGAATGTGCTGTTTTTTGTTTTTTTTTTTGTTATTGCTCTGTTTGTTATATTTTTATGGGTGGATGGGGGATTCCACGCCGTAAGAAAAACAAAGTAAACCTGTCTCTGAATCATCTACAAATGGTGTGACCTCTGACCTTGTTCAGCCTGTCGCGTTCTTGCTGGAAACGGATGCGGTTAGTATGAAGAATCTGCAACTCCTCTCTCAGGCGCCTGTTTTTGTTTTGCTGCATATTGTGGCGAATCACACACTGGACAGGACAGACACACAAAACAACAATATAACTACAATATTTACAATGTGTGTTTTTAGGTATTTGGTGGTCATAACTTTCACAACTCACTCTGTGCACTTTGTCCTCCAAAAAGTTGATGGTCTTCTGGACCCGCTGCACCCTAAACCTTTGTGCATCATAAGGTCTGGCCCTCCTTTTTCTCTCCTCGGCCAGCTTCAACTCCATGTTTGCAATCTGCCAACATTACAGACATAAACATGCGGTTTGCCACCAAAAATATCTGTAAACATAGTGTACATATGTATAGTATCATATAGAGAGATGGGGAATTAATTCACCTCTTTCTTTAGCGCCTTTTGACGCTGCTGCTGTTTTCCCAGCTGCCCCTCCACCTTGTCCGTCTTCTCCTGCAGAGCACCAAACTTGGGTCTGTACTCTCTGACCCTTTTGCGTGACGACTTCTCATACAAAGTAACGGTTAGACGCAGCTCTTCCTGCTCCTTCAGCAGCCTCGCGATAATCTGTCTTCATTCACATCACACAAACAACCAAACAGGTGAATAATACACTTCACACATACATTGTTGAAAATGTGATGAGATGTTGAGCTTATTTACTGCTGTCTGCGGATCCGCTCATGGGCTGGGATGCCAAGTTCCAGCTGATTTCCATCCTTCATCCTGAACTTTCGCTGTAACTTGGCCATCTCTGATTCTGTTTAAAAAAAAAAAACATATGCATCTTACAACTGAAAAATAACTGTAGCATGACAGTTTGGATTTTATCAGTTAATTAACTAACTAATTCATTTGCACTAGCAGGGCACCACCTCGTTTTATAGAAAAATAGAGGAAAATATAATTCAATAATCAATTGAATTAATCAGTCTGACAACTGGGATGAGCTCTAAACAATGATCGCTAGTCCTCTATTGAAATACACAGACCACGACGTAATGACAACGGAAATATCTACATAAATCATGACAACTGAATAAATGACGCGATGAACACGTAGGACACATACAATAAGTATTGATTAATAAGCGTGATGAATCTTTAGGAATACAGATAATTAAGTGAGTTATCGATGAGAGAATGTGGTACTTCCGCTAACGGCGAGCAACATTAAAAGTAACGGTTTGAAATTGAACCAACGCAGGAGGATTGATCAGAAAACAGTTATCGATCTGTCTCAGCCACATATTCTTACTTGCGTGTAGTCGAGGCCGTTGATTGCCACTCATTGGAAGGATCGATCCCTCGTTGAAAATGAAATGTGTTGTTTAAAGATTAGCTCGTTCGTCGATAAACGTGAAACGATGGCCGGACGAATATCAAAACTATAACCAGTCGAGACCTAAAAAAGTCTTGAAAAATGCTCTACTGCGACTTATCTCTTCAGTTAGCGATGGGTAAATGATAGCTACGCTGTGCTGCTGTCAGTCTACCTGAGGCGGAGATCAAAGCACCAGAGTCACGTCGTGACCGATGCCTTTGAAACTTCAAAGGATCAAAGCACCAGTGTCACGTGACCGATGACGTTCGATTTGCCTCGCGCTCCATTGCTTCAAAATGGGTTTGGCGGCATAACCAATATTGCCTGCGTCATCAATATCCAACCATCAATATACCTGATAAAAATAAAAAGTAACGCGATGCAGTTTACAGAATACTGAACTTTATAAGTGGAAGTGTCATTGTTCTCTGACCATTATGTTCAATCAACCCTAGTCTCACATTAAGCTTTGAAACCTGGACTGAAAACTGAGCATGACATTAAATAAGATAGCAGTGCTTGCTTTCACTCGTTGCCTGTGAGCAGGATTTGATTATCATTGATCTTGTCTGCATATTACATCACTAGAGTGAGACTAAAAACAGGAGGGGATCTTTAAATCATTTTTCCACTTACTTGGGTTTTGAATGGTAGTTTATGTGGGAAAATTCTACACAGACATATTTGTCTTTTGTCTTAATCATTTACCTGAAACACATTTGAAAATACAGTTTGATGATCGAATATTTTATGATATAGCATCTTGTAGAACAAGATAACGGTTTTACATTCAACACATTTCTCTTCACAACGCTGTGTTGCGCACTGCTGCAGGTTGCTATATTTACAGAATAACCCATGTGAATAATCAAACCTAGATATTTAAATCTATTTAAAAGAGTTAATCCAATCATCAGATCTAAGATACTCACAACGCACATGAGTAAGTTAACGTTGCATAGCTAGCTAAAACAAAGCAGCCATGGTTCTTGCTAGCTGTTATGGAAGACTTGAAATATTTAGTTTGGTTATAGTTAGCTAACATATGACAGGTATTGAAAACGTGTCTGCTGTTAAGGACAAATAAGAATTTATCTCACCAGTTTAAAGTTTAAAAAGTAAAAACACCTCCCAGGACACACAGCAGGTTCACAGCAGCCTGAGTAGTTAGCAACCTTTGATAGGCATGCTGCTATGAGCCCTGGGACCAGCGGTCCCTCACTGTCATGTTTCCGGCCTGGTTGAGGAAAGAGGTCCTAGTCTGCCCCATAATGACCAGTACACACCGGTACACACACAAACCCGAGAGGAGGATTACCACACAGAAAAAGCAGAAAAACATATTTCTGTTTCAGTTCGGGGGAACTGAAGCTGTTTTCTATGCTCTCGCCAAAGCAACCAGATTCCATTGGAAAAAAAGCAGTAATTTTACCCTGCAGAACATGTGAGTTGCTGGTCCACCACTGCCTCAGTTAGTTAGTTTATTTGTGTTATCGTGTGACTGGTTATATCACATTCACCGAAGTCACACAATAACACAGATAATCTATGGATGCAGTGGCAGAGCAGCAGCTCCCATGTCCTGTGAGGTAAAATTACTTTGTTAAGATAGCGGCTTCAGCACCCCATCTGTAAAGAACTGTCTGACGGCAAGGTAAACCAACTAAGATATTCTAAATATAGTGCACAGTTCAACTGATATTGATTTGTTTTTAGGTGAGACTTTCTTTTAGCTGTCTAGAATACATTGAGCTGCTGGCCCCGTCCACAGCAGCACAGTGATTTGGTTTTGCATGCTAACTCCGGTCTGCTTCTCCAAACTGGAGACATACCAACCATCATCTACTGTGGGTAATACACTGACTATAGATAAATACCTCATACAACCCCATTTCAAAACACCGAAACAATCCTTTAGTGCATGTTAAGGATACTTTATTTTGAAATAATGCTTTTTTATTTTGAGATAAGGCTTTTCATTATTTCTCTGCGAAGCTCCTCCCGTGAAAGGGGCTGTTGGTCCTCATCAGTGCCAGGAGACTCCTCTGCATCAAAGTCCAAACTGAGGTCTCCAACCACCACAGGTTGGAAGGTGAAACTCTTCTGAAGCAGCTCTGGATTTTGACCCAAAAGACGTGTGACCAGAGCTTGTAGATTGTAATCCTTTCCCAAAGCCTGTAAAAATGAGTAATACAGAGGAACATTATATTACAGGGCAGAAATACAAGGCAGGAGTGTATGTATGAAAAGGTAGGACAGGTTGACAGCTTACTTTAAAACCAAGGAAACCTTGTATGATGAGCAGGGTGATGATCTTCTCCTCAAACATACCCAGGTAGGACATGATGTTTGCGTCCCTGATCCCTGTAGAGCAGGCCAGTGTGTCCTCCATATCTGAGCGGACATACTTCAACTCATTGTTGATGCTGTTCACTCCTGTGAGACGGGAGAAACCAGAGTCAGGAGTACCTGGAACTATCTGTGTGATAACTATCCAGCCAATGCTGTCGCATGGTTGTGTGCTTATACATGTGGATTTAAGAAAAGTCTGTATTTTAGAGGTCTGTTATTTATTGGTAATTTCTTGGAAAAATAATGTAATTTGATACCAACTTTAAGGAAAATAGGTTTTGATTGAAAGACCTGCTGAAATTAAAGCCACATAAATATTCACTGATCACTCATTTAATACTGAACATTGCTCTTCATATGTGTTGAACTGTTGACAAATGCATGTTGAACTGACCCACTGTGCACTGATTAAAGGTGGGCTTGGTAAAGATTTTAGAAACATTTTTTGTTTTTAGTAAAATAAAAGAAATCTATGGTCTGTGGCTGTTGCAGGACTGTAATAAACCCATTCAGTCATTTAATTTGGCCTAAATGTAATGGCTGGATGGCCTACCAAGCCCCCAGGACAAGCACTGGTCGCTGATCCCAGTTTTCAAGGTGGCCAAGCGGCCAATGGATGCAGAAGATCGCTGTAAGATGCGGGTACTTTTTCAGTGGGAACCGTTTTGGCATCATGCGCCCTTGAGCAACTTTGGCAGGAATGAATGAGGACCTACCTCTGACGCTGTAATCAGTTCTCTTTATACATCCATGTGGCCTACCTGTCCGCCAGCCTGCGTACACTCTGTTCGTACTCTCACTGCGCATCACCAGAGTCTTCCACAAGCTGCTAGCTTGACAGCTGGGAGCACTGACAATAGCCTTGTTTGTTATTTACATTTATTGTGATCATTTTGGGGGAGTGGCTTTGGAGGGAGGCCTGAACAGATGGACACTGTCTACTTCCTCCATAATTACTAATCAGTACAACTTATTAGACAATGAATAGGAAATTATAGACCCATAAAATAAATTGTCGCCATACCTGTTTTGATGTTGTCCAGGATTTTTCTCATGATGCTGATTCGGTTCTCATAGTCCTCAGCACGAGACTTGGCTTTCTTTTGTTGCTCATTGACGTCTCTCAGGCGAGAGCAACGGTCTTGCTGCTCTTGCGAGCGTTCTTTGCGCAACTGATCAAACGCTGCTTGTGTCTGTAAATTCACACATTTCGGCAGAGACATTTAAATATAAACGGCAGAATAATTGATATGAACCAACAAAATTTCTCCACACATGCTCCATTTTACTCGCTCTATCTTTTCAGCTTTCATTTGATTTCATAGAACTGATGAGAATTTTATAATAACTCCATGATCTGTAATCTTTGTGTAAACATTAAAAATGGATGAAATTAATAAGAGGTTAAAAGAGAAAACACACTCACTCTGGCGATTTCTTGTTTCAGTGCCTCCGCCTCAGCGTTTTGCTCATTTATGAAGGTGTAGAGTGAAAAGTTCTGGCACTCAACTAAATGGTGAAACAGCAATAGAACAGTGAGACACATTTAAACCAAAAACATTAAAAACATTACTTGTCAAAGGAAAGAGATGACTGTAATTATGACACCACTGTCTATTAATCACTAAAAATATCATATGGTTTTGTAACACAGATCCTGTCATAACACGAGTAATGAAGACAAAACAACTGTAAGAAGTATTGTGTATGGATGAGTGTGATGGATGAGGCTGTGTTGGTGAGGCTCACTCCGGAGGAACTTGGCGATCACCATGTCCAGGTCTTCCTCCCCAGTCGCGGTCCGGATCTTCTGCAACACCTCCTTTTGAGTGTCCAGTAACTCCAGCCTCAAGGCCCTACTCATCTGCTCCTTCAGCTCTGAAAATGGGACACACAAGAACCATTACCATCACATCAGTATCATCACAATTGCATGTCTGCATAATTATTATCATCTGTTACTGCTATAAATTATGTTAACAGACATTTTTCTTAGTCGCATATGACTTCCTTTGAAAAACTTAAATCAGCGATACCAAATCTGTACATCACAGTCTTCTACTGAGGTCATTTACATAGACTTTTCCTTTTGTATCAGTGCTGCAACTAGAGGCTGAAACAAGTTGGTAAACACTGTGAAAGGGACCCTTTTATTTCTATTAAAGGTGTGATGACCCCTGTGGTGACATCTAGTTCGCTGCCCGATTCATGTCGAGGAGGGGCGATGTCACGGCTTCATATCGCCTCATATCATTGGGGTACAACACATGCACAGTAAAATCTGGTCTACCTGAAAAGTTCTGTCAGGCTGAGCGCAACCAAAGAGCACCTGAATAATAAATAGTAATTTAATTTATATAGCACACTTTAAAAAACAGCAAACTCTCAAGGTGCTTCACACAAACGGCAAAACAGTCGCAATACAAAATTATGGACAAATTACTTCCTGATATAAGAAAGCAATTAAAAGTACTATAAAATCATAGTAACTATAAAAACTGATTGTTGGTGGGATTATAGTCACTGCCAGCATTATTATTGTTGCCAACACTTCCTATGATCACAATTATTAATGTGGTCAAACCAGCTGTATCAGCTACAACACAGTGGCAGCGTCTTACCTTGTTTACGTCTCTGCCTGCGGTCCGCATCCTGCGTGCTCTTCTTTCTGCACTTGATGGCACGAAACTTTTTCACCTTGTCGTCATGTGCGATAAACCTCTCCAGCTCCCTCATCTCAGCGGTGTACTCGGCGAGGTCCTCCTCAGCCTTCTCCTTCATCCTGGTCATCTCGGACAAAATCTCCGCCCTGAAGTAGAAATCGTTACAAAGGCGATATAAAAAACAAGATAATGACATCATGTTGATTTTTACACACTATTACATAACTGTCTCAAATCTGACCTGGTGTTATAAGCCTCCGTGGACAGGCTGACAAGTTCCCCGATCTTCTTGCGGATATCGCAGAGCTCCTACAATGCAGAAGAAAACTTGTTTTTTACAATATTCTTGCATATATCTTCAGTCCAAAGAGGCTTTTGGCATGGGTAACATACGTTTACATTACTGGAGGGTCTATGGAGGCAATAAATAAATTGAATCATGTTAACCTTGGGGCATTTTTATCAGATCCTGCTTAACAGAGCTCTGTTGAACACATCAGGACTTAAATAGGGATGGACAGATAAGCTTAATGTAGAACTGAAAGAAGAGATCTGGGATGAATGTTTGAAGAGGCATGAATGTTCAGTCAGTGTGAGACACAAGCTCATACAGTTTAAGACACTTCACAGACTCTACTACTCAAAGCTAAAGGTTTTTTCACTGACGTTTCACCTCTTTGTAATAGATGTAAGACTACAATCAGTAATTCAACACATTCCTTCTGGTCATGTAGTAAAATGTCCACATTTTGGAAAGTGTCTTTTATTGTTTCTCTGAGGCTTTTAGAAAATATTGGGAACCTGATCCACTTGTAGCCATCCTCGGACCTACTAGCTCCTTATCAGTTATCACAAAACTCAACTTGAGAGGAGGCCGTGTGTTTGATAAGATCTTTGACCCGTTACTGAAATTTCTTCATGGTAAAGACTAATGTTGAGCGTCTGACGTAAAACATTTTGCTGCGTATATCTGCCCGTTGTTGTTACCTGGTTTTTCATTTGCTGATGAATGAGAAACTGCTTTGGTACCTAGTTAAGGTGTGTCAGGGATCAAGAATGTGCTGTTTTGTTTTGTTTTTTTTTGTTATTGCTCTGTTTGTTATATTTTTATGGGTGGATGGGGGATTCCACGCCGTAAGAAAAACAAAGTAAACCTGTCTCTGAATCATCTACAAATGGTGTGACCTCTGACCTTGTTCAGCCTGTCGCGTTCTTGCTGGAAACGGATGCGGTTAGTATGAAGAATCTGCAACTCCTCTCTCAGGCGCCTGTTTTTGTTTTGCTGCATATTGTGGCGAATCACACACTGGACAGGACAGACACACAAAACAACAATATAACTACAATATTTACAATGTGTGTTTTTAGGTATTTGGTGGTCATAACTTTCACAACTCACTCTGTGCACTTTGTCCTCCAAAAAGTTGATGGTCTTCTGGACCCGCTGCACCCTAAACCTTTGTGCATCATAAGGTCTGGCCCTCCTTTTTCTCTCCTCGGCCAGCTTCAACTCCATGTTTGCAATCTGCCAACATTACAGACATAAACATGCGGTTTGCCACCAAAAATATCTGTAAACATAGTGTACATATGTATAGTATCATATAGAGAGATGGGGAATTAATTCACCTCTTTCTTTAGCGCCTTTTGACGCTGCTGCTGTTTTCCCAGCTGCCCCTCCACCTTGTCCGTCTTCTCCTGCAGAGCACCAAACTTGGGTCTGTACTCTCTGACCCTTTTGCGTGACGACTTCTCATACAAAGTAACGGTTAGACGCAGCTCTTCCTGCTCCTTCAGCAGCCTCGCGATAATCTGTCTTCATTCACATCACACAAACAACCAAACAGGTGAATAATACACTTCACACATACATTGTTGAAAATGTGATGAGATGTTGAGCTTATTTACTGCTGTCTGCGGATCCGCTCATGGGCTGGGATGCCAAGTTCCAGCTGATTTCCATCCTTCATCCTGAACTTTCGCTGTAACTTGGCCATCTCTGATTCTGTTTAAAAAAAAAAAAACATATGCATCTTACAACTGAAAAATAACTGTAGCATGACAGTTTGGATTTTATCAGTTAATTAACTAACTAATTCATTTGCACTAGTAGGGCACCACCTCGTTTTATAGAAAAATAGAGGAAAACATAATTCAATAATCAATTGAATTAATCAGTCTGACAACTGGGATGAGCTCTAAACAGTGATCGCTAGTCCTCTATTGAAATACACAGACCACGACGTAATGACAACGGAAATATCTACATAAATCATGACAACTGAATAAATGACGCGATGAACACGTAGGACACATACAATAAGTATTGATTAATAAGCGTGATGAATCTTTAGGAATACAGATAATTAAGTGAGTTATCGATGAGAGAATGTGGTACTTCCGCTGACGGCGAGCAACATTAAAAGTAACGGTTTGAAATTGAACCAACGCAGGAGGATTGATCAGAAAACAGTTATCGATCTGTCTCAGCCACATATTCTTACTTGCGTGTAGTCGAGGCCGTTGATTGCCACTCATTGGAAGGATCGATCCCTCGTTGAAAATGAAATGTGTTGTTGAAAGATTAGCTCGTTCGTCGATAAACGTGAAACGATGGCCGGACGAATATCAAAACTATAACCAGTCGAGACCTAAAAAAGTCTTGAAAAATGCTCTACTGCGACTTATCTCTTCAGTTAGCGATGGGTAAATGATAGCTACGCTGTGCTGCTGTCAGTCTACCTGAGGCGGAGATCAAAGCACCAGAGTCACGTCGTGACCGATGCCTTTGAAACTTCAAAGGATCAAAGCACCAGTGTCACGTGACCGATGACGTTCGATTTGCCTCGCGCTCCATTGCTTCAAAATGGGTTTGGCGGCATAACCAATATTGCCTGCGTCATCAATATCCAACCATCAATATACCTGATAAAAATAAAAAGTAACGCGATGCAGTTTACAGAATACTGAACTTTATAAGTGGAAGTGTCATTGTTCTCTGACCATTATGTTCAATCAACCCTAGTCTCACATTAAGCTTTGAAACCTGGACTGAAAACTGAGCATGACATTAAATAAGATAGCAGTGCTTGCTTTCACTCGTTGCCTGTGAGCAGGATTTGATTATCATTGATCTTGTCTGCATATTACATCACTAGAGTGAGACTAAAAACAGGAGGGGATCTTTAAATCATTTTTCCACTTACTTGGGTTTTGAATGGTAGTTTATGTGGGAAAATTCTACACAGACATATTTGTCTTTTGTCTTAATCATTTACCTGAAACACATTTGAAAATACAGTTTGATGATCGAATATTTTATGATATAGCATCTTGTAGAACAAGATAACGGTTTTACATTCAACACATTTCTCTTCACAACGCTGTGTTGCGCACTGCTGCAGGTTGCTATATTTACAGAATAACCCATGTGAATAATCAAACCTAGATATTTAAATCTATTTAAAAGAGTTAATCCAATCATCAGATCTAAGATACTCACAACGCACATGAGTAAGTTAACGTTGCATAGCTAGCTAAAACAAAGCAGCCATGGTTCTTGCTAGCTGTTATGGAAGACTTGAAATATTTAGTTTGGTTATAGTTAGCTAACATATGACAGGTATTGAAAACGTGTCTGCTGTTAAGGACAAATAAGAATTTATCTCACCAGTTTAAAGTTTAAAAAGTAAAAACACCTCCCAGGACACACAGCAGGTTCACAGCAGCCTGAGTAGTTAGCAACCTTTGATAGGCATGCTGCTATGAGCCCTGGGACCAGCGGTCCCTCACTGTCATGTTTCCGGCCTGGTTGAGGAAAGAGGTCCTAGTCTGCCCCATAATGACCAGTACACACCGGTACACACACAAACCCGAGAGGAGGATTACCACACAGAAAAAGCAGAAAAACATATTTCTGTTTCAGTTCGGGGGAACTGAAGCTGTTTTCTATGCTCTCGCCAAAGCAACCAGATTCCATTGGAAAAAAAGCAGTAATTTTACCCTGCAGAACATGTGAGTTGCTGGTCCACCACTGCCTCAGTTAGTTAGTTTATTTGTGTTATCGTGTGACTGGTTATATCACATTCACCGAAGTCACACAATAACACAGATAATCTATGGATGCAGTGGCAGAGCAGCAGCTCCCATGTCCTGTGAGGTAAAATTACTTTGTTAAGATAGCGGCTTCAGCACCCCATCTGTAAAGAACTGTCTGACGGCAAGGTAAACCAACTAAGATATTCTAAATATAGTGCACAGTTCAACTGATATTGATTTGTTTTTAGGTGAGACTTTCTTTTAGCTGTCTAGAATACATTGAGCTGCTGGCCCCGTCCACAGCAGCACAGTGATTTGGTTTTGCATGCTAACTCCGGTCTGCTTCTCCAAACTGGAGACATACCAACCATCATCTACTGTGGGTAATACACTGACTATAGATAAATACCTCATACAACCCCATTTCAAAACACCGAAACAATCCTTTAGTGCATGTTAAGGATACTTTATTTTGAAATAATGCTTTTTTATTTTGAGATAAGGCTTTTCATTATTTCTCTGCGAAGCTCCTCCCGTGAAAGGGGCTGTTGGTCCTCATCAGTGCCAGGAGACTCCTCTGCATCAAAGTCCAAACTGAGGTCTCCAACCACCACAGGTTGGAAGGTGAAACTCTTCTGAAGCAGCTCTGGATTTTGACCCAAAAGACGTGTGACCAGAGCTTGTAGATTGTAATCCTTTCCCAAAGCCTGTAAAAATGAGTAATACAGAGGAACATTATATTACAGGGCAGAAATACAAGGCAGGAGTGTATGTATGAAAAGGTAGGACAGGTTGACAGCTTACTTTAAAACCAAGGAAACCTTGTATGATGAGCAGGGTGATGATCTTCTCCTCAAACATACCCAGGTAGGACATGATGTTTGCGTCCCTGATCCCTGTAGAGCAGGCCAGTGTGTCCTCCATATCTGAGCGGACATACTTCAACTCATTGTTGATGCTGTTCACTCCTGTGAGACGGGAGAAACCAGAGTCAGGAGTACCTGGAACTATCTGTGTGATAACTATCCAGCCAATGCTGTCGCATGTTTGTGTGCTTATACATGTGTATTTAAGAAAAGTCTGTATTTTAGAGGTCTGTTATTTATTGGTAATTTCTTGGAAAAATAATGTAATTTGATACCAACTTTAAGGAAAATAGGTTTTGATTGAAAGACCTGCTGAAATTAAAGCCACATAAATATTCACTGATCACTCATTTAATACTGAACATTGCTCTTCATATGTGTTGAACTGTTGACAAATGCATGTTGAACTGACCCACTGTGCACTGATTAAAGGTGGGCTTGGTAAAGATTTTAGAAACATTTTTTGTTTTTAGTAAAATAAAAGAAATCTATGGTCTGTGGCTGTTGCAGGACTGTAATAAACCCATTCAGTCATTTAATTTGGCCTAAATGTAATGGCTGGATGGCCTACCAAGCCCCCAGGACAAGCACTGGTCGCTGATCCCAGTTTTCAAGGTGGCCAAGCGGCCAATGGATGCAGAAGATCGCTGTAAGATGCGGGTACTTTTTCAGTGGGAACCGTTTTGGCATCATGCGCCATTGAGCAACTTTGGCAGGAATGAATGAGGACCTACCTCTGACGCTGTAATCAGTTCTCTTTATACATCCATGTGGCCTACCTGTCCGCCAGCCTGCGTACACTCTGTTCGTACTCTCACTGCGCATCACCAGAGTCTTCCACAAGCTGCTAGCTTGACAGCTGGGAGCACTGACAATAGCCTTGTTTGTTATTTACATTTATTGTGATCATTTTGGGGGAGTGGCTTTGGAGGGAGGCCTGAACAGATGGACACTGTCTACTTCCTCCATAATTACTAATCAGTACAACTTATTAGACAATGAATAGGAAATTATAGACCCATAAAATAAATTGTCGCCATACCTGTTTTGATGTTGTCCAGGATTTTTCTCATGATGCTGATTCGGTTCTCATAGTCCTCAGCACGAGACTTGGCTTTCTTTTGTTGCTCATTGACGTCTCTCAGGCGAGAGCAACGGTCTTGCTGCTCTTGCGAGCGTTCTTTGCGCAACTGATCAAACGCTGCTTGTGTCTGTAAATTCACACATTTCGGCAGAGACATTTAAATATAAATGGCAGAATAATTGATATGAACCAACAAAATTTCTCCACACATGCTCCATTTTACTCGCTCTATCTTTTCAGCTTTCATTTGATTTCATAGAACTGATGAGAATTTTATAATAACTCCATGATCTGTAATCTTTGTGTAAACATTAAAAATGGATGAAATTAATAAGAGGTTAAAAGAGAAAACACACTCACTCTGGCGATTTCTTGTTTCAGTGCCTCCGCCTCAGCGTTTTGCTCATTTATGAAGGTGTAGAGTGAAAAGTTCTGGCACTCAACTAAATGGTGAAACAGCAATAGAACAGTGAGACACATTTAAACCAAAAACATTAAAAACATTACTTGTCAAAGGAAAGAGATGACTGTAATTATGACACCACTGTCTATTAATCACTAAAAATATCATATGGTTTTGTAACACAGATCCTGTCATAACACGAGTAATGAAGACAAAACAACTGTAAGAAGTATTGTGTATGGATGAGTGTGATGGATGAGGCTGTGTTGGTGAGGCTCACTCCGGAGGAACTTGGCGATCACCATGTCCAGGTCTTCCTCCCCAGTCGCGGTCCGGATCTTCTGCAACACCTCCTTTTGAGTGTCCAGTAACTCCAGCCTCAAGGCCCTACTCATCTGCTCCTTCAGCTCTGAAAATGGGACACACAAGAACCATTACCATCACATCAGTATCATCACAATTGCATGTCTGCATAATTATTATCATCTGTTACTGCTATAAATTATGTTAACAGACATTTTTCTTAGTCGCATATGACTTCCTTTGAAAAACTTAAATCAGCGATACCAAATCTGTACATCACAGTCTTCTACTGAGGTCATTTACATAGACTTTTCCTTTTGTGTCAGTGCTGCTACTAGAGGCTGAAACAAGTTGGTAAACACTGTGAAAGGGACCCTTTTATTTCTATTAAAGGTGTGATGACCCCTGTGGTGACATCTAGTTCGCTGCCCGATTCATGTCGAGGAGGGGCGATGTCACGGCTTCATATCGCCTCATATCATTGGGGTACAACACATGCACAGTAAAATCTGGTCTACCTGAAAAGTTCTGTCAGGCTGAGCGCAACCAAAGAGCACCTGAATAATAAATAGTAATTTAATTTATATAGCACACTTTAAAAAACAGCAAACTCTCAAGGTGCTTCACACAAACGGCAAAACAGTCGCAAAACAAAATTATGGACAAATTACTTCCTGATATAAGAAAGCAATTAAAAGTACTATAAAATCATAGTAACTATAAAAACTGATTGTTGGTGGGATTATAGTCACTGCCAGCATTATTATTGTTGCCAACACTTCCTATGATCACAATTATTAATGTGGTCAAACCAGCTGTATCAGCTACAACACAGTGGCAGTGTCTTACCTTGTTTACGTCTCTGCCTGCGGTCCGCATCCTGCGTGCTCTTCTTTCTGCACTTGATGGCACGAAACTTTTTCACCTTGTCGTCATGTGCGATAAACCTCTCCAGCTCCCTCATCTCAGCGGTGTACTCGGCGAGGTCCTCCTCAGCCTTCTCCTTCATCCTGGTCATCTCGGACAAAATCTCCGCCCTGAAGTAGAAATCGTTACAAAGGCGATATAAAAAACAAGATAATGACATCATGTTGATTTTTACACACTATTACATAACTGTCTCAAATCTGACCTGGTGTTATAAGCCTCCGTGGACAGGCTGACAAGTTCCCCGATCTTCTTGCGGATATCGCAGAGCTCCTACAATGCAGAAGAAAACTTGTTTTTTACAATATTCTTGCATATATCTTCAGTCCAAAGAGGCTTTTGGCATGGGTAACATACGTTTACATTACTGGAGGGTCTATGGAGGCAATAAATAAATTGAATCATGTTAACCTTGGGGCATTTTTATCAGATCCTGCTTAACAGAGCTCTGTTGAACACACCAGGACTTAAATAGGGATGGACAGATAAGCTTAATGTAGAACTGAAAGAAGAGATCTGGGATGAATGTTTGAAGAGGCATGAATGTTCAGTCAGTGTGAGACACAAGCTCATACAGTTTAAGACACTTCACAGACTCTACTACTCAAAGCTAAAGGTTTTTCATTTGCTGATGAATGAGAAACTGCTTTGGTACCTAGTTAAGGTGTGTCAGGGATCAAGAATGTGCTGTTTTGTTTTGTTTTTTTTTGTTATTGCTCTGTTTGTTATATTTTTATGGGTGGATGGGGGATTCCACGCCGTAAGAAAAACAAAGTAAACCTGTCTCTGAATCATCTACAAATGGTGTGACCTCTGACCTTGTTCAGCCTGTCGCGTTCTTGCTGGAAACGGATGCGGTTAGTATGAAGAATCTGCAACTCCTCTCTCAGGCGCCTGTTTTTGTTTTGCTGCATATTGTGGCGAATCACACACTGGACAGGACAGACACACAAAACAACAATATAACTACAATATTTACAATGTGTGTTTTTAGGTATTTGGTGGTCATAACTTTCACAACTCACTCTGTGCACTTTGTCCTCCAAAAAGTTGATGGTCTTCTGGACCCGCTGCACCCTAAACCTTTGTGCATCATAAGGTCTGGCCCTCCTTTTTCTCTCCTCGGCCAGCTTCAACTCCATGTTTGCAATCTGCCAACATTACAGACATAAACATGCGGTTTGCCACCAAAAATATCTGTAAACATAGTGTACATATGTATAGTATCATATAGAGAGATGGGGAATTAATTCACCTCTTTCTTTAGCGCCTTTTGACGCTGCTGCTGTTTTCCCAGCTGCCCCTCCACCTTGTCCGTCTTCTCCTGCAGAGCACCAAACTTGGGTCTGTACTCTCTGACCCTTTTGCGTGACGACTTCTCATACAAAGTAACGGTTAGACGCAGCTCTTCCTGCTCCTTCAGCAGCCTCGCGATAATCTGTCTTCATTCACATCACACAAACAACCAAACAGGTGAATAATACACTTCACACATACATTGTTGAAAATGTGATGAGATGTTGAGCTTATTTACTGCTGTCTGCGGATCCGCTCATGGGCTGGGATGCCAAGTTCCAGCTGATTTCCATCCTTCATCCTGAACTTTCGCTGTAACTTGGCCATCTCTGATTCTGTTTAAAAAAAAAAAAAACATATGCATCTTACAACTGAAAAATAACTGTAGCATGACAGTTTGGATTTTATCAGTTAATTAACTAACTAATTCATTTGCACTAGTAGGGCACCACCTCGTTTTATAGAAAAATAGAGGAAAACATAATTCAATAATCAATTGAATTAATCAGTCTGACAACTGGGATGAGCTCTAAACAATGATCGCTAGTCCTCTATTGAAATACACAGACCACGACGTAATGACAACGGAAATATCTACATAAATCATGACAACTGAATAAATGACGCGATGAACACGTAGGACACATACAATAAGTATTGATTAATAGGCGTGATGAATCTTTAGTAATACAGATAATTAAGTGAGTTATCGATGAGAGAATGTGGTACTTCCGCTAACGGCGAGCAACATTAAAAGTAACGGTTTGAAATTGAACCAACGCAGGAGGATTGATCAGAAAACAGTTATCGATCTGTCTCAGCCACATATTCTTACTTGCGTGTAGTCGAGGCCGTTGATTGCCACTCATTGGAAGGATCGATCCCTCGTTGAAAATGAAATGTGTTGTTTGAAGATTAGCTCGTTCGTCGATAAACGTGAAACGATGGCCGGACGAATATCAAAACTATAACCAGTCGAGACCTAAAAAAGTCTTGAAAAATGCTCTACTGCGACTTATCTCTTCAGTTAGCGATGGGTAAATGATAGCTACGCTGTGCTGCTGTCAGTCTACCTGAGGCGGAGATCAAAGCACCAGAGTCACGTCGTGACCGATGCCTTTGAAACTTCAAAGGATCAAAGCACCAGTGTCACGTGACCGATGACGTTCGATTTGCCTCGCGCTCCATTGCTTCAAAATGGGTTTGGCGGCATAACCAATATTGCCTGCGTCATCAATATCCAACCATCAATATACCTGATAAAAATAAAAAGTAACGCGATGCAGTTTACAGAATACTGAACTTTATAAGTGGAAGTGTCATTGTTCTCTGACCATTATGTTCAATCAACCCTAGTCTCACATTAAGCTTTGAAACCTGGACTGAAAACTGAGCATGACATTAAATAAGATAGCAGTGCTTGCTTTCACTCGTTGCCTGTGAGCAGGATTTGATTATCATTGATCTTATCTGCATATTACATCACTAGAGTAAGACTAAAAACAGGAGGGGATCTTTAAATCATTTTTCCACTTACTTGGGTTTTGAATGGTAGTTTATGTGGGAAAATTCTACACAGACATATTTGTCTTTTGTCTTAATCATTTACCTGAAACACATTTGAAAATACAGTTTGATGATCGAATATTTTATGATATAGCATCTTGTAGAACAAGATAACGGTTTTACATTCAACACATTTCTCTTCACAACGCTGTGTTGCGCACTGCTGCAGGTTGCTATATTTACAGAATAACCCATGTGAATAATCAAACCTAGATATTTAAATCTATTTAAAAGAGTTAATCCAATCATCAGATCTAAGATACTCACAACGCACATGAGTAAGTTAACGTTGCATAGCTAGCTAAAACAAAGCAGCCATGGTTCTTGCTAGCTGTTATGGAAGACTTGAAATATTTAGTTTGGTTATAGTTAGCTAACATATGACAGGTATTGAAAACGTGTCTGCTGTTAAGGACAAATAAGAATTTATCTCACCAGTTTAAAGTTTAAAAAGTAAAAACACCTCCCAGGACACACAGCAGGTTCACAGCAGCCTGAGTAGTTAGCAACCTTTGATAGGCATGCTGCTATGAGCCCTGGGACCAGCGGTCCCTCACTGTCATGTTTCCGGCCTGGTTGAGGAAAGAGGTCCTAGTCTGCCCCATAATGACCAGTACACACCGGTACACACACAAACCCGAGAGGAGGATTACCACACAGAAAAAGCAGAAAAACATATTTCTGTTTCAGTTCGGGGGAACTGAAGCTGTTTTCTATGCTCTCGCCAAAGCAACCAGATTCCATTGGAAAAAAAAGCAGTAATTTTACCCTGCAGAACATGTGAGTTGCTGGTCCACCACTGCCTCAGTTAGTTAGTTTATTTGTGTTATCGTGTGACTGGTTATATCACATTCACCGAAGTCACACAATAACACAGATAATCTATGGATGCAGTGGCAGAGCAGCAGCTCCCATGTCCTGTGAGGTAAAATTACTTTGTTAAGATAGCGGCTTCAGCACCCCATCTGTAAAGAACTGTCTGACGGCAAGGTAAACCAACTAAGATATTCTAAATATAGTGCACAGTTCAACTGATATTGATTTGTTTTTAGGTGAGACTTTCTTTTAGCTGTCTAGAATACATTGAGCTGCTGGCCCCGTCCACAGCAGCACAGTGATTTGGTTTTGCATGCTAACTCCGGTCTGCTTCTCCAAACTGGAGACATACCAACCATCATCTACTGTGGGTAATACACTGACTATAGATAAATACCTCATACAACCCCATTTCAAAACACCGAAACAATCCTTTAGTGCATGTTAAGGATACTTTATTTTGAAATAATGCTTTTTTATTTTGAGATAAGGCTTTTCATTATTTCTCTGCGAAGCTCCTCCCGTGAAAGGGGCTGTTGGTCCTCATCAGTGCCAGGAGACTCCTCTGCATCAAAGTCCAAACTGAGGTCTCCAACCACCACAGGTTGGAAGGTGAAACTCTTCTGAAGCAGCTCTGGATTTTGACCCAAAAGACGTGTGACCAGAGCTTGTAGATTGTAATCCTTTCCCAAAGCCTGTAAAAATGAGTAATACAGAGGAACATTATATTACAGGGCAGAAATACAAGGCAGGAGTGTATGTATGAAAAGGTAGGACAGGTTGACAGCTTACTTTAAAACCAAGGAAACCTTGTATGATGAGCAGGGTGATGATCTTCTCCTCAAACATACCCAGGTAGGACATGATGTTTGCGTCCCTGATCCCTGTAGAGCAGGCCAGTGTGTCCTCCATATCTGAGCGGACATACTTCAACTCATTGTTGATGCTGTTCACTCCTGTGAGACGGGAGAAACCAGAGTCAGGAGTACCTGGAACTATCTGTGTGATAACTATCCAGCCAATGCTGTCGCATGTTTGTGTGCTTATACATGTGGATTTAAGAAAAGTCTGTATTTTAGAGGTCTGTTATTTATTGGTAATTTCTTGGAAAAATAATGTAATTTGATACCAACTTTAAGGAAAATAGGTTTTGATTGAAAGACCTGCTGAAATTAAAGCCACATAAATATTCACTGATCACTCATTTAATACTGAACATTGCTCTTCATATGTGTTGAACTGTTGACAAATGCATGTTGAACTGACCCACTGTGCACTGATTAAAGGTGGGCTTGGTAAAGATTTTAGAAACATTTTTTGTTTTTAGTAAAATAAAAGAAATCTATGGTCTGTGGCTGTTGCAGGACTGTAATAAACCCATTCAGTCATTTAATTTGGCCCAAATGTAATGGCTGGATGGCCTACCAAGCCCCCAGGACAAGCACTGGTCGCTGATCCCAGTTTTCAAGGTGGCCAAGCGGCCAATGGATGCAGAAGATCGCTGTAAGATGCGGGTACTTTTTCAGTGGGAACCGTTTTGGCATCATGCGCCATTGAGCAACTTTGGCAGGAATGAATGAGGACCTACCTCTGACGCTGTAATCAGTTCTCTTTATACATCCATGTGGCCTACCTGTCCGCCAGCCTGCGTACACTCTGTTCGTACTCTCACTGCGCATCACCAGAGTCTTCCACAAGCTGCTAGCTTGACAGCTGGGAGCACTGACAATAGCCTTGTTTGTTATTTACATTTATTGTGATCATTTTGGGGGAGTGGCTTTGGAGGGAGGCCTGAACAGATGGACACTGTCTACTTCCTCCATAATTACTAATCAGTACAACTTATTAGACAATGAATAGGAAATTATAGACCCATAAAATAAATTGTCGCCATACCTGTTTTGATGTTGTCCAGGATTTTTCTCATGATGCTGATTCGGTTCTCATAGTCCTCAGCACGAGACTTGGCTTTCTTTTGTTGCTCATTGACGTCTCTCAGGCGAGAGCAACGGTCTTGCTGCTCTTGCGAGCGTTCTTTGCGCAACTGATCAAACGCTGCTTGTGTCTGTAAATTCACACATTTCGGCAGAGACATTTAAATATAAACGGCAGAATAATTGATATGAACCAACAAAATTTCTCCACACATGCTCCATTTTACTCGCTCTATCTTTTCAGCTTTCATTTGATTTCATAGAACTGATGAGAATTTTATAATAACTCCATGATCTGTAATCTTTGTGTAAACATTAAAAATGGATGAAATTAATAAGAGGTTAAAAGAGAAAACACACTCACTCTGGCGATTTCTTGTTTCAGTGCCTCCGCCTCAGCGTTTTGCTCATTTATGAAGGTGTAGAGTGAAAAGTTCTGGCACTCAACTAAATGGTGAAACAGCAATAGAACAGTGAGACACATTTAAACCAAAAACATTAAAAACATTACTTGTCAAAGGAAAGAGATGACTGTAATTATGACACCACTGTCTATTAATCACTAAAAATATCATATGGTTTTGTAACACAGATCCTGTCATAACACGAGTAATGAAGACAAAACAACTGTAAGAAGTATTGTGTATGGATGAGTGTGATGGATGAGGCTGTGTTGGTGAGGCTCACTCCGGAGGAACTTGGCGATCACCATGTCCAGGTCTTCCTCCCCAGTCGCGGTCCGGATCTTCTGCAACACCTCCTTTTGAGTGTCCAGTAACTCCAGCCTCAAGGCCCTACTCATCTGCTCCTTCAGCTCTGAAAATGGGACACACAAGAACCATTACCATCACATCAGTATCATCACAATTGCATGTCTGCATAATTATTATCATCTGTTACTGCTATAAATTATGTTAACAGACATTTTTCTTAGTCGCATATGACTTCCTTTGAAAAACTTAAATCAGCGATACCAAATCTGTACATCACAGTCTTCTACTGAGGTCATTTACATAGACTTTTCCTTTTGTGTCAGTGCTGCTACTAGAGGCTGAAACAAGTTGGTAAACACTGTGAAAGGGACCCTTTTATTTCTATTAAAGCTGTGATGACCCCTGTGGTGACATCTAGTTCGCTGCCCGATTCATGTCGAGGAGGGGCGATGTCACGGCTTCATATCGCCTCATATCATTGGGGTACAACACATGCACAGTAAAATCTGGTCTACCTGAAAAGTTCTGTCAGGCTGAGCG
This sequence comes from Pterois miles, assembly GCA_947000775.1. Lineage (NCBI taxonomy): Eukaryota > Metazoa > Chordata > Actinopteri > Perciformes > Scorpaenidae > Pterois > Pterois miles. The sequence continues at coordinate 2,325,615 of CAMQGK010000008.1, forward strand.
CAACCAAAGAGCACCTGAATAATAAATAGTAATTTAATTTATATAGCACACTTTAAAAAACAGCAAACTCTCAAGGTGCTTCACACAAACGGCAAAACAGTCGCAATACAAAATTATGGACAAATTACTTCCTGATATAAGAAAGCAATTAAAAGTACTATAAAATCATAGTAACTATAAAAACTGATTGTTGGTGGGATTATAGTCACTGCCAGCATTATTATTGTTGCCAACACTTCCTATGATCACAATTATTAATGTGGTCAAACCAGCTGTATCAGCTACAACACAGTGGCAGTGTCTTACCTTGTTTACGTCTCTGCCTGCGGTCCGCATCCTGCGTGCTCTTCTTTCTGCACTTGATGGCACGAAACTTTTTCACCTTGTCGTCATGTGCGATAAACCTCTCCAGCTCCCTCATCTCAGCGGTGTACTCGGCGAGGTCCTCCTCAGCCTTCTCCTTCATCCTGGTCATCTCGGACAAAATCTCCGCCCTGAAGTAGAAATCGTTACAAAGGCGATATAAAAAACAAGATAATGACATCATGTTGATTTTTACACACTATTACATAACTGTCTCAAATCTGACCTGGTGTTATAAGCCTCCGTGGACAGGCTGACAAGTTCCCCGATCTTCTTGCGGATATCGCAGAGCTCCTACAATGCAGAAGAAAACTTGTTTTTTACAATATTCTTGCATATATCTTCAGTCCAAAGAGGCTTTTGGCATGGGTAACATACGTTTACATTACTGGAGGGTCTATGGAGGCAATAAATAAATTGAATCATGTTAACCTTGGGGCATTTTTATCAGATCCTGCTTAACAGAGCTCTGTTGAACACATCAGGACTTAAATAGGGATGGACAGATAAGCTTAATGTAGAACTGAAAGAAGAGATCTGGGATGAATGTTTGAAGAGGCATGAATGTTCAGTCAGTGTGACACACAAGCTCATACAGTTTAAGACACTTCACAGACTCTACTACTCAAAGCTAAAGGTTTTTTCACTGACGTTTCACCTCTTTGTAATAGATGTAAGACTACAATCAGTAATTCAACACATTCCTTCTGGTCATGTAGTAAAATGTCCACATTTTGGAAAGTGTCTTTTATTGTTTCTCTGAGGCTTTTAGAAAATATTGGGAACCTGATCCACTTGTAGCCATCCTCGGACCTACTAGCTCCTTATCAGTTATCACAAAACTCAACTTGAGAGGAGGCCGTGTGTTTGATAAGATCTTTGACCCGTTACTGAAATTTCTTCATGGTAAAGACTAATGTTGAGCGTCTGACGTAAAACATTTTGCTGCGTATATCTGCCCGTTGTTGTTACCTGGTTTTTCATTTGCTGATGAATGAGAAACTGCTTTGGTACCTAGTTAAGGTGTGTCAGGGATCAAGAATGTGCTGTTTTGTTTTGTTTTTTTTTGTTATTGCTCTGTTTGTTATATTTTTATGGGTGGATGGGGGATTCCACGCCGTAAGAAAAACAAAGTAAACCTGTCTCTGAATCATCTACAAATGGTGTGACCTCTGACCTTGTTCAGCCTGTCGCGTTCTTGCTGGAAACGGATGCGGTTAGTATGAAGAATCTGCAACTCCTCTCTCAGGCGCCTGTTTTTGTTTTGCTGCATATTGTGGCGAATCACACACTGGACAGGACAGACACACAAAACAACAATATAACTACAATATTTACAATGTGTGTTTTTAGGTATGTGGTGGTCATAACTTTCACAACTCACTCTGTGCACTTTGTCCTCCAAAAAGTTGATGGTCTTCTGGACCCGCTGCACCCTAAACCTTTGTGCATCATAAGGTCTGGCCCTCCTTTTTCTCTCCTCGGCCAGCTTCAACTCCATGTTTGCAATCTGCCAACATTACAGACATAAACATGCGGTTTGCCACCAAAAATATCTGTAAACATAGTGTACATATGTATAGTATCATATAGAGAGATGGGGAATTAATTCACCTCTTTCTTTAGCGCCTTTTGACGCTGCTGCTGTTTTCCCAGCTGCCCCTCCACCTTGTCCGTCTTCTCCTGCAGAGCACCAAACTTGGGTCTGTACTCTCTGACCCTTTTGCGTGACGACTTCTCATACAAAGTAACGGTTAGACGCAGCTCTTCCTGCTCCTTCAGCAGCCTCGCGATAATCTGTCTTCATTCACATCACACAAACAACCAAACAGGTGAATAATACACTTCACACATACATTGTTGAAAATGTGATGAGATGTTGAGCTTATTTACTGCTGTCTGCGGATCCGCTCATGGGCTGGGATGCCAAGTTCCAGCTGATTTCCATCCTTCATCCTGAACTTTCGCTGTAACTTGGCCATCTCTGATTCTGTTTAAAAAAAAAAAACATATGCATCTTACAACTGAAAAATAACTGTAGCATGACAGTTTGGATTTTATCAGTTAATTAACTAACTAATTCATTTGCACTAGTAGGGCACCACCTCGTTTTATAGAAAAATAGAGGAAAATATAATTCAATAATCAATTGAATTAATCAGTCTGACAACTGGGATGAGCTCTAAACAATGATCGCTAGTCCTCTATTGAAATACACAGACCACGACGTAATGACAACGGAAATATCTACATAAATCATGACAACTGAATAAATGACGCGATGAACACGTAGGACACATACAATAAGTATTGATTAATAAGCGTGATGAATCTTTAGGAATACAGATAATTAAGTGAGTTATCGATGAGAGAATGTGGTACTTCCGCTGACGGCGAGTAACATTAAAAGTAACGGTTTGAAATTGAACCAACGCAGGAGGATTGATCAGAAAACAGTTATCGATCTGTCTCAGCCACATATTCTTACTTGCGTGTAGTCGAGGCCGTTGATTGCCACTCATTGGAAGGATCGATCCCTCGTTGAAAATGAAATGTGTTGTTGAAAGATTAGCTCGTTCGTCGATAAACGTGAAACGATGGCCGGACGAATATCAAAACTTTAACCAGTCGAGACCTAAAAAAGTCTTGAAAAATGCTCTACTGCGACTTATCTCTTCAGTTAGCGATGGGTAAATGATAGCTACGCTGTGCTGCTGTCAGTCTACCTGAGGCGGAGATCAAAGCACCAGAGTCACGTCGTGACCGATGCCTTTGAAACTTCAAAGGATCAAAGCACCAGTGTCACGTGACCGATGACGTTCGATTTGCCTCGCGCTCCATTGCTTCAAAATGGGTTTGGCGGCATAACCAATATTGCCTGCGTCATCAATATCCAACCATCAATATACCTGATAAAAATAAAAAGTAACGCGATGCAGTTTACAGAATACTGAACTTTATAAGTGGAAGTGTCATTGTTCTCTGACCATTATGTTCAATCAACCCTAGTCTCACATTAAGCTTTGAAACCTGGACTGAAAACTGAGCATGACATTAAATAAGATAGCAGTGCTTGCTTTCACTCGTTGCCTGTGAGCAGGATTTGATTATCATTGATCTTATCTGCATATTACATCACTAGAGTGAGACTAAAAACAGGAGGGGATCTTTAAATCATTTTTCCACTTACTTGGGTTTTGAATGGTAGTTTATGTGGGAAAATTCTACACAGACATATTTGTCTTTTGTCTTAATCATTTACTTGAAACACATTTGAAAATACAGTTTGATGATCGAATATTTTATGATATAGCATCTTGTAAATTTCCCCACTGTGGGACTAATAAAGGAATATCTTATCTTATCTTATCTTGTAGAACAAGATAACGGTTTTACATTCAACACATTTCTCGTCACAAAGCTGTGTTGCGCACTGCTGCAGGTTGCTATATTTACAGAATAACCCATGTGAATAATCAAACCTAGATATTTAAATCTATTTAAAAGAGTTAATCCAATCATCAGATCTAAGATACTCACAACGCACATGAGTAAGTTAACGTTGCATAGCTAGCTAAAACAAAGCAGCCATGGTTCTTGCTAGCTGTTATGGAAGACTTGAAATATTTAGTTTGGTTATAGTTAGCTAACATATGACAGGTATTGAAAACGTGTCTGCTGTTAAGGACAAATAAGAATTTATCTCACCAGTTTAAAGTTTAAAAAGTAAAAACACCTCCCAGGACACACAGCAGGTTCACAGCAGCCTGAGTAGTTAGCAACCTTTGATAGGCATGCTGCTATGAGCCCTGGGACCAGCGGTCCCTCACTGTCATGTTTCCGGCCTGGTTGAGGAAAGAGGTCCTAGTCTGCCCCATAATGACCAGTACACACCGGTACACACACAAACCCGAGAGGAGGATTACCACACAGAAAAAGCAGAAAAACATATTTCTGTTTCAGTTCGGGGGAACTGAAGCTGTTTTCTATGCTCTCGCCAAAGCAACCAGATTCCATTGGAAAAAAAGCAGTAATTTTACCCTGCAGAACATGTGAGTTGCTGGTCCACCACTGCCTCAGTTAGTTAGTTTATTTGTGTTATCGTGTGACTGGTTATATCACATTCACCGAAGTCACACAATAACACAGATAATCTATGGATGCAGTGGCAGAGCAGCAGCTCCCATGTCCTGTGAGGTAAAATTACTTTGTTAAGATAGCGGCTTCAGCACCCCATCTGTAAAGAACTGTCTGACGGCAAGGTAAACCAACTAAGATATTCTAAATATAGTGCACAGTTCAACTGATATTGATTTGTTTTTAGGTGAGACTTTCTTTTAGCTGTCTAGAATACATTGAGCTGCTGGCCCCGTCCACAGCAGCACAGTGATTTGGTTTTGCATGCTAACTCCGGTCTGCTTCTCCAAACTGGAGACATACCAACCATCATCTACTGTGGGTAATACACTGACTATAGATAAATACCTCATACAACCCCATTTCAAAACACCGAAACAATCCTTTAGTGCATGTTAAGGATACTTTATTTTGAAATAATGCTTTTTTATTTTGAGATAAGGCTTTTCATTATTTCTCTGCGAAGCTCCTCCCGTGAAAGGGGCTGTTGGTCCTCATCAGTGCCAGGAGACTCCTCTGCATCAAAGTCCAAACTGAGGTCTCCAACCACCACAGGTTGGAAGGTGAAACTCTTCTGAAGCAGCTCTGGATTTTGACCCAAAAGACGTGTGACCAGAGCTTGTAGATTGTAATCCTTTCCCAAAGCCTGTAAAAATGAGTAATACAGAGGAACATTATATTACAGGGCAGAAATACAAGGCAGGAGTGTATGTATGAAAAGGTAGGACAGGTTGACAGCTTACTTTAAAACCAAGGAAACCTTGTATGATGAGCAGGGTGATGATCTTCTCCTCAAACATACCCAGGTAGGACATGATGTTTGCGTCCCTGATCCCTGTAGAGCAGGCCAGTGTGTCCTCCATATCTGAGCGGACATACTTCAACTCATTGTTGATGCTGTTCACTCCTGTGAGACGGGAGAAACCAGAGTCAGGAGTACCTGGAACTATCTGTGTGATAACTATCCAGCCAATGCTGTCGCATGTTTGTGTGCTTATACATGTGGATTTAAGAAAAGTCTGTATTTTAGAGGTCTGTTATTTATTGGTAATTTCTTGGAAAAATAATGTAATTTGATACCAACTTTAAGGAAAATAGGTTTTGATTGAAAGACCTGCTGAAATTAAAGCCACATAAATATTCACTGATCACTCATTTAATACTGAACATTGCTCTTCATATGTGTTGAACTGTTGACAAATGCATGTTGAACTGACCCACTGTGCACTGATTAAAGGTGGGCTTGGTAAAGATTTTAGAAACATTTTTTGTTTTTAGTAAAATAAAAGAAATCTATGGTCTGTGGCTGTTGCAGGACTGTAATAAACCCATTCAGTCATTTAATTTGGCCCAAATGTAATGGCTGGATGGCCTACCAAGCCCCCAGGACAAGCACTGGTCGCTGATCCCAGTTTTCAAGGTGGCCAAGCGGCCAATGGATGCAGAAGATCGCTGTAAGATGCGGGTACTTTTTCAGTGGGAACCGTTTTGGCATCATGCGCCATTGAGCAACTTTGGCAGGAATGAATGAGGACCTACCTCTGACGCTGTAATCAGTTCTCTTTATACATCCATGTGGCCTACCTGTCCGCCAGCCTGCGTACACTCTGTTCGTACTCTCACTGCGCATCACCAGAGTCTTCCACAAGCTGCTAGCTTGACAGCTGGGAGCACTGACAATAGCCTTGTTTGTTATTTACATTTATTGTGATCATTTTGGGGGAGTGGCTTTGGAGGGAGGCCTGAACAGATGGACACTGTCTACTTCCTCCATAATTACTAATCAGTACAACTTATTAGACAATGAATAGGAAATTATAGACCCATAAAATAAATTGTCGCCATACCTGTTTTGATGTTGTCCAGGATTTTTCTCATGATGCTGATTCGGTTCTCATAGTCCTCAGCACGAGACTTGGCTTTCTTTTGTTGCTCATTGACGTCTCTCAGGCGAGAGCAACGGTCTTGCTGCTCTTGCGAGCGTTCTTTGCGCAACTGATCAAACGCTGCTTGTGTCTGTAAATTCACACATTTCGGCAGAGACATTTAAATATAAACGGCAGAATAATTGATATGAACCAACAAAATTTCTCCACACATGCTCCATTTTACTCGCTCTATCTTTTCAGCTTTCATTTGATTTCATAGAACTGATGAGAATTTTATAATAACTCCATGATCTGTAATCTTTGTGTAAACATTAAAAATGGATGAAATTAATAAGAGGTTAAAAGAGAAAACACACTCACTCTGGCGATTTCTTGTTTCAGTGCCTCCGCCTCAGCGTTTTGCTCATTTATGAAGGTGTAGAGTGAAAAGTTCTGGCACTCAACTAAATGGTGAAACAGCAATAGAACAGTGAGACACATTTAAACCAAAAACATTAAAAACATTACTTGTCAAAGGAAAGAGATGACTGTAATTATGACACCACTGTCTATTAATCACTAAAAATATCATATGGTTTTGTAACACAGATCCTGTCATAACACGAGTAATGAAGACAAAACAACTGTAAGAAGTATTGTGTATGGATGAGTGTGATGGATGAGGCTGTGTTGGTGAGGCTCACTCCGGAGGAACTTGGCGATCACCATGTCCAGGTCTTCCTCCCCAGTCGCGGTCCGGATCTTCTGCAACACCTCCTTTTGAGTGTCCAGTAACTCCAGCCTCAAGGCCCTACTCATCTGCTCCTTCAGCTCTGAAAATGGGACACACAAGAACCATTACCATCACATCAGTATCATCACAATTGCATGTCTGCATAATTATTATCATCTGTTACTGCTATAAATTATGTTAACAGACATTTTTCTTAGTCGCATATGACTTCCTTTGAAAAACTTAAATCAGCGATACCAAATCTGTACATCACAGTCTTCTACTGAGGTCATTTACATAGACTTTTCCTTTTGTGTCAGTGCTGCTACTAGAGGCTGAAACAAGTTGGTAAACACTGTGAAAGGGACCCTTTTATTTCTATTAAAGGTGTGATGACCCCTGTGGTGACATCTAGTTCGCTGCCCGATTCATGTCGAGGAGGGGCGATGTCACGGCTTCATATCGCCTCATATCATTGGGGTACAACACATGCACAGTAAAATCTGGTCTACCTGAAAAGTTCTGTCAGGCTGAGCGCAACCAAAGAGCACCTGAATAATAAATAGTAATTTAATTTATATAGCACACTTTAAAAAACAGCAAACTCTCAAGGTGCTTCACACAAACGGCAAAACAGTCGCAAAACAAAATTATGGACAAATTACTTCCTGATATAAGAAAGCAATTAAAAGTACTATAAAATCATAGTAACTATAAAAACTGATTGTTGGTGGGATTATAGTCACTGCCAGCATTATTATTGTTGCCAACACTTCCTATGATCACAATTATTAATGTGGTCAAACCAGCTGTATCAGCTACAACACAGTGTCAGTGTCTTACCTTGTTTACGTCTCTGCCTACGGTCCGCATCCTGCGTGCTCTTCTTTCTGCACTTGATGGCACGAAACTTTTTCACCTTGTCGTCATGTGCGATAAACCTCTCCAGCTCCCTCATCTCAGCGGTGTACTCGGCGAGGTCCTCCTCAGCCTTCTCCTTCATCCTGGTCATCTCGGACAAAATCTCCGCCCTGAAGTAGAAATCGTTACAAAGGCGATATAAAAAACAAGATAATGACATCATGTTGATTTTTACACACTATTACATAACTGTCTCAAATCTGACCTGGTGTTATAAGCCTCCGTGGACAGGCTGACAAGTTCCCCGATCTTCTTGCGGATATCGCAGAGCTCCTACAATGCAGAAGAAAACTTGTTTTTTACAATATTCTTGCATATATCTTCAGTCCAAAGAGGCTTTTGGCATGGGTAACATACGTTTACATTACTGGAGGGTCTATGGAGGCAATAAATAAATTGAATCATGTTAACCTTGGGGCATTTTTATCAGATCCTGCTTAACAGAGCTCTGTTGAACACACCAGGACTTAAATAGGGATGGGCAGATAAGCTTAATGTAGAACTGAAAGAAGAGATCTGGGATGAATGTTTGAAGAGGCATGAATGTTCAGTCAGTGTGAGACACAAGCTCATACAGTTTAAGACACTTCACAGACTCTACTACTCAAAGCTAAAGGTTTTTCATTTGCTGATGAATGAGAAACTGCTTTGGTACCTAGTTAAGGTGTGTCAGGGATCAAGAATGTGCTGTTTTTTGTTTTTTTTTGTTATTGCTCTGTTTGTTATATTTTTATGGGTGGATGGGGGATTCCACGCCGTAAGAAAAACAAAGTAAACCTGTCTCTGAATCATCTACAAATGGTGTGACCTCTGACCTTGTTCAGCCTGTCGCGTTCTTGCTGGAAACGGATGCGGTTAGTATGAAGAATCTGCAACTCCTCTCTCAGGCGCCTGTTTTTGTTTTGCTGCATATTGTGGCGAATCACACACTGGACAGGACAGACACACAAAACAACAATATAACTACAATATTTACAATGTGTGTTTTTAGGTATTTGGTGGTCATAACTTTCACAACTCACTCTGTGCACTTTGTCCTCCAAAAAGTTGATGGTCTTCTGGACCCGCTGCACCCTAAACCTTTGTGCATCATAAGGTCTGGCCCTCCTTTTTCTCTCCTCGGCCAGCTTCAACTCCATGTTTGCAATCTGCCAACATTACAGACATAAACATGCGGTTTGCCACCAAAAATATCTGTAAACATAGTGTACATATGTATAGTATCATATAGAGAGATGGGGAATTAATTCACCTCTTTCTTTAGCGCCTTTTGACGCTGCTGCTGTTTTCCCAGCTGCCCCTCCACCTTGTCCGTCTTCTCCTGCAGAGCACCAAACTTGGGTCTGTACTCTCTGACCCTTTTGCGTGACGACTTCTCATACAAAGTAACGGTTAGACGCAGCTCTTCCTGCTCCTTCAGCAGCCTCGCGATAATCTGTCTTCATTCACATCACACAAACAACCAAACAGGTGAATAATACACTTCACACATACATTGTTGAAAATGTGATGAGATGTTGAGCTTATTTACTGCTGTCTGCGGATCCGCTCATGGGCTGGGATGCCAAGTTCCAGCTGATTTCCATCCTTCATCCTGAACTTTCGCTGTAACTTGGCCATCTCTGATTCTGTTTAAAAAAAAAAAACATATGCATCTTACAACTGAAAAATAACTGTAGCATGACAGTTTGGATTTTATCAGTTAATTAACTAACTAATTCATTTGCACTAGCAGGGCACCACCTCGTTTTATAGAAAAATAGAGGAAAACATAATTCAATAATCAATTGAATTAATCAGTCTGACAACTGGGATGAGCTCTAAACAGTGATCGCTAGTCCTCTATTGAAATACACAGACCACGACGTAATGACAACGGAAATATCTACATAAATCATGACAACTGAATAAATGACGCGATGAACACGTAGGACACATACAATAAGTATTGATTAATAGGCGTGATGAATCTTTAGTAATACAGATAATTAAGTGAGTTATCGATGAGAGAATGTGGTACTTCCGCTAACGGCGAGCAACATTAAAAGTAACGGTTTGAAATTGAACCAACGCAGGAGGATTGATCAGAAAACAGTTATCGATCTGTCTCAGCCACATATTCTTACTTGCGTGTAGTCGAGGCCGTTGATTGCCACTCATTGGAAGGATCGATCCCTCGTTGAAAATGAAATGTGTTGTTTAAAGATTAGCTCGTTCGTCGATAAACGTGAAACGATGGCCGGACGAATATCAAAACTTTAACCAGTCGAGACCTAAAAAAGTCTTGAAAAATGCTCTACTGCGACTTATCTCTTCAGTTAGCGATGGGTAAATGATAGCTACGCTGTGCTGCTGTCAGTCTACCTGAGGCGGAGATCAAAGCACCAGAGTTACGTCGTGACTGATGCCTTTGAAACTTCAAAGGATCAAAGCACCAGTGTCACGTGACCGATGACGTTCGATTTGCCTCGCGCTCCATTGCTTCAAAATGGGTTTGGCGGCATAACCAATATTGCCTGCGTCATCAATATCCAACCATCAATATACCTGATAAAAATAAAAAGTAACGCGATGCAGTTTACAGAATACTGAACTTTATAAGTGGAAGTGTCATTGTTCTCTGACCATTATGTTCAATCAACCCTAGTCTCACATTAAGCTTTGAAACCTGGACTGAAAACTGAGCATGACATTAAATAAGATAGCAGTGCTTGCTTTCACTCGTTGCCTGTGAGCAGGATTTGATTATCATTGATCTTATCTGCATATTACATCACTAGAGTGAGACTAAAAACAGGAGGGGATCTTTAAATCATTTTTCCACTTACTTGGGTTTTGAATGGTAGTTTATGTGGGAAAATTCTACACAGACATATTTGTCTTTTGTCTTAATCATTTACCTGAAACACATTTGAAAATACAGTTTGATGATCGAATATTTTATGATATAGCATCTTGTAGAACAAGATAACGGTTTTACATTCAACACATTTCTCTTCACAACGCTGTGTTGCGCACTGCTGCAGGTTGCTATATTTACAGAATAACCCATGTGAATAATCAAACCTAGATATTTAAATCTATTTAAAAGAGTTAATCCAATCATCAGATCTAAGATACTCACAACGCACATGAGTAAGTTAACGTTGCATAGCTAGCTAAAACAAAGCAGCCATGGTTCTTGCTAGCTGTTATGGAAGACTTGAAATATTTAGTTTGGTTATAGTTAGCTAACATATGACAGGTATTGAAAACGTGTCTGCTGTTAAGGACAAATAAGAATTTATCTCACCAGTTTAAAGTTTAAAAAGTAAAAACACCTCCCAGGACACACAGCAGGTTCACAGCAGCCTGAGTAGTTAGCAACCTTTGATAGGCATGCTGCTATGAGCCCTGGGACCAGCGGTCCCTCACTGTCATGTTTCCGGCCTGGTTGAGGAAAGAGGTCCTAGTCTGCCCCATAATGACCAGTACACACCGGTACACACACAAACCCGAGAGGAGGATTACCACACAGAAAAAGCAGAAAAACATATTTCTGTTTCAGTTCGGGGGAACTGAAGCTGTTTTCTATGCTCTCGCCAAAGCAACCAGATTCCATTGGAAAAAAAAGCAGTAATTTTACCCTGCAGAACATGTGAGTTGCTGGTCCACCACTGCCTCAGTTAGTTAGTTTATTTGTGTTATCGTGTGACTGGTTATATCACATTCACCGAAGTCACACAATAACACAGATAATCTATGGATGCAGTGGCAGAGCAGCAGCTCCCATGTCCTGTGAGGTAAAATTACTTTGTTAAGATAGCGGCTTCAGCACCCCATCTGTAAAGAACTGTCTGACGGCAAGGTAAACCAACTAAGATATTCTAAATATAGTGCACAGTTCAACTGATATTGATTTGTTTTTAGGTGAGACTTTCTTTTAGCTGTCTAGAATACATTGAGCTGCTGGCCCCGTCCACAGCAGCACAGTGATTTGGTTTTGCATGCTAACTCCGGTCTGCTTCTCCAAACTGGAGACATACCAACCATCATCTACTGTGGGTAATACACTGACTATAGATAAATACCTCATACAACCCCATTTCAAAACACCGAAACAATCCTTTAGTGCATGTTAAGGATACTTTATTTTGAAATAATGCTTTTTTATTTTGAGATAAGGCTTTTCATTATTTCTCTGCGAAGCTCCTCCCGTGAAAGGGGCTGTTGGTCCTCATCAGTGCCAGGAGACTCCTCTGCATCAAAGTCCAAACTGAGGTCTCCAACCACCACAGGTTGGAAGGTGAAACTCTTCTGAAGCAGCTCTGGATTTTGACCCAAAAGACGTGTGACCAGAGCTTGTAGATTGTAATCCTTTCCCAAAGCCTGTAAAAATGAGTAATACAGAGGAACATTATATTACAGGGCAGAAATACAAGGCAGGAGTGTATGTATGAAAAGGTAGGACAGGTTGACAGCTTACTTTAAAACCAAGGAAACCTTGTATGATGAGCAGGGTGATGATCTTCTCCTCAAACATACCCAGGTAGGACATGATGTTTGCGTCCCTGATCCCTGTAGAGCAGGCCAGTGTGTCCTCCATATCTGAGCGGACATACTTCAACTCATTGTTGATGCTGTTCACTCCTGTGAGACGGGAGAAACCAGAGTCAGGAGTACCTGGAACTATCTGTGTGATAACTATCCAGCCAATGCTGTCGCATGTTTGTGTGCTTATACATGTGGATTTAAGAAAAGTCTGTATTTTAGAGGTCTGTTATTTATTGGTAATTTCTTGGAAAAATAATGTAATTTGATACCAACTTTAAGGAAAATAGGTTTTGATTGAAAGACCTGCTGAAATTAAAGCCACATAAATATTCACTGATCACTCATTTAATACTGAACATTGCTCTTCATATGTGTTGAACTGTTGACAAATGCATGTTGAACTGACCCACTGTGCACTGATTAAAGGTGGGCTTGGTAAAGATTTTAGAAACATTTTTTGTTTTTAGTAAAATAAAAGAAATCTATGGTCTGTGGCTGTTGCAGGACTGTAATAAACCCATTCAGTCATTTAATTTGGCCTAAATGTAATGGCTGGATGGCCTACCAAGCCCCCAGGACAAGCACTGGTCGCTGATCCCAGTTTTCAAGGTGGCCAAGCGGCCAATGGATGCAGAAGATCGCTGTAAGATGCGGGTACTTTTTCAGTGGGAACCGTTTTGGCATCATGCGCCATTGAGCAACTTTGGCAGGAATGAATGAGGACCTACCTCTGACGCTGTAATCAGTTCTCTTTATACATCCATGTGGCCTACCTGTCCGCCAGCCTGCGTACACTCTGTTCGTACTCTCACTGCGCATCACCAGAGTCTTCCACAAGCTGCTAGCTTGACAGCTGGGAGCACTGACAATAGCCTTGTTTGTTATTTACATTTATTGTGATCATTTTGGGGGAGTGGCTTTGGAGGGAGGCCTGAACAGATGGACACTGTCTACTTCCTCCATAATTACTAATCAGTACAACTTATTAGACAATGAATAGGAAATTATAGACCCATAAAATAAATTGTCGCCATACCTGTTTTGATGTTGTCCAGGATTTTTCTCATGATGCTGATTCGGTTCTCATAGTCCTCAGCACGAGACTTGGCTTTCTTTTGTTGCTCATTGACGTCTCTCAGGCGAGAGCAACGGTCTTGCTGCTCTTGCGAGCGTTCTTTGCGCAACTGATCAAACGCTGCTTGTGTCTGTAAATTCACACATTTCGGCAGAGACATTTAAATATAAACGGCAGAATAATTGATATGAACCAACAAAATTTCTCCACACATGCTCCATTTTACTCGCTCTATCTTTTCAGCTTTCATTTGATTTCATAGAACTGATGAGAATTTCATAATAACTCCATGATCTGTAATCTTTGTGTAAACATTAAAAATGGATGAAATTAATAAGAGGTTAAAAGAGAAAACACACTCACTCTGGCGATTTCTTGTTTCAGTGCCTCCGCCTCAGCGTTTTGCTCATTTATGAAGGTGTAGAGTGAAAAGTTCTGGCACTCAACTAAATGGTGAAACAGCAATAGAACAGTGAGACACATTTAAACCAAAAACATTAAAAACATTACTTGTCAAAGGAAAGAGATGACTGTAATTATGACACCACTGTCTATTAATCACTAAAAATATCATATGGTTTTGTAACACAGATCCTGTCATAACACGAGTAATGAAGACAAAACAACTGTAAGAAGTATTGTGTATGGATGAGTGTGATGGATGAGGCTGTGTTGGTGAGGCTCACTCCGGAGGAACTTGGCGATCACCATGTCCAGGTCTTCCTCCCCAGTCGCGGTCCGGATCTTCTGCAACACCTCCTTTTGAGTGTCCAGTAACTCCAGCCTCAAGGCCCTACTCATCTGCTCCTTCAGCTCTGAAAATGGGACACACAAGAACCATTACCATCACATCAGTATCATCACAATTGCATGTCTGCATAATTATTATCATCTGTTACTGCTATAAATTATGTTAACAGACATTTTTCTTAGTCGCATATGACTTCCTTTGAAAAACTTAAATCAGCGATACCAAATCTGTACATCACAGTCTTCTACTGAGGTCATTTACATAGACTTTTCCTTTTGTGTCAGTGCTGCTACTAGAGGCTGAAACAAGTTGGTAAACACTGTGAAAGGGACCCTTTTATTTCTATTAAAGGTGTGATGACCCCTGTGGTGACATCTAGTTCGCTGCCCGATTCATGTCGAGGAGGGGCGATGTCACGGCTTCATATCGCCTCATATCATTGGGGTACAACACATGCACAGTAAAATCTGGTCTACCTGAAAAGTTCTGTCAGGCTGAGCGCAACCAAAGAGCACCTGAATAATAAATAGTAATTTAATTTATATAGCACACTTTAAAAAACAGCAAACTCTCAAGGTGCTTCACACAAACGGCAAAACAGTCGCAAAACAAAATTATGGACAAATTACTTCCTGATATAAGAAAGCAATTAAAAGTACTATAAAATCATAGTAACTATAAAAACTGATTGTTGGTGGGATTATAGTCACTGCCAGCATTATTATTGTTGCCAACACTTCCTATGATCACAATTATTAATGTGGTCAAACCAGCTGTATCAGCTACAACACAGTGGCAGTGTCTTACCTTGTTTACGTCTCTGCCTGCGGTCCGCATCCTGCGTGCTCTTCTTTCTGCACTTGATGGCACGAAACTTTTTCACCTTGTCGTCATGTGCGATAAACCTCTCCAGCTCCCTCATCTCAGCGGTGTACTCGGCGAGGTCCTCCTCAGCCTTCTCCTTCATCCTGGTCATCTCGGACAAAATCTCCGCCCTGAAGTAGAAATCGTTACAAAGGCGATATAAAAAACAAGATAATGACATCATGTTGATTTTTACACACTATTACATAACTGTCTCAAATCTGACCTGGTGTTATAAGCCTCCGTGGACAGGCTGACAAGTTCCCCGATCTTCTTGCGGATATCGCAGAGCTCCTACAATGCAGAAGAAAACTTGTTTTTTACAATATTCTTGCATATATCTTCAGTCCAAAGAGGCTTTTGGCATGGGTAACATACGTTTACATTACTGGAGGGTCTATGGAGGCAATAAATAAATTGAATCATGTTAACCTTGGGGCATTTTTATCAGATCCTGCTTAACAGAGCTCTGTTGAACACATCAGGACTTAAATAGGGATGGACAGATAAGCTTAATGTAGAACTGAAAGAAGAGATCTGGGATGAATGTTTGAAGAGGCATGAATGTTCAGTCAGTGTGAGACACAAGCTCATACAGTTTAAGACACTTCACAGACTCTACTACTCAAAGCTAAAGGTTTTTTCACTGACGTTTCACCTCTTTGTAATAGATGTAAGACTACAATCAGTAATTCAACACATTCCTTCTGGTCATGTAGTAAAATGTCCACATTTTGGAAAGTGTCTTTTATTGTTTCTCTGAGGCTTTTAGAAAATATTGGGAACCTGATCCACTTGT
Source organism: Pterois miles (assembly GCA_947000775.1). Taxonomy (NCBI): domain Eukaryota; kingdom Metazoa; phylum Chordata; class Actinopteri; order Perciformes; family Scorpaenidae; genus Pterois; species Pterois miles. Next base: position 2,341,659 of record CAMQGK010000008.1, read on the forward strand.
AGCCATCCTCGGACCTACTAGCTCCTTATCAGTTATCACAAAACTCAACTTGAGAGGAGGCCGTGTGTTTGATAAGATCTTTGACCCGTTACTGAAATTTCTTCATGGTAAAGACTAATGTTGAGCGTCTGACGTAAAACATTTTGCTGCGTATATCTGCCCGTTGTTGTTACCTGGTTTTTCATTTGCTGATGAATGAGAAACTGCTTTGGTACCTAGTTAAGGTGTGTCAGGGATCAAGAATGTGCTGTTTTGTTTTGTTTTTTTTTGTTATTGCTCTGTTTGTTATATTTTTATGGGTGGATGGGGGATTCCACGCCGTAAGAAAAACAAAGTAAACCTGTCTCTGAATCATCTACAAATGGTGTGACCTCTGACCTTGTTCAGCCTGTCGCGTTCTTGCTGGAAACGGATGCGGTTAGTATGAAGAATCTGCAACTCCTCTCTCAGGCGCCTGTTTTTGTTTTGCTGCATATTGTGGCGAATCACACACTGGACAGGACAGACACACAAAACAACAATATAACTACAATATTTACAATGTGTGTTTTTAGGTATGTGGTGGTCATAACTTTCACAACTCACTCTGTGCACTTTGTCCTCCAAAAAGTTGATGGTCTTCTGGACCCGCTGCACCCTAAACCTTTGTGCATCATAAGGTCTGGCCCTCCTTTTTCTCTCCTCGGCCAGCTTCAACTCCATGTTTGCAATCTGCCAACATTACAGACATAAACATGCGGTTTGCCACCAAAAATATCTGTAAACATAGTGTACATATGTATAGTATCATATAGAGAGATGGGGAATTAATTCACCTCTTTCTTTAGCGCCTTTTGACGCTGCTGCTGTTTTCCCAGCTGCCCCTCCACCTTGTCCGTCTTCTCCTGCAGAGCACCAAACTTGGGTCTGTACTCTCTGACCCTTTTGCGTGACGACTTCTCATACAAAGTAACGGTTAGACGCAGCTCTTCCTGCTCCTTCAGCAGCCTCGCGATAATCTGTCTTCATTCACATCACACAAACAACCAAACAGGTGAATAATACACTTCACACATACATTGTTGAAAATGTGATGAGATGTTGAGCTTATTTACTGCTGTCTGCGGATCCGCTCATGGGCTGGGATGCCAAGTTCCAGCTGATTTCCATCCTTCATCCTGAACTTTCGCTGTAACTTGGCCATCTCTGATTCTGTTTAAAAAAAAAAACATATGCATCTTACAACTGAAAAATAACTGTAGCATGACAGTTTGGATTTTATCAGTTAATTAACTAACTAATTCATTTGCACTAGTAGGGCACCACCTCGTTTTATAGAAAAATAGAGGAAAACATAATTCAATAATCAATTGAATTAATCAGTCTGACAACTGGGATGAGCTCTAAACAATGATCGCTAGTCCTCTATTGAAATACACAGACCACGACGTAATGACAACGGAAATATCTACATAAATCATGACAACTGAATAAATGACGCGATGAACACGTAGGACACATACAATAAGTATTGATTAATAAGCGTGATGAATCTTTAGGAATACAGATAATTAAGTGAGTTATCGATGAGAGAATGTGGTACTTCCGCTAACGGTGAGCAACATTAAAAGTAACGGTTTGAAATTGAACCAACGCAGGAGGATTGATCAGAAAACAGTTATCGATCTGTCTCAGCCACATATTCTTACTTGCGTGTAGTCGAGGCCGTTGATTGCCACTCATTGGAAGGATCGATCCCTCGTTGAAAATGAAATGTGTTGTTTGAAGATTAGCTCGTTCGTCGATAAACGTGAAACGATGGCCGGACGAATATCAAAACTATAACCAGTCGAGACCTAAAAAAGTCTTGAAAAATGCTCTACTGCGACTTATCTCTTCAGTTAGCGATGGGTAAATGATAGCTACGCTGTGCTGCTGTCAGTCTACCTGAGGCGGAGATCAAAGCACCAGAGTCACGTCGTGACCGATGCCTTTGAAACTTCAAAGGATCAAAGAACCAGTGTCACGTGACCGATGACGTTCGATTTGCCTCGCGCTCCATTGCTTCAAAATGGGTTTGGCGGCATAACCAATATTGCCTGCGTCATCAATATCCAACCATCAATATACCTGATAAAAATAAAAAGTAAAGCGATGCAGTTTACAGAATACTGAACTTTATAAGTGGAAGTGTCATTGTTCTCTGACCATTATGTTCAATCAACCCGAGTCTCACATTAAGCTTTGAAACCTGGACTGAAAACTGAGCATGACATTAAATAAGATAGCAGTGCTTGCTTTCACTCGTTGCCTGTGAGCAGGATTTGATTATCATTGATCTTATCTGCATATTACATCACTAGAGTAAGACTAAAAACAGGAGGGGATCTTTAAATCATTTTTCCACTTACTTGGGTTTTGAATGGTAGTTTATGTGGGAAAATTCTACACAGACATATTTGTCTTTTGTCTTAATCATTTACTTGAAACACATTTGAAAATACAGTTTGATGATCGAATATTTTATGATATAGCATCTTGTAGAACAAGATAACGGTTTTACATTCAACACATTTCTCGTCACAAAGCTGTGTTGGGCACTGCTGCAGGTTGCTATATTTACAGAATAACCCATGTGAATAATCAAACCTAGATATTTAAATCTATTGAAAAGAGTTAATCCAATCATCAGATCTAAGATACTCACAACGCACATGAGTAAGTTAACGTTGCATAGCTAGCTAAAACAAAGCAGCCATGGTTCTTGCTAGCTGTTATGGAAGACTTGAAATATTTAGTTTGGTTATAGTTAGCTAACATATGACAGGTATTGAAAACGTGTCTGCTGTTAAGGACAAATAAGAATTTATCTCACCAGTTTAAAGTTTAAAAAGTAAAAACACCTCCCAGGACACACAGCAGGTTCACAGCAGCCTGAGTAGTTAGCAACCTTTGATAGGCATGCTGCTATGAGCCCTGGGACCAGCGGTCCCTCACTGTCATGTTTCCGGCCTGGTTGAGGAAAGAGGTCCTAGTCTGCCCCATAATGACCAGTACACACCGGTACACACACAAACCCGAGAGGAGGAGCTTTCTGACCTGATAGAGACGCAGCTCCTTCGGAAGAGATAAGCTGGATGGCAACAGGTGGGCGCACAGCTACCTTTAGCTGAACGAGTAGCTACAAGACTGGTCGGGACAAGCTAGCTAGCTAGCTGAAGCTAAGTTTCCCTTTAGGCTAGCTAGCTAACGGTGCTAGCTAGCTAACGGTACTCGCTACACCGACTGTCGCTTATAATAATAATAATAATAATAATAATAATAATTTCGCAGAAAATTAAAAAAATGAAAAATAAAAAATAAAAAAGGAACAGCATTAGATATAAAACTGATCAGTATGTAATATTTCTGAGATTTAGTTTTAAAAATCCAATCAAACTTCCTTGGTTAAAAAACAATAATGAACCTCTGGGACACAATATTGATTATGACAGTTTCATATAGGGTACGTTGGTGCCCGAGCATAATTAAACGTAATAATTATTTGGGGTTATGGACTTATACTGCCCTCTTCTGGCGTGTTACCAGAAATGTTAAAAACTGTTACACTGCTACTGACCCCAAGTTTGTTTTTGCGATTATTTTAAACATCACCCAAACAACACAAAATACCAAATATGGGCTGTAATACTTCAAATTTACAAGTTTATCCTCTTGTCGGCCCCGCCCCCTCCATTTTGTTTACTCTGACGTCATTCATATGCGCCGATCACATGGCAGCGTCGCCTTTTCCGGCTACAGCGGCATGTTCTATCTCTTTCTGCCTTTAGATCTCTAATATGCTGCTTTTAATGTGTCATTTAGTGGGTTTCAGGGATCGTTAGCGTTACAATATAAACACAAATATGACTTTTTGGGTGTTAAATGCCACGAATATCCGGAGAAATGTCTTGAACACAGAAGAGAATAATGCCTTTTTCTTTTTAGGTTATGTATCTGACCGAAGTCAGTAGAAAGAGAGGAGAGGAGCTACAGTCTAAAATGGCTCATACTGGCTCAGATGTGTGTGAAATGCAGCTGAATGGAGTTTCAGAGCTGATGGATCTGCTTCAGATAGACGTGGAGACTGATGTGGTGGAGGACAGGCAAGGGAGGGAGGCTGCACCGTTTTCAGTAAGTTTGTTTACTTGGTCTTCTATTAAATACAGACTATTCAAAAGCTCTGCAAGCTTGCATTAATTTCCAGGGAAGCAGCTTAGCTAATCATTATTTTATTGATATTTAATTTGTTGATTAAATAATTATTAATTATGTAAAAAAAACACACACACACACCCTAACATTTAACTGTAAGAATAAAGTTGAAATGAATGAAAACTGGCAAAACCATCAGGGAAATATAAAGTTAAAATATAAAAAACATCTGAGGTGCAAGAAAACCAATGCAATAAATGAATATTATATTCATATTAGGGCTGTCACAATATAAAACTTTGTGTGAAAAAGAATTCATGATAACATGACATATGTAGAACATTTGAAAAATAATATTAAATATTAAAAATAAGTATAGTAAAATTCATCTTTGTTTCTTAATTTACTTGTTAATTCATTTGTCTGTTGTGCGTTTTGTCTGTTTTTTTGCAAATGACGCTCGCAGTATGACTGTAGGGAGCTGGATGCAAAGTCTGTAACCATAACTGTGTATACAAAATGATTTAAGAGATGCTGGATTATTTACACAATATTATCATGTGTATTGTTAACATGATATCAGTATTTCATTTTTAAATATCACGGTTGTCATCAGTACCGGTATATCGAGACACCCGTAATTGTGTGATGCAAATCAAAGCAGGTTAATCTTAGCATTTTTTATGCAGTGTTAAACACCTCATATCTCATATTTAGGTAACATTCATGTTTTTAGATTACTTTGGATGATAAAATAGATTACTTCCCATGATTTCAAAAACATTTTGTGACCCATTGGGTTTCTAAAATATGTTCAAAGCCCTTCAAACAAGATCAAAATCCATTGTTAACAAGCTAAAAGCCAACCAAAGTTTACACAGATGCCTGGTTTCCACCACAGATATCACAGTTGTATGTATGCAGTTTGTCTTAAAATACTGCAGACATCTTGAACTATTGTGCACTCTTAATGTCTGTTAAATGAACAGAGGAATGTGTTGAGGAAGCAGCGAAACTGGGAGAGGCAGCTGGCAGCGAAGAAAAGCAAGAGGAAAGAAGAGAAGCACAGGAGGAAACTCAACCGTGAGCAGGAGTCAGGTACACATCAAGTGAAGAGAATCGTTTTGCTTTTGCATGGCAATTGAAGGTGAAAGTAATTTACATTTTCACTCCAGATCTTCTATAACCAGTGTTTTCTTGTGTTTTTGTCATACAGATCCTCAGTTTACCAAACGGGTCATGAAGGCGATCACCAAAGAGCGTTTAGCTGAGGCTCAGTCCACAGGGCTCAAACTCTGCGTTGACCTGAGTATGACCGACAGCATGTCTGACAAGGTAGGCGCCTCAAAACACCCTCATTAAAGGTCTCATATTGTGCTAATTTTCAGGCTCATACGTGTATTTTATGTTTCTACTACAATATGTTTACATGCTTTAATGTTCAAAAAAAGGAAAAGCTTTGTTTTAGCTCATTTCAACGGCATTGCATTGCTAGCCAACAGCTTGTGTCCATATTTACCGGTAGTTCCTGTCAGCTGATGTCATTAACATACACTGCAACAGGAAATTAACTGGGACACATTTAGAGTTTTTACATTTAAAACCATAAATATTGAATATTTGTGTCATCACAGAGTTGCAGAAATCCTGACGGCTTGTTTCAGACAGTTTCTGTGTGTATTTCTCTGTGGATTCAATACTTTAACAGTATTTATATAACAATTGAACCTGCTTTGTATTTTAAAAAAGCATTACAATATGGGACTTTTAATTCTGAAACAGCCTGTTTCTAGAGTGCAAAACAGCTGATTTGTGTTTGTTTGTGTGGTTCAGGAGATAAGTCGATTGGCTGGCCAGTTAAGAAGGCTGTACGGGTCGAACAAAAAGGCGACTCGGCCGTTTCACCTTCTTCTGACAGACCTGAGAGAGGACAGCCGTCTCTATAGAGAGTGTCTTCGGATGAACGAAGGCTTCCTCAATTACATGGTGATTATTTTTGTTCACATTCTGAATTCGCTGGTTAATACTTCTAAGGGAGGATAAAGCAGGAAATCTCTCCAGTAGCTGCATTGTTTAGTTAAAAACTGAAACTGACCTGCAGACAAGTGTTAATTTATCCTAAAACAGAAAACACAAGATGGTAGCAAGAGATTATTTTCATTTTTCATTCCCCTTGTGTGTTTATTTCAGATTGATATAACAGAAGAAAGCTGTCTGGACCTTTTCCCTCCAGAAACTGTCGTCTACCTCACACCAGATGCTGAAGAAGGTTTGATGAACTTCATATAAATTATTTGTATAAAAAGATCTGTTGAAATATATGTTTTGGCCAGCAGAGGGCACATTCTGACCACAATCATGTGACTACAAAATACTGCCACTACTACTTTTTGTTGCTTCCACTATTAATACACCTACTAGCACATCACTGAATAATGTTTTCAAACGCACATAGTGATAAAGTGAAAGCTACATGGAAACGAGACCTAAAAAAACTACATAACGTATGTCCATATTTTAGTGTCTTTTCCTATTTGATTTTCTTTGATACTATTTTTAAATCTTTTTTTAATTACAGCTTTAGAAACAGTGGATGCTGACAAGGTGTACGTCCTCGGTGGCCTTGTGGATGAAAGCATCCAGAAGGTATTATACTTTAAAGATTTTATTGATAACATTTTTATGTAGATTAATATTTAAAAAAAAATAACAATGCATCTACAGAGCTTTTAGCAAGGTGCAGAAAAAAGTATGTATTTTCCTGAAAAAATATTATCAATTGTTAATGACTGATTAGATGGGCCAAAAATTAATGTTTTGTTTATCTCTGTGGAAGATATCAGAAATTTGGTTCCCACTTCGAACAAGGCTTGGCATCACATGGTATCTTTGGGTTGTTAGTTAAGATAAGATAAGATAAGATATAAGATAAGATATTCCTTTATTGGTCCCGCAGTGGGGAAATTCACACATTACAGCAGCAAAGTGGATAGTGCAATAAAGACAAGAAGCATAGATTTAAAAACAGTATTAATACAATAAAATAGATAAATTAGTATATACATAATAGAAAAAGTAAAGCCAGAAGTAACAGTTAAATGGCTGAGATTGACACTAAGCTCCCGGCAATGACTTATTGTGAAGTAAATGCAATGGGGGAGGGAGAATGTGACATCTAGCGGCTGAAAGTTATCAGTTTTATCAATAGCTCCTTTAAAACTGCATAACACACATAACAGCAGCTCGATCAGCTCAGTCAATATGACTCATTAGATGTTAATTTTCTTTTTTAATCAGTATATAATTAACCTGCTATAAAAACCTGCTATATAAATAAAGTCCAGTAGTCACTTTAATGCAATGACGTCACTGCAGTTAGTTAAGATAGATAGATCAGTGAACGTCTGATATGTAATTTCCTTTGTGCCGTCTCTCCCCTGCAGAAGCTGAGCTTCTCGAGGGCCAGAGAGCTGAGCGTTCGCACAGCGAGGCTGCCCATAGACGAGTACATGGTGAAGAAAAACAACGCCAAGAATTTCCACTCGAAGATCCTGGCTGTTAATCAAGGTGAGTACTCCTGTTTCATTTGCAAGAGAAGCTATACTGTATTTGTTAGTAATCGAATCTCTCTCTGTCCGCAGTGTTTGACATCTTATTGACTTTCTGCAACACCGGCAGCTGGACAGAAGCCCTGCAGGCATGGTTCCCCCCGGGGAAGGGTTATGTTGTTGCACCAGAGGATTCCCCATCACTTCCTGTCTGTCCATCCCAATCTTAACACAGGGGCTCTACTCAAACCCGCCTACGACATACATTACAGCATGCAGTATACAGTACATCCTGCATACTCTGTTCTTGAGTAGTACGCAGTATGCAGCGGTTAAAGCGATTTATTTTGCAGTATGCTAGACCAGGCTTTAGCCTTTAAACAAGTTCTTAAAGCACTGGACAAAAAAACGAACTTGAACTTTGATTTTGTTGTTTATGTTGAGTTTATTTACATTATAAATACATTATAAAAAACCATTTATTCTAACAGCTCATAGTGAAGTCAGACAAACAGGATCGTCAATGAGGGAAGATGGGAAATATAAAACACTGAGCGACAAAATTTACGTCACTCAAAGTGCGTTTTCAGTTACAGCAACAAAACAGTGGACTGATCTCCCTACAGATACTAGATATTAGTAACTTTATTATTATATTAGTAATTAGATAATGTTCGATTTGCCATCTAATATGAAGTGAATTTAGTGATGAAATAGCTACGAAAAATGTAAAAAAAATTTTTTTGGCTGCTGTTGTTGTTGTTGTTGTGACCATAGCTTATAGTGTTCCAACACTTTGCATTGTGGGATACAGTAAGTGAGGTAGACTGGTCCGATGCATACTGGAGATTTTTTCCACATCAGTACGACATCAAGCTATTTTTTAGCATACTGTAGATTTTGCTTTTGTTCGCATACTGCATACTGCATACTACAGGCTATATTTTGGCCAAATCAGTACGTCCTACTAGTATAGTATCCTGTTTTGGATACAGCCAGGGCATTGTGAACTATATATTTTTAATATACCACTAAATTTCTTTATTATAGTAGATAAATTCCTGAAGTTTAATCAGGAACATGACAATAAAAACAACTTCAAAATGGGAAATTGCTTTGCTTTTCTACGAGCCTCTACAGAGAACGTCCTTTAACATTATTCAGTCCAGTTTTTGTACATGAAATAATTCAAATGTGTTTTAGTTTTTGTGTTGAATGACATGACACATTTTTTTACTTGCAGTGTTTCTGACACCAAGTATTTTGCAACTGAAATTGAGAAAATACTCCCACTGATATTTTAGGTGTTAGTCAGCCAGCATCGTCCCTCCAGCTGTCTTTAAAAGGAAACCAGCAGTTTCTGACATATTAAGTTTGAATTAAAAATGTTGACCAGGTGAAGAAGTTGGAGACTGTTCTCTGTCATTATTTTTGGTATTTTTACCTCCGTCAAGGAGGTTATGTTTTTGCCGGCGTTTGTCTGTTCGTCTGTGTTCAAGATAACTCAAAAACTTAAGGACGGATTTTGATGAAATTTTCAGGGTGTGTCGAAAATGTGAAAAGGAAGAACTGATTTAATTTTGGGGGTGATCTGGAAAAATCCTGGATTCTGGATTGAAATTTTCATTAACATTGGGGTAAATGGGACCCAAAAAATAGTTTCTCAATATCTCTGGTAATTGTTGCCCAAAGCTCATGAAATTTGACTCAGGGATTTACAATGTGGACTTCTATCAAATCCCAAAGGCTGATCCAGATCTGATCCAGATGGCGGATTTTATAGCAATTTATATAAAACAAATGGGGGTACTCTACACTATGTTTGCCACTGATATAAAATTCTTTTTTAAAAAATGTTGGATTTTTATTTTGGAGTGAATTACAATATGGGGGGAAACTATGGCGCTTGGCGGAGGTCTGCGCACTCCGAGTGCTTTTCTAGTTTTAAATGAAGCTTTTTAATTTTCAACTCACCATCACGTCGGTTTGTGAATTAAATGATTTAAAAGCGACGCTGTGTGTTTGGATCATTGTACTTTAACTGCTGTATATTATCTTTTCTAGTGTGTTCTAGCAGCTCGTTCTCACCCAAACTCGTCACATACTGACGCTCTGTCAGGCGTCACTTTTCGGTCGCAGTAGTACGCATTTGTAATCTCCAAAACACACCTCACCTGAACCTCTCTAGTCAATACACCACAGAGTTGGACCAGTTAATTAATCAACTTTAATTAACCAACCAAATGGAAACTAAAGAAGTACATATTAGTGAATTAGTTCCTGCTGTCAGCAGGAACAAGAAAAAAGTAAGTGAACTTTATGCGGCTTATGATAGTTTTCCTTGAACAGATCTGATGTTTTAGGGTTTATTATATGGTCGATCGGCAGGTCGGGTAACGGTTCACGGGGTTCCTCCTCCAGAGTGAGGGCTCATGCCCCAAAACTCTTCCTTCACACACACTTCCACTGCTATGCTACAACGGACCTCCATGTTGAGGAAAAATAAATAAATAGGAGATTCCTAGAATTAGTCGTAAAGTCAGAATATTATGAAAATAAACGCAAGTTTCTGGGAAAAAAGCTGTAATATGAGAATAAAGTCATAAATTTATTTTCAAGAAGTCTGCATGATATTTGTTTTTGAGGGTTTTGATAAACCTGACTGTTAAATGAGGGGTTGGAGCTGGTAAATGACCTTTATCAAGGCAGTCGTGTTTTCCTAGTAACACTGGATTTCTCTGGTAAATATTTATGTTCCTTTGAATGATCTGTTTTCTAGTTGATAAATGCTATTTCACCCTGTTTCAAACACATTATTTGGCTTTGTGCACGAGGTTGAATACGTTGACGGTTTAATATGGACGTGCTTTAATATCAAGTGCACAGATTTGTTCAAAACCTGGCAAAACAATATATTAGACATTCCTGTACTCCTAAATTCCAGTTTTGTGACGTATTCAGTATCTTAGTAAAATACTTTGATGCAGCAGAAAAAATATTATGGAAACAGGTTTAATTGAGGTTGGTTTGTAAACGATATACAGGCTATTGGAAGAAGGTCTGGATGCTTTCTCATAAGGTTAAGGAAGTCGAAATTATTAATATTACTCTGTCAATCACTACATTAAGACATAAAGACCTTTGCAGATTTTTCATTCAGATATTATTATAGGAAAATGTGGTTCGGTCTCTTCAAAAAACCCACACAATATTTTCTTATATTACATCTGATGTTTTCTTTTAATATTTTATTCCTAATTATAGATTGAACAATACATTTTTTGTTGCATTTTTGAAGGATGTGAAACTACTTTTTAATTCGTTTAGCGTGTTTTACCCCTGGCTATTTTATGTAAATTATGTTTTTTGTTTCATAAAGAAAGTACAGATAAGTAGCCAACTAATGCAAAATAACACAATGCCGTGGGTTGGTTTTCCTCCTGTCCTCCCCAATTTTAATTTGAATTTTTAAGAGTATTATTAAAATATTACTAGTCGCAGAAAGTGAAAGCTGGACTAAATATCCTGCACTTATTAATGTCAGCAGGGGGCTTCATCCACGGCTCTACTCTCTCACCTCATGGGGTGTTACACAAACTCTGAGCAGCTCCATATTTCACTGCAAACAACGTTTTACTTTGCTGGAACAAATGTTAATGCTCTTCGTAGTTCTTCAGGGTACCAGACATTTTTGGGGTAAAAACTACACATCCCTAAATAACTGACATTCCCACTGAATGGCGTTTATCCACATTTAAAGAGTGGATTATCTGCCAATTCAAATTCAAGCCCGATCAGTCAGGTCATCTATAACACCCTCTCAGTTTCCTCTGGTTCATCAGCAAAAGATTTCAGAAATATCAGGAAAAGACCCCATCACTCGCTCATGAGCCTCACTACAGGGAAAGCATATAAATAGCTTTGTGAGATGTGCTCTTTGGTTTGTATTTGTATAATTTTCATGTGCAGCATCCAGACTGCTTTGCCAACAACCACGCTGCACAAAAGTGTAATATCAGCTACTGTATGTCAGAAAGAATGGGTTTTCCCTTGTCTTGTGTGTGCTTTGTGTTTGGTTTTTATGTTTTAGCCACTGATAAAACCTTTAACCCTCTGAGACCCACTTAGACCACTTGTTTTAATCCTTTTTAGGGGAGTACAGGGGGTCTTTAGGGGCGGATAGCAGGTCAGCAGTGTATGTCTCTTTGAAGTAATGTCATCTGAAAGCTGCTTGAGATGCAGTGTCACGTTGTCTAGTCATAAATCTGTAATAAACATGATTTAATCTATTTATCACTTAAAATTAACTGTGAAAGTGTGTAAAGGTTTAGAACATTGTGATAGAAGCATTTGATGGGGATTCCCATGCTCATAAGTTGTTGCAGCAATTTTTGGGTTGATACCTTTTGTTACACAGGTTTGGTGCTAAATTTAACCACTTTTACCACTTAATAAAAATGATCAATAATCCCTCCAAAATACCATATTAAGACAGCAAGACATAGAGGAACACCACAGAATAATAAAAACAAACATGCTGGTATTTGACAAACTTTTGACATTTGGAGATTTCATTTACATTTTTCAGCAATTGGATGGCGAGCACTTCAGTTCTGGAAACTGCTTAGAAACCCCGTTATCATCAATCTACCTAAAGCCGTCCATCCTCAACGCATTACATGAGGCTGTGATGAGACAAACAAATAGATAAACGCCGGCAAAAACATAACCTCCTTGGCGGAGGTAATAATAATATTCAAAAAATTGCATGTGATTATAATAAAGTGGGTATGTCGGTAAAGGGGAGCCTTGTGGGTACTTACATGTCTTGAGGTCAAAGGTCAAGGGACCTTTGGAGTGTTATTTAACCTCCTTCCTGACAAGCTTATATGACATGATTGGTAACAATGGAGTCCTTCTAGCTTCAGATAATATCTGTATCTTCATTCTGTCTCTAAGACTGAACCTGCCGGTTGGGATCAGCCGTATTCCCGCGGGCCTCAGACGGTTAAAGGTCCTGCACACACACACAGATATTACATTTCCTGACAGACACGCTGGAGCCTGAAGGTCTCAACACCGAATACTATTTTATAGCAGAATTTGGCAGTCTGACTAAATCCAGGTCTAGACAGGTCTGTGTTTTCTGTTCAATTTGATGCCACTAAACTCCCATTTACTGATAAGAGTGATGAAACTGTACCTGTCTGAGCAGGTATGAGACATTTTCCTGGGATTAACATCAGTATCAAAGTTCATACTGGCAGTCATGACAAGATGCTGAAAGACGAGCTTACTTGTTTACTACGCATCATAGCGCTTTGTTCCACATTTGACTTTTTATTAGAGGAATTTTAACATTTATTTTCTCAAAAACTGAGACATTGTCAAATATGTGAGACAAATATACGAATTTGGGGAATATAAATAAATACTACAGTCTGCCATTAGGTTCGATCCCCATCAACTGTCCCAGTGGAGCAGTTCTTTGGTCGGTCAGACAACAAATGTTCATTGATAAATAAATGTTATTTAAAAGTGAGACTGGCCTTAACTACTCTGCTCTTTTTCACCAATTAGAAATGATGGGGTTGAGCGCAATAACATGAATTACATTCGTTGTAAAAAGCTATTCAGCTTTTATAAACAAGCACCTATTCATACATTTTAAAACTAGCTTTAAATGGTTTATCCCCTGACTTATTAGTCACAAACATACCTTTATACTCTAAACAGATTAAACCTCCTGATTTCACCGCATGACTTTCACCCTGCGTCATTAACAGGACATCACAAATCCATAAAAATATTTGGACATGTTCCGCCAACAGTGTTTCACATCAGATGGAGGCTTATACTGTATGTTTTATCAGATGTCAGCGCTTGGCCAAGATGCTCTGTTGCATCGGATTTCTCTGGAAACCTCCCACCATCAGGCCTGGAGCGGCTAATCGCAAACACAGAGCTATTCCCTTTGGGTCGATCTGGTTTTTGGCCCACAATTTAAGGGGAAGAGGATGATATGAAAATAAGCCTGCATATTTTGCCACTGGGAAAATCTGTTTAAATTTGCTAAAGCCTTGCGGATTGCTTTTTATTGTGATTAAATACAGGTGTAATTGAGTCTACTCAGGGACAGATTACAGAGGCAGCAGCTCAGCAGCAGAGACATGAAGATAAGTTAATTACCATCCTTAACAAACCCTAAATGCTCCTATACCAGACGTGTTCAATACCAAGGATGGGACCAACCACAAGTGGCTGACCTACTGTGACATTTACACCTTTGGTTAGTGATGGCCTATTTCATAAAGGGAGGTATGAAAGATTGGAAATGATATATATTTTTTTTTTTTTTGTCTGCATTTATTCTCATGGTTTAACACCACAGTGGGCGGTGTCAGCCTTTTATGAGATTGATGCACATTTTAGTCTTGCAGTAAGATGTCTTAATGTTTTATGCGTGTGTGACCATCACCTGCCCCCTCTGGAAACTAAGCTGTCATTCTTTATTAGATTTTCCTAACCTGTGCCAGAGAGGGCAGTGCTGCACCGCAGTGAGCTGAGGGGAAACAGACGATAGACGAGACGAGACTAGACGGACTGGGAGAGTACGGACAGGCAGGCAGTGTTATGTATGAGTGTAAGCTGCTGTGTTATTCCTGACAACCAACACCTCACAAAACAAAACAAGGATCGTAAAAAGGACAGTATTGAACACCAGAATTGTGGAAGTTCTGATAGTATAGAGTAGGCTGCCAGAGGACGCAAGTGAGGGAAGAATGTGTAGAGGGCCTGAGTTTAGTGTGAAGTGTGAGGTTTAATTCAGCACATTCTGTCGGGTCCCGCTAGTTCTCAACAGTGGGACTCGACAGGAGCTGGTAAGCCCTGAACAAACATGCATGTGTGGTGGACACCGAAGTCCTGAGCGGCCAAAGTGGCCTAGCACGGCCCGGATGGTCAAGCGCCCCCCGCCCCACGAAGCGGGAGAACCCGGAGGCCCCCAAGAAGAGCCACCCGGGCCACAGAGAAACACGCCAACCCAAGAGCCGAGAAGGGACGGCAACCCGCCACCCCCAGGGGGCCCAGGACAAACCCGGAGGGAAATGATATTTTAGAAAAATACACTGAATTACAAGGATGTAGAGAACAGCACGCTATTTCAGTCTTACATACTAAGCTTGGAGATACATTATTTTAATATAATAGGTTGTGAACTAAAGTTGGCCGGTCTGATGAGCAGGTTGACTGATGGAAAATGTTGAGGCGTGTTTATGTCAGATTCATATCGATGTATCCATCAAAAAACCAGCTAAGTGTTGCCAACTCTTTTCCAATAAAAGTAGCAGCGCTAGCTCCAAAAGTCCCTAAATCTGGCAAGAAAGTCGGCAACAGTGACAGGCCCCTCCCTCCAAAAGGATCATTGCAAAGATACATATATCATAACGAACGTTAATAATTACCTCCGCCAAGGAGGTTATGATTTTGCCGGCGTTTATCTGTCTGTTTGTCTGTGTTCAAGATAACTCAAAAACTTATGGACGGATTTTGATGAAATTTTCAGGGTGTCTCGAAAATGTGAAAAGGAAGAACTGATTTAATTTTGGGAGTGATCTGGAAGAAATCCTGGATTCTGGATCACTTTGAAATTTTCGTTAACATTGGGGTAAATGGGACCCTAGAAAAAAATTGTTTCTCAATATCTCTGGTAATTGTTGCCCAAAGCTCATGAAATTTGACTCGGGGATTTACAATGTGTACTTCTATCAAATCCCAAAGGCTGATCCAGATCTGATCCAGATCTGATCCAGATAGCGGATTTTATAAAAAATGGGGGTACTCTTACATTTTGACCTACTGTGCATTTAATATTAGAGGTAGAGATTTCTAACAAGCGGCATTGTGTAGCTGAGACAATTCAGCATCTTTAGCTTCATCACCTCTAGCTTTAATACTTGAGGAGAGAGATCCAGAAGAAACCGCCAGGGGGGAAACTATGGTGCTTGGCGGAGGTCTGTGCTCTCCGAGTGCTTTTCTAGTTAACATTGTTATTGCAATGAGTCCACAGGCAGAGTGTGTGCGTTCAGCCAGGTAGCCCGTCCTATCATTACATTCGGGCTGAAAGATATGAAATGGTTTATTGCAGTCCCGTGACAGACACAGATCATGAATTTTTCTTTTATTTTTGTCAGAGCATTTGATCTTTTGATTTGACGGGATCTAAAAATTCAACAAATATAACAAATATTGTTATTGAAGAAAAATGACCACCTTTAGCTTTACTGTAAGTGAGCTTTTGTGGTTGGTTTGTTATGTTTTGTATATTTAGAGCCACGCTAGCAGTTTAGCTCCAGGGACTGTAATGACTGTAATGTCTGTCGGACAGTTATAGGATGGATCACTGTGAAATGTTGTGCAGACATTCATAGATGTATCCTGATGACTTTGGTGACTTTTCCTCTAACGCCACCATGAGGTTTGTCATTTTGAGTGAAACGTCTCAACAACTATTGGATAGATTGTCATGAAATTTGGTAAAGACGTCCATGTTCCTTTCCGAATTAATTATCATAACTTTGGTGACGCCCTGACATTTCATTTAGCGCCACCATCAGGTCTCAATTTAGATTCTGTCAGGAAATCACCTGCAAAACTAAAAACATTCCCTTCAGCTTCAGCTGTACTTTGAGTTTAGTGCAAATGCTAGCATGCTAATATGCCAAATCAGGATGATGAACATAGTAAAAATTATATCTGATAAAGCATGTTAGCACGTTAGCTCAAAGCACCACTGCGCCAAAGTATCTCATACCCCATTTATCGATCTACAGCAGGGGTGTCAACTCAATTTCATCCCGGGCCACATCAGCGTTATGGTTCCCCTCAAAGGGCCGGTTGTAATTGTAAGATTATATAAATATATCTACTCTTGATCATATTACAAAATTGCCTCTGGATTTGATTATTATTAGTTTTAGTAATAATTTATTTAATAACTAGCTCTGAAAGTCTAGGTAAAATAATTGCAAGTAGAAATATTGTTCAATTTATTTAATTAGTTCAGTAACAAAATCACATGCTTGTGCATCTATATACAGTATACACATACACATAGAGACAAAAATACTGTATGTGGGCACACACACATTTCTATGTGTTATTATAACATAAATCCCATGAATTTATGAGATTAAGAAACCCTCATCATTACACAGCCATCAAAAATCAGTTTAGAAGGTTTTTTTTACCATCACATTGTTTAACTTTGTGGTCGGAGTTGAGAGGGGCAGAACTATAGTGCAACAAGTCAATGTGCTCTGATCTAGCGTTCAGTCTGTGGCATATAAATTGTTTGTATTCCAACAACTGATCTGATGACAGTGGTGTGGCATACTTAGCTCCGTGTCCAGTGTCAAAATGCCACCGGAAATTGTCGTCTTTGGCCACTGTCGTATCAAAGAAGACAAACCGGTTAGTCTCCATTAAGCACAATCATATTCGCTTTCCGTCTCATTAAATTGCATTCCCTCATTTTGGTACTATTCACACATACACACACACACGCATATATATATATATATATATATATATATATATATATATATATATATATATATATATATATATATTACGAGCCCATCACTCCGCTACAGCGTCTCTGCTGGAAACCGGTGATATTAAAACCCTTCACTGTGCATGTAACAAAATCAAGATGCATTGTGGGACATGTAGTCTAAGGACACCATACTTCTGTACAGCAGCATAAGAACTGTATAATATATTTTTTGCAAACCCTCATGGGCCACAAAAAATTAGATGCTGGGCCTAATTTGGGCCCGCGGACCTTGAGTTTGATGCGTGATCTATAGTATGCGATCTGCATCTGGATGCATTATCTGCATTTTATTGCAAGGTCTTGTTATTGTACATTTTATCAGTTTCATTACGTTCAAATAAGGGCATCTTATATGTTTCACTTGGCTGTAAAATAATAAAGTTAGAGCAGAAGTTTATTACCTGGAAAACCTAAATCTTCCCCATTAAATATGGAAAAACAGGATTCACAGAGCAAAGGCAGGCATAGGGTTGAATGTAAAACACGAGACATTTTACTTTTTAAATTTATTTATTTTTCTTTGAAGCCTCACATTAGATGGGGACAGGGATTTAACAAAGCAAGTGACCCATTGTTGCTCTTGCTGGAGAGACAGAAATGATGTTACATATTAGAATATTAAACATTTCATGCTACATACAGTGTCTGCTTTCAAAAGGTCATACAACCAAACTTCCTACACAGAGAAATGATGAACATTTCAAGTCACACTTACAAGTATAAATACATTAATGCATGCAGTCTTTCCACACTTTCCATTAACTTTCTTAACCTAAGCACACACTCATCCACTCATTCTAACACAATATAAACCCAGTTACATCAATGTTAGAAATGTTTTATAAAATATTTGATCAAAAAAAAAAAAATCTGCTGAAATAACACTAACAGAAGATATTTTTTAAGTTGCATAACCTGTGTTGAATATTGTTATTCTTTAAAGTAAAACAGCACGGCTCAGAGTTGCAGAGAGGATTTACTTTCAGCTGCTTTGGCTGCAGCATGTTTTGTTAGCATCCTTAATTCTTGGGAAGTGCTCTCTCCTGCTGCTGCTGTTTCTCCAGAACAAAGTTGATCAGCTTCTTCACCCAGGAGGACCGAGGGTTCAGGCAGACCTTCTCCCCGTTCGCCAGTCCAGCTCTGGACAAACAAAAGTATTAATGCATTTAGAGCTTTTTCTGATTAGCAACCAAACTTCTGCATTATTTCCTTCATATTATCTCCCAACACAATGATCTGAATCTCAAATGTAAGGAAATTTTATTTAAGCATAGTTCAACAACAAGGTGCTTTACAAAAGAAAAATAATGTTTAAGTACAATTAACTGATTAATTATATTTTATATAAGTATTATTTCTTAACATAATGATCTAAATATTGTTTCAGATGCTTTTACTTTGATTAAAAACAACAAATTATTACACATTGTGTAAAAAAAATATATATTTAACTTAAAAAGCCAACAAGAGTAGTCTGTTAAAGTCCTCATCGCGCCATTAAAACAACAGGACATAATTTTTATATCACTTTTAATATCACCGTGAAATGATTTTCTTTTGGGACAAAACAAGCAAACTTGAAGACGTCACTCAATTTCATTTTTTTGTTTTGTAAACCAAACAAGCAGATTAATGGGCAATGAAAACAGTCGTTAGCTATAGAATGCCATTTCATTCAATATTAAATAAATAAATAAATAAATAAATAGATAGATAGAGAGATAGATAAATAAATAAGTAAATAAATAAAATGCCTATGAAATAAATACATAAATATAAATATTACTATGGCTATGAGATAAATCCTGAAATATATAAATGGGGCAATAAATATATAATTAAAGGTAAATATAAATATATAAATGAGTGAATATAGTTCAATAAATAAAGAGGTTTTTAAGCAAACTTTCAGGTGACGTGGTCTCTCAGTGGAAGGGAGTAATACAGAGGGAAAGCTGAATCTGTGGGATATTTATGCCCCATTCATTGGAAAACAACAGATGGAAATAAAGATAAATAAATAAAATAAATGTGGCATAAGGAAAGAAAAGTCCCCTGATATAAAATACTATCCTTTGAAAGAACATCCTTTTTAAACTATTTATATGCGCTAATATTTACTGTACTCTAGAAATAGAAAAAACTATTATATACAGTACACAGACACACACACACATATATATATATATATATGTATAGATGATTAACTTACATGACTTCTATATCGGGGCAGTGGGTCCCTTTAGGGACAAGCTTGATGCTCTTCAGGCTGTCTGGAGGGATGATCCTCGACTCCACCTGAAGGCACCGGCAGTGTGTGTTGTAGTCCCTGCTGATGGGCGGCATTCCTGTCGTCAACAAATATTCAGTCAGATTTGACCCCTTTAAGCCAAAGAACGCTTTAAACATATCAGATTTCTGACATTGCTTTTGGTTGCCATTTTATTTTGAAAGGTCAGCACAGGTAGATGTTTACAGAAATGCAATTATCTCATGTATTTTGACATTACGAGGTTAGCAGTTAAACATGTTGGAGGTTACAGATTTTGTGTTTAGGCAATCTTATAGCGTACTGTTTAGCTACCTCCCCTTCCTTGTTATAGTTTACAGGAACCTGGCATTGCCTCATCATGATGATGATTAATCATTGAATCAAATGCTGACAAGACCACTTTCTAACTGTAAGCTTTCATCACATTGCCACAACGGACACTTCCTCCTTTTCTCTTCTGGCTATTTTCCCGTTCACTACAACTTCAGTTCTCAGTCATAGTGCAGCGAAGGTCACTGAAGGCTGAAAAGTTAGGCTGATTTAAAGTAATACACTGTACAGCCATTGGTTCAACATTCATCCATTCATGATACATTATTGAACATCATGCTTGCTTTTTGTTGTGGTCTAAGTCAGTGATTACTAACCTATTTCCCTTGAAGCCCCACATTGGTCAATATTCATCCAAAATCATCAGTTCACTCCCCTACAGTCATTGCTATACCTCTGCTACCGCCCCTTCCTTGTTTTATTTTACTGGAACGTGGCCTCATGATTATGTGGTTATTAATCATTGAATTAAATGCTGACGACCACTTTCTAAATGTACGCGTTCATCACACTGTTACAACGTACACTTCCCCCTTTTCTCCTCCAGCCATCTTCCTGTTCACTACTACTTCAATTCTCATAGTGCCGTATGTTATTGTGTTAATTTATTGTGTTGTTGGACAGTTTGTCGACAGTCCTGTTGATAAAGGTGCTGCATCAAGTGGAAGAGCAAACATATATATATATATATATATATAAATAGATACTACATATCCACATGAGCAAATCTAATTTTGTGATGCATCTTCATAGATGAAATATTAAAATAGTGGCCATTAGCTCCGCCTCGACCAACTACAACATTAAAATTCTTCTCCCGGATTAAGGCATCATTAATGACATTCACTATTATAATATATAAAACATACAAAACAATAAGAGCATTCTGCTAAATGAGTACTTTTACTTTTAATAATTTGTGTACTTTCACTTAGGTAAAGTTTGGATTTTACACTGTGCTTTTGCTAGTTTTGTTTAACTAACTATCTGAATACTTCGTCCACCTCTGGTTCTTTTGGTGTAGTAATGTAGAAAAGGCTTTTCAGATCACCACTTACAGTATAATACAATTCAATGATAAACAATAAAGCAGGCATGATGTTCATGAGATAGACCAGAAGCACGTTTTAAGTTAAAAGTTGCAGCTTTGGTAAGCAATAATTGAAATGCATGTTTTCTTTTTAATAGCAATCTGCAAAGACACAGGTATAATGAGTTAATATAACATGTAATATTGCAGTAGAGTGTGGAATACTTCTTCTCAAGGTACATTTAGGATACAGGATTCATTCTTCATTTAAAGCAGGACTCTGGTTTTGTGGTTTACCTCAATGAATCGCTCTAGCTGTTGACAGTGTGTTAAATGACCTATTAAAGTACAACTCTGCGAGGAACATATCGGTATATCTGCAGGTACTTACAAGCAACTTCACTTTCCTAATATCACCCATTAACAGCCCACTTCAATCTGTCATTAAAAGTCCTCAGAAAACACAGAAATTATCCCATGATGTAGTTGTGCTCTTACCGTAAATGGCGACAAACAGGGTCCCGAACATGAGGAGGATGCAGAGCTTCATCTTGTTTATGCAGATGTTTGTCAGATTCTTCACCTCAGACAGATATCATACAGCTGTTCTCCAATTGTTTATATACATTCTGCTCCCTAATATTTATACTTACAGGCATCATGCGCTTAATAAACTTGGGAGATTGAGGAAAACCCCCGTTTTTTTATTTGTGTGTTGGTTTCACTTTGGTGTATTCACATGTGCAGCAGAAGGCAGTCATGAGACGGTGAGTTCACGGGCGGCCGAGAGGCCCCGTTAAGGTTAAGGCACGGTGTGCTCGCGGTCGGCGGTCAAAGAAACGAGTCACACAGACAGAGCGTGTCTGTCTGGACGGTCGGCCGACGGCATCATGTCTCTTCTGCTTATCACAGCTCTGTAGTAGTATTCAACCCTGTGTTCTCCCTCTGACTCTGAAAGAGGGAAATCATAAAACAGTCAACAGATACTTCTCTGTAAACAGTTTGACCTGTGGCTGCTGCACATGATACTGTGATGTGGTAGCGTTGCTGTTTGTCCTGCGGGTTTGGACTAATAACCCTGTGTATACAGCACAATAGACTTACTATAAGAGTTCATCATTGTTTCTTCTTACAAATTTTCTGATATTTGGTGTTAGTGTGCAGAGCGGATATATATTTATTGATTGGGGGACTGAGGCAGGAATCAATGCAGCATTACTCAATATTTTTATGTAAGTAATGACTAATATGACTGTGAAAGGGGTCACTCATTGTGGTGATCTTACAGAGAATCATTACAAAACTCAGCAGTTCCCCTCAGCTCTATTGAGCATTTTAGCTTCTTTAAGCTTGATGTTTTGGTATTGGTTCGCTCTCACAGCTTTCATCTGCATTGATTTGGACTGTTTTCCGCAAAAAAAAAAGCTCTGAGAGACCTCTCTGTGCTAAATGGCCAGCACCAAATAGCAGGCAGACATCAAATTCAGCGACTACGGCTGCATTCACACTAGATCAGGCAGTGCGGCGATTCTTTGCAGCATTGTGCAGAGGTCTGGGCGAGTCGCATTAAAGGCACATTAACTGTGACGAATGTCGTTACTTGATTGGCCACTGAAGAATAAAAACATTTTCGCCGCACTGCCTGATCTTGTGTGAATGCAGCCTAACAGGTGAACAAAGAGAGTGTTTAGCTACTAAAGGAGTTGGTGGAGACCAAAACAGAGTTACAAGAGACTCGCATTTATCATGTTGCCAGAAACACGACTACAAATGAATTATAATGGACGTGTTTGCTAACACATTACATCTGTATAAGGCCGTAATATGACAAATGTGTGTATGATGTTAAGCTTGCTGTGAAGTTTTGTGGAACAAAATAATCCAGATCCAGAACATTAATATAGCAGCAAACAACGATTTGCGATGTAAAAATATGGTGGAGTAAAGCTTACCTGAGGATGAGCTCAAGGCCACCGCTCTGCACTGCGCTCATAACGGCGTTTACAGCCGTAACGCCATCCAGACTGACAGCATCATGGCAGACTTCTTCGGTTCTCCCTCAGGTAAACGCTGTTATCACTGTCTGCACTGGTGCCGTTGTTTTCCACCGTTACCGGCTGGCCGCCGGCTCAGCTGACGGTCGGTCGGTCGTAGTTTGGTGGATGACTTTTATCCTGCACATAAGAATGAAAAACATCTCAGTTTAGTTTCTTTTCATGCGTCATTTCTATTTTAGTTTACATTGTTTAAAATATCATCTGGTATTTCAATGTTTAACAGTTTAATTTCAGTTATAATTCACAGTAATACCCATTATCACAATGTGCATAATGCCGAATTGTGGCATGATTAATGGAATTAGTGTAAAATAGAGCATTTCTTTGTAAAAATGAAGTGAACGCTCTTTAACTACTGTACAAGAAGACCATTGTACAAGCTGTGCAGCCACAAAAACACACATCGGGAAAATTGACTTGACAATATAAACCAGACATCTTATGCGGAACGATGGGATCTCAAGAAGAAACAGTTCTTCGGCATTAACCGCCATCTACACTGTTTCAATCAATTTCTTTAAAGGTTAAACTGATTAATTGACACTGAAACTATAAAGGTAAAATCTCTTTCCTGCTTAGTTTTACTAATTAGTCAGGAGATTGAAATTCGTCAATGTAATCAACCTGTATCTGTTCAGGTATCATCAGCAACATAATATAATTAGTGACAAAGATAACAGCTGAAAACATCTTTTTGAGGACACAGCACTTTCAGACTTGAGAAATACTGAATTACTCCCTTATGGTTGAAGGCATGTGTCTATCAGACGTTCGGATCATAACTGTGGGATAAAAGTGGGTCATAATGCGAAGCCTCAAAGCCACATGATTGTAAGAAATGAGATTGTGTATCACAGTATGACTTGGCAAAAATTTTGAAAACAATGTTGACAGACCTTTTAAAAAGAAGCCGAAAATAACTATAATATTCTACATACTGCGTGCAGTACAGTGTATTGGCTTAATGAAAATACTGTAATACCTACTATAATCCTTTTCTGGTTTGGTCTGTCTTAACTGCTCAATGATGGAGGACAGTACTTGAATCCTAAGATGCTGTCATGAGCCAAACAAGTTTGTTTCTGTTGTGTCTATTGATAAACTGTGATTGTGTTTCATATTGATAACAGGCTACAGTACAGGAAGAGGATGGAGGGCTGCGTGGGCTGAAGAGAAACCTGCTTAAGAGCAGATATGTTTTATCAGCGATGTTGCAATAACTGACTGAAACATTTCAACAAGTGATATATAAATCTTTTAGACGTGTGATGGATGAATGCATTGTACTTCATTATGACCTTTAACATTTCAGCCTTCTTTCAGCTGCGTCCCCACCTCCGACAGTGTGAAAGCAGCCACGTTTACATGCGCCAAATTTCCTCCGATCCGATCTGAACCTCGGTTGATCGGAAATTCCAAATCCACTGTTTACACGGACGCTAAATAAAATGATCCGATCCCGACGTGCGTATACATATACAAGAAGAAGCGACTGTACTTCCGCCTGTGTTGTAAACAAACGCCGCGTTGTCTGATTCACGTCATGCTGACGTAGCACACATGCGCAACCAGGAAGACATGATCCGAATCCGATCGGAACAACGGTCGGCATAAACCACCTCTCTCATTCGGAATGAGATTTCTTTCCGATTGGGCCGTATCGGATCTTCCGATTGACGTGTTTACATGGAGCATTTTTAATCTGATTGGGCCTTTATTCCGATTATTTTTGTCCTACAGCTACTGCATGTATGTATAAATATAAAACATAATTCAAAGTGGTAAGCACCCACATCAGTTATAGCCCATCAGCCTGGACTATAACTGTAACGTGATATACTGTATATATCATATGATCCGCGCACCGAGCTCTGATTGGTCAACAAGCAGTGCTTTTATATGAGCTGATCTCATGTCTGGAACATAACCTGCTCCAGAGCAGGTTTGCTGTTCAGCGTAAGTTACCATGGTGATCTACCCCGGTAAGGAGTGAACCACCTTTGTAGGCCGGAGAACCCAGGGTTAGCCCTGATCCTGCTTCGTAGTATACACCCCAAGGTTCAGCCCAGGTCGACTTGCTTGGTTTGAATTGACAAAAGGAGGATTGAAGAACGGTCAGAAAACCCTCATTTTCTCATAGACTTCTATATACCACATTTTTCGCACTATAAGGTGCACTTAAAATCGCCCAACTGTTTAACTCGGACACTGATGATGAAGGATTTGATGGATTTGTGGAAGAGGAATGAACTGAAAAGTGAGTGTATTGTTGAAAAATGTTGAGTTATTGAAGTACTTAAATGAATTGAATTAAGTTTGACTTATCTGACCATTTTCTTTCGCTTAATGCGCCTTATAATCCTGTGCACCTTATAGCGCGAAAACTTCATTTTGTAACCAGAGTTGTCGCCCCCTGCTGGCTATTAGGAAGAATGCAACTTAAAGGCACTTCCGCATTGGCTTCACTTTTTCAGACCTGAAGGTTGCAAACTGGGAAACCTTAATGACTTTGTTCATCCCCTGACTTTTCAAACACCATTGATTCATTCACCAAATACCTACTTAACTTATGACATTCCCATCAACCTCAGCTGTACTTTATGCTTAGTGGTAATTGGCAAATGCTAACTTAGGATAGTGAACATGCTAAACATTATACCTGCTCAACATCAGCATGTTAGCATTGTCACTGTGAGCATGTTAGCATGCTGACTTTAGCATTAAGCACAGGACAGCCTCACAGAGCTGTTAACATGGCTGACTTCTAGTCTTTCTAGCTCCATCCTTTAGTTTTACGATCGACTATGATGTGTATAAGTTTTCTGATTAATGGACTATACACACACCTTAGTCTGTGTGCAGAATTACACTTTAATATGTATGGATCAAGACCATGGACCGCCATTTAATAAGATTTTGGCCCAGGGTCCCTCGTCTAACCAGATTTTTGCTTAAACAAGTTTAATTACATAAAGTGTATGAAACTCATAACCACATTTTTTTTTTACAATGCCCACATTTATTGCAATTGTGTATCTCTTCATCAACACCTGTTAGTATTGTACATTATGTACAATACAAACACAGTACATATATAGTATGACATATACGCATATAAATACATTTTTGTTTTCACTATAATACAAAAAAGAAAGGAAAACTTAAAACTACACAAATGTATGCTTTACTATATCAACCAAATAAAAATACGGTTCACATTTAGTGTTTTATCATCACTACCTTCACATTTTTACCTCCACCAAGGAGGTTATGTTTTTGCCGGCGTTTATCAGTCTGTCTGTTTGTTTGTGTTCAAGATAACTCAAAAACTTATGGACGGATTTTGATGAAATTTTCAGGGTGTGTCGAA
The DNA here is from genome assembly GCA_947000775.1 of Pterois miles. Classification (NCBI taxonomy): domain Eukaryota; kingdom Metazoa; phylum Chordata; class Actinopteri; order Perciformes; family Scorpaenidae; genus Pterois; species Pterois miles. Next base: position 2,368,055 of record CAMQGK010000008.1, read on the forward strand.
AATGTGAAAAGGAAGAGCTGATTTAATTTTGGGGGTGATCCGGAAGAAATCCTGGATTCTGAATCACTTTGAAATTTTTGTTAACATTGGGGTAAATGGGACCCAAAAAATTGTTTCTCAGTATCTCTGGTAATTGTTGCCCAAAGCTCATGAAATTTGACTCAGGGATTTACAATGTGTACTTCTATCAAATCCCAAAGGCTGATCCAGATCTGATCCAGATGGCGGATTTTATAGCAATTTATATAAAAAATGGGGTGCTCTTACATTTTGGACTAATGTATTGTGAGTTTTATGTTGTGTCTTGTATATATGTTCTACGTTTGCCACTGATATAAAATTCTTTTTAAAAAATGTAGGATTTTTATTTTGGAGTGAATTACAATATGGGGGGAAACTATGGCGCATGGCGGAGGTCTGCGCTCTCCGAGTGCTTTTCTAGTTATCTGCCTTGAATTACATCACAAACAAAGCTTGTTAGCGATATGGACACAGACATAACACAATCCCAGTCACAAAAATACTCTTATTAATGGTGGAGTGAACCCTATAGCAGTATTTTAGGGTTGAAATACACCAGTCTCATCACATGTCATACATGCACCGTTTACCAGGATGAATATTCTGGGTAAGGACACTCCCTTCACAAACTGTCTCCTAAAAATGCCAATGCTCAGGTATGTTATGTCTGCCGGAGTATTAAATGTTTCACACTTTTACATCTTGCTGTCACTTTTAGCTCCCACTGTGCAAAGCACATCGTTTGCATTATGATGATGTTGGCGTTACGGTGGCTGACGCTGTGGTTGTTTTGGGGGTGGTGCTGTTCTTCTGTTCAGCGCGTAACGCCCTCTGCCTGTAAAGAAAGCATATCATGTTCAGCCTTGAATTTGAAATTTGTCTTCTAAAACAGTAGTTTCCAGCACCTTTGCCTTGTGACCCCTTACAATGTTTTCATAATACAGTACTTTGACACATGTAATTCAATGCTAGTAACCTATTTGGCCTATTAAATTCAAACAAAGGGTGACTATTTCTTTAATTTGTTTTAGAGTCATGAAGAAGTTTAATTAAGATAAGATAAGATAAGATAAGATATTCCTTTATTAGTCCCACAGTGGAGAAATATACAATTATCTGAGACCCCTCAGATATATTTTCAGACCCCTAGGTTGGGAACCACTGCTCTAAATCAAAGTGATTGTTTTTTTTTTTTTTGTAACTCCAGTATGCAACAGAAAATGCACCTCTGGCTGCTGTTCTGTCTTCTGTAAAAGGCTCAGTTGTAAAGGCAGAGATACTACTGTCACGTGAAACTAGAAAAACTAAAAAACAAATTTGTACCATGCCATGCAAGGTTGTCAGGAAGGAAGCTTAATAACACTTGAAAGTTAGGCTTAAAAACTGGCATGGAGATTTTCAGAAGGGTGCGTTGACCTTTCACCTCAAGATGTCTGAATGAAAATTAGTTTTATGGGTACCCATGACTCTTATTTTATTTTTTTTTTTATATATAATTTGTACCTATTTAAAAAATTAAACAGTCTTGGAATTACATAAATTGGGTTTCTCTGTAAATCTGAGACAGCTGCTGGTGAATCCAATGAGTGTGAGTTGATGTTATTCCCCATAGCAGCTGTTTCATTTAGAGAGAAAATTTTTTGAAACTTGATGTCACTGTATAAAATGACCTGTGGTGACCTCTAGGATAATCGCAGCCTCATGAAACTTTACAACCACAAACTAGAGACCTGGAGCGTTCAGAGGAGGGGTGGCTTTCCAAGGTAGATTGACAATAAGGGGGTTTCTGCGCAGTTTCCAGCACAGACATGCTCACCAAAAAATACAATTCATGCAGAATTTTTTTCTCTGCCTTTCCTCAAGGTCTTGAAGTCTTACTTTGGTATTTTGGAGGGATTGTTTGCTAATTTTTATCAATTCTCCAGTGATGAAAGTTTTTAAATTTAGCACCAAATCGGCAAACACTAAAACTGCTGCCACAACTTGTGAGAGAAGGCATGGGAACAGCCATCCTATACTTCCATGCCCTTCACAATTTATTTAATTATTATTTCTGATTAATAACTTTCAGATGATGTGTACCATTTCTATGAGACATCAAGCGTTGATGCTTTATCTACCCCTGAACATCCCCTCTCCCCTGCAACTGCTCATTAGAGGCCTCTAGCTGTGTCCACTCAAGTAGTTTCAGGATAAATTACATGTTACTTCCTCTTGTATAAGTACTCCTCTTGTCTTTCATACACACTGACTGGCAGTGATGAAGGCCTGATGTGCAGAGCGTCACACTTTTAACTGCTCAACCTTCCCTTGCACTTTATATTACAAGCTTTCTCTCCTCTAATTACATTAGTTCACGCTGTGTTGAACAATTGTGAACAAAAGCGCCCCATGCAAAAAAAAAAAAAAAGCTTTGGACTTACATTAGTATTGTTCGCACGACTGCTTGGGTGAATTTTTCTTTGGGGTCAAGACACCGTGATCCCTTGTCTTTCAGTATGACGCTGTAGGAGGAAGAAAAAGCTTTAATGTAAATCAGCTCTCTAAAAAACAAATTAAAGAAAAATTGTGTCGTCCATTTGTTCACGTTCCTGCAGATACTTACATGACTTCTTTCTGGTTGCAGTATGGACGAGGGTTATAGACTTCTACGTCAACGATGTCAGAGGGCTTCACGGCCTTGCTTGTTTTTACACATCGGCAGTTCAGAATAGCTGCAAAAATGAAGAAAACAGTGTAAATAATCTATGGTTAGAGCTACATATATGCAGCAATAAAAGCTTTCCACAGTCCAATAAATCGGCACACTCACTTGTTGAAGTGCACATGATGCAGGCCAGGAGAATGATGCACTGGATTGCAGTATTCATCCTTAAATGGTAGCGGTGGTCCTCAACGAAGAATCCTTATATATTTTGAGATGCTTTAGCAGTGATGTCCTCAGATTTCTCCTGCTGTGTGTAATCGCCTGAGTGTGCAACACTGTGAGCCCCATGTTTTCCGCACCTCCTTTATATACCCTTGCACTTATGTGATTTCCTGAGAAGCGGTTGAAAAAAAAACGAATTTCCCACACTGGCACTTCAGCTTTTGTGATGCATTTTCCCTCTAATCACTGCTGATGTCACATTTGAAGTCCTTTTAAAGGCTTCCTGCCCTGCCTGCATCTTTCCTGCGTGGCAAACTGCCCAGTTCTTCACGTTGAGTCACGCTCGCCCACAAGGTGACATCTTTCCGATTGCTGCTGTAGTTTGTGAATGATGTAAACTTTATCTGCATCTACATGCACTTTGCTAGTTCAGGGTGGTCTGACCCTCCTCCAGTTTCTTGTGTATTTATTCAGGATTTTCTCTGCTGTACGTACATTTGTTATTCTAATATTTAATTGATTTCTAGTGTGTCAGATTAAGCACAGACTTCAACACTGTGCACTGGAAGTGTAAAATATTTGTACTGACACTGAGTTTACAGTACTCAGCTGCTGACAGAAGTAGAACTCAAAATGTTTAGACTGGGATTATTTCAAATCCAAATTGAACTAGTTTCTTAGGAACGATGAGGCATTTTTCTATGTTAACTGCCTTTGTATATTCATTGTTCTGTGTATGCATTATGTTATTGTACTATAGCATCCTTCATTCATTTATCTAGCATCTAGGACAAGTATTAACTATCATAAATTATAACGTGGATTATTCAAGTGTATGCTTGTGTATCTGCCCCTTTAAAATAAACATAAAGAAATACTTCTGTTTGGCAATATGTACAGGTAAGTTATATCTAGCAATAGTTTAGAATTAATACTGGAAAACATTTTTTTCATTTCACACATTTTAAACTTTGGAAACAGCAGTTTGAAAATCTACATCTTATCTTTTTGGAGCTTTCAACCACATTTCATGGTCTTCCTCAGCTGCTGGAGTTTGCTGAGTGACATTTATACGTTTTCTTCTAAGCGAAAATTCTGATGATGTGTTTAGCGAACACTGGTAGCATAATAGGTGTGTTACATGGAACGAATACGCTCATATGTTAAAAAAACAGTTTACAACATTGATAAATGAAAAAAAATGTTAGAAAAACGCTAAGTTCCTGTGGCATACGGTGCATATGATCTGTACATAATCTGCTGTAAAAGTTCAGTTTCTGCAACGTGGGCAAACTGCAGTCTGAATGTTATTTATTAGTTATTTGTTTCACTACTACTGAAAGTTTGTCACAACACTCACTCAATCAAAATGCATTCAGAGGGATATTGATTAATGCAAGTAGTATTGCTATTAATATGGGTGATTCTGGCACTGGTACGACTGGGAGTTGGATGGAAACTCATTTTTCTTGTCTTCTTCCTTCTCACCTCATGTAAACTGTGAGCTTACATCACACATACAGGAGCGTCACACTTTACATCCACCGCATTCCTTTGACCTTCAAGTTATTTCCTCAAGCACAACATTACAGGGAGGGGCAACACCGAGATCTTTTTCAACATGTTGCGAAACATTCGTGGCTGCTCTCCTGGCTGTCAGTGCCCTTATTCCACTGGGTCGATCCAGATCTCCATCCTTATCATACATGTCTCATATCTTATGCAACATTTTGCCATATGGATTGTCTATTAGGGGTGGGCATCACCAGAGACTCCATTATCACAATTTGATATCACGATACGATATTATCATAATACTTAAGTCACAATACGATCTTATGACGATTTCAAACATTTTACGATATGGTGATATAGGAGTATTGCGATAAGACATATTGTGATTTTTTGTAACAACAGCCTTCATTTTCCACAAAGTCTTTGCACATAAAGAAAGTGATGGATTGTGTTATTTTTAGCTCACTCAGAGTTTGACTTTGTCAAGCTAACTGCGTCCAGCGTTGGCTGTGTCCAGCGTTGGCTGTTAGTCCAGTGGATTTAACATTGGCTTGGCCATCGCGTTACGCTATCTGAGTATTTTACTTTCACGTAACACTCCTTGCGAGTCACGTGTCGCATCCCTGCCCTTCTCCCCGTCCTTGTTAAAAAAAAGTCCAAAATGAGTGCAGAAGTTTGATTTAAATGCGGGCTAACTAACTGACTAACTTCCCGCCAGTCCCACTGACTTTACCCATGACTGCACAATCAAGTGGACTGAAAAAGCAATTGTTACCAATATTAATAGTTTATATAATAAAAGATTAATACTTGACATCTGTGCATCAATACAATACTCCCACATGTTACTATGTTGTATCAATTTCTTCTCCCACCCCTACTATATACAGTATATTGTGATTTTCTTATGTTGGTCTATTCTGTTCAGGACATCTATTGTACTTTTTTGCCTCCTGGGAGAGGGATCTCTCCTCAGTTGCTCTTTCTGAGGTTTCTTCATTTTATCCTGATCTGAAGCGAGGGCTGAAAAGCACAGAGGGCTGTACAGATTTTAAAAGCCCCCTGAGGCAAATTTGTTATATTGGGCAAGGGCCATATAAATTAGATTGACTTGACCTTAAAAAAAAAAGAAAGAAGATTTCCAAGTAACTCGCAGTAGTGTACAGCAACATGCAGGGAGTAAAATGGGAGGTGCTGGACAGCTTTCACGCGTCTATTAGTGGATGGATTAATCGTGTTGAAATTCATAACAGATGTCAGCCAGGAGACAGGCGATCTCTCAAACAACAACTAGCGCTTGTCTTCAAAAGAAAAAGAAAAAGTGACATTCAAGTAATGTGTGTAGCAAAATACCAAGATTTAGCTCACACCTTACACACAGTCATCACGATTGTAGAAGAGTATAACACACAAATGACCTTTTTTACTAAAAACTCAACATTTAAAACTTTGTAATTTTGATTTTTAAATCAGCAATAATAAGAAATGCATACAACTTTCTTTCTAAGCAGTTAACTACAAAAGCGACTGATTTCTGCTTTTACTTTCAGTTTAATTCAATCAAAGTTTACTTGGTAAGCTTTGACAAGCTTGCACTGCCTCTGATATACTGCGTAAGTGGCGAGTGTAAAGTTAGCATGAGCTATATTCAAAATGGCCACAATTTTGCGATTCAGGTGAAAAGATAACATCATTTTACTTTACAGAAACAACGTTTTGGGAAAGATGCCTATTTGTTATAGACTAGATGGGAAGCTATCAAGCACAAACCCACGTAGCCACTGTTGTGGAGAGTTTTGCTTCCTGGACAGCACTTTAATAAATAGATTTATTTTAAGACCACAAAGTGACCAGAGAATGTTTTTTATTCATTAAAGGGAAATATGGAAATAGGTTTTAAAGCATCCTCCTACTTGTTTATGTTGTGTGGTATCAAGCCCAAAGAGCATTCTCCAAATAAGCACATAAACGCAAGGCAAGGTAAGGTTTTTAAGGGATTATTTACTTATACAGACTTCATGTAGGTGACACACTGATGCTGATATCATCACTGGGAATACTAATTGAAAATAAACAACTCTCTTCCCCCTTTCCTGTGATTCTCCAGCTGTACCAATAAAGTGTAACGACTGGGGAGAAGGACTGAACTGGACTCGACGGCACGATGATTTCAAAACATTCAGTGTCTTTGTTGTTTTTCAAAATGGTTCGATACACAAAACTCACAAGCAAACAGATTGAAAACAGCAGGCAGAGTGAGGTCAAAAAACAGGCTGGGATTCAAAAAACACAAGGAAAGAATGCTGGAACGCTATCACACAGGCTCGTACATGAACTGGCATAGACGGATGGGGAGATGCATTAAATACAAGTGAGGGAGTGAATAAAGAGACTAAGGTAGACACAATCAGGGGCGGGGCTGACAATCAGACAGGTGGAGGTGAAGGAAAGTAGGTCAGGGGCTGTCAATCATGGGGAAGGAGGGAAACGCACAAGGGCAAGAGAGAGGGAGGGTTAGTGCACCAAAATAAAACAGAAAATGAATGAAATGACAAAATAAAACGACCTAGGAAGTGACAGGCATTAACAGGACCTCCCCCCATCCCCCCCCACACTCTAGGGACGGCACCGGACGTCCCAGGCAGGTCCGGATGGCGACGACGGAAGTCTCTAATTAGGTCGTGGTCGACAATGTTCTTGGTGGAGACCCACGATCTCTCCTCCGGTCCATAACCCTCCCAGTCAACTCGGTACGGTCGACCGCCGATGATCCGGGGGGTTTGTGGGGGTCTGGAGGCTGGGACCAGAGGACTCTCATTAACAGGCCCACATGAAATGCGGGGTGAATTCTCATGGATATGGGGAGCTGCAGCCGTACTGCCACCGGAAACAGGAAATGAACGAAATGACAAAATAAAACACGACCTAGGAAGTGACGGGCATAAAATAAAGACAATACAAAGCCCTAAAATGTAATCTTAAAAAAAAAAAAAAAAAGTAAATTAACTGCGTACTGTGGAGAATTAACACTAGCATTTTTGTTTAACACAGCTCTCCACTTTGAAAAAATGTGGAAAAAATCCAATGTACAGTTCTTGGTGTAATACTGAAATGCCTTTTTATGAACATATTTCTGTCTTTATCAGATAAATTATAGACTTAACTCAAACATCATAATTAAACATACATGTACACAGTCATGTAAATATTTAAATTCTTTGAAAGTGATAAATTAAGACTACTACACCTATAATTTCAGCTGAAAAATAGAGTTTTATACATAGGGGATATTAAATTACCCCTAGTACACAGATCATTTTAGTTTGTTTCATTTCGTTGGTGTTGCATCTTGTGGTTTAAACTCATGGTCCTCACTGTAAACACTTTTCATCTGAATGGATTCTTCAGTACAGCTCAGGATGAACCTTACCTCCTTTTAAAAGCTTTGTAATATTTGTTGACACGGTGCTGAAAAGTATCCAAATCAATAATAACATTTAACTGCTCGCTTAGCTTCAGTTCTAATTTAAACAAAACCAAAAGTGTGCTGCATGAGTCAAAATTAAAGGGAAATATTACTACACAACCATAGCGAACTGCTCTAAGAGGGACAAGTCATCCTGTGAGCTGTTACGCAACGTCTCTCCTTATTATACGTTTAAAATCAATTCATTGTCTCAGGCCAGCATAGTATCATGAGGAGGGCCTCAAATACACTCTAAATGATCTGGTTGTGTCCAAGTTCCCACTTTGTCAGGTTACCATCGGTCAACAAGAGCCCCTAAATGCAATAAAATGTCCTTTGTCAAGTTCTTGGCCTCATATTATATCACTGCCAGACATCTCAGGGTGAATTTAATGGCACTAGATAAGACTGAGCTTGTTTTGCTTCAGTGGAAATGATGATGATGATGTATGCATAGAGACCTGTCTATCACCACTAATGACACTGTGTTGATGCCAGTTTGAAGCATGAAACCGGGGTATGACACTTAATGGGCTGGGAAATGTCACAGCGGGAGCTCCCGCCTGTAGATTCCTCCTGTACAACATCAGGAGGAGGATTTGACCCTTTCTCAGCAGAGATCGACTCCCTCCTTGCGAGAAACTCTGCACCTGCATCCAGTCCAGAATGCATTTTCCAGTCTGATTTTCAAGTTTTCCCAAACCACTCATTCATTTAATGTCCTCACACACACTGAGTAGCTCACATCCAGTTCAAGACTCTGGTCTGAGCCTACAGGGCACTAACAACAACTGCTCCATCCCACCTCCAAGCCATGGTCAAACCCTTCACTCTGAAGCCACTAACGCCCTTTTCTGCTGAAAATCCACCTTTACAGACTGTATCTCAATCACAGACTGTATATAAGAAGTGGCCGTAGTCGCCATGACGTCACCCACTGGTTTGTGGGTTGCCGTTTTGAAGCCTCGAGTCTGGCGTCTTGGCCGCTGTGCAACCGAACGCTGAATAAGAAATCTTTAGACAAGCAAAAAGGTTATTATTAACACAACCCCATGGTAGCAACAAGGTAGCCCCGCCCTGAAGCAGCCCCTGCTTTATGGTCTATCTGACTCTAAATGGGACCATAATTTACTAAATGTACATCGTGCTGTATTGAAGAAGACTTGAAACTAGCGATTGAGATCATAAACTCATGTTTACAATGTTTACTGAGGTAATAAATCAAGTTAGAAGTAGGCTCATTTTCTCATAGACTTACAACCAAACTTGTTTTGCAACCAGGAGTCGCCCCCTGCTGGCTATTAAAAAGAATGCAAGTTTAAGGCACATCAGCATTGGCTTTACTTTTTTGAACCATAGGTGATCTAAACACCCCATGCTAGCACTTACTAATGTTAATTTCTTAAAAAACAACAGTGAAAACAACACATGAACACATGTGCGTCGACTTAAATATCTACTTTCTACCTTTTTTTCTTCAGCTTTCAAACACATCTCAGTCTTCATCAGCAAATGGAGCTCCACTTACTAACTGAAGAAGACCGTCAGATCCAGTTTGAAAGCGCCGACAAAAGCCAGTAAGTGGACCTGTGAGTTGAGATTATTTTGCTCTAAGTTCAGAGGTGATACATTCACAAGAAAATACTTGACAACTATAAAATGTGAACATAATAAATACTTAAATACTGGTTAACCACATAAAGCAAGACTAACACAAAAACAACAAAAAACCTCATAATGAGCCAACTTTCAATTAGTGCAAATAACGATATATTCTGTTTATACACATTTTACTGGGCTGTTAATGCCACCAGACAAGGTTGTAAAAGTTTATTTTATCAGCAGAGCTGGGAGCTGAACTCATCAATCAGGAGAGTTTTTAGTCTCAGTAGGACATCTAGTGGTTTGAACTGGTAATGCTGCAGGATGTCAGCTTTACTCACAACTTCCTGTTCATTTTTCTTTGGTGTGAAAGCACAACACAGAAACTACTGATGTTGGGAGACAAACATTATCAATCTCTCTTCTATCTACTATCAAATAAATACATACAATAGGTGACAGCTTCATTATTAGTGGAATAATCACCCTTATGTTACCGAGTATATAAAGACATAAATATTCTTATCCCTATCTTATTCTTATCATCAACTGTAGCTGCGTCATGCTTTATTGTAGCAGGTCTATTTGTGCATGAAATTGAACGTACATTAAGGCACTTCAGAGCTCACAATGACGAGCTGAGAGATGCACAGCTGCCATACTAGAAATTAGGAATTTGAGGTAAATTGCACAATAAGATGAACAAGGAAAATGCCACTTATAGCTAAACATGAACTTTTTATGTCATTGGGTCTGTCCATTTGCAAATATGTGGAAGTGAACATGAAAAAAAATGAGTTAAGTGAAAGTGAAATTAAATGAAAGCACTTCTGGTCACGGTTCACTGAACAGGCACGGTGGCATACTAAGAAGTGCCTTATTCAGAGTTCAGAATCGGAGGTAAAATGGACAAATACCAATCCGTTGTTCTTCGAAGCAAAAGATCAGACAGACTGCGAGAAAGTGAAACCAGGAGGTACTTTCAGAAAAAGCGAGTCTCTGGGGGAGGTGAAACCTTCGTGATTACGGTAAACACAAACATCAGAGCCAAATGATCTCACTAGACCAGTTTGAGGGGATTTATTAGCAGTATCAATATCTGATAATCAAAATGTAAGCAGTGTATTGACTACTTTTATGATTTTTTTTATAATTTATAGATTGTCCATCAGGGATGCACCGATTGCAAAATTCTAAAAATATAAAATAAATATAAATGACATTTATAATGACATGAAATGGCCATTATGAAAGTCAAACTGTGCAGAAAGAGCAGCAGCAGTAGAAACGCTGCAGAAACGCAGCCGCCATGCGTTTGGGCTTTGCTACCTCAGCTGTCCGGGCTATACAAACGCAAGGTGCAACCATTGAACCACAATGCGGCAGCCCCCATGTGGTGCTGCACTCTGTTCACCCGGGACTGGGTCTTGGTATGTGGACACTGCTCCACAGGCTGCACGGCATAGAGCATGTTCCCACTGTAACTTGCTGGGTGTTGCATCACCCCTTGCTGGACTGAGACATGAGTATCGTTCCCATCCAGACCAGAATGACTCTTTTTTATAAATCTAGTAAACCACTGTTTTGCTGCTTAATTTTGCTGCTGTGTTAACGTGTATGTTGCACTTTACCACTGTAGATATACGGTATATATGGTTGTGCTAATTTTAACTCCTCTACTTACTGTTATTACTGTTATATACTGTTTAATCCACCACAACCCATCATATTCTTTAAGATCATGTTTCACTAAAAAGTTGATCCAAGAAGGTTTAAGCATATATACTCTATCTGAAAAAGTTTTCTTTAGTCAAAGCACTAATACAACATAGTGAAAACCACACAGTGAAAGTATTAATACAACACAGTGAAAACCGCATAGTTAAAGTACTAATGCCGTACAGTGAAAACCACACAGCGAAAATACTAATACCACACAGTGAAACAGTGAAAGTGTATATATTTGCCTCTGAGATGGAGTAGAAGTAGAAAGTTTCAGTGATTGAGTAAATGTACTTAGTTAACTTCATCACTGTTTATCATTATAAGTGGTCAAAGAGAAACATGTGGGACATGAGGTGACACACACATATTAACGATGACACAATACACACATTGTCCAAACAATAAGATCCTTATTTGACAGCTAACAGTTAAGTTAAAACAGTATAACTTACTCACCAGTCCCAGAAGAACTCGAAGCCCAGGTCTTCAGTCCTCATGGAGCTGGTGTCCAGCAGAACCAGGTACAGCTAGCTGGCTCTCCTCAGCTATGTCTGTTTAGGGTCTTTAGCTGATGTAAAACACGAAAAGCTCCGTTCATATGCAGCTGATGTGACAGGCCACGTCAAAGAGATAAATACCAGCTGGAATGAGTCCTACAAGCAATCCTCACGTTGCTAGCAAATCCATTGTTTTTGTTTTTCCAATATGGCGATTAGCCAAGATAGGCTTTGACAAGTTTAGCAGACAGGTGAGCGTGACTTACTCCGTAATATCGTGATATCTCTCTGCATCACAGTCGACTGCTTCCCTTGCTCGTTTTAGCGGAAAAACAAATCAATAACATAACGTACCGCGCAGTATAAAAACCACTTATTTATCCTTGGCTACAGCAGCTTAGCTAACTAGCTAAATGTTGCTAGTAGCCATGCGTAAGAAGTTACGTCTCTCTCTGACGCAAGCCTTTCAGCAACCAATCAGAAGATGGGATCAACAGGGGCCGATTTATTCATTTATTATTATTATATTATTTTTATATGTGAATGTTAATTAATATATTTGGATTCAGTTTCATGTAAACCTTTGATAAAAAAAAAAACTTTATTTAATTTTTAAGGGGCCTGCTTTGGTTTATGATCAAACACTTGCAAAACCAATGAATGCTAATTAGTGGATGTTAGCATGCTAACACATGCTAAACTAATGTGAACATGGTAAACATTATACCTGGCTGTGGAAACAAATACCCCTCTGGGACAAAAATCTAAACCTGAACATCAGCCTATTATACTATCATAGTCACTGTGAGTATGTTAGCATGCTAACATTAGCATTTAGCTCAAATTACAACCACACAGAGCTGCTGCCAGCATGGCTGTCTATTGCTACATACTGGTGGAAGAAGTACTGAGGTATTTTATAATTGTAGCCACAGTGTTAAAAATACTCTGTTACAAGTAGGCCAAAAGTTCTGCATTATTATTATTATTATTATTATTATCCAAAAGTGCTTTTTACAAAAGTAAAAGCACTTATGCAGAATGGCTCAATTCAGAATAATATATATTTCTCATTGGATTATAATTAGTGATGCATAGTTTAATCCATAATAATATATCATATCATAGCCTTCGCCCAATGCCAGCTGGGATCGGCTCCAGCCTCCCCACGACCCCTAACGGGATAAGCGGTTGACGATGGATGGATGGAATATATCATCATTAATTAGTTTATTTATATTATGAATTAATATGAATCTGCAAAGTAGGCTAACTTAAGCTATTGAATAAATGTAGTGGGGAAAAAAGTACAATATTTGCATCCAAAATGTGTTGAAGAGTTGAAGTATAACACATGGATGGAAATACTCATGAAGTACAAATTCCTCAAAATTGTAAATAAATAAATAAATTACAGAGTTAAGTAAAAAGTACTGTAGGCTACTTGAGTAAAATAAGTTTACAATGTGGTTTAGCTAAATTCCAGTACTGATTATAAATATAATCTTTATTCTACAGATGGTGATGATGATGGACATGTTAACATAGCTGGACCAGAGGTGGAAGCTGAACTTAGAGGTGAGAAAACAGCCAGACATTTTCAAGCAACACACACTCAACAGCTTCTCACTCGTCTAGTCTTTGTTGTGTTTTGTGTCCCCAAAAAGAACCAAGGAGACGTTTTTGTATCCCAGTCTGGATGGTCCCCCTTTTGTATGATTATTCCAGAGTTTCCATCAAAACTTCTCTGCACTGCAACTTAACTTGATGTGCAGGGTTATTCCTCCAGCAATAAGGATGATTTACTGTTGCACTTTTTTAACATTATAAAATGTACTATTCTGTACTGGCTTTTGAGACAGTTTTACATTTATTTTTGTAATCATAGCTTTATTGCCAATTCAGGTATCAATTAATCATTGACGGTGTCTCTGTGTTGTCTAAGTTTATAAACATTGTTGCTCATGGAGTAAAGATGACTCAATGACAACCATTTTCAGCACTGACACACACTTCCATTGAATATATTGTCACAAAAATTATGCAGTTGTTAATCTTTTATTGGTTGATATTGTTCTTGTACAAAGATAAAATGTGAGGAAAGATTTCAAAGGTTGATATAAAGAGGTGGAAAGAGCTCTTTATGGTACTCAAGTAGGAACACTGATACTAAGTTTAACAGCTGCAGTTTCACAGTGGGAGTATGTTTCAAATATAATCAATTTTTTGTAAGTCAAATACAACAAAATGCATATTATCTACTTTATAAGATGATAATATGTCAAGACTGTGAGCTTGTTTTGGCAAAATTCTGCCCCCTAGTGGCCAAAAAGTGATCACTGCAGCTTTAAAATAACCAGGCTGTCTGAAACCCCTCTCTATTTACTCTATATCTTGTACTTACTTTATACCGTTTTATTTCAGTGTCTCAAGTCAATTCACAAAGAATGGATTGCGGCCACTGAATTGCGCATCATTTGCAACCGTAATCTAACCGCACTAATGACATCACAGCGCAAACACACTCATCAACTTTTGTTAGTGTAATTTTTTTTTTTTGCTATGTGTAGTATAAATGTCGCCTTTGCGCCAGGAACAAAACAGGAAGAGTGAAAAAGAAAAATGATCATCCCAGACTGTGAGCTCGAGGTCCTGACCGATGACGTGCTGAGGCATCTCTAAAAGTTTAAACATGACAGTGAGAATCCACAATAGAGATTTAATATCCCAGTCTGTTAGTGCTTCAGTTACCAACTCCCTGAAGATGCTAATAAATTCACTGTAACTTGTGAGGCTATTAGTGCAGATCTTTGTGAACTGGACTAGCTTTTGCAATGACGCTCATTTGCACAGAGCCAATTTTGCGCCAAATGTCTGCATATTACCTAATTCAAATATGTGCAAATAGCACAGGAGCACCGGGACACTATTTACTTGGCAGTGAAGTTAGGGGAGCATGTCACCCTTTGAAGGTGCTTTGAGAATTATACGTTTCTTTGTCTCTTATTTGTGCAGGTTTAGTAGCCACAAAAGCTGCACAATCCTTTTGTGAATTCACCCGAGTATGAAATGTATGTATGCACTACATATTTGCCCATAGATATCTCTTTTCATATGACTAAACCATTGTTAGGGTTAAATGCTGAAGATACACATGTTAAGCTGTTGTAAAGCTACAGGTGCGTAACTGTTATATGCTTGTATTGTGTACGTGAGCTCGACGTCGTCTGGCGTCGGTGATCCCGCAGCGATCGGCGGCTCAGGGCTCGATGGTGATGGCCGCCTGGCCGCTGACCTGTCTGAGAGCAGGACAGTCCAGAGTTACGATCACCCTGCTGCTGCCCGCCCTGTGCGGGGTGACAAACTCGCTCCAGGTCAGGGAGGAGCCTCCTGGGATCAGACTGAAACCAAGAGAAGAGTTTTTGTTACATGGAAAAAGGCATTTCAGCTACATACAACAGAGCATTTCTTAATAATGAACAATTAGAATTAATTTAACTGTTGAATTGATCGATTAGTTATGTATTCATTAAGCATGACCTTTGTTCTATCATTATTATAAAGTGTTACCAAGAACCTAACTTTTCTTCTTTGTGGTAAATGGACATGTTTGATCTTGTAAAAAGAATCCAGCATGCCTATTTATTATTTCATTCAAAAAACATTTTTGGGGACTGAGGACAGTGGAAATTGTGAAAAAGTGTGTGTGTGGGGATTACACCATGCACCCAGTATCTCCACCTGGTACTTTGTGGTTATATGGCACCAAAGTACTAACAAAAAGTACTAAAGATATAAAAGAAAGAAAATTGTAACATCAATATCGTCATTGCTGCTATATGACTGATGCTTCGGTGTTAAATCCAGAGCACCTCAGCTTTTAGTGGAGCTGCAGCTCCAAACGCTGTCTGGATATAATTTTGTTACTTACAAAACAAAACATTTAAAAGGGAAAGTAATGTTAATGAATTTTTAAGACTTGCCAAAATTGTATCTAAACATTTTGTGAGATTTTAAGGCCTTAAATTCACGTTATTGGATTTTAGACTTTTTTGGACTTTAATTTACATACTGAAAAATACTGTTTTAGAGTTTTAGTGTAATTTGTAGTGATGCGTGAGTCAGGATTTTTTGCTATCCGCATCCACCCCAACCATTATGAGTGCCAGTCTTCACTAACTGAGCCTATTTTTAACCACCCGCCGGAAACCATGATATTTTCTGTTAAGCTCACAGGAACCCGTCCGACCTGTGCATCTCTAGTAATTTGAATATCAGAACAGTGATATTGGGTGGATGGGGAACAGTAATATTATCAGGCAGCTAGTTTATTACTAGATAAGTGTTTCTTCCATGCTGAAGTCACCTGTAATATCTGGACATCGGCAGCATGATCCCGGATCCTTCCATGCGAATGTAGACGCCCTGCAGGCTGAAGGTGAAGGGGTTTGTAAACTCCACTTTCACCGTCATCTCTTCACTCACTTTGCCGACTTCGGGCACCTGAGGTACATAAAGGACATACGTCATAAAATAATTTTACATCTTATTATACAGTCCACGATGTGTCACAAAAAGCTGATACCAACAAATGAGTTTTGTTTTATGTCTTGCAAGAATAAAACCACAGACCATGACGATGAGTTTGGGGTTGTGCAGGGTGATGACTTTCATGGCGGTGACGATCTGCCCGGTTTCCTTGACCTTCCCGGTGGCGATGAAGTGCAGGTTGGCCTGTTCCACCAGATACTTCATGTAGTTCTTCGACTCAACTGTCATGGATTCCTTCACACCTGGAGGACACAAAAACCCAACACTGCTCTCTGCATTGACCTTTTTCAGATTATTTCTTTCTTTTAGAGCCATAATATTTATAATCCAGACCACATAGTAAATATTAAATATTAAGATTTCCTGTGTAAAATCATGGTAGCTTTACTACTGAAACATTTAGGGGTTCAAGCCCTGAAGGGCAGTGCTGATTATATTATTTTTTTCTTCACAAAAAGCCATCATTTTGAGTTTTTTTTTTTTTTACAATTTTTTTGACATATTCTCTTAAACCTTAACTCTGATTTGTACTAAATTTTCATTATTGGACTAACCTCATCAAAAGTTATGAAAAGCTTATTGATGTGTCATTGTGCTTTGACGATATTGACCAATGAACCTTACAAGGGCATGGCTTAGCGCATCAGTGGGCCACAACCGTTGGACCAATCATCACAAACTTACAGTTTGTCTGCATAAATACCTAAAATATACACAGAACGTTTCAGCTTGCAACTTCTAACAGTCTAAATTCTTGATAATGTTGCTGTTAGTAGAAATGCTAGTATTAGTCAATTTTTATTGATGAGAAATAATTAAAAGCCCTTCTTACTTTTGTTTGGTCCAATTGTCACTGAGGGAGTGTTGAACAGGAACTCGGTGCTGCTCACTCCAGTGTAATAAACCACGCTCCCGCTGATGTAGGCGTCCACGGTGCGCTGCTGGTCGCTGCGGTTTACGAACTCCAGGCTCATCTCAAAGTCGTCGCCCACTCTGACCTCCAGGGTGGGCAGAACCAGATCCACGTCAGCCTCGGGAAGTTCGGACTTCTCCCGCTGACAGCCGTACTCCTCCGCTTTTTCCAGGACGGTCCGCTCCTCTGTGCTGCCTACATTGGTAGACTGAAACATGTTAGTGTGTCTGCACATCTCTATTATTTAAAGGGATAATATCAGTGTTGCTCTAGTGGTTATCGACACAAAGTCAACAAAATGTTTTGGGCTTGAAGAAGTAAATCCTTGTTGCCCAATTTGTGGAAAACGAAGCACCAGAATTCAGGTCCTATTCCTGAGTAACAACTCTGGCCCAAACCAAACCAGAATGATGCCAACTAGAACCGATTTACAGACCAAAAAGAGCAAAACTCCACACCCTAAAAACCTTGCCAACTTTGGCAACATGGGGGCATCTGGCTGGCCTATGCACCATATGGCACCATCGTCCCGAATTAATTTAGTAGCTGTCATTTCTGCACAGTATAAAAAACAAACTGACTTAACATTAGAGCTTCAGAGATTAATTGGTTAGCTGTCAACTATTAAATTAATTGGCAACTATTTTAATAATCGGTTTATCAGTTTGAGTAATTTTAAAGAAAAAAAAAGGCAAAATTCTCTGATTGCAGCTTCTTAAATGTGAATATTTTCAGGTTTCTTGCCTCCTCTACGACAGTAAACTGAACATCTTTGAGTTGCGGACAAAACAAGACATTTGACGATGTCATCTTGGGCTTTGGGAAACACTGACACACTACATCTATTGACCGTCTGTCCATTTTTACCACTTTCTGACATTTTCTAGACCAAAGAACTTATTGATTAATCCAGAAAATAATCCACAGATTAATTGACAATGAAAATAATCACTAGTTGCAGCCTTGGCTAACACTGACTCAGAGATGGCTCTAGAGAAGATAATCCTTCACCGTAAACATGAAGCCTTGAGGCCTTTACACATTGGGGGCGCTTAATTGTTTCGCACGTCAATATATATTTTTTTGATTTTGTCATGAATACTTTCACACAGAATGTGGATATTATGTGGTGAAAAAGTTGTGTACTTATTTTCGAGGTCGAGGTCAATTTTCCTAACTTTTGCACCGTGAACAAAGGCATCAACTGATCATGTTGTGGGGATCCAGTTGAGTTGCGCCTATACTCATGAAACAACAACTCTGATGTCCGAACCAAGATGACAATCCACATCCACGCCTTCCGTTCTTACCTTTCACAATAAAAGCCCTAGAAAGCCTTTGTGCCGTTTATTCGTCATGCCCCCCGGTGTATAAAGGCCTTCATACAGTGTGTCAGTCCTTCTGTGTTTATTATGACATTGTATCTAGGATAAGCGTTGCATTTTAGTTGTGATGGCTTTGGTGTGCTGAGGATCTCATCGCTGCTTTTTGCAGATGATGTGGTTCTGCTGGCATCATCAGTCTGTGACCTCCAGCGCTCACTGGATCGGTTCGCAGCCGAGTGTGAAGCAGTTGGGATGAGGATCAGCACCTCTAAATCGGAGGCCATGGTTCTCAGCAGGAAACCGATGGATTGTCAACTCCAGGTAGGGAATGAGTCTTTACCCCAAGTGAAGGAGTTCAAGTACCTCGGGGCCTTGTTCACGAGTGAGGGAACAATGGAACGTGAGATTGGCCGGAGAATCGGAGCAGCGGGGGCGGTATTGCAGTCGCTGTACCGCACCGTCGTGACGAAGAGAGAGTTGAGCCGGAAGGCAAAGCTCTCTATCTACCGGTCAATCTTCGTGCCTACTCTCACCTATGGTCATGAGGGCTGGGTCATGACCGAAAGAACTAGATCGCGAGTACAAGCGGCCGAAATGGGTTTTCTCAGGAGGGTGGCTGGCCTCTCCCTTAGAGATAAGGTGAGAAGCTCGGTCATCCGTGAGGGACTCGGAGTAGAGCCGCTGCTTCTTTGCGTTGAAAGGAGCCAGTTGAGGTGGTTCGGGCATCTGGTAAGGATGCCTCCTGGGCGCCTCCCTAGGGAGGTGTTCCAGGCACGACCAGCTGGGAGGAGACCCCGGGGACGACCCAGGACTAGATGGAGAGATTATATCTCCACACTGGCCTGGGAACGCCTCGGGATCCCCCAGTCAGAGCTGGTTAATGTGGCCCGGGAAAGGGAAGTTTGGGGTCCCCTGCTGGATCTGTTGCCCCCGCGACCCGACCCCGGATAAGCGGTTGAAGATGAAGATGAAGAAGAAGGCTTTGAGAGATTACTCTTCTTAAACTTACAGAAACAGACCTTTATATAAACCGTTTGCATTTAAAACTTTTACATGTATTTATCTCAGAGGTTGGGGCTGCAATAGAGAAACTGCTTCTGCCTAATTTTAAAACACTGCAATCTCTGACCTTCGGGAAACTTGTACTGATCGCTGATGTCACGGCGGGTCATGTCTCCTGGAGTTTTGGTCAACACCATGCGGCCTACGTGAGTCCGGTTCACTTTGACCGGCTCCATGGTCCCATCTTTACTCCGGGAGTAAAACACCACATCGCTGTTGACCTGTCGGGGGACAGATCTCAGCAAGACAATATACTTTTTAAAGAAAATTACACTGAACTAATAGTCATTTAAGGACTCACCTCAGCAAACACAAAGGCAGCATCAAATGGGAAGCAGATCTGTCCATGTTTGATGGCCTGGACTGATGCAGGACCACATCTGTACATGCCTTTATGGGCAATGGAGGAAGAGATTAATATTCTGTGATTTCACTGTGAGTAATTGGGTTAGCAATTAATACAACTCTTAATAAGCCATAATCTGTTATCATAAAGCCAGCAGCAAATATTTCATATTATTATTATCTACCATCGCTGGTCTCCTGTGGTGTTGCATCCACAACCTGCCAGCCTCCAAAGCCAGCTGGGAGGTCTGGTCTGGACATGTAGCACTCATTCCAGCAGTGATAGTTCCTGATAAAAGACATGATTTCAAATATCATTTGAAACATTTGTGTAATAAATGTTCTGTTTTGATATTATCTAAAGTTGTGCGTTACTAATAACTAACAGTGCTGTAGTCAAGACCACCTACACTGAGACCAAGTCATGAGCAAGAACAGAGCGTATCGAGGCAAGACTCGGAGAGGTTGGGACCAAGTCCCAGTGTGAATCCCACACTGCATGAAACACTTAGGATAAAATGTGGAACAAGCAAATCAGAGGCACGATCTGAAAGATCCACATTCCCATAAAAACACCCACAGAAAGCAAATTAAAATTTCTCTTCATTCTCCTCTTTTATTGCCATATGTAACAATTAAGTGATATCCCTGCAGTTGTGGTATTGAGAGTAAGACCGATCTGGAGTACTATGACACGAAAAGAGGCCTTACAATATAAAACGCTTGAAGTCTTTTCTACCATTGAGTAAAGTGACAATGCCTGAATAATATTATATTTAATGCATCTCAATAACAGCACAGAACAACTTAAACTGTACGATTAACCCAAATAGTGAAGGCAGGAAGTTTGTGTAAAGCTATTTTTTTTGATGAATTTTGAGCAGATTATTTCCTGTCAATATCCCATCAGAGATGAGTTTTATTTCTAATACAATTCTCTGTCAGTATTGTGTTTTTTTGTATTTTTAACAATCATTTGAACTTAACTGGCGAATTCTGGCAAATTCAGTGTTTTCTTCTCCATGATGTTTGCCCATTGTACTATCATTCATAGCAATCTCATGACTCATTGCTGAGGTCAAAGGTCAAGATGTCTGTATTTTGGTAAGCTACATAGAAGAATTGTTACCAGATAGAGTCTCTGGTGCGACTGCGGTCGATCCTGCCGTTCTCATCCAGGATGATGTCGGTCTTCAGGTTTCCGTTGTTGTCGTGAGCAGAGTAGAAGTTGGTGACGACCCGCGATGGGATGCCGAGACAGCGCAGGACTGGAAGCAAAACATTTAATGACAAGCAAAGACAGAAGTCAATGAGTGAATGGACTAAAATTGAAACCATGACAAGAGTGGACAGCTGAGAAAATGTGCCTCTATGCTTGCTTTCCTATCTCACTGAGCCTAGGAAGGAAATCATTAATTTAGGTATTGATTATGTTGCCTAATATAAGTTTAGTTACAGCCTTTTCCCCCAAATAGCTTTTTTTTTTTATATATATTCTGCTACTTGGGTCTCACAGGTGTTGAAGACAGCGGCGTAGACCCAGCACTGAGCGTAGCAGATGGGCATCTTAGTGCTGGCGTAGGTGAGCAGGATGTCTGTGCTGCCAGTCCAGGAAGTGGGCGCCACTCCATAGGTGTAGTCGCCGCTCCAGTTTCCCACCAGCACGCCGTCGTCATCACGAGAGTTCAGCTAAGTGTGACAAAGAGCAGAAATTTATGGAAAAGTCCACTTGATAACCACTATGTTTCAGACAAAGATTTTTGCTTTGTAGAAGTTTGCATCGTTTTATTCTTGTAATTTCACCCCACTTAGTAGAATTCATTCTAAAACCATAACTTTAGGTCTGAATATTCAATTATTCGGTTATTTTTTCATTGGGTAGGTAATCAATTTTGGTATTCAGATGGTCTGTTTTTTTTTTTTTAAATCCCCTCGGGATTACAAACATGCATAAAACACACCACACCTTTTGCAAAATGCTTATTTATTCAATGACAAATAATTATACTGAAAGATATTTTTTGCAGTGTTAACCCATCCATCTCAGACATGCAAAGCTCGGACCGAAAAGGCTGAGAAGAAGCCTGCATTTATGCACAGGCTTGAAGCTGAGCCCTGTCAGGATCGCGGCGTATGTAATGCGTGGAGACGCAGCCTCAAAGCGCTGCTGTTTAGGGGGAAAAGACCTGAAAAGTGGTACTTTGAGGTACGCCTACAATCTCACAGGGAGGAAGGGATGAGGAGAGGAGATGCTCAGTGTGGACACAGCAGCCCTCAAAACGGCGCCGTTTAGGTGAAGAGGAACTGCAAGATGCTGAGGGCGGACAGAGGCATGTGCAAACTCATCATGGCACATTTTTGTAGGAAAAAGCATGTGTGGGGGAAGCCTCTGAGTGCTTCAATGACATGAGTCTGTGCTGCCTACTAACTAAGAGAGGTCAAGGTGGTCCTGCTCCTGAAGCTTGATTACTACCAAAGCTTTGGAGCACAAAAAATGGTTTTCAGGACAGCCCTACAACACCTTTTCCATGTATTGGCAGGTAAATATGCAGTCAATTAAAAGGTGTGTAAAAACCCCAGATATATGAGTATGAGGAGTAACAGTGTAACTACAGTGAAAGCCCATTTGTTTGGCAAATTATGCTACATCCATGCTAATACATTTTAGAGTTTTAAAATGAAAACTTTGTCTGTGTTATCATTTTAAAAGGTCCGTCCAGAATAAAAGCAACACCGGAGTTGTAAAGCTAAATCGAGGGCAGCAGCGTTTTCAAACGTGTCCGTTGTAGGGGTTTGAAAACGCTGGACTAGTGCAGATGCTAACGTAGCAAAAGTTAAACATATTAGTGTGGATGTAGCCTTAGGCTTCATTTTCAAACGCTGGGATTGTCTGAAAAGGCGATTCTGCAAAAGTCTAGCAGATAGAGACATTTTATGAGAGAAAACATTGAGGTCATTGTCATTTCAAGCTGGTGTCACAATTAAAGTGCAGGCTCATGGAAAGAAAATAGCCTCATTATCAGCAATATAGTATTTTTAACTGCACACTTATGTTCTGCATGTATTGATACACCATTTAACTGTATATCTTAATTATCTGTAAACCAGTTTTATGTGTTTTAGTGGATGTCTCACCATAGCAGAGGCCTTCCTGGTCACCCTGATGGGGTCTCCTCTGTTGGTGATGGGCATGTCAGACCGGTCCATGATGTACAGACAGGCATCCAGAACTCCATAGTTAAACTAGGAAACGAAAACAACCTGAAGTCAGTAAACGAATACGAAAATCAGTCCTGAAGCCCTCGATTGTTTTTTCTTCTACCTGTCCATAATTCCAGTCTCTCTCTGCGATGTCGTCGTAGGCGCCATGGTAGATGATCCCCATCTCAGTCATCACACATTCCTCCCTCTCTTTCTCATCGTCCAAGAACACAGTATCAGCTGAGGAAAAAGACGCATGGACATGAAAGTGAGACAAAAAGCCAATGAAATGCCTAAAAAAAACCCAAAAAACAAAAAAACAACCTAAACCGACCTGACGCCCATGGGTTGAAGAGGATGTAGAGGTTCCGGCTCTCGTCCCGTTTGGTCCTGCGGATGCCGAAGGGTGTCACCACGGCAATATACATGTGGTACTTCCCCACGATGCAGTCCGCCGCGGGAGTGATGCCCATCGTGACCGTGTTGTCGGTGGTGTTCGCGATGCGGCCTGCCCAGGAGCTTTGGCGCTCCTTGGTGGTGAAGACGGGAATGTAGGTGCCCTTGCTGTACTGGGGGCTGGAGCCTGGGTGAGCAGAGAGCAGCGGCAGATTCATGTCAAGGACTGACCGCACGACTGTAAGGTGTAAAACAACACTTTTAAAACCATTAAAATGACAGTACGCCGGACGTACCAATGACAAACTCCACAGCAAACTTGTCCGTAGCAGGTTTGTAGGGACGGTTGAAGCTGATCTTGACCTGGAACTCTTGTCCCCGACGGACGACAAGATAGTCAGAGTTATACAGCTCGGTGTGGTGTTGAATCTTGTTACTCTCGTTCCGCCCCTTCATCATGTCCACGCCCCAGATGTCAAGATACTCTGAATGGACAGAGGGGCAAAAAGAAAAGGAGAGAGAGACAGGGTGTCTCAAAAACATGTAAATGGATTTTGATGAGATTTTATGGATAAGCACACCACTGCCTCACTAATAAGTCACTGAATTCTAGCCAAGCAGTAGATTGACAATGTTAAAGAGATAGTTTTGGTGTTTTGAAAAGGGGTTGTATGAGGTATCTATCTATATTGAAGGTATTACCTAGAATTAATGGCGGTCAGCACACCCCCAGAAACAGACAGTAGTTACCAACACATAGCAAAGCAATGTACTGCTGCGGACGGGACCGGCAACAAAACGTATTTTAGCCACCTAAAACAAAGACCCACGTAAAATAAAGTGTAAGTGTACGCTACATTTAGAGCCTTTTCTGACAGGGAACTGAAGCTGATTTATCCATCTATGCTCTCACCAAAGCAACCAGACTCCATTGAAAAAATGTGTAATTTTACCTCGCAGAACAAGGTTGTTGCTGGTCTACCGCTGCCTCGTTATTCACTACTGTATTCTGTGAGGTAAAATTAATGTTTTTTTCATGGAGTCTGGTTGCTTTGGTGAGAGCACAGATGCATACAACAGCTTCAGTTCCTTGTCAGAAAAGGCGTAAATATTGGAAATATATCGTACACTTACACTGATACTACTTTTATTTTCATTTAGGTGAGGCTTTCCTTTAGGTGGCTAAAATACATATTGTTGGTGGCCCTGTCCACAGCAGTACATTGTATTGCTATGTGTCGGTAACTTGTGTCTGTTGCTCCAAACTGGGGGCGAGCCAACCGTCATCTACTGTAGGTAATACACTGAACTGTGTAGCAGTGTCAGCAGTTGTACATTTATCAGAAACCTCAGTGATGTGTGTCTCAATTGTGGCCGTTTGCCGTCATGTCACAATCATTCCAGTAGCTGCATTCATTAATTCCTGTCACATGGATATCTCTCACTGTGCAGCTCTTTGACAATAAGACAGGGTGAGTGAGCAGAATTTATCCTGTTTGGATATCATTCATGCGTCAATCACGTGTCATTCATGTGCAAAATCTACTGGAAACTGTGTCACTGTCGGGAAAAAGACTTAACCAAGAAGTGACATGTGTGTTCCGCCCTTCAATTCTTGACTTGAATTGAAAAAAAACTACAGAGTGCTGCCTCACCAGTCATAGGTGGAAATCCTCTCGGGCCCGGGATACCAAATGGCTCAAACTCAGGTATGTCTGTTGAGTCAGAGTTAGAGCTGGAGATGGGAACCGAGGTGCGGCCGCGGTTCGTCATCTTGGGAGGTGGTCCGCTGGGACGAACAGGGGCAGGAGAGGGGGCCGGAGCGGGGGCCGGAGCGGGGGTCGGAGCGGGGGTCGGGGTGGCGACGTCAGACATGGTGGTGATTGTTCAGGGTGGATGATCCGTCGCAGGACTGGAAGACCAGAGCAGATGGAAAACACATTTTTTTAATTGTTGCTTATTCTTGTTTGATCTAACTCAGATATTTTGTTCACTAAACTGCATTCTTAGTAGAGGTGCAGCATCCTCCATGAATCTGAGCTCTGGAACTGAATTCCCATCATGCTCTGCTCATTCCTGCATGGTAGTCAAGCTGTTTTCAAAGCCATCTGCTTTACATGTGTGGTAACACTGGAAACATGTCTGTGTGTGACAGAGGCTGTGTCCTTGTCCATTTCATTCCAGAAGGAATGATTTCCACAAGTCAAAGTGCATGAAAACGTTAAAGCTTGTGAATGACGAAACAACAGTGTGAGATGCGTTTATATCACATGTGGTCTCCATGTGTGTTTGGTGGTGGAGGGGAATTTCACAGTCGGTTCCCTTCCTGTAAAGACAGACACTATTAGTGTTTGGTGATTTATTTTCACTTCACAAATATTTTATTTGTATATTTTTGTGGTCACAGAAAGAGAAACATGAATCATGTCTAATTTATGCAGAGCAGTCACAGAGGGGAACCACAGCGAGTCTTACTATACTTTTCTTCTGTGTGAAATCATGTTATCTGTGGGAGACAGAATCTGCCAAAATAAATAAATATGATAAATGAGTGATGAACGAGACATAAATTGCTATTTCTTCTTTATTTATGTTTCTTTTGTATTACTTCCCCTGTCTATATACTCTTATATTCTCCTTTATTTACTTACATTAATATTTATTTTTCATGAACTTTAAATTTATTTTTAAATGTACTTGTTCATTATTGAATTTATATTGTATTTATTTCTGTATGAATGTATTTATTTCTGCATGATTTTCCCTTTGCACCCCCCTTTATTTCCCACATTCTTTATTTCTTTATGTATTTCAGTCTCATATATCATTGAACATTATGTCATTAAACTGTATGTCATGGGGTCAGAGTGCATAGATGGATCTATATGCTAGCTAGCATATAGCTAGCTGAATAAACAAACTATATAAATATCCAGTGAGACTACTATATTGCATGTAGTCAACTTGGAACCAACCAATTAAATAATTAATAATAATACTTTCAATATCAAATAATTGATATAGGAGTACTACTGATAGTACTGGCAGTACAGGAAGTACAATTAAGAGTATCACCAGCAATAATAGAAGTTGTATTATTAGCGGTAGCAGTGAGAGAACTAACTGGAAATGAATATAAATACATTTTACCTGCTGTACTCCTATTATTAGGTTGTGATTTAAATGAATATTTGCTGTTTTTAGTCTCTTTAAATTACTAAATTGAATATTTTAGGGCTGACCGGACAAAACAAGGACACAGATTCACAATATGAAGGATTTGCATGTAAGCATTAATATGATGTGTGCTGTACATTGCATGAAATGTATCTTTCTATGATTAATGTGTGTGTTTAAGGCATCCTACCCCCTTATTTTTAAATGCAGTCGTGCCTTATTTTATTTCATTTGGCTTTTTTTTTGTTTTGCATATTTTCTTAATTTATTATGTTTTAAAATTATTATTATATCCATCATGTGTTTACTGTTTTATCAAGCTCAGGCCCGTAACTAAATGATGATGATGTTGTAAATAATGTGAAAAAAAATTAATAAAATGTCATTATCAAAAAACTTCTACGAGTATTAGTAAAAAGAAGACTTTGTTTAAGTCAGAAGACAAGTTATTTCCATTCATGGCAAATCAAAGTCATTAAAAACAGTCATAAATAAAGATGAAAACAATCAACCAAAAACTGACCACTAGCAGGTTCAAACTTGGGTGTGAACACATCAAACTGATGTAAACAAAGACCTTCAGTGTACTCAGAGTGACTCATTAAATCCACTAAACTAGAACCAAAATGACATTAACACTTCAGCCCAAACTGGGTCGACCTACGGCACCGAGCAGGTAGTTCCTGCCATGGTGATTATGTAAGCATGCGGTAAGGCTGATTTAACCGTTAAATACACAACAGCTGTTTTCATAAGGTGCTAGCAGGGAGCACAGTACGTCAGGTTAACAAACACCTGCCTCACTGTTGCATAACGTGGGCGTGTGCTGCTCGTCGTTTGGCTGCGTGAGTCATCATTTAATACAGTGGAAGCTCTGTTTTCACCCCAAACATCGGTGGCACAGATAAACATGCTCACCTTCTGCAGACTACCAGACAGACAGTGCTGCAAAGAAACACCTTTATAGCTACTTCACATATTTTATTTTACTTCATACTTTTACTCCACCGTATTTCAGAGGGAAATATTGTAGTTTTTACTATTTATTTGACAGCTGTAGTGAGTGGTTACTTTTCAGATAATGATTTTACATAAAAAAAACAATGATGGCTTTATAATAAAATGTAATACACTATTAAAGCTCCTTGTCATGTTTGATGTGTCATGAATGGTTTAATTGTCAGTGGTCAAATGGTTTAATTCAAAGGGAAAGTCCTTTATTTCTGTTGTTTTTTAAGGTTTTTATATCATTCTATCATCTCTATTCTATTTTGGTCATAGTATGTATGTTTTAGCATCAAGACGCCCTTCTAAAAACTTTTTCCCACATTACCTGACGTAGGTTTCTGCATGATGATGCAGCTGCATGTCCAGTAGTCCTATAGTCAGTGTATTAACGCTAGATACAGTAACTTAGATGGCGCTCAGCATGCTCCAAGTTTGATGCATCGGTTGACCAGCAACTGTTTTGTGAATCTGGTCTGGTGGCTTTGAAGGCTGTAATATAACAGCTTCAGTTATTTCCAATTTAGCACAGCCAACTTTGACTCAGCTAGTGCCAGCGTTCATATTACTCATAACCTTATTGATTAGCTTACTTTGGTAACCTACGCATGAAACGGCTGCGTGGGCGTTTCCGTTTGAAAGAAATGCAACAGAGAGCCGATGGACCTGACCTTTAAGTGGCTGTTTGAGGCTCAAAGACGTAAAACTCTCAAATATTTCACAAAATACGAATACAGATTTGTGTGGCAGAACTTAGTGAATCATCTCACAACCACTCAGATTTAATATAATAATATGTCAGTCACAGGGGCAAGTACCTTTACTTTTTATCCTTCTAAGTACATTTTGATGTTAATATTTCTGCACTTTGATTTAAGGAGTTTGAATGCAGTAATTTTACTTGTAACTGAGTGTTTTTACATTGTTGTATTGCAACTTTTACTTATGTAAAGAAAAGTAAATATAAATATATGCAAATTGCTTTCATGTTAAATAAAGTCATACTTATTTGTATGGGCATTGGTGGAAGAAACACGAAGTGATTTAGTTAAGTAACGTTACATTTATCCAAGCTAGGGTACGACCCTAAAGGTACAAGAATCATGCAAGTCCAGGGCTGCATATTGGGAACATAAAACGTTTCCAGTTCTGAGACACTTGTTACGTACATGCACACACACGTCTTTAACATAACTTTGCTAAATGCTGACACAGGAAAGACATGCTCACATGTTAACCAGCAGAACGGAGCTTTTCTGTGCTCATCATAAATCTCTCCACCAAGACCATAAATTCCCCGGCAATAACTCAAGTTCGGTGGAAGTAAAGTTTTGCATGTATAATCTAATTTTAAAATACAAAACAATATGCATTTCAACAGTTTGGAAAACCTGATATTTTAGGTGATATTTAGGTAATAACCCCGAGATAGGTCCACTGGTAATTATTACCACTGATACTCAGGAAGTGACCCTTTGGAACTTTGGATGACAGAAAAGTGCATCAATATATATATATAATAATAATCCTAGTGATGTACAATAGGTTTGAGTTATTCAGATTGCACAACAACAAATGCAGAATGCTGCGGTTCTTTCTGTTCAATCTTTCCCAGATGTATCAGCATTCATTTGCGTCTTCACATCTGGACGGCATAAACACAACAAAGTTACAGAGCTGCTGAGGAATTTTGGTGCAAACAGTTGCACCAAAGCAGTGCTCTTAATCAGGAGGGCAAAGTTTTTTATCTGTAAAGTTTAAGTTTATAAGTGGACGCACCTCAGATGAAGTTGGAGAGAGAAGCTGCTGCTGGTTGGAGTCGGTCTGCTGCTGCTGCTGCTCCGTCTTGGGAAACTTCTGCTTCTACTTATATACCCTGCAGGGGAGAGGAAGAGTCATCCATGAGAGTGTGTGTGTGTGTGTGTGTTGTTGTCGTGGGTGTAACTGGTCAGTCCAACTTAGGAGCAGGATGTGGAATCTACCATCTCTGTACAAACCACAGCTGGATGCAACTCCGACAGATAACGCAAACTCTGATGTTTGAGCTCTGCAGTGGTCAGACGGGACACAGGTTGACGTACATGCAGGATTAAATAACTGTCTTCATCTTATTACTGGCAATAAAGAGAAGACACATCTTTGTTTTTCTTCTGGTTTTCAAATGTTTTCATTAGTCATTTTTGCGCTATTGCACATACACTCATGATCCCCAGAGGATAAATTGCAATAACTTAACACAGCTGTCATTATTACTGTTAAGGCCCCGACACATCAAGCCGCTGGTCGGCAGTCAGACAGTTTGGGGTCGTCGGTGAGCGTCCATCGGCCTGGTTTTTTCGTCCGTTGCAGCACGTTGAATCGACGGCGGAGCTTGTCGGTGACAGAAATCACAGATTAGTGGTTCAGCTTAAACAAATCAGTGCATGACAAGAGAAACGGACGCAAGGAAAGCGAGCCAGTGAGTAAAGTCAACAGGAAAAACATCGATCATCATCTCATCTGATCATTCCAGTACACACATATTTTCACAACACGGCCATTTGGAATAAAGCTAAGTGGTGAGTGGGAGTGGTGTATAAATGGTCGGCAAATGCTGCTTTATTTCATGTATGTATCATAACAACAGCTTGTGCACCCGCAGTCTTTTGGTTTCCCTTTTGAATACAGGCGACTGACCGAAATATAGAGTCAGAGTTGGCCACTGGCTGTCACCGTTGTGGTGTGTTCAAGTGCAACTTTTTGGTCAAGACAAAGGTGATGGGAGGCGACTCTGGACCTTGGGTGGCTCTTCTGTGACTTTTACTGATGTTGGAGCAGCTTTAGAAAGGTAATTGTCCGTCACCTTGTACATGGTACACTATGTCTTAATATCTTAATACAAGCCGGGTTTCAACCAAGAAGTTCCTGGACTACTTTTTCAAGGAATTAAAAGGTTCCTTCGAGGCATTGTTTCTGAGGATTATTAAAAATTGGTCCGCTGATGTGTGAAAAAGCAACATAATCAGACGAGGGCTGCTGCTGGTGGTCGAACACACTCTGCAGCTGTTTCATCTAAAAAAACATGTTGGAAAAAAATAAACGTTGCGCGGTGTGTGTCTTTTTCTGTCTTAACTTTTAATGTCATCAGACAAAGAGAATTGCTCTCCACTCACCAAAAATGTTCCTATATCGATAATAGAGTACATCCTTGTTTTATGATTGAAGCAACACTGGCAGCACTGGTCATCTCTGCAAACTCCACCCCGAAGGTTCCTGTTCTTTAAGAAGGTACTACCACCCAACTAGGGTCTTTTTAGGGGGTAAAAAGGCCCTGTAATATATCCCCATAACTTATTTTAAACCCTGTCACCGTGGTCAAATGCAATGAGGTTCTTATTGCCAGTTGAAAGCTCCTGCGGTTAAAATGGGGCTTTAGTGTGGCTAATAGTTCAAACGTTGTTTATTCACAGGAAAAGCTCCGACTGCTTTATTTTCATATTGTTTATCTTGCTCAGGGTCGATTAGAACATTATGTTAAATCTGCCACTCGTTTCCAGTCACAGGTGTGGTTATTGTGCTGGGAGTCCACTCTCTTTTGACGGTTTGTGGTGGCATATTTATGAGTGAGATGCTTTTTTTTGAGTTTTGGTTTGTGTTATCTTTACACGGGCAGGATACTCCCACCGCTCCACCAATAGTACGTCCTCTCCTCCTCCTCGGTTTTTGGCTTTTAGCCTCTGCTCTAAATAAAGAGGGTGTTTGGAAGTTAAGCCACACAGACTGTTGTGGCCTCAGTTCAGTTAATTCCTGGTAGGATACTTACAACTGGAGTATCACTAATAAGAGCCAGTTTACTGGACTCATGCATGACCTGTGATGAATGATTGGAATGTATCCAAGGGCACCGGTCTGATTCAGGATGCTGACATCGGCTTAACGCTGGCCTGTGGTTGGGCCTAGTTTAGACCCCCACTTAAAGGTACTCTGTTTTTGTTTTTTGTTTTAACAAACTTATGTTTGCATTCATAAAACACAAGTTGCATCCAAATTTAGAGCTGAAAATTTCCTAAGCTCTCCAGTTGAATACTGTTTTACTGATTCACCAAGTTTTTCACCACAGCCAAGCATAATTTCTTTTTTCCTCAATATTTAAACTTCTTTTTCTATTTCCAAATTTCACTTATTCAGGCATATATTGTATATATAGGCGTATACAATACCACAAATTTAGTAGTCAATAAAATGCATGTACTTCAACATTACTGTTTGAATATTGTTTTTTGTTAGGAAGTTATCTATTTTATATTCCTGTGAAAACACACAACTGGGTTTATTCAAGTTTCTTGAACCAAAAATGACATTTTTCAAGATCACATTTGAAGACATCGTGATAAAGTAATAACTTATGGCCCAATACTCATCACTCATGTACTGAATACAGCTTGAACAAATCAGTGGCCCCTCCGGCGCTGAAATCGGCAGGACGATTAGCAGCCGTTAAGCACCACAGTCCTGCACGGGGCTCACCGCAACGTTAACTAGCTGTCCTGCCGATTTCAACATGGACTAGTTGTTCGCTATGCAGCATTATCATAGTGATAGTTACCGTAGTTAGTTTACCACGTCCTAACCAGATTTTCTATCATCCCCAGGAAAATGGGACGCCATTAGTCTCGAGCCCCGACAGCACTTTCAGTACAGTACTGTCACGTTTTAAGAATTTTTGCATCGACTTGGTACCAAAGTATCGGTTCTCGCGACATCCCTCGAAGCCTAATAACACTGACGAACACGTCCTGCATTAAACATTTACAAAGCCAGTTTTTTTTTGAAGAATTTGAAAAGTTTTTAAACTTTGTTTCCCTCCATATTTCTTTGCTAGCTGTCCTCTTCTTCAACGCTAAGTTGGCGCATTTCTGCATTTCTTGGCCACCAACTATCAATCAAAAAAACAAAACAAAACAGGGACAAACAGTCCATAACAAACCTCTACAGTGCACCTTTAACTAATTCTGGCAGCAGTTAACACCTTTACTTCTTGTACTTCTATTACTACTGCTACTATTACTAGGTATTAAGTACTATTGCTGCTGTTACCAACACTGCTGCTCTATATAGTATTACAAACATTATTCCTCTCACTGCTGCTACTACTTAACTGTTGCTATTATTACTCCTAGTCCTACAATACTTCCTCTAATACCACTTTCTGCATTCACTCTGGCATATACAGTTTTCTTTCCACATTGGCAGTGATGCTGTGTTTAAGGGTAATGATGAGGAAGAAATGAGCCACCACATTGCGGTTGCACAACATGTCCTTTTCGTTCATTTTTCAGTTTAATCATCTGCTGCTACCACGAGGAAGAATTTCCATCAGTGCCACCCAAACCATAAACATAAAATATGGTTGTATTTCCATCTAAAGCAGAAAGATGCAAGCTTCTAATGTTTCTAAATGATTGGATGCACAAGCTCCACTTTAAAACTGATTCGAAGTCAGCAACAGACGTGGAAGCAAAGCTAAAAATACTCACGAGCTCCACGGCAGAGTAAAATTACAGACGAAACACTACAGTATGTTCCTATGTTTCCCATTTCCATCACTTATCTTGATTGACCGGTTAATTTCACGGGCAAACTAATCAGTGAATGCCAATGGAAATGTCTATGTTACATTAAACGGTGAGCTTCAGTGTTGCTGGTGGAATTTTCGGTTCTGTTTTGTATTCATGATTTTAGATGCCTCATATTTGAAAGGAAGTGCTGCTGCTGCTGCTGCAGCGAGTCCAATAAAAAGTAATTCATTTGACATTTACAAAAAGCTGCACACATGTGAGAAGGCATCCATCACGGTAATATTCAGCCAACACTTCACAGACCTCAAAACTTGGGTTAATGGCGCCAAATCAATACGGCTGAGTCAGTCCTCTCCATAAACAGGGTTTGTTTGTATTAACCCTGACTGGTGCTGAAGGAAAAGGTGAATCATAAAGGACATGATCTAATGTGTTGCTGTGTGTTTTCATGGGACTGGACATGAGAACATGCTGTACCGTGAACGCCACACAGCCGGACTGCAGTGGCAGCAGGCGGGCATGATGAAAAGATACTGGCTCCACACACAATACGACAACTGTTAGAAAATAATCAATCATTGGCTGTTCTGTTCTTATTTGCACCTGTGTTGATTTTACTCTTTTAAACTTAGAAGGGATATAAATAATGAGTATTTATATAACTACCATAACTGTATACAAGAAGTGGACGTAGTCACCGTGACGTCACCCACTGGTTCGTAGACTGCCGCTTTGAAGCCTTGAGTTTGAGATTATGGCTGTGGCCATTTTGGTTTTTAGCCGCTGCGATTTTGATTTTTTTACAACCAGAAGTGAGACGAGAGGGTGGAGGTAAGTACAACTGAATGCTAAATAAGACATTTTTAGACAACCAAAATGCTGATATGAACTTTCATGAGCTCACAGCACACTAAACTTGTAAGACGAAAACACAGACAACTCCCGTGGTAGCAACCTGTCAGAAGGTAGCCATACCCTAAAGCATCCCCTGCTTTATGGTCTATTTGACTCTAAATGGGACCATAATTTATTAAATGGACATTATGCTGTATTGACGAAGACCTGAAACTAGCGATTGAGATCACAAACTCATGTTTACAATGTTTACTGAGGTAATAAATCAAGTGAGAAGTAGGTTCATTTTCTCATTGGCTTGCTATATTACTATGCAACTGACTTTCAACCAGAGGAGTCGCCCCCTGCTGGCTTTTGGAAAGAATGCAAGTTCAAGGCACTTTAGCATTGGCTTCACTTTTCAGACCTGGAGGTTGCCCACTAGTAAAAGCACAAACTCTGACATAGATGCAGAGCAGAAGTGACTTGTTGTACTTTACTTTAACCCTGTTTAGCAATTATACTGGTTTATAGCACACTAGAAGTTTAATTGAATGCTCCAGAATAATTGCTAAATGGACCTTTTGTTGAGATTATTTTGTCAGCTCCTATTTCCTATGAGGTTACCTCTGTGTTTTTATTATGCAGTCAAACAGAATAGGTTCGAAAACTATCAGCACTGCAATCAAAAAATGTTTTATTGTACGTAAAATAAATTTGTGATTCAAAATGTATTAATGCGAATCCGTAAGTTTTACTAATGTGAATCCACGAATCTAGTTTGCAATAGTTTGTCAATCAAAAAAGTTTTGGTTGCGAATGTCAAAGTTTTGTTTGTGAATCCAAAAACTTTGTTTGTGAATCCATATGTTTTGTTTTTGAATCCAAAAACCCATGCTTTTTGGATTTGCAATCAAAACTTGTGGATTTCCATCAAGAGATTTTTAATCACAAATTTATTTCACTTGCAATAAAACATTTTTTTTGAAGCAGTGTAGCAGTAGCAGTGTGGAAAGTTTTGCTCTCAAACCTATTCTGTTGATTGCTTAATAAAGACACAGAAGTAACCCCATAGTGTCCAAGGTCAACACTGAACTTTTAAACTTCATATTTGTTTAATATAAATATGAGGAACTGGGCACTTTATTTTAAACAGTGACTAAACTTTTGAACACTCAGCACAGTATAAACCTGATGAAAGAT
The DNA here is from genome assembly GCA_947000775.1 of Pterois miles. Lineage (NCBI taxonomy): Eukaryota > Metazoa > Chordata > Actinopteri > Perciformes > Scorpaenidae > Pterois > Pterois miles. The sequence goes on from CAMQGK010000008.1 coordinate 2,403,320, forward strand.
GCACTTCCTCAGTTGTTGCTGTTATCTTCAGTTTGTTAACTATGTGATATTTTGACCCCCAATTTAGTTCTGCATGTTGACACAAAAGAGTTACTCAGATCAATCATATATTACCGAAATATTTCATATTTGCACTTTGTATCTAACTAACTTCTTTCTGCCGTTTGCTCATGTTGTACTTTGAAGTAATTTGAGAGCACAGTCTGAGGCAGGAACTTGTAACCAAAAAGCTGAGTTAATTCTGTCTCATTCAGCTTATGGGTAAAGGAAACAGAAGTGCCACACTGACCACAGGACTTCTGACGGTAATGAGCTCTGCAGCTCTGATCATGAAGCTGTGCCTCAGCATGCGTATACACTGTACAGTATTTTATACATGTTATACACGTTCTGTACATGCATACATGGATTTATCTTTACAACTCTGTGCAGCTTGTGTGTGCTTTGCAAGCATGTCAGAGAAGCGACACCGTGCCATCGTTTCACTTCCTGTCGTCTTGAAAGACAGCACGTTACAAAACCGCAGGTTGGTCATGTGACGCAACAAGTCTTCTGTGTTCAGTTTGTGCAGCACAGATCTTCATTTTGGATCAGGGTGTTTCTGTTTTCATTCACAATGAGGGTCAAGAAACGCTTCCTGTAAAACACACAGGAACCAAAAAGAGGAAGAGGAAGGACAGGAGGAAGAAAGCGGATGGAGAGATGGACATGACAGAAGAGAACTGTAGTTCAGTCATCGTCACGAATGGTGGTGAGTTGATTTAGAGCTGTGACATTCTTTTTGTTTAGTTAAGTATTTTATATAATTTAAATAAGCTTATATAGGGGCACCTTAGTGTGTTCAGTGAATAATAGTATGTACTGTACTGTAAAAGTATGTACTTTCTGATAGCAAATACAATTTAATGTTTAGGTATTTCAAGATAGACTGATTTGCATGTAAACAATCCAATTATGGTTCTTGAGGTAAAAAATCTGATTTAAAATGCTGTCCTAAGTATAAAGCAGAGATAAAATGACTGATCACTGTCACACTTCTGTGTTTTGTGTCATTCAGCTTACCCGGTACGGTGCACTGAGGAAGTCCTTCTGCCTGTCTTCACAGACGAGAGTCTACAAGCTGCCATGGACCCACAACAACAGTCTCCTGCCTCCCACAGCATCTCTCCTGCTCTCCCAGAGCTTAGACTGGTCCTACTGGGCAGGAAAGGTGCAGGGAAGAGTGCGGCAGGCAACACCATCCTGGGAGGAGCGGGAGGTTTCGAGAGTGGGAAGCCCACGGAGGAGTGTGTGAGGAGGCGAGCCGATGTGGCGGGGAGGAAAGTCACAGTGGTGGACACCCCAGGGTGGGAGTGGTACTACCCACTCAACAGCACCCCTAACTGGGTGAGGAGGGAGACTTTACGAAGCGCGTCGCTTTGCCCTCCTGGACTCCACGCTGTGCTCCTGGTGATGCGATCCTGCGCCTCAGTAACAGAGGACTACATCAGTAAGATAGAGGAGCACCTGGAGCCGCTGGGAAAAGGAGTTTGGGAGCACACCATGCTGCTGTTCACCAGAGGAGATGAGCTAGGCCTGGTGTCCATGGAGCAGCGGATCCTGACAAGTGGCCCTGCGCTTCAGAGGCTGCTCCAGAAGTGTGGGAACAGGTACCATGTCGTGGATAACCGGAGCAAAGGAGACGGGACGCAGGTTAAAGAGCTGATAAAGAAGCTGGAGGAGATGGTGGAGGCGAAGAAGGATGGAGGCGGCCATTTAGAGATGGATAACACAGTGCTGGTGGGTCTGGAAGCAGACAGGAAGAGGAGAGCGAGGGAGAGGAGGAAGAAACAGAGGCAGATGGAGGCGCAGGCGCAGAGAGGGACCATCAAAGCTGCTCTAATGAGTGAGTTCTTCACTCTGTTCAGTTTGTAAAACTCAAGTCCTCTCAAATGCATGAAACAACATCACAATCTGGCACAGAAAACCTGCTGAATGCATTCTTATTGATAAATATTAGGGCTGTCAATCAATAAAAATATTCAATCATGAATAATCTCATGATTGTCATTAGTTTATCAGAATTAATCGCAAATTAATCACATATATTTTATCTAATCAAAATGTACCTTAAGTTAAGTAGGAGTGGGGAATGTATGTATACATTAATTATTAGAAATGTGTTAACAACACAAAACAATGATAAATATTGTCCAGAAAGGTACTACATTTAGCATAAAAAATATGCTCCAATTATAACATGGCAAACTGCAGCCCAACCGTCAGTGTGTCAGTGTACTGATTTGACTATGACTTGCCCCAAACTTCATGTGATTATCATAAAGTGGGCATGTCTGTAAAGGGGAGACTGGTGGGTACCCACAGAACCCATTTTCATTCACATATCTGGAGGTCAGAGGTCAAGGGACCCCTTTGAAAATGGCTAAGCCAGCCTTTCCTCGCCAAAATAAGAAGAAATTAGTGATATTAAAACAAATTTTCATTAACATATTATCGTGGTAACTTTGACAGACCCAGTAAATATACTGTAAGTAGATGCTTAAAGCTGCACCTTTCTGGGTTTTGGATGGATCATATGTGTGAAATGTGTCATATTTAGCGTCAAACCCACAAAGAATTATCGTCCGCAGTTCCCCTCAGGTTTATAAAGCAGTTGAAGGTCTTTTAAACACTCTCAGTGTCTTTTCCAGAATCAGCATGACTTATTCATTTAGTAAATTATGGTCCCATTTAGAGTCAAATAGAATATAAAGCAGGGTATACTCCAGGGCGTGGCTACCTTGTGTTTGACAGGTTGCTATCACGGCGTTGTCTGGTCTGGAAGTCGTCCTGTGTTTTTGTCTTTAAGAACTTACAACTTTAACACTTTTGCAGTGTTTTCAGTAGTTGCCAGTTAATTGTAACCTTTCTGGTTGACAAAAAAGCATTCAGTTATAGTTAACTCCACCCTTTTGTGTCACTTCTGGTTGCAAAACACCAAGATGGCGATGGCAAAAACCAAGATGGCGACAGCCAAAATGCCAGAGTTGAGGCTTCAGAATGTCAGTCCACAAACCAATGGGTGACGCTAATTTGAGTACTTCCACTCCTTATGTACAGTCTGTTTTCAAACCAAAAATCTCTGATAAACCTGCTGTACACTATCTGTCCTGCACAAAACAACAGACAGGCAAAGGTATTGAGTTGCTGGTGAACTAAAGTGGAGCATTTAGCTGCTAAACAACCTGATGTGAAGAGTTGGTGGAGACCAAAAGATAAAAGTGAATGAAGTGAAAAGTGAATTCTGGCCATGAATATTAAGTCTGATGAATGGATGTGTAGGTAACTTGTTTGCTAACACATTAGCAATAAAAACTTTTTAAGCCAACAACCTATTAGTGGCTGCTGGCTCGTTTTTTTGTTGGCCCCTAGTAGCCAAACTTCCTTCATTTAATCAGAATATAACTTTGTATGAGCACACATAACATGTTTCACCACAAATCTGTACCTGCCTCCCTTTCAGGCGATGGTCTCCAGGGTTCAGAGCTAGACGCCAACCAGTCGTTCTCCAAGGCTCCCCGACGTCTACCCGAAGTCAGACTGGTTCTCCTGGGCGAGCGTGAAACAGGAAAGAGCTCTGCCGGAAACACCATCCTGGGCAAAACTGGCTTCTTTCAGGCCGGGGCAGTGACGGAGGAGTGCACCCGACAGCAAGGAGAGGTGGCCATGCGGCTGGTGACGGTGGTGGACACTCCGGGCTGGGAGGGAGGCATAGCGGGTGCCACGCCTGAGAGGGTGAAGAGGGAGATCGTCAGTAGCGTGGCCTTGTGTCCTCCAGGGCCCCATGCCCTCCTGCTGACTCTGAGGGTGGACACGCTGGTGAGGGCGGCACACGTGAGGGAACATATGGAGCTTCTGGGCGAGGGTGTATGGAGACACACGATACTGCTGTTCACACACGGGGATCAGCTTCGGGAGGGGGTGGACATCGAGCAGCACATCCAGGGTGGAGGCAGGGACCTGCAGGGGCTGCTGGAGACGTGCAGGGGCAGGTACCACGTCATCAGCAGCGTAGATGGAGGAGGAAGAGGAAGTGGAGGCTCCAGTACGGTAGCTGAGCTCCTGCAGAAGGTGGAAAAGATGGCGGAGATGAACAGGTGTGAGGCGTTCTCTGGCCTGGTTCAGGAGGTCAGAGATCTGTGCCGGCACAGGAATGAGAAGTTCAACCAGCGCCTGAAAGACATGGGAGATAAAATGCTTCGTCAGGAGGACGAGCTGAAAAATATGAGAGAGCGAGAGATGAAAAGAATCAGGTGGTTTTTTGACAGGAAGAAAAAGGTGAAATCACCTGGAAAGGCCGATGTTCAAAGGGAAGAGGAGGAGGAAGAGGACAGGAGGATGGACGAGAGGAGGAACAATATCGGGGAGCTGGAGGAGAGGATGCAATGGCTGACAGAGGATAAAGAGAGAGAAATTCAGGATCTGAGCATAGAAAACGAGAGAATCCGCATAGCGCTAAACCAGAGCCGAGGAGAAAGGGATGAGGCAATGCTCAACCTGGAGCTAAAAGAGAGAGAGATCGAGGAGCTGAAAGAGAGAATCGACGAGCAGCAGGTGAAGCTGCTTGACCTTGAACGTGCCAGCGTAGAAAATGAACATGAGAGAAAACAGAGGGAGGACACCATTAGAGCAAAGAAAAGAGAGTGGATGAGTGGGGTGAAGAAACTGGAAGAAAACATAGAGCTGCAGAGAAAACAGAAAGCAGAGTGGATGGAAAAAGTTGATTCTTTAAAAGCAGAAATGGACAAGGCTAACAGACACCATGATGATGTCCTCGAGAGAAAAGAACACGAAAAAAACAGGGAGATGGCACAGATGAAAGAAAAACTTACAAAAGAGATGGAAATAAAAGACAGAGAGCAAGAAGAACTGAGAAAGAAAGTCTCAGAGGAAAAGCAGATGGCTCTCGATAACGCAAAACAATATGAAAAAGATATGGAGAGGAAAGTTGAAGAAATGAAATCAGAACATAAAGAGATGGAAAGAAAAATACATGAGAAAGAGACGGAGATGCTGCAGCATAATGAAGAGATGACTAGAAAAAACAGTGGATTAGAAAAAAATGATGGAGATGATGAAAGTTCAACACCAAGAAGAAATTAATCAGATGTTGAAAGACAATGCAGAAGATATGGAAAGGGTCAAACAAGAAATGAAGGACATGCAGCAAGAAAAACAAAGACAGGTTGCAGAGCTGAAAGAGCAGTTTGCGAAAGAAACACATGAACAAATGCAAGCTAATAGGAGAGAGATAGCAGAGTTAGAGCAAAGGTATCTAGTCCAGAATGAAAAAGAGAAGGAAATGATTCATCTGAATCACAAAAAAGAAATGACAGAGACGATACAAGAGAAAGAAAAAGAGGTAGAGGTGTTAAAACTGCAGCATCAGGAAGAAATGGTAAGAAAAATTAATGAAATGGAAAAATTAATGCGGACAAAGGGAGCTGAACACCAGGAGGAAATAGAGAGAAAGGTGAAAGAGAAGGAGGAAGACGTGGAAAGGGTACAAAGACAGTGCAGAGATAAAATAAGAGACATGGAGCAACAAAGGCAGAGAGATACGAAAGAGCTGAAACGACAGTTTGCAGAAGAAATTGAGAAACAATTGCAGGAAAGGCAAAGTGTGATAAGAGAGTTGGAGCGAAAGCACGACACCATAACAGAAGAGAAGGTGCTAGAAATTGAAAAGGAGAAGGAAGTGATGAATGAAAATCATGAAAAATATATTTTGCAAAAAACGCAAGAGAGAGAGAGATTAATAGAAGAGTTAAAACGTCAGCACGTTGATGAAATCAAAAAGAAAACGCAAGAAAGTGAGCAAGAAAAGGAAAGGATTGTTATGAATGTCAAGAAAGAGATGGAGCAGAGACTGGAGGAAAAGGAAGAGGAGATGGAGGAGATCAAACTGAGCGTGAACGAAATGAAGGTAAAGCTGCAACAAAAGGAAGAGAAAGAAACAGATCATTTAAATTACAAGAAAGAGATGGAGCAAAAACTGGAGGAAAGGGAAAAAGAGATAGAGGAGATCACGGAAAAGCTGCAACAAATGGAAAGACATCATTTAAACTACAAGCAAGAGATGGAGCAACGATTGGAGGACAGAGAAAAACGAATAAACTTGACTGTGAAAGAAATGAACGATAAGCTACAACAAAAGGAAGAGAAAGAAATAGATCATTTAAATTACAAGAAAGAGATGGAGCAAAGACTGGAGGACAGAGGAAGAGAAACAGCAGCGTTAAAAGAACATTTAAAAGAAGTTGAGCAACAATTGCGGCAGACGGGAGAGGAAAGAGAAAGAGATCATTTCAATCACAAGAAACAGATGGAGCAAAAACTCCAAGAAAAAGAAAGAATGATAGAGAAACTGAATCAGCATATAAAGGATGTTGAAGAAATCCTGCAGAGAAAAGAAGAAGAGAGAGGAGAGATTATTCTGAGTCAAAAGAAAGAGGCAGAGCAGCGACTGCAAGACAGGGAACGAGAGATGGAGGAGGTGAAACTACAGCTTTTAAGCGACGCAGAGAGGAAACTGAAAGAAAAGGAAAGTGAGATTGAAAATGTCAGACAACAGGCTGAGTCCAGGGAGGCCAGATGGAAGGAAGAGCAGAGGATGAAGGACGAGAGAGGAGACAACGAGTCGAACCGACTGTTAGAAATCATTGACGAGAAAAGTAAAGAAATAAGACAAGCACAGTGTCTTCTTGTAGAGAAAGACAGTGAGATTGATGAGGTAAAAAATACATGTGTAAACTACCTAAAAGAAATTAAAGAGCTGAAAGAAAGCATTAACAAGCAAACCGCCAGTATCACGGAGATACAGCAGCGTCACGCAGAGCAGGGCGGGAAAAAAGATGCTGAAATGATGGAAAAACTTCAGGAGAAAGAAGAACGACTGAGAGAAAACGAGAAAGAGATCGCCCAACTGAGGCTGACGATGGAGCAGACAAAGTCCGAGCTGAAGGCGCTCACCGGCAGGATGGAGACGGAGATGACGAGCATGATTCGGGAATACGAGAAGGAGGTCGCGAGGAGGAACGAGAGCGTGGAATCCGTCGCGAAGGAGAGGGATGAGGAGAGGGAGAAGTACGAGGAGAGTCAGGGGAGAGTCGAGGAGCTGAGGAAAGAGATGGACAACCTCAAAATAAAGTGCGAGGAGCTGAGGACAGAGAGCGAACAGGAAGTTAGAGAACATCTCAAGAGATATGAACAACAGGTGAAGAGCATAGAAGCAGAAAAAGATGTGGAGATCTGGGGATTAAAGGAGGCAAATAATAAACTCCAAGAAGAGATAGAAAGGATGAAAGAAAGAGAGGGTGAGGCAGAAAGACGGCTGAATGAGTATTTCCAGGAACAAAAAGATTTCACAATCAAGAATGATGAATTCTTGAAAAAGGAAAAAGAAGTAGGGGAAAGAGAGCAGGCTCTGAGAAGACATGAAGAAGAGTTGAGCAAAAAAGGGCATGAACTTGACGCAAAAGAGGAAGAGCTTGTTGAAAAAGAAGTCAATTTGGAAAGTAAGGGAGAAGAACTTAGCATATGGGAAGAAAGTCTAGAAAAGCAGCAAGAGGAGCAGGAGGGAAAAGAGCGAGATGTGAGCATGAGAGTAGAAAATGTAGAGAAGAAGGAGAGGGAGGTGGAGAGCTTGCTCAGAGTTTTGGAGGGCAAGCAGAAAGAGCTGAACTGTCACGGTAAAAACCTTCAGGAGAAGGTGAAGGGGCTGAAAGATCACGGGAAGGAGCTGAAAGACAGGGAGTGTTTCTTGAGAAATGAAGAGCTGGAGCTGCTCAGCTGGAAGTCGGAGCTGCAGATGCAAAACGAGCAGGTGAACTCGACGACGCAGCAGCTGGACGAGATGGGCAGAGACCTGGCTCTGCTGAAGGAAGAACTTCACAGCAAGGAGAGAAACTTAAAGGTGTCACTTAAGAAACTGGGAAAATGGGAGCAGAATCTTAAAGAACGGGAGGAAGGGTTGCACAAGAGAGAGACAGGCCAATTTGTGGTTGATGAGAGGGATTCTTTGGGTCTGACAGCTGCAGCTGAGAGCTCAGACTTGCATTTAATGTACCGAGAGGTCAGCGAGAGAAGGGAAAAGGGAAAAGGAGGAGAGTCAGATAGCGGAGCTGTGAGGATGAAAACGGCATTGTCAGCTGCAGAGAGCAATAACTGTCATCTTGAAACACTAAAAGAGATAGAGACGGCTGAGGAAAAGGAAGGAGAGGAGACGAGTCTGGGAAGTGCAAAGATCAATCGAGATGTTACGTTTTTATCTGCAAGTCAGAGAAGCAAACAAAACAAAAAGCTTCCTGGTTCAGACTTGAGGGTGGTGGTGTTAGGGGAGTCCTGGTCGCCTCACTCCCCCACCGGAGTCACCATCCTGTGCGGAGAGGCACCCGAACCCGACGGCTCCACCTTCAGGTCCTGGAGAGGTCAGGTAGCCGGACGTCACCTCGCCATCGCAGAGCCGCTAGGTCTGAAGTGGCGAGACGGACCGGATCCTGCCGATGCTCCGCAAAAGAGAAGCATCCTCGACGGCGTCTCCTGGTGTCGCCCGGGACCCCACGTCGTTGTCCTGCTCGTGCCGGCCTTCTTGACCTGCACACAGAAGTACAGGAGAGCAGCGGAGGAGCACATGAGTTTGCTTGGAGGGGAAGAGGTTTGGCGGCGCACACTGGTGCTGTTCACGTGGGGGGAAATGTTAGGGGAGAGCGCCGCACAGCACATCCTGAGGAACGGGGAGCTGTCGGGGCTCATGGGGAGATGCGGCGGCAGGTATCATGTACTGAGTAGCAAGAGGAACGACTCTTTGATTGAGGGGTTGTTTGAGAAGATGGAGGATATGGCGGATTTGAACAGCAGAGCGCTGCGATGAGACTGTATGAATTTATCATGTAAGAACAGTGTTCCATCTGGTTATGTGAATATTTTTGAATAAATTTAAAAAGCTGTGGAAGAAGTACTCAGATTCTTTATTTACTGTAAGTCAAACTACCAACTAGGGCTGGGCGATATTTCCTAAATATCCAGTCCTGATACAGGTCATTTCATATCGCCGTATCATCGATATAGCATGTTTTCAGGTAATTCAATAAATAAATAGTCTGTAATCACAGAGTAAAGCATATTTTTGTGTGAATTAAATACTTGAAAATTGCAAAGGACTTTAATGCAAAATGAAAATACACAAGTTTCAAGTGAAATTTGAGAAAAAAAATAAATATTTCCATATATACAATCGCATTGAACCTAGTGGTAACGGTAAGTGTGATGTAAAAACAAAACTGCAAGTTTCAAATGATATTACCAGATTTTCTGCAAAATTTGAGTTAGCATATGCTTGTTATTATCAAGTTAGACGATGTAATTGTGTATCACAGTATCTCAATATACGATTTCATCACAATATAATTCCACTGAAAAACAGCAAATTATCATATTGAATTATCGCCAAGCCCTATTACAATATCATAAAAGGACTTATTGATAACATCGTTAACGAAAACAAACATCCACAGAGCCTTTAGAAAGGTGATGAATAAAAGTCTGGCCTTTCCTGATAAAAAAATTATGATTATGAGTTAATCATTTCAACAAAATTGTCCAAAACGAATGCTTTGTTTATGTCTGTGGAAGAAATCTGACGTTCGTTTCCCACTTCAACAAGGCTTGTGAGCCAGTAATAATACAGCACTGGTATCACGTGGTCTCTCTGGGTCGTCAGTGTGGAGGAAACCAGATAAATGGCTGAGATTGATGTTAAGTGTCCGGCAACAACTTGTTATGAGGTAAATGCAATGGAACGGAGGAGGGAAAACGCCACATCTGTTGGCTGAATGGTATCAGTGTTATCAATAGCACCTTTAAGTACAAGAACATAAGGTTTTTAGTCCAGCACTTCTCAACTTATAATAAATAAAATAAATCTGAGAGATTGTGAGATGATTAATGGAGCAGGAAAGAAGAAAAAACTAATTTCTGCCAAACAAATCTGCATACATTTTTGGACATTTCTATAATTTTTGCTTTTTTAGTGACTATTTGAAAATGCTTCTTTTTCTGTAAGGGCTCACAAGCAAAACTGATTGACCACCGCTGGTTTAATCATGAACAATGCATTGTATTTTAGTGTTTTCTAGTGATTTTTTAAGTCAGTTGTCAAATTACTGTTGGGGAGTGAAAAGTAGAGCTGCAACATTATTTTCATATATTATATTCATAATCTGCCAATTATTTCCTAGATTAACAGATTAATCTTTTGGGCTAAAAATTGTCAGAAAATAGTGAAAAATGTCCTTTCCTGTCCAAGGTGATGTCTTAAAATATTTTGTTTTGGTGGTCCAAAACCCAAAAATATTCAGTTTAATATGAGAAAACAGAGGAATCTCCATATCTGACAGGCTAAAAGCAGCATTTCTGCCATTTTTGCATGAAAAATTACTTAACATTTAATCAAATGTCAAAATGTTTGGCGAGTATTTTTCTGACTAATCGATTATTTGACTACTAAGTACAATAATTCCCACTGAAATATAGTGGACTACAGGAATATAGTAGCAGAAAATGGAAATACAAGTAGTAGCAATAGAAGTACTTCACTGTAAGTACAGTGAATGAAAATGACTAAATTAACATCCTGCTTTCTGAATGATTCATATACAGTAAATTACTTATTCATTGCTTTAAAAAAAACATATAAAATTCTGCATGAGCTGCAAATTAAAACAAGCTTTCTCAGATGAACCTTAGCTGACCTGCAGCGTCTCCAGCTGTAAACGAGACTTTCATGCTCCCTCCACAAGATGGGGACCTCGTGTCAGCGTAGAGACGACTCTGAGTAGTCAGTGTTGCAAGTCACTGATGACAAGGAGTTGATGGTGAAAGTGTAGTGAAGCTAGTCAAATATCTTTCTTTTTTTTTTTTTAACCGTGTTTTACAATTTTCTGTGTAAATGGCTACTTTTAAAAGGAAAGTGTACACAAAGCCTGACGAGCAGGCCTGTGCTCCATCTTGACTGGAGGCATTTCAGGAGAACCAAACCGTCTCGCAATTATAACCCCAGGGAGCCTGCCGCACGCTGAGAGGACTCCTGCTTTGACAAGTAAATTATGACTCTTGATGAGAGGAGTACGGCTTTCTCAGAATGCAATTTTTGACAGCCGCGAAAAATGCGAGTGGATACGTACAACAACTTTCATCATCCGCAGCCGAGCCAGATGCAACAGCCGAAAACACTTGTGTGCAATCATCGGGCTAATAATTATGGAGTGTGAGTGCTGGTCTGTATCTAACATGGCAGCAATGTTTTTTTAATCTGTCCATTCAACGCGAGCTGCCTTTAGAGGCGAGATGAGAAGGTGTTGTGTCAAGATGGATCCCCTGCTTCTTTGATCGCCCCTGCAGGGTGGGACTGTTTTCAAAGCGTCTGGGGAGAAATTAAGAAAAAAAAAAAAAGTTGTCAAATTGCAGACATAATTTTCAAACATTTTAGCATGTTTTAAACATATTCAACACAAGCCATAATATGTCATAAGCGACGCCCTTTTTCATTTCTAAATCCATAGACGTGCCATCACATAGCTCATTTAGCATCACAACGCGTGATTTATTGATTATAAGCTTGGATTGATTACAGAGTGCTGGATGGTTTTCAACAAAATTCAAAGACGTTAATTATTCGCCGTATACTTTAAAATGTTTTAGGCTATTTGAAGTTTTAACCTTGTCAACGCTGTGAGACAAAAACTTTCGAGTACATTAGAAATGCATGTTGCAAAGCCAAATGTTGATAAATAGGTAGACAGGTTGATACCCAGTCTGGATATAGGCCTGCAATATTAAGCTATGAAAGGTGCATTAGAAATTGTAGAGGAGAGTATGATGTTGTCAGAAATACCAAATATCTCATATGCTAAATTCAGGTGAAATGTGGTTACAAGAATGGTTGGCCATTTTGGGAAATATGTAGCTTATTGCTTATATCTCATGTCTGTACAGAAAATATGAAGCTACAATCAGCAGCAGGCTAGCATAGCTTAACTTAGTGACTTCAGCAAATAGCCTTCCCTTAAACCACAAATTGTTTTTACCCATTTTTATGCATTTTTGTATCAATTAAACAACCAATATATACTGTTAATATTAATCAGTGAGCTTTAGATGAGCTGGTAGGTGGATTTTGTTACTTTTAGACAGAGTCAAACTAGCTGTTTCTGCGTTTCCAGTCATTGTGCTAAGCTAAGCTAAAAAGCTGCTGGCTGTAGATTCATATTTATCCATATTTATGTGTCAAACATCATTCAAGAACTTTGTCAAGGTTGAAAGGAGTAACAGAAAAGTCATAATTACAGGAGCAACTCATCCTGTTATGTGCAACGTGATAGCTTGATGCCTTTATTCGCGGTGCAAAATCTCAGAAAAACAATCTTGCTGCGAAACAATGACACGCTGCTTTTTTACCGCCTAATACTTGCATTCTGTGTGAAAGTGCACATGCTGTATGACAAAAAAAAAAAAAACAGAGCCCGGTTGCCCGGTTGCTGGCTATAGACATATTTAACTAATGCACAGACATGAGAGTGTTATCAGACATCATTCAGGAACTTGAGCTGTGTCTAGGAATAGTTTGGCCTTTTGAGAAATGCTCTTATTTTCTTGCTAAGAGTTAAATTAGATTGATACCACCCCTGTGCGTTAGCTAAATATGATCAGCTTAGCCTAGCATAAAGATTGGGAAACAGGGGGAAACCAGGCTGTTTTGTTGCTATACCTACGAATAGTAAAGCACTCTAATTTGTAATGTATATAACCCATGAAATCACTTTGTGTGTAATCCACGTAACCTGGAAGTCAAACATTGTGTAGAGGTGTCAGGACCGATTGTGTTGGTGGGTCAAAAACACTGGACTTTCACCCAGAAAACTGGTGTTCGTACAGTGTGTGAAACCAGAAGTAAGCGTTGATTTATAGTCCTGTAACTTCTGCACTAGTTATGCCACTTCCAGTGTTATTTTAACCCAAACCATGATCTTTTCCTAAACCTAAGTAGCTTTGCTGCCTAAACCTAACCAGGGTGTTTCCTGTGAAGACAGACGTTTACTCTGAAAAGACTGGAACAGAAATTGACGTGTGCGTCACAGGTTGCTAGACATTCATAGGAAAGCGCGTGAAAAAATAGGAATAACTTTTTCGCAATCATTCATGTGTGTTAAGCTAAATACAAAGCTAAACCTGGTTAGCTTAGCCTAGCATAAAGAGTGGGAAATGAGGAAACGGCTAACCCGATTCTCTGTCTTAAGTAACAAAATACATTTACCAGCAACTTTGAGGCACATTCATTAACGCATAATATTTCGTTCTGTGTTTTACCGGTGGCTAAGCTAACTGGCTAAATAACTGTTGCTTTAAAGCCACACATTAGCCATTCAGGGTATAATATATATATTTGTGTTGTTGGAACAAGAAGTTACAGGCAATGTGGATGATCCTTTTTAAGGAATGGCATGTCTCTTTTCAAAAAATACATTCCTTAGCATTGGCTGAATGAACTGATGAGCTAAAAGTTTATTAACACTGAGGTCAGTGAGGTTTTAGGCACAAGGATTTAACAAGTATAAGCATGCAAAATGTGTTTTTTACGTGAACTTTGATCCCAACAGCGTCAGCTCTTTTCTTTCCATTCAAGGCCATTCGGGAAACAAAAATCACCACTATATCTGCAAGTTCAAAGGTGAATCCTTGCTCCATATCAACAAACAGTGAATGATGAAACCACTCTTAGGCACTCATTTCGGTTTTAGCTGGCATTAGTTCAGATTAAGGCAACATGGTAACCCTAATTTATCTTTATTTGGAGCCTTTTAAGGTCCTGAATGAAGCTTTTTGGGAAATATGGATGGGGCCACATTTACATGCTCTACAATAGACAGGAACAACACAGTCAATCATGTCTACAAATGTTGGACACGAAATTACTGGGCTGCGTTAAAACAGAAGTTAATGGTTGGACTGATTTCTATTAAGGTCTGTGCACTCTCATTTGAATAATGGTGCTTCCAACAATGTTTTTTCTTTTCAGTACTTGACCCAGGAGGGAAATAAATGTGATTCCGCTTTAACACCTCCATTAATATTCAAGTGGCTTTAATACTCAAGGTTTATTTCTGACTCACCGTAATTAGCGTGGCAGTCTGGTGCTGGTTTATGATAAATCATGTTCTGATTGTGTGTTTGGATGTCGGTGGAAAAAAAAATATGGGTCTCATTACAATAAAAACAACAACAGTAATATAGCTATTGTGAGGAAAGAATACCTAGAAGTCGGTATTTTGAAAGACAAAATGATTTTGTCATCAAATACATCATTTTGTTCACTGCGTTTAAGGATGTCTCATTCAACACAAAATCAGATTTTCTCGCATGGGAGTAGTTGTTTTGAGTATGTTTCAATCAAAGCGCATCGTGCTTTGGATGAAACTGTTCAATTTAATCACTGCGTTGGTTTCGTTCTGAAATAGTTTTTCTTTTTCTTTTAAGGCCATTAACAAAAAAAACCCTGTTCTCTCAGTTTTATCAAACTATCTAAATTCATTTGTTGCCACCTTTGAATGCAGCACAGTTTCAGCCCAGTCCTCTAAAAATTGCATTCCCATACAAATAAACCACATTTTCATATGTTGTCACAGATTACGTGTCTTTGATGAATCACAAATACGTCTGTAATGATAGTCCACTCAAAGCCATTGCTAGTGACATAGCACAACGAGTCAGGCGCAGAGCAGGTGACGTAGTATATCGAGTAGTAGTAGTAGTATAACAGTGAGAAAGCCCACCACAGGAGGGTGGGATTTTCCCCAAGAAGGCTGTTGTATGTGTCCTGTGTGAAACTAAAACTCAGTGTTGACTTGAGTAGTTATTATAAGCCAAACCATCCACTCATTATCTGTAACGCTTATCCTATTTGAGGGCTGGAGCCGATCCCAGTTGACACTGGGTGAAGGGTGAGACAGACAACTATTCACGCTCACTTTCGCACTTACGGGCAATTTATAGTCACCAATTAACCTGTATGTCTTTGGACTGTGGGAGGAAGCTGGAGAACCCGGAGAAAACCCACGCTAACACAGGGAGAACATGCAAACTCCACACAGTAGTTTTGCTCCCTAAACCTAATGAAGTAGTGTTGCTGCATTACAAAGTTAACCATGTGTTTAAAACTGCCAAACAAAAGGCAAATGCTCTTTTTCTGTCCTACCACCCAGACTGTGGAACAATCTCCCCACTCAAGATAGATCTGACTATCTCATAAAACATCTAAAAACCCGTTTCTTTAAGTTGGCTTTCAGCGGGGTTCTATAAGTCCAAGGGTTAATGTGTGTGACAACTTGTCGCAGTATGCTTCCAGTGTTTTTAAGTGCATTGTGTTGTACTGTATGTATTTTTGATTAGAATCCGATCTTGTATGCGCTCTCCACTTGATATTGTGGTTTTTGTACTGAGGTTATTGTAAAGCAATTAGTAACCTTTGGTGAAAAAGGTGCTACATAAATAAAGTTCTATATAATTACTTACTGTGTTTCCCTCAAAACCATTTACCGTTTAGTTGTATGGGAATGTAATTTTGTAAAAGACAGGGTTGCACAATTGATAAGGAGTTTAAAAACTGTAATTAATGTCTTTATTAATGGTTAATAAGCCATTCACATTTAAGACATTAATAGGAAATAGGAAATAGGTTTTAGCTGCCAGGCTGTGGAAAAATCCCTCTCCTGCATGACACTTACTTTGCCTTTTTTAGCTCTTTAACTCAGCAGGAAGTCCCCTCAAATAGACTAATTCAACCACTTTATAAGTTCATGAAAATAAATGGATTCTGGCTCAGATGTGGTCAGACTTCCTGATGAATTTGAGACATTAACTGTAAAAATTCTGCTAACGTTACCGCTCACAAAATAGCAGGCAAAGGCCGAAGTGGCGTCCGGTGTGGTGGACAGGTAGGCATTTACATGACTGTGGCTGTAAAGGTCACTGCTGGTCCCTCGAGGGCGAGGATTTATATTGAACCTGATGGACCATGAGGAGATCCAGATCTGCCTCCACCTCGGCCACCTCCCAGGGGGCACGTTTAGGTAATGTTAGCCTTTCAGAATTTGATAGCCCGCCCCAACCAGTTACATAAACCACCCATGGTCCCACAAAGGCTCTCTGGGATCTGTACCCAAAGTAGTTTTAGTGAAAAGGGAGGGCTTCAAAAGCACACAGTGTTCTTGTTGGGGTAAGAGGTGGCCAGATGTCTTCGAGAACAGACGCTTCACATTCAGCTGACCTCAAAAGAACCATCAACTGTTGATGTGTGAAATCAGTTTTTTAACAACGCCAAGCGTTGAATATTTTCAACAAAATTAGGAAAAAATATGTGATTCTGGCATCATTGTGCTTCACTGTGTTCTGCTTTCTAACCTCCCCCTTCCCACTGCTTTCCCAAAGAGGGAGGAGAGAAAGCGAGAAAGAGGAGACGATGCTGCAGATGATGAATCCCCCTCTGGACTGCATCCTTTCCGGCTGAGTGCGTCCAGTGGGCCAGAGCCAGGTCCTGGAATCTAGCTAATGAGACACACCCCCCCAAGGGCCACGTGGCATCCTATTGGCTGAGAGGCTCGCGGCGGCTGAGGAGATTGGTTCATCTAGTCCGGTGCGAGCAGCTGTCAGAGCGAGTCGCAAATCAAAACTTGCGGCGTTGTTATCCAGCATGGCACACAGTAAAGAAGCTAAATGAGCAGAGTGAAATATATACTATGCTACAAAAAAAAAAACACAGGTTGCATCTGAATTTTCTTATTTGAATACCTTTAACATGTGCCGATGACGACGGATACACACACTATCTAAAGCAATTCAGTACAGCACATTTAACTCTGTACCTACGACAGCTTTACTGTATTTCATCTTAAGCTGCCCTCTTATGACTGAATAAGTTACGATGCCTCCGCAGTGAATCGTTTTTCAGGGATGTAATTCATTCTTTTTTCAAGGACCCATTGAACTGAAACACACCAAGACATCCTCCAGATGATGGCTTACTTCCACTCGCAGAGAAAAAAAAAAAATGCATATAGATTTTATTTATTCAGTGCGATATCTGAGGAGAGCCTTTGACAATGAAAGCGACATGTCGTGTATCTTGCAGCATGAATAAAATATTGTATTTTTTACCAAGAGCAAAAGGCAGAACCTCTCATCTGGAATGTCCTACAAATATTTTTAGTTGCACTTCTTTGACTGGGATAAACTGGCCTAAACGCAATTCATTATTGGTGAATTTTTTTTTCCTCAGTATTTTGCCCGAAGGAGAATTAGACTAAGAGGTGCAAGACAAGTTCAAGACATTAGGAAAGTACTGCAGTCCAGCAAGGGATGTGAAAAAAGTCAGACCGCTTTTTCACCCCATCTTTGACATTTTGCTTCTCTCTCAGTGGCTTCCTCGGGGCTGTGAGAAGAGTTCAGCTGCCGGTCAGGACGCATGAGGAAGGTAATGAACATTTCTATTTAGAAGTGAGCGTCCTCCGATCAGCTCATGGTAGCAGATGCCTGAAGGCTGAAGGAAAAAATGAAAAGAGCAGCGGTGGAGGACGAGGCTAGTGTGGCTACATCCAAGAAGGTTACTGAGGCAACGAGGAAAGCGAAGACGTGGGATCAAAGTAGGGCTGCACTATTAATTGAATATTAATCGCGATCACGATATTGGTTTCCCACAATTAAATGAACATAATCGACCGAAATGTTTAAAACGCCATTTTGGCTTCACTTTTGGGGAGCTGTCACGCACATAGTATATAAGAACTGGATCTAGTCACTGTGACGTCACCCCTTGGAGTATTTTGGCTGTTGCCATCTTGGTTCCTGGTCTTCACCATCTTGGTTTTAAGCCGTCGCCATCTTGGTTTTTGGCTGTCGCCATCTTGGTTTTTGGCTGTCGCCATCTTGGGTTTAAGCCGTCACCTTCTTGGTTTTTGGCTGTCGCCATCTTGGGTTTAAGCCGTCACCTTCTTGGTTTTTGGCTGTTGACATCTTGTTTTTTATGCATCCGGAAGTGAAACAAGAGGGCAGGGCGAAGTACAACTTAACACTGAATAAGACATTTTTAGGCGACCAAAATGTTATAATTAACTTTGATGAAAACACACTGTGAAAGGGTTAAAGTTGGAAGAGGAAAACATGGACTTCCAAGCCCTTCTCTTGGAGATGCACTGTGGATAAGAGCCAGTCTTAATTTGATGCAAATATTTGTACATCAGCAGAAAGGTAGCCCAACATGAAATGGAAAGTAGTGTTTAGTTGAATGTGACAGTGCAATGAAAATATTATGTCCCTAAAATCAACAAATAAGCGGGATAATTAATCCTGATCTCAATATTGATCAAAATAATCACAACTATTATTTTGGCCATAATTGTGCAGTCCGAGATAGAAACTTCTCCCAGAGCACGGACATGTAAAATACCTCCAGTGCCTCCTACATAGGAGCAAGACAGCCAGACTAATAGACGCAAAATGACTACAAATGATGTAGCGTTTGTAATCATTTTGTGTCTCTTTGCAGTCGTTCTGCATGCCTTTGCGGTTGTTTTCTGTCTCTTTGCGGTTGCTAAAGCTTGTTCAATAATCTATCCATGGCAGAAAAGGATAAAAGAGGAACACTTTGATGCAGCAGATTGCAGGATAGATGTACAGATCTTAGATCAGCTGTGAGGGACGGAAAGCTGCTGTGTATTTTAATCCACACCATCACAGCAACATGTCTTTGAATGCATCAAGCCGAGCACACTTGCATCTATGACCACTCCTGTCAGCTTGTCTCTTCCTCCTCCTCCCACGTCGTTTCATAGTTTGTCAATTTGCATCACTTCACACTCTCTGTTTGCTTTGCCCCTTTAATTATCCAGCATCGGCTCTGTCCTCATTTGGACAGTCATAGAGTCAGCGTGCACCATCCTATTCGCCTAATTAATCAAAGCCAGATCATGTAATAACAGATGTGATATAGTCTGAACGCCCAGCAGCGGGGGTCAAAAGTTCAGAGGACGAGCGCTCTCTAGCGGTGAACACGGTGTCCCATCTGTACAGCATGTACTCTCAGCTGTGTTTTGCTCATTATTTAATGCATGCAGATGTATAACACTGCACAGACGCACACATGCCTGAATGCACACCCTTGGGCGGCGTTTATTTTTTTGTATTTGCATTATGCCTTCATGTTTTGTCCATGTATGTTTTTTTTTTTCCTCTGCTCTTTACGCTGTCTCATTCTGCGTATACACACATACACACACACACACACACACACACACACACACACACACACACACACACACAGGCAGCCTCCAGCAGATCCTTGAATGGCCCATTCACCATGTCTGAGCTACATAATAACATCATAGCTCTAAGAAAAAAATATTCATATGACAGACTAGCAGGGAATAACATGGCTGTACAAACACCCTCTCTCTTTAGTAAACTGCATCAACAGAACCTCATCTAAACTCCTTACTTTCTCAATCCCTGGCTAAAAAAATGTCTCTGTTAAAATAAAATGTCCAAGTTTATGCAGAGCAGACTTAACCTCAAACGTCAGGCAACACACACATAGAATATTCTATCACAATACACTCGATACCATTCAATGGCGTGCGGGCTGCACCTTCGGGTGGAAAAAGCTAATTCGCAGAGCCGTCTGGCACCTTGTAACACGTTTTCTTTCACCTTTTCTCCGGGATTATATTGAAGGAGCGATTATTCCATCTCAGGTTTATCTCGATTACCCTCATGAAAGTTTGATGGGCTGGCAGAGAGCGGGAGTCACAGCCCTGAGTGGAGGTGAGGAACAGATTAAACATTAATAGTGTGAGTATAATGAAGTCAATCTTGGAAGGACTATTTTCTAGTGTGTGTTTGTGGCCTGCTGCCTGGCTGGAGAAATAAACACATATAAAGGGGAGACAACATAACCAGAACACCACATGATATAAGACTGGAGCTGGATTGGGAGCATTTGAGCTGTAAAAGAGGCATTTCATAGTGTGTTGTGTTGAGTTTTTAAAATAAAATGTGGCAACTAATAGAAATCAAAAGGGCCAAGTCACTGAATTTCAATTTGTAGAGAAGAAGGAAGAAAACAACAGTGAAGAAAAGAAGGACCAAGGAAGGAAGTATGGAAGGAAGGAAGGGATTTAAGGAGGACAGAAGGAAAGGAAGAGGGAGGCAAGGAATGAATGAAAGAAGGAATTACAGAAAGAAAGAAATTAAAGAAAAAGGTGAAAGGATAAAGGAAAGGAGGAAACAAGGAACGAACAAAGGAATTATGGAAAGAAAGATGGAAAGGAAGAACAGAAGAAAGTATGTAAAGAAAAAAGAAGGAAGGTGGGGAATAATGGAGGAAAGAGGGAAAGGAGAACAGGAGGAAAGAAGGAAGGGAGGAAAGAAGGAATTGCAAAAGGAACTGGGGAAAGAATAAAAGAAGAAACCACATCAGGAAAAACTGAGAAAGGAGGGGAATAAGGGAGGAAAGGAGAACAGGATAAAGAAGGAAGGGAGGAAAGAATAAAAGAAGGAACTACATGAGGAAAAATAAAGAAAGGGAATAAGGGAGGAAAGAAGGAAAGACAGATGGAAAAAAGGAACAAAAAATGAAGTATGAAGGAAAGAAGGAAGGAACAAGGGAAAGGAGGAAGGTAGGAAGGACAGAAAGTAATCATGTAAAAAGATCTGCTAGTTTAATGAGATGCTTTCAAGTATTTTTCAATAAAAATCAGGAATTGTGTCAAACTACTGACACATTTAGAGAAAAGTCTTGAAACAAGTTGATCTCTATTGAACACGATGAAATAATCTTTCTTGCTGGACAACTATAAACGACTTTACAAGGTGATGATTTTTTGCAGAACATGACCCGCACAAAACTGAACACGATGCACAATCACAATTTGGGATTAACCACGGTGCTGCTCTACAACCTCAGTGCCACGAGGACTCACAACCGGACTCGCGACCTTCGCTGTGGAGCAAAACCTGGAAACTCTGAACTCTGAACATAAAGTAACATGATCCAATTAGTTGTTTTTCATCATTTAAACCCACATCAACACCAGGTTATATCGGCAGAGCCAAAGGACACCGTCAGGTCAGATGATTTCTCTGCGTGGTCACAACACAGCATGGAGACATATCTGCCTCTTTTCCGTGTGCCGTTGCTACAGTCCAAGATCATCAGGCCTCAATACACACTGCCAGAATAAAGTGAAATGACAAGTTCAAATTTCACATGGTCGCATTCATGCACATGCATGATGGTCATTATCTTGGTGCCCTACGACCAGTGTGTGATGTCCACGTAGCGGTGCACAGCTTGTGATGTTTGTGTGCGTAGCGTTGCAAAGCTAGTGCTGTGCATATATGTAGCGGCGCACTGTGTGTGTTGTGATGTGTGTGTGTCGCGGTGCATAGTGTGTCCTGGACATAGAAGAAAGACAGTTAAACTACACACAGTTCATGACCTGAATTACAGCGTGCAATGTAGGACTGAGGCTGCTCTGGGGGTAAAACAGTAGCTATGTTTACATGGACACAAATAATCGGAATAAAGGCCCAATCAGATTAAAAATGCTTCATGTAAACACCTCAATCGGATGATTCTGATCCGATAAAGATTTTTAAAAAAAATAAAACGCGTGGGGCACAAAGTGCGACTGACATGAGGACGTACAGACAATGCGGCGTTTGTTTACAACACAGACGGAAGTGCTTCTTCTTGTATTTCCGAAAAATTTAAACTTAAACGCGACGATATGCATCGTTGAGATGAAAACTGAATCGTGACACGAGGGCGTAACAGGTACATCTAGACATACAAGCACTGATCTGCATTCTCTTGTCTTATTCGGTGCTTTGTTTGAACTGACGAGGGCGCTCTGAGTTCAGACCAGGACGTCTAAACAAGGTCTGTGCTGGTTAGGCTGGTCGCGGTAGTCGTCGTTACTGGTGGTCAGTACACAACAGTTGCATCACATACCCACCGCCCCCGCCGTCGTTATCGGTAAAGGATGCTACAATCTGAAAGTGAATGCATCTTAAGGAGTCAGCTCAGAGCAGCAGGTGGCATATCTGACAAGCACACGGGACGAGAGGGAGTCGACAGGCCGGTGTCGAAAAGCAAATGCACCTATTTGATGATATTTCAGATTTAAACCCAGTGCTTTAAGACAACCATAACACTGATGAGGTAGTGTTAATCGCCGCGAGGGGGACAGAGTGGTCACAGCCGGTGCGTAGACCGCTGTAGCCTCGCAGCAAAAGCTGGACGGAGAGGCCAGACACACCGCCACCCGACAGTCAGGATCAGAGTACGAAAGCTACACATGTTGACCGTCATCTTTTCTTGTAAAATGTCCTTGTTGTCACAAGTTTTTTAACTGATGGGAAGATTTCTTCACCGTCATATCCTTAGTGCTGGTGTGGTTAGTGCATTTGCGGCTGATTTGCAGTTAGGCAATAATTGTCAGGTGAAATTAGCATAGAAGACAGAAGACGCCCCCCAGATATTGAATCGTATCGAGACTGTGAACCCAATATCGTGTACTGGATCATAAGCTGAGTGAATCGTCACACCTCTATTTAGTAGTAAATTAATTCATACTTGTGTATACTTTTACAGAGCTCTACAATGACCTTTCCATGACTTCACAAAAAACATGCACTAAGTTTGTTATTTTCCACTTTTTTAATACAATTTAGTTTAATTCGATAGCACCAAGCATTTTTGATTCAATGCTGCTTTTCTCAAATAAACACCATCTTATTTTAAATAACTCTTTCTTCCCATTTGGATCTGTACCCAGGACAAGGCCACCGTCAGGAGGGCAAGAAAAGTCATATTTAACATGACTAGTAACGTGACCTTGCGATAAAAGAAGCGATCCTAAAATGGTGAGATCACTGCTTCAATTTCTGCAGCAGTTTGTGTCTTTTATCATGTTGCACCTCTACGTGAGCTGAAAGAATTTCAAAATAAATCTCTGGACCACCAAGTTTTAAATGAAAGGTACATGGCCTGCTGAGGTTAATGGGAGGTTGTCTACCTCTAACCGCATGAATGTAGCTTTTAAAAATTACATTTTAGCAGCTCACTTCAGCTTAGTTAAATTCTGGCCATTTGAATTTTATACTAACAATTAAATGGCAAAAATCTCTCCATCGGTTGTGTACAGTGACAGTGGAAACCTGGCTAAAGTGGGGAAAAACACAGGTAAGATTTGATTTAAGTATGCGATTTCCAACATTTTTATGTATTTTAACTATTTATTGTATTTCTTTGTCTTATGTGCTAAGTAGCTGACTGTACTTCTTTGTTTAAATCCTTCTCTGTAGGTGAATAAAATTAGTGAATATTATTTGGGCTGTCAAAGTTAACACAATAATAACGCGTTTGCACCAATTTTTTTCAACGCTACTAATTTCTTAAACACATTAAGGCGACTTGCAATTTTTAATTAACCTCTTAAAAGTTATAAAGCTAGAGTGAAACTAGAAAACCTCAGGAAATCATTGATACCGGCGATGTAACACTAACTTGTTAGGAAGGAGTGGAAATAACGCTGCAAATTTGCGCTAAATTTTGGGGAGGAAAAACTGGCATGGCCATTTTCAAAGGGGTCCCTTGACCTCTGACCTCAAGATGTGTGAATGTAAATGGGGCCTTTGGGTACCCAGGAGTCTCCCCTTTACAGACATGCCCACTTTATGATGATCACATGCAGTTTGGGGCAAGTCATAGCCAAGTCAGCACACTGACACACCGACAGCTGTTGTTGCCTGTCGGGTTTGCCATGTTATGATTTGAGCATATTTTTATGCTAAATGCAGTATGTGTGAGGTTTTATGGACAATATTTGTCATTGTTTTGTGTTGTTATATAAACAAAAATAATACATATACAGTATACATACATTTGTATAAGGTCATCATATTTGCACACTCATGATGATAAGAGTATTAAGTACTTGACAAATCTCCCTTTAAAGCACATTTTGAAAAGATAAAATTGTATAATAAAGCTGTGATTAATCGCAATTAATTATGGATGATCATGCGATTAATTGCAATTAAATATTTTAAACAACTGACAGCCCTAATTATTATCAATACATTGAATAACATTTAGTACTGAGGATAAAGTGCTACATGAGAGAATACAGTGTTTGTCAGTCTGCTGCAAAAACAGTGACATGCAAGCTGAACAAGAGACGGTTGTCCAAGAACAGACGGTCAAGTATGTCTTTGTGTATGTACAGTAAATCCTGTCAGCCTGCATGCAGTAGCCTGTGGAAAGCATACAGAAGTAGGCCCTTGAGGTTGCTTTAGCATTGCTATGACTCAATTTACACCCAAAGCCATTAATGCATATGCGCATCCTAGTCTGTCAAATTGGGTTTACAGTTGGTTTAGCTGTGTGTATGAGTCACACGTAGCAGATTAGGCTATTTTATTCATATGTAAGCCAGGGCTGCACTATTTTATTTTAAATATACTTTTAATTTATATCTCTTCTATACATGTCTCCCTAGAGTGAGGTTTGTGGTTGTAGAACCTGTTGCTTATAAAAGATGCACAACTGCCTATGTCATCACATTTATATACAGAGGAGGTTAAGGTGCAGTTTATGCTATATAGTTTCAACGTACAGTATATGTGTGTGCTGCTGCAAAGCCCCCAGAGCCCAGGAGCGAAGTAAATCGTTCAACCTCTGCAAGTAAGTAGGCCCACATCATAAAAAATGCATACAGTGGCATATGGTGTGCCAAGCTGCGTTAGAGGCAATGTAGCTACAGCCCATACACTCATAAATCCATATCCATTACTGCCAGTTCTATTTTTTTTTTTAAAGGCCGAGGTCAACAGTTCACATCCCATCACAGGGGTGAAGCCCCTCAACATCTGCTTCTGTTGCCACGGCAACTGGCTGCTGCCACCACTGTTGCCTAACAGATGTAGAGAGAAGTGAGGAGAGACGGGGAGAGTTTTTTTTAATATGACTGCAGGTGTATTTTAATGTGTTTTGACGCATACATAAGAGCGGGGACGCCTGCTTTTCAGTAACACTGCAGGTCCTCGGTCCTCAATCCTCTCACACACCTCGACTATTACAAGTGTTTTTCCGACACATCGGAACACATCTTATTCACATGCTCCTGAGGGAAAGATGTGTGCAGCACTGTACATCAACGAACCATCGCTATGTAGAAGAGTCGCATATACTAAAGCAACATAAATTTGTTATACTGTGTATACCAGTAAGACGTTCGCCTACAAAGTGCCATACAAAAGTAAAACTAAATTATTTCTATTCTATTGTCATAATTTTAACGTCTCTAGCAAAACGTCTTATGTTGAACAGCTATTTACATACTTAGCCTACTTATTTATTTAACTGTTTTGCATCATAAAGGATCATAAAGTGAGCAATGGACATAAATCTAGTAAACAAATTTTGAGAGCAATCTCAACCTTTTTCAAGTCAAGGATCCAAACTAGATGTACACTAGAACACAGACCAAGGATTCATAAAAGGTTGTTTCCTGTGCTTTTGTCCTGCGTGTTAGTAAATAGCCAACAACTACATTATATTCTGTTTATGTCACGCTGCTGGCACTACTAGCTACTGGCCGATAGCCGGTTGTTTAGGAACAGAGACGTTAATACATTCACAACGGTACAAGCATACAGCATACAGCCCAAGGGTGTATTAGAAGATAATAAAAGTGATGATTTATAGCCATGAATTATAGTGTTGTAGAGATTGAATGTGATAGTGAATGTCAATAAGTTCATTTGTTGATCCATAATATAGCCAGCTAACTAGCTAAACAGCTGATTGGCTCTAATGTTATTTCATACACGTCCCTTACCAAGACTGGTCCTCTCAGTCTCAACCAGGACTAAAAGTAAAATTAAAACTGAATAAATACACGAAAAATAATCAACAAGAAAACAAACAGAAACAGCACACAGTTAAAATCGGTTACATTAAAGAGTAGAATCGTGGTTTTAAATTGATCTATTAGTTCAGTGGTGTTTTAATATTAGTGATGTGTAATATGATATATGATGGCAGGTTAAGGGCTTTATAAATAACTAGAAATTACTAGCTGTCACATTTGGCTGTTAGAGAGACCCAGTGTAGTGGAATGTAATGGAACTGCATAGATGGTGAACAGTTATCAGAGCTGAATAGTCACTTCTGTTGCTATTGTACGTATTCGGCTATAGTAATAACTGGTTATGAAGTATTCTAGTTTGTGGGAGGAACAGAAGGAGCACGCTGAGCAGCTCCAACTAAAACTTCAGGGAGCTATTGTTTCTTTATTTATTAAAATGATCATTTAACTTTATAAGAAGCTGGGAACTCCCTGCACTTTTTGTTTTAAGATAATGTTCAGCGTTCTCTTTTAATTAAATATATGCTTTAAGGTTAAGTTTTGTGTTGGAGTTTGTTATATTTTATTTTTCACATCAACATTTTCATTTTCACTGCAAATGCGTATCTTTCAAAATTAGCGTTAGCAAAGTTAGCGATCTACTTGATTACAAATAATCGGTATCGGTCCTGAAAAAACGATAGCGGTTGATCCCCGATTAAGAATCTAAATATGTTATTTCCATGACCTCGGAAACAGCAATCAGGATCTGTGAACATGAACTGCTCTAAGAAACCAGAAGTCTCAAACTTGTGATGCCACAGGGTATAAAGTCTGGATCTGCTCCACAGAAAATGAATGGCAGACTGATTTTATGTTGTTTCCTTTTTTATATCCAGATGAGATTTATTCTGTTGCAGCGTTCTCAGTTGTGAAACTGAAAATGTTCCAATATACTACTGGGTGCTCTCAGTGCTAGAACATCAGTTCAGTTCATTACCTCAGCCGAGGCCAAGGGCCTTCAGCCAAGGAGGTCATGTTTTCATCAGTGTTGGTTTGTTCACTCGTCTGTCCGTTAGCAGGATTACTCCAAAAGTTTGTGATGGATTTGAATGAAATTTTTTAGAGGGGTGGGGTGTGGCATAATAAGCAATCAGTTACATTTTGGTAGCGATCCGGATCACGATCCAGAGTCAGGAATTTTTTAAAGGATTCCGATCAGCCATAACATTAAGACCACTAGCATATACTTTATACCATGTGACATCACAAGTTTGAGCTTCACCACTGTAGTTTTTGGATTTGGGAGAGAGTTTTTCATGTTTACTTACATTTTTTGGACTGTCTTAGACTATAGGAATAACACTTATGAATTTAGAAAATGGGTGTAGTTCCCCTTTAACTACTTTCTTACAGACCACTGCCTGAGATTGAACATTTTTTCTTGGTAGTTAACAGCCGGTATAGTAACTGATTTTCTACAGGTTAAAGCTACAGACACATAATGGTAACCCTTATTTAGATGATGTAGTACACAACCATTTATTTACTTATTTTTTTCTTAAAAAAATGCAGCATTAATGAAAACTAAGAAACGCATAGTGTAACATGCTAAAGGATTCATGTAGCTACTGTGTAAAGGAAAATGTAATAAACTAGTCGGCCTTTAGCATGACGTAGTGGTTGCTCCATCAATTTTAAATGTGACTTCAAAGTGTATTTTTTTGTTTCAACATCCTTGACCTCCATTCAAACACTGCTCACCTATGACATCTGAGAAATATAAAAGAAATCTATTTGCTCAGTCATGAACTTAATGCTATCTACAGTAACTGTTTGTTTTCTGCCTCCACACGTGTTAACCTCCATTTAACCGCTTTACTGTGAGGCACACACTCACCTTCTGGCTGTATCAAAAGGGACACACACACCCACACTAATGCAGCCAAGAGGGCTACTGTTGTGTATATGCCACTGGAGAGCCAATCTAATTAAAAATAACCACTGGACATGAAATTTAAAATGTACTATAACTATAACTCTGCTATAGGCCTCATGTGACTGTTGCGAAAAAGTGACCTTTGGCTTTTTTCTTAAACAGAGCAGCACACATAACATCATGATGTGGATCTGAATTTTCAATATTTAGTTTCATTCATGTTTTATTTCAACCTCTGCTGAATCTCTTCTCCTCTCGACTTGTTTGAAAAGAAATATTAGCATATCTCCACTGGCAAACAAATTGAGCTATTACACAAATGAATACTTAAATTAGCTATTGGGAGTTTTTGTTCTTCCCCTCACAAACTGCGTTCAAATTTAAAATTAATTTCCCTAAATCTGTTTCCAAATTAACAACAGGGTTAATGCAGGGCTATTAGAAAAATATTTTTTCTCACCATCACATTAATTTAATTTCATGTTTAACGGTACGCAGCCGAGGAAGAATAACAATAATAATGATGATGATAAAAAGGCACCAATTAGCGTGCTCGTCTGTGGTTGTGATTGTGCGATGAATTATTCATGAAATCAGAGTTAAGAAGAAGGAGGATGAAGGGATCAGCTTGCCCAGTGAGGAGGGATTGCTATAAAGACAGGAGTCACTGCTGCCTTTTCCTTGACGACACACGGTCATTCTGCTGCTGCTTGGTGGATGCAACTGCATAAATCAGGTACTTTTTGCTCTTACAAATATAACATTTTATACTGACTCTACTATTGTGTGTATTTTTATTTTATTTTATTACAAAATTACCTGTTTTTCCACGTATATTGTTATTATTACGATTTAAATATCAAAATGACGTCTTGAAACATACCTTACATTCACAAATTCTGCTTTTACGCATTTGCTTTGAAAGAAATTGTAGAAAAGATTAGACAAATTCATATATTTCATTGCATGCTACAGTATGTTAATATTTTATTAATTGATAAAAAATTTAAACCTTCTCAGAGGCTATTTAATCAAGTGGGATTTCAAAGAGGACTGCTTTAAATTTGCCTTCACATGCACACAAGGGCTAAAATTAAAGGATTTCTACTCATCATTCATCATACAGAAAAAGTTGGACATTATAAAGAACATGGGGAGATCCCCCCACGAAGAAACAGACTCTAGGACCCAGCAGCCTCAGCGTGGCCAGGTCCCTGTGTGCAATGCATTTACAGTTCACAGGCATCTCGACCTAAATGCGATGTGACGGGAGAACCTTTACTGAAACAAACGGGAATATAGTATCAGGAAAGGCTGACCGAGCTGTGAACCGGGGCCCTATCACAGAGCAAATTAACATCAGCAAAAATAGCTCTGCGTTTTCAGATCGCTTATGTGGCAGCAAATGCATCAAGCGCTGTCAGGTCATTTTAGCCCGCAGATGTCACATGTGAGGGGGTTCCTTCGGCCCGGGCATCGTCCTCGAACTCTGACCACTGGGCTGGACTGGCTCCTGAGGTGATGTTGTTTTGTGTCCTGCGGGCAAACATCCCCGGATTTGAGCTTTCAGCCCCACTGTATCCATGAGATCTCTTTCGTGATGTCTTTGGCTGAGCTGAGTAGTCTAATGATGCTGCTCTGCCTTGCCAGCTGAGAACACAGGGCTGCCTTCTATGAATGCAGTTTGATTTTAAGGCCACTAAAGGGCTTCTCCCTGCATTCCCACTCTTGTGCACCACTGTTTGTATCCTGGGTATTAAAGGTAGACTCCTCAAACCCACGGGAGTGATGTACAGCTGTCGTGTTAAAGCTTCTGTTTCCGACTTACTGACAGTCCATCACAGAGCACCAGTCTATACTGGTTTAGGTCAGACGCCGGAGGAGAAGACATGGCTTAATGAGGGTTGAGACCAAGTCAAATCTAAAGGCTTTTGCATACTAAGTCTGTATTTTTATCCAAAATTGTTGCACATTTAAAAATAAATATGACCTCATGTTGTGTCAATCACATTTATACAACTTTTGTCCATCATTAAAGCTTTTTGAAACGATTTTCTGTGTTTTTTTTCACATCTGTCTGAAGCCATAGGAGGGTTTCTAGGGATCTAGTGTAGCGAGTGTGCACCAATACCGATACCGGTTCGGATATCGGGCTGTTAGAAAGTGTGTGGCAGTGAGGAAATTTTCCCACCGGTTAATAAACTTGTGATGACACCGGTGTTACCGATTACACCGTACATTTTATAAGAAAAAATTATGACCTTAAAGTTGGCCAAAAACCTCCATGTTTCCACAGTTCATTTTTTCAGGCATCATAACCCTATTTTACATCACTGAGAACTGAGGTGCCCAGTTGAGGTAAAGACCTCCTTTTACTGACTGTATATTACTACACTCGCACAAAAATCTGAAGGACAAACTCCTTAAACTCTCTGGATTCAAGAGTCAAACAATCTTGCCAAAGTCCAGTTCCAGACATGAAGTGAAGTCAGTAATTTTGTCTCATTAAATCCTATGGATCAGAAGAAGGGCGGGGAATCAGATAAAAAGAACCATTAAAACTGGAGTTGACTAAGCCAATTATTACCTGCAGCGTAGTACTGCAGTACGGGACAAAAATAACAAGTAGTGGATGAATGAAAGAGGGAAAATGAATTACGCCCTCGTCTTTAGAATCTTTCAGCAGGAATATCGCACATGTAGAGCTAAAAGAATGAGCTCCAGAAATCAAACCAAAAATAGGGAAAGAGACATTTGCAGGGGAGGAAATAGACAGAGAGGTGAGAGATAGCCCCCCCCCCTCCCTTCGCTGCCTCACAGCCCATTAGGTCAGAGCGGAGCAGGGAGTGCCGCTCTGAAGCTGGCCGTGTAATATTGGCGAGGACACGGCAGTAGGAAGGCCCGCAGAGGTTTTTAAAAGCCTGCGTTGGCTGTGTGGGTGAGGTGAGATGTCATTTCCTCTCACTGCCTGAGAGCAACATCGCAGTGATATAAAAGCATGCAGCTGCTGATGTGCAGCAAGTCGATGAGGAGGAAGATGAGGAAGCTACTAACATCTGTACAGATTATCCAAATGTTCTAAAGCAATCATGTCTTTTCTTTTGCGATTAATAATAACAGCTTTAGCACTAAAGACAGGGGGTCAGAGGAAAACCACCACAGACAAAACACTGTCTACTTGTGACCCATCATCACTGGTTGAATATGCGTATGTATCAGTTTGTCTTTTTTCTTCCTCTTGTTTTATATGAATCATTTTTAGAGGCCTGAACATGCAAAATATATTCACAAGTGAAAAAGCAAAACTCTTCTTGAGAAATTTTTTTCTGCTTTCCTAGAACTATTATTTTTAAAAGACTGCTAATTTTCAAATACAAATATGTAATATACAGAATGTAATGATAAATTACACTTGTCTTTTTGGTTATTGTGGTCATTTTTTTAAATAACACCTTGTTGCAAAAAATAATAAAGGCGCATTAACTGCAGCATTAAAGAGCAATTTAACAGCAGCTACAACTATTATTTTTGCTGATCTGTGGTGGTTCAAATTGTACAAATACATCCAGTACATGCTATGTACTTAAAGCTACTTCTTTACATCTTCAGCACCAACTGTGCACCCAAATACAAGTTGGTACTAAGTTGGTACCAATAGATTCCTTAGGTTTTCTAGTTTCATATGATACCAGTATTTCCACTACCTTTAAGACTGAGCCTGCAACAACCTCTGAAAGACAAGACAAGATCAATACTCACTACTTGTGTCAATGCAATATTTCTGTGCAAAATATCTGAAGGAAATTCTGCAGTCTTCATTACCCTCCATGACACAACGACCTTGTACTACATGTACTGTTTGTGTAAATGCGCATTACAATATATGTCTACATCCATGTTGTCATACAGTATGTCAGCCTCAACTTTCTGTGTATGTGTTCATCTGTTGAAGTGTTTTCTTCTGCATATTCATGCAAATGCTGTACAGTATACACTATATTGAACCTCTGCATGTCTCCAGGGAAATTTTGGATAGTTTTTAAAACTCTGAACCACTGGTGTTTGGGATGATAGAGAAGTGAGAGAACAATGGTACTCTTTAACACCCTTTCTTTGTCCTTAGCCTCTCAGAATCCTCTCAAATCTGTTCTCTTCTCTGCACATTAACATTATCTGAGGTGTGAGGACACCTGGGAACTAGAGGAGCCAGACTGTGGTCCAGGGTGTGATTTAACCCTGATTTCTCATGCCCAGGCTTCTTTTCACACTTGGATCACAACTATGAAGGGCGACCCCAGGTCAAGCATGTGGAAGATACTCTCGCCTTACTCGGGGAGGCAACGTTGAGCATGCTCACGACCCGGCTGTACGGGTCACATCTCCCTCCCTGAGGGTGTGCAGACACATGATAACGCACATTAAGGCCTACACACTTCAACGCCAACACTCGACGAAGACGGGCAGATGTGAACACATGAAAGCGCACGTGTATCGCATCCACACATTTTCAAATTAGATAATCATATGAGGGCATACAGCGCACACACCTAGTGATAAAGAGTGTATCTGATGCAGAGCATCTGAGCCATATGGCCTAACACCACATGTTGAAGCCTGACGGCAACGTATACAGTACGTGTGTGACAGAGAAACACAAACTGTGTTAAAAAACACATCTCCCATTGCCACATGAGCTGTAAGAGCATAACACACAAAGCACAGTAGGTGTCTGCATGCAGACTGGACTGGAAATGTAGGGAGAGCCCAAATATGCCAGACGGGATCAGAATCGGCTGCTCTGTGACCTGCTGCTGCTGTGACCCCGGGTAAAAGGAGCTGGACAGGAAGGGTGGCAGACCTTAGTGTCGGCACTGTGGGGGGGAATGCCAGGGGAGGTGAGGATCACACATACAAAGCCAACACACACACACAAAGACTTGCATGTACGTGGGCGGAAATAACAAATGAGACTGGTTCTTCTTACTGCATCTCAGTCGCTGTCACCGCCTACCTGCCCAGCACCAAACAACAGACAAATTTAACAAATAGCTGGTGAACACAGTGAAGCCTTCAGCAGCTATAGAGTGAGATATTTCCCTAAGGAGCTGGTGGAGACCAAAACATAGGGTAAATGTAGAGTGAATATATGGACTTGCTTTATGAGGATGCCAGAAACACGACTCTAAATAAATGATAATGTTGCGCTGTGTCTGTTGGATGTGTAATAAATATCACAATTGCTATTTTCCACCTCCACCTGGTCCCCATAAAATGCCTAAACCTGAACATGGTGCTGGGTTCATTTCACAAGAGTGGTACTGTAGGTAGACTGTTAAACTCACTATCAACACGTCCAGGTGACCCACTCAATTTTTCCCTGACAATCTACATTGTAAACAAAAATCAGTGTAGAAATCAGCATGACGAAGGCTTAACAGGAGGTGCCATTGATTTAAAGCTATGGTGTGTTCAGGCTCTACCATGAGCATTGGGCAGCGATCAATTATAAGATAAGATAAGATAAGATAAGATATAAGACACACATATATGCGGAAATTTTGGTGGAAGCATATTTTTGCTGAGGTGTTGCACTATGGGTTTTGCAACAGAAATGCACAAAATATCTGTATTTAAAACTAAAAGTCCTATTCGGGTGTACATTTGGCAAAACAGACATTGTGGCATCACATTGACAAACAGCTACAGTTTGATTACAGAAATATTTTTAGTGCTCCATCAAAAGGATTTGATGTGAAAACAATTTTAATCACCAGAAAACATCAGCAATCACAAATAAACCTTTCAGCTGCAGCAAATTGAGTCAAACCGAGCACTGACATCCCTCTATTTATTCCCAGTACTGTACAGGGACACTGGTTTGATTTAATTTTTTTTAGCTTTACATTTTTGGGTACGTCGTTCAGTTTTCTTTTCAAACGGCAGAACTTTGCTCGAACTTTGTGTCCTTGTTGTTTTGCAATGGTGATTTTTACATCTGTTGATTCTTCTCCAACCTCTTCAATTTATGAACCCTTTTCATAATTAACCTGATAATGTCAAAAAGTGCTCGCTGTCAAGCTGGAAAAATACACATTTTGATGAACAATTTTCATATTACAATATTAGAATAAAGTATTTTTTCCATTATTTTCATTTTTCTACTCATTTTACCCCAATTTTATTGATAAGCCAATACGTTAATTGGAATTCACAAATTATAATAAAGTATATGTTCAATATAATATATATAAATTAATTACCACTGTTATTCAATAGCGTGTTCTGATTTCCATGTGAACTATGACATGTAAAGTCTTTGGGGTTACGTTTAGGTCTATTTCAGTTGCAGTTGAGCTTGATAAAACACTCACAGCATCATATCTAGCATCAATAATACAGCGATCAACATGCCGTACACAGGTTATGAGGCTACATCCTTTTAGTCGTGTCGGTCCAAATGGATCTCAGTGTTTCTGCATGTAGCTGCCATGCTGCTGAATTATTTAAGGTGGTAATTAGGCAAGTGTGGCTGCTGTTCGTCTTTTTGTACTCCCCCCTCCTTCTCTCTGCTTATTGTGTTTATTTTGGCCTAATTCCAGCTCCCTGGCTTCATAGAAGGAGCAAAATACAAGCACTTAAACTGAAAAGATGAAAAACCCCAGGCAAAAATAAGCTTTACACTGTGCCCAGGCCCGTGTGTGTGTCATTCACTTCCTGTCGTATCATGTTTGTCTAGGCAAGAGTGTGTACACACTATAAAGTGTCTGACTGTCCCGAAGCTGTTGTGGTATCGGTGTCCAGATGGCATTTGCATTTTTCCGTCATGTTATCGCTACCAACACCACATTTTATGGATATAATCAGGTTGCATGTCACGAGAACAAGGGGGTTTTATGGAGCGTTGCCCCGCTGATGAACCGGGACGGGCCAATGCTCCGTGACCTGGATAGAAGACGGGAGGTCGCCATATTAGAAAGGGTCACCGTGTCAGCGGCATACAGGAGCTGGCTATAGAGTGTGTTGCGTTTCAGTTCTCAAACCTTTATGTTCACGTGCAGGTTAATAGTGCAGAGAGGTGATCGCTGCTGCTGTTCGAGTGCAATCTCCTGACGGGAAAGGATCGGATTCATGCAACTTTGACCTTGTTAATGGTGTCGCAGAGCCAAGCGGTTGATCTTCGCAACTTTGCACACAAGCAGAGTGCGAATTCACACAGCAGCTGAACCAGTAAACACTGAGGTCAGGGCAAAGTCTGGGAGGCTCATGTGGGGGAAGAAGGCCAAGACGTCCTTTTCTTATGAAAGTACTGAATCTATTTATACTGCTATACACTTACTAATAAGGGCAAAATGTGCAAAAATACTAAAAAACACCTTTCAGCCTCCTTTTGATGATATTACCTGGATTGTAAATAAGGACAGTGTTCTTACCATCTTACAAGGTTTTTGGGTATCTGTCTGGATTTGCCATTTCATTTTAAAACCTGGGTACCACTTTCTAATTAGGGGTTTATAAGCTGTAACTAATGACTTTATTATTGCCAGTAAATCCTAGTTATAATTCAGTTATAAGCCTAGCAGTCTGACATCTGTTTATGTTCTCCCAGCTTAGTCTTTTCCATTTTGTTCATCAAGTAGAAATCTCCAGTGGACCACTTGACCTCCAACCTTCTGGAGTATCTGGTTTAAGATCCATTTATTAACAAATTATTGAAATTTACAATTTAAGACCTGACGGATTCGTGTAAAAACACACTTGAACACTGAATATCACTTTTATTTTATATTTTATGATATTTTATTTTATAACAGAGGTTGAACCAAGTCTTTGTAGTCAAGTCCCAAGTCCCACACTTTGAGTTTTGAGTCCTGCACAAGTCATAATGCACTCTTCAGCAAATGTAATGCCACTTTGACATCAGAGTAATAATATATTAAATTTACAAAAATCACTTGCAGGGACTGAATGGTGTTAACTTTGGTTAATTCAGGAAAGGAGGGGAAATGGACAGATTTGTGTACACACTTTTTAAATAACATACTTTTTTATATTTGAGCTTAGGGGAAGGTATCAAGTGTTTTCAAGTCAAGTAATGTCATGAGTCACTGGTGTTAAAGAGCGTGACTTGAGTCCAAGTCATGTGACTCGAGTCCAAATCTGGCTGATAGCATTTATGTACTTTCAGCTGAGCTGTGCATTTCTTAAGGGCCATCTTACAGCTGATGGTCTGTACTCTATACTCTGCTGCAGCTATTTTACAGTGCAGCTGTGCTTGAAAATCCTTTGATTTTTCAGTTCTCTATCAATCAGATTGCTTATGGAAGCATCTCTGAAGCTAGCAGTGTTAATTTATGTATAGTTTTCTCTTCTTAAATGTTTTCTTGGTCTGTTTACTGTGCTGAATTTCATGAATTAGAGCTATATAGCCACCAATGCTGCTTTCTAAAACTATATAGTCACCAGTTTATTTATTTGTTCATTTGAGAAACACTAAGTTTTGAATTTGACTCTCTGACTACTGGCGATGTTTCTCATTCATTCCCTGTCTCAGTCGTTTAATCTTGCTCCTGGCTTCTTTAACCTTTAACCACTGATCACAAAACCAGTTCACTCATTTACATGATGTTACTTAGCACAAAAGCTACGTCCCTGGGTGGGCTCGAACCACCAACCTTTCGGTTAACAGCCGAACGCGCTAACCGATTGCGCCACAGAGACTGCTGTGGGCTAACCTGGAGGGGGTGGGGCCTCAATAACCAACCCTCACCCACCTGCATTTGCTATTAAATTCCAAAATACAGTTGTGGTTAAAAGTTTACATACACTTGTAAAGAGCATAATGTCATGGCTGTCTTGAGTTTCCAGTTATTTCTATGACTCAATTTCTGGATTTCGTCTAAGAGATCAGTTGCTTAATAGCATCAGTAATTTAATAGCAAATGCAGGTGGGTGGGGGGCAGTTATCCAGGTGGCACCTCCTCCACATTGGACCACAGCAGTCTCTGTGGCGCAATCGGTTAGCGCGTTCGGCTGTTAACCGAAAGGTTGGTGGTTCGAGCCCACCCAGGGACGTAGCTTTTGTGCTAAGTAACATCATGTAAATGAGTAAACTGGTTTTGTGATCAGTGGTTAAAGGTTAAAGAAGCCAGGAGCAAGATTAAACGACTGAGACTGGGAATGAATGAAAAACATCGCCAGTAGTCAGAGAGTCAAATTCAAAAGTTAGTGTTTCTCAAATGAACAAATAAATAACTGGTGAATATATAATTTTAGAAAGCAGCATTGGTGGCTATATACAGTTGTAGTAAAAAGTTTACATACACCTGTAAAGAACAATGTCATGGCTCTCTTGAGTTTCCAGTTATTTCTATAACTCTGATTTTTCTCTGATAGAGTGATTGTAACAGATACTAAAAACATTGATGAAGTTTGGTTCTTTTATGACTTTATTATGGGTCAACTGAAAATGTGAATTTGACTCTCTGACTACTGGCGATGTTTCTCATTCATTCCCAGTCTCAGTCGTTTACTCTTGCTCCTGGCGACTTTGACCTTTGACCCCTGATCACAGAAACCAGTTTACTCTTTACATGATGTTACTTTAGCACAAAAGCTGCGTCCCTGGGTGGGCTCGAACCACCAACCTTTCGGTTAACAGCCGAACGCGCTAACCGATTGCGCCACAGAGACTGCTGTGGTCCAAATCGGAGGGGGTGCCAACTGGATAACCGCCCCCCACCCACCTGCATTTGCTATTAAACTCTATAAGATAGTGCAGAGCAACTGATCTCTTCGACGAAATCAACACTGGAAGCTACTGAGTCTGATCTCAGGTTCTACTGAGAGGCCATGCTAATTTCTAGGATTAATTCTTTAGATCTGAGAGAGTAATGTTATTTGTGAAGTTAATATAGTTAAACTAACACTAAATAAAACATGACTGTTCTGCCATGAGCTAGTTTGAGATTTACTATCTCCTCCCACGCGTAGGCAAACAATACACACATATAATGTCTCTTTTCCGTTTCTTTCCTTTCCCCTCACTGACCTTTAAGGCCTCCCTCTCTCATTTTCTCACTATCTCAGTCCTTTTATCTCTCTCCTTCCCTCTGGTCATTTCTGCTGAACTGCGAGGACTGAAAGATGTGGGGAAAAAAAAAAGCTCGGGATCATGGGAAGGTGTGATGGTGGGATGTCTGTCGGGACCTTAGGGATGAAAGAGCTCAGGAAAGGAGAGGAGTAGAAAAAAACAACAAAAAAAGGATATCCTTTCCTTCTTCCTCTATCAACGATTATTGAAGGAGTAGAAACTAGACGTCCGGTGGCAGCAGTGGCTCAGCTGTTCGACAGGTGCAAAAATATGCGCTTTCTGCCATGAATGTGACATACGGATTAATCTGATCACAGAGGCATTCGTCATGCTGCGTGCTCCATGTGCTGCACCTCCTCTAGTTTGACACTTTTCACATGTGGCACAAAAATGTCTTTTAAATGGGGATCTCTACTCCTTATTCATTTATCTCACTGTCATCTGATCTGATCATACCCGTCAGTGGCAGAACCCTGCTTCTTCTTCTCCTTCATCTTCTAACCCCCCCTCATCCATCCATCACCTCAATCCTTGCCCTAAACACGCCCTGGTACAGTACAGCGTATCCTATGTGCAGCGATACTGAGGGAGGTCGCCGTGCGGTCACTGCGCAAAGCCTGGTTGCATTGTGACTCGGAGCTGCAGAATGTGCCATGGTGCATTAGCGCGCTGCCGCCTGGCTGAGCATGAGAGAGAGAGAGAGAGAGAGAGAGAGAGAGAGAGAGAGAGAGAGAGAGAGAGAGAGAGAGAGGGAAAAGATAAGAGGAGGAGCTAAAGGATGGAGTAAAATGTGAAAGGATGGGGAAGCAAAAGAGGGAGGAGGATAAGAGGAAAGAGGAGGAGGAAAGTGAGGGCATCAGCGCACTTACACAAGCGAGAGTTCAGAAGCCCCAGGGGCACAGGGTCCCTGTAAGGTGGCTCATCAAATATGGAGGCATATCAAGGTTGTGTGTTCGCTCTGGTATCCTCTCGTTCTTGCTCGCTTTTCAACAGCCTCACTTCTTAACCCTTTTCTCTTCTCAATCACTTTCTTGCTCACCGTTTCTGCCCTCCGTCACTTTTGTCTCTTCTTGAAACGCTCACTCGATGACAAATTTTCCAATCTAATGTTTTTTCCATAAAAACGTTTTACACGCCACTTTTATATCTGTGAAAAGGCAGCTGAATTCTGAAGCGGTTTCTCTTCAGGTGGGGCTGACTGAATGCTTTGAAGCATCGACCTTTTCCGCGGTAGTCTACCTCCAAATCAATAGTCAAATGCTTCATTTCTTGTTTTTTTTTATATAGAAGTAGCTTAAGTATCTAAAGTATGCCTACGAAGCTACAACTCCTCAGCTGAAGTCCCAGGCCAACTTCCTGAATCTGTAAATCCAGCTTAGACTCTTTTAAGGTGGACCAACTTTTCTCCTTAAAGTGACGAGCCACTCTTTAGGGATTTTCTCAGCTTTTTAATTTAATTATTAATATAACTTTAAACCATTTCACCAATAGGGTTAAATCAGTAAAAATACTCTACTGGCCAATCACTTTTTTTGTATTTTTTTGTCATCCCCATTACCATCTCCCCATGATTCCAGTCCACCAGCAAAAACTACTATTAATAAAAGGGTAAAATGCCAAAACAAATCTTCAAAGAATAAATGAATAATCCAAAATGGAGGACATTTATACATAACAAAAGAAAAGTTTATAGAGAACAGCATACTGAATGTATTTCCATCCCATGTGCACTGAGTCCTGTTAAATAAAAGCAGATGGGATGCGATTGGATGATGTAATGCACCAATGGGAGAGCCCGTCACCAGCTGGCACATGATCTCACTTTCATCCTCGCCCTGAGCAGGTTTAGACAGCTCTGTTCGGCCCGTTGCTAATCTGCTCTGCACCAACTGGATGTGCTGTAGCTAATGCTTGCGCACACTCGCAGCATGCACAAACACACGTTTCATTTTATTTTTTGAAAGCAGTGAGTATCTCAGAGTCAGAGAGATACATTTATACAGCAGGGACATCACATAAGCAGTTGCTCTAATATACTGTACATTTCTTGCTAACTGTGCTACAGACGTCATGTGGCCAAAAGCTTTTTTTTTTTTTTTTTTACATATGGACTACATACACAGTATTTAAATGAAGTGTAACAAGTTTGCATTATAGCTGACAAATGCTTACAAGATCTTTAACCTGATTCATAAGAAAATTACCCAAAGAGTGATTGATGAGCTACTGAGATCAGGTCTGATTATGTCCATGACACCATGTCCTAACTGCTCATGAGTGATGCCGTTTTGAGGTGAACTTTTGTCGGACACCCTGTTTCTATATTCCTGGCGTGCACTTTGAAAGCAACACAACGAACAAGGATTCGTAAAGTTGAAGTGAGGAGTTATCTGATGCAATACCTTCATTTCAGTAATAAATAAGGTGACAGCTGGCTGGAGGGAGATTGCCTGAAAGTTTCTTACTTGCTTTTGGCTTTACTGTAAGTCATTTCCAGTAAATATCACAATATAAAATGCTTGAAAAGAACAAATTTTGGAAGATTGCAAGTACTACTCATCCATCTCTCAAGTGGCCTCCAGTCTGATCGTAATACGTGGCTTGTTTACATGACGCAATGCTGCTAGGACATGATGTCGGTCGCTTTGAGTTCTCTGCCATCATTACGGTTGTTGCTGTTATTCCTCGTTCACCTTGACCTAACGTGACATGTCATTTTCAAATCATGAAAGTGACATTGTGCTACTCCTGTCATGCAGCAAATTCAGTGGGCGCGTGGCATCAAATGAATCATTCGTAATTGATATATTATTCGATAGCCTAATTTTTATACAAGTTATAATCATACTGGTTTAAATAAACAATTTATAGTAGTAGTAGTAAAATTAGTAATTTATAGCATAGATAGTATTTCCCATCTCTGCTGAGTAATACTTTTATGCAAAAGAAATTAAAGGGCTGTCCCAAATATATGCTGGTTCAGTGCAGTGATTGAAGCAAATACAAGCCTGAGCTATTAATTGCAGTTTTACAGTATCGTATTAGTAACGCATTTGTTATGTAAAACAATTTTCCCCTGAGAATGTAAAAAAATAGACAACTTTTGAAATTTTAAGGAGCATACACTCTCATGCAGACTGGATTTGACAGTACATGGACAATCAAACAGACACACTCAAATGTCAGAATAAAGAGGTCATGTCGGGGGTCGTCGTCCGGGGACTTGCGCTGAAAGTCAAACATGAAAGAGCTCTACAACTGAAGGCTCCGTACAACCTCCATGACATATGACCGAGGTCAAAGGAAGCCGCTGAGGCTGCAGCGGGGCCACGCTCTTCCTATTAATCCGTATACACTCACATGGCCTGTATACACATTCATGTGCACGTACACACACAGTTTACTTGTACTCACTCTTTCTGCGCACGCGCATGCATTTGTCATTGAAGTAGCAGAGTGGCCGTGTTGTGATAAAGGCGAAGGCTCTGGGGGGTTGGAGCTCGGAGCAGAAAGCCGGGGGTTCATGGCCTGTCCTTGGCCCTCCACTGGACCTTGACAGCTTTGAGTGACAGAGAATAAAAAGGGGAAGTCACAAAGGGAAGAAACTAAGGAAAATGTAAAGCTTCAGTTTTGGTAGCAAAGAGTGAAAATTGTCAGATTTAAGGCACGGCCACACGTCGAATTTAACATTTGTGGCCTGTTCAATTCCATTGTAAGCGAGCAAAGGGCCGAAAAAAAAAAAAAAAAAAATATTCGCTTCCGGTGGCAAAGCAAATGCACATCATTGCATTTGAAATGCAGTTCAACTTTGGTGAACTGTCAGGCGAATATCACGTGTGTGTGACTGTGCCCTTAAACAGCCGAGAGAATAATGAGATTTCAGAATTTAAATTTGGGTTAATGAAGTTTGACGCTGCATGAATAGAAAGGGTAAGTTTAATTTAAACAACACCATGATAAAGTAGTTTTAAGTGAATTTGGTGATTCTGAATCTTTTGAATCCCCTAAATTCTGACTTGCTAAAAAGTAAATACTGTAAACCCATACTATAATATCGCTGCCATGACACACATTGTTCCCCAGTGCACATGAGCCTACACCCAGTTCACGCAGGGTCAAGTGGTCAATAGCAGTGATCAGACTGGCCTGCAGCCTGATGAGCCATCGACCCCCTCCGCCCCACAGAGACATGGAGAACATAACCGTTCCGATTCATACCAGCCTCATGCGTGGCGGCAGGTCCGGGGGCGTGGTGGTACAAACGGGCACTCTGAGGCCTCCGCAGCAGTGGCAGGATTGATCTGCTTTACTCGGGCCAAGTGTGAGCTGACAGTGTTACTGCACGGTCAATACAAACACACCAGGGATGTATGAGGAGAGAGCTGTGGACTCTACATGGGAGGGTGGAAGTATTTCTGTCATACCTGCAGCCACTCATCTCCCTGTATCTGTCACAAGCTTTTACACTGACTCAGACCCAACAGGTGTTATTGAATATGCTGTACAGAACTGCATATTGATGAATGCTGTATACATGAGACATGAGTGTGGCTGCTCAATAAATAAAAAAAAAAAATCTCTTATTAGGTGGCTGTTCCTGCAGTTTCTGAGCTTTT
The DNA here is from genome assembly GCA_947000775.1 of Pterois miles. NCBI lineage: Eukaryota > Metazoa > Chordata > Actinopteri > Perciformes > Scorpaenidae > Pterois > Pterois miles. The sequence continues at coordinate 2,445,965 of CAMQGK010000008.1, forward strand.
TTTCCACATTTTACTTCTGATTTCTACATCTGCATCCTCTGTGTGCTCAGTTACTGTCAAGTAAGTCAAAAATGTGTTGTTTTTTTTTTAAGGAAATTCACTTCTTTTTAATACAAGTTTAACTTAAAACAGTATTGGAAACAGTATTGGAGGTGCTCTATCATGACTCAGTACAGAACCAAGAAAAACAACAATGACATACTTTCCTTTTTAGGCTTTTCTTATCAGATACTTAAACAAACATATCTACCTACCTTTACAATAAGATTTAACGTTATATCTCTAGGGGTACATGGTGGGCCACAATTACTTTGGACAAATGCAAAACCGGAAATGTTGCAATTTTACATAGTGCGCTATTTCACATTTTTCCAGATTAACACAGGTGATAATTCAGATGAACACATACCTGTTTTCCTCAACTTGCAGTTTGCTGTCAATTAGCTAAACCCAGTTTAGCTCTCAGAAAGATGCTTGACACCCTGAAAGCCTGTTCTTGACCAGTTGACATCCCCTCTGAGTAACACATAGGGGAATAATAATAAACCTATATCTAACAAACTTGCTAGCTGTTAGCAGGCTAGTAGTTAGCCACAACTCCACGTTGAATATGATTATTTTTTTAACCAGAGGTTTGGTTTAAAGCCCACGTAGCGTGGGTACAGAGTAGCGTAATCTCATTTTTTTCTTCAAAATGTGGACTTAAAAACGCGCAGCGGACTTTAAAACACTACATCTAACTACATCGTTCACGTTTACCGTTAGCTTACTGCTTTACAAATTTAAGCTAACCAAATGATGACGAAAGATAATCAGTTTTGGGCATGCGCATTGTCGTTTCCAACTCTATGGGCACTTGCACAGATTAAATTGTTGGATAATAATAAATAACAGCAGAAAGATGATTTTTTTGTGTCATGCGTTAATCAAGATAATGTTGTATATATTTCTAAATAACTCAGTGCCACCAACACATTTTTTCTGATGCCAGCAGGTGGCGCTACCATCGCCTCCAGGCTTTTTCATTTATATACCATAAAAGAAGAAACCATAAAATGGGATTAGGCCAATTTTGTGCGTGACTCAGATTAAATTATGATATGTGGGCTATTAATAATACACCCTGTATATTATTTCACATTTTTACCCAAAGGAAATAAAAAAGTTTGATTATTATTATCATGCTTGTGCTGAGTTGTCGTAAATCAGGGCTCGCTTCCTGGTTCGTTTCCACGGCAACCATGGGACCTATCAACAAACCCGGAAACCGGAGACGTGGGAGATGTAAAAATTGGTAAATAACGTTAAGAATATTTATAACCCAAATCTGAAATTTTATATAGTAGTCAAGGTAGCTGTTTTGAGCGCTTTAATTTGTTGTGCAGGCCATTTTGAACGTTACGTGATCGTATTCATCACATCATTGTCCAATTTGGTGCAAGTTAGCTTAAATCTCTCCCGTACTTTATGGTAGTGATAGCATTTCCAGTAGTAGTGTCTGTCTGTTTGGTTACATTTTGCAGGAAACGTACCCACGGATCTCCCCCACACGGGTCCATGTTTCCAGCTGTTGCTGTTGGGAGCTCAGAGGAGCTGGATATCAGTGTGAACAGGCAGGTAGGCTCGTTAACATTACAGTATGGTGACAGATATACTGAGGATGCTTGTCCTCTCCTGTGCTCAAGAGTATAGTGCAGAAGGAAGTGTAGTAATACAATAGTATTATTATATTATTATCATTATTATTATTATAAATAATAGTATTATTATAAAAGTAGCCCACTCCAACCATAACTAGCACAAATACTTGCCCAGTATCCACATGCACACAAATAAACCCTTAAAAACATAGTATACTTCAAGTTTATTTTATAAAGTAAACTTAATATATTTCTCAAGTATACTTCATCTAGTAAGTACTAAAATCAATGCACTAGTAGTATACTAAATTGGTCCACTTTTTAGTATATTTATATATACACATTACATTATATATTTAAGTATATTTTTATGTGTAATTTAAGTGTAAGAACTTTGAATACACAACTAGTTTACATCTATGTTGTATTTTGTACTGCAACAAGGGAACTTGTAGGTATACTGTTAGTTTACTAGTTCTATACCTGTAGCCCACTATTTACTTGATGAAAGTACACTTTTAAGTATACTCTCAGTGAACTACTAGTATAATAGTTTTCTTTAACTTTACGTACTTAGCCAATGATTTATGCACTACATAAGGCTCCTTTTGCGGCTTGACTTGATGTTTTGAGGTGACATTAAAAAATAAATAAATTAGGTTTTCTTGCACGCCTCCACGGTGAATGCAAGAACGTAGATGATTTGAAATAAATGAATACAAACTTTCACACATTTTTATAGGCTGCTCTTTCAAAAAGAAAGCATAAGCCAAACGTAGACTTTTACGTATATGTGTCAGTATACGCCAAGTATAATTTTGTATAGTTTATCTCTGATAGGTACAGAAAAAGTAAACTGAAATCATACTCTATTATTTTAAGTTTAATAGAAGTATACTTATAACTCTTATAACTTGAATCAATGTCTTTTTGGTAAGGGGAGATAAAAAGTCATCGCTCAAAAGTTGAGTATAAAAGTCTCAGAAGTACTCACTGAGGAGAGTATTGATGTGTTATCCTGTAGGCCTGAAAGGTATTTTAGTATTCTGGGTGTAAGTAAAAAAAATATAAATGTAATTAAATGAACAAAGGTAAACCTTGAAATGGTTGGCCTATCGGTTATTCCCTAAAAATTCTGCCTAATTCTCTAAAATATGTATTTCATTAAAAGCAAACTCATTGCCAAGATGGAAATAATCTTATAAATTGTCAGTATTTAAAAACGAACTTGAACATCACATTGCGAAATGTAATTAATTTCCACATGTGCACCGTTCATTGCTTTCATGGCAGGGAACGCGCAGATGTTAAGAAATAACGCTCCATTTAATTATCCCAGTAAGCCATGCCATTGAGAAAGCACGCTGTACATAACTGCATGCATAACTTGCGCTTCATCCTCCAGGGTCTGTCAGCGCTCCACGTGGCCTGTCTTTATGGCCAGCTGGCTACTGTTCAGCAGCTCCTGGTGGAGTCCAGGCAGGGCTGGATGATCAACAGCAGAGACCTCCAGGGTCGCCAGCCCCTTCACGTGGTCCTGTCCTCCCGGAGCTCACCGAACACCTCCTCCTGCCTCCTGTACCTGCTGGAGCGCGGGGCTGACGTCAACGCGTAGGGAGCCCTGTTTTGTGAATAATTGGTTTTTACTTTAGGCAGCTGTATTTTCTATTATGGGTTCATTTATACATTCTGTCCGCTGGATCCAGTGGCACTCAGCTGCTGTTGCATGCTTAGTCAATCACAAAAGTAAAGGCTGAACAAACAACACTGCAGAGTGCAAAAGTAAAATTGTGATTACAATGAGATGATGGTGAAAGTTTATAGCTGCCGATGTAAGGGATAATGATGATGATTATGATGGCAACAGTAATGGCGGGGGTGATGATAACAGCAGCAGTGATGATGAAGCTGAGATGACAGTTTTTAAAATATTTTTTCCTGTTATTACCAGTACCACAGATTCAGGGTCGACCCCGCTGCACCTGGCTGCCTCTGAAGGCCTGCTGGACTGCATAGAGATCCTCACGCAGGCCGGAGCGGATGTATCGGCCCAGGACAGCTCAGGACACACTGCTCTGGATCTGGCCCGCATCTGGTGCCACAGGAAGGTGGCGAGGTAACAAGCTACAATAACACTTTGCACCAAAAATGAAAAGTTCGGTTGAAAATTGACAGATTTTCTTGTGATTTTGTGCAGGTATCTAAAAAGCTGCATGTGGCAGACAGATAAGAAGAAAGAAATGCAGGAGAGGAAGCGAGTTCAAGCTTTATACGGTGATCTTGTGGATATGGCCAAATTGAATGATCTCAATAAAAAGGTTAGTTTGTATGTTGTTGAAGTCCAATCATCCAGCATTTGGTGGTAAGTTAACTTATAAATGACCCCCAAACTGTGACAGAATCAGAGAAGCATTTACATATCAAAACACATTTTTGTATTCTATTCAAGGTACAGTGTGTAAGATTTGGTGGCATCTAGTGGTGTGGTTTCAGATTGCAACCGACTGAGCACCCCTCTGCTCACTTTTCAAAACTGTGGTAACGTGAGCCGCAGAGTGCAAAACCGTGGCGACACTATTCGCCTTGCTCAGAAACCATCCTTACTACTACTTACTAACTAACTACTACTACCACTACTACTACTTCAGGACCAACGGTCAGTGGCATTTTCTAAAGTCAGGTGGGTGGTACCACGGTTTTACACTCTGTGGCTCGCATTTCACAAGCATGCCGGAAATGTGAAAGGCTCTCTCTAGAGCCAGTGTTTGATTTGTCCGTTCTGCACTACAGTATAAACATGGTGGAGCAACATAGTGGACTCTGAAGAGGATCCACTCCATGTGTAGATATAAACCGCTCATTCTAAGCTCATGAAAACATGAGTCTTAGTTTTAGGTGATTATACACTAATGATGTTTTGAATATTACAGTCCATCTCTGCTAATAAATACCCCAAAATATTGCATGGTTTCTTTAAAGCAAACACAACTGAAGAAGAATTTGCAGCATATTTCTAACATATCTAAGAATCTAATCACACTTTCTCTGTGTCCATTTTCAGACACTTTCAGATGAGAAGGTGGTAGAATGGGCAAACAAAAAAGGTTTCCCTCTCCTGAATGATTCCTCCCCCAGAGTCTCAGTGAGCCGGTACCACACCCAGTGCCTCCCATCAGATCAGCTGAGGCAGCAGCCAGGAGGTCCTCTGCAGGATGAGAGCACCTCCACGAAGCAGCCTCCAGCCTCACCCTCCAGACCTTGGACCATCTTCACGGGCCTCCAGCCTGAGGACACCCTCAAAGAGCCGGACCTTCGGGACAGCGTCACGGTGTGGAGGGACAGCAGCGGCGGCGGGCAGCCTCAGTACGCCACCAAGTGGGACAGCGTGTGCCGCCCCGCCCCTGACGTGCCTCTTGATGTCCTGGAGAGAGTGTTGTTCCCCAGAGCTTTCCCTTCCAGGATCGCATCCCCACGGTGCTTTGAGCCACAGGACATCAAGGAGGTCCAGCACAGAGGGCACCCCCAGGGGCGGAGCACCTCCCCCTGGACAGAGGTGGCCATGCACCTGGCTGAGGTGCTGGAGCCCGGACACTACTGATCAAAAAAAATGTATTAAAACTCATCTGGTATTGATATAACTCATAGATTTTAGGCATCAAAATTTTTTATCAGATAACATGGAAAATAATTTTGTAATTAGAGGATATTTTAGGAAAAGATGTAGAGACATCTGGCAGTGTAACCTTCCCTGACAAAATATCCTGCCACCCCACGACTTCAGTTCAAAGTGACAAAATTAAAAAGACGCCGCGCCTCCAAAAAGTGGGGTGAGCGGAGGGGTGAGTGAAAGGTGAGAAAACCTCAGTGAACTGGGTCACCTGTCTCCGATGTATCCCTGCACTTTCACTGCTCTACCCCCCAGGGAACAGACTGGGGATCCAGGTGAGGGCTTGTCAACAGCATGTGTGGGTTAACTGTGAGCTGTGGCCTGTCAGCTAAGTGTGTGGGTGTCGCGTTTTTTGTCTTTTTTCCTTTACTTCACACCTCAGCGGGGGTCAAAGTGCACACCAGCCTCAACCTGGTGCACCCACTGTGACCGAACCACATGGGACTTGGGTAACATGATGCCATCCAGCTAGGCTGTCTGGCACACGCATATTTTTGAGTGGAGTTCAGGGTGACAGCAGGAAAATCCATCATACTAAATAAAATGGAACACTAACTGGGTGAATTAACCTGATTTAATTGGAAATGACAATCTATTTTTGCCTTTATTTCCTGTGAAAAGAACCATTTAATCTGAGTTATTTCAACAAAATCTTTTATTATACATTTGTGTGCATACCAGCCTACAATGAATCGCACTCCATAATTGGTAAAAAGAATTTTGCCGCTTTAATAGCACTCATCAAACCGCTTTGAGCGGCTTTTGTCCCCGAAGTGAGTTTACAAGAGTCATTGCACAGGTTCGATCTTCACAAGTTTCCATTAGTCGTCTGATGTGGTCGGTGTACAAAAATCAGTTTGTTATTACTGTGAATTTTTAAAAACAGTCCAAAAAAGACAGGCAGGTTGCAGAATGCATTGCTGGTGATTAATGACTCTGTAGACGCAAGAAAAAAAGTCAACGTAGTGCATCGTTTATGTGGCCACATGTAAATGATCCAGACGGTAGCTCACTTTAATTTAAGGGTGTTTTAAATTTTAACTTCAGAGTGTACTTTCTCATTAAAAGTAATCTTAATAAGCACGTCTATGGCATATTTCCTGCAGCTTTCCAGGAAAATTTAACACCAAAATCTAAGCTTAAAGTACCTTTGAGATGTTTCATTTATCACCAACCTTCTTCATCTGAGACGTAAAGTTTTCACGAGTCATATTTTGTCTCCTAAGTCATCTTCAACGCTACTCTGTGTACTGAATCAGATAAAGTGAGACCTGCAACACACAAATGACAGCATCTCAAGAAGAAAACTGATGATTTATCCGCCAAAGTCAAAATGTACATGTATTTGGTGGTTGTCAATTTCATACATATTTGAATACCAAAGCTTAAAAAATGGAGTCCAACATGACGATAAGAAAGCGCTGCTTTTACGGACAAGACCGCCACAAAGAAGTCTCTAGTAGATGTCACTGGCAGTCAGTACGAACAGACAGAAAAACAAAGAGAGACAAACGTGGCCTGTGTAAACTCGTCCAGCAGGAAGCTCTGCTCTGTTCATTGGTCCGTCCTCCTTTTCCACTTTGGACACCGTTTCATTTTAGTCCCATCCAGAAACAAGTTTCCAAAGGCTTCACCTTAATCTCCAACACATACAGTCAGTCAGTCAGTCACTCACACTCACACACACACACACACACACACACACACATATACATACATACATACATACACTCTCTGACCCCCGAGGCTGCACCCCAAGTCCGAGCTCCTCAGTACATTTTCTGTCGGCTGGGCAGCACTGCCTCCTTGAGGAAAGAGAACACGAGAAGGATCCCGGACCTCTTCCCCCTCTTGCCCTTGGTGAAGTAATTAGACACCACATCATCTAAAAAGAAAGAAAAGGGAAGTTATACTATTATTATACTGTTTTATACTATACTGACAGCTGGAAAGGTATCTAACAAATAAGGAAAGGTTGGTAGTAATGTGAAATATACAGAGGGTATGTCTAAGTCTCCCAAAAAAAAAAAAAAAAAAAAAAAAAACACACGCCCAACGTGGGGCTCGAACCCACGACCCTGAGATTAAGAGTCTCATGCTCTACCGACTGAGCTAGCCGGGCTAACAATAGCCTGGGAGGGCTAGTATTACTCCATGGACTGTGCTCTAAGAGGCCCACCACAGTATTTATTTACGGGGTATTTGAGAAGCGGCTGTGTGCTGCTCTTCATCGGAGATGGAAAACCAAAACTAAATATCTGTTTTTCAGCAGACATGGAAATAAACCATATCAGTTATCTTTGTAATCTTTTCCTGGAAATGCATTAAATAAATTACTTGCTATTGAGAAATAGCGGGATATAATTATCAAATAATGTTTATTAAAAAGTCATTTTTGATAAATTTTGAGGTAGATATTGGGGTAATTTGGCAGTGATTTGAAAGAAATTTCTAATAGATTACTTACTAATTATCACCTAATTACCACGAAATTTCAACAGCACAATAAAGTGTTACCCACATTTGTTTTTTGCCTACATGTAATTATCATAAAGTGGGCATATCTGTAAAGGGGAGACTCGTGGGTACCCATAGACCCCATTTTTCATTCACATATCTTGAGGTCAAAGGTCAAGAGCCCCCTGTGAAAATGGCCATGACAGTTTCTCCTTGCCAAAATTTAACCTAACTTTGAAGCGTTATTTATCCTCCTTTCAAACTAGCTAACAGCAGTTGGTACCAGTGGATTCCTTAGATCTTCTACGATACCCCTAACTTCATCTAGCTTTAAGACTGAGTCCACAACAGCCTCTTAAAGACATGGGTTTCCCTTGATTACAATGTTATTTTGACTTTATAAAATTGGCTTTAAAGGTAATTTTCATAAGTGTAAGGGATCCAAGAGTTTCCTGGATACCTTGAAGAACTTGACAACTTACTGAAGCATCAACTATCATTGCTCCGATCAAAAACAACATACAGCTGAAGAGACAATAAAGCTCACCTCCTTGTTGCATTGTGGATGGAAGCACATTTTCTCCCGCTGACAGTGACACAAAGAAGGCGAAGGGGATCACCCACAGGCAGATGGTGAAGTATGCCAGCACCTTGACGCCAAATGAAAGATTATATAACCAAGTAAAATTCCAGTTCCTGAGAGCCAGTACACAGTATCATAAATCTTAGACGAACTTACCTCTGAGAATGGATAATACTCTTGTGCAAAGTACTGGAAGGCCATATAATGGTTCACCACCACCAACACTGGATAGGGGAGACAAAAGAAAGAATGTTAGAAAAAGGTAAAACAGGAAAAAAAGATATTTATGTACATCTCAGTACTAGATAGTGTGTGTCATTCCTACCACAGGAGAGGATGAAGTTTGGGGAGCTCAGCAGTATGTAGGGGAAAGTCTGCAGGAGGCCGAAGTACACCAGGTTGGTGAAGAGGCCAACTCCCACCATCAACACTGGGAAGCCTTCAAAAAGATAGAGACCTGCCAGCACACCTGTCGAGAACTGGAAACATTCACACAACGCTGTGAACTTCATATTTTAATATAGTGTATTCTTAAAAATGACGTCATTCCACACCCACTTACTCACCATTATCATGTACTTTATTATTCGACTGGTGGCTACTGTGTATTCTTCTATTAGTTCTGCCAAGTAGTATAGGCCAGCAGCTGGGTAAAGAAGACACACATAAGGTGATGAGCAACCAAACCAATCTACCACTTTCCCTAGAAATCAACTAATATTTATGTTTCCCAAAAAAAAAAAAAAAAAAGGTCGTTATGTGAATTACTTGGAGTATAGTGTTATCTACACTACAGTCAACAGTAGTTTTGTTTGAAACATTTTTTAAAACTGGTACAATACAATACCTGAGTTTTGGTACCACTAGAGCTGCACCAATTCAGCTATTAAATTAATCTGTTACTACTTTTAATAATCAATTGATCAGTTTGAGTAAATTTTATTTAGAAAAAAAGTTTCAATTCTTTGATTGCAGCTTCTTAAATGCAAATATTTTCTGGTTTCTTTACTCCTCTATGACAGCAAACTGAATATCTTTCAGCTGTAGACAAAACACGACATTTGAGGACGTCGTCTTGGGCTTTGAGAAACACTGATCGAAATTTTTTTTATCATTTTCTAATACTTAATCGACCAAACAGTTTGATTAATTGAGAAAATAATCAACAATTAATCAACAGTGAAAATAATCATCAGTTGCAGCCCTAGGTACCACTACAAAAATGACAAAAAAAATTATCGTAGAGCGCCTTTGTCCAGGTCACAGCAACATCCTGGGTTTGATTCCAGCCTTAGGACCTTTGTTGCATGTCATACCCCTGTCTCCAGTCTATTTCCAGTCTCTGTATTAACTCAATATTAACTCAATATTAACATGCTTTTCTAATTTTTTCATATTTTTATTTAAAAAAAAAACATTGAATAAAAATCTGTATCAAAGCTTACCTGATCAAAAAATAAGTTAAGAAGAGTATAAATCAGACCAGAGTCAAAGCCAACTTTCAGTATTTGACAGTTTTCTATTGTGGTGCTAAAATCACATTTCAGTCATTACAGTATAGACAATATACAGGTATTGCTCAAATGAACAGCTAAGGCAAAGAAAGAAAGACAGGGCTAATAATATCAGTTCAGTCGAGTGAGTTCATAAAAATGCAGACTTGACCCACAGTTACTGAGCCCACCTGGAATGAAGGCAAAACAGCCAAAAAGACTGTATGTCAAAACATGTGTGCCAGAGTTGACGGCTCACAGAGCAGAGGCTCATGGGAAAGTTTGATGAAGCGTGTGATTCCAATTCCTACTATACTGCATGATCTGATATAAGTAGGAGTGAAAGTAGTCACAGGTTGCACATGCTCTTTCACCTAGTTTTGATTATAGTATTACACTGTTGCAGTGTTATGAAGCAGCTTATGAGTGGCAACAAACAGCTGGAAGGAAAGCTACTACAGAGGCAGTCATCGGTAATAAATCATGTTGGTACCAATGTCTTTAGTAAAATAACTTCTTAATTCTTCACAGATCAGTTATAATACATTCATTTGCTAACAGGTTGTAAGAAATCCTTTTCTATGCAGTAATTATTTAGCAATAAATGCTGGTAATCCATTAATTCAATGCTCACTTTCTGAGAAGCAATGTGTGTAATATTAATGTCAATAATTTACTAATAAACATGCTTTTTGTGATGAACTGATGAGATGTAAATGCCATAATCAAGCAGGGAAGACACCAGCCAATGATTTTCTCAGCCTGGCAACCCAAAAGTTGTTGATAATAATTATAATTGTGATTATGATTATAACTGACCTGCATTGCCACTGGCACAGTAGTAAACGTTTTATTAAACACTGATAAACAGAGGTTGCCTTATTAGAAAGTGGTGCCATCATTTAAATAATTGTTCCTTGATCCCAAAAAAACAAGCACTCAGACAGAGACCTGGCAGGTGCCACGAGTGTGACAGACACTAATAGAGACTGACAGCAGCCACACCTGACAGCTGCAGCAGGGGTTACGTGGCCAGGTAACTAACTGGCAACGTGGAAAAACTCTTCAGGCTCTTCGCCAAGTTTCCTCTAATAGTTTTGGAGCATACTCAACACATTGTTGGTACTGCTTACGTCAGGCAGGAGGGCCACATATTAGGTCGCCAACTTGTCAAGTAACCTACAAGATTGTCTAATGTAAACAAACGAAAAAGTCCCCATACTAATGTTAGTTAGCTAGAGTTTCAGCAAATTGGCTAATTCATATTAACTTACATGCTAACCTTCCGACTAAAAACTGTTGCTGGACGCTTATCTAATCTTTAATGCATAGCAGACATTATGGCAACACTATCGTTATTTGCTGCGGCATCGACTGATTGATTAGTTTATATCGATAAAAACACACAAGAAGCGATAGAGAATGCTAAATGCTAGCTATTAGCAAACATGACATCTAGCAAAATTGTTTCAAGTATCTCAAGAAAACTACATTAAAATGAAGATATGACAAAAATATAACTATACTGAATTGTTATGTATTTGCATAATGGCGCGCAGTCTGAAAATATGCAGCAGTTATAATTTGTGAAGTGAAAAATAGCATTTTGTATTCGTTGCACATGACTTCCTGTGCTGGAAAGCTAGCTAGCTAAACTGCCTATCAATACCTCGGCGAACAAACACATGTAACTTATATACTCTTGAGGGATAATCACTGTTTCTTTTTGCATTTTATTATCAACACATTGCTCAGTGCTAACACGGTCGCCGCTTTATGAAACGGAGCCCCGTTGACGTTAAACGGTGCAACTTCGCCTGCTGACTTGATCCGCTAGCATTAGCAAGCGAATATTAGCTAGCTAGCACTTGCAGGGGTTTCTCAGCATGCACTTACCTATTGCTAGAGTGACGAAGGATATCTGGATGACTAACGACAGCCAGCTGAGTAAATAAATAAACCACATCTCTCTGCATATGACACAACACAGAAAAATATGAAAATTATACAGAAAACAGCTAGCGGGCTGCTAACTAGCGCTGGAGCACCGGTCAAAGTTCCTGCCCCAGTGTTTTCAGTAGAGCCGAGCAGGGGAGAGAAGAAGGGCCTGGACTCAACGAGGGACAGGCTTGTTTTAGTTAGAGCGCCACCTGTGGTGGGAGGAGAAGTGCAGTACTCTGACAAGTAATAAATAAAGAGAAATAAAATGGTAAATGGCTGAATTTACTCAGAGCTACTTAATTATTTGCTCCTCATTCACCCACTGTCCACATGCCACCCACCAAAATAAGACAACGTACTGTCCTGATTTATGAAATGCACGATTTGAGTATTTGAGTATGAACCTGCCAAAATAAAAAATAAATTTAGCCATTAATTAATTGATAGAATGTGACATAAACTGATGTTTCTGTTTCACTTTGGTTCTTTATTTATTTGTCTTTGTATGAATTCCCTTATATATTTCCCCTTTGATTTATCAATACATTTATTTTGTTAGTTATTTTAACTGTATTTATTTATTTTTGCATTAATTTAGTGTTCATTTATGTTTGCATTTTATTTATTTATTTATTTCTAAATGTATGTATGTGTGGTGTTTATGTGGCTCCGTGGCGCAATGGATAGCGCATTGGACTTCTAGGCAGAAGCAAAGTGATTCAAAGGTTGTGGGTTCGAGTCCCACCGGAGTCGCTCTTTCTTGAATTTCCCTCCGGGGATTAATAAAAGGTCATCTTATCTTATTTATTGATGTTTATTTATTATGTGTATGAGTATGGGAGACCACAAAAAGAAAAAAACTTATGTCAAAACTATGACAAAAGTTTGATTAACTAAATCAAAAGTATGCATATTAAGTCAAATTGTGAGTCACAAAGTTTTGACGTACTATTATAATCTATATCATAATTTTGACTTAGTAAATCTTGTAATTTTTATATATATATATTGTTTTTGTCATTTCTTACATTTCATCTATATTTTCTTTTCCTTTTAATGTCCATATTTCTTTCAAGCCAAGCAAACATATTATTTAAATATTACATGTTGCACTATTAAGTAAATAGCTGTGGCATCTCCGCAGCTTACCTATGCTATTAAGTTATAAATATCACAGCAACCAATGAAATAACACTGTAAAACAGCTTCCAAAGCTTGTTTAAAGTCAAACAACAACAAAAACAAATATTGTTGTTTACTATTATATGCCCACGCTATTGCCACATCTCTGTCTACATTCATGAAATTAACTGGTTTCTCAGGGCTTTTGATATGGTAACATTTGCTTCAGGAATTGTAGTTTTGGTAATGGTTGTACATCCAAACATGCTTCCTTTCTTCTGTTCATTAAGCTGGGAAACATACTGTAGGATCAGTATTTTACAGTGGAAAGGACAGGGGATGGTGTAATACCATTTAGGTGTTAATGCCTCTTAGTATCACTATCGTTTCTCATGAACACATTCTTTATGTTTGTATCGGTATCAGTTTCAATACCTCCTGTCTGGTTTTCATTACCTGTACGTCTCTATCTCCTGCTTTCTTTCTCTCTATACACAAACTCACACACTAGCTTGATGTGCATTGATTCAATAACACAGAAGGGCCAGAATACATTACTGCATCTCAAAAGCTAACACCTTTGCGACCAAGGAAGAAAACAATAAAAAATGTATGCTGGAGAGTGAAAAGGCAGCCCTTCTAGTAAAAAGAGCTAAATAAAGTAAATATATAATGTGAAACAGTGTGAAGAAACTAAAATGGTGTCGGAGTCAAAGGTGAGAGTAATTTCATCTTTTCAAATGCTTTTAACAAACGCAGATAGATAGATGGTGTGGTGTGAGGGTGTATTCATTCATGCATGCATGCACACATATATACAGCATCTGTGTGGAGGTGAGAAAACAAAAGGCGACCTCCAGAATTTAAAGATACTTTCAGGAGGAAAGACCCAGATCACCTGAGGCTCTTATCTCAACAACACCTCTGAGCTCCGGGTGTGAGCGCTTTAATAAATGGTAGCCTCCATCCTTCTCCTGGATCGAGCTTTAAGAGGCAGACACCTCGGAAGAGACGTGGGTAAGGGTAGTCATATAATAAAGTGTATTTTTTATGGCTCAGGCTATTTTTCATCTATATTCTGTAGCATAAAAAATCCTGTGACTTGCACTTAGATCAGCTGAAACCCAGGCACCCAAAAGGAACAATGTTGGACATTAAACACAGCTGAATGAGTTTCATTTCCTTTGACACGCAACAAGTACTGGCTATTTGAAGAAGACCTGGTTTAAAAGGCATTTGAAAAAATGCTTTTCTTTGTTTTTTGCCTCTATGGAAGATAAAACATGATCAAGAGCCCTTGAAGGTGCCCTTCCAGTTGAGAAAATTAGATAAAATGCCCTTAAGAGTGGCGTAATCCACTGGATAAAACATGATAAGGTGCCCTTTTTTCAGTGCAAAAAAAACAAGATAAGGCACCCTTAAAATGCCCTCTAGGGTGTTATTTCAGTGGAGAAAATGAGTTAAAGTACCCTCGAGGGTGCCATTTCAGTGGAAAAAATGAGATGAAGTGCCCTCAAGAGTGGCCTTCCAGTGATAAAATGAGATAAGGTGCCCTTATAGAGTGCACTTTCAGTGGAGAAAACATGAAAAGTGCCCTCTAGGTTGCCCTTTCAGTGGGGAAAATGTGATTTAGTGCCTTCTAGAATGCCATTTTAGCAGAGAGACGAGATGAAGTGGTCTCTTGGGTGCCATTCCAGTAGAGAAAACATGATAAAGTGCCTTCTAGGGTGCCTTTTCAGCAGAGAAATGAGATGAGGTGCCCTCTAGGATGCCCGTCCAGGGGAGAAAGGGAGACATAATGTACCAATGGGTTGCCTTAAAATGGAGAAGACATGATGTCATATAGGCTGCCCGACATGCTAGAAGACTATTCACCCAGGTGCCTCTTTTATTTTTCTCCACTAGTCCACCACTGGCCCTAAATGTGGGATTTTATGTTTGTTTGCAATATAAACCTCCCGTCTGTTACTCCCAGGAGGATAAAACAAACATTAAAAACTGTCTTCTGACATTATCAGATCCCTAAGTGATCACAGCTCAAGTCTTTATTTCTCAGATCAACTGATAGTTTATTGTAAATGATAACAAAAGCAATTTAGTCATGTTTTAACTAAATGCATATGCAAAGATATAACTGGTAACATTGAAGTAAAAGCAAAAGAGACATTCAGGAAAACTCATCACCTCATAAAACAACAAAGACTTCCTGTAGCTACTCTCACTTTTCTTGGCTGACGATGAGCGCTGACGCTCGGATGCGAGAATCTCTCTTCTCTCGGTTCTGCCTCAGCCTCCGGAGCACCGGGGCGCTGCCGCTCACGCCGGCCCAGGGACCATCTCCTGCTGGGACACACTGTAGACCTGGCTGAGGGTCTGACCAAGAGATTAAGCACAAATCCAGACAATGAGAACTGCAGGATGGGCTTTAAACGCTGACCACAGTGATACGATAAAACACTTTGTATTGCATAGGATACTCTTTGAGTGCAGATCAACTGTTGAACCTGGAGGTGAATACTTCTTTCTCTTTATCTTTAAATGCATTAAAGCATATTTGCATGACTCGTTTTAAAAGTCAAAGTGCATCATTATAGGAAAATACTATATACTGTATAAATAGCATTAGTAAATATTAACACGATCATAAAAAAGTCATCCAAAAATGAAATGAAAATAAAAGCCAGGTGATGCATTTCAGTTTCTTTCCCTATTAGATGCCTCATAATATTAAAGGAACACTCCAACATTTTGGAGCATCCACTTTCTTGTCATTAAACCCTTCATTTTGCAGAATATCCGTGACTTTGAGAACCAAAAATATGGCGTCAAAAGACCACAAATCTGTCTTGTTATCTCAGTTTTTCAACCCAGATCTTGTTTAAAACAACATATAACATGTAACCGTGCTGCTTCTCACTGGGCTCATACACATGGCTGTGATTTACAGCATACCTCTGGCCCTAAAGGACAACTAATATGGACAAACAAGAGGCTAGACAATACATAAACAGTAGCAATATTAACCAAAACCCATTTAACGAATGTTAAATATAGAGGAATGACAGAACAGCGTACCCGGTGTCTGGTCCTGGTTCTCCCCAATCGCTCTCCTCCTCCTCTGGAGCACCTGCAGGAGCTCCGCTGCCCCAACGTTTCGGCCCATTCCCCGTCTGGATGGCACCCTGCGGAGGTGCTGCAGTTTCATGTTGTCCTGGCATGTACAGTGGTTAAAAGTGGTTCAAAACACAGCGTTTTGAGTCGCCATTCATTGTGTTTGGGCCAATTTGAAGTACATTACCAGCATTCCTTTCAGCTCCAGGATGGCTGATTTTCTGTTTTCACTCCTCTGGTCCTGCAAGATTTGGGTTTTGTGACTGAACTGCTTTATATTAATAATAATAATAATAATAAAAACAAAGGAACAAACAGGTATGAAGATAACTGACCTTCCATGAACTGTCATCCTCCTGTGAGCAGAGAAGTCAGACGTTAATTATCACAGTTTATTATAGCTTTGGGTTTTGCCCACCATCATATAAATGTCTGAAATAGGGAATGAAAACAAACAGATGGAAAAAGTCTTTGTGAATACAATTTGTTCACCTGTGTTGTCTTGATGGGCCTCAGGACGATGCCTTTCTTTATTCTCTCCATCATTTCATCCACTGCTTTCGTCTTGATGTCCAACAAGGGTGCTGCTTCTTCTTAAAGATTAGACATGGATAAATTACAGATGACTGTTTTAAACCTTTAGGACTATCTTACTGTTGTGGTGTTTTTGGAAAATACTGTGCGTGCTGCACCAAATTTATCCTCAGTAAAAGTATAGTGTTTTGTGAAACCAGAGATTTATGTGGGATTGCTGCATTTGAATGAAATGTGTGAAACTCACTGTTTTGATCATCTTTACCAGCTCTTTCTTTTCTCCTGTTTCTCAGGAAATCAAGTGGACTTCGCACAA
Organism: Pterois miles; assembly: GCA_947000775.1. Lineage (NCBI taxonomy): Eukaryota > Metazoa > Chordata > Actinopteri > Perciformes > Scorpaenidae > Pterois > Pterois miles. The sequence continues at coordinate 2,462,829 of CAMQGK010000008.1, forward strand.
AGAGAGAGAGGTCACAGGGGTGTTTTACATTTCATAACTTAGAAAATGCACAGTCATTAGGGTGACAAACAATCATGTAAAACTAAGACTGTCCATCGCCTGCTTTAGTTAAACATACTTGGTGACAGTAGTGGGAGGAGGAGGAGGAGGAGGAGGAGGCGGTGGAGGTGGAGCAGGAGTGGTTTTCTCCTCTGGCTTGTCCTCCCTGTTCAGTGTATCTTGTAACTGCTTCACTGCAGAGGAAGATAGAAAAACATTTCCTTCACTCACTAGCATCATAAGAGAGCATAAGAGAACAGTCAAAATGATATTGATCCATATTAAATGAAACACCTCCTCATTCAGAGAGAAGGACACGAGATGTAGAATGTGTTTTTAGCCGAGACAACGACTTTGCAGTTTCTAAGAGGCAACGACAAGATGAGTCAGCTGGGAGGCATTCGAGTACACTGTCTTTCGCAATACGTACGAAAGGTACTACACTGTAATATGTGTAAATCCCATGAAATCAATCTGTGTGCAGCTCATGTAATCGTGAAACAGGAAATATAAAGAGTGGTGAATGTCACAGAGGGGGGAGGTAGGGGTGGATGGGTGGTTCAAAAAATACCGGACGTTTGCCCAGGAGTTAAACCAGAAGTCAGTGTTGATTTATTTGTCACGTAAGTTAAGTACTTACATACCTCTGGAGTTATTTTAACCCAAACCATGATCTTCTCCTAAACCTAACTAAGTAGTTTTGCTGCCTAAACCTAACCAAGTCAATCTTTTCCTAAACCTAACTAAGTAGCTTCATAGCCTAAACCTAACCAAGTTGATCTTTTCCTAAACTTAAGTAGCATTGTTGCTTAAACCTAACCAAGTCAATCTTTTCCTAAGCCCAACTAACTAGTTTTCTTTCCTAAAACCTACAGTAATTGTTTATGTTTATTTTGAAAAGACTGTATCCACGTAACGAGCGTAAATTAACACATGCTGCTGGACATCTGTGAGAAAACAAACAAAAAAGGAGGAATAATTTTTTGATCATACGAACAGTTGTATGAGGATATGTTGCATAAGAACACAACTTTAGGAGCAACGGCAGCTGGCGGTACCACGGTTTTTCCCTTTGCGGCTTCACTGTTTCACAAGCGTGTTGGAGGACTGTGGGGGGCCTTCAGGTGTCTCTAGAGCCAGTGTTTGATTTGCCCCTTCTGGGCTACTGTAGAAACATGGCAGACTCCATATGAAGACAGCTGTTAATATCATATTCCATGTTTACAAATAGATCCCCCTCAATGCTACACGCTGTTCCTTCATAACTTCTTAATGGAACAATATTTGTCAAAATCACCACCAAGCACACATCAGAAGAAGTGACATTAGCAACAGAAACCAAACATTAGTATTTTTAAAGTGTTGCATGTGGAGTTTTGGGTTAACACTAACCCCTAGAAACCAGTAGAGGAGATTCTTTGGCTTCAAAAGTCTACTTTTGACCCTTTTGTGCAGCACTAGCGTAAAGCATGTTTTCTCCATTAGCAGCTACCTTCCTCCTGGAGCTGTGTCACAGCGCCGTTAGCTTCAGACAGTTGAGTCTCTAAGGCCTTCCTCTCCTCCTCACTCTTCTCCAGCTGTCCTCTCAGGTCCTGCAGCTCAGAGATGACGCCTCTCTCTTTTACCTGAACACAGGGATGAAAGAAACAGCAGATATAATGAAGAACACGTATAGATCATTTCACTCTAGTATTATCCCGCTACACACACCTGGTCGCGGTAACGGCGTTGTATATCCCACAAGGCCGTGCTGATGCTGGCGATCTGCTCCAGCGCCTGCTGCAGCTGCAGGCCGGTCTCTGAGCTCTGCATCAGCATCACGCTGTCCCTCTGCTGCACCAACATCTGAAAAGACAAACCACTTTTTGACATCTTGAACACATCTTTATGATTATCCACATCTTCGAAAATGTGCAAAAGAAATCCATTAATGCCAATGAGCCACAATTACGAGGAAAACTAAAGTGAGGTCTGAATGGCTTGCTGTTAATTTTCTCCCCCAGGAGGTTGTCACAATGCAGAGTGTTTTCAAAACGCCGTTTGACTGAACAATGACTCCGAATTACTCATCCGTTTCATTGAAGAGGAGCAACAATGAAAAAGGGATGAGACAAAGCCTAATTTTTCCGACTTTATGATAAGTGGCTTGTAAGGAAAAATGGAAAATGTCAAGCTTTGCCTGGATTCACTAAGAAAATTAGATTCTTTCTTCTACAGTGTGACAAATAAATACCCCACATTTAGAGATAATAGATGATCAGACTGCTATAAACAAACATTTTGTTATTTTGCTTCAGTCTGTGTCATGTTTAATATTGTATATACAGGTGAACATGTGGGTATTGGTCAGATATAGATTAGCATTTAATCCTCAAAGGGAAGCTAGTTTGGTTTCCCATGTACATCAAGTCACAGCAGACGACATATAAAAGACAGGCTGCCATTAGCACATATTAAAAGAGGACAAACCCATTTGTAGAAGTGTTCTCTGAGCTTGCATAAAGCACAAATGGAAAGAAACTTTCAAAATCGGTCAAACCATTTGGGTGAAAAGTAAATTTTTCTTCTCAGTTTCTGGGTACATGGAACTACTGCTTATGCAGCATATTAGATATAGCACAAAAGAACATGGCTTTATCTCAGAAACTACAAGGATTTGGTATCTATGAACTCATAACAAGTTGAATATCAACGATATGCACACACATAGGGAAAATATTTTACATTGAAAGCATTTAATAAACTATGTTTTCATAATTTTTCAAAATATTCTGATTTTGGCTATTAATAAAAGTGTGATTTTTGTATTGTTAGATACTCGCCCAAAGTATGTCTTTACCAAATGTCAAGACTTAAATCCAATCAGAGCAAATGTTGTGTCATTTTCCTCATCATACTAAATATCGTATTTGGGCACATATGACCGTTTTTGCATCATACTAGATACAGAAAAGAAAATGTCTGTAAAAAAGAAAAGAAAATGTCTGTGTCTCAGAAACTACATGGAGCACAATCACGTATTTGGTGTCTATAAACACATAACAAGTTGAAGATCAAACATATGCACACACATTCAGTGTAAAAAAAAACATTTTAGAAGAAAAATATTAAATAAACACAATGTTTGGATGCTTTTTCATTTTTTTTTTTTCAAAAAATCCTGATTTTGACGATTAATAACAGAGATATTTTCATGAAATTTACAAATTTCTAAGTTAGATACCTGCCCTGAGTATGTCTGTCCCAAATTTCAAGACTTTAAACCAGTCAGAACAAATGTTGTGGCCTTTTTCCTTATCATACTAAACATAGTCTTTGTGCAAAAATACTAGCTCAGGAGCCGGTCTAGCCACTGAATTAAAAACATAGTCGATAGTCATAGAAGATACAGAAAAATGTGACCTGTTTATCTTATTTATTCACCAGAAAAAGACACATTTCAAATGTATTGACACCCTAAAAATATCAGAAACAGCCTCAAAAACCCGTCATGTGTAATGTGTGTGTAGTAGTGTCACTGGTCGAGACAATACAAAGGACATGATCTCAGTGTATTCATATTGGATTCAGTGTTGTATTTGTGAGCGCGAGTCTATGATCAGAGAACAGGAAGTGTGAGAAAAAGGTGGTTTTCATATCTGTGGTTTTAGCTTTGGCGAGCTCTGTTTCGGCGCGCTGCAAACTACGGCGCTCTAATCCCGGGTCGGCCTTCAGCGCGGAGCCATTTTCACACAGCAATTAGCACAATTATTTCATACACACGGACACAACCAACGCGCAGCTACACAAAGAGACAAAGACGCGCACGCACTCCAAATTGTTTCCTGTTTTGAGGCCCTGCGTCATTATACCGCCGCGCATCACAGAGGAGAGGTGTGAATGCTTGGTGTTTTCAAAACACATGAAAACAGACAAATAGTAGTGCATACAAGAGGCATTCAGCGCAGGGGGGTCTTTTACCGTGAATTGAGAGTAAAGGGGATGGGGGGTTGTGTGAACAGTTGGGGGTCCTTTTCACAGGTAAGGACCCCTGCGAGGCGGCCCATTGTGCGCCTGTCTTGTAAATGGAGGCCGCCACGGACAAAGGCGACAATTGCTATATGCTCGGCAAAACATAAAGGTGTCAGGCGAAGACAGGTTGTGCTTAAAGACCACTATTCTCCTCCAGCGGCAGTGATGACCACTAATTACGGGGGAGGGAGGGGCGAAATGGGAAGGGACGGCAACAGAGAGGCGTTTTTTGAAAGAGAAGGCCTTCATTATGGGAGCAGCTGTGTGTGTGTTTGGGTATGTGGATTTTAAGTGAATGGTGTTTTTACAGCTTGCGTACGAGTCTGCTTTTGTCTTGCGTGTGTGTGTGTGTGTCCGGTCTGTTCGCCGAAGCCACCCGAAGGTCAGCGCTCTAACACTCACGCTCTCTTCCCATGGCACGACCTGTCACCCTCAGTATCCATAGGTGTGAATGTATGACAAAATGTTTTGTGTGACGTGCAGATAACACACACACACACACACACACACACAGGCATGCCACGCGCTCACACCTGGTGGGCGAAGACTTCAGCGTGCTGCCGGAGGCCCTGCTCCAGCTCCAGCTTCTGAGACATTTCTGTGAACTCCTCAGTGACGAGCTGGGACACTGTGCATAAACACACACACACACACAAAATTAAATGGTATTTACAGCGACATTCATGATGTTTTTAACTGAGAAACTGGAAATGAAATGCACTGAAATGAGTCGTTGCTCAATAAATTAGTCAAGCTGCAGAAAATGAAACAAATTTGATAATAAATTAATCATGCTGAGTCCTTTATGAAGCAAAATTGTCATTTATTTGCCAATTTAAGTCTCTCAATTACAAGGACTTACTGCTTTTTTTTTGTCTTACATAAAACAGTCACAATTACATTACACACAGATCCATTGTACTGAGGTGGTGGCAGAAATCTGAGAGCAATAACTCAGCAGATAAAACTGTGTGTAGGGCTGCAACTAATGATTATTTTCTTGATTAACTGATTAGTTGTTTGATCAATAAAATGTCTGGAAGAGTTAATAAGTGTTTCCCAAAGCCCAAGATGACATCCTCAAATGTCTCTCAAAGATATTAAATTTACTGTCACATCTAAAGGTCCCATATTATGCTAATTTCCAGGTTCATACTTGCATTTTTGTGTTTCTACTACAACATGTTTACATGATTTAATGTTCATAAACCGCTTTATATTCCTCATATGGTCTGTCTGAATACACCTGTATTTACTCTGCCTGAAATGCTCCGTTTTAGCACATTTCAAGGGAAATGTGTTGCCAGGCAACAGCTTGAGTTCATGTTTACATCCTGTCAGCTGATGTCATTCGCAACCTGAGATAAACTGGGACATATTTATAATGTTTATGCTGATAAATGTGAAATAATCTAAGTATTATAGATTTGTGGTATCACACATTCTGAGGGCTTGTTTCAAAACGCATAGTTCGTAATTGTGTTTATTTCTCCGTGGATTGAGTGGTTTGATACTTTCACAGCATTTATATAGCACTTAAAACTGTTTTATAATAAAAAAAAAGACATAAAAATATCACTTTTTACAATATGGGACCTTTAAGAAGCTGGAATCAGATAATTTGGGCTTCTTTTTCTTAAAATATTAGAAAAAAATATTAAAAAAATATATTATAAAAAATAGTGGCGATTTATTTAATAGTTGTTAATTGATTCATCGCTCTATTTGTGTGACTAGATATCACTACAAGGAAGTCCAAATGTGGTGTTTTTTGTAATTTAGGTGAAATGGCCCTTTAAATACCTTCTTTAGGTGACTGTTTGGACAAAACAAAAAAATGGAAACAAGAAATGTCTTTTTCAGTATTCATTTTACTTTTCTAAATTCAAAAATGAATTATAGATTCATTAGTAATGGATGAATTATTAGCTGCAGTCCATATGCAACGAGGACTCACCGCGTTTGATTTTATTCATGGTCTTGCTCTGTTTGCTCATTTTCCTCAGTATGGCCTCTTTCTCCTCGACCTCTAGAGCGAGCTGAGAGAAAAAAAACCGTCTGTGATGAGAGTCCAGGTGCACACGCACACACACACACACACACACACACACACACACACACACACACATTGACGTACCTGCTCTCTGAGTTGGACTTGCTCTTTGGTCAGATCCTCCACTTGTTGCTCCAGCTGCAGTTTCTCAGCCAGCAGACCGTCCAATGACGCCTGCAGCTCTGAAACCCACAGACAAGCAGGTCTGTAGTGAGTTATAGTTCGCCTGTGATGCTGATCTGATGATATTGAGCAAAAACTATATAGGGGAAAAACATTTTAAACGTTGCAGTGTCGTCTAACCTGCGATCTTGGCCTGACCCTCCAGGAGCAGCGTCTCCTCACCGAGATCGACCTCCTCGTCGCCGTTGACCACAGGGTCGGCCTCTGGGTCAAAGGTCGCGGCAGCCACGTTTTCAGGCAGCTCGGGGATGAGCGGCATCAGCATCTGGCTCGTCCGTTTCAGGACTTTGTTCTCTTTGGTCACCTTGGCAACAGAGGGGACGATGGCGAGTCTGGACATTTGTGTTTTATTTTTATACTGTATATATTGTACGTTATACAGTGTCATTTGACATACAGTACGTGATGCCACTTCGTACTTCAGAGGAGGAAAGGAAAGGACACAAAATGAAACAAAAAGGAAAAGAAATAAAGAGGAAAGTATGGTGAAGAAAAGTGAAGGAAATTACAGGAAGGAGAAGGAAACCTTAAGGAAAGGAAATGTAGGAGAGGGTGCAAGAAAAGAAAGGATAGGACATACAGCAGGAACGGAAATGGCATGGGGGGAAAGGACATAGGAAAGGACATAGGAAAGGAAAGGAGTAACCCTACAGTAGTAAAAAAGACGTACTTTGACAGCCAGCGCCTCAGCACTCTCTCTGCAGGAGCGCTCAATCTGGAACTGCATCTCCAACACATTTATCTCTTTCAAGAGCTGATTGGAGGCTGCAAATGAAAGGCAGAGATTTGTAAGTCATGGTCATCTCAAGAGAGGAGAGATTTGAACTAAATCACATGAAATCAAGATTATTTTAAACAATTGGTGTGCATTTTCCATATCTACATTTTCTTCCTTATTTTGCACTGGAGACTTTATATTGCCTATAGATGTGGATTGGAGTGTGACACAGTGGGATAGTCTCCACCCCTCTTCTGAACAGGGACAAACAGGTAAAGAATACATGATTCTCACCTTCCTCCAGTTCAGACAGTCTCTGATTGGCTTCATCCCTCTGAATTTCCAGGATCTCACACTAACAAGAAAAACAAGCAAAACCGGAGAGCAAGCTCGCAACAAATTGATGTAACGTTTTATTTTATAATCAGATGATTGAGGCACCAAAATTGCATTTTTTCCTGTAATCATGTTTGTTACAGAGCTTTCTTTAATTAAGCAATTTATTTCTTAGATAAAATATGGGATCTGAGAAGGCAAAATAATATGTTATCTCTGATTAAACAGCCAAGATTGTCCAAATTGGGTGACATCTCCGTTTTTTTTTTTCTACCATCACATGGAAATATTACAAGATATTCAACGGTTCCTCCCATATTGATTGTCTCTGTTGCACATTAGAAAGCTGCAGTAATTAACCAGTAATTTACTGCCTGTCACCAAAAGTGATACCTGAATGAGTCCCTCGTCTTCGGAGGATAAACCACTCTCTCCATCAGACTCTGTGGGGAAAAGAAAACCATCTTATCTTCACACAACAGACGGATTGTCAAACAGAGAACCGAGACGACGCTCAGCTGGGAGGCGAGATAATTCAAAGGTCCTCACATCCTGTCTGTGTGACTGCAGGAGGAACTACATAAGGCCGTCTGAAGGAGGTCGGCGAGGGAAATACAGGAAGTGAAATCACAGTTTCGCTTTCTGTGGCCTCTGTTTTACACGAGTTTCCTCCTACTACTTCACTTTGTCCAACAAACTGAGCTTTGAGTTCTTAAAGTAATTGTTTGACATTTCGGGAAACATGGTAATTGATAGCATTTTCATATCCAGCCAAGAACCAGTCCAGCACATGACCGCCATATTTTTTACACTATACTGCACACTGTTATTGTGCACATTAAGCAAACAAGATATTAAATGTTAACTAGTGAGCTTTAGAGTTTCTGATAGGTGGGTTTTGTTACCTTTGGACAGCCAAGCTAGCTGTTTCCCCTAGTTTCCAGTCTTTGTGCTAAGAAGAAGAAGAAGAAGATAGTCCTTTATTAGTCCCACGAGGGGAAATTCAATTTTAAGCTAAGCTAAGCTAACTGGCTGCTAGCTGTTGCTTCATGTACTGGACAGATAAGAATGTGGTGTCAATCTTAATTCAATGCGAAACTTCAAGATAACTGAATTAGTAATTCAATAAATTACCTATTGCTTTAATTATGAAGCCAGAGCTAGCGGGCGTTTAGCTTAGCTTAGCACGAAGACTGAGATTAGGGAAACAGCTAGCCCGGCTCTGTCAAACAAAATCTACCTACCAGCGCCTCTAAAACTTAGGTATAAAAACAAAAAAATGTGCTTTTAGGTATATGTGCAGGACTATTTCTTGGAAGGCAAAGTAATTGTCTTGTTTAGTTTAGCTAACTGGCTTCTGGCTATTACTTCATATCTACCAAACAGATACACAGCAGGCTTTTAGCCTAGCTTAGCATGAAGACTGGAAACAGTGAAGCAACCAGCCTGGCTCTGTCCAAACGTAAACAGCAACAACAGTAGCTTTTGTACTGAATTTATATTTATATAGTGCTGTTCACCAGTGCAACTGCAACCACAACCACAGCCGCAACTGCTGCCAGAACCTCCCTTTCTGCTATGCAACCAAGATGGCAACCGCTGAGGGTGTGTCCAGCATTCCCACATCCATGAGTGTTCCACATGCAACTTTTTGTCACCATTTGCACTGCATTTTGCCATACTTGTCAGCGTGAACGCAGTTATGCGTTCAAAATAGCAAGTATGGACATACACAAATATGGAAGGACGTAAGAATGGAAGTACGCAAATCACGACACAGCACCCCTCTCTGTGCTAAGCTAAGCTAAGCTAAGCTAAGCTAAGCTAACCGCCTGCTGGCTGCTTCATATTTAACAGATATGAGAGTGACATCGAGCTTCTCATCTAACTCTCATAGAAAATGAATATTATAAACTATTACTGTAATTGGATTTCTTAAAGCAAAAGGCTAGATGCCACAAATCAAAGAGTGTGTTGGAAATAATTAAATAAAGATGACTGAAAGGTCATTCACTATTTAAAAAACTGTAAAACATGCGAATTAAATGAACAACAGCACAAAATGGAAGCATTTTGTTGTTGATGAAAAGGTAACCTTAAACTTTTGCACAGAATCTCCAAAATTCAAGAATTAAATCACTTGATTATTTTACTCTACAGGTCCACAGTAAATAACATGAATTATTTAGACACTGAAACGTGGTCATGTGACTAAAATAAGTATCTCAGCACCAGTTTACATCCACATTATGTAATCTTACCTGCGGCTGCGCTGTCTTCACCTTGCACCCACATGCTGTTGTCTGCACAGTTTACAAGTTTTACAGTAAACTAAATTAAGCTGCACATGCGAGCACAAACAAAAAACAGTCTTCTGTCTGAGCAGCAGTCGACTCATTATGTAAGAAGCAAGTGGGAATTTCTGCTTAAACCCTCCCCCAATGCCTCAATCTTAAAAAGAGGAACTTTTCCCTTACTCTGTCCAAAAGACAATCTCAGTCATCGCAATGTAAATTGGATTTATATCCTAATAAATCAAAGATGAATAGTATTTGCTTTTGATGTTACAAGGAAGTGTTGAGGTGAACTTTTCCCCCTTTTCCATGCAGTGCAAAGAGGAAAATGTAGCCCCTGTCCATGCATGTGGTCTCTAAGGGACGACACTGTCTCTCTACTGCAAGATCAATGTCACTCAAGCAGCTGGAGCGACGACGAAGCTTCTTTCACTCCTCTATTAGCATCTGTGCTCAGAGTTCATGACCTTTGAAACATCGGACCTGCCATGGCAGCCTAATTCTGGGTGATAATTCAGGAGATGGCGTGGCAGTGATGATGACGATGACACGCATTGCACTATGAATGAAATCTAATTTTTAATTTTTAAAACGGGCTCAGGAATTTCCTAAAGCAGGTGGGCACTGTAGTTTTTATCAAACATAATTCAAACGGGAGCAAATGGGCCATTTGTCAGGGACTATTTTCAGCAGTGGATGAATACACATTTAGCTATCTAGTAAGTATTTACAACAACAGGCCTGTATGTGTGGGTTTGACTTCAAATAAACCCACATTCATTGTAATGGGGGAACATTAATGTGCACATGGTGCTCTGGGTTATTTCTATAAAACTGAAAAATATTCATTGAACATTCACATTTTGTGCTGAAACATGTCAAAGTTTAATAGCCTTGAATAGCTACATTTTAAATATTAAATATGATTTTGAATAATGACATTGGCTGCAAGATTTCTTTATTTGCAAGCGTGGGACAATAACTATCTTTAATCATGGTCTAATCTAAAATAATCAAAAGACCTCATTCATATTTTTGCTTTTAAATCACCTTCAACATGCACGTGGACCACCTGCTGAGCCGAAGGATAAAAAGCTGCTGTTGATTCATGCCAGTGACGTCCTTGTGATTTAATGAGTCTTTTCTCTCTCACTGTGTTGCTCTCTTTACAGGCACCACCTGAGCACCAAAACCTCCTCCAGCCTGTCACCCCGACCTTTACTAATGATTCTTCACCATGTTAATAAAGGTGAAATTGTCACTTAACATTAGTCGTTGTCTGGTGTGTTTTGCAGTGGCGACATTGTCAGAAAACTCCTCATTAAAACCGGCCTGTTGAGAAATGCAGTATTTTCTGTAGTAATCTTCTTTGAAAGGCAGCATGGAAAAATAAAGGCTTTTTAAATATAAGCATTGCTGCAATATTATCTTATAATTGGCATTTTATTCTATAAAATGTAAATAGAGGGAAGACGTCTAAATGATCATGGTGTTCAGTATTTGCTTCTGGGACTTCTGTAGTTTTTAGCAACCTGTTGCGGGTTCACAGTCTACACTTAAAATTTCTAAAAATAAATACTGGTAAGTCGCCCTAGTTAGCATTTATTAGGAGTAAATAAACATTTAACAAATGCTTTATGACATGTTTTAGATATTCATGATGGGGAAATAATAATACAGACAATATACTGTAATTCAAAGAGTTAATTTAATGAAAATAGATAGAAAATAGATATTTAAGACTTTTTTTTATACATATATTGTCTATTTGACCAATAAAACTCAGAAGGGACAGTGGGGACTTGTCATTGGCCTGAGATCCTCACTTAAATTTTTTTCATTTAAGCTCATTATTGCCGATTGAGTATTTGTGTCTTTATTTTACCATGTGCATAATCATGAATTCATACAGTAGAAATAATCATATTAGCATACAGCTGTGCTCAGTAACCTAGATGTGTTAGCTGAAGGCATGACTGAGCTTCACAAACATTTATTTCAAGCTTCAAGAATCACGTACGGTTCAAGGCTAGGCGTAGTTCTTCAAAATAAAAGTCTCAGATGGAAAAATATATATATATATATATATATATATTGATTGCACTCAAATGCAGAAGTTGCAAATTATTGACGAATTCCGTGTCAGCAGTGTTATTAAGGTATTATCGTGTACTTGCTGATAATATTAATGGATATTTTCCACGCAGAGCTTTAAAAAGTTTCTGTCAGAAGTGGGATTCGAACCCACGCCTCCAGGGGAGACTGCGACCTGAACGCAGCGCCTTAGACCGCTCGGCCATCCTGACACATGTAGACATGTTTTCACTCAAATAAATAAATATAACGGTTCCGGGAACAAACTTTTCGGCGAAGTGTTGTTTGATATCACACCTTTTTAATAAAAACTTTTATGTTAGTTAATAGTTTTGACGCTGGGGTTTGACGTTACACAGTATGCTGCATTTTAATCACCACATTTAATCAGACTTACCCTCCTCTCAGGACGTACTGCAGTCTTGTATTTGTGGTCTGTGTTTCACTGTGAAGAGTAGAAAAATAGGAAAACATATACAGTTATTACCGGTATATATTATTATATTTGCTTTTTAACTTTTCTCAATATCGCCTCAGAATACCTGCCAGTGTTTGTTGCACTTCAGACACTATTTGGGTGCAATAGTCCAAATATTTTTGCAAATGGTCAATTAAGATGTTTGAGAAACCCACCTCGGCGTTAACACAATAACAACGATTCAGTGGAAATTCATTTTAATACCGCTAATTTCTTTAATGCATTAATGCAACTTGAGATTTTTAGGTTGTAGCGAGCTCAGTTTTAAGCAAAGGAAGCTAAATAACACTCCAAACGTGCTATTTTGGTGAGGAAAAACTGGCATGGCCATTTTCAAAGGGGTCCCTTGACCTCTGACCTCAAGATGTGTGAATGTAAATGGGTTCTATGGGTCCCCACGAGTCTCGAGGCATATTTGTCCACACCCGTGTTGTTGAGTATTAAATTCTAATACATTTGAGGAGATAAAAATGTTTGATTGATTTGCGATGAATTGTGATTAACTATTGTCAAACGTGCAATTAATTGGGATTAGATATTTTAATCAATTGACAGACCTAATAAAAAGACACATAGAATCATGAATCATTTATCAAAAGTAGAAATGCAATGTCATATGCAGGTCATATTGTAGCATTAGGGCTAAAGTCTTTATTTTCCAAATTGTAATTAAACAAGTAGGTTCCGCTAACGTTAAAAGGGAGATGGACACACAAAAAAGGCAGCATGAATCAATAATAAAGACCAAATTGAAAGGCATGGGCACCATCTTACTGAAACAATTCATCTTGTAATTTTAATTGGCCTTTAAAATCGTTAAGAGTCAAGCTTCTTGCTCATAGAGACAGAGATCATGTTGTGTTTCCTCACAAACTTGGCTGCAGCTCTGGAGAACCACCAAAAAAAAAGCAAAGAAACCCCAGCAGCTTGTCTTTTTTTGCCTGTCATCCTGAAAATCTCAAACCTGGCAACCCCTCCCTCATCTACACCCACACACACGGATACTAAAACTAAACAGAGGTTTAATGAAGCTGCAGCGTCTGGTTTAGTTTACTGTAGCATCTATTTGTTTGATACTCAATTGGACTGATGTGACAGATTTCAGCGCCACTGATCTGTTGTGTTTCTGGCATGTGACAGATAGGAGAAGCTTGTGATTATCTGCAAACCTCTACATGTACGAATGAGTAAAAAAATATAGTAAGATTACGAGAGAGAGGGCGACACAGACTCACTCACCTGCTCCAGCTCTGGCCGACTCAGCACTAATGACTGTGTGATTGGATTATCCGGGCTTTTAGCAGCACCACAGCTGCAGCTGACAGAGAAGCTAACATGTAAAGGCCAAGCTGGGGTCAACAAGAGGTCAGCAGGGTCGCAACCTTTCCATAAGACGAGGGCCTTGGGCGGGAAGGTATAAGAGAGGCATAGCTTAAAAGACGAGTGATAAGAGGGAGGTGTTTTTTTTAGCAGGATGGTGACAGACAGGATCCATGTTTCTGGGAATCTAGAGATGCTGGAAAGAGAGGAGGAGGAGGGAGGAAAGATGGAGGAGGGAGACGGGATGCGTTGTGACAGAATAGCCTCGCAGACAATGCTGGCCTCCCGGTGACTCCGATGAACGCTAGAAACACAAACAAACAACTCTCCTTTCTCTCTCTCTCTATCATAAAAAAAACGTGTCCGAGCAATTACGTTTTGCCTAAACAGACCTCAAAACAGAGGATATCATTTCCCCTGACCCTGAACTATCCTTTAACCATCTGTCAGGATGCCAGCAGGGATTTTTATAAACACTTAATGGGATATTTGATATGTGGGCCACGTTTACAACTTCATATTACATCACCATGTAGTCACAGATTTAAATTTGTACGATATCAGACTGGACAACAGCAGTCTCCTCTCCATTGTCTCTCTGCTGAACTGATTATATCACCACACTGTTGGGATATTCTTGTTATACTATACCATATGATACCATAGTATATTAGATATTCTATTGAAGTCTATGGCATATTGCTGTACTGTATTTATACCGTATACTCAGTGGTGTAGTGGTCATTGATGAGGTGGGTGTACTACTAGGTAGAAGTAGGTTACTGGCATAGGGTAGTGGATATACTCCTATATATTCCAATGGCTTTTTGGTTGATAGATGGGTATACTGTAAGCCGCCATAAAAAGAGGTGGGTTACCCTGTATAACTGCATATGCTATGCTATAATGTCTTATAAGATAAGAGATAAGATATTCCTTTATTAGTCCCACAGTGGGGAAATTTACCAATTTACCATACCATACCAATTTACCAATTTACCGTTATGTTACTATACTTAAACCATATACTGTTGTATATACTGTTGTACAATACTATGTATTATGTTATTACACAGCTCTGTTGAATACTCAGTCGTGATTGGTCAATCACAGCTTTCTGTGGTCTGTTATTTCTTTATAACAGACCGTTGCAATGGGTGCAGCTCTGATCTCGGACTCTTGAGGACCGTTTTTGTGTAAAATGATTGATTTCTTAAGTAACTGTGTAATAAGTGGGATATTGTGTGAAATAAACCCCTAAGACCCCTCCGCATGTTAGGGTTTATTTCACAATAATGACCGACTCGCTGTTCATTATCCCTTAAGTATACGATGATACTATATTACTGGATGGCTACACCTTATACTGTACTATGTCTCATATCCCATACTATATCATTTACCATATTATACTGCATTATGTTAATATCTAGACAAACAGAGTACCTTTACTTAACTATAGAGAAGCGAAGTCCCGTCCCTTCCTGTGGACCACCATGGGACCTTATTTCAGAAAAAATAAAAAACGGTAGTCAATGGAAAGACACAAACATTTTTTTATCCCATTTGAATTGCACCATGAATCACATATGAAGTTCGTTGAAAATATGTATTTAGAAAGATTACACACCCTCAGTTGTGCAGTGATGTCTCTCTTCGCACTGGGATGTACTCTCATCAGCAACAGGTCTTGTTGTTCTTCCTCTTTCTGGCTGATAAAAAGACGAGGAGTCGCTGGATAAAACACATCAGTTAAGGCAATGTCTCATTTTAGTATGGAACATAGCTAAGTTAGCTAGCTTGCTCGTACTGGTGACGCATGCTGTGCAAGACGAGAGATGTAGTTCATTGAGAATGACACTGCAACAAACCTACAACAAACTTTATTGACTTGCAAAATTATCTTTAAAATTAGCAAACCTCGTATATGTGAATCATGGCGCAATTCAAACAGGATAAAAAAAAAAAGTGTCTTGCTGTTGACTACCATACATATTTCTTTCAAAATAAGGTCCCATAGGGTCCCCTGGAAGGGGAGGGACATCAGATATTTATGTCCTTTCCTTAAGTGTGTTATATAGTTTTGTGTACATATGAAAGGTCTGCACTTACAAAGCCAAAAATCTACGCCAAAGGGAGAAACACCACTCCTGAACTGATAGAAACGTCTTGCTTTCCCGCCTTTTCTTCCGTAACACGATTATGTCATCAAGAAACACATTTGCATAATACCTACCTCGCAGCTAGTCTGGCATGCCCACAATCAAAGCTAGTTAGAGCGGAGCTCGAGCGGAGTCCGAAGAGTTTGGTTCATTTAGCCAATCACAATAAAGTGGGCCAGCTGACCTATCAGAGCGGACTGGGCTTTTCAAGGAGGGGGTCCAGGGGCTCTAACAGAGCGTTTCAGACAGGGTGAAAAGAGGTGCTGCAGCACAGTCGGTATGAGAAAAGTAAAGTATGTAAACATGTTCTGGTAGAAACCAAAAATGTATGTAACTGGAAATAAGCATAATACGCCAAGTTTAATCACATCATATATTAGTCTGGTATATACTGTTTACATAGACTTGTTGACTCAGCTGCTATTAATCCGACCACTTTACCTGACTTTACCATGTCATCCATCTCCAAATGTCCTGTATAGTTAATGTTACATTATTCTATATTTCTGTTATGCTCTATACTATATATCTGCTTTCATTTCTGTCTCTATCCTGTGAATTCATGTTACTATACTTTATGAGTCACTACTACACTGACGTAGGACACACATGAATATTTGAGGCTGTATGTGTAAATGAATGAGTCCAGTCGAGAGCTGAGAATAGCAGCTCATGAGTCAATTCCCTGCAGGGGATTTGTTTCTGCATTAGCTTAGACCAGAGGATGATGAACGAGTCATTAAAGTGAGTAAATGACAGTATTCTCAGTGCATGTTACACACACACACACACACACATACACACACAGACACACACACACACACACACACACACACACACACACACTGATCCACTGAGCTGAGGGAGAATATTCACAACGCGTGCTGCTGGCTACTGTTGTTATTGATCATCCTGCCAAGTTCTCACATGCAGAACACAAACTGTTTAAAAACTGTAATCGTTAATGGACTCAGGTGGATTTCTTGAGGGTTTCATGTCGCTCAGTTGTGTATTTATTGTAAATTTTATATTTAATGGGTCTGTTTTCTAACCAATTTATCCTGGCAAGGGTATAAAACCCCTAAAGCTTGAACTGAACACTGGGGGAGACTCTTTGTCTTGTTTACCCAGTCTAAGATCAAATATTTTCTCATATAAATCATACTTTTTATGAATTGTTTTGGGTGTTTTGGATCTATCTATCTATCTATCTATCTATCTATCTATCTATCTATCTATCTATACATTCAAATTTGCATAAATTTGCATACATTTGCAAGGATGAGATAATTTAATTTAATTTAATTTAATTTAATTTAATTTAATCTAAGATTTTTGACAATAGCAAAATTAAACAACAGCGGATTTGAGAAGTTTATCATTATATTTGCATATATATATATATATATATATATATATATATATATATATATATATATATATATATATATATATATATATATATATATATATATATATATATATATATATATATATATATATATGCATATATATGCATAAATCTAAATTTGCATTTGCCTCAAATACCACTTCCAAAGATAAATAATTCAATTTAATTTAATTTAATTTAATTTAATTTATGTTATATGCAATGTTGTGTAGCTATGTTGTGTTGTTGTTGTGTGACAAAATTAAACAACAGTGTTTCTCTTACTTTCTTAATAAGAAAAAGGGGGTTGTAGAAAATCATGTTTACTTCTCAAGTAAGGTATTGAAAATAATATTGTTTCAGTATACTTACTGAAAACTTGAATGTGAATCCTGGTATTGAACATTTTCAACAATGCTGGATTTAGTTTGAAATGGATGGCTGGACATTAAATAGAAAATACAAATTATAAGAAATTAAACTCTGTAAAATCCTAAAGAAAGCCACCTGATCACTCTAAAGCCCCTGTAAACTTATTATAGTGTATCTCTATTGTTTAATTAATCTATCTAGCTTGTCTTTCACCTTTATAACACTATGAACTACACTAAACAGTATGTTTGGTTGATGCACTCTATGTGTATTTTGTCTTCTAAAAGAATAACTGCAAATTAGCTAAACACCATTTTTATATGATATTTATCCATCCCTGCAATAAAAAAAACCTTAATCTCAATTCATCAAGGCCATAGTTCCTGTGACAGGAAGCAAACGTACATGTTAACTATCCACTCTGCCAGGCTGGAAGTGTGTATTAAACAGCTGCAGCTGGTGGTTTTTCCACGCTGAGCTCTGTAGGTGTCACTCTAACTCTGTGATCGGCCACCTGTTGCTCCGACACAGTCCTTCAGTACTGAGCTCGAGGTCTTTGTAACTGCATGGGAAGGAATTTAACTTTGGACAGAAAAACTAACTACAAAAATTAAAAAAAAATAAATAAAAAAAACAAGGTATACAATTAAAAACAATTTGCCTAACGTTTATTTGCTCCCACAAAAATGTTTTATTTACGAGTGCTTATTATTATAAATGGGATTCTATGACTTTTTTCCTTTATAAGTCCTGTTTTGGGTTTTTCAAATAATAGCATCCTTTAATTTCTGTGCTCATGCCTGACTAAACTATAAATGTCTGTAAGAAAAGAAGATGTCATTATAGTCTACAAAATACCAGCCACACTGTCAGCGTCTTCTGTAACTGCAGCTACATCGCCGTCTCACAGTGATGATGTCAGAGGGGAAGCCGTCTGCTGAACCTGGCACAAAGTGGCACAGATCAGCGTCTCCTCTGGGTCCTGACAGGAAGGAGAGGAAGCAGGGTGTCTGGTCATGGTGGGCACACAGTGGCCTAGTCTGTTCACACAGATACATGCTTTCACTCACTGCAGCGCCAAGACGCATCTGTCTGTCTGGGAATCAACAGCATGATTTTCTTTGTAATGGAAAATTATTTCTCGCTTTTAAATCATAACTTGCTGTATGTTCAGTCGCCTCACCTTGATTGCTGCTTATTCTCTCTTCAATAAAGCCAATTTGGTTTCTTCAGTGTTACCTGATTGCGCTCTTTTTTCTCATAAACACTGACTTTAAATGCAATCACCTCATTTCTGTTTAAATGTCAATGATCTCAAATCTGTCCTAATATTTTTTTACTGCAAGTGGACAAATTTGAATGAGCTACAATATCTACAGTACTCACACAGAGGAGAGTTATGTATGCATGAACACGGCTTCCTTTAGGTTTATATATATATATATATATATATATATATATATATATATATGGCTCTCTGCTAAAGGTAAGTCTCAAAGGGCAAAGGTCAAAACCAGACTCAACAAAGAAAAAACAAAAAAGTAGCATACTTTACTATTTTCAAGAGGTAAACTTATATTATTATTATATATTATTATATATCCCAAGTATACTTTTGGTAGTAAGCATTAAAATCAATGCACTAGTAATATACTTGTAAGTGTACTACTAAATTGGCCCAATTTTTAGTATATAAAAATATACTTTTAAGTATACTTTAAGTGCAAGAATAGTAAACTTTGAGGTCACGACTAGTTTACATCTAAGTTGTATTTTGTACTGCAGCTGAAGTGAACTATACTACAAGGGAACTTATAGGTATACTGTTAGTTAACTAGTGACATAGATGTGTGCCCACTTTTTAGTCACTGAAAGTACACTATAAAGTATACACTCAGTAATCTACTAGGTCAATAGTTTTTACTGCAAGTATACGTGAAAGTTTTCTTTGACTTATAGTACTTAGGCAATGATTTATGCATTACATGCTATTTGACTAGATGTTTTGTGATCAGATTAAAAAATATATTTATAATGACTTTAAGTAAATTAATATCTAAACATATGATTACAAACTCTAATAGGCCACTTTACCAAAAAGTACGCATTAGCCACTTTCTGTATACTTGTCAGTATGAACCAAGTATACTTTTGTTAAGCATATCTCTCATAAGTACATAAAAAGTAAACTGAAAGCATACTCTCTTATCTTAAGCTTAAAAAAAGTATACTAGTTGCACGCTTTTTAATAAACTCCTCCACATATACAGTACATACGCAGGCTGGAATGAGAGCAACTATACTGTATATGATTAAAATACAAACTGATGATTGTTTTAATACTGAGATTAAGCCGGTCTCCTTCTCACATTCATTTTTTTTCTCATTTTTCAAGCTCTTTTTCTTTTGTCATTGGTCTCACAGCGTTACACAATTTCTTCTCACAAGGTCACACTCAGACTATACCAACGTTAGAAGTGTTCGGCTGAAAAAAAGTGTGAAATCCAGTATCAAAACAGGGTTAAAAGGGAGAAATGGGATGACACCAGACATGAAAAACATCTGTATTCATCACCAAGGCCACGCCCATTCCTCCCGCTCCATCTCTCCCTCCATCCCGTCATCATCACTCCTCATCCTCAATCGTCTACTTTCCCAACACTTTTTCAACCTTACCTTACATTTCCTGTCGGTCATCCTCTCTCTTTCCATCCTTCTATCCAGTTAGTTTCCTCTTTTTTTAAAATCCTGTTCCATTACCTAATGCTTTTCCAACTTTTCTCCTCCCTAAAAATACTTGGTCACCCTCAGTCTTCCTTCCCTATCCTCCTTCCCCCTCCCGCTCGTCTGCTCCTCTTCCTCGCCATTTCTCCTCCCACCACCTCAAATCTTCCTGTCCATCCCTTTATTCTTTATTCACTCTTCATCTTTTTTTCCCTACCTTCCTCCCTCCTCCTCCTCCTCTGTGTGCAGCTGGTGGGGCCCTTCCATTAGTCCTGACATGCAGAGGCACTGATTCTGTAAAGGTCGTGACCCCTCGCAGCGGGCTTCGCCAGGGCTTAGTCCTGCTACACACTCACACATCTGCGGGCCCCGGGATGCCCACTGCATGCATAACTCACCCTTTACACACACACACACACACTGAACGGTGCAGACACACACTCTGCAGAGTATACTGTATATACTGTACATACATGCACACTCAGATTCACACAACTTTGGCCTGCTTTCATCATGCTGACTTAACCCCTCCCTCAATAACACCAACCGACTGCACAGCTGCTGTGGTCGGTGTGTGTGTGTGTGTGTGTGTGTGTGTGTGTGTGTGTGTGTGTGTGTGTGTGTGATCCTGCTTAATTGGACTGGTGCAGGCTTGGGAAAGACCCACAGTCACTCTCTTTTTCTCACCCCTCTCTCTTTCTGTCGTCCACCTGAACTCTTTATAATCCTGTGTTTCAATGATCAACAGTGGTGGCTGTTGTACAGTACACTGCACAGCCGCACTGAATGCAGGTGTGCTTTGGGAATCCACTCGAACATCACGAAAATATAAAAAAAATAAATAAAAGGCTCAGAGGCAAATTAATGATCATCATCCAGCATTTACAACGTCAGCAAACAGCCGTTTATATTTAGCCACAGTCATCAGGTGTGCCTCCTCCTCCACAAGCACAATATCAGATGGAGAAAATGAAGCACACACTGACTTACAATCAATATCTTCAACTTTCAGCTCAAGGTTTTCACAACACTAGAACTGATTGACTGAACAGTACAAGAAAATTTTCTCCAATTTTTACAAAAAATGTGTGATAGTTTTTTGTGTTATTATATTAACATGTATATTTATTTTCTAATATATATACAAATTACATACATACATACATAAACATACTATATATTTTTTTATTTTTATTTACGTATTTATTTATTGCATTTAAATCTCATCCCACCCTCAGAGATGAATAATTTTAATCAATTTAATTCAATTAAGCTTTAGCATTTTTGACTATTTTATTTAGGCAATGTTCTTGTGTAGCTGCATTGCTCAAAATAATTATTTTTCAATTGCTCAATCATACCTCTTACATATAATCTTCATGAAATCACATTTTGCAATACTTACATTACTTACAATTTTAAAGTAAGTAGTCACTAAATAAAGGTGGCACAGCTTTAACTGGGCATATATAAACATACTGTATATAAATTAAATATTAGTACATATACTGTATATTAGTATATATATATAAACTGCATATACAGTATATACATATACACAGTAAATAACATAAATGTAATGTATCATAATTAATTCTGCGATTTTTTGATAATTTGATAACACAGTATGAATCAATTATCAAATAATATAGATTAATTTATTAAAAAATATTGTACTTTTTTAAAGAGCATGCAGGCATTTAAAAAAAAACATTTTTGCGGCAATTTATGGCAATTATTTTCTATTACATTTCATAAATTTATTCCTTAAAGGGTTTTAGCAACAAGTACGTTTGTGGAAAAGTTGCAATCAAATTGAAATTGAATGAACGTGACAGAACAAAACTGCATTTAATGCAAATAATAAATTGACAAAATCTGGATGTCAAATTGTGACTTGACTATTTGCCTCATCTGAATCTCTTGTTCCTGTGAAACTGATGCTACGACAGTAACCCCAGCTGATATACCTGCAGCCTTTCACAGTTTTGACTTTCACAGACTTTGACCTTTAACTGACACTAATGAACTGCATCAGAAAATGCAAAACTTGGCAAGAAGAGACAGTTCTGTAATATAAAAATACATAATTAACCACAACGGTCCCCATAATGCTGTTCTACATTTTGTCTTGCAAAAGAGAGTCTCTGGGGGTCTAACAAATGTTGACCCAGTGGTTTGTGAAAACAATTTTCCCTCCACAGTCTTGCATCTTTCCTCCACTTTTTCCCAACCGCTATATGTCTTCATCTCATTTTACCACTGTTTTCATTTACTGAACATCTCCCCTTCCTCAGCCCTGCTCTTTCATCTTCCTCCCCCTCCCCGTCCCGAGCTCGTCGCCGCTCACTGTAACTGGCAAATTTGCTTCTCTCCCCTTTTGTGGCGGTGACAAAGGAGGCCGGTGCCCTCTCGCAGGCTATGTTACAGGCTGTCACATGAGGCGGACACTCTGGGACGGCCCAGCGTTATCTGCTGTGACAACTCAGATTACTTCCACAGCCTCCCATCTGATCAGCACATCCAATTCAATTAGTGGCAATTAGTCCTGGTCCCCCCCACCCCACACTCCCCCCTGTGTCGCCACAAAAAAGCAAAGCTGCCGAGCTCAACCTGGCTGGTGAACAACTTTGGAGCAACTTGTAGCTCGCCCACCCTTCATCCCCCAATTACCCTCACACACACACACAATGACTCATTCACACATTCATACTCATATTCACCGTCAGAGCACATATTCAAAGTGACACATCACACAGAAGCCACAGTTTTCTGCACATAAACTCCCACACATCCAGTTCAGCAGCAACAACAGAGGGACGTGCATGAATGCAATCTGCACCTAAATAAGAACAAAATTAAAGCAGCAATAATCAATATTTTTTATAATAACAAATGATCAAATGGTTATGTGTAGTTGCAATGAAAATATAGATTCATCGCCTTACTTTGCAATATCTATCAGCTTTATGGAGTGTTTTAGCATCTTTTAGCTTGTTGTTTTGGTTTCCTGGCTCACAACTGTACTGCACTGTTTTGGTTCACTCCCATTGCCGTCTTAGCATTGGTTGCAGCAGGTAGCCACTGTAAGGTCACTGCAATGTGCCAAATGGCTGGAAAACAAAGTTAGCGACTAGATGAGAAACACAGTGAAGCTTTAAAGAGACAAATATTTACCTCAGGTGGTGGAGACCAAAACAAAGCTAAAAAAAACAGTGAATATTGAACTTACATTCACCAAGTGACCAGAAAATGTATTTCAAATAGATACTAATGTAGCGCAAGAGTTCAATATGTGGTGGTTCATCACAGAAAAAACAACAGACGGACCATTTAGCAGCAATTTACTTACTTTTCTGGTCCTCACACTTAATGAGCTTCACACTTCCTTGTTCCTAACTCACATGTGACTGAACTAACCAATCAGAAACAAGGAGGACCGAGACTGAGGTAAATGTGAGGAAAACCTCAGAGGTAGATTCAGCGGATTATTGTAACTGTTTTAAAGGCACCGATTTAAGTATTCAAACATGTAAATAAATAACAGTGTAAACATAACTCACCATGAACTCAAATATACAAATTCACCTCCCTTTTGAACTTTACATTAATGTTGCTATTTATCTGTTGGGTGTGTAAATCGGCAACTATTTGCAAACTATTTCTACATGTCAACTTAAAAGATGCGAATATGTCTTGTTTTTGTTGGCCAAAAAACTGTTACTGTAGTTTTAAGTCACTCAGGTACAGTTTAGTACAGTGTTTGTCAGCATTTTTGGATGGTGACCTGTTAAAACAAAGCTACTTTTTGTGACTTGTCATTGTGTTTATTACTATTTCAATGTTTGGGGATATTTTTGTCATATGTATTATGGTTATAAGGAAAAAAATAGAAGTGAAACTCCCAGTAAACAGTCAACATGTAGATATGGACAAAACAGGGAGAGTGCCTAAGATTGTATCATAAATGGGGTATTTTAATGTATTTTCATGAAATTTACATCCAGTTGCATTATTATCCATCTTTATCATTGTTTTCGACAAGGGGAAGAAAAAATGTTTTTTTTTTCCTTTATTGCATCTCCATTGTAATCTTCATGGTAATATAGTTCAGCTTACAATGGATTCATATTCCTTAGCTTCTTACCTTATACAGCATCTATATATAGACCATATATATGCATATAAGCCTTATGATTGAGGAGCTTTTCCTGATTAATTTTGGGTAGTTATTTAGGGCTAGACTTGTAACTCATTCTCGCTCCCAGCTCATAAGATACTGGAGACCTACACATGGAGTACCCCTCTTCTGTTACTTTTGGACAAACCAGGGACTATGTGTCAATATACGCTCATAAAAAGCATAGTGTCCTATCAAAATAAACATTTTCATATGAAAGTAGGTTTAGACAACACACCCACTCAGTTAGGGTTAGGAACCGATCGTGGTTGATGTTAATGTCGCTGCCGTATGAGTCACAGCACTGACGTGACAAAAGAGTGACGTGAAAAAATAAGTCGTTACTTGTAGCCAACTACCAACCTGCTGTTATTAATACTACATCACTTGTTCTGACTGTTGAATAATGCCGGTGAGTTAACGATGGTGAAATCCCAGTGTGTCACATACTGTTGCTAAACGTTGCCTCGGTGTGTTAGTTTCTGATGCCTAGTGTCACTTATACAGCGGTATTTGATGAGATGGGAGTAAGAACGGGTTGGGCCACAGGACAACAGTTCAAAAAAAGTTTTCTTTTACTTGTTTTATTGCAGTGAGGCACAAAGAGGCAAAATTATCAAGCCTTACAAAAAGTCTGAAACATAAACAGATTTGTGTAACAGAGTTTCCATTCTGTTTTCATCTCCTATCATGTTGTGACCCCTCAGGTTCATCTTGTGACCCCTCGTGAGGGTCCCAACCCTCAGGTTGGGAACTACTGGTTTAGTGGATAACTTCACAAAACAATAAAATGCATTGAAACAACTGAAAAAACTGGACTCCAATAACTCAGCTGGTAGAGCCAGCGCCCATATATCAAGTCCTGGCTGCAGTGGCCCAGAGCCGAGTCCGGCCTGTGGCTTTTTCCGCTATGTTGCACCCTCTCTCTCCCCTTTTCAAAAATACTATCCACTTTCCTATCTAGTAAAAGCTAAAAACAAATCTTAAAAAAAAACAACAACAATAAAAAAACGAGAGAAAATCCCAGGAAAAAGTCTGCACCGATGGCCTCTGGTTTGTGGAACCCCTTTATGTGCCGCCCACCCCGTCTTCCCCCACACTCACCCGTCCTCATCCCCCCCTTACTGTGGGCCCGCGCACACCTGGCCTTCACAAATTAGGGCCCTGGAAAACCAGCGAGCGGAGAGAAAAGCGGGATGCATGGTGGAACGAGGGGAGGGGAGGGGAAGGGGGAAGTTTGGTCGACGGGGTCTTTCAGCATTCCGATGGAGCAAAAAGTTAATGACGGCTCTATTGTGTTGTGAGAAAGCTGGCCGGACGAGAAGTGTTACAGGGAATCACGGCCTGTGCCAGTGAGCAGTGACAAAAGGGGGCCGGCCATGAGCATGCTTTGAGTTTTTACCATATTTATATCGCTTACATGGTCGCTGAAAAAGTACGCTCACTCATCCTCGTTTCGGAAACAAAAGCAAATTTGTTTGGAGCGGCAAAGTGGCAAATAATGAGAGGACTTTGCTTTCCTGAGACAAACACATCAAGGTTATCAAGAGAGGCCCGAATTATGTTTTAGGCCTCGAAGAAAAAAAGAAAATGCTTTAATGCTCAGCTGATTTTTTAATCATATCCAATCACTTTCTCGCTCCTTAGCTCCCTCCCTCGCCTCCCTCATCATAAAAGCCGCCCTAACACGCCCGCCTTCCGCGCAGGCCTTAATGCATGCTGACAGCTTCCCTCCGTAATTGGTGATCACACCCAGATGGATGGTTCCTTAATTTGCTGTTCCCAATAAGGCCCGGCAGCTCAGGGGAAAAGGGGCAGCAGGGGGAGTTGAGCTGTGGAGGTGGTGGTGGTGGTGAGAGGGAGCCTTGATTTGTTGGTTATAGATACAAGAGCAGTAAACACCCAAGGCTTCGGGCCCGACAGTTTGACCGGGCTTTTGTTCACACGTCCGTTGAAAAGCAGAGGTGCCCCCTCCTCCGCCTCCTCCCTTCCTCTTCCCCAATAATCCTGTTGTGAGCCCCTGCTCCGACTCCCTCACTAGCTACCTCTGTTTTCAGTCCAGCCTGGAAATGTTCTGCGTGAGGATGTATGCGTGTCTGTGAGTGCGGGTGGGTGTCCTGAGTTTGAGGCGAGGGCAACAGGACGCGGAAGTGATCTCTTGTGTGCATCTGTGTCTTTTCCCTTTTCATTGATGAAACAGATTGCTGCAGTCCGACTGATTGATGTATGAATGGAGGCGGTGAAGTTCCCGAGGTTATAGGTTACGGTTTGGGTAGGAACCTCGGCTCATGTGTGGTCGTTTTTGGTTCTATTAAGGAGGACACAAATAGGGTGATGGACTGGGTCGAGGTGGAGATCCCCTGTCACTAATGAGGGCAACCTGCAGTGACCCCAGGGCTGCAGAGGGTCAAGCCAAGCCTGATGGCATGATCCAAGTGCAAAAACATTTGAAAATTAGACATTTTAACATGTGACACCAGCTGCTCTCACAAAATAAAAGTGAAACTTATCTTGGATTTCATTAAAGGAACAATACGTAAGATTAGAAAGCAGATGCAGCATTATCCGTAACATAATTACATTAAATTTGACAAATAACACCATAAAATACACCCAAACATGACAAAATTGCACCTTATATGACTCTATATTGTCAACAGTCAAATTGTACATAATATACCTTTAAAGACCATTTGACTTCAGATCAACAAGTGTACTTTTATGTTGAAATACTGTGCAATGATTCTCTTACATAAGTTGTCAATATCAGCATTGCCAATATTAGCATATGTACAGTAGTAACTAATTTGCTAACTATATTTATAGGGTTACATGTTAGAAAAAGGCCCATTAAGGACTGAAGCTCTACTGCATCCTACATATCAGAAAATATGCTAATATCAGTGACGCCATGCGCTTTTTTGGATTTGGGAAATCTGTCACCCTGGTAACCAGAGCCTGCGTGATAGCGTCACATTGTAAATTGAAACATTTAACCTTTAGTGCTTGTCCATGTATGCATTTCTAGCATCCAAACAGAGTTGTGTTGACATAAAACACAAGTTTAACTTTCATAATACCAATGTCAGAACAATATAATAGTAATATAAAAATTATATGTCCTCCACATGGATCACTGACTCCTGAAGCTTCAGTTATACTGCTAAATGGAAGCGTAGACAACAGACACGTAGTAGTAGTTTGGGGCAGCCGTGGTAGACTGAGATATGTGATTCAATCCCGGCTCCTCCAGTCCACACACTGAAGTGTCTTTGAGCAAGATACTGAACCCCAAATAGCTCCCAAAGACTTGGGGAGGTTGGCACCTTGCATGGCAGCATCTGCCATCAGTGTATGAATGCGCTATGGTACCACAGATGGCAGTGCATGGATGTTTGCACAGAGCCTACACGTACACCCTGTGGTGGCAAAATTTACATCAGACAAAAATACAACGTCAGCTTAAAGAGGACCTATTATGTTTTTCTCTTTCTTGTGTGGAATAGTGTTAGTGTGTAATATAGTTTTTTGCGCATGTGGACGGTCTGCAAAGTTACAAAGTCCATGCCAAAGGGAGCTGCCTGAAAAGCCTCGCTTGAAGTCCCGCCTTTTCTTCCGTAACGAGGTGATGTCACCAAGTAACACATTTGCATAATACCTGTATAGCGGCAAGTTTGGCACGCCTTCAAATAAAGCTAGTTAGAGCAAACAAAGTGGGCCAGCTGACCAATCAGAGCAGTCTGGGCTTTTATGAGACAAATGATGTGTTTTTTAAAAAGGCATGTTGTAGTAGAAACCCAAAATACAAGTATGAAGCTGAAGATGAGGATAATAAAGCAGCCATCAAATTCAGATTTACACATCGGCATGTATTAAAACAAGTCAGCTGAAAGAAATTAAAAAGTCAGCGAGCGAAGTTTTCAGCCAAATCGTGGCGTTAGCATTGTTAGACTAGCTGATAAAATCTGCTGGCGATGGTCTGCATTTCAGTTGGCTAATTGTCAGTTAGAAATGAAAAACATGCCATGGACACAAAACAAAATTATATTCCACAAAGGACAATCACTTAAAACTGCTTTAGAAATGATCAAGGCACAGTCAATATCTGTCTACAGAGACACAAGTATCATAATAAAATATCATTCATTCAAGACTCCAGTGGAGCCACAAGTGACTGACATGTAAACATACAAGGACATATAAGCACTCTCTTAAGAGTTAAGAGAGTGACATTAAGATTGTCTTAATGATAAAATCTTAAGTACTTTCTTCCCTCTCCTCTTTCTTTCAGACTAAATGCTGCACTTTCCACCAGGGACTGCACTCTGCTCATCACCTCATCTGTTATTTCCTAAAAGGACTTTCTTGTGCCGTTCTAAATCCTTCTCCGTGTCACTGAATATGTAATTAGCTATTGTCGTTTCGCCTTGAATGCGTCGCCAGTTCAGTCTTGAAGTATGATAGAATACAAGAAGGTTTCTGCGCACAACCTTGCATTCATTAGCGGAGAAAGCACTCTGCTGTGCATTAACGCCGCGTATGACTCTTAAAGTAAAGGTGGAGGAAGAAAGTGAAAGACATTATTGGCAGATTTAAAAGCAGAATTCATCAAGTTCGCTCAGACTCAAGGGGAGTCCAAGGCTTCGAGACTGTTTGCGGTGGTTAACGGTGAAAGATCATTCGCTTTAGAGGGCGGGCGCATTGTGCTCGGGGAGACAAACGAAGGTGCCATTCTGTGTCCTTGGGGTGTGATCACTTTCTGAAAACCCACTGACCTAATCGAGGAAGATAAGCGCCGGAATGGCCGCCCGCTACAAAAGCAGCTTTACACTCAAGGACAAAGTCAATCTGCAGCTCTGTCCGCTGAATCACAGTGCAACACAAAACGACACAAAAATGTTTCTTGATGCTTAATTCATATCAACTGAATGCACACTTAGTGCTTATAAACGGAGAGGTGAAGAGGTGAAAGCAAACAACTGGGTGCACAGATGACGGCTAAAGGAGAAGGGGAAGCGTCCTTGAAAACAACAGAAACATGTAAATTGAAAAGAAGACATAGGTAGCAGAGTCATTGTCCTGTTACACCATTACTCAAGTTTATTGTACAGGAGGTTAAAATGTAATTTGTTTCACGTCTTCAGCTAACCTTCTTTGTGTCACCGCGGCTTTCAGCTCGCGAAAAGGTGGAGAAATTGAAAACGGGAACAGTGCAATGATGTGTTGTCACAAATGTGTCACAGTGGCACAAATGCAACAATGGTGGTCCACCTCCAATCGTTTGGTCTAAATGCCTGTTTGTCCAAATGCTGGACACATGTTAGGCCTTGACTCTTTCACGCTCTAACAATGCAAGCTTGTTTGTCAGATCAGTAAAAACGCTTAAAGGTAAAAGGAAAAAGATGAAGCAGATGGGAATATCAACACTTTCCTGAAGAATTACAATATATGACTAAAATTACAACATATTAATTTATTACACACTGAAAAATTAACTTCCCTGCCCTCGGCCATTTCTGACAACATCACATCACAAATTGTGAACTTGGAGCGTTCAGAAACTTTCCACTTAAGAAGTCGTTAATACCCCAAGAGGCACCATATGGTACATTGGTGTGTCTTTAGGTGTTTGCCACCTCAAACGTTGTTCCACTTCCCCATAAATACCTCAAATTTATTCACTTTGAGGCAAGTGGAATTTGAGATTATGTGCAAGGCCTCTTTCTGTGCACTACTACAGCATCTACACAGTATACGATGGGCTTCGTCTCGCTGTCCCCTGCCACGTTGGGCCCTCTCCTACTTAGAAATAAAAAATAATGTACTTGGCTTACATGCAGCTTTGAATGGTTTTCTTGTTAGCAATAGCTTCACGTTATCCACCAGCCACTGACACAAGATGTCACGACACGTCGCGATATGGAAGCTGGATACTCAGCTTGACTTTAAATGTCTCCACAGGCCTTTTTCACAGCAGACATTGTGACTTGTCATAGTAGAAATGCACAGGTGTTACTAATAACACCAAACACTGCTCTGTTCACTTCAACTGTCCCAGTTAGTCATGTGACAGTGAACCAGGAAGCACAAAACCGTGACCCTGAAACTGAGGCTACATTCCAAATCACATCCTTTTTCTTGTTTGATTTACTGCAGCTGCCATCACAAGTGCACACTGCTGCACTCAGTATGCATACAGTTGGGACATACTACTACTCCTTCTGCATAACATTGCATCTTGAACTTTGACCCTCCTCTGCAGAGGATGGTGGGCCAGAATAGCCAGAAAAGCATGCTAGCTTGTATACTGCAAAATGTGACCAGCAGGACATCCTGGTGCTGTTTTTACAAACTATATATATATATATATATATGTACTGGGACATACTAAATTTTTTCTGGTATACTACATAGTATGGTAGTATGGATATTGGAACACACAATGAAGCAGCTAAATGGAATTCAGCCATCATTAATTTTGAAGCCCATACACGATTTTAATATTTAACATGCTTAATATAATGTACATTATAATGCACACACTGCCTCTTTCATCATCTCACATCCTTCCTTTACATCTTTTTTTTTTTTTTTTAAATCCATCAAGCTGGTCCTTTCCCTCTCTGGAAGATTTCGGGTCGGTTTGGTTCTCACAGGAATGCAGCTGTGAATCTTTTTGGCGAGCTTAAGCCCCGACTCTTGTGTGAATCGTGTCAAAACAAGCAGACATCACTTAGTCCAGCGAGAGCTGAGAGAGGCAGGCGGGCTCGGGGCCTCCGCTGAGCTGTTCGGCCCTTAAGGTCACCTGGCAATTAACCTCTGACTGGGCAGCGTGTCCCCGCCCGAATTTCTTAACTTGTCTTTTGCTCTGTCTTGTCACACATCCTCTAGATTTCTCTGTATATATCCCCTTTGGAGATTTTTTTTTAAAGCTATACACTTTCATTTTCATGTTGCAGCTTCTTGGTTTGATTTGTTTTTCCTGGCTCAGTCAAATATTAAGGGACAGTGAAGCTGACAGACGGCTGTAAATGTGTGGGAAAATCTAACCAAAGTGTAAAATTCATACTCACTGAGGTTGCTGCGAACCCAAATACTACAACTACTAGTCCATCATTTTCTTCCTCTCTTCGTCTGCTCAGCCAAACTAATCCAACCCCCCCCAGACAACGTGACCCTTGACCCTACGCACCTCTTTGAATGTCACATGACCGTGCAGGTGTGGAGGGGTCTCTGCCCTGGCCAAGCCCCAATTAGTGACCCTAATTAGTGCAGGGGCCCCCCTGCTGGGCCGCTGAGCTGCTTTACAGGAGGAGGAGGGATGGAGGAAGGAGGGCAGGGGGAGGAAAAGTGGGGGTGGCAGGAAAGTGATGCATTCCTAAAGGTCCGTGGACCCTCCAGAATCACACACAAACACGTACGGCGGCTGTTAAAAAGGAAAAATGGAGCTGAGAGTTCATCTGTTGATGCACAACAAACAGCTTTAGAGTGCTGATGTGGACTTGATCCGGAGCTCACTGTTAAACATGAGATAAGTGGGAAGCATCAGGTGCACATGACACGTCACGCATCCTGTCTATATTTTCTTTCATTTGTTTGTATACTGCTGTTCTTTTTTTTTCACTTAATTTGGAAAAACATCATTTAACATTTATCACCTGAATGTAAACATTTAATAAATTCAGTTCACAACACATTACTGCATGCAGCTGTAAGGACATTTTTTATTGTTTTTTAATGTTCAGTATTTGCTGAGAATTATAACTTCTCCTATGAAGACATTTTACTGTACTGTCATTTATTATCTACATTATTTATTTATCTAATTTATTTATCTCTATCTAAGAATCCATTATATATTAAGTTATTAATACATTGATAAATTAACTAACTATATCTACTTACAACTAAATTAAGGTCAAATAGTGCAACTTAAAATAATAATAATAATAATAATAATAATAATAATAAACATAGTATCTATCTTTTTTAAAAAAATCAAATCAGGAAATAGGAAATAAATGTGTAATTTGATACTAATTATAGGGAAAATACAGAAGTTCTGAGTCTGTGATTTTCTACATTTTATTTTATTTTAAAACATTAAAAAAAATAAAGTTGTGAGTCAGTTTTTAGAGTTTAGTCAGATGTGTTGACTTCCTGAGCAATTTTTAATTTCCAAAACAATTTCCTCAAAATAACTATTATTGTTCATTGATGCAGTAAAGTTTATTGAGTTTATTCTCTGCTGAATTGCTCGCCTGTAGACCAATTTGCATTTTCAGCTGACCTACCGTCCATCAACAAAAAATATAGATATTAATTGTAATAATTAATTTGAAATGTACCAATCAATATATATTATCTAATTACCTATTTTCTGTATATTGCCATTTCTATGAATCTGCATATAGAGTTAGCGTCAAATTGTCTAGAAAATCTATAGGAAACAATAACATTCTGCTTCAAATATAATAATAATATATTACTATTAATATTATTTATTAACTGCTCAGTATTTCTGCCAATTAAACCCCTAATAAAATCCCAGTGAGTGGAGTTGTGTTGCTCCTAACTGGAGGCTGTTTACGGCCACAGTTTGCTCCTCTGCTGCAGGGCAGCTCCTCCCGCCTCCTCCCGCCTCCTCCCCTCCTCCCCTCCTCCCCTCCTCTACAGCAGGCCACCCATCTGGTCTCCTTTCTGCCTGCTCTCTCGCCTTTTCCTCGCTCAAATAAAGGTGCCAATCACTATAATTGGCACCCTGTAGATCAATTGTCCCAGCTTGGAGGAGTGCCCCTCGCTGAAGTCTGGGGGATATACGTTACCTTTTTTACAGCTTAGTAAAACTTACTTTTTATTGGTTATTCTTCATTGGACACGGTCATTGGAAGAATTTTGGTAGAAAGTCGTCAAAGTATTATTAGTTATCTGACACATTTAAGGTTGTTAAATCGGTGAGCTGAACTGCTGATTAGTCGTAGAGCGTCCCACAGCCAGCATCCCTCCTGTGTCAGTCCAGGTAACATGCAACAGGTGGCAACAGATGGAGGCCCAAAGTGTTTTTCAGTCGTGGAAGAAGTACTCTAGTGGATCTTTTACTCAGTTAAACTGCATTGTGGAAATACTTTGTCAGAAGTAATATTAGTATTAGCATGAAAACATACTGCCAGCAAAAGTACTCATTATCCAAAATGGCCCATTGGAGAATAGTATATATTATATGGATTATAATTAGTGATGTATTAATGTGTACATTCTTTAATATTGCAGCTGGTGAAGATGGAGCTACTTTTTTAATTTTATACTGCTTTATTTATATACTGCTGCGTAGCGTGTGTCCTCCCGGGGATCAATATAGTCTTAACTGATAATATTACATCCTAATTTATGTATATTTTGAATTATTAATATGAATCTGCAAAGTAGGTAAAGTTATTAAATATATGTAGTGGAGTAAAAATGCCCCTAAAATGTGTTCCCTACAGCGTGATCAATATTAAGACTAGTGATGGTATTTTTGGTGCAGAAATGTCAGTTATATACAGATGAGATGTTACTTACACATTTTTCAATATATAATATAGTTTATTTACTGTGGGGGAATGACCCTGCTCTTATCTCTTTATATGCAGTAAATTAAACTTGTAGTATTACCAGCAGTCCTGTATTTAAGAAGTGTTTTTCCACTCATTTTTTATTCTAATAAAAAGAAAAATTTTTTGTCATGAAAATATGAGATTTATTTATTACAGACGTGAAGCAGAATAGCTCGGGTCATTCCACATTTGTGAAGTATGTTCTCATATTTTCATCCAATTAATGTCCCAAGGGCAACTCCGTCAGTTCAGCCTTTGTGAGCCACCGACCAAACCAAAACAGAATTAAAAGTGCAAAGTATTTAACAGCCTACGCGGAGAGACCTGAAAAGGTGAAATGTCCACCGCCTTGATGTTTTCGCCACGCTGATGGGGGAGCACAAAAGCGCCAAGGTTTTTTCTAATAAAGCTGCAAGTGAGCAAAGGCATGCCCCCAAATCCTCGGCGTGAATAGAAAGAGCTCAGACGAGCAGATGTCAGTCATGTTTGTGGATTTTGATAACAAACAGAAACTCATATTTTTACTGAATTGTCCTTTGAAAGCAGACATTTCTTTGTGTTGGAAAAACTGTCCGCAGGCATCTCAGATTTTAATTTTGTGGCCTTGACGCAGGCGAGAAAGTGAAGAAAACACAGGAGGCAAATTACATAGACATATATTTATATGCATATGAATAAAAATACATATACATATTGTACAATATCTCGGCCGAGCGTGAAAACAGCTCTGTCAGCCCAGAAACAGAAGTAAGCCTCTTTTAAATAAGTGCAAAATGTTAATGAGACAAAGAATTGTAAAGCATATATAAAGTCTTTTTTCGCATTTTTGTTTTTCCTGTTAAAATCACATGGAGCGGACATGGAGATAACTTGTGCAAAGACCCATTTATATATATTCATATATAAATTTATATCTATGTACATAAGAGTTTGTTCATCATAAGTAGTAGCTGGTGCCATTAGCTCGACATTACTGCTTAAAGAAAAGAAGTTATGGCCTATGCAGGGCCTTGGCTGTGCGTAAAGAAACAAAAATAAAATAAAGGAACATTCCCACACAATCTCAAAGGGCTTTACCCATCAGAGGAATGAAGGCCCTTCATGGGATGGTGGTGACCTAAACAAGTGCAAGATGTGTCACACAACAAAAGCAACACGTCCACTCAGCTGGGATGAGAAGAAACCGCCTGAAAAAGAAGCTAAAGAGGGAAAAGTAAAAACAAAAGGCTTTGTTTCACTGATGCAAGGCTTTACAAAGCGGCATCTCCCTCGGTCTTCACCTGTCTTCGCCATGACTGAGCGCACGATACAGTAACTGCAGATTTACATTACGAAACACCACCGCACAGTGACAGAACATGGAGTCGGTGCTGAGTCTCGATGTCAAGGGAAACCACAAATGCCTGAAAACGGGATCAATTTAGAGAGTTTTTACAGGGTTCATGTATCTGCCGTCTTGTGCAGCTCTAAATCATGCAACAAATCTTTAATATTCCAGCAAAAAAAAGGGGGAATTGACTGTTTTGCTTACGACACAGCAGGAAAGCAACTTAGCTAAGACCCTCTTGTGAGTAAAGATGAGGGTTTGTGAAAAGGCCTTACACGACAAGCGAGCCTCCTGACCTCTCAGCTCCATCTCCCTGCTTAATATTTGATGCTGCAGCGTGTGAATTATGGATGGTGCTTATAGAAAATAATACAGTGTTCGACAACAGCATAGGTGCGCTGCTGCAAAGAGCCGCGAAAGGATGACAGGGGTTCTCGCAGCGCCGGCGGGGCCCGAACACAACAACAAATCACCTGCTCCACAGCCGGTGCTACACGGGTGCAAAAAGGCCCCGGTGAGCTGCCAGACGGGGTGTTTTCATAGGCTGAGGTCAGAACCTCTCCGTGCATTTATCTGCAGCTGGAAACACGTCTTTGCCGTAGCCTGGCCTTTACTCGTGAGCAGCTTTTTAAATTGAGAGCATCCGTGAGAGAAAACGTATTAAACCGCACAATGAGAGCAAACCTAGACGTGAATAGATACATGAGGTGAAAATGAGAAGGTATGAAAAGGGGGCGAGAGCTCATCTGACACACACAAATTGAGGGCAAACTGTCGGGAATGGCAGGTTCTCGCAGGTGAGTTTTGGTTTTCTTTGGACAACAAGGAAACCTGAACAAATGGCTTTATGGGGGGGGGGAGGGGGGTTAGCACAGCCGATCCCGTTTCTCTCCTCCGTCAGCCTGGCGTGCATGAATTAGACGTTTCAAAGTGGGCTGTTTTTCAGATCCTGAAGTCAATTTAGGTTCAATTAAAATGTAGCTGAAGGAAAACTGTAGTTTATTTGGATATAACTGGCTTTCATTCTGGAAAACACCTTACTGACTCCAAACCCTGACTTCTTACTAAAGCTGTTTTTTTTTTTTTTTTTGGAGGGGTGGTTAGAAACAGGAGGATGAATAAAAACCTACAAACATAAAGTGCTTTGAATGAGGGGCAAGCAGACGGGCTGAAGTCTAATAATAATAAGAGGGAGAGCCAGTAGTCATTGTGAACCATCAAAAAAGGGGGAAACACATTTAAAGATTCACAAAAAAAAGATTCACATGTGATGCTGCATCCTATGTGCCACAGTAAGTTTCCTGTGTAAAATACACAACAGATTTCTTGTGATTATTATGGATATGACCTGATGAATCAGTACTTCTGATAGTTATGATGTTGTTGCAAACAGAGCTGTCCTCAACCAAAGAAAACTTCGTGTTGTCGAGTTTCTCCGTGAAGAATCAAGCTTTAAATCTGGTGTTTACTAGAGATGTGCTCATAAGTTTCCTGGAAATAAGTCATTCAGTATTTAAAATAAAAAAAAAATAAAAAATGATTCATTGATTGAAGAGATCTTAGTCAACTAGGACGGGGTAGCCCTAGTTGTAACTTAAAAAAGAAGAAAAAAAAAAGTGTTTGGGGATAAAACAGTGACTTCTGCAGGTGTCATACGTCACTATAATTGATTAATCTGCAGATTATTTGTCTGTAAAAGTGTTTAAAAACTGTGATAATTTCTCAGAGGCTGTGGTGATTTATATAACAAAGAAAAACAGCAAATTGTCATGTTTTTGAAGCAGGTATTTTTGCGCGAAAAAACTGATTATCAAAACTGTTGCAGGCTACTTTTCTGTCAGTTAGTCAACTAATTGCTGCAGTTCTGCGACAGTCCTCAACCATTTCCGGCCTACAATTTTGGTTCTGTAAGTAAAATAAATGTCCAAAAAAAAAGCCAGATGTTTTCAAACTCTTTCTTATTTAGTGTCTCTTAGACGTTTCTGGACACCTCCAAAGCTTAATATCCATAAATGCTTTGGCAGACTCTGACCAGCTATTCTCCTCGTGTTCTTTTATATTAAACTATCGGATCTAGATATGTGATTTTTGCACCGTTTGTCCAGATCCTACCACATATTATTTCATACACAAACACATCCAAATAAAGAATTTACAAAAAGCTACTGCTGGACACCAAACAGACTGATATTAAATGCTACGATTCGTTTTTTTTTCTTCCATATCGTGATAGCACATTAACTAAAATCAAACATGGCCACTTATGTACTGAAATGTGTACAAACTGCTCTCTTTGAAACACGACTCCTCTCATTCAGACTCTGATTCAGTCTGAACTATCCACGTCAAGTATGTTTTTTTTTTTTCCTGAAGAGTAAATGAAGGCCTGTATAGAGAGAAAACCACACACACTAACTCACTGGACAAAAAAAGTGAAGAGTCACTTGAAACCACTGCGAAGAGAGTGGTGATAAAAACATCTGTCTGTCAGGGTTCACGCAACATACACACACAGCATTTTTGCAAAAATTCACAATTTTTTTTTTCTTTTTTTTTTATGTGTCTCTGTCACATCATGTCCTTTTCACCATTTTGTGTGCTGTGGCACAAAATGGTGCCACGAGGAACCTTTTTCTCATGATCCAGTGTCCACGAACGACTGAGGAGAAACGCTCTCACGAAGACCAGTCCCCTAAAAGAGAGACACGTTACTTAAGAAACCGTCTTCTTCCCTCCCAGATCCGCCTCCTTCCTGTCCAGCCGCATGTACGGCTCAAAAGCCGAAGAACCGCAGCCGTAGGCGGACGTCAGTTCGTGGTGAGCGCCCCCCAGCAGCGGCATGGAAAAGCAGAGGGAGTGCGGTGGCGGCACGCCCAGCCGCGGTGACGGCGGGGTGCCACCCAGCGACGGCAGCGACAGCCCAAAAGTCCCCCCAGGTAGGGAGTTGGGAGGGGTGCTGCTGCTGATCCCCGGAGAGGTGGACGAACCGCCGCCTGGGCTGCTCAGCAGGGAGCCGTTCGCCGTGTGCGATGGGGGGCCCAGGAGGGAGTTGGGTGGCGGGACGGGGCCCGACAGGAGGCGACCCTGCTCAAGGAGGCGCAGGATGTTACAGGTGGCCAACGACTCATTGGAAGAGGAGGAGCGTTTGTCTGAATCCTTGGTGGTGTCCTTCTTCTGTTTGGTCCGGCGGTTTTGGAACCACACCTTGACCTGCAACAACCAGCAGGAAAGAGTCACGTTATTGTTTTGTCCCAAACACATACCTTATCGTTAGAATCAGTAAAATCAGAAATGAAAGCGCTGGAAAACTTTACAAAGACTTGTCATCACAACACTGACTCAAAACAAGTTTTATATGTTCTTCACATCATAAAAATAACCAAATCCTTCTGATTGTATGTGTACGTACAAAATCAAAAAAAGACTTGCACATCGGCTTTAACACCAGTTGCTCATGACTTCTCAGTTCTGACTTGAAACTTGACTCAGGATTTGTCAGCCTTGACTTGGGGTTTGACTCAGGACTTGTCAGCCTTGACTCAGGACTTGTCAGTCTTCAGTGCAAAGACTTTGAGACTTACATGTGACTATGAAAACAATGACTTGGTCCCACCTCTGCCTGCTGCTAAACGTGATTCATAACTCGTGAACTAGTCACACCGTTCTCTTCCTTTTAACATGATAACGTGTCGAGGATCACTGATGTTTCACTAACTAACACTAACTCCTCCTGACATTATCCTCTTCCTTTACATGCCCAATCGTTGATAGTTTGCACTGGCTGAACACACATGGAACCGACTTCTTTGTGACCTCTGCTTGATGCATATCTATGCTTCGTGAGCACTGAGAGCACGCAACACCTTCGCGGTAAACCGGTCATTCACGCATAAATCCGTGCAGAACAAGCAGAGATGCTGTAATCCCCCGACGCCAGCCGCTGGATCGACTCCGTTGTTCTCTGTACATTTGATCATGGTTGGCTCCATGCACTTTACTTCCTCTCACACTTCCAAGACTGGAAATGTATACGTGGGGCAGGCGGTGATATTAGAGCTATACAGCAGAGTGGGACTATAATCAGTTACAATAGAGACACTGAAAACAGAGAGATAAGATAAGATAAGATAAGATAAGATATGTGCAAATCTCTAAATGTAGCCTCAGAAAATGGAAAACTCACCACAAATCAAGCTTGTCTGTCTTTAGAGGAAATAGAAAGTGAAAATGTCAAGATTTGACTCTGGACTTGTCAGTGTTTACTTGGGACTTGTCAGTGTTCACTTGGGATTTGACTCAGGACTTGTCAGCATCTACTTGGGACTTGACTTGGGACTTGTCAGTCTTGACTTGGGACTTGACTTTGGACATGTCCGTCTTGACTTAGGACTTGTCAGTTTTAACTTGAGGCTGACTCTGGACTTGTTGGTCTGGAGACTTTACTCAGGACTTGTCAGTCTTTACTTGGGACTTGAACTTGGGACTTGTCAGTCTTGACTTGGGACTTGTCAGTTTTAACTTGGGACTTGACTTTGGACTTGTCCGTCTTGACTTGGGACTTGTGTCGGGACTTGTGTGGGGACTTGTCAGCCTTAGCTGGGGACAGGCAGTGATATCAGAGCTATACAGCAGAGTGGGAATATTAAAACTAAAATATAGAGACGTGTGCAAACTTCTAAATATAGCCACAGAAAATGGAGACATGCAAATGCACCACAAATCAAGCTTTTCTGGCTCTAGTTGAGGAGAAAAAAGGTGAAAATGTAAAACAAAAAAAGTCATCATCTCCTCTCACGGCAGCGAACTCCAGCGTTTCACCACTCGAGCCTCACGCCACCGGCAGCAGATTGAGCGAAGCTCGGTGAACTCTGCCTGTCCCTGCTCGCCGTGTTTAATTGATGGGAGTGCAGCGCAGCTTTAATGTATAGCGTGTGGAAAAGTCGGGGCTTGGTGGGATGCTGATTGGAGGGCACGCCGGGGTCAGAGGAGATCGCTGCACGGAGAGGAATCACACACATGAAAAATGTATACCGCCCTGACCGAGTTTCACTACAGCACCACATGCTGTGTGGCAGGCAGGGTTAGTGTTTTCATCTGGTTGTCATATGGGAAGACTTTCACCGAAATATTGGTACTGCCTTGTTATGATACAAGGTTCAAATTTGATCATAAATGTTTATGCAGCTAATCTTTCATTTGGACTGCCTGTGTTTTCTGGATTAACCCATTTATGCCCAAAGACATTATTTACTATAATTAGGAAAAATGCCTTTGGTACAGACATATTTGGGCAAGTACAGTACAACTCTGAAAATTTTAAATCACATGAAAAAGCGCACTTTTATTAATAGTCAAAATATTTTTTTTTAAATAAGGAAAAATATTGTGTATATTAAAGGTTTTCCATATGATTTTTTAAACACTGCATACAGTATGTGTGCATATCTTTGATACTGAACATGTTATGCGTTCATAGATACCAAATACTTGATTGTACTCCGTGTAGTTTCTGAGACACAGCCATGTATTTATTGTGCTGTATCTAGTATAATGCAAAAACAGTAGTTCCATGTCCCCCAAGACTAGATGATGATGTGACATATGATAAGAAAACCTGATTTTTCAGGCAAAAAGTTTGACCGATTTTTAAAAACACTTCCACCATAGGAAATTAAGAATTTCAGCTGCAGGCACAAATGGGTTAAAAAGGGATTGTATGCTAAACTGGTCCATGTAACTGAATCGTTTCACAGAGTTGAATAAAACTACTGATTATTTTCTTGATTAATCGATTAGTTTGGTCTATAAAATGTCAGAAAAGGTAAAAAATGTCAATCAGTGTTTCCCAAAGTCCAAGATGACGTCCTCAAATGTCTTGTTTAACTCACAACTCAAAGATATTCACAGAGGAGTAAAGAAACCAGAACATATTCACATTTAAGAAGCTGGAATCAGAGAATTTTGACGTTTCTTAAGAAATGACCGATTAATCGATTACTTTAATATCTAATTGATTAATTGTTTGCAGCTGTAATGTCTATAATGTCTTGATCTGTTCCATCAAGAGCCCAAAATTTGTTCAAATTAGAATGACAGAAAACCGAGAAAAATAGCAAATCATTACATTGAGTAGCAGGAGTCTGAATTTTGGGAATTTTTGCATCAGAAATGACGTTTATATTACGTATTATCTTCTGAGCACATCTGAAAACGTTTTGTTGTCATGTGTAGAAGTCGATCAAAAGACCATCAAACTTTTTCTTTCTGTTTAAACCAGAGTTTGCACATTAAATCTGTCAATCTGTCAATGAAGACAACAAATAAGCAAAACAATTGCTTGCAAAGAGTTATGTCGTACAGCGAAAAGTATGTCTCATCCTCTTCTACACTGAAAGTTATTTCCGTACAGACAGACTGTCCATCGGCCTCATCGCGATTCTTCATGGAACTCCAGTAATCTAATCCCTGATTCGTGGGGATTGGAAGCGGACGACTTAACGGGAAACTCCTGTAACAGCAGAAATGCCGTGAAGGTACAACGCAAACACAGCAGAACTGCGTGAGCACACACACACACACACACACACACACACACAGAGGTCACATGTGGCCTGAAACCTGCGACAGTCTCACACACACTTGCAGTGAGCGAACCTCTCACATGACCCCATTTATGAACCTCGTCAGGTGTAATACAACGATCTGGAGTTGATATCGGAAGGATTTTAAGGTTTTCACAGTCGTTACAGCTCTTATAGTTTCATCTGCTTTTAAGTTATAGTCAGACCGCTACAACAAAACGTCCACTAAATCGCTGGTGTTCTGTACTAATCACTACTTCAAATTACCTTTCTTTCAGCAGAAAACCTCTAGAGGTGTTGCTCTGTGTACACACATTTGTAGCTGAACATGATTTTTCTCTTGAATTCAATTTGAATTGCAAAAGAAATGTGTTTTGTCCAGTTCTGTTGTGTTTTGCCGCTCAGGACCACTCGGTCGTACGAAATGGCGTATGAACGACACGGTTATCGTTTTGCATACGATAAGAACGCTGTACTTGTTTTGGCACATCACCATGTAGTCTGTACTGACTGCAATGTAAAGACAGAAACACGCTACGCTAATAAAACGTGAAGAAGACCGCTGATGGCGGGCGGCAGAGGAGGCAGAGGGGTCAAAGTGTTGTTGAATCATTCTGAAGTAATGTTAGTTTTTCAGTGATGTTTGGGACGCGTTTTCCATACTTCTGTTAGGTTGTTTCACTGCGTAATTTAATTAACGCAGTCATGTGAATAAACTAAGTAAAATAGGTATGTAAACTAGGTAAAATAAGTTTATAAACTAAATGAAATATGTATGTAATCTAAGTAAAATAAGTATGTAAACCAAGCAAAATATGTATGTAAGCTAGTTAAATAAGTATATGAACTAAGTAAAATTGTATGTAAACTAGTTGAATAAGCATATAAACTAACTAAAATAAACATGTAAACAAGAAAAATATGTATGTAAACTAGTTAAATAAGTATATAAACTAAGTAAAATATGTATCAAACTAGTTAAATAAGTATATAAACAAAGCAAAATATGTACGTAAACTAGTTAAATAAGTATATAAACTAAGTAAAATATGTATGTAAACTAAGCAAAATATGTATGTAAACTAGTTAAATAAGTATATAAACTAAATAAAATCTGTACATAAACTAAGTAAAATAAAAAACTATGTAAGCTAAGTAAAAACATACAGAAACAACTGAACAGATGTAAACATGTCACAAATGTCACTAAAAAATGCATAAAACGTCACTAACGTAACTGAGTAAACAAAGCACTGGTCTCCGGGTTGAAAGTCCTGTGCTTGTTGGACCCCTCCAATAAGCAGTCTTTCTTGCCTTTTAATCTACGTCACAAGCTCTGAGTGTAGCGTATTCACGCGGTTGCGTTTACACTGCAGTCATGACAAGTGTCAAGCACCTAAAACACTTGTTTAAGGCGGGAAAAGGTCGTGGTTACAGATTAAAAATGA
Source organism: Pterois miles (assembly GCA_947000775.1). Lineage (NCBI taxonomy): Eukaryota > Metazoa > Chordata > Actinopteri > Perciformes > Scorpaenidae > Pterois > Pterois miles. Next base: position 2,506,135 of record CAMQGK010000008.1, read on the forward strand.
TAAACATTAATTATAGGTCTGTGACAGGATTCAAACTCTCCTGCATGAAAGTCAGATTTGGGAATCTGGTGAATCCCCTATTCTCTTCTAGTCTTTAGTCATCACAGCACCTTTGTGCAGCTGGCACTTTTAAAGCTCGCTTACTTGGGTGGCGTAAGTTTTAAACATAGTTGTTGACTGTGTGGCGGTGATCAGGCTGTAACTATCGTATCACTGCGCTCTAAAGGCTCAACGGGCAGCAGGGGCAAGTGAGATCATAGTTTCAACGGCTGACCACGACACAAATAATGGGATCGGAGAGGATCCAGCAGCTCAGAGGAATAATGACGCCAGCAAGTCTTACTGTAAAGACCCAAAAGAGGCACAGAGGGAGAGATAGAGGAGATGGAGATAAGATAGAGGGAGGGAGGAATAAGCAGCAGAAATCGTCTACATTTTTTCCTCGTTAGCTCACAAACCGCCTCTCTAAAATCTCTCTCTTCGTTTTACTCATGCGCCACCGCCTGTCAAACACCCACATCCCTTTAAAAGCTTTCACCACCGATGAAAGTCCCAACCAATCCCTCTCCTTTATCCCAGCGCCGTGGGTGTGGCTCGGTCTTCTGTTCACACCGCAGTCCTCCGATCCATCGGCGGGGGGGAAAGGACCAAAAAAAAAAAAGCTCACTGGTGTTTTACTGGGATTTTATTATAGGGGGAAAATGATGAGAAGAGAAGAAAGCAAAGCTGCCTTTGGTACATCTACACTATTGGATGTAAATCCTTTTTAATGGGATCCAGGGTTCAGAGCTGGGGCAGAGATTACCGAGGGAGATCTGGATCTGGCGTGACCTGCATCTGCCCCGGCCTTGCCCTCTGCACCCCGCCCACTGCACTCCGGCCTACCGGGGCGAGGCCTGGGCGATGAGGTGAGGGTGGCAAAACCAAGACTGGTGGAAGTTTTCACATTATTAACCATGTCATCGTGTTTTCAGGTCAACCACATCTTGAACGCTGATTATCCTCTTGTCTTTTTGTTAAATACTGATTGATTTGATGTTGATTTAATGACAAGAAAACACTGCCATTTAAGGAAAAGTCTGATGTTATTCTGTATTTTCTGTACAGTCAACCGAATCCCTTAAAAACACTATCCTGACTACCTGCCCTCCCTGTGGCCCGAAGCTCAATTATTACTTCTGAAGATGTGAATCTTTACAAATACCTCATAAATATATGGTTTCTTTTTTTTTTTGCAAGCCGATTAGACTCAGTCTATATAAGTTATCGGTCATTATAAGCACCATAGATGTAGGTCCATAGGAGCCTACAACACCCAACAGTAGGTTCTATCATCTATTCACATGGTAGATCGCTGTAAGAAGAAATAAATACGTCAGCGACGTCTTTCATTCAATTTTAGCACATGCTGCTTTTAAGTTTCACTTTCACTTTCATAGCTTAGCCGGTTTTGTAGGCCCCTACTCTCCCACATGGTTATGGCGACCGATAACGCCTATTTAATGGCCTGATAACAGTCGAATCTGGTGTTTTTTAAGACTCGGTAATTCCCTAAATCAGCTGGGCACTGTAGTTTTTAGCAAACATCACTCAAACAGGAGTAAATAGTGCATTTGTTGGGGACTACTTTTGCCTGCGGATGAATACACATGTAGCTCCAGTGAGCATTTAAAACAGCAGCACAGTGGATGTAAGATTAACTGAAATAAACTATAGCGCCCACGTTGACTGGAATGAAGGAACACATAGATGTGTTTTTAATAGTTTTTGACCCACTGAGAGGAATAAGATATATTCAGCTTTGGCTTAGTTGGCAGTTCATTTCTAGTTTTGGTCTTTTTTTGGGAAATTTGAGAAGAATTATATAGATTATTGCCAGCCTTGTCATTTAAGACAGCTGCAGATTTAGTTCATTTCTATGAGTAACTTACATCTGAAAGAGACGACTGTGAGTGCTTTTATATTAAAAATTGTTAAATTACATTTTTATGATTTGCAAAGCAGCCAGAGGAGTGGGTTAACAGATCATTTTCTTTCCTTTTTCCTCTTGTTTTTCTGTATGTGCCACTTTGTAAGAATGCATAATAATAATAATAATAAACTCTATTTATAAAGCACCTTTTATACAGGAGGAGTAGTTCAACCTGCTTTACAACAAAATGAAGAAACAGATAAAAACTGTAAAATGTGCAAACACTTGACTATAAACCCCCCCAAAAATCAAAGGAAGGAATAACAACAATAAAACATGTGAAAGATAAGTATAAAACAAAGGATGATTGACAACTTGTTGGCCTCAGGCCTCAGACAAATCATGTTTTAGCCCCTTAGTGGAACAATCCCCCCTTACTATTAGATCAGCTGTCACATTTAAAAAAACTACCTGTATTGACTGGTATTTTTATATTTTTTTGTATTTAATTTAGTTTTAATTCTCTCTGTCTGCGTTTTGTTTTATTCCTGTATTATATTTTCTGTTTGAGCACGAACACTTAATAACTGTGATGCCCATAGAAGTTAACTTACTTAAATATATACTACTATATATACTACTGTAATCTGTTAACTACTGGTAAAGGTAGGAGTTGTAGTCATTGTTGTCTGTGCCTGTTATAGTATATTTAGAAAAGGCAAAAACATAAAAAAAAATATTAAAAATTAAAAAAAAGAAAATAAAGAAAATCTTAAATGTCTTATTGATAACATTTTTATGTAGACAAATATTATTTAAAATTTTATTTTTATAAAAAAAATGGAAAAAAAATATTATGATTGTGAATTACTCATTTTAAAAATGTCGGTGGGTCCAAAGTGAATGTTTTTTCACACGCATGGATGATACCTGACGTTTGGTTCCTACTTCTAATAAGGCTTGTGAGCCTTTAATTTAATAGTTAAATAACGTTGGTGTCACATGGCGTCTCCGGGTCGTCACTTACTGTGGAAAAAACGGATAACTGCTTGAGATTGGCGGTAAGAGCCCGGCAGCGAGATGTTAGCAACTTTAAACAGTTACCTCTGTGTGTAACTGTAGGTGTGCATATAAAAACCACATGCTTCCACAACAAAACCTCTCATCTAATCTGATCGACTTTAGTTTAAATGCAAATTAAGGAAGCAAGAAGCAGCGATGGGACGTCACTGATGATGCAGACAACAAGGTATAGGGGTAAATGTATATGCACGGCGGGGTAAATTCAAGGTCAGCGAGAGATGATCAGGCCGCCATGTGTGAATACCCACAAGTCAGCCAATCAGAGGCCTGCGCTGTGATTCTAGGCAGCTGCAAAGAGAGCGGCAGGCGAACTGGGCTAGAGGTAGAAAGGTTAAGCCAGATCAAGACCCAGCGGACAGATCAACCAGGCATCCATATGTGTCCATACAATGAACCAGCTAAGCTCTGCCCCAACATGTTAAAGTTGGACTTAAGATGATTTGTTAGATGTTTCTATAATTCTGTCTCCTGTATATTTATCGCTCACTGTTTAATCACTGCGAGGATGGAGAGCATTAACTAAAAACATCTAATGTGATATAACACTCTCCTGCCCGGTCGCATAATGCAGAGTGAAATGCAGGATTGTGACGGTAAAGTCTTTAAGAAGGACACTTGGTGACAGTCTTTCACACTTTCTATGACCCCTCCAGCGGCTCGGTGCTCCCGCTGTGACCCCGTTCAGACCCTCTGATCCAAGGCATGTGATGAGCCGCGGCACACAATGAAAACTCTTTTCCACGGAGCGGACCAGCGGCCGTTCAGCTGGACGTAACCAACCAGCGGAGACTCAGCTGTACGTAATGTAACGCACCAGTGGAAACCAGTGTGCATTCAGCTGTGCTGTGTGTGACCACAGACCAGTGGTCGCCATTACTGAAGAAACCAAAAAGTAAAACTGGTGACTTACTCAACTGAGTGTGATGGATCAACACATCAGTCTTTTTAAAGATTATACAATGATACAAGCACCAATTATTTATAACAAAATGATTGTCTTTTAATCTAAACTGTACCAGACTGTTTAAATTTACTCTGTAACAGTATTTTTATGTTTATGCTGAGTAATTTTTATATGTACACGCATTATTTTATACCCCAAGCACACACCAAGATAGATTTCCGTCAATTTTTCACTGACATGGTAATAAATTTATTGAATCTTTAATCTTAATTAAAACTGATGGAAAACAGGTTAATAGAGCCACTGGACAGATCAAGTTTAGTTATTAATTTATGATTCTATTTTATTTGTAAGAGACTATGTAGAATATTAAACAAATATTTATGTATTTAGTTAGTTAGTCATTTAGTTATTGTCTTTTATAATGAAAACTGATGACTGCTTTGGTTTATTTAAGTTATTTTTAGGGCCATTTGACACACCAATGATTAAAAAAATAGCCCTAAAGAAAATGTGTTTAGATATAAACTAAAACGGTTAGTTATTCGCTTATTATTCTGTTTCATTTGTAAGAGACCATTTACAATATTCAACATATTTGTAAAATATAATATCTGTACCAAGGACAGGACAACCTGAAAAAACCAGCCATCCAAACACACAAACGATCTTTTTCAGCTCGTTAAAAAAACTAATTCATTATTTATTTATTTATTTATTGCCTTTAAAGATAAAAAGCGGCAAACTGTTTCTGCAATTTAGCTTTTACTGTTAGAGCCATTTAACGGACCAATGATTCAACAAAAATAGACGTGTTAACCTCAGAAAATGTGCTTCGAAATAAGCTAAAACGTTCTTTTATTCACTCATATTATTATTCTGTTTGTAAGAGACAATGTACAATTAAACATATTTGTGGCCATTTGATGTATTGTCATCTAACACTTCAATATATAAAATATATATAATTCAAAGTTGTGTAAAAGTGTTTGGCCATAAGGACTTTTTACTAAAACAGGCGTCTATCTCAAGCTAAATTTGGACCAAAATTATTTAATGACAACATTTCCTGGGTTTCTCAACTATGTGTCCATATTATAAGTCCATATTTTTCATCCGAAATTGTCACACATTTAAAAATAAATACAACCTCACGTTGCGTAAATCCCGTTTACGCTCCGAGTCCGACACTTTTGTCGGCGATTAAAGTATTCGGAACATGTTCTTTGTTTTTTTTGCATCTGTCAAAAGGCAAAATAAGGTTGTCTGACCGCTCTAGAGCCGCTGGACATGCAAACGTCATCATCCAAAATGGCGTCAGAAAAACATTCACCTTGTTTCTCAGCTTAGAGCACCTTACGATAAAGACATAAAAGAATACGGGAATGCAGAATGTCGTGTATTGCCAATTTTCGCAACGAACAAAATAATAAAACGCGGCACAACGATTTTTCTCAGATGAAAAAAACACAAAATATAGCCTATGGCTCTAGTCCTTTGGTGCCCTAAGCGAAATTTGGATTTGGAGCCCCCCTCTCGGGCTCTACAAAGTGTATTTCTATCTTTCTTTCTTTATTCATTTGTCACATCAATGCAGAGAACGAGGATTTATTATTCTAGAGGGCGACCATAGCCCACCAGAGGGTGGCAAACGCCTATATGGCCTAAAGCCGGCCCTACAAACCGCCTTTTTGATCATACGTGTTACATGCTTTCAGTGTGAAGAATATAGAAGTTGTGTTTTAATGTAATCTGGGCCGTAGCTACGGTTCAGGTTATAAATGACAAGACCTCAGTATTGTTTCTGGGGTTTTCAAGGACTGAAACGGTCTCTGGCATCGTTGGTTTTAACGCAGCATTTAGATCTTGTGCTGAAACTGTACAAACTGACCCAAATCTCATGTGTTTGTTTTTCAAATCCATCAGTATTAGGATTACAGAGCAACAGATCACTAACAGTCACTTCATGTGCTCTTCAAGAATTTTCTCCAGCATCCGTACGACGGCTGGCCTCACCTCCATCCTCCTCCTCTTCCTCTCCTCCTCATCATACTGTACATTCAACCTGCCATCTTCTTACACCCTCAAACCCATGCCACACCCATATCACCACCACCCCACCTGGGCAACTTGAGGCCCTCCATCACCTAACTTTGGCCGAATAAACCCGTACCGCTGCACATGTCCAGCCAGGTTCAACCAGGGGTTAACCCCGTCTTATAGAATCGCTAGTAGATATGGCTGCCTAATCCTCCTTAGTGTAAAAGCACTTGGGACTGTTATGAGGCCCACCTCTCTCTCTCTCTCTCTCTCTCTCTCTCTCTCTCTCTCCACCCTCCCTCTCATCATCTGTCCATTCACCGCCCGAGTGAACCCCACCAGCTTCAGATAACAGCCTCTACCTCCTCCGCCCTTCTCACACTGTAATATTAGAGATGTGCTGCACTCATTCACCAACCAACCCAGCAGGGGTTTGAATGTGGTCCATGACTTTTCTTGCATGTCACCCCGCAGTCACTCGAATCGCCTGCGGCAACAAAAAATCAGCCATTGTGTCTTTGTTCTTTTAGGATTCGCATTTGATTTTGTTGTCACAGCTGGTCTTAAAACTGGGAACGGTTTCACTATTCAGCTGCCTCATTTCTGATTTCTTTAACTTTTATCCCGATATTTTATGCCCGTACACATAACATCCATCCTCTGTTGCTCTTCCTTTCTTTTTTACCTTGAGCCTATTTATATATTTGGTATGATAAGAAAAAAAGACACTACATTTGATCTGATTGGTCAAAAGTCTTAAAAATTGGTACAGACACACTTTGGGCAAGTATCTAACAGTACAAGTTTGAAATTTTTAGATCACGTAAAATATCACCTTTTTAATAATAGTCCAAGTCAGGATTTTTGAAAAACTATGAAAAATGCTAACATTTGGTTTATTAAATGTTTTGCACATGAGATATGTTTACACTGCATGTTTGTGCATATATTTGCAATTTGTTATGACAATACTTGATTTTGCTCCTTGTATTTTCAGAGATACAGCCATTTTCTTATCACACTATATTTTTTGGGCACATGCCACTACTGTTTTTTTCCCTAAAATAAAATGGATGTGCCCAAATATTAGTTAAATTATGATAAGACAAATTACATTTTCAGCCAAATGGTTTGACTGATTTTGACAATTTTAAACTTCAGACAAGACCAAAGAACATTTTCACTAAAGGATATTATAAATTACAGTTTTGAGCACAAATGGGTTAAGTTTTTTTTTTTTTTTTTTGGGGGGGTGGTTTCCTGACCAGTGACCATAGAGGGAAAATAAATAAATATAGAGATTATTGAGACCACCATTTACTAATTTGTGCACACAAGTTATAATTCCTGACCTCGTTTTCATTAAAATAGTTGGCACAAATTGAATAATCAAATAATTTCAGTGCCCAGACGTTCATTCCAGCTGCCTCCTGTTTAATTAGATAGCTGTAGTATGGACAGACTCTCTTTAAGCTTAAGCTTATCGTGGGGATGAGTTACCAAGACATGTTGACTACACTTTGCAAAGGATTATTGTTAGTAAAAGATAATTAACGAGGATACTGAGATCTTGTGGATGATGATATGCTGATTTGGAGGATGCTATCAGCTTTATAGTTGGTGGATTTTAAAACTTCATGGTGAGCACTTCATGCTTTTGGGACAAAGGCTGGTCTGTTGTACTGTATATTCACTTATCTTGTTTATCAAAGTACTGATACATACTCATTCTCATTTTCTGCAGTATCGTTACTCGGGTTACCAGCTACACTTTCTGCTCTCTCTTCTCTCCAACAGCTGCTTGAAACACACTATTTATCTTTAAATTGAAATCAGATAAGATAAGATAAGTTTCAGATAAGTTTATAAATATGGCGCGTAAAAACACAGACCTCTCCAAACTAGCAAAAGAAAATCTATCTAAATAAAGAAACTTTATTATTTATCTTATATATATTTTACTTTATTTATACATCAGACAAGCAGTGTTGATGTAGAACTGTGTATGTACACAGACTAATAGTTTTATCTACATTTTTCTGCTGTATTTTAGGGGTGTAAATCACAAGTTGCATCTGATTTCAATTTATGGATTTGCGATCGATAACATCGATCGACCGTAACATATCATATAACCATTTAACACAGTCAGTTACATTTCTACCAACTTACATAAGCAACTAAAATATGATTTGACAATTTTATAACTGGGCTCTTCCAGACTAGAGGAATAAATATAATTTACTAAATAAAGGTATATTTTAAAGATGAAGATATGATGTTTTCACTTTGCATCAATGATATTGGTTCATTGATCACTGAACAGATATATTAATCCAGATCGAAGTATTGTTACACCCCTATGGTGTTTGTGTGTATAAATACTGAATATAGTTTTTACATAAATGACTATAATTACATTTTGAGAGATTATAACTAAAGATTTGTACATTTTTTTGTAATTTTTCATGTATTTTGGGTTCCTGGCAGATTTACATTTTACTGTTAATTCTGAAAAAATGAAAAGCCAGACCTCCTAAACAAGAACATCAACATACCAATCTGCATAATAAGTACGTTTATGTTTGATATCTTAAGTACATCTTGCTGAAAATACTTCTGCATTTTTACTTTCACTTGCAAGTATTTTTAGGATTTATTACTTTTACGTAGTGTTGGTGAGGATTCTTACGTTCCTGCTCTACTAGCAGGTGTCTGCCAGTTTAAGTGCTTTAAGATAAGATAAGATATTCCTTTATTAGTCCCACAGTGGAGAAATTTGAGAAATTACACGTTTGCTTGGCGAATGACACAAAGCAGCTGCATGGATGGACGACCTCTGACCCCAATGGCAACTTGAGGTCTTGTGTGTGAGTGTGTGTTACTGTGTGTGAAAAGTGAAAACCTCTTGTATCTAATTTTGCTGATTTCTCCCGCTTTCACATCAGTTGAAGGATTACATGGTCCTCCACAGGTTTGAAAAATTACACCATCCTTGGCCTCACACACACTTCACGCTGCCAGAAGCTGATGAAACAAGTCAATTCAGTCTGAGAGAGTGATTAAGGACAAAGGCAAATATGACTTAATTGCTATTATGTCCCTCTGATTATCTAATCAGTTGATTAGATAATCAGAGCCTCGCTGGTTTCTTCTTGACCATCAGCCAGTCGGACAAAAGTTCCCGTGATGATGCTCTCGCTTTAGTTCACCGCAGAAGAAAGTTTCTTTACAATGCCAGACATTTGAACTGAAAACACAAAGCAGCAAGTGTCTGTCCCTCTGTCTGCGTCCCTTCCTATCTCTTTCTCTATTGGGAGTGTTTGGACAATCCCCACACTGTGCTGCCTCCTCTCCGCTACATCTGCACGGCGGTACGTCGCGGCCGGGTCCTCGACGCTCCAGACGAGAGGCCAGACGCCGTCTGTCTGGGCCGTCATGGAGAACAATGCACACAACGAGGACATTCACTGTACGCAGACACATAAACGCAACTTGTCATCTTGGAAACGCAGATTTCCTACAGTACGTGGCACCAAACTGAGTCTTTCGAGAGGGAAAAAAAAGCTGAAATGTTTCAGTTTTCCAGCCCAGAGTGTCCATTTACCACTACAAATGCTTTTAGATTAACTCTGAAACTAGCTCAAGATGGTGTAACTTCTTACTTTACTTCTCTGGGTTCTTCCCACTGCTCATAATAATACTACAAAAACGTTTTAGTTAGAGATTCAAGATACTCAATGCTTTACATGTTAAAAAAAACATCCAAGCAGGACAATAGCATCTCCAGCCTCAACCCTGACCTCTAACCTCCCAGGCAAGAGGCAGAAAAATACGAGAGCAACAAGAGGGGCGCTGTTGTAGCTCACTCAGTAGACCAGGTGCCCCATGTACCAAGTCCTGGCTGCAGTGGCCCCAGGTTGGAATCCGGCCTGGGGTCCTTTGCTGCATGTCATCCCTCTGTTTCCCCCTTCAAATACTGTCCCTGTCAATAAAATGAAAAAAAAGCTCCAAAAAAATAATATATATGAAAATGACAGCAACAAGAAGCATCATTTTAAAGTTTTCACAGCTGTCATCACACTGTGCCTGAGGCTGTTTGGTATCAAAGAGTCGTCCGTCTGAGAGAAAAGGCAGCAGGCAGAAGACGAGAGGAAGTGTGACGCTGATCCCACATGACTTGAACGCCTGTCGCAGGTCGGCTCCCTTAAATCATATCACTAACTTAAAAGTGTGTTTTTCGGCAGGTAAATCAGTCATGGCTGCTGATGTAGCGGCCGTGCACTTCCTGACACACTGACAACATTCATATAACGAACGCTGAAATTAGACCTGTCAAAGTTAACGCCATAATAACACAATTTGTTTTAACACCATTAATTTCTCTTTATGCATTGCTGGCATCATATGAAAACCGAAGGACTCTGTTGGTATCAACCATGTCATACGAGCTTGTCTTGAAGGAGGTGAAATAACACTGCAAACTTCAAAGGGGCCCCTTGACCTCTGACCTCCAGATGTGTGAATGTAAATGGGGCCTTTGAGTACCCACCAGTCTCCCCTTTACGGACATGCCCAGTTTATGATAATCACAGTCAGTTTAAAGCGAGTCATAGTCAAGTCAGGATACTAACTGTTACCTGTTGGGCTGCAGTTTGCCACGTTATGATTTGAGCATATTTTTTATCCTAAATGCAGTACTTGTGAGGATTTCTGAACAATATTTGTCATTATTTTGTGTTGTTCATTGACTTCCAGTACTAAACATATACATACATTTGCATAAAAAAGCATATTTGTCCACTCCATGTTGATAAGAGTATTAAATACTTGACAAATCTCCCTTTAAGGTACATTCTGAAGCAATAAAAAATGTCGCGATTAACTATGGACAATCATATGATTAATCATTATTAAATATTTTAATCAACTGGCAGCTCTAAGAAAAATATAACGAATTTGTCTTTATATGTATACTGTACATCTGTCTTTGAGTTTGGGGCTATGAAATCACAGTGACATGTCTAAACTTAAGCGAACATTGATGTAGTCCGAAAACAACCCTCTCTATTCTAACAGCAGATACGCTGTTTTCGTTCACTAGCTCTTGAGTGAAAAAGCTGAAGTTTATGCAGAGTTTATGTTGAATGCATGGATCCGAATAGCACAACTTCACAATCAAACTGTGGCCCTCAGTTCAAGTTATTTAGCTTTTCCTCATCCTCCTGTAAAGGGATCTGAGTGAGGCTGGTTTTTCTGTGATTAAAACAAAGTTTAAGAGCTTTCTCTGCATTTTAAAGCTCCACAGGACATGTGTGAACTGTTGAAGGTGCATGAAAAGTGACTAAGTCATTCACAAATATAAGCACACATACAAATCATTATCAGTTAATCTGTCGAGTTTCAGTTGTTTGGTCTATAAAATGACAGAAAATGGTGAAAAATCATGTGAAGATGACGTCCACAAAGGTCTTGTTTTGTCCACAACTCAAAGATATTCAGTTAACTGTCATAGGGGAGTAAAGAAACCAGAAAATATTCACATTTAAGAAGCTGGAATTTGACTTTTTTCTTGAAAAATTACTCAAACCGATTAACCGATCAAAATAGTTGGCAATTAATTTAATAGTTGACAGCTAACCAATTAATTGTTGCAGGGCTACACATATACATCTCTACCACATCAAGGTCTGGATGATAAAGTTGTCCCTACACACTGTAAATAAAGGAGTTACACAAACCATTCTAATTATTTATCCTCATTAAAGTCACAAATACATTTTAAAAGGGGGATTTATCACCTTGTTAGCTAATTTTAACAACAAAAGGTCTGTTTGTGTGCTTAGAAATTACACCTGTTTGACAATAAATGTCCCCAAAAATGACAAATTTACTTTTTTTTATTTAATGTACTCACATTTTTCTATCCTGAATTCTTTTAACTTCTTGCAGTGGTGTATATGTAATAGTGAGTCCAACCTGTCTCCACTTATCGCTCTATCGGAAGTTTTTAAATGATAAAAATTGTGTTTTTTGGGGGGGATTTTCACATCAGAAAATCTGGTTTCCTTCTCTAAAAACACAGCATCTGACCTGAATATAATTATGTTGTAGATCTTTAATTTTGTGACAGCTAAATATGAAAGTGCAAGGTATTTGTGACACAACTGAAAAGTCTCTTTCTATGTTACATCCACTTTACAGCAGAATCCAATCGATATCTTCAAACAACTGTGATAAAAAAAGCACATTTGCTCACATTATGTGCTTTTTCACTCAGCTTTATATTAAAGATTAAACGTGGCTCTATCACTGAGCTCTTTCCCATTTGCTGCAGGATTAAAACCAGTTTAACACGGCCCAGAAACCATTAAACTCATAGCTTCTCCATGGAAGGGCTACGAACAACAATAGGCTGATACAATGGCAGCGTATACGTCAGCTGCACTCAAGTCAGGAGGGACTGTGGAAGAGCTTAAAGTGACCACACAGCATGGCGTCCTAAAATCTGCTCAAGTCACACTGTCAGACCTGTCAGAGCAGGCAGGACACGTCCAGGAATGTGTGAAAGTCTTTTTCGTGCAAGAAAAGGAAAGTAGTTTGACACATTTTCAGTTAAATGTGAAGAAAACTGGAGCCAAAATGTTCATTTAATTACTTAGAAGTGCACCTAGAGAGCCTCTTTCTCATCTTTAGACAGGGAGAAACAGGAAAAACATCAGTTTCTCTGTGGTACAGTAGAGTCACAGTTTTCAAACATGAATTATTCCTTAAAACACACAGGAAACACACCTTCACAATAACAGCAAAAGCATCCCTGAACAGGAGGAAGAAGGTAACTGACTTTCATGTTTTAGTTTAAAGTGTGTGTGTGTGTGTGTGTGTGTGTGTGTGTGTGTGTGTGTGTGTGTGTGTGTGTGTGTGCGTGCGCGCGCCCCCTCCTGCTGTGTTACCCTGTAGCGGGGAGCCACCTGCCGGGACGAAGGGAGAGCTCCGAGCTGGTAACGGATTACGCAGTAACGCGTTACTGCAGTGTGATTACTGAGCGCACTGAGAGTTGTAGGTTTCCTCTCGTGATGCTGCAGCTACTAATCGACAAAAATAAGTTTATATATAAACGTGGTTTAAGGGTCAAACATCACAATGAGGTTAAATGATCCATTTCTTTTGATTCATTTCATATATGGGCGATTTTAATAGGATCTGATGCATAATTTGGAGGAAAATGTCTGTTAAACGTAATTTAAATAATTACTGGCTAATTATTCTAACGTAATTTAAATAATTACTGAATAATATATGCATTTTATTAATGTTTGTGTTACTTTGAAACAAGTAAAGAACAATATATCGTTTTTTTCCAGAGCAGCAGCACTGCTTTGTTGGATAAGACTCCACCCAGCTGTACACGCTTTTTCTAAACTTATATTAACCTGTATTTCTTATATTTACTCGCATTTTGTCCTGTTTATTGAACGCTGTGGGTCTTTGCTGACTGAGTTTGTATGAAGTGAAAAGTTTTTGTGCGTAAATTGTGCGCAACGGTCACCAAAACGGACGAAAATGCCACAAAAGTTGCGTCAAAACCGCCAGAAACAAATAGGATTTAATTTAACATTATCTAATTATTTTAATAAGTGTGTCCTACATTTAGTTATCACTCAAGTTGACTTTAAAAAATTGTTTCTGTAATTCTACTGAGGAACACTTTAGCCCCTTTTGCATTTTGCGTGTGTGTGTTTCTGCTGCCTCATTGCGTGATGATCACTTTGAATACCTGACCAAACTAATTGGAGTTACATCATGGGTCAACGACCAAATCCCCAAACATTGTTAAAAAACACTTAACCATCGAATCTGCCATGTTACTGAAAGTAGTATTTGTGTTTCAGTCACATAAAGAGGCCTGGCACGGTCATTAATAAAGAGACGTCTGATCACTGAAACCAAAAGTGGAAGTTCAGTAGTTTGATTTGAATTGAAAACAAGCGAAAATGTTTATTTTTTTAATTAAAATGCAAGTGTAAGGCTCCATAAGAGCTGAGCGGGAGACTGGCACAACGAAATTTGGAGAAAAAAAACACAGCTTTACTTGAGCTTATTGTGAATGCGACAGGTATATAAAGTACTCATAAGTACCAGACAAACAGCTGAATTTCTATTTAAATTTTCAGCATTTCACTTAGTTACAAGTGAATATTTCGATTGCAATTCTTGGATCTAATCGGAATAAGAGAGAGGAAACATTTGTGCTCTAAAAAAAACGTTTAAACTCGAAGTTATTCCTGGTTTCAATGCCTTTTGTTGCTTTGAAATGAAGCGTATTACAGCCCCTTTTGCAAACCTCCAAACCCAACGAACTGCAGAAAAAAAGTTTTTCAACCCCAACAGAAACCATGTCGCTTTAAAAACCTGGAAAACAACAGCGAAAGGCCCACAGGAGCAAGAATTGATAGAAATATTACAAATAAATGATAGATAGATAGATAGATAGATAGATAGATAGATAGATAGATAGATAGATAGACAGATAGATAGATAGATAGGTCTGTGAAAGCTGTGAAAACCTTGAATAGTGAACTAAAAAGAACCAACAAACACTATAAACCACCTGAAAACAAAACAGCACAAACAACTCGCTTAAAAAGGACCTGCAACTTTGGGAGAGCCTCTGTCTTTCCTTTTGTGATTAGCCTTGAATGCTGCATTTGCTGAAAAATATGCCCAAACAGAAAGGAGATAATACAAAGAAAGAGAAGTAATGCCAACTAAAAGCCTTTTGATCACGCTTAAAAGCGACACATTAAGGAGATTCGGCGCGATGGGTTCAATATTTGCCCGCCATTACCGAGCAAACTTTTATTATTTACATTTTTGTTCTCACTTTGAAGGTCAGGCAGTTTTTCATCCAGCCAATCCGCTGCTGCCCAGCGTCTCCTCAGCAGCAGCAGGAAGCTGAGGCCCTCCCATTAACACCCCTAGTGTCAGCACTAATGAGGGACACAGTGGCTGCTCTGTGCTCACACACACACGCACGCACGCACACACACACACACACACACACACACACACACACCATACACACACACCATACACACACACACACGCCACCTCAATGTTTGAGTGCGTTTTAGATATGGATGTTAGTGTACTCCACAGTGGTGATGCGTAAAGCTGTTGCAACAAGTGTTTCACACACAAGAGACGATTTAAGTCTGCAAAAGGCCTCAAAAATACATCTTAACCTACTTTCATTTTATTTCTTGGATTTATTTTCGAGGTTTTCGTTTTGAAACCTGTCACCATCTTCCCTGGCAGCTACAGACGTATTGGCATGTGGGTTATTTACTTACAGGAAGACGTGGCGAGGCAGCGCGCACAAATATCCAATGCTCTCACAGACAACTTCGATTTGTATTTGAGGACTATGTGGCTCCAGTAATTAGTGCACTGTTGTTAGCAAGTGTTACAAGATTTTTCAATCGGAAAAAAAACTCACAGAGTTCAGGAGCTCGTCGTTCATATAGGCCCACATTGTGCAAAATAATATATAAATCGCAATATTTAGAATTTTCGTACGAATGACCTCCAAAAAAGTCTAAAATTGACAAGATACAACACCAATACGCATATTATTCTATACAGTATGTTGACTAAATTATAATTATATTGACTATAGGTGAACGTCAAGTTATATTGTTAATGGAAAGTTAGGCGCTTTAATGGTGCAACAATAGCCTATTCTGTGATTTGTAGGTAAAAAAAAAGTAATTAAATTCATTCATAACCTGCTATTCATTACATTATTACTGCATGAAAAAACGAGAACGACAATCATAGTTAGTCTACTTTAATAGATATAATAATATAGGCTTTAGTTTGCATTGTGTGACGGATGACGCGCATAATACGCACAGAGGGGTTGGGCTCGTGGAGCTGCAGGAAGGTTTGAATGAGGCGCGCGGGGTCTGCGAATGATAAACATGTCAGCAGAGTTCAGAGGAGCCCGGATGCACCGACAGGCCGAGCCACCGAACAGCAACCCGGGAAGTCGGAACCGTATAGTTTCCTTTTACGCACAAGGGTTTACTGAGTTTCGGTGCTGCACTGGAAGCAAAGGGACGTTTTGTCGATTTTTTTTAATTTAACAACCAAGTAGCCTAAAACGACGAATAAAGGGAGTCTGTTTTTTAGGCTTTACTCTTTTATCTCTCTTTCTTTCTTTTTTTAAATTATATTTTTTGCAGGATTCAATTACAACCATTACGCATGCTCCTGCTGTCACTGGCATGCCATTGCCAATTGTACACAATTATTATTTATTACTTTTACGTGAATGTGGACAAAATTTGAGTTTTTTTTTTTAAGAACCTGAGCTACATAAGTTATCTGACCTATATAAATATACTGACTAGTTATGCGAATGTAAGACTATAGCTAAGGTTGTGCAGTAAGTATAGGCTTCATGCGCATTTAAGGCCTATACTGGCGCGTGAGCGAACCCATGGGGCTTATTTACAGTATGGTGAGTTTTTTTTTTATGTTTGTGCGCAGTATACATAGATTAATATGAAAACATAAGCATCACAAAACAACATAAAACGTATTTCTCATATTATTGTGTTTTATGTTACATAATGTGCTGGTTGTTGATGTTATGTTAATATTCTTAAGTGTAAAGAGGCGCAATAAAGATTTCATTCACTCAAAATCTTGCCGGATTGTGACGTTTCCAGCCTGGATTAGGCCCCGGATGTGTCCTTTTACAAGCCAGCACCTGAGGCGTGTTTTGGGCGGGGCAGCCATTGTGCTCCTCCCCTCTGATTGGCTGAGGAGCCAATTAAATGCCCCAAACACACCTGTGACCAAATCATTTGAAACATGATGTACGAAATAACCCAAAACTTTGACTGTGGTCAATGAATAATATAGGCTAACACTTTATTATTAAAATATCCTACAAGCTATGAGCTTAGCAACCGGTTGCTATGAGGTAGCTTAGCTGACCACATTGTGTCGGGAAATAATTATTCATTTTTGTCCTTTTTCATTGTTAAAATTGTGGCTTTTCGCCAAACATTTCCGTCCTCTTACCTGCGTTTCGGAGAGATTTAGCTGCCTCGCGAGCTCGGTGCGCTCGCGGCCCACCACATACTGGCACCTCTGGAACTCGAGCTCGAGTCGGTACAGCTGCTCTGCAGTGAACGAGGTCCGCGTGCGCTTGGGCCGGTCCAGGTCGAGGCCCTTGGGCAGGACGATCTCCCGGATGGTGCCTTTGGCGTCTGTTAGAGAATAAAAACACAACAACAACTTAAGTCTCGGGACATTTTAGAAGCAAACGGAACAACTATTTCCTGTTACTAAGCTATTATTATAATAAAATACCTGAATGGAATCACATAGATATTGTATGGACTAGGTTAAAAATACTCTTTAAGTGAATCTATAGGCTTCATGGTGCCAAACATGTAATATTAATAAGTATGACTACAGATTTAAAGAGAAAGAAACGGATGGATGCGCGTCTTTGACATAAACAAGCTACATGGGTGTTTCAACACAAGGGAGGGTTAATAACACGCCTGTCCTCTGTGAAAAAAGGCCCCATTGTTATTAATATGTATGTACACAAGTGTGGTGAAAATAACACTTGTCTATAATTACGCTTAAATTAGAGGCTGGTATAAAAAAAAAAACTTGTATAGTTTGCCATTACTATACTTATTATAATCTGTATTCAGTGGCTAAACGTATCAAATATTTGGGAAAAGTTCATGTTTGCTGTTGAGAGTAAATCAAACGCGTAGATCCGCCTTCCACTGCCTGCTTAATGTTGGTCCACGTGATTGTGGATGCAGGCTATACGTCAGTTTTGCGGACTTAAACATGAACATAGCTTCTTCTTCATCTGTAGCTAGAATATTTTAATGGACAAAAATACATATACATTTATCAATAGAGTGATGAAAATGTACATACATGGACATTTCCGCTCAGTTTTGGCTCAATTTCTCTACATCGGAGTGACTATGAGCACTGAATATTTGGCTATTAAGGGTTTTCCAACGAGTGGCGTTGCACAAAAATGTTGCACAGCTTTATTTATGTGGATTTAGAGTCAATCAAATGCTTCACTCTCAACTTTGCGCGTCTGTATCGATCCATAATAAGAAAAACAACAATTATAACAACAATAACTAACTAACTTAACTTTTTTAATATGGTACTTTTTTGGGTTGGTGTGTTTTTGGTAGGGCTTATTCCTGTTACTGTACCTTTTCTTTTTCCTATTTTCTTTTATTTTTAGTCTATTACACACTGCAGGCTATCGGTTATTAAACTTTGATATTTCATTGTCTGAAAAATCTGAACTTTTTAGATAAACGACATAAATTGCCATTTTAGTACATTAAAATATTAGCGCGATATCCTAAATGTCATTACACCGCGCCCTGGATCCACAAATCAGGTTATTGTCTACCAATAAATAAATAAATAAATAAATCACAATCGTTACTTTAATTTTGCTGACACCAATTCGACTAATTCTGGAGTTTTAAATACGCGTTTGAAACTGTAAAATCTCTATTTTTGGCAACACTGAAGCCGGGAATATTTGTTCGTATTTATCACATTGAATGGAAGCGCAAACGCCAAACAAGTCCTCCTCTTTGTCCAGGGTTTTGAGGTCATAAAATATGCAATCCAATAAAATATGAAGAGCTCTGAATTAAATATGAAACAAAACTGATTGAACCGAACATCCATAGTGTTTCTATAGGAAGTATTCCAGCTAGAGCAACCAAAACTCTGTCTCAAGTAACAGAGGAAAACTTTTATTATTTTTATTTACTTATTTTTAGCTACGAAGAGGAAATTTGGACATGTATAAAAGGCAGCTCTCTGCTTGAATTGACGTACTTTTAAAGCGTGGTGACATAGAGGTAAAGATAATATCTGAGGTACTTAAATACAGCAGGTGAAGAGGGAATAATAATCCATTAATTTACTCAACCTTTATTTTAACTCGGAAATACATTAAGGAAGAAAATAGGTGCGTAAAAATTGTGTTTTTTTGCCACAAAATAGGAATTAAAAGACTTATTAAACGTAGTAAATGAATCAGTTAGAATACACTGATCTGCATTATTTCAATCACAGTACAGACAGATATTCTTCAGTGTTTGGTTAGCCTACAGGCCTAAGCTGCGTAATGACACATGCCATGATGTCTCCATCTTTACGCACGCGTCAATTGTTGCCAGGCGAATGAGATCCTGCACCAGAAATGCTATTAAAAACCCCTCTTGATGTTCAGAAATATATTTACAGATCTCCTTCACTGGCTCCAGAGCTAATAATAGTAATAATAAAAATAATAACAGCTCAAACTGTGATGGAAACACATGTCAGCAGAGGAGGAAACTGTACGCAGACATGCTGACCCCTCGGTGACCCCGGCCCTCTCTGCGGAAAATCCCGAGCATCTAGACTCTGCTTAAGACACAAATCCTGACAGTATATCTGTACAGTAACTCAGACCACGGTCCTCCTACTGGTCACCTCCTTCTCTGGTTAGACACCATTAACCAGCGACGGATGCAACACAATAACCACTGTATTTTTCATTCAGCAGGCTTTTACAGAGACTATGAACACCTCCTTGCCAGATTCCATGTGAAAAACATCAGAATTTAATGTGATCAGCAGTAGAGGAATTGAATTTAAAAAGCTGTCTTACAAATAGCTCAATAGTCTAATAATAAATATATATTTATAAAAACGCATAAATAGAAAATGGTGGGATTATTCCTGTGATTACAAGCAACAACTTCTATTAACCGATCGACGCTCTGAAGAAACAGATTTTTTTTGTATTCGTCCACTAATAGTCCTCCCTCTTTCACCAATTTCCCTTGTGCTGTGTCGTTTACTATTTAAAATTGCTCGTTTTTATATTTATTTTACTATTCCCTGACTAAACGGGCTGTTTGTATATGCCACAGGACAATAAACGTTCAATAACGTTCAATAAAAAGATCAAACGAAGCAGCCTGCAACCATAATATTCACAACACCCTCCTATATCCGAGGATTGATAGGCCGACACATTGATTGTGTCCACAGCTAACAGCTACACACCCCTGCAACAAATACTGCAGGAAAATATCAGCTGCAATTTAAATTTTGCATTTTTCTCTAAGGGGGTTTGAATGGAAGCGAACAGTGCAATCTGCTGAGTTTCTGTTCTTGGAAATCATTAAATAAAAAAAGATCTCCTTCGTGGAAACTTCCCAATGATTCACATTCAAACAATAATATATTTTAAATTCTGTATTTTTCCTCTCACTGTGTGTTTCTGTTTACGTGCTGAAATAATAATTACAAATGTCCTGAATGCAGATAACCTTTAATAACCTCCTGGTTTAGACTGATTTATACGTGTTTTCTAAATGTTATTGGACCATTGAAGCTTCCAAGTAAGCATATAACACACATTTAATTTTCCATAATTTAACGTGCAAACATAAATTAAATACAAATGTTTAAGGCTATCTGGACTTAAAATATGACTCCAAAACCACCTATCAATGTATAGTTTTTTTTTTAATTAAAAACACATGCCTACAGATTTAAAAAAATATATATTTTAAGAATGTTTGCTGACTGCAGTAATTTTATCTAAATTTTCTGGATTTATTTTATTTATTTTTTTAACTGTCATTCAGAGGGTGCAGGCCTCCTGCAATGGGGCGTGGGCACTCATATTAAATTAAATATTGTTCTTATGTTCATTAGCATAACGCTGGCACACAAAGGCAAAACACACACACACACACACACACACACACACACACACACACACACACACACATCGCTTTATCGATGGAGAGCTGAAAGGTATTTTTTTCTATCAGCTCCTCTTGTTGATAAAAGCGACACAAACAGCCTGGATTTCTCCAGATTATCTTCAACTGATTCCCTTTGTTTTCTTTTCTTTACCAGGTCTGATTTTTAACCTTCAGAGAATAAAGTTAAGGAGATTTATTCACAATACATGTGTGAGAAAAAATAATTAGGCAATGTATTCATATAAGTCATTGTTTTGACTGCTAATCCGATCTATCCATCGTCCAAATGAACAGACTGTGCCAAATTCTATATTCCAGTTTACATGTTTATTCTGATTAATATCTAGGGGTGTGGTGTGGCGTTACAACCATTAAGGCATCACGGAAGTGAAAGTAGCCTATTGTTACCACAACAGGAGCACCAGATGTGCTGTATTGTTCAGCATCAGTCCAACTTTTACACATTTCTATGTTTAAATATCTGCTTTCTTTTAGTTCATGATGTTTTACTGTAGCATTTTGGCATTTTAAATGGAGAAGCACCAACTCCACATCCATGTTCCTTTTATAAAAGTCACAAATTTATTATATATATTTATTCTATTTTATTATTGTAATTGCAGTGTCTGTGGTGAAGTCTATATTTACTGTGGAGCCTTCCTGGAAACACACAGGTGTTCATCACAGGTTCAGAGTTTCATTTTACGCACAGAACAAATCAGTGTTTTGTTTTCGTTCACTTACCTCTCACTAATATCCTCCGACAGTAGTCAGGGTCCACTCCCAAAAGTTTGTCGTGCCCGTCTTCGCTGGAGGACGTCGGAGTGGACGCTGATGTCCCCGGGGTGTCGGTGGAGCTCTGCACCGGGGACCGGCTCCCTATCTCGGCGCGGCACTTTGTCTCCATCCTGTCCGGACACAGCGGGTTGGGTCCACAGCGGTGGTTCCCATCGCCCATAGTCGTGGCCTGATCAAACATCTACAAGTAAGTTCTCTAAGATTATCTCTCCCTGTCCTTGTGTGGCTGCTGCTCACCCTCGTCTTTCGACTTTCTTCTCCTCTTTGCAAGTGTTCTCCAGAGACGAGGAGAGCATGCCCTCCTCTAGCTCCAAACAAAAAAAAAAAAAAAAACAAAGTAGATCCACTTACAAAGGAAGCATGCGGTCCTGCAACGGAACCGGGGTGCGCTTCAGGTGTCGCGGCATGACGCACGGGTCCGGAGTCCAAACCGAGGCGAGACAAGGGGGGAGTTGGAAAGCTCGGGATCCTGCTCTAACTACAGTAGCCAGAAGAAATGCATGGTGCGGCTTGTAAAGGTACAAGGGGGCCAAGCAGATCTATGGAGGAGCGGGGAGGTGCCACAAACACACACACACACACACACACACACACACACTGCTCACCCACGTAGAAATAAAGTGAGAGGCGGCGCGCGAGAAATAACCCACACAGCAGCGGTCACAGTTCACCGGGCACGAGCCAGGGAAGAAAGTTTCTGCTGGTGTGTCCGGAGCAGCAGCCTGTTACTTCACCCCCGCTCACATCGGCTGCCTCTGCGGATCCGGGGTTGCATGTTGTTGGTGCCACATATGGGGGGGTCGGTGGTCCTCTGCTTTTGGAGAAAAGATGTCTGTGTTGGCACCCGTCAGGAGGGGGAGTGGGAAATGGTCACATTTGCGCACAAATAAAGTCGCTCTAGTGTTTTTATCATTTGCTTTACAGCTGAAACATCACGTCTGCGCCAACAGAGCAGAGATGTTGGTGTGTGCAGGATTATTTGTGGCGACACGGTACACTTTACAGAGGCAGAAACCTCACGCGTCATTTCCTGCTCACGCAGGGTCGCAGCTGATTGGTCCGCCGACGGAGCACGTTTCTGCCAAGAGGATGAGCGGCGCTGCAGACCGGGGATCAGCCGCTGAGACATGACACGATGGCTGTGCGCGCTTTGCGCTCTGGAAGCAGCCAAACGCAGCGCCGGCCGGGCTTCCCCCACAGCTCCGTCAGATCCCGACTCTGTTTTTGTTTTAACTCTGAGCCCTGCAAAGAGAAACAGCACTTTCACAACAGGCTGAAACACCTCAGACTCAACGAGGTAAAATTTAAATCATATTAAAGTTATTCTCTTTAGATCTCACCCATTCATAGGCCTCAAACCCATAACCCATAATATGAAAATAACACCTTAAAAACAGATTTTAATCAACATACGTTAGGGCTGGGAAATATTCTATCAATATCATGATATGAGACTAGATATCTTAAATTTTGGATGTCATAATATGGCATAAAATGTTGAATTTCCTAGTTTAAAGGCTGCTTTACAGTAAAGGGATGTCATTTTCTGAACTTACGAGACGGTTCCAGTTGTTTTATTATTTGTCTTTACCCCTTTAGTCATTATATCCACATTACAGATGATTATTAAAAAATCTCATGTTGTAAATATTTCGTGAACGCACCAATAGTCAACCCTACAATACGGATATCGAGATAGTTGGTCAAAGATATCGTGATATTTGATTTTCTCCAAATCGTCCAGTGAGGTAAAACTTAA
The DNA here is from genome assembly GCA_947000775.1 of Pterois miles. Lineage (NCBI taxonomy): Eukaryota > Metazoa > Chordata > Actinopteri > Perciformes > Scorpaenidae > Pterois > Pterois miles. The sequence goes on from CAMQGK010000008.1 coordinate 2,529,483, forward strand.
ATTACATTTAAAGTGTGTCACAAAGTTATTCTCTTTAGCTCTCACTCATTCACAGGCCTCAAAATTCACAATATGAAAATAGGATCTTACAAACGGAGTTTAAGCAAAATAGTCTACATGCATAGTTTGTATAGGCCGATATATGAAGGCCAGTATTGGATTTTTAATAATAGGCTGTGTTGTCTGATATGATTTAGGTTTCTATAAAGAGAAATCCTGTAGTCACATCGCTGCAAAAATGCAAAATCTCACCAAGTGTATTTGTCTAATTACTGGTCAAATATGTCCTAACATTTAATATAAGACACAATCACCTAGTGGCTTGTTTTCAGCATCCTTGCATCTCGAACATCTTGTTCAGTGACAAAATCCTACTTTTCAGCCTTACAGGCTTTTTACGACACACAGCACTTCCTAACTCCAGTGAAATAAAGCTCAAAATGAGTTTTCCCAGCTAATTTCAAAATCTCATTTTATCTTGAAAGGCATAAATAGTACATATTGTTTCAGGAAATCTTACCAAGAGAAATTTCACTTAACTTATTAGAAGCAAAATACCTTGTATTCATGGTGTTTTTACTTATTTTTAGAGCAGCTTTGTTTTAGTTTCATTTCATTTTCTAAATGCATTCTTCATTGTGATGTACCCCAGAGTTAGTAGTGTCTTATTCACTAAGTATGGTGATGTATTTAACTGTTTTATGTCCCTAAATGCTGTTTCAGAAGTAGGACTGTCAGTTAATTAAAATATTTAATCACAATTCATCACAAAATGTACCTTAAAGGGAGATTTGTCAAGTATTTAATACTCTTATCAACACGGGAATGGACAAAGATGCTGCTTTATGCAAATGTATGTATATGTTTACTATTATAAGTCAATTAACAACACAAGACAATCACAAATATTGTCCAGAAACCCTCACAGGTACTGCATACAAATATGCTCAAATCATAACATGGGGAGCTCAACAACCAACAGGCAACAACAGCTGTCAGTGTGCTGACTTGACTATGACTTGCCCCAAACTGCATATGATTATAATGAAGTGGGCATGTCTGTAAAGGGGAGCCTCGTGGGTACCAATAGATCCCATTTTCATTCACACATCTTGAGGTCAGAGGTCAAGGGACCCCTTTGAAAATGGCCATGCCAGTTTTTTCTCGCTAAAATTTAGTGTAAGGAGCGTTATTTGACCTCCTTCATGTCAAGATACTGTGACATGGTTGGTACCAATTGATTCCTTCTTAAAACTGAAACCTGCAACCTAAAAATCACAATTTGCATTAATGTGTTGAAGAAATTAGTGGCGTTAAAACAAATTTGTGTTAGCGTGTTATTATCAGCCCTATTCAGAAAGATAAGAACACAATTCTGGAGAAACAATGGAGGGAAAAAAATGAAATATCTGTAATATAAGCACAAAATGTCACCTGTGTAGCATTTAAAAAGTAATATTTATGGCCTCAGAAACTCATACTGGTCACATCGTGTTACATATTTCGATATAATACAGTCCAATAACAACCACAAACTAAAGCCTGAAAACAGAGACAGTGAAGTTGTTAGATTCAACAGGTGTTCCTGTTATTTTGTCCATCCCCTCTCCATACACAAGTCCAGCTTTATGAAACATTGATGGCACCCTGTTAACACACAATCTGCTCTGAGCACTACATGATAAAAAAAAAAAGAGCACAAAGTGATGTTTCTATTTGTTTTCCATTGCAGATAAAACGCCTCATTCACAGTCATTTACAGTCATTTACTGTATATATGCAGCGGAGCCCATTCTTCTGCTGTTGATGGTGCAGCCTGCAGTTTGTTGTGATTGTGAGATAATTTCAGTCGCAGGAATGACTGAAATACTGGGTGGAATTTCCTCTTTACAGGTGACCCATCTTTGAAAACACTGCAGAGAAGAAGAAGAGGGGGGAGAAAAAAGGGGATTTTGAGCGGGATTATATAATTATAGTTTTGCCGTGTGTGTTTTTTCTTATTTTTCTTATCTGAGGCCGTAATTACTGCACACAGCCGTGGGTCGTTACTCCTTTCAGCTGGCCTAATCTCACGGAGGATGAATAGAAGCTGTCAATCAGACGCTGCACTCAGTAGCGAGACAAGAGGGGACTGATTGCTGCTGCTGTGCTGCTCCGCCACACACACACACACACACACACACACACACACACACACACACACACACACACACACACACACACACACACACACACACACACACACACACACACTGTTTCTTCTTGCTTCTCTCCAGTGTTTTCACCCTCTCTGCCTTCAACTAAAAGCCTCCAAAAAGCAGATTTTTACCACGTTTAACTTTTCTGAAGGCTGCTCATATTTTGACATCAGTCTTCAGGCATATTAGGAAACATTTTGGGTGTCACAGACAGACAGATAGATAGATAGATAGATAGATAGATAGATAGATAGATAGATAGATAGATAGATAGATAGATAGGTTTCAACAGGTTTCTTGACCTCTGACCTCATTTTTGCCTATTTTGAAAATGGTATGTTTGAATATTTCTGCATACTAGGGTCCCTAAATAGCCTTTAAATGACATAAATTGGGCATCACTGTAAAGCTGAGACTCTTGTGGATCCAGTGAGCCCAAGTGTATTCATGTGTGATGACGTTAGTCCCCATAGTAGTCATTTAATACACTGAGAACATTTTCGAAACTTGACCCCACTGTATAAAATAACCTCTGGTGACCTCTGGGATCATCGCAGCCTCGTGAAGCATTCAGAGGATGGATGGCTTTCTCAAGTAAGGTGACGATAAGGGAGTTTCTGAGCGGTTTCCAGAACAGAAGCGCCCGCCATGCAATTGCTGAAAAGTGCAGTTCTTTCAGAAATCTCCAAATGTATACAATAGTTTTTGAAAAGTATGGCTTTTACTGCGCTGTTTCTCGAGGTCTTGGTGTCTTAATGTGGTATTTTATAGGGATTATTGATTTTTTTTTTTCATTTCTTTAATAGTAAAAAACAGGTTTATGTTAACAAATGGCATCAACCTAAAATTGCTGCAACAACTTCCGAGACATAATAGAGCATGGGGATGGACATTACATCCTTGTACCATAATGTCCGAAACGCTCATACACTCTCACAGTTTGTCTTAATTCATTAATTCATGTTTTTTCTGATTTATGTCAAGAATAATTTGACACACAGTGCTGAGCAGCTTCTCATATTAATCTCCAGGTTCCCAGCTTTCAGATGATGTACAACACTTCTGTGTGACATCTACTGTTGACCTGCTATCTCCCCCTAAAGACCCCTGTACCCCCCTAAAAATGACAAAAACAGGCCTATTGTGGGTTTCAGAGGGTTAATATGCAGATCTATTCACACAGAGCAATAATTAATTTAATTATTAAAGAAAAAATAACACATACAAAATGAACTAAAATGAAAGAATGAATAATAGTCAATTCAGAACAGGGAGTTAGATGTTTTCATTGCATCATATTAACTCATCTGTGCCCAACGACTATATTTAGTATGATATGGAAAAATACCATCACATTTGTTCTGATGGGTCAAAAGTCTTGAAAATTAGTACATGTGTATGTTGGGCAAGTATCTAACAGTACAACTTTGAATTTTTTAGATTACATGAAAAAATCATACTTTTATGAATAGTCAAATTCAGGATTTTTTTTTAAATGAGGGAAAACGTTAAAAACATTGTTTATTAGATGATTTCTATATGAAACATTTTGTTTACACCACGTATGTGTGCATATCTTTGACATTGAACTTGTTATGAGTTCATAGATGCCAAATACTTGATTCTGGTCCTTGTAGTTTCTGAGATACAGCCATTTTCTTTTCATGCCATTTAGAGTATGTTGCATAAACAGCAGTCCCATGTGTCCAAAGACGACATCCATATAGTACAATAAGAAAAAATGTCACAACATTTGTTCTGATTGAAAGTCTTGAAATTTGGTACAGACGTACTTTGGGCAAGTACCTAACAATACAAAAAAATCACACTTGTATTGATAATGAAAATCAGGATTTTTGAAAAACAAGGAAATACACGAAAATGTCTGTATTAAATGTTTTCTGTCTGAAATATTTAGTTTACACTCCATATCCTTGTAGTTTCTGGGATAGAGACATTTTCTTACTGTGCTATATCTAGTCCCAAAGGCTGGATATAGTAAGATAAGAAAAAATCACTTTTCAGTTTGACCAGTTTTGATAATTCCTTCACAACACCTCCACCAAATTAAATAAAAAAAATAAGCTGGCACAAAGACTGACTGTATATTTCACTTTCATAAAAAAATGCTGCATTGTAAATAATTAAATAACAAAAATAGCTTCATCTCAGCCATCTGCAGCATTGAAAAATGTGATATATTATTTTGTTAGTAGTACTTCTGTACTGAAAGCAGGACTTGTAACAGTATTTGACGTTACTATTACTTTTACTTGATCAAATGAACTGACTGCTTCTTCCACCACCAACAGTCCTCTTTGACCTCACTGTGTCCTTGTCACTTTTCATCCATTGCGCGCCATGTTTTCTTAATCACCATGAATAACCGCGTTTCCCTACTTTCGAAATGTTAACTGCCTTGAGGAGATGTTTATTAGCCTATAGAATAATTTAATCATTGCGTAGTTTTATTACCCGATGGTGATCCGAGTGCACTTTCAGCTTGAAATCACTGCAATCAGAGGGGGAAATATGTTTTTCCCCCCTGATGATGATTAAATCTAAACTCTTTCCTCTATGTCAACCCTGTTTTATTTGAATCACATTTCTTCTATGCTCAAAATCCAAATTGCACAATACTGATGCCTATAGTCACAGTAAAAACCCAGATATACTCTGCTTGTATTTGCCTGCAGGCCAAAAGGAAAAAAAAGGTTTATTTGCCTCATCTCAGTCCCTCCACCCCCCTCGTGTACGGCTGGATTGCGGCCTCGTGGAGATGAATCTGATCGATCAGATCAATCAACAGAGATTACTGTAATCCCAGAATCCCAGAGGTCAGGGGAAGGGCACCGGGCCACTCAGAGTTCACGCATCCCCACACAGGCTCCAGATAAATCTGTGCAGGAATGGCAAACATGCAGGAGTCCGTGAAAGTGTGATTTTATGGAAAGATTAATATCTGATGACTTGTGCAGCCTGGTGCGGCGTTCAGGTTCGACTCAGCCATCAGAAAAAAACAGGATTCCTATCACAGCAAATGCATGTATTTATGATTTTCCAATCCTTTATAGGAGGCAACATTGGAAAGACTGTTATATATGTAGACTTTATTAGCCGGGCACTTAATGTCACACATAAAATTGGTTGGATCCAGGTTGAAACACTGCTGCTGCTTTAACTTGACGCGGACACGCCGAGTATTTTGAGATCCTGGAGAGAAAAATAAATCAGCATTCAAGTGCGTTTAAGATGAAATACAACCTTGGAAGGTGGCTGGAATGTAAAATACGCGTGAGTGACGGACGCGCAGCTTTACGCAGCATTTATTAGAGTTAATCATTAGACACACCGGCCTCGTCTTCATGATAAAGCCTCCGAAGGCCTCTTTACGCATAGATTCATAAACAAAATATCTTCATATTTGTTCCCTTCACTGTCAGAAGGCCAGAAACTCAACTTTTGTTTACAAGCTGGTACTTCCTCTGCTAAAATAATGCTGCACAATAAAGGCGCAGTTTTATTTGCTGCATGATGTAGATCAGCGCAAAACAAATACGGAAACATAGCAAGAAACCTGCAGCTGTAGAATCGATCATTTCGTTCAACCGAACCACCAAAACCCAGATCCGCCGTGCAGAACCGCAGTTCATTTTAACGAAATTTAGACCGTTTTAAACGCATATGAATTAATATTAGTAGAAAAATATTCTTCTGTAGCTACTAAGTGCTACTTAAAAATCGGCATAGTGTCCAAAGTGTTCAGGCAACACATGAGTATAATAATAATAATAAACTTATTACGTGTATTATGAGGATTTATATTTACTAGCCGTCAGTGAAATCTTCCGTTTCTGCAAAGCACCCAAAAAATATGATAAATCAATAACAACAACAACAACAATAATACTAATAAAAATACTACTACTACTACTACTACTACTAATAATAATAATAATAATAAATAATGATAGTAAACCTAAAATATTTTGTTACATTAGAGGCAAACTGCAGAGTATTTAAAATAAAGGTTTAGGATGAATAATTGTAAATTTTCATATTAATATTTCTCGCTTTTAACCATCTGCAGACCATATTTAGTATCTATAGGCTACACTGAAACGAGCTAATACTTAATGCATGTTTACTCCATATGAATAACACTGTACGCCACCAATAATATTATCAATAATTAAACACGTCTTCTGTGGTCAAATTAATAGTTTTCTTCACAGTTTTTAACATTTTTTATAGCTATACACCCTCTTGTGGGGGTTTTAAAATAAAATCAGACACAGTATGAGAAAGAAATTGTGCAGGAGTGAAAAAAGAAGCTAAAAAAAAATATATTTCTTCTTTTCTTCCCACTGCAGCTCTGCATCATAAATCTTCTTACAGCGTTATTTGTGCTGATATTTAGTTTCATGGAGCATTTTTATTATTATTACTAGTAGTAGTAGTAGTAGTAGTAGTAGTAGTAGTGGTGGTGGTGTGTCTGGGTTTAGCTCAGGACTCAGAGTGTCCCACATGGAGGAGAAAGCAGAGGACTTTTCCTTGTTTCTGAACCCAGACACATACAGTTAGTGGTATTTTTCTCCTCCCAAACATAATCCAAACAGCCAATAATGACCTGTTTTTGAATATCACATGTATATTTAACATTTCAAGGCATAAGTTTGTTGTTACTTGTGCATTTGGTGGTGTTTAATTTTCATTTTTCACCAGCAGTGGATGGACTGCTAGTGGAACAGATTGTTAATGAACACCGGCTGGAATGAGTCAGACAGAAGATTACACAAAATCCTCACCTTTTAAATTTAAGCTCTGAAGCACAAACTCACAGTGGTACATTAACGCTTCCTATTACACTTTTTATTCATAATTATCCATAAAGTGGACTTTAAGGGCAGCAGGTCATGGAACAGCTACAGCTAAACTTCTTCTAAACTACTGTTTTGGACTGTTTTAGTAGTATTTCAGTGGAGGTAAAACACTGACGGAAATCTCCAGTCAAGTGAAGGATGTAAAAGGTACTTTGAGTGAAGGTTTTGTAGCGCTTTACTAATTTTTGCCTGTTTAAGTGCTCAGTTATGAGCCTTTTGTAAGCACATTGTAACCTCAGATTTTTCACTGATCAGTAAAACTTAGTCTGAAATGTTGGGTTACTGCTATTATAATTATAATAACATGTACCGTATTTTATGATTTTTAATAAAATGCATTTTGTAACTGAACTTCCCAAGCAAACACACACACACACACACACACACACACACACACACACACACATATATATATATATATATATATATATATAAAATCCTTCAGGAATCTTGAAATCAATTATTTCTTCATTTTACCATGTGCAATACATCCAGACTTAAAGCTAATGAAAGACTTTGAGAAACAGTAATATGATTTTAGAAAAAACAATATGCTTTCTAAATGTGTAAACCACCACCCCCAAGTGTAAAACCACAAAAGAATCCACACTACAACGAGACCATTAAAAAAAAAAACAACTAAAAATCTGAAGGTAACATATACAGAAGTCTGATGTTTGTGGTAAGCTGCTAAAATATTATTTTAATTGGTGTGATTTCAAATATTCATCTATTACAAGTGAAATTTCTGACTTATAAGTATTAAAGAGGTACAGATTTTGTACCTCAGACTGGTTGTAGAGTCTTAAAACTACTTGTTGGGTATTAAAAACATTATTTTCACACCTCTGGGGCTGATTTTAGTCTATTAGAAAAGTTTACACATTCATACTACAACATGCAGTGTTTCAATAAATGATCTGTTGGTTTTTGCTTTTTATACCAAACATAATTCGCGCTCTGCTTAGACCAGTTAATCTTTTAATTTCTGAGAATCTGAAATTTTAATATTTATCATTACTTTAATCTCCACATGAGAACAAGTTTTGTGTACCAGAGGTGTAGCGGTGTAGACTGTCACCTAGTGTTCATGCTCTGAACTGACAGAAGCTGCAATAAGAAAAACTCCAACACACGTTTTTATTCAACTTTGACATTAAAAAGTACAAATCACACACAGAGGAGACAGATATCGACAAATACACTGCTACATTCTGGAAACTACTGAGCATTTCAGTTTTACACTAGAAGAAACAAAGCAGACTTTGACCTGTTACTCGCAAGCAAACATCAAATAAATGTATTTAATCTGCACCAACAGCTTGTGGTCGACTATGTAGAGTAATTACGCACAGAATCATTTTCTTTAAGGCTGATGTATTCGATGGGGTATCACAAAAACACAGAGGAAATGTCATGATCATGGCACAAATGTAAATTATGGAGATCAGGCCTGTCAGCTCGTACTGTGATAAGAGCGACGGGTAGAGGATGGATAAGAGAGTCAGATACATCTGTCTGAGGGAAGCCGGTGGGAGAAGTGGATTTAACGCTGGAAAGACAACTGAGTATGTGACCGGATGTGCAGGAGATGGTAAAACAACAACCAGGGTGGTACAATGAAAGGCACTTTGCGTGGCATGTGTGTTCTGAAGGCTTCCTGAATTTAAACAGCCGAACTCTGCTGGACCGGCTGCAGCAAGGTTTCTTAAAGGAAAAATCCACCCAAAATGCAAGATTACTCTCATTGTTAGTTAATCTAATGATTATTTTCTTGATTATTGGATTAAAGGGGCTATATGTATACGTATAATATGAATAGTTTGTAACCTAACCTAAAAAATTAGGCCGTCTGCAACTTTCTGGGTTTCCTCTATCAACCTGTAGACTAATGTGAAGAATATGGGATGTTTTTTGCGGATGTGAGTGCTCGCAATTGCCTTTGCCCTCTTCAGCTCGGTTAGAAATTTCATTTGGTTAGAAATGGAGTCCGCCAACGCCAACAAACGACCGGCCCCCACCATAACTCAGACTCTAGGGAAAGTTGTCTTGCAAAACAGGAATGTAACCGTCGTTGGGGGAAAACTAGGATGGACACCGGCCGAGCCTCCAATTCATGGAGGGATCTTCGTTTAGTTTTGGGTATCTAAACGGGCCGAGTTGGCAAAGTTCCTATTGGACAGGTAAGCTAATATTACTGGCAAGCATGTGAAATATATAGTGATATTGTGATTTTAGTTGTCAATCACGGTCAGTCTTTCATTTGATGCTCCACGGGCCACAGGTATCACTGTTAACAAGCAATTTCTAATCTTACATGTAGCCCCTTTAAGAGTTTGGTCTGTCCAGTGTCAGAGAATACAGAAAAACATCCAAGGTGGCGTCGTCAAATGTCTTGTTTTCTCAGACAAACCCTCCAAAACCCAGAAATTTAAAGTAAGAAAATCCTCATATTTGCAGAGCTGAAACCAGAGATGATTTGGCAACACAGCTTGAAAATGTCTTAAATCACTAATTTATTAATCAGAATAGCTGCAAATTTAAGAGTAACTTCAATGTGTTTCAACCTGGACCTTATCTTCCCATGTTTTTGTGGCTAACTGACTCGTAGCGACAACAATTTCTGAAACTGGTCCAGTTTTGAGGGTGATCGCTGCAGACGGCAGCTGCTCACAGGCTGTAATATAGTGCTATTGGGGCAAGCTGTCACCGTCATTTACGTCCACTAAAAGTGCTTATTTTTGCAATGACAGGCTCTGATTGTTATTAAAAGTGTCTGACAGTATGGAAAGAGTCTCGCTCAAGAAGTGTCGCTCTGAAATTTGGCGAGGTGACGTGTTGCTGGAAGACGACGGTGGAATAGTGGAATACATCCTTGGTGGAAACACTAGTGAGAGCTGATACAGGACCAACTTTAAAAAATGATGGTCCTTATTAGACATAAAAACATGGGAAATAAACTCAAAAAAATACAGGAGTTACCCTTTAATGTCTTTGTTGCGTTCCACCAATTAATTGACAAATTGTTCTCTATTTACTACCCTTAAAAACAGCTTGTACTGTATGTTTCTTTAAATCTGTGGAAAGTGGCAAACATAACGTGGCAAACATTCGGAAATCTAAAACACAGACACTAAATATTAGATATCCTCATAATAATAAAAGACAATAATTCCTAGATGCACTATTTCACAAATGCTTCATATTCATGCAGGGAGATCCATCACAGAAAAAAACATCTCAGTAGATTAATGCACATGTTTTAAAGCGTTAGCCTCTTTCTATTATTATTGCTGTAAATGCACCTACATCTACTGAAAAAAGTTCACACATGTTGTTTGGGATTTCCTGGGAAATGCAGAAAAGATAGCATAAAGCCTATATAACAGTGTAAGAGCACCCTAGTTGGATTTTTCCTTTAAATGGAGAAATGTGACCACACTGCAGCAGTTTATGTCCAAAAAGCCTTCAGAGCGGAGGAGCTTCACATACAGAGGTCTGCAGTGCCACCTTATGGTTGAACGGAGACATTACAGGCTCAGCTCATTAAACTATTTTACCTTGATTTGTGCAGATTTATATTCCTTCCCATAGTTCAGTTTTAAGCTACTTAATTAATAAAAGAGCCCTTGATTAGTCTCTCACCTATAAATCCATGTGGGATGCAGTTTGCGCTTCAGGAAAGGAGGGAAGTGGAGGTGAAAATGGATCTGGGTCTGCACTGATTCAAAGGGCGCTGCCCCCCTCTCGAGGTTCAGGGAAGGAAACACAGATTATCAGTGGAAATGGTGACAAAATGAAGAGCAGGAGGAAACTGTTCAGATGCTGTGAAAGTTGCAGCAAAGGAATATTTTTGCATGTAAATGTTCTCCGGACACAAACATCCATTTCCTCTGAGTCCAACACTGAACGCTTGAAATGCTGTATGTACATTACGTGGCACAAAATCATTTTTTCCCTATTTGGTGTGTGTTTAATGTTGTAGGCGTACATTTCTATGACGGAAAGTGTGTGTGTGTGTGTGTGTGTGTGTGTGTGTGTGTGTGTGTGTGTGTGTGTACTTTAAGTGGAAGGGGAGCTTGCGCTTTAGTCAAATCCCTGCCAGTCGCTCTGTTCAGAGTCGTACTCCAGCTCCACCCCGATGCAGCGGACTCCCTCCAGCAGCATGGGGGTACCATGGTGGCGATCTAGATGAGGGGAAAAGGGGGAAATAAACTCACTATTTTCAAACTTCAGCGAGCAATAGGCTAAAGACTTTGCAGTTTTCATCCATACGCAGGGCGCATTTCAGGCTAAGGCACAACACAGACGTTTCCAGGATCAGGGTTGGTCTTGATTTTGAGAAAATAGCAAGAGTACGCTAGAAATTCAAAATTATCCAACTGAAAAACATAGGATTTTACTGACAAATTGGTTAGTTGATATAAAGCTTCAGGAGGCAGCAATGTTTTTGGCATCATTTGGCACATCCTGGATGAGGATGCAAGGATGGGGATGATGGGTCCCTTTTTCTTGTAGCAATAGCAAATATTAATAGATATATATTAATATAAATAGCAAATCTTGAGGCAGCATTATGAACAAGCTGGAGAAGAGCAACTGCCTTTTGGCTAAGATGCATTTAACTACGGTGCATGTGTTTCATAGCATTTCTGAGAGTTAAAACTGACTTCATTCTGGCTTGATTGAACCAAACGGAGTTGTTAAATGAAAGGTTTCAGTCCCACATTGCAAGAGTGTAATCCATGCGGTGTGTACACAGCGTGGGAGAAAGACCTGACTGGCCGAGACGCTCCGTTGAGGGCTACCCTTCCCCTCAACCCTCCCAGCTGGAAGTATCCGCTTACACACAGTTCCTGACCCTCCCATGTGGACGTCTTCAGTCCTTTTTAGTTTTTCACTAGTCTCTTACTGCTCTTTTACTATCACTATCACTGTACTATTAAATACTGTTAGTGCGCATGCTCCCTGTATGAGTGCATTGGTGGTTCAGTGGTAGAATTCTCGCCTGCCACGCGGGAGGCCCGGGTTCGATTCCCGGCCAATGCAACACGTTTTTACATTTTATCCTGTTATAGACTGTTGACACATGTAAATATATCCAGTATAAAAACTACTTATAATCATTAGAACTGCAAAAAATGACTATATTCAGTATCAATTTTTCAATTCAAACAGAGAAATCGCCCATTACAGTTTCCAGAGGCCAAAATGCCATCTTCAAATCAGCTTGTTTTGTTCAAACAACCACAGAAGACCAACTGATGTTTTATTATATTAATAGAAATCAAGAAAAGAAGCAAATCCTCACAACTGAGAAGCTGTAACTGACAAGCATGTATGTTTAAATTATTTAGAACATTAATATCGCTTGATTTCTTTTAAGACAAACAAAAAATAAAATAAATAATAAAAAAAATGTTATTTCTCTAATAATAATTGGAAAAAAGATATTTCTTATTTCTTAAATGAACAATTTTAAAGAAAATGAAAATTTCTTAATTTCTCTCACGACAAATTTTTCAGGAAATTTACAATTCTCGATTTCATTTAATTTTCATTTGATTTGTTTTAAAGAGAAATACAATATATTATTAGTTCTTAATTTCTTTAAAGATGACTTTTAAAGGAAATTTGCACTTCTTGATTTCTTTAACAACGAATTAAAATAATTTCTTCCCAGCTCAGTAGATGCCAGATTGAATGCAGCAGTACAACGTTACGTCAGACTTATTCAGCCACTGATCTAAACACAGTAGTGCAGCTGAGAGTAACAGCAGAGGCTTAATCCTTTGAGCTGGTCGTCATCCAGGCCTCAGTTACACACAGACATCTGGACAGATGTTCAGGCCACGCTCCGTGACTAAAAATACACCGACACAACCACCAATCATCCGGAAGCACTATCTCTACTATATTTACTCTGCCACTAATGGAAACACACATATGCCCTTTTTACCTAATTCTCCACCGGCTGACACAAATGGCAGCGTCTAATTCAGTCTCACTGACACCGATTTAAGTGGAAAAAATGCAAATTAATTACTTAACTGTCTTCAGAGAGCTTTACAATAACAGCTTAGCATTTTATAAAATACAGAGGATTTAATACTCCCCTAGTTGAACTGAAAAGATCCTCTGCACAGGTTTTAAAACGAACTTTTATTATGCGTTTTATTCTAAAAACATATGTAAACCAAATGTAGCTTCCTATTTTTCAGGGCTGTTAAAGTGAGTACAGATTCACCAGCAGAAGGCGGTAGCACACAAGTGGAAATGGTGCCTTCAGTTTCTGACTTTAAAACTAAAACAGAAAGAAAAGAGAGACTCCCGGCAGTCAGCTGTCAGTAATGGGCTTCAAAATGCTGCTTATAAAAAAAATGAGACCCAATTAGCATGAAAGAATTTCCTGACATTAAAATGTGCTCATTTAATACTCTGGATGAGGTTTGCAACTCAGCTTTTCACCTCCTGCGAGGTTTCCCTAACAAATAAGCACACCGCTCCCCTTCACTGCACTCCGAGGAGCACGCCTATTCCCTTTTGGTTCCATCTTTACGGTTTTGTTACGGCGTGCTCAAAAGACAAAACACTCAAAAGCAAGATAATGCATTTCTTTTGAAATGAAAGTTTTAAGACCTGCCAAAATTGGATTTAAGACATTTCGTGAGATTGTAAGACACCTTGAGGACTTAAAGACTGGTTATTGGATTTCAGGCTTTTTTTGCAGCAAAAACTACAGTTTTTTTAAGTGCAAATTGTAAATGTGCACAAAAACAGGTGGATGGAAACACTTTCAGTTCCCCACCTGTCAAAAGCAAAGCTCCCCTACAAGCTACAGTGTGTTGCAACGATATCTATGGTGGATATCGGTAAAGTCGCCTCACCCATGACTCTGGCGTGAACTCGGACTTTAACACAAACGTCCTCGTTGGTCTCGCTCAGCAGCAGCACCTCCTCACACAGAACCCCCTCCTGCTGGGCCATGTACTCACATGTCACCTTCAGACCTCCTGGGAAACACAAAGAAGACGATTGGTTGGATTTCCACACACACACACACACATATAACACACTCCATCTATGTCCCTCTGCATGAGGGACGGATACTAGACAATCACGTAAACTCACACCTGTCGCTGTTAAGATCAGCTGACAAACGTACACAGCTCCAGACAGCGTAATAAAAAAGTGACAGTGAGCTCAAAGTAAAGGTCAGTGACCTGCTTCAGTTACAGGCATTTAATGGGCACGACTCCCAGGAACATAAGAGGATCACCTCAGGCCCAAATCAGCAGGTTTAGTAGTGAGAGGGGGATCCAGTAAAGACTCAAAGTCAAAGTTTGTAGATTTATAAGTGTCTGAAAGCTCTGAAAGCACGACGTGCGACGGGAATTCAAGACAAATGCAGGAAAGTGTTTAAAGGCGTTTCGTTTTTATGGTTATTTTATGATTCCTCAGAGACAGACTGCTGCGCTAACACTTTCCCGACTGTCTGTTCCTGTAATCCTCAGCCAGCTGGTCCTACAATGACACTGAGAGTTAAACTGCGAAGCATTTCACATCAGGTCTGCCTGCCACACAAACAGACACATACTAAACTTGTTGCTAACCCCACGTGTTGACGCAACTGTCTATATTCGCTCTGTCTTGTCGCAAAAGAGCGGCCAAACTTTCGCCGCAGATTGCAGTTTTCCTGATGTTTTCCCATCAGCACCGATGCATATGATTCATTTGCAACAGGTTACAGCTTTTTCTAAATCCGAGCAAGGCCTGAGATAATTATTTCTGACAACTAGATGGGGATCTCACACTAAAGAGCGAAAGTATTTAGCTTTACAGAGCTATATTTGTAACACTTCAAAACTGAAGCAATAAACAAACAACAATAAATAAAAAAAAACATGCCATCAGAAACGATCAAAGAACAAGGTCAGATAATGATAAAGATAATATGATAGTAAATAAAAGGATAAAATAATGATAAAATGCTAAAATATGTAGTAAACTGTAGTGTTTATTGGCCATTAACCTCGCATTTATGCACATATTATCGGAAAAAATAGACTGCAAGTCTAAATGAACGCTTCAGGTGGCGGTTATGCCCAGGAGACGCAGCTGAGTCACGAGCCGGGTCTGATACGTCTAGACGGGTTTTATTAAGAAAAGTAATTTAAAGGGGATTTAAGTAGTGAACGACATTTAAAACCTGTGCAGCAGCACCTTCACAAGAGCAGTTTGATGGCAAATTCAAACAGAGATCTGACAAAAATGTCTACGGATCAAAATGCTGCTGTGCCATTTACAGCTTGAGCTTCCAGAGTGTGGGAGGATAAGATAAGAGGATACGACAAAACTGTATTTATCCTGAGGGAAATTATTGTGTAAGAGCAGCAGTACAAAGTAGGGAAGAGTGGAGAGGTTAAAGGTCAGAACTCGACAGATAAATTAGCTTATTGCAGGTGTACTGAGGTCCAGATATAACGTTGTAACGGATTTCCAAATAAACCCTCGTTCAAGTTTCCCGTCTCCTGTGAGTACATTTAGTCTTAACTAAAAAGGACTGAAATTGACCGGAGTCAGAACTGATTGACACCTTGCAGACTAATGGTATGTGTCCACAGCTGTGCAATGCATCCTGGTAGAGTGGCGGTACAATCGGAGGGACAGGGCGTCACGTTGGCCGCTCCTCATTTGCATAAAGTTGAGGTCTAGGCTACTTTATGCAACTCAGGGGCGTCCGACACGACTCGTCGCCTCTGGAAACTCCAGAGAAACTTAGAAACTAACAGCTGCAGATTCAAAAAAAACTGCGTGGCCAATTTCTCACATAAAATGTTTTCAGAAACACCTTTAGATGACCTATTTTATAATATAAGAGTTTCCAAAAAAGTTTCCAAATGAGCCGCCATGTTGGTTCCAGTTTGAAAGCAAGGAGCAGCAGCCCGCCAGGAAAAGCGTTCGTCCAATCAGGTGCTGAGTGCCTCGTAGCAGTGCATCAAGCATCCAATGCTGGGAAGCAAGGCGATCTCTAAAATCCCCAAAAACGCCCCTGTGGACATGGACCCTTAAAGTCCAGCCACCAAAATCCAGATGGGAGAGTTGACCAAATGTTAAAATGCAAATCAGTTATTAGTTATCGGCCCCTGCCTTCATTAGAAGTTTTATTTGTGTAGCCACAACCAGTTAAATGGGGACAGAGAAACCAGCAAGCAAAGCTGCAATATATAGTTCATCCAAGGCAAGCATGGCGTCTAAGTACTGTATGAATCCCTTAGTGGTGATACTTCAGGGACGCTCATAACAGTGTTGACCATGATATTTAGCATGAAAATGTAGTAACCTTGCCAGAGCTAATTGAGGAAAAAAGCTCCTTGTTTCCCCCTGAAAGTTCTCTATACAGTTTATATTTTAAAGAGCTTCTTTTTCGATGCACACTGTGCTGTTTATTCATGTCTTGTTTTGGTCTCACCCTCTGGTGCCGGTGTGATATCAGTGATCCGGAGGTGTGGACTGGGTACTGGTGCCGGACACACATCCTTTCCCAGAGCCGGGACCTCGGGCAACGTGAACACTATTTCATAGCGGTGCTGCGTCTTTAGGAAGCCGACCTGCAGAGAGGGAGAGAGGGAGATATTTAGAGAGCTGAAAAGGAAAGATTTCGCGATTAGGAGGGAAAACAATGGCTGTCTTTCTCTCTCCCACAAACTTTGGACTAATCCGTTTGAAACGTAGGGAGAGGGGTTTATAGAGAGGGAAACAGACTTTGGCATGGCCTCACATTGCATAGTGTAAGTCCATTACAGCTCAATAAATAAAGGATTTAATCATGATTTAAATCATTAGTTATTGCTCTGGTGATCTTAATCCCCCTCACTACTGCCAAATTGGCAATTTTAGCCTGATGGGAAATAAAAATGAATCACCTCCTGGATTTCAGTCAACTCTAAAATCTTCCAATAATACTAATCCCCTGTGAATAGATTTGTCAGTAATTCAAGAACCTAATCTTGGTCAAAGTTACACCTTGTACAGCAGTTAGGAGGAAAAAGCAGAGACGCCAACATGGACCCCCAGAAGGACAAAATTCAACGCTGGACCCATCCAGCATGGCTGGCCATGCTTGAACGCTGCGTAAAAAAAAACGGACAATGGACTGTGACCGTGGATTTGTACTCATTATTTATCCATCTGGTATACAAGGTGTTTATTTTATGTTTATTTGATTTTATTTATTTTATTTATTTTCCTTCTCTTCTCCTTCTGATTTTGTTTTGATGTTCTTGTTCTATGGGGGCGGCAGTAGCTCAGTCTGTAGGGAGTTGGCTTGGGAACCGGAGGGTCACCGGTTCAAGTCCCGACATGGACCAAAAACTGAGTGTGAACTGGTAGCTGGAGAGGTGCCAGTTTACCTCTTGGGCACTGCCGAGGTGCCCCTGAGCAAGGCACCAAACCCCCAACTGCTCGGGGCGCTTGTCAGGAGCAGCCCCATCACTCTGACATCTCTCCATTAATGCATGTATGTGTGTTTCAGGTCTGCATGTACCATGTATGAGTTTAACAGAGTGTAAATTGAATTTCCCCATTGTGGGACTAATAAAGGTTGATCTTCTTCTTCTTCTTCTATATGTTTATAAAATGTTATGTTGTATGTATCATGTAATGTTATGTTATAAATGAGTTGCATCTCTGACCTTTGCTGATCAGACCTATAGCTGCAATGATAAACTGATCAACAGTATCATTGATTAACCATTTAAAGGTACAGTATGTAGGATTTGGTAGCATCTAGTGGTGTGGTTGCAGGTTGCAACCAACTGAGTCTGCTTACTCCTCCTTTCGCAAGAGTTCACTGACATGAGGCGCCGAGCTCAAAACCATGGTAACCATTCTGGGCTACTGTAGAAACATGGCAGAGCAACATGGCGGACTCCGTGAAGAGGACCAGCTCCCCATGTAGGTATGAAGGGCTCATTCTAAGCGAACAAAAACACGATTCCTAGTTTCAGATGATTATATACTAATGAAAACATAATTTCCACTTCTGCTAATAGAACCCCCCCGAAATGTTACACATTGTTCCTTTAAGAAAAAATAGTGCCAAACACTTTTCCAGCTTCTCCAATCTGAAAATGCTTTTCTCTGTTTTATAAAGTGAATATCTTCAGGACTGTTGCTTCAAATAAACAAGCCATTTGAAGACACCGCCTTGGATTCTGCAAAACTATGTGAACATTTTTTTACTAATTTAGGATATTTTACAGACTTAGACCCCGATCAGACAGAGCATGTTTTAGCAGCCTGGGGTGGCTTTTTAAACTGTTTTCAGTGAGGGTGAAACATTTTGCGTGCTGCTTTTGTGTTGCCGAGTGCCCTGTGTTTTTCCACTCTAATGCGCCTCGCATTTTCACCGGAGTGCCCTGAACATGGGCAAGTTTTTTTCAAGCTGGAAAAAAAATTCCATTGAAATACCATTGAAATTTTTTCTCATGACTTGACTGCTGCTGGATACCAATTTATACAACTTTACCAACAGTAGTTACTTTGATCTGAACAGATTGCACCAAGGCTCCGCCCTTACTGCAGCGGCCTGGGGTTCGAATCCGGCCCGGGCAGCGGTAGCTCTGTCCGTATGGACTGGGCTCGGGAACCGAGGGGTCGCCGGTTCAAATCCCCATATAGACCAAGTGCTGAGTGTGAACTAGTTGCTTGAGAGGTGCCAGTTTGCCTCTTGGGCACTGCCAAGGTGCCCTTTAGCAAGGCACTAAACTCCCAACTACATCTCTCAATTAATGCATGTATATAGGTCTTATTTGTGCATGTATGTATTTCATGTGTAGTGTGTAAAAAACACCAACAGAGTGATAAAACTGAATTTCCCCTCAGGGAATCAATAGTCTGTCCTCTTTTTCTTCTTCTTAATTTAAACTGTACCATCAAATATTAGGTAGTGTAGAGTTCATGGTCTGCTTATTTTAGCACTCATTCGGAGGTTGCCTTGTTAACAATTTAAAAAAAAAAAAAAAAGATGTGGCAAACTGTCTGACCGGGGTCTTTGGGATTCATCGAAAAAATAATAAATTAAATAGATAATTAAAATAATCGTTGACGGTTTGGGAATGCTGGTCAGACAAAACATGCAATCTGAAGACTTGCTGCCATTTTACAAACTAAACAATTTTTTTTTAAATTATCAACAGATCAATCAATACTGATCCCAATCAGTCGCAGCCCCATAGAAGTTCATCCATCAGGTTACGCGTTCGACCTTTTTCAATTCATACCAGCCACATGCAACATTTAAAAGGAGACTATAAGGTAGGGAAGTGAGATCAAGAGCAACGGACAGGTAGAGAGATGGGGAGTGATGTAGAGGTAGCTGTGTAACATTTAGCAAAGAGAAAAATTCATGAGGGACTTGTCACTGAGAGGAGTGAAGAAAACCTCACAGAGGGGTCAGGATAAAAAAAAGACATGGAGAGAGAGAGAGAGAGGACCGCAGGGAAGTGCAGGCAAGGACAGATAAGCACCAAAACCCCTCCGGCTAGAGCTGCAAACGGCAGCTTCAGCCCTGCACGACCCCTGGTTGAAGCAGCAGAACAGAGGCTGCAAACAGCGTGAAGTGAGACGGCGGAGAGAAGAGCGAAGGAGCGCTGCAGAGAAAGACAATAATCATTCTGTGAGCGTAGTCCCACACATGTCCAGAAACTGTGAGCTGCCTCTGAAAAATTGATTTAATATGAATTTCGTGCCGCAGACTTGGACCAAAAGAAAGGTTGCTTGAAAGATGGAGACCAAGAAGTGATGACCAATATAAAACATTTTAGCTAGTGAGCTATTTGAAGTCTAGTTTATGAGTGCACTACCGAGTGATGACAGCAACATGTCGTTTCTAAAGATGTGTAACACTGGGAGTGGCGCACACCCAGAGACACAAACGGCTTATCCAAAACAATGGTGCAATTCTCCACTGAACGTGGAGGGGAAATACCACACATTTTATGAACTTGTTTTCACCAAGACGATCCAGTCAGTGCACAGTACTGTGTACTTTTTTTTTTTTTTTTTTACTCTTTACTAACTACAAACTGGAGATCCTCACATGTAAGATGGAAACAGGAGGGAAAAAAAGACAGATTCTGGTTTCCAGCTGTTGGAATATAAAATGAATGTTGATGAACTCAGTAAAGTCATTTTCATTCACTTAAAGTGCTGGCAAACATCTTAAAGTGTGTAACAGTGTGTAGCATTTAGGGGTGTTAGCGGACATGGAATATATTATTCATAATTGTGTTTTTATTAATGTATAATCACTTGAAAATAAGAAACATGTATTTGTTAGCTTACAATGAGCCCTTCATATCTATATAGGGAGCGGGTCCTCTTCATGGAGTCCGCCATATTTCTACAGTAGATAACAATAGACAAACAAAACACTGACCAAGGCCACTGTTATTCTCCGACACCCTTGTAAAACTGCAGTTACTTGAGCCGCAAAGTGCAAAAACTGTACCTTTAAGCACATTAATCTAAGTAAAATTTAAGTCAGACCAGGAAAAACTCAATGGTACGTAAACCTTTCAGGCTGGTTCAAGCTGAAAACACAAAGCTGACATATCACTACTTGATGAAGATGTTGTAGGGAAAATGTTAGCAAACAGGTATCTATAAACACATCCAGAAGGCATGAAGCAACATTTATTTAGAGTTGTGTTTACGCCCACCTGATAAATTTCAGCCCGATATTCACTCTCCTTTTAGCTCCATTTTTATCTTCTTAGAGAAATACCTGGCTCTTTAGCTGCTAAATGCTCTGCTACGTTCACCAGTTATTCAGTAACATACTGTGGGTTTATCAGAGCTTGTTCGATGAAAACAGCTGCCTACTGGGTCTGTAAACTATGCCGATGAGAGCGGTGAGACTGAACCGAAACTGAGGGTAACTACTAAGTCAGTCTATGCTTTGTTCAGATTCAGCAAAGTCACACAATATCACAAACAAACTAACTAATCCAGGCAGCTGTAGACCAGCAACCCTTGTGTTCTGCAAGATAAAATTACTGTTTTTTTAGTGGAGTCTTGTGGCTTTGGCGAGAGCATAGATAACGGTTTCAGATCCCCGTCGGAAACATAGACCGTATATCTGTCTGCTGTCCACAGCACTCATTACTCTGCTTCCATGCAGTAACTCCTGCCTGCTTCTCCAAACTCGGGGCGTGTCAATCATCATCCACTGTTGGTAATACAAGTAGTACGTACCCCAAAACACCCAAACTATCCCTTTAAATAAAACCCCAGTATAGCCTTTCAGTGTCCCCTCTCTTATTTTATAACAATGCTTCCCGGAGGCAGCCACACATCCTTGCAGCCATTAACCCTTCATCTAGTTACTCACAGTAATATGATTAATGTGCATGCAAACCTACAGAATAAACACACAATCTGCAAGTTCATTAACATGGCTGTCTTGAGTCACACAAATAATTTGAATTGGCTTCTGCAGCAAATCTCTGTAGCACTGACAGCTGCTCATTTCCATCCCCCCTGCTTCACTATCTTAATCAGAACCACACAGAGATATGAACTGTGTTATATCTACGTCACCCCGCCTGCACTGACACGCAGACTTTGTGAAATTCAAATTACCTTCATCAAAACTGGTATTCATACAGCTGCTGTATGCACAGCACTCCAACCCACACACCTCATCTTTGGTCTTTACAATCACCACCCCAGCCATCTCCATAGCAACACCCCCCCCCCCCCCCACGATGAGCCACAACGCCGGGCCGACAGTACTCTGTGCCCACTCTCAAGTACACTCAAAGAGCTTTGAGAAACACACTGACACAAACTGCTCTGTAACGCTGGAGGTCACAGCCAAGTTTGTAGTCCATCTACACGTGCACATGCAGCTTTTATGCAAACCCATTTGGCTGCGAATTACGTTCAAAGCTTGGAAAGACTCAGCTAGTGAGCAAAACTTTCCTTTGGGATTTTGGTTTCACTGAGAAACAGTAGAAAGCTTTCTGAATGTGCTTGGTGTCTATTAAGGCAGATATACCATGCAAGTTTAGTGCACTTCAACCAGACATACTTACATTTATCATCCATCCACAGAAAAATATCAGGAGGAAAGGAATGTCTGAGCGGCTGAATTTATCAACTAAAGTGAGATGGTTTATTCAGTGACAATAAAATGAGGAGAAAATGAGCACAGAGGCAGCTTAAGTCATTCCATAATATTGATATAAATTATTATAGGATATGATCTGTCTGCAGAGGAAAACTTGAGTGTGAGCTACTTGAGATGCATTTGATTTTGTGTGCCGGCCACTCCAAGAGAAACAAATCTACGACTTGTTAGATAAATCACCTGGTCGGTCTGCCTGTGCACGTCTTTTCTCAACCATTTAAATCAGTGCTTTTGAATTGCTTTTATGCGAGGAGCTATTTCTCATCTGTAGACAAGGTTTTACTCTTTAGTGTCCTCATCCAACATCTAAAAACATCCTAATGTCCTTTCCTAACCGCTGTTCCTACATTTTACGAGATTACCTTTGACCCTGAATGCGTCATAACTTTAAATCAATGGCACCTCCCACGAAGATGACATCCTCCAAATTTCAACACAGATTTTTGTTCACAATGTAACATGATCAGGAAAAAATAGGGCAGGTCATCTGAATGTAATGATGAATGAAAATAGTTACTCCACAGATTAGTTAAGATTTAACAGTTGCACTCTGGATCCCTGCACAAAACTGTTGTGTTTGTACGCAACCTGCCGTTTTGGACCATACTACAACAGTGTTGAGCATAAACGCCCGTGCATGCTCGTAGAGCGCACGTCATCTTCGGATGCCCATGCCACGGTGTTGCGCGCGAGTGTAAACAAAACTTAATGTTCACTGGTTACATAATAGCGTTTAACAGGTATAATGCTTGCCATGGTTACCATCTTAGTTTAGGGTATTAGCATGCAAACATCTGCTAATTAGCCCCGAGGCTGATGGGACGGTCATTAGTTTTGCAGGAATTTTGGTGGTAAACCAAAGTATTGGACGAATTAAAGTTTTGATGGTAGCATTAGACTGAAAGAGAGATATTCACTCAAAAACTATACTACAGCTACAGGTAAAGTCAGGGAATCACAAAAGTCATTATCAATATCTCCTTGTTGAGATATTTCAGTTTCAGCCAAAGGGTCTGCAAAGGGCCGGTGCAAGCTATCCCTCATGCTTGACCCCATATTTTCACAGCTAATAATGGTGATATGAAGAATGCGTATTCGCAGCGATGCTAATTCAAAGAGAAAAGGCCATGACGAACTGCTAATAGGACAGAAATAAATGTTTTAATTGAGCAGTTAGAGGGTCACTGAGCACCAAATTAAGACACATAAGTAGGTTTTTGTTGCCACCTTCACGATGCCGTTGCTCGGCTCCGAAGTCGAGCTCCTGCAGGATCTCAGAGCTGACAGCAGAGAACAGATGAGAGGTCTGATATCATTGTTCTGTGTCTTTATAGCCGACAGAGGAGATTAACGGTGATGAGAAAAGACTTTAATCTTCTCCTGGATGGTTCGCAGATAAAGCCCATCGATGCACCACTAGATCAAAGAGTTACCTCTCAATATTACATCCACCACTTGAAAAGCATGGCACCATGGGAAGTCGAGTCCCTAATTAATTATGACAAGACTTTCAGGGTCAGTAGAAAACTGAACTAATTTAATATCTGCTTCAAAAAGTATTACTTTGTTTGAGCGGTGGTAATAATCTGTTTACACCTTTAGTATTGCAGCTCGTCTTTACCTGCTTCCATGTTATACAGCATATTGAGCGTTTTAAACTGCATGTTTTTAATGTGAATCTGATCCGCAAAGATATTACAACCCTGGCAGGAACATTAACTTGGACTTGAATTGAGTGATCTGCTGTACATGATGTCCATGAAGCAGATGGGGACTGAATAATGTCTGCAGGCTGGGCAGAAAACTACTCTTTGGATCCAAGGGAGCATGTGATGATGCCAGCTGATGACTGAGCTTTGTAAAAAGGATGATCATTAGCTAATAATGATAAACATTTCCTGTTTTTTAGCCCTTGAAACTAAAATGACTCATGGCAGATCACCATTGCTGGATTTATACGAGTACAGCACACACATTTCGGTTTTTACTATGATGTAAATCACAGCAACAACCAGATTAGGCTCTTATCTAAATGTTAACAAACGTGTAAACCAGGAATCTGAGAAAAATGAAATTAAATCATGAATCATAGATCTTACTTGTCCTCTGTAGCTATCAACTGTCAAACGATTGCAAGGTTAAACACACCTTGACCATGAAGTTGCCGTCGTCCTCCGGAGTCACCATGACAACGGAGTCATGCAGCTTTTCGTCGAAGTGGACATGTGATGGAGCTCCAGCGGCGGGGGGTTCCTCTGAGAAACGCACGCCTCCTGCCTTCGCACAACCTGAGCGAGACGGGAAGAGGGAAGAGCCGCTGAAGGTCGGACAACAAAAAACACTTTTTAAAAAGGGAGAAAAAAATGCGTTTAAGAATGCCGGTCAACTCCTTTCAGCGACATAATGGAGCGTGCTGTAGAGCACTTTACAAGGGCAGTCGCTCCATCAGATATAGTGTTGGCAGGACTAAAGAACAGAGGAGAAAAGAGAGAGCAGAAGGCAAAGTAACGGCAGAAGGAGAGAAAAAAGTCTGAAGATGGGAAATGAATAAAAAGAAATGGATGATGTCTGCAATAAAGTACATGATTCGGAGCGAAAAATGCGAGAAATGTTGCAGAAACTTTACCTGGCTGCAGTTATAATCAATAAAAGAGTCAGCTAGTCACTGAGACTAGAAGACTAATAGCTGTAATAATGTGGTACTTTATTACTCCCTTCATAGCATCCTCTAGGGCCTTGCTACTTCAGCAGATTACACTCTTGCTAGCAAAGGGGTGACGGACCAATATACAGTCTTGTTTTGTAATATTGCCTTTTTATAATACCAACAACTGACCAATCGTCCTGCTGATATGATGCAGATTCTTCATTAACCTTTGCAACCGAATGCAGGCTACTGGCAGCTCTAATAGAGCTGAATAATACAGATGAATAAAATATAATCATTTATTATGATGATCTTAGACTGCTGGCAAACACAATGTGCCATCAAACCTCCAATGAAATTATCTCTCTGTCCAGAGAGGTCCAGTGTCAAAATAAGGGCGCTAAAGAAGTTTAGGCTTACGAGCTAAACATAATATTTCCCTTCAGGATTTAGTGCTCTCGTATGACACTGAGAAACACTATTTATTGTTCTCATCCCCAGTGTGAGAGAATGGAGACTTGGTTCTCCGAATAAACCCCCTCCTCCTAAAAACAACAAAGCAAGTGTCTGAATTTCTGCTTGAAGGGCTTCGGGTCTGATTGTAGCGCATCACTTTCCCAGGCCTCAAACGAGAAACATATACAGAAGCGAGACGACAAGAGATAGATAAACATTTGCTACGTTTACACGACTTTTTAAAGTTTATTTCATATTCTATTAATAGGAGTTGTCCTTTTCTCTGACTCATCCATCACTTAAACTTGAATACCGTCCATTTTCCAAGGAACTCTTTGGAATATTGCAATAAAATAACATACTAAAATAATACAATAAGATGAGATGGTAAGATAAGATAAGATGATACCATAAGATACCATAAAATAATACACTAAGATAACATAATGATGATAATAAAATATGGCATGATACGATAAGATACGATAAAATACAAAAACATAACATATAATATAAGAGAATACGACACAATACCATACTATACGATAAATTAAGGCAGGACACGACACAACACAACAATAGTAATAAGATAAGACGATAGGATGATGATAAGGTAATCCCATACAATATGATATAAGATACGATAAGATAAAGTAATATAATGTAAGATATACAATAAAATACTATAAGATACAATAAGATAATACAATACAATACCATACTATATGATAAAAAAGGACACTTTACAATAAGATAAGATAACATGATATGATACATTAAGATACAGTAAGATCAATTAAATAAGATAAGATAATACAATATGATATGATAAGATAAATTAATATAAGATGTAATGTGATAAGATATACGATACCATAATAAGATAATACAATAAGATACAAAAAGTTAAGACACAACATGACACAACATGACTAGACAACACGAGACAAAGGCAAGACAAGACAAAGATGAGATAAGATAAGACAAGACAGGCGAGACAAACACGAAACGAAGCCGGGATGAAACAAAACTACATTCAATAGTGCGTCCTTGAAGTACAAAAGCAAGGATTAACCTGTTGTCTTGTGTGTAGTGTCACAGAGTTACAGTCTACTTCACAAACACACTTCCAGGACACCATGTTTCTTATCGCCATCTTTGCAGTTATTCTCCAATTATTCAATAACTTCAAGGGTGCTCCAGTCAGCCATATGGCCACCGTGCCTCAGCTTTGTTTTGGAGCCAATATTACTGGTTGCCAACTCTATCAACAGAGCACAGTCGTGTATCTAGCTCTGGTTTTAAGTTCCTACAAATAAAAATGTATTACTGGGCTACTTCTCTGGCTTGTGTGTATTTATAACCAGACTCACAGGATGACTGCATGGTTTATTAAGTTATTATGATGAGCAAAAACTACTTTAAGATAAAGCAAATATGTTACATTTGCAATTACTTTAAACGTACAAGTTTTTACTTTTTCTCACTGGTTTGATGAGGGCGGGGCTTGGTTGGATAAAGGTGATGTCACAGACTTCCATGCACCAATCAAATTTAACATCAACGTCTGATGACTGTTGCTTACGTTGCCAGATCGCCGTCAATCAAATCTGATCAAACCATCAGACCCACACAGTCCTGATGAAGCGGATTATTTCTTCATAAATCCCTGTATGTTTTCTTTTTCCCATATTAACATTTGACTGTTACTTATTCAGTCGTACATCGCTTTGAAATAAAGTTTAACTCCAGTTTAAACGTTGATCAGTTATTCTTGCCAACCTGACAGTTGGGGAGGTTTTATTCTTTTATGTCTCTTTCCAAGAAAAGCTTTAAGTTGGAATATACGTCTCCTTTTCTTTAAATTTACTGGCAGAGACATTTTTTTCTCCTCTAGATCTGGAACAGAAATATTCCTTTAAATCAAACAAGATTGTTGTCAATAGAGGATAATTTGACTTTCTCTGCCAAGTCATGCCAAGCCAAGGTTAAACCAATGCCATTTGTTTTAATTATTAAAGGAACAGTACGTAACATTATATATATATATATATATATATATATATATATATATATATATATATATATATATATATATATATATATATATATATATATATATATATATATATATATATATATATATATATATATATATATATATATATATATATATATATATATATATATATATATATATATATATATATATATATATATATATATATATATATATATATATATATATATATATATATATATATATATATATATATATATATATAACAACTATGTTTTCATTAAGGTATATTCACCTGAGACTAAGAATGTTTTTGCTAGCTTAGACTGAGCCGTTCAAGTCTACATAGGGAGCGGTCCACTTCACAGAGTCGGCCATGTTGCTAAGACATGTTTCTGCCTATTGAAAGAGGCTAACAGTAGCCCAGAACAGACAAACCAAACAAACACAGACTCTAGAGAGAGCCTTTCACATTTTTATGTTAGCTGAATAACTGTTAACTGCAGCAACGTGAGCTACAGAGTGCAGGACCACGGCACCGCCAGTCTGAGTTCTGTGGTTCCTGAAGTACTTGGGTGGTTGCAATCTGCAACCACACCACTAGATGCCGCCACACTGTACCTTTAATGTAACATTTTTCTTGAAGATGGTAAATGGACTTGCATTAACTGTATACGCACTCAAAGTGCTTTACACGACATTCACCCATTCACACACATTAATACACTAATGGGAGAGGCTGTCATACGAGGTGCAGTTTGGGGTTAAGGGTTAATTTCGGGTTAAGTATCTTACTTAACGACACTTCGACATGTAAGCGGAAGAGCCGGGGATCGAATGCAGACCTTCCAATTGGTGGACAACCTGCTCTACGTCTCTAATTTCTCATTAAAAAAAAAAAAAAACATGTCTTTGTATGTATTTGCATGACATAAAGACATGAACATTATTTGCCCACTTGGGCCGAGTTCCATTAAACTTTCATACGGACTCATATCAGAGATTAGAAATACTTGCTATCAGCAATCTAGGTCACAATAATGAGTTCAGTAGTTACATAATGTTGCAGGATGGTGTGTGTGTGTGTTTAATATGTAAAGCTGCATATATAAAAGATAGTACAGAACAGCTTGCAATATTAACAATATCCTGTGGTGGAAGTTCTGATTAAAGATATACAAGCACAATATCCCAAGTCTCTAGATAAATGATAACGAGTCAGGGTACGTTAATATCTGGATATGAGTTTTCTTTTCTGATAATGTGCCTTCATTTTATATATTAAAGTTGAGGATTATTAATGGGCATTTTCCAAATCAAGATTTCTACCATTTTACGAAAGCGATATCTATTTATAAAAGATAAGAAAGTCCATAAAATGCATATATTTGATGACAAAAGTGCATTTAGGGTTGAGTATTTAACATTTAACAATTAAGAGCATTGTATTATGAATATATCCAAACATTTGGAGACAGTTTAAAGACGTTTTCCCCAAATGCATACACATTTCTATCGCTGTAAATTGTATATCCTTGAGTTTTTCAGCTGTTGGTTTTCACTATTTTCTCAGCTCACATTCATACAGTAACAGTCATTTGTATTTTTAATGCTTTTCCACAGCTATAATTCAGGAAACATCCGATCTAAAAGCTCGAAACTCCTCTCTTTTGAATGGGCATCCTTGCTTTATGACTGAGACCAAAAATGAAATCATTCATCTTCATAAAAACATCTCCGGCATGCATTCAACATCACACATTGATGAAATTATTCGCCAAGGGTTTTCAAGGGTGTATTTTTCTGTAAGGAAAGAAAGACTCAATGGCTGAATCAAGAGACCAAGATTTAAGCTATAAGTTGATCATCGCGTCACATGACGGGATTATTTAAGGTCACCGCTCCTGCTATAAGCGGCTTTTTGTTTGAACCCTAGACGTTCATACAATAGGCTCCATGACTGTAATTACATTGACACACTAAGCTTTCACACTGCACGCCAGTCTATCAGCAGTCAAAAGGGTTCGTTATACCGTTTGGAGTTTAGAAAGAGCAATGAGTCTAACTGAACTTCCTCTGCAAAGACGAAAGGATCAGTGTGTCACATTTTGGAGGATCTATTGGCAGAAATGGAATATAACAGTATATTTTCTTCAGTGTATGGTCACCTTAAAAGAAGAAACGTTGTGTTTTTGTTAGCTTAGAATGAGCCGTTTATATCTGCATATAAAGCGGGTCCTCTTCACACAGCTGGCCGCCATGTTTCTACAGTAGCCCTAACCCTAACCCTAACCCTAACCCTAACCCCTAACCCCTAACCCTAACCCTAACCCTGAACGGACAAACCCAACACTGGCTCTAGATATGGTCATTGGCGTCCGCCACCGTAGTTTTCCTACATGCTTGGCACACGAGAGAAGTTTCAGTTGGTTGTAATTTGCAACCTCACTGCTACATACTACCAAACGCTACACACTGCACCTTTAAAGTGGGGTTGCATGAGGTACTTAACCATAGTAGGTGTATTATCTATAGTTGATGGACGGTCAAGAAACGGACAGGAGTACCAACACTGGAGCAAAGCAATACAGTGCTGTGGACAGGGACGCTAGAAAAATGGATGTTGGCCACCTTAAAGACCCATCTAAAAAAGACCCTTAAAGACCCATCAATAAAAATTGAGTGAAAGCTATATTTAGAATATTTTCTGACGGCAAACTGAGCTGAAAGTGAAACTTATCTACACTGTTTTTGTCATCTGAGCCTACTGGATGTGGAGAGGACATAGATAAGTGAGAAAGGAGAAGGAAAGGGCTGTCTGGCGGCCAGATAAAACAGTGAAAATATTCCAAAGCGTATTAAATGGATCCCCGTCCACAGCACCTTATTGCTTTGCTCCAGTGTCAGTAAGCTGGTGGCGTGCCGGCCACCATCTACTGTAGGTAATACACCGACTATGGATAAGCACTTCATACAGTCCCTCTTCAAAACCAGCACTTCAAGGCAAAACCATCAGTGGCATGAACGTAAAACTCACTATTCAGCTCTGTTAACATGATGTTATGTGTGTATTTACAGTATTGCAAACATGCTCAAAACTGTAGAACCACACACTCTCAGCCTTATTATGTAGACCAGCCATAATATTGGTGGGTTTAGCTGGTCTGTTAATTTCTGCTCTTGTAATAATTATCTAATTCTAATAGCATATCACAATAAAGCTTATGTATATCTGTCCTGAACTGTAATGTTCTTTCCCTGCAGATATAGCACTTCATTTTAATGCTATTTTAATGTAATGTAGTTACGTTTTCTATGTCCTTTTCAGCTAACACTGCGTTGTATGTACATGTATGGCAATATTATTAACACTGCAGGAGAATGTAATGACCCCATGTTATGGCTACTCCCTTTCTAATGGCTTACTGTGTCTTTTTTTGAACTATTATTGGTATAGAGTTGCAAAGAATGAGCCGTTTAATTAACATCTCTACTTTACACAAGCTTGTACCTTTGACTTTTTAATCAGAGAACCAGATATTTCCTAACACTCTAAGATGCGTATGCTTCGCAGCATTGTGCATTGAGTTGCATATTGAGTACTACAGCTGTACTCGTCCTGTCCTGTCCTCAGTAATCCTTTCAGCACAGCCTCATTAATTAAACAAGAGCAATAAATATCACCATTAATAGCCGTAACTTCAGTAATCAACCATTTGGGGTTTAACTATTGTAATGTCTGCTTCAGTTTGAGCCCTCCTACCACTACAGGTCTCCTCTCTATTGTTACCATCACTATGGTTATTAATTTGTGAGGCAGCTGGCGGCAACCTTGTTTGCACTGGAAAAACATATCTGTCACTGGCCCATTTTACTGTCTACATCACTTTAATGTTTACTCCTTCAGCTCTTTTTACTTGATATTTGCATTTGATGTACCTGCACCAGTACAAACAGCCTCAAAGCGGTAGTAGAGCTCTGGGCCAAGCCTCTGTGTCAGGCTCATTATCACAATACTGAGATCTGTGGCCTTTTAGATGGGTTGGATAATCTCAGAGATCACCAGAGCAGACACCCACACTTACCGTCTCAGTAGTAGCAGACAGATGTGTGTGCACACACAAATAAACATGCATGTGTACGCGCATGCAACCCCACTGAACTGGCTTATTTCAGATTAATCTCTATCTACTTCTGTCCTTCCTCTAATCTGTATCTGCCTCTGCTCAGCTGGATATTTCAGAGCTCTGTTAGCCTTCTTCTCTGAACTCTTTCTTTTTGACCAAGAGGTCAGTACACTCCAAATAATACCAAAATGTGCATGTTTGCATGGGGGAAAAAGGAAGGTTAGGACCAAAAAAAATAAAAAAATAAAAATAAACCACCATATTTGGTGATGATCAATGCAGCATTTGCAGGCTGGACAGCTGAACTAGTTCGATCCTCTCTAAAACACCATCGCCTGCAATTGATCAGCTCTGTCATGTGATTTCCAAAAAGCACTAAGGCCAAGTTTCCATCCTGTTTTGATTCACACTGTTAATTGGAAGCTTTTCCATCTGGTGAAGGCATTAATAAACAAAACACCCCAAAATTAAATTAAGTTTTATGTCAATAAATTCAAATATGTAATTGTGATTGATCGCATGCTAGCACATGATAATGATTCACACGTTTTGTCAGTACAAAATGTACAGTACATTTAAGGTTAGATTTGTCAGGTGTTTAATACTCTTATCAACATGAGAGAGAGAAATTGGAAATCAATTAACAACACAAAACAATGACAAATAGTGTATTTTTTCGCACTATAAGGCACAATTAAAATCCTTTAATTTGCTCAAAAATCGACAGTGCGCCTTATAATCCCACGTACCTTATGTATCAATT
Organism: Pterois miles; assembly: GCA_947000775.1. NCBI lineage: Eukaryota > Metazoa > Chordata > Actinopteri > Perciformes > Scorpaenidae > Pterois > Pterois miles. The sequence continues at coordinate 2,561,773 of CAMQGK010000008.1, forward strand.
CTGGTTGTCATACTGACCTTGAACCAATTTTATGTGGTACAGGGCGCTCAAAAATCGGTCAGAATGTTTTATTACGGATTGTCGGAGATTTATGTTAAGAGACCGAATGGCTTTTTCCACAAATCTCCGTCCCTATTGATCTGTGACTCCATGCGCGCCCATCTCACCGACACTGTCAAAACCCAGGTGGATTAACTAAAGAACTCCAACCGCTAGATATTGTTGTCAACAGGTCGATCAAAGTTAAATTGCGAGCTGCGTGGGAGCGTTGGGTGACAGAAGGCGAACACACATTCACCAAGACAGGGAGGCAACACCGGGCGAGTTACTCCACTATCACGAGACAAGAGCGCCTTATATATGAAAATACACACATTCATTGATAGTGCGCCTTATAATTCGGTGCGCCTTAAAGTGCAAAACATATGATATTGTTCAGAAACCCTCACAGGTATCAAGCATAAAAAATATGTTGAAATCATAACATGATGAACTCAAGTCCAACAGGCAATAACAGGTGTCAGTGTGCTGACTTGACTATGACTTGTCCCAAACTGCATGTGATTATCATAAAGTGGGCATGTCTGTAAAGAGGAGACTCGTGGGTATCCATAGAATCCATTTTCATTCATATATCTTGAGGTCAGAGGTCAAGGGACCCCTTTGAAAATGTCCATGGCAGTTTTTCCTCACCAAAACCAAAAACAAAACACACCAAAAAAGCGCATGTTTGGTGAATTAATTACCTCCTTGGCAACAAGCGACTAAGACATGGTTGGTACCAGAGGATTCCTTATGTTTTCTAGTTGAGAAATAACATGATAGATCTTCTCTCTAGCTTTAGCCCACTACACATCCGAAAAATCAATTATGTTTATGCGTTAAAGAAATGAGTAAAATGAATTTGCATTAACGCGTTATTATCATGTTAACATTGACAGCCCTAGTTTTAAGTTAAGTGTTCACCTTGCTACTGCTTCCACAGAGCCAGTGATTTCTTTGTCAGTATTTTTTTCAAATAAGCAACAATATACAGCATGCCTGTAACAATATTAATACAGTATGGTTGGCTATATTTAAGACGGTTGGCTATATCTTTAACATACAGAATAAGTGATTTCAAAGAAGGTTTAAGGAGACAGTGTTGGTTGGGGGCAAGATTTGAGGGCAAAGTCGCATACCAATGCACTGTATTATAACAACTTTATTTAGAGTATGACAATTGATTTGGTTCAAATTTAAGTCCTTCGGGTGGGAACAGGTCTCTCGACAAACAATTCAACCTCTTGTTTACACCTTGAAAGTCACATAACACAAGAAACAAGCAGTGAGGAATCCTTAAAGGTTCCATTAAGTTGAGAAAAACTGTATGTGGTTGTCAGACAGTGTTTATTTTTTTTGTGCTCCGTTTTTCCTGTTCGCTCAAAGAAATGATGAGCTTTTCAATAGCAAACTGGTTCTTCAGAGATCCTTGCCCATTGTCAAATTGCTCTAAGGAAACAAAGACCAAAACTTCACAATAAAAGTGTCAGCACTCACATTTTTAAAAGACATTTATTCTCCCAAAGGTGGCAACACATTCCTACCTCTCCCCGTAAACAAAAAAATCTTCCTGTGACATTTCAGTCCATCCCAGACACATGAAAAATACATACAGGAAGTCAATAGAGAGGCTCCCTTTGCATTGCCCTTCATTCAGTGACCTTATCAAAAACAACAAAGGCCTGCAGACAATAAATACCCATATTGCACTAGGGAGGAGATGCAGCATATTCATGGTAGTAATAAAAACAGGATGAGTCATTTGCACTCGTTCCCTTCCAGTATTTTTATTAAGCCCTTCCTGCTTTTGAGGAAATAAATTTGCTTGCCTTCACAAAAATCTGCTGACATCGACTCGCCCGCATCGACACACCCTTTTCCCAAGAAACTCAACTGAAAGAACAAATCGATTGTGAATTTAAATCTAATTGATTACCCGTCCTGCAATGCCCCCAGGATGTCGCACCGGTGGAAAGGTTAATGTGGGGCTCTCAATGACAATACATTATACTGCCATCGTGTTTTATTACTGCAACAGCCAAGCCATTCTAAGAAACTTTAAATCCAGGGGAAAGATTACAGGAAGTTTACTTCACCGACAGCAGATTATAGGATACAACTACATAAATATTATAATAGTAAAAGGGTTTATATGCACAGCAATAAGCTATACTGTATATTGAGCCACATTTCCACTAAGAAGTTCCTCGTAAATTTAATCCAACTTTTCAAGGAGCTAAAAGGTTCCTTCAACCTACTGATGTCTGCTTTGCCATAGTGGTTTAAAGACCTGCAAAGAATAGGCAAACTAGTCTGCTGACGTATAAAGAAACCTGTAGTTCAGTGTGTCCACCCGTTTCATCTAGAAAACAGCAGTATTTATGATGCAGTATGAAATGAATGAAATGCAGATGTGGAAAATGAAACTAAGGTGTCTGGCTCCAAAGTAAATCAGCTGTTGAGTGTTGATGGAACGTAACTGCCGTGAAACAATCAGAAAATAAGTTATTTCTCTCATTCACAGTCTGTCTCTTCCACCCTTTGCCCCCTCAGTGACCTACATCAATACTAAAGTGCTTTTTTTAATGAATGATGATACACAAGTTGAATCAGCTGCACAGTGTGAGTGACCGTCATCCCTGAAAACTCCTCCCCAGAAGTTCCTGTACATTCAGAAAGTACTAACAGGACGTTTTTGGAGGGAAAATGTCCCGGAAAAAGGCCCCGGAACTTAATATTGGTCCCTGCGGTTGAAACGCAATGAGTTCCTCAAAAGGTTCCTAGCTCTGGTGGAAACGTCCTGCTGTGGAAAAGGGGCTTATGTGATTCCCTGTATTATATGCACCTGAAAATGTGTTTTTATTCGTGTATATCATCGCTAACAAAATAAATTACAAATGTGGACAAGGTGTTTTGATTCTGATCAACTTTAAAATGTCAAAGAGCAAAGATGGAACAATTAAACAGAGAAGGAAATTGGGATTTAGGAACAGTAGACTGGTTTTCCCTCTGTTAGCAAACTGGGCTAGTTAGGTTTCACAGAAGCTCCTTCACTTCCCCTAAGATGAATTTATGCAATCAGTTTTGCAGCCTCTTGCCACATACTCAGATTTAAACCAGTGATTCTCAAAGTGAAGTCCAGGGACCTCGATACATTACAAAATAGTGCAGTACCATTAAAAGATCAATATCTACAGATGGGGACTATTTGCAGCAATAAAACATATTATGCAGCATATTATACCGAAGGCAATGGAGTAGATGCGCTGCTGGGACTATCACATACAGGTGCTCTTTGGATCCTTCGGGTATATTGGGCTCATTCAATCTTGTGAAGGGCTCACTGAATGGGTGGAATGCCATCTCAAAAAAGTACAAAACGCAAGGCTCCCTCAAGCTGCGGAGTGCTGGCAGCGATCCTGATGAAGACCTGTGTTGGCTCACAAAGCATTGGTCATTTTAAACAATTATTGCCATGTAAGATAAGGCATTTAAATTTTGTTCAAACATTACAGAGTGTCTTGGATTATTTCTGAGGAAGCCTTGTATTTTTTGAGATGGTGTTCAATATTTTCAAGTAGTTTCTGACAGTCAGCTTTGTAAAGGTAAGTTTAAATGACTAGATTTATTAGTACTCTGTATCAGTTACTTGAAATGTCCAAGTCCAAGTGCAATTTCAATAAAATCACCCTCTGTTTAAAAGGTATGTAAGTGGTATAAATATTCAATAACATTGCAAATTTCCCCACTGTGGGACAAATAGAGGATTATCTCATCTTATCTTGACATGATTTAAATTGAAATGTGTTTCTTTTTGTCACTATGAAGCAAGTCTGTAGCATTTAGTAGCATTTGGTGGTAAGCATGTGCTTTATCTGTGTACGATTATAAGGGGTTCCTTGGAAAATTGACACTGCTGTAAGGGTACCCTGGCCCCAAAAAGTTTGTAGACCCCTAAAATACAAAAACATGAGACCTGATCCTGTGACAGCGGGTTAACCTGGGCTGCCTACATCTTAGATATGAACTACGGCTTGTCCTATCTGCCTCAAAGCGCTATCTACAATTTAAAATGGGTTCCACAGTTCCCCGAAACAGTAGAAACACACTCTGTACTACTGATTAGTAGAAGTTCCTTTAGATATAAAAACTTGCCGTACATCACAGTAGATAGAGCAGGCATTGAAAGCAATAATAAAAACTCACTCTTCTTTGCTGCAGCCATGTCACAGGAATTGGCCCAGCACCGACACACTTGGACACACACTGTCACAGCGTTGTCATCTCAACGGTCTGACCTCAGAACAACCCTGCAAAACAAGTTAGGACAGAGGAGACAATGAGGGAGAAGCGTTTAGGAATATAAAGAGAGAGAGAGAGCGAAGATAGGCAATGATTAGATCAACGGAAGAGCACTGGGAGTTAAGGAGGAAGGTAAAGGTTGAACATGAGAGGAAACTAAAACGCCACAGCAAGCTTCCCTGGGTGTTTTTCTGTCTAAATGCATGACCCCAGGTTAGCCTGTATTTCAGCTGAGAGCACAGCTGTGCTGTACCAGTCAATCCAGGAGTACCACAGACTCCCAACAGAGACTTCAATTAAAAGAAAACAACAAAACGGCCTAAGAGGATTACCTCAGGGCTGGAGCTGCTGTTTGTGGGCTTCGCACAGATGGAAAACGTCCATCACATCTCTGGGAGGTGCTTAATATAAATAACAGCAGCACATGTGAGGTCTACGTAATCTACGGCCACAGTGATACTCAAGAGAGCAGCCGTATTTTCAGGCATTACTGCTGATATACAAAAATAACCAAAACATGTTCAGTCTGAGTTTCTCCAAAGCTGTGACTTATTAAAACCCAGGTTAAAGTTTACATGATTACAAATTAGGGGTGTAAGAAAATATTGAAAATATTAAGTATCATGATATTAGAGTTTGTGATACTGTATTGATTCTCAAAAATACTTTACTAATTCTTAATTTTACGTGTAAAAAATTAATTAAAATCAATATTTTATCTCATTTGCTAAGACATGCACCCTCTCAGTGTATGTGCCCTCCCCAAGTAGTACTATGATGTTACAGGGACTGAGAAAAATGTGAATCCCACTGTTCTGATCGCATTAAACAAACAGCTGTCAAAGGTTTCTAATATATAATCGCAATTAATCGCATGATAGTCACTAGTTAATCACAATTAATTACACATTTTTTATCTGTTCAAAATATTCAGTATTCCATACTCTTATCAACATGGGAGTGGGCAAATATGCTGCATTATGCAAATCTATGTATATATTTACAATTAGAAATCAATTAACAATACAAAAAAATGACAAATTTTGTCCAGAAACCCTCTCAGTTACTGCATTTAGCATAAAAAACATGCATGACTTGGCAACTGCTGTCAGTGTGTCAGTGTGCTGACTTGACTATGACTTGCCCCAAACTGTTTATGATTATCATAAAGTGGGCATGTATGTAAAGTGGAGATTCGTGGGTACCATAGAAGCCATTTTCATTCACATATCTTGAAGTCAGAGGTCAAGAGATCCCTCTGAAAATGTCCAGTTTTTCCTCGCCAAAATTTTCATAATTTTGGAGCGTTTTTTAACCTCCTTCGAGACAAGCTAGTATGATATGGTTGGTACCAATGGGTTCCTTAGGTTTTGTAGTTTCATGGGATACCAGTGTATTCACTCTCTTCAAAACTGAGCCCACTGCAATCTAAAAACGACAAGTTGCGTCAATGTGTTAAAGAAATTACTAACACGTTATTATCCCGTTAACTTTGACATCCCTAATAATAAAGAAAAGTTTTTATATTCAGATTTTATTCCTATGGTGGTGTGTTCTTTATACAAGTTATACTAAACTTTAAAAATTCACAATATATCACCTTGCTTACAGTATCGCAATACATCACGATATACTGAATTGTAACTCGTGGATCATGACACGTATCATATCACCTGATTCTTGACAATGCACAGCCTGACTATGAATCGCATTTTTCACACTGGTTTCTCCACAGCTGTACTGGTTGCTGATTGGTACAGCGAGAAAATGTTTCCTCTCACACTTCATCTCAGAGCAGATAGTTTGGAAGATGAAACTCATGTACGCATCCATGTTTCATACTGTATATTTGGTTTGTTGACGATTTTATCAAGGCAATCTCAGTCCAGTCTAGACACATAAAAATATCAGATGCTGGCCTTGAAATGGTCTTGTTCAAAAATACCAATCTGACCTCGCTCTTAGGAATCTGTGATTCCTTTTAGTGGGTGGTATAACAATTTTTATTCCTTCTACACTACCAGGAACTGCTCACATCTGCCAGACCAGTGACCCCCATGAACCCCTTGTGGTTTGCACTTCCTTCTTTCTATGTGTAGCAAGGCTGGAACGAAGACGCAGCCAGGGAGCATCCAGAGTCTTTGCTTTCCTTGCTACAATACACAAGGGAGGCGGCGGGTGTTACATCATGGGACAGAGAAATGTCACATCCAGTGAGAATAGGCTGGAATCAGCGAATGGTCTACTTTTAACAGTGGGAAATATCAGTGCTGTTTTGGGGCGTCTAAATGGGTCGCTATGATTAGAAAACCACTGACGAGCTTCAAACATACACGCCTCCAGCTGTGAGAGCAGCAGGGTGAAGGATGTCTAACTGGATGGAGAAAGCTATGGAAGAACTTTGCAAGCTTACAGGTGTTTACATTCACATTCAGATAACTTTCTATATCCCAAGGCGGGCAATTCAATTTGCAGGTTTACCCAGTCCACAGTCAACTTAGAAACTTTAGACAGATCAACATAATGTACATGGGTTAGTGCAATGGACAGCGAGCAGCAATAAATAAAATGAAAGCTGCGATGAACAAGCCCTCGCACATCCACGTGCATCGGGAGCACTAGTGGGATAAAGGTCAACACGACCGGCACAATGAAACAGGAACTCTGCTGAGTAGAGAGTCTGCGACAAACGGTTCATGACTTATAAAAGAGGGTGGGGCTAAAGTTTAGGGGTGGGACTATGTAGCTATATTGGCATGTAAATATCCTCAGGCCTGGACTGAGCTATAAGTTGAACATTAAACAAGAATGGAGTTCATGGGAGGACACCGTGGAGGAAGCCACTGCTGTCCAAAAAAAAACACTGCTGCACGTTTGAAGTTTACAAAAGAGCAGCTGGATGTTCCACAGCACTACTGGCAAAATACTTTGTGGACATTTGTTTGGAAGGAACACACAGCGCTGTGTGGAGAAAAAAAAAAAGACACAGCACACCAACATCAAAACCTCATCATGGTTTGGGGCTGCTTTGCTGTCATCGATAGAAAAATGAATTCCCAATCTTATCAAAAGATTTTGCAAGAAAACTTAAGACCATCTGTCCACCAACTGAAGCTCAACAGAGGATGGGTGCCGCAACAATAGGCCTTCTGGAGCGGCCCAGTCAGAGTCCTGACCTCAACCTGATTGAGATGCTGAGGCAGGACCTCAAGAAAGAGATTCACACCAGACATCCTAAGAATACTGCTGAACTAAATAGTTTTGTAAAGAGGAATGGTCCAGGTCTAATCTGCAACTACAGGAAACGTTTGGTTGAGGTTATTGCTGCCAAAGGAGGGTCAATCAGTTATTAAATCCAAAGGTTTACATACTTTTTCCACCCTGCGCTGTGAATGTTTACACGTTGTGTTCAATAAAAACATGAAAACATTTAATTTTTGTGCGGTATTAGTTTAAGCAGACTGTTTGTCTATTGTTGTGACTTAGATGAAGATCAGAACACATTTTTTATGACCAATTTATGCAGAAATCTAAGTAATCCCAATCCCAATCACATACTTTTTTTTTGCGTATTTGCACTCAATTCATTTAAAATTACTACTGTTGGTGTTTAGCAGCCTGATAGCATAACATGGTCTAGTTGCCTTATAATGCCTTTTGCTTTTCTGGTCACCTGTTTCTCCCAGAAATAGCATAAGTCTCTTTATCTTTCACAATACTTTCACAATACCATTATTCTTATTCTTCGACAGCCCACTGAACCAGCAAACAAGTGACAAAGTTACAAGACTTCCATCACTGAATGATTGATAAGCATTGAATAACACAGTATCACTGACACAGAAAGCGTTAAGCTTCCACATTAAGTGAATTCTTTGTTGTCCACCGTTGACAACTGACTTTGTTGACATTGAATTGGAGTTGAGAGTCGAACACCTAGATACGTATATGTGTGGACAATTTGGACATCCAAGTCATGTCTAGTGCTAGCTTTTGGTTTGTCACAATTCTGCCTGAAATCAGTGATTCATTTCTTTGTTTTCAATACATAAATAAATGCTTCGACAAATACCCCTATATACAGCTTGCGAAAGGATAATCCCTCTTTATCACACATAGGATATTATTTTTGAAGTCATGGCCTTCCTTACTATCAGTGTTACTGCTGAGAACTGGGGATACAGTAACATCATTAAAAAGAAGTCCAACAGGGCGAGATACACAAGGAGTCAGACAATCACACAGGCTTTAAACAACCCTGCAGGTTAGCCAAACCTATCATGAAGATAAAACAAAAGACGAAAAATAAAGTTAATACCCAAACATCCATTAAAACAACTTCCTTGTGCAACTGGCTTCGCTGTTGGCTTGTTTACAACCTGTTCTTTTGCGATATCAAGGTGTTCCCAGATCTCTGCAATCCTTTGGCGAGTCCAAAGTTATGCTGATCCATAGAAATGATGGTCACACTTTAAATTGATCGTTTTCTCCAATTCCCCCTGCAGCGGCAGAGCTCTAAAACAGAGCTGTTAAAGGTTGCATGGCAGAAAGACAGGTGTGCATTTGAATTACCATCATAAAACTTGGCAAAAAACGCTGTCGTGTGGTGCTGCTGGGCAGTTGATTTTGGTATGTGTACATACAAACATGCTCAGGATGTTTTGGCAATGTCAACTAGGACAGGTGTGACCAAAAAAAGCAATAGTGATAGTTTGTGTGGTTAGACATACTCTGCGATTCTATCATTTTCACACCGTGGTAACCACTGCACTACAGACTGGTTCCTCCTACAGTAACCTTCAAAGGTTGAGAGCACTGAACTTCATTTACATGCGTGACCACCTTATCTAAATCCTGCAGCCCGATCAAGCTTTGCTGCTGACAGCTCGGCCTCAGCTGACAAATTAAAACTGCAGATGCCACAGAGAGCCGCAACAGGTAGCCGTCTCCTGCTTTGAATTTATGCTGGCTATTTTGGGAAAGTGATTTGATCTCCTCCATGTGAAACAGGCACACGCTGGGAGTGACAGGAAACTCACTATATATACCACTTTACCTTTGTTCTGTGCTGCGCCAGTCAGTAAGCTGTGTTACTGGAGCTTTAACAATTAATTGATAAGTGGATCAACAAAAAATGTATCTGCAACATTTGAATCAGTCAGTTAATGGGTTAAGTTGCAGCTGCAACGATTAATCAGTTATATGTGAACTATTAAATTAATCGCCATCTACTTTGATAATCAATTCATCAGTTTGGGTAATTTTTGGAGAAAAAAAAAGTGAAAATTCTCTTATTCCAGCTTCTTAAATGTGAACATTTTCTGGTTTCTTTACTCATCTAAGACAGTAAACTGAATATCTTTGAGTTATGGACAAAACAAGACATTAGAGGACGCCATCTTGAGCTTTGGCAAACAGTGATTGCCATTTTTCACTATTTTCTAGCATTTCATAGACTAAACAACTAATCGATTTTATAAGAAAAATGATCGACAGGCTAATCAACAATGAAAATGATCATTAATTGCAATCATTTTAAAGCAAAAACGCCAAAAGAAATTCTCCAAAAGTTGGCTCCAGCTTCTCATAGGTGAATATTTGCTCATTTTCGTCATCTTTTATGACGGTAGACTAAATATATTCGAGTTTAAACTGTTTGAATAGGTCAGCTTTGTCTCTAAGAAATCATGTCACTACGTTCTGTCATTTTATACACTAAGCAGCTAAAATAAACGTAAATCTGTATATAGTACCGTAGCTCCCTCAACACAGACTATTTGTTTATTCCTGCTCTATATAATACTATGTACATGACCTAATATGTAAATGATATTGTTAGTTTCATGTCTGCTTATCCTGCTTCGCTGCACTGTTACTACATCCATATCTATTTATTCCAGCCTGACATCATTATGTATGTATGAAGGCTATAATAAATATTAACAACAGCATTATTTCAGTGAATTTCTCCACTGTGGGACTAATAAAGGAATATCTTATCTTATCTTATCTTATTAGCTCTGTATACACTCCTGGGCAGTTTACATGACACACAGCTGTCACTTTAAAATCTAGCTAAAACTAATACAGTTCCTCCAAAAAAAATGGTCAGTGTGTTCAGTAGTTGTTGAAACTCATTTAGAGATGTTGATTTAGTTTTACGGTTATTTGGACAGAAGCCCTAGAATCTAAGTGGCACCCCCACCAGAGTCTGAATATGTTTGATAATGCTCAACAAACATTAATGATGATCTAACGTATTACTGAAGTATGACACTCAGCTGAAGTTCACAACGTTTTAATAAGGAATTCAGCATCATTATTATTATGATTAACATCATATTGTGACTTTATGCGTGGTATGTTTAAAATTAACAACCATGTATCAGTGCAGGACAACAAAACGTGGCACTGACAGCACAACACGTAACACTCTGCAACAAATCCAATTTCTTCCATTGTTATTTAAGTTGTTCTGTCTTATACACTGCTATACATGGTGGAAAACTTTATCGCTTGTTGCATTGCATCTACAACAGGTTACGTGCTTGTACAAATGTAAGTAATTGTTATTGCTGCTTCATATCACATGTCAAGTTGCATATTTTATATTCCTTTTTACACAAAATGAACTATTTTGTCATTAATAATGTACAGTTTATTATTCAATTGAATCGAGGGCTGTAATTTTTATTTTACTGGTTTACTTTTTATAAGTTATTTATATGTGCAACCTTTTCCTAGTCCCGCACTTGCATTTGGAGGCTGTGGTGCTGTTGAATTGTGTTATACTGAGATGTTTTTGTCCTCCCCAGTTATATTAGTAGCCTAATCTGGCAAGTGAGTGCGCCATCACCATTATCAGTAGCATCAGTAGTAACTTCAGTAGGGAATGTCTACTCATTTCTTTCATTTGCATTAATTTACACTCGTTTTTGTTGTACATGTAATAAAAACTGAGTTGAGTAAAAGTTGATATTATTTCTTTTAATTAGATATGAATAACACAGCACAAACTCATAACATAACAAGATTGTGACTTAAATATAAATAGAGTATACACACAAAAAGTGACTTTTAATGATACGTACAGTAGAGTAGGCCTACACAGCATACACAGCAGGAGAAGCTACGGTGTCTGACACTCAGTAAACGCACCATAGCACAGCAGACAGACACAATAAGTAAAATTAACATTGTCACAGCAACATAAATATTCATGTCAGCGAGTTAGCTGTCCCGACAGGTGGTCCGTCCATACTAGATGCGGTAATCAGCCCTAAAAAGTTGTCGCGTTCACACAAACTCACATTTCTTTCGGGTTTCCGTCAAGCTTACCTTTTCACTTTTATCAGCCGTACACCCAACTGCACAGATAACCGAGATCGTCGTTGTTGTTTTGTACCGTGGGGTGGGGAGAGGGGAGAAGTCCAGCCAGCACCACCAGCAGCTCAAAACACAAACGGGCACCAAAACATCCACGCTCCTCTTTTCTCCGCTACACCACACTTTCTCGATCGGACAATTTCCGCATTTGATCACGTGGTCTGGCTCGCTACTCCTAGTGCGCTGTTTTATAGTCCGGTTTTTACAGATGTTTTAATAAAATGTCTTTAATAACCGAGACACCCGAGCCGATGCTCTCTGCTGTCGACTACGTTTCGATGAGAAGTGAAGATTAAAGCTGTGTGTAATGCAGCAGTTAGCCTCCTTTATTGTTGTTGAATGGCGCCATCTAGTGGTGTTTTATATGCATGGGACGAGTGAAATAAAAATGATGTGCTCTGTCAATAATAAGATGAGATAAGATAAGATAAGATAAGATAAGATAAAATGAACCTTTATTAATCCCCGGAGGAAAATGTACATATTATATACATTATATTATATATAATATACACATTTGTTCCCAAACTTTTGGCTTCTTCATGGAGCAACAACGTTCAACAACGCTGAGCTGTGTTTATTTATTTATTTATTTATTTGTTTGTTTGTTTGTTTGTTTGTTTGTTTATTTGTTTGTTTGTTTTCTTTCTTTCCCTTTTGTGTCAAAATACCCAGTGGTGGAATGGTGATATATTTTTACTGTTTAAAAATGAATACCACTTTTACCATTTACATGCACTGTCACTGCCAATATAAATCCTACATACTGTACATATTGTATATAGACATGTATGCATATATACTGTATATAAATACCCACTCCATGTATTGCATTCAACATTATTTTTTGCATCTTTTATATTGTGTTCAACTTATAGAAATATTTGATGTATACAGTATATAACCATTCTATTTCATCTTGTTGGTGGTGGTTTATTATACCAATTTTTTCCACATACTTGTATACATAATAGCACTGTCTAGTTCAGCTCTGTTGTAGTTGTTCTTAGCTGTTATGTCTATTTCTGTGTAAGTACATCAACAGTAATGTAAATGCTATCATTCTTCTTACATTTTACATAAAATGTAGTTTTAGCTTGATATTCCATTAAACTGTGATAAAGTTTAGAAATAATCCTTGATGTTTTTTGATGATTAACTACAACTACTTTTGACAGATTAACATTTCTTCTGCCAGATTCTTTTCAGCTTTTTAACTTTTTTTGTTGTAAAAGTTTTTCAGTTGGCGATATCTAAACAAGTGTTGATTCCGAAGTGTAAATGTTGTACTTTTAATGTGATGTTGATGTGACATTGATATGATACTGTGTTATAATTAGACCTAACTGAATTACTAAGCATTGTAGGCCATTATGTCTATTACTAATTTACTAAATCTTTGTAATAGCCTTTGCTTTTAGGCAAAATAGGACATTTGCAAAAATGCATGCAAAGACTTAAGGCAGGATACAGAAAATATTAACGTAAATCTGTATAATTTGGACAAAGTTTACGACATTTGCGGCAGCTCCTGGCCCCGCCCCTTTCCCGAAGCCCCCGGATGGAAAAGAAATCACTTTAACGTAGTTAATGGAGAGCATCTTTTAGCAAGGTGTGTCGCACCTTTACAGATTTGTTATACTTTTTGACACGGCTGGTTGGGTTACGAACGTTGAATGTAGGTTTTCGGCTTGTAAAAGACATTATATAAGGCGTTATTTTATTTCTTATATACGCAACCGGATGCCACACCAACGTCCATCAAGCCCAAGTTTGAGATTTCGTCAGCTAGCTTTAGCTAGCTAGCTAGCGACAAGTCCATCGACACGGTAAGAAAATCACTAACCTAAAATGTCAATAATTGGTGACGATTAAACTGTAACAGCAAAGAATAACGTTACGTATTTGTTTGGTAAAATAACGTTACTGGGTTAATAAATAAGTAATTACCGCTTGACCCATAATTGTTAATTTAAAACTTGAGCACATAGTGGGGCTAGCCAAAACGATAACGTTAATTAGCATGACTGTGGCGTTCAGGGTAGTTGTTTCTCAGAGTTCGGTCTCTTGTTCTTTGTGTGTTTCATGTGTTTTAAGTGAACTGATCGGGTAATATGGAGTAATGTTAAACTTTACTTTCTAGGTAATGCTGCATTACTGGTTAAATTTTTGATATACAAAACATAATGTGAAATATTAATTCACTATACATTTTTTTTTATATGGCAGACACATTTTCTTGGCATTCTTTCATGTGACATTTTCTGTCATTTTCCAGGCATACCTTGGAACAGATGGCAGCAAAGTTGACAGTAAGTAAACATTGCTAAAACTCTCTAATGCCAATCTGTGCCAATTGTATCAATTATAGAGAGAGCATCTTAAATATCTAGAGGAACATTCAAGTCTCATGTTTGACCAGTGAAGTCGACATGGATCACACCACTTCCCAGCGTTGTTTTAATGGGTTTTATTTATTTTATATATTAATTTCACCATATCCAAGCCACTAAAGCTCAGCAGAAAATTACTAACTTTAATAGCAATATCTATTTTTTTGATAGTTACACAGAGAAAATAACTCCCACAACATAACTTTCACCCTTACTAAACTGCATTCTACATTGAGCAAAACCCGTACACCAAATGTAAAGCAGATGTCTTGTTTAAATTGTTAAGCTGTGAGGGCAAAATGCAATTGTTTGGTAATGGAAATGCTCTAATTTATCCAGAGAGTGAAAGCACTATAGAGTTGACTGAACATTTTTAAAGCCCATTTCTGGTGTGGGACCAGTAGCCCGGCTAGCTCAGTCGGTAGAGCATGAGACTCTTAATCTCAGGGTCGTGGGTTCGAGCCCCACGTTGGGCGCATGTTTTTTCTGTTTCTTGGGCAATTGTTAACAGAAATGACAATGGCATGAACTATTAGTTATTTTCATTGTAGATTAATCTGTACATTATTTTCTCAATTAATCAATTACGTGTTTGGACTTTAAAATGGCTTCCTGTAGTTCACAGCCAGCGCCTCAGTTTTGCTGATGTTTGGATGGAGGCTGTTGTCCTGGCACCAAGATGTCAGGATTAACTTTCTCACAACAGTATTACATTAGTAACCTACTTCCAGGGCCAAGTGGGAGTATAGTGATAGTTCAACATTTAAACATATTATCTGAGATATATTTGCTAATCATACAGGTTAATTTTAGATGGCAACATATTGTGATACTTGTTGAGTCTAAGATTGATTCTGCAATTTTATATGCCACCCAATGTACCATTTTGTTCTGTATGAATATTCTATCAATTATAGAGAGAGCAACTTAAATATCAGGAAGCATCTTTCAAGTCTCATGTTTGACCAGTGAATTTTACATTTAGGACACCACTTCCCTGTGGACTTAATTTGATGGACTTTTAATTTTATGTGTTCATCTCACCAAATCCAAGGCTTTAAACCACAGCAGACAATTCCTAACCTTAATAGCATTATCTAATCTGAGACTTTGCTGCATAGAATATAGAGGACAAAATGCACACAATTTAGATCTGATAATTGTACATTTTTAAACCCCACCTCCACATATTGCATCAGTAGCCCGGCTAGCTCAGTCGGTAGAGCATGAGACTCTTAATCTCAGGGTCGTGGGTTCGAGCCCCACGTTGGGCGCATGCACTTTTCTTCTTCTTGTGCAAACAAATTCAACCCATTCAAGCATTGGCTGTGTTCTCATAGAGTAGCCATACATAACTTTTAAAATAGAAATTTAAACATGACATTCAGTGTTGGGTTTGTTTTTCTGGACAAACATAAAGGGAATTAGAGTAAAGTAAACAATCCATCTCCTTGACATTGTGCTAGCCTTAAAGTGTTAGTGTTCATGCTCATGAGTAGGGACAGGTACCTACAAAGATTATATGTGTCACAGTGTATTGAAAATATTGCGCCCAACGTGGGGCTCGAACCCACGACCCTGAGATTAAGAGTCTCATGCTCTACCGACTGAGCTAGCCGGGCTACGTTAAATTGCAAAGTCACCCACCCACCCACCCACATCACTAAGACACATAATCTCACCCCTGTAAATGTGCCTTCCCCTGCTGTCACATGGCATACACATGCATACACAAATAATCTCAGCTGTGCTGCCAGCACCGTCCTAGTCTCTGTGGCGCAATCGGTTAGCGCGTTCGGCTGTTAACCGAAAGGTTGGTGGTTCGAGCCCACCCAGGGACGAGCGGTTTTTCTTCCTAGTGCATAGTAACTTACATTATTAATATTTCACACTACTGTGAAAGGACCAATGTCAGACCTATACTAACTGCAACTTGTGTGTATTTTTTCCAATGAAAGATGCTCTTATTCGACAGGAAATGAGACATACTTTCACTGAAATTTAAAAGAGTGGTACTGAAATGTACTCATATGTGAAAACTCAAAACTTGCAGTTTGAAATTGCTTTGTATGTCAACTGATAAGGCACTACCAGTTATATTCCAGTTTTTGTTTCAGTAATTCAAATTGGAGGGACTGTTTGTCTTTTGACAAAGCTGTTACAAAAGCATACGTAACTTAGCCTGCCCTCTTCCCCTCCCCCCTTGTTTCCACAATAGCTGTGTGATGTTTAAAAAAAAAAAAAAGAGGTGCCGTCCCTGGGTGGGCTCGAACCACCAACCTTTCGGTTAACAGCCGAACGCGCTAACCGATTGCGCCACAGAGACTGATGACCCTGTGGTTGAAAGATTTGGGTTATGTATTAGTAATATGAGAAGTAGTTGAGGTCCAGCCTTTATCAGAATCAGGTTTATTGCCAAGTGCGTATTCACATATTGAAGGACTGGTTTCACAGATTAAGCACCCACATAGCTTTCACCAGAGAGAGCATCAGCAGCAAGCAGGATGATATCTCCAGTGGAAAACGCTAACCTATTGCATCACAGAGAAAACTGATTTTGAGGGGGCATCCGTCCCACCCAATTTAATTTGTATTTGAGTGGATCCGTGCTTTTTTGACTAGATAGATAGATAGATAGATAGATAGATACTTTATTTATCCCAAGTTGGGAAATTGTGGTGTTACAGCAGCAGGTTATCAGCACAATAAACATGAGAGAATATACACATCTATGTACACATAAAAAAAGAGAATCTACACATCTGTACTAAGTGTGAAGTATATACAGAGAATCTTGTTATAACCTAATCTAATTCTAAGAAATGTAAACATTATACACTATAGTAATAATAAAATAATAAAATTAAATAATGATATGATATAATGAAATAGTATATAATGTAATGTTGTATAGCATAACATGATATGTATGTATGATATATATAATATAATATAAGTAGAAATAGATATATAGAGATGTGGTATAATAATATAATACAATATACACAACAATACTCAATATAACTTAATGTAATACTGTATAATGCTATATAATACACCTGACCAACACTTAGCTGGGGGTCTATTACTCACACTAAATATAAAAAAATATAGAAGAACTAAAGAATAACACTCTCTATATACAGTCAGTAGTGCAGATGTTAATGTTAAATTGTGCAATGTTAGATGTCAGGGGGAGCAGGGAGCTCTCTGCCAGCCAGAGGTGATGTGTTGAACAGCTTGATAGCTGTTGGCAGGAAAGATTTCCTGTATCTGTCCTTGTGACAGCGGAGCTGAACCAGTCTGTTTGAGAAGCTGCTCCGCTGTCGCTCCAGTACCGGATGAAGTGGGTGGTCCAGATTGTCCAGAATAGACAACAGCTTGTTCATAGTTCTCCTTTCCACCACAGCCTCAAAAGTGTCCAGTTTGCAGCCAATCACAGCGCCGGCCTTCCTGATCAGCTTGTTCAGTCTGTTGGCAGAGTACAGGGCGCTGGCTACAACGGACTGGTAGAAGATCTCCAGCATTCTGCTGCACACGTTGAGGGATCTGAGCTTCCTCAGGAAGTAGAGGCGGCTCATCCCCTTCTTGTACACAGCATCAGTGTTGGTCCTCCAATTCAGTCCGTTGTTGATGAAGACGCCCAAGTATTTATACTCCTCCACAATAGAAATGTCCTCCCCCAGGATCTTCAGGGGCTGTGTGGGCTGACTAGGATGATACCAGGAGAGTGCGGTGGCCCCAAGAAGCGTTGCGGTGAAGCAACACATACTTCTGAATACGGCTCCTACACAAATGAAGCTATCTCCCTGCCAGTTAACAGTGGAAAATGCTGTTGTCGATTCATTTCGACAAGTCCTTGGAGCTCAAAACAGTCTGCAGTCCTTCAGAAACCAGCTGAAGCCAATGTGAACGGGGAGTCTTTTTTGGTCTCTCTTTATCCGTAAAGCAAGGTGATGCTCAACTGACCAGGATGACACCAGGACAGTGCGGTGGCCCCAAGAGGCGTTGCGGTGAAGCCACACATACTTCTGAATACGGCTCCTACACAAATGAAGCTATCTCCCTGCCAGGTAACAGAGGAAAATGCTAACAGAGTGCGGCACAGTGACAACTGTGGCCTGATGCTGAGGGCATGTGGCTTCTATTTTCAGCCCCACCAAACTGCACATGCTACTTCCTTCGAGAACCTGGGTTTGAAGTGTCCCGTATATGTTAATAAGTTTATTTCCTTGTTATTCAGAAAAGTAAAAGGTGGCATATACAGACCTGAATAAGCAGAAGGTGCATTACTTTTATAAAAATTGAAATCTACTTAAACAATCACACTTTGTCATTTGCTCCCAGGCTCTTGAATGTTTTCCGCCTAACATGGCTATTAGCATGTTCATTTGTGCGACGTTACATGGTTCTTCAAATAAAATTCGTCCCTGGGTGGGCTTGAACCACCAACCTTTCGGTTAACAGCCGAACACGCTAACCTATTGCGCCACAGAGACGACAGCTTCTGGGGGGCGTGGCCTGCGTCTTTAGCCCCACCCAAATTTGGCTGGATCCATGCTTTGGGCTTCAGTAATGTCAGAAGTTGTTCCCTCCTACAGAAGAGAGACAATTAAGAATACATAGGAAAATACATTATATTTTAGCCCTAAAGCTGAGGAAGCCTGAATGTTAACTCCTCTGGGTAATCGTCCTGCTGAACTGTTGTCGATTCATTTCGACATGTCCTTGGGGCTCAAAACAGTCTGCAGTCCTTCAGAAACCAGCTGAAGCCAGTGTGGACAGGGAGTCTTTTTTGGTCTCTCTTTATCCGTCAAGCAAGGTGGTGCTCAACTGACCAGGATGACACCAAGACAGTGCGGTGGCCCAAAGAAGCGTTGTGGTCAAGCCACAAATACTTTTGAATAGGGCTCCTACACAAATGAAGCTATCTCCCTGCCAGGTAACAGTGGAAAATGCTAACAGTGTGGCCTGATGCTGAGGGCATATGGCTTCTATTTTCAGCCCCACCCAACTGCACATGCTACTTCCTTCTAGAAGCTGGGCTGGAAGTGTCCTGTATATGTTAATGAGTTTATTTCCTTGTTATTCAGAAAAGTAAAAGGTGGCATATACAGACCTGAGGAAGCAGAAGGTGCATTACTTTTATAAGAATTGAAATCTACTTAAACAATCACACTTTGACATTTGCTCCCAGGTTCTTGAATGTTTTCCGCCTAACATGGCTATTAGCATGGTCATTTGTGCGACGTTACATGGTTCTTCAAATAGAATTCGTCCCTGGGTGGGCTTGAACCACCAACCTTTCGGTTAACAGCCGAACGCGCTAACCTATTGCGCCACAGAGACGACGGCTTCTGAGGGGGCGTGGCCTCCGTCTTTAGCCCCACCCAAATTTGGCTGGATCCATGCTTTGGGCTTCAGTTATGTCAGAAGTTGTTCCCTCCTACAGAAGAGAGACAATTAAGAATACATAGGAAAATACATTATATTTTAGCCCTAAAGCTGAGGAAGGCTGAACGTTAACTCCTCTGGGTAATCGTCCTGCTGAACTGTTGTCGATTCATTTCGACATGTCCTTGGGGCTCAAAACAGTCTGCAGTCCTTCAGAAACCAGCTGAAGCCAGTGTGGACAGGGAGTCTTTTTTGGTCTCTCTTTATCCGTCAAGCAAGGTGATGCTTAACTGACCAGGATGACACCAGGACAGTGCGGTGGCCCTAAGAAGCGTTGTGGTCAAGCCACAAATACTTTTGAATACGGCTCCTACACAAATGAAGCTATCTCCCTGCCAGGTAACAGTGGAAAATGCTAACAGTGTGGCCTGATGCTGAGGGCATATGGCTTCTATTTTCAGCCCCACCCAACTGCACATGCTACTTCCTTCTAGAAGCTGGGCTGGAAGTGTCCTGTATATGTTAATGAGTTTATTTCCTTGTTATTCAGAAAAGTAAAAGGTGGCATATACAGACCTGAATAAGCAGAAGGTGCATTACTTTTATAAAAATTGAAATCTACTTAAACAATCACACTTTGACATTTGCTCCCAGGCTCTTGAATGTTTTCCGCCTAACATGGCGATCAGCATGTTAATTTTTGCGACGTTACATGGTTCTTCAAATAGAATTCGTCCCTGGGTGGGCTTGAACCACCAACCTTTCGGTTAACAGCCGAACGCGCTAACCTATTGCGCCACAGAGACTACGGCTTCTGAGGGGGCGTGGCCTCCGTCTTTAGCCCCACCCAAATTTGGCTGGATCCATGCTTTGGGCTTCAGTAATGTCAGAAGTTGTTCCCTCCTACAGAAGAGAGACAATTAAGAATACATAGGAAAATACATTATATTTTAGCCCTAAAGCTGAGGAAGCCTGAATGTTAACTCCTCTGGGTAATCGTCCTGCTGAACTGTTGTCGATTCATTTCGACATGTCCTTGGGGCTCAAAACAGTCTGCAGTCCTTCAGAAACCAGCTGAAGCCAGTGTGGACAGGGAGTCTTTTTTGGTCTCTCTTCATCCGTCAAGCAAGGTGATGCTCAACTGACCAGGATGACACCAAGACAGTGCGGTGGCCCCAAGAAGCGTTGTGGTCAAGCCACAAATACTTTTGAATAGGGCTCCTACACAAATGAAGCTATCTCCCTGCCAGGTAACAGTGGAAAATGCTAACATTGTGGCCTGATGCTGAGGGCATATGGCTTCTATTTTCAGCCCCACCCAACTGCACATGCTACTTCTTTCTAGAAGCTGGGCTGGAAGTGTCCTGTATATGTTAATGAGTTTATTTCCTTGTTATTCAGAAAAGTAAAAGGTGGCATATACAGACCTGAGGAAGCAGAAGGTGCATTACTTTTATAAAAATTGAAATCCACTTAAACAATCACACTTTGACATTTGCTCCCACGTTCTTGAATGTTTTCCGCCTAACATGGCTATTAACATGTTCATTTGTGCGAAGTTACATGGTTCTTCAAATAGACTTCGTCCCTGGGTGGGCTTGAACCACCAACCTTTCGGTTAACAGCCGAACGCGCTAACCTATTGCGCCACAGAGACGATGGCTTCTGGGGGGGCGTGGCCTCCGTCTTTAGCCCCACCCAAATTTGGCTGGATCCATGCTTTGGGCTTCAGTAATGTCAGAAGTTGTTCCCTCCTACAGAAGAGAGACAATTAAGAATACATAGGAAAATACAATATATTTTAGCCCTAAAGCTGAGGAAGGCTGAATGTTAACTCCTCTGGGTAATCGTCCTGCTGAACTGTTGTCGATTCATTTCGACATGTCCTTGGAGCTCAAAACAGTCTGCAGTCCTTCAGAAACCAGCTGAAGCCAATGTGGAGGGGGAGTCTTTTTTGGTCTCTCTTTATCCATCAAGCAAGGTGATGCTCAACTGACCAGGATGATACCAAGACAGTGCGATGGCCTCAAGAAGCGTTGCGGTCAAGCCACAGATACTTCTGAATAGGGCTCCTACACAAATGAAGCTATCTCCCTGCCAGGCAACAGTGGAAAATGCTAACAGAGTGTGGCCTGATGCTGAGGGCATATGGCTTCTATTTTCAGCCCCACCCAACTGCACATGCTACTTCCTTCTAGAAGCTGGGCTGGAAGTGTCCTGTATATGTTAATGAGTTTATTTCCTTGTTATTCAGAAAAGTAAAAGGTGGCATATACAGACCTGAGGAAGCAGAAGGTGCATTACTTTTATAAGAATTGAAATCTACTTAAACAATCACACTTTGACATTTGCTCCCAGGCTCTTGAATATTTTCCGCCTAACATGGCTATTAGCATGTTCATTTGTGCGACGTTACATGGTTCTTCAAATAGAATTCGTCCCTGGGTGGGCTTGAACCACCAACCTTTCGGTTAACAGCCGAACGCGCTAACCTATTGCGCCACAGAGACGATGGCTTCTGGGGGGGCGTGGCCTCCGTCTTTAGCCCCACCCAAATTTGGCTGGATCCATGCTTTGGGCTTCAGTAATGTCAGAAGTTGTTCCCTCCTACAGAAGAGAGACAATTAAGAATACATAGGAAAATACATTATATTTTAGCCCTAAAGCTGAGGAAGGCTGAATGTTAACTCCTCTGGGTAATCGTCCTGCTGAACTGTTGTCGATTCATTTCGACATGTCCTTGGAGCTCAAAACAGTCTGCAGTCCTTCAGAAACCAGCTGAAGCCAATGTGGAGGGGGAGTCTTTTTTGGTCTCTCTTTATCCATCAAGCAAGGTGATGCTCAACTGACCAGGATGATACCAAGACAGTGCGATGGCCTCAAGAAGCGTTGCGGTCAAGCCACAGATACTTCTGAATAGGGCTCCTACACAAATGAAGCTATCTCCCTGCCAGGCAACAGTGGAAAATGCTAACAGAGTGTGGCCTAATGCTGAGGGCATATGGCTTCTATTTTCAGCCCCACCCAACTGCACATGCTACTTCCTTCTAGAAGCTGGGCTGGAAGTGTCCTGTATATGTTAATGAGTTTATTTCCTTGTTATTCAGAAAAGTAAAAGGTGGCATATACAGACATGAGGAAGCAGAAGGTGCATTACTTTTATAAGAATTGAAATCTACTTAAACAATCACACTTTGACATTTGCTCCCAGGTTCTTGAATGTTTTCCGCCTAACATGGCTATTAGCATGGTCATTTGTGCGACGTTACATTGTTCTTCAAATAGAATTCGTCCCTGGGTGGGCTTGAACCACCAACCTTTCGGTTAACAGCCGAACGCGCTAACCTATTGCGCCACAGAGACGACGGCTTCTGAGGGGGCGTGGCCTCCATCTTTAGCCCCACCCAAATTTGGCTGGATCCATGCTTTGGGCTTCAGTTATGTCAGAAGTTGTTCCCTCCTACAGAAGAGAGACAATTAAGAATACATAGGAAAATACATTATATTTTAGCCCTAAAGCTGAGGAAGGCTGAATGTTAACTCCTCTGGGTAATCGTCCTGCTGAACTGTTGTCGATTCATTTCGACATGTCCTTGGGGCTCAAAACAGTCTGCAGTCCTTCAGAAACCAGCTGAAGCCAGTGTGGACAGGGAGTCTTTTTTGGTCTCTCTTTATCCGTCAAGCAAGGTGATGCTTAACTGACCAGGATGACACCAGGACAGTGCGGTGGCCCCAAGAAGCGTTGTGGTCAAGCCACAAATACTTTTGAATAGGGCTCCTACACAAATGAAGCTATCTCCCTGCCAGGTAACAGTGGAAAATGCTAACAGTGTGGCCTGATGCTGAGGGCATATGGCTTCTATTTTCAGCCCCACCCAACTGCACATGCTACTTCCTTCTAGAAGCTGGGCTGGAAGTGTCCTGTATATGTTAATAAGTTTATTTCCTTGTTATTCAGAAAAGTAAAAGGTGGCATATACAGACCTGAAGAAGCAGAAGGTGCATTACTTTTATAAAAATTGAAATCTACTTAAACAATCACACTTTGACATTTGCTCCCAGGCTCTTGAATGTTTTCCGCCTAACATGGCTATTAGCATGTTCATTTGTGCGACGTTACATGGTTCTGCAAATAAAATTCGTCCCTGGGTGGGCTTGAACCACCAACCTTTCGGTTAACAGCCGAACGCGCTAACCTATTGCGCCACAGAGACGACAGCTTCTGAGGGGGCGTGGCCTCCGTCTTTAGCCCCACCCAAATTTGGCTGGATCCATGCTTTGGGCTTCAGTAATGTCAGAAGTTGTTCCCTCCTACAGAAGAGAGACAATTAAGAATACATAGGAAAATACATTATATTTTAGCCCTAAAGCTGAGGAAGGCTGAATGTTAACTCCTCTGGGTAATCGTCCTGCTGAACTGTTGTCGATTCATTTCGACATGTCCTTGGGGCTCAAAACAGTCTGCAGTCCTTCAGAAACCAGCTGAAGCCAGTGTGGACAGGGAGTCTTTTTTGGTCTCTCTTTATCCGTCAAGCAAGGTGATGCTCAACTGACCAGGATGACACCAAGACAGTGCGGTGGCCCCAAGAAGCGTTGTGGTCAAGCCACAAATACTTTTGAATAGGGCTCCTACACAAATGAGGCTATCTCCCTGCCAGGTAACAGTGGAAAATGCTAACATTGTGGCCTGATGCTGAGGGCATATGGCTTCTATTTTCAGCCCCACCCAACTGCACATGCTACTTCTTTCTAGAAGCTGGGCTGGAAGTGTCCTGTATATGTTAATGAGTTTATTTCCTTGTTATTCAGAAAAGTAAAAGGTGGCATATACAGACCTGAGGAAGCAGAAGGTGCATTACTTTTATAAAAATTGAAATCCACTTAAACAATCACACTTTGACATTTGCTCCCACGTTCTTGAATGTTTTCCGCCTAACATGGCTATTAACATGTTCATTTGTGCGAAGTTACATGGTTCTTCAAATAGACTTCGTCCCTGGGTGGGCTTGAACCACCAACCTTTCGGTTAACAGCCGAACGCACTAACCTATTGCGCCACAGAGACGATGGCTTCTGGGGGGGCGTGGCCTCCGTCTTTAGCCCCACCCAAATTTGTCTGGATCCATGCTTTGGGCTTCAGTAATGTCAGAAGTTGTTCCCTCCTACAGAAGAGAGACAATTAAGAATACATAGGAAAATACAATATATTTTAGCCCTAAAGCTGAGGAAGGCTGAATGTTAACTCCTCTGGGTAATCGTCCTGCTGAACTGTTGTCGATTCATTTCGACATGTCCTTGGAGCTCAAAACAGTCTGCAGTCCTTCAGAAACCAGCTGAAGCCAATGTGGAGGGGGAGTCTTTTTTGGTCTCTCTTTATCCATCAAGCAAGGTGATGCTCAACTGACCAGGATGATACCAAGACAGTGCGATGGCCTCAAGAAGCGTTGCGGTCAAGCCACAGATACTTCTGAATAGGGCTCCTACACAAATGAAGCTATCTCCCTGCCAGGCAACAGTGGAAAATGCTAACAGAGTGTGGCCTGATGCTGAGGGCATATGGCTTCTATTTTCAGCCCCACCCAACTGCACATGCTACTTCCTTCTAGAAGCTGGGCTGGAAGTGTCCTGTATATGTTAATGAGTTTATTTCCTTGTTATTCAGAAAAGTAAAAGGTGGCATATACAGACCTGAGGAAGCAGAAGGTGCATTACTTTTATAAGAATTGAAATCTACTTAAACAATCACACTTTGACATTTGCTCCCAGGCTCTTGAATATTTTCCGCCTAACATGGCTATTAGCATGTTCATTTGTGCGACGTTACATTGTTCTTCAAATAGAATTCGTCCCTGGGTGGGCTTGAACCACCAACCTTTCGGTTAACAGCCGAACGCGCTAACCTATTGCGCCACAGAGACGACGGCTTCTGAGGGGGCGTGGCCTCCGTCTTTAGCCCCACCCAAATTTGGCTGGATCCATGCTTTGGGCTTCAGTTATGTCAGAAGTTGTTCCCTCCTACAGAAGAGAGACAATTAAGAATACATAGGAAAATGCATTATATTTTAGCCCTAAAGCTGAGGAAGGCTGAATGTTAACTCCTCTGGGTAATCGTCCTGCTGAACTGTTGTCGATTCATTTCGACATGTCCTTGGAGCTCAAAACAGTCTGCAGTCCTTCAGAAACCAGCTGAAGCCAGTGTGGACAGGGAGTCTTTTTTGGTCTCTCTTTATCCGTCAAGCAAGGTGATGCTTAACTGACCAGGATGACACCAGGACAGTGCGGTGGCCCCAAGAAGCGTTGTGGTCAAGCCACAAATACTTTTGAATAGGGCTCCTACACAAATGAAGCTATCTCCCTGCCAGGTAACAGTGGAAAATGCTAACAGAGTGTGGCCTAATGCTGAGGGCATATGGCTTCTATTTTCAGCCCCACCCAACTGCACATGCTACTTCCTTCTAGAAGCTGGGCTGGAAGTGTCCTGTATATGTTAATGAGTTTATTTCCTTGTTATTCAGAAAAGTAAAAGGTGGCATATACAGACCTGAGGAAGCAGAAGGTGCATTACTTTTATAAGAATTGAAATCCACTTAAACAATCACACTTTGACATTTGCTCCCAGGTTCTTGAATGTTTTCCGCCTAACATGGCTATTAGCATGTTCATTTGTGCGAAGTTACATGGTTCTTCAAATAGAATTCGTCCCTGGGTGGGCTTGAACCACCAACCTTTCAGTTAACAGCCGAACGCGCTAACCTATTGCACCACAGAGACGACGGCTTCTGGGGGGGCGTGGCCTCCGTCTTTAGCCCCACCCAAATTTGGCTGGATCCATGCTTTGGGCTTCAGTTATGTCAGAAGTTGTTCCCTCCTACAGAAGAGAGACAATTAAGAATACATAGGAAAATACATTATATTTTAGCCCTAAAGCTGAGGAAGGCTGAACGTTAACTCCTCTGGGTAATCGTCCTGCTGAACTGTTGTCGATTCATTTCGACATGTCCTTGGGGCTCAAAACAGTCTGCAGTCCTTCAGAAACCAGCTGAAGCCAGTGTGGACAGGGAGTCTTTTTTGGTCTCTCTTTATCCGTCAAGCAAGGTGATGCTTAACTGACCAGGATGACACCAGGACAGTGCGGTGGCCCTAAGAAGCGTTGTGGTCAAGCCACAAATACTTTTGAATAGGGCTCCTACACAAATGAAGCTATCTCCCTGCCAGGTAACAGTGGAAAATGCTAACAGTGTGGCCTGATGCTGAGGGCATATGGCTTCTATTTTCAGCCCCACCCAACTGCACATGCTACTTCCTTCTAGAAGCTGGGCTGGAAGTGTCCTGTATATGTTAATGAGTTTATTTCCTTGTTATTCAGAAAAGTAAAAGGTGGCATATACAGACCTGAATAAGCAGAAGGTGCATTACTTTTATAAAAATTGAAATCTACTTAAACAATCACACTTTGACATTTGCTCCCAGGCTCTTGAATGTTTTCCGCCTAACATGGCTATTAGCATGTTCATTTGTGCGACGTTACATGGTTCTTCAAATAAAATTCGTCCCTGGGTGGGCTTGAACCACCAACCTTTCGGTTAACAGCCGAACGCGCTAACCTATTGCGCCACAGAGACGACAGCTTCTGGGGGGCGTGGCCTCCGTCTTTAGCCCCACCCAAATTTGGCTGGATCCATGCTTTGGGCTTCAGTAATGTCAGAAGTTGTTCCCTCCTACAGAAGAGAGACAATTAAGAATACATAGGAAAATACATTATATTTTAGCCCTAAAGCTGAGGAAGCCTGAATGTTAACTCCTCTGGGTAATCGTCCTGCTGAACTGTTGTCGATTCATTTCGACATGTCCTTGGGGCTCAAAACAGTCTGCAGTCCTTCAGAAACCAGCTGAAGCCAGTGTGGACAGGGAGTCTTTTTTGGTCTCTCTTTATCCGTCAAGCAAGGTGATGCTTAACTGACCAGGATGACACCAGGACAGTGCGGTGGCCCTAAGAAGCGTTGTGGTCAAGCCACAAATACTTTTGAATAGGGCTCCTACACAAATGAAGCTATCTCCCTGCCAGGTAACAGTGGAAAATGCTAACAGTGTGGCCTGATGCTGAGGGCATATGGCTTCTATTTTCAGCCCCACCCAACTGCACATGCTACTTCCTTCTAGAAGCTGGGCTGGAAGTGTCCTGTATATGTTAATGAGTTTATTTCCTTGTTATTCAGAAAAGTAAAAGGTGGCATATACAGACCTGAATAAGCAGAAGGTGCATTACTTTTATAAAAATTGAAATCTACTTAAACAATCACACTTTGACATTTGCTCCCAGGCTCTTGAATGTTTTCCGCCTAACATGGCTATTAGCATGTTCATTTGTGCGACGTTACATGGTTCTTCAAATAAAATTCGTCCCTGGGTGGGCTTGAACCACCAACCTTTCGGTTAACAGCCGAACGCGCTAACCTATTGCGCCACAGAGACGACAGCTTCTGGGGGGCGTGGCCTCCGTCTTTAGCCCCACCCAAATTTGGCTGGATCCATGCTTTGGGCTTCAGTAATGTCAGAAGTTGTTCCCTCCTACAGAAGAGAGACAATTAAGAATACATAGGAAAATACATTATATTTTAGCCCTAAAGCTGAGGAAGCCTGAATGTTAACTCCTCTGGGTAATCGTCCTGCTGAACTGTTGTCGATTCATTTCGACATGTCCTTGGGGCTCAAAACAGTCTGCAGTCCTTCAGAA
Source organism: Pterois miles (assembly GCA_947000775.1). Lineage (NCBI taxonomy): Eukaryota > Metazoa > Chordata > Actinopteri > Perciformes > Scorpaenidae > Pterois > Pterois miles. The sequence continues at coordinate 2,590,024 of CAMQGK010000008.1, forward strand.
ACCAGCTGAAGCCAGTGTGGACAGGGAGTCTTTTTTGGTCTCTCTTTATCCGTCAAGCAAGGTGATGCTTAACTGACCAGGATGACACCAGGACAGTGCGGTGGCCCTAAGAAGCGTTGTGGTCAAGCCACAAATACTTTTGAATAGGGCTCCTACACAAATGAAGCTATCTCCCTGCCAGGTAACAGTGGAAAATGCTAACAGTGTGGCCTGATGCTGAGGGCATATGGCTTCTATTTTCAGCCCCACCCAACTGCACATGCTACTTCCTTCTAGAAGCTGGGCTGGAAGTGTCCTGTATATGTTAATGAGTTTATTTCCTTGTTATTCAGAAAAGTAATAGGTGGCATATACAGACCTGAATAAGCAGAAGGTGCATTACTTTTATAAAAATTGAAATCTACTTAAACAATCACACTTTGACATTTGCTCCCAGGCTCTTGAATGTTTTCCGCCTAACATGGCTATTAGCATGTTCATTTGTGCGACGTTACATGGTTCTTCAAATAAAATTCGTCCCTGGGTGGGCTTGAACCACCAACCTTTCGGTTAACAGCCGAACGCGCTAACCTATTGCGCCACAGAGACGACAGCTTCTGGGGGGCGTGGCCTCCGTCTTTAGCTCCACCCAAATTTGGCTGGATCCATGCTTTGGGCTTCAGTAATGTCAGAAGTTGTTCCCTCCTACAGAAGAGAGACAATTAAGAATACATAGGAAAATACATTATATTTTAGCCCTAAAGCTGAGGAAGCCTGAATGTTAACTCCTCTGGGTAATCGTCCTGCTGAACTGTTGTCGATTCATTTCGACATGTCCTTGGGGCTCAAAACAGTCTGCAGTCCTTCAGAAACCAGCTGAAGCCAGTGTGGACAGGGAGTCTTTTTTGGTCTCTCTTTATCCGTCAAGCAAGGTGATGCTTAACTGACCAGGATGACACCAGGACAGTGCGGTGGCCCCAAGAAGCGTTGTGGTCAAGCCACAAATACTTTTGAATAGGGCTCCTACACAAATGAAGCTATCTCCCTGCCAGGTAACAGTGGAAAATGCTAACAGAGTGTGGCCTAATGCTGAGGGCATATGGCTTCTATTTTCAGCCCCACCCAACTGCACATGCTACTTCCTTCTAGAAGCTGGGCTGGAAGTGTCCTGTATATGTTAATGAGTTTATTTCCTTGTTATTCAGAAAAGTAAAAGGTGGCATATACAGACCTGAGGAAGCAGAAGGTGCATTACTTTTATAAGAATTGAAATCCACTTAAACAATCACACTTTGACATTTGCTCCCAGGTTCTTGAATGTTTTCCGCCTAACATGGCTATTAGCATGTTCATTTGTGCGAAGTTACATGGTTCTTCAAATAGAATTCGTCCCTGGGTGGGCTTGAACCACCAACCTTTCAGTTAACAGCCGAACGCGCTAACCTATTGCACCACAGAGACGACGGCTTCTGGGGGGGCGTGGCCTCCGTCTTTAGCCCCACCCAAATTTGGCTGGATCCATGCTTTGGGCTTCAGTTATGTCAGAAGTTGTTCCCTCCTACAGAAGAGAGACAATTAAGAATACATAGGAAAATACATTATATTTTAGCCCTAAAGCTGAGGAAGGCTGAACGTTAACTCCTCTGGGTAATCGTCCTGCTGAACTGTTGTCGATTCATTTCGACATGTCCTTGGGGCTCAAAACAGTCTGCAGTCCTTCAGAAACCAGCTGAAGCCAGTGTGGACAGGGAGTCTTTTTTGGTCTCTCTTTATCCGTCAAGCAAGGTGATGCTTAACTGACCAGGATGACACCAGGACAGTGCGGTGGCCCTAAGAAGCGTTGTGGTCAAGCCACAAATACTTTTGAATAGGGCTCCTACACAAATGAAGCTATCTCCCTGCCAGGTAACAGTGGAAAATGCTAACAGTGTGGCCTGATGCTGAGGGCATATGGCTTCTATTTTCAGCCCCACCCAACTGCACATGCTACTTCCTTCTAGAAGCTGGGCTGGAAGTGTCCTGTATATGTTAATGAGTTTATTTCCTTGTTATTCAGAAAAGTAAAAGGTGGCATATACAGACCTGAATAAGCAGAAGGTGCATTACTTTTATAAAAATTGAAATCTACTTAAACAATCACACTTTGACATTTGCTCCCAGGCTCTTGAATGTTTTCCGCCTAACATGGCTATTAGCATGTTCATTTGTGCGACGTTACATGGTTCTTCAAATAAAATTCGTCCCTGGGTGGGCTTGAACCACCAACCTTTCGGTTAACAGCCGAACGCGCTAACCTATTGCGCCACAGAGACGACAGCTTCTGGGGGGCGTGGCCTCCGTCTTTAGCCCCACCCAAATTTGGCTGGATCCATGCTTTGGGCTTCAGTAATGTCAGAAGTTGTTCCCTCCTACAGAAGAGAGACAATTAAGAATACATAGGAAAATACATTATATTTTAGCCCTAAAGCTGAGGAAGCCTGAATGTTAACTCCTCTGGGTAATCGTCCTGCTGAACTGTTGTCGATTCATTTCGACATGTCCTTGGGGCTCAAAACAGTCTGCAGTCCTTCAGAAACCAGCTGAAGCCAGTGTGGACAGGGAGTCTTTTTTGGTCTCTCTTTATCCGTCAAGCAAGGTGATGCTTAACTGACCAGGATGACACCAGGACAGTGCGGTGGCCCTAAGAAGCGTTGTGGTCAAGCCACAAATACTTTTGAATAGGGCTCCTACACAAATGAAGCTATCTCCCTGCCAGGTAACAGTGGAAAATGCTAACAGTGTGGCCTGATGCTGAGGGCATATGGCTTCTATTTTCAGCCCCACCCAACTGCACATGCTACTTCCTTCTAGAAGCTGGGCTGGAAGTGTCCTGTATATGTTAATGAGTTTATTTCCTTGTTATTCAGAAAAGTAAAAGGTGGCATATACAGACCTGAATAAGCAGAAGGTGCATTACTTTTATAAAAATTGAAATCTACTTAAACAATCACACTTTGACATTTGCTCCCAGGCTCTTGAATGTTTTCCGCCTAACATGGCTATTAGCATGTTCATTTGTGCGACGTTACATGGTTCTTCAAATAAAATTCGTCCCTCGGTGGGCTTGAACCACCAACCTTTCGGTTAACAGCCGAACGCGCTAACCTATTGCGCCACAGAGACGACAGCTTCTGGGGGGCGTGGCCTCCGTCTTTAGCCCCACCCAAATTTGGCTGGATCCATGCTTTGGGCTTCAGTAATGTCAGAAGTTGTTCCCTCCTACAGAAGAGAGACAATTAAGAATACATAGGAAAATACATTATATTTTAGCCCTAAAGCTGAGGAAGCCTGAATGTTAACTCCTCTGGGTAATCGTCCTGCTGAACTGTTGTCGATTCATTTCGACATGTCCTTGGGGCTCAAAACAGTCTGCAGTCCTTCAGAAACCAGCTGAAGCCAGTGTGGACAGGGAGTCTTTTTTGGTCTCTCTTTATCCGTCAAGCAAGGTGATGCTTAACTGACCAGGATGACACCAGGACAGTGCGGTGGCCCTAAGAAGCGTTGTGGTCAAGCCACAAATACTTTTGAATAGGGCTCCTACACAAATGAAGCTATCTCCCTGCCAGGTAACAGTGGAAAATGCTAACAGTGTGGCCTGATGCTGAGGGCATATGGCTTCTATTTTCAGCCCCACCCAACTGCACATGCTACTTCCTTCTAGAAGCTGGGCTGGAAGTGTCCTGTATATGTTAATGAGTTTATTTCCTTGTTATTCAGAAAAGTAATAGGTGGCATATACAGACCTGAATAAGCAGAAGGTGCATTACTTTTATAAAAATTGAAATCTACTTAAACAATCACACTTTGACATTTGCTCCCAGGCTCTTGAATGTTTTCCGCCTAACATGGCTATTAGCATGTTCATTTGTGCGACGTTACATGGTTCTTCAAATAAAATTCGTCCCTGGGTGGGCTTGAACCACCAACCTTTCGGTTAACAGCCGAACGCGCTAACCTATTGCGCCACAGAGACGACAGCTTCTGGGGGGCGTGGCCTCCGTCTTTAGCTCCACCCAAATTTGGCTGGATCCATGCTTTGGGCTTCAGTAATGTCAGAAGTTGTTCCCTCCTACAGAAGAGAGACAATTAAGAATACATAGGAAAATACATTATATTTTAGCCCTAAAGCTGAGGAAGCCTGAATGTTAACTCCTCTGGGTAATCGTCCTGCTGAACTGTTGTCGATTCATTTCGACATGTCCTTGGGGCTCAAAACAGTCTGCAGTCCTTCAGAAACCAGCTGAAGCCAGTGTGGACAGGGAGTCTTTTTTGGTCTCTCTTTATCCGTCAAGCAAGGTGATGCTTAACTGACCAGGATGACACCAGGACAGTGCGGTGGCCCCAAGAAGCGTTGTGGTCAAGCCACAAATACTTTTGAATAGGGCTCCTACACAAATGAAGCTATCTCCCTGCCAGGTAACAGTGGAAAATGCTAACAGAGTGTGGCCTAATGCTGAGGGCATATGGCTTCTATTTTCAGCCCCACCCAACTGCACATGCTACTTCCTTCTAGAAGCTGGGCTGGAAGTGTCCTGTATATGTTAATGAGTTTATTTCCTTGTTATTCAGAAAAGTAAAAGGTGGCATATACAGACCTGAGGAAGCAGAAGGTGCATTACTTTTATAAGAATTGAAATCCACTTAAACAATCACACTTTGACATTTGCTCCCAGGTTCTTGAATGTTTTCCGCCTAACATGGCTATTAGCATGTTCATTTGTGCAAAGTTACATGGTTCTTCAAATAGAATTCGTCCCTGGGTGGGCTTGAACCACCAACCTTTCAGTTAACAGCCGAACGCGCTAACCTATTGCACCACAGAGACGACGGCTTCTGGGGGGGCGTGGCCTCCGTCTTTAGCCCCACCCAAATTTGGCTGGATCCATGCTTTGGGCTTCAGTTATGTCAGAAGTTGTTCCCTCCTACAGAAGAGAGACAATTAAGAATACATAGGAAAATACATTATATTTTAGCCCTAAAGCTGAGGAAGGCTGAACGTTAACTCCTCTGGGTAATCGTCCTGCTGAACTGTTGTCGATTCATTTCGACATGTCCTTGGGGCTCAAAACAGTCTGCAGTCCTTCAGAAACCAGCTGAAGCCAGTGTGGACAGGGAGTCTTTTTTGGTCTCTCTTTATCCGTCAAGCAAGGTGATGCTTAACTGACCAGGATGACACCAGGACAGTGCGGTGGCCCTAAGAAGCGTTGTGGTCAAGCCACAAATACTTTTGAATAGGGCTCCTACACAAATGAAGCTATCTCCCTGCCAGGTAACAGTGGAAAATGCTAACAGTGTGGCCTGATGCTGAGGGCATATGGCTTCTATTTTCAGCCCCACCCAACTGCACATGCTACTTCCTTCTAGAAGCTGGGCTGGAAGTGTCCTGTATATGTTAATGAGTTTATTTCCTTGTTATTCAGAAAAGTAAAAGGTGGCATATACAGACCTGAATAAGCAGAAGGTGCATTACTTTTATAAAAATTGAAATCTACTTAAACAATCACACTTTGACATTTGCTCCCAGGCTCTTGAATGTTTTCCGCCTAACATGGCTATTAGCATGTTCATTTGTGCGACGTTACATGGTTCTTCAAATAAAATTCGTCCCTGGGTGGGCTTGAACCACCAACCTTTCGGTTAACAGCCGAACGCGCTAACCTATTGCGCCACAGAGACGACAGCTTCTGGGGGGCGTGGCCTCCGTCTTTAGCCCCACCCAAATTTGGCTGGATCCATGCTTTGGGCTTCAGTAATGTCAGAAGTTGTTCCCTCCTACAGAAGAGAGACAATTAAGAATACATAGGAAAATACATTATATTTTAGCCCTAAAGCTGAGGAAGCCTGAATGTTAACTCCTCTGGGTAATCGTCCTGCTGAACTGTTGTCGATTCATTTCGACATGTCCTTGGGGCTCAAAACAGTCTGCAGTCCTTCAGAAACCAGCTGAAGCCAGTGTGGACAGGGAGTCTTTTTTGGTCTCTCTTTATCCGTCAAGCAAGGTGATGCTTAACTGACCAGGATGACACCAGGACAGTGCGGTGGCCCTAAGAAGCGTTGTGGTCAAGCCACAAATACTTTTGAATAGGGCTCCTACACAAATGAAGCTATCTCCCTGCCAGGTAACAGTGGAAAATGCTAACAGTGTGGCCTGATGCTGAGGGCATATGGCTTCTATTTTCAGCCCCACCCAACTGCACATGCTACGTCCTTCTAGAAGCTGGGCTGGAAGTGTCCTGTATATGTTAATGAGTTTATTTCCTTGTTATTCAGAAAAGTAAAAGGTGGCATATACAGACCTGAGGAAGCAGAAGGTGCATTACTTTTATAAAAATTGAAATCCACTTAAACAATCACACTTTGACATTTGCTCCCAGGTTCTTGAATGTTTTCCGCCTAACATGGCTATTAGCATGTTCATTTGTGCGAAGTTACATGGTTCTTCAAATAGAATTCGTCCCTGGGTGGGCTTGAACCACCAACCTTTCAGTTAACAGCCGAACGCGCTAACCTATTGCACCACAGAGACGACGGCTTCTGGGGGGGCGTGGCCTCCGTCTTTAGCCCCACCCAAATTTGGCTGGATCCATGCTTTGGGCTTCAGTTATGTCAGAAGTTGTTCCCTCCTACAGAAGAGAGACAATTAAGAATACATAGGAAAATACATTATATTTTAGCCCTAAAGCTGAGGAAGGCTGAACGTTAACTCCTCTGGGTAATCGTCCTGCTGAACTGTTGTCGATTCATTTCGACATGTCCTTGGGGCTCAAAACAGTCTGCAGTCCTTCAGAAACCAGCTGAAGCCAGTGTGGACAGGGAGTCTTTTTTGGTCTCTCTTTATCCGTCCAGCAAGGTGATGCTCAACTGACCAGGATGACACCAAGACAGTGCGGTGGCCCCAAGAAGCGTTGTGGTCAAGCCACAGATACTTTTGAATACGGCTCCTACACAAATGAAGCTATCTCCCTGCCAGGTAACAGTGGAAAATGCTAACAGTGTGGCCTGATGCTGAGGGCATATGGCTTCTATTTTCAGCCCCACCCAACTGCACATGCTACTTCCTTCTAGAAGCTGGGCTGGAAGTGTCCTGTATATGTTAATGAGTTTATTTCCTTGTTATTCAGAAAAGTAAAAGGTGGCATATACAGACCTGAATAAGCAGAAGGTGCATTACTTTTATAAAAATTGAAATCTACTTAAACAATCACACTTTGACATTTGCTCCCAGGCTCTTGAATGTTTTCCGCCTAACATGGCTATTAGCATGTTCATTTGTGCGACGTTACATGGTTCTTCAAATAAAATTCGTCCCTGGGTGGGCTTGAACCACCAACCTTTCGGTTAACAGCCGAACGCGCTAACCTATTGCGCCACAGAGACGACAGCTTCTGAGGGGGCGTGGCCTCCGTCTTTAGCCCCACCCAAATTTGGCTGGATCCATGCTTTGGGCTTCAGTAATGTCAGAAGTTGTTCCCTCCTACAGAAGAGAGACAATTAAGAATACATAGGAAAATACATTATATTTTAGCCCTAAAGCTGAGGAAGCCTGAATGTTAACTCCTCTGGGTAATCGTCCTGCTGAACTGTTGTCGATTCATTTCGACATGTCCTTGGGGCTCAAAACAGTCTGCAGTCCTTCAGAAACCAGCTGAAGCCAGTGTGGACAGGGAGTCTTTTTTGGTCTCTCTTTATCCGTCAAGCAAGGTGATGCTCAACTGACCAGGATGACACCAGGACAGTGCGGTGGCCCCAAGAAGCGTTGTGGTCAAGCCACAGATACTTTTGAATACGGCTCCTACACAAATGAAGCTATCTCCCTGCCAGGTAACAGTGGAAAATGCTAACAGTGTGGCCTGATGCTGAGGGCATATGGCTTCTATTTTCAGCCCCACCCAACTGCATATGCTACTTCCTTATAGAAGCTGGGCTGGAAGTGTCCTGTATATGTTAATGAGTTTATTTCCTTGTTATTCAGAAAAGTAAAAGGTGGCATATACAGACCTGAATAAGCAGAAGGTGCATTACTTTTATAAAAATTGAAATCTACTTAAACAATCACACTTTGACGTTTGCTCACAGGCTCTTGAATGTTTTCCGCCTAACATGGCTATTAGCATGTTCATTTGTGCGATGTTACATGGTTTTTCAAATAAACTTCGTCCCTGGGTGGGCTTGAACCACCAACCTTTCGGTTAACAGCCGAACGCGCTAACCTATTGCGCCACAGAGACTACGGCTTCTGGGGGGGCGTGGCCTCCGTCTTTAGCCCCACCCAAATTTGGCTGAATCCATGCTTCGGGCTTCAGTTATGTCAGAAGTTGTTCCCTCCTACAGAAGAGAGACAATTAAGAATACATAGGAAAATACATTATATTTTAGCCCTAAAGCTGAGGAAGGCTGAATGTTAACTCCTCTGGGTAATCGTCCTGCTGAACTGTAGTCGATTCATTTCGACATGTCCTTGGGGCTCAAAACAGTCTGCAGTCCTTCAGAAACCAGCTGAAGCCAGTGTGGACAGGGAGTCTTTTTTGGTCTCTCTTTATCCGTCAAGCAAGGTGATGCTTAACTGACCAGGATGACACCAAGACAGTGCGGTGGCCCCAAGAAGCGTTGTGGTCAAGCCACAAATACTTTTGAATAGGGCTCCTACACAAATGAAGCTATCTCCCTGCCAGGTAACAGTGGAAAATGCTCACAGTGTGGCCTGATGCTGAGGGCATATGGCTTCTATTTTCAGCCCCACCCAACTGCACATGCTACGTCCTTCTAGAAGCTGGGCTGGAAGTGTCCTGTATATGTTAATGAGTTTATTTCCTTGTTATTCAGAAAAGTAAAAGGTGGCATATACAGACCTGAGGAAGCAGAAGGTGCATTACTTTTATAAAAATTGAAATCCACTTAAACAATCACACTTTGACATTTGCTCCCAGGTTCTTGAATGTTTTCCGCCTAACATGGCTATTAGCATGTTCATTTGTGCGAAGTTACGTGGTTCTTCAAATAGAATTCGTCCCTGGGTGGGCTTGAACCACCAACCTTTCAGTTAACAGCCGAACGCGCTAACCTATTGCACCACAGAGACGACGGCTTCTGGGGGGCGTGGCCTCCGTCTTTAGCCCCACCCAAATTTGGCTGGATCCATGCTTTGGGCTTCAGTTATGTCAGAAGTTGTTCCCTCCTACAGAAGAGAGACAATTAAGAATACATAGGAAAATACATTATATTTTAGCCCTAAAGCTGAGGAAGGCTGAACGTTAACTCCTCTGGGTAATCGTCCTGCTGAACTGTTGTCGATTCATTTCGACATGTCCTTGGGGCTCAAAACAGTCTGCAGTCCTTCAGAAACCAGCTGAAGCCAGTGTGGACAGGGAGTCTTTTTTGGTCTCTCTTTATCCGTCCAGCAAGGTGATGCTCAACTGACCAGGATGACACCAAGACAGTGCGGTGGCCCCAAGAAGCGTTGTGGTCAAGCCACAGATACTTTTGAATACGGCTCCTACACAAATGAAGCTATCTCCCTGCCAGGTAACAGTGGAAAATGCTAACAGTGTGGCCTGATGCTGAGGGCATATGGCTTCTATTTTCAGCCCCACCCAACTGCACATGCTACTTCCTTCTAGAAGCTGGGCTGGAAGTGTCCTGTATATGTTAATGAGTTTATTTCCTTGTTATTCAGAAAAGTAAAAGGTGGCATATACAGACCTGAAGAAGCAGAAGGTGCATTACTTTTATAAAAATTGAAATCTACTTAAACAATCACACTTTGACATTTGCTCCCAGGCTCTTGAATGTTTTCCGCCTAACATGGCTATTAGCATGTTCATTTGTGCGACGTTACATGGTTCTTCAAATAAAATTCGTCCCTGGGTGGGCTTGAACCACCAACCTTTCGGTTAACAGCCGAACGCGCTAACCTATTGCGCCACAGAGACGACAGCTTCTGAGGGGGCGTGGCCTCTGTCTTTAGCCCCACCCAAATTTGGCTGGATCCATGCTTTGGGCTTCAGTAATGTCAGAAGTTGTTCCCTCCTACAGAAGAGAGACAATTAAGAATACATAGGAAAATACATTATATTTTAGCCCTAAAGCTGAGGAAGCCTGAATGTTAACTCCTCTGGGTAATCGTCCTGCTGAACTGTTGTCGATTCATTTCGACATGTCCTTGGGGCTCCAACAGTCTGCAGTCCTTCAGAAACCAGCTGAAGCCAGTGTGGACAGGGAGTCTTTTTTGGTCTCTCTTTATCCGTCAAGCAAGGTGATGCTCAACTGACCAGGATGACACCAGGACAGTGCGGTGGCCCCAAGAAGCGTTGTGGTCAAGCCACAGATACTTTTGAATACGGCTCCTACACAAATGAAGCTATCTCCCTGCCAGGTAACAGTGGAAAATGCTAACAGTGTGGCCTGATGCTGAGGGCATATGGCTTCTATTTTCAGCCCCACCCAACTGCATATGCTACTTCCTTCTAGAAGCTGGGCTGGAAGTGTCCTGTATATGTTAATGAGTTTATTTCCTTGTTATTCAGAAAAGTAAAAGGTGGCATATACAGACCTGAATAAGCAGAAGGTGCATTACTTTTATAAAAATTGAAATCTACTTAAACAATCACACTTTGACATTTGCTCCCAGGCTCTTGAATGTTTTCCGCCTAACATGGTGATTAGCATGTTCACTTGTGCGACGTTACATGGTTCTTCCAATAGAAGTCATCCCTGGGGGGGCTTGAACCACCAACCTTTCAGTTAACAGCCGAACGCGCTAACCTATTGCGCCGCAGAGACGGTGGCTTCTGAGGAGGCGTGGCCTCCATCTTTAGCCCCACCCAAATTTGGGTGGATCCATGCTTTGGGCTTCAGTATTGTCAGAAGTTGTTCCCTCCTAAAAAAGAGATACAATTAAGAATACATAGGAAAATACATTATATTTTAGCCCTAAAGTTGAGGAAGGCTGAATGTTAACTCCTTCTTGGTAATCATCCTGCTGAACTGTTGTTGATTCATTTCGACAAGTCCTTGGAGCTCAAAACAGTCTGCAGTCCTTCAGAAACCAGCTGAAGCCAATGTGGACGGGGAGTCGTTTTTGGTCTCTCTTTATCCGTCAAGCAAGGTGAAGCTCAACTGACCAGGATGACACTAGGACAGTGCGGTGGCCCCAAGAAGCGTTGCGGTCAAGCCACAGATACTTCTGAATACGGCTCCTACACAAATGAAGGTATCTCACCTGCCAGGTAACACCAGGAAAGATTGTGCCACAGGGACAACTGCGGCCTGATGTTGAGGGGATGTGGCCTTTATCTTTAGCCCCAGCCAGTTGCATTTGCTTCTTCATTCTAGAAGCTGTGCTGGAAATGTATTTGTTTATCAGTTTATTTCCTTGCTATTCAGAAAAATTAAAGGTGCCATATGCAGATCTGTAGAAGCTTTATGTGCATTACTTCTATAAAGTTTGAATTCCTCTTGGACAGTCATGCTTTTACATTTGCTCCCAGATTCTTGAATGTTTACCTCTTATCTTGGCAATTAGCATGTTCATTTTTGTAAAGACCCATTTTTATGTAAGCACAAAACGTCCCTGGGTGGTCTTTAACCACCAACCCTTTGGTTTTTAGCCCAGTACATTAACTGATTGCGGCACACAAACAACTAAGTTTGAGAGGGTGTGCCCTTTGTCTTCAGCTCCACCTAATATCACTTGCATATGGGTGAATCTGTCCTTTGGGCCTCAATGTTATCTTCCTCTTGTTTTTGACATTTTTTCCATATACTTTTAATTAACAACACACCTGCTGTTGTATCTTATTCAGTCATTTATTCAGCATGATTGTCATGAGTATTGGATTTTATAAAACATGATCAATGTTGCCACTACATTAATATACTGTAGATATGGCCAACATGCAACAAGGCACCAAATGCTCTATAAAAAAAAATGTCACTTGATTTCCAACATTACTCATCCCATATTACATCAGTTAGTACAGCATCCAAATTGACATGGGGGACATCTTCAAATTGACTTTTGAAGCGTCTATATTTCTGATCTTTCATATCTGGCTCGATTCACTCATAGGCCCTTTGATATACTCAACTGTTAAAGACAATAATGACTATGCGGCTGGTACAATATCATACAACAGTCCTCAAATATTTAGCATATAAAGTTGTTCTAAATAAGATAACATTATTATTGACATGATTGTGAAATGTAGTGCTTGCATGTGTTTACATGCGTGCAAATAGACAATATGTTGCTGAAACACAAGGTCAGTTTTTAATTAACGATACACAGTGACTATGATTTTGACATTGCCTGGCTACCACCCGACACTGTACGACTTTTATCAGGAAAAATTAGGAACCATTTGCAGTCTCTTGAAAAATGTTAAACTCCTTGCCTAACAATATCATGATCTAGAGTAGCTATTGACGTTGTCAAGCATGAACCATCCCAGTTCTTACCTCAAACATCTAAAGCAAAAAGCAAACTGTAGAGAATGAAATTCAAGATCTGTAACTGATCAAACAATGCCCTGCGGGGTGGAGTGCAGACGAGGGTGGTGGCTGCAGGAGAGTTTGGAGGTCATTTTCAGAGACACCTCTCTATCACCAGTTTAATGGCTCAGGTCCTCTGATTTTCTCTCAGATCCTGTCCCTGCTCCCCATCTGTGCCTCCAGTTTGAGCCGATTTGGTCTGATCCTTCTGTGAAGTGTTCAGGGCTAGCTGCATTGCCCATACACTCAGAGGCCTCATGTACGCTAGAGAGCGGTAGATGCCCTTCTCACAGTAGGCTTCAGGAGTCTGGAAGGCCATACCGAGCCTCTCCCACACAGTTCGGTAGCAACCCTCCGCTGTGCGCATACCCTCCTCCTGCATACCCTGAGAGAAAAAACAACGTGAGGCATTATTTCACTTATCATTAGCGATCATCAAGCTACTTTTAGGACAGTGTCCCTACATAAATATCAGTCAGTCCATCCATACAACCATTAACTTCTGCTCATCCAGGGCCAGGTTGCAATGGCAACAGTCTTAGCAGAGTATTGCAGATGTCGCTCTCCCCATCAACATTTTCCATCTCTTCCTGGGTAACCTTTGACGTTCCCAAGCAAGACGAGATACATGATCTCTCTAGTGTATTCTGAGTATACCCCGGGGCTTCTTACCAGTTGGTGGTGCCCGGAAAACCTCTAAAGGGAGACATCCCGATCAGATGACCCTATCTCTAAGGCATTCTTTCAGTCACTACCCAAAGCTCTTGACAATAGGTAAGGGTCAGAACATAGATGGACAAGTAAATCAAGAGCTTTTGCTTGTGGCTCCACTCCATTTTACCCTCAATCGTGAACAAGACCTCAAGATACTTAAACTCCCTCACTTGGGGCAGTGACTCACTGCCAACCCGGAGGGCATAATCCACAGTTTTCTGATAGAGAACCTTGGCCTCAGACTTGGAGGTACTGACTCTCATCCCAGTCACTTCACAGTCGGCTGCAAACCAGCCCAGTGCGTGGTGAAGCTCCTGGTCTGATAAAGCCAATAGAACCACATCATCTGCAAAGAGCAGAGATGCGATTCTGAGATGCCCACCCGGACACTCTCCTCCCCCCTGCTGTACCTTGAGATCCTGTCCATGAAAATCACAAACAGGATCAGTGACAAAGGACAACCCTGACAGAAGCCAAAACCCACTGGAAGCATGTTTGAGCCAAATATATGGACACAGGTCTCACCATGGTTATACAAGGGCCAGATAGGTCATAACAATGACCCCAGTACCCATATTCCTGTAGTACCCCTCACAGGACTCCCTGGGGGACACGGTTACAAGCCTTCTCCAAGTCCACAATACACATGTAAACTGAATGGGCAAACTCCCATTACCCCTCCTACAGTAAACCTAAATAAACATCACAAGTGTAAACTTAGTAAAACAGAAATAGTACAACATTTTTGGGAAATGGGCTTATAAATACAAAAAACTTCAACAAAGCTTGTGAAGAATGCAGGCCTCCGTATGATGCATTGCTTTAGTGTTACTTGTGCTGACAAGAAAATTTAAATGTATACCTTATTTTTTACCACATGGATATAAAATAGATATACGAAAATACATACATTTACCTCATAGATCATAGTGGCTGCCAGTCCATATACTACTCCAATCCAAACCTCATCTGACTGGACACTGGAACGGTCAGGCACTCCCTCAGGACGCATGCCGTTAACTGCCCCCATCTGGCCGCCAGCGAAGCTCATCACATTCAAGTCAAAGACAGATTTTAGTGCACTCTGGATTTTTTCTTTTGGAAAAGCCTGGAGGGAGAGAGGAATTGATGCAGAGACCACAAAGCTTTGATGAAAACTTAATTGATGTTCGTGTAATTTGCAGCTTGGCATAGGCGAAGGAAGTGATATTAGGTCATGGACATTAAACAAAAAACAATGTACTGTGCATAATTGCATATACAGTATATTTACAAGATTGACACCAATTTAATCTGAGTCTTGGCACTATTCAAAAAGGTATTTGGTACAATGTATTAGAGCAGAAACAGGAAAAGAAAAAGCACAGAATAGCCCTTTTCAACCTTGACAGGAAAAGAAAGTGAGGAGATAAATGAGACACACCTAACTTTCTGATAAAAAAAAAAAAAAAAAAAAAAAAGGCAATGACATAAGGAAGGGTGGCAGTTGTCCCAATAACTGGATAGGCTTCCCTGGGAAACAAAGTGCTGCTGGAAATATGCTGATCTTGTTCAATTATCTCTGTGACCTGCTCGGATGTGATTGTGGACCTCCTCGTCTTTGTTGGACGTAAAAAAAAAAAAATCTACATAAAAATGAGGTTCACTAATGTATTTCTGATGCACACACAAATATATATGGGGGGGTAAATACTAACAAGGAAAGTAGTGAGACAGCTAGCTTAACCCTAAACAATCAAACGTGGGCAGATACGTCAGTACAGATCCCCAAAATAATCCCAACAAAAAGGTACAGCGACTGGACTGAAGGTTTCATCCATGATGTTGACTGACAGACCACCAGCACCTGCCGTGTTGCTATTTGACAGCTGGCTAATGCTAACGCTAGAAAATGTTAGCTAACGCTAGCTGGCTGACGTTGGCTTGGCTCTAAGTTTGGCTGCCAAGTGATTTGTCTGTCAGCTGACTGAGGTCTGGTTTACTGTGTAACATTTTCATTTTGGTTTCAGTCAAAGTTGAGGGTAGCAGCACGGTAGCAGTCAGGACAAAGTCGCAATATAATCTAGCTAAACAAAACCATAGCTACCTAGCATTAGCCAGCTGTCATATTGCTAATCTATCAAACTAATACAGGCTAGTCAAGTCTTCTCTCACAAAATAGTTAACTGTAACATCAACACTGCAAGCCAAGGCATTGATTCCTCGTGGCAGCATTAGCTAGCAAGTTAGCTTCTTGCAAACTTAACTTGAAAGTTAGTTGACAAAGCTAGTTTTCCTCATCCATGTAACTGCTGGTTGCTACTCTTTCCTCACCTCTTCCTCAACCCCACCCTCTGTGCATGGTGTGGGGACACGCTCGTATAATTAGCTGAAAATGAGGGAGACATCTAATAGGCTACAGTTAATTAGATTTAAAAAAATAACTATTTTGTGTGCATCAAAAATATTTTTGTGGAGTCATTTATATATAAATTACAAAATACAATTGTGTGCATTTGTGACTATTGAGACTGATCTGACCCCATGCATTAGAGCTTGCTTACAGTTTAACGGTGGTACTTGTGTTTTAACTTGCCTGATAGTCTTTCTCTCCAAGCCCGGATGCTCTCAGGAACCAGTGGCCAGCACACTGGTCAGCCATGACACTATTAGAAAGGTCTCTCCCACTGCTGTCATAGTTGTAGTACTTGCCTAAACATGAAAAAGGAAAATATATAGAAAAAAGGAAAGGCATTTTGCTGTAGAAATAACTCAGATGTAACAGAAAATGCATTTTTACTTTTTGTTTTAAGTCACTGATGTGTGACTGTATGTAGTAATGAGTATGTCATGCCTCTCACTATTAATTTAGCTTTTCAAGAGATGTTTTTAAACCTGCGCTAAATGCTACAGAGTAAATAAATGCTATATATAGACATATATAACTTACCATTCCAAAGCAGTTTGTCAAAAGCAGCACTGCCCCTGTCCAAGATGTCTCTGTAACGTTGGTATGTCTCCTCATTTTCCACCAGTCTGGCCATTTTACACATCACACACAGGGATGCCAACCACAGCCCACCACAGTATGCACTGTGAAATACAAAATACAAGAGTCAGATGTAACCTTGCTGTAATCATGTAAAACACTCAAGAGTTTGAATTTTGTGGGAAATGTATTTCAAACTTAAACTACAAGTACCAATATCTGTAAAATTAAACTTATATTTAGCTGTAATAATGTAGATACTGAACATTGTGATCACTAGGTGATTTGAATCTAAAGGTCTAATTGAATTACACAAAATGAGCTAATTACAATATTATTCGTCAAATGATCTTGCCACCGTATGAATCCCCTTCCATGGCCTATGTTAATATCCCAGCTTTGAAACTCCCGTGTGCCTGCTATGTCTACCATCTCGCAAGATGAAGTCGTAATCAGGAAGTGCCTAACTCTTTCATCTTTGCTATTGTTTGCTGTAGCCCCTGAACTCAACCTTGGTCACAGTTAGAGAAGCACTACAGCTATTATACACAATGCAATTTTTCCTTCACATTGTGATAAGTCATGCTTTTTCCATTTCCATTTCCTTCCCTCCCCCCCCTTCCCCCTGCCATCTAATTCAGACTTGAAGTTAAAGTAGCAGGTTTTTTAATTATTATACAGTAGTTTTTCTGTGAGGACTGCTCAATTAATTAAAATACATGTTAGGTTTAGATTTAATTAAAATATAGGGGTTATATTTTTGGTCTGTCTCTATGTGCCCTGCGATGGACTGGCGACCTGTCCAGGGTGTACCCTGCCTTCGCCCTATGCCAGCTGGGATCGGCTCCAGCCCCCCCGCGACCCCTAACGGGATAAGCGGTTGACGATGGATGGATGGATGGGTTATATTTTTGGGCAGCTAAGTATTTATTGCTTCAAGGCTCTAAATTTGTTAATATAATTTGAATATTTTAATGGTACTGTAGGTTTTGACTGTGCAAATAATGACTGGGCAGCATTGCTGAGCGCTAAGCTAAATTACTTAATCACATTTAATTATTTTTATCATCATACTACAACATATGAAATGACTGGGTATAAAACAACCCAAGGGAGGGAGTCCTGTGTACACAGGATAAGGGATATTCATTGCTTATCTGCGTTTTTCTGTAACCTAATCTCTACTGCTAGTGTTTATTTCAGGGCTACAATGTCTTATCCATAAACCATATATAACAAGAGGACGTAGTCACCGTGACGTCACCCATTGGTTTGTGGACTACTGTTTTGAAGCTTTGAGGTCTGCGTTTTGGCCGTCACTATCTTGGATTTTTGGCACCAAAAACAACACAGGTGGAGGTAAATACAACCGAATGCTGATTAAGACATTTTTAAAATGACTAAAAGGTTATAATTAACTTTCATGAACTGAAAACACAGTGAAAGGTTTAAAGCTCTAAGACGAAAACTACCAGACCAGACAGTGCTGTGGTAGTGACCTGTCAATCACAAGCTAGCCACGCCCTAAAGCATACCCTGGTCAATTTTACTCTAAATGGACCATAATTTACTAAATGACCATCATGCTATATTGAAGAAGACTTGAAACTAGCGAGTGAGACTATAAACTCAGGTTTACAATGTTTGGTCATAAATCAAGAAGTAGGCTCATTTTCTCATAGACCAACCAGAAGAGTCGCCCTATGCTGAAAGATGCAGGTTTAAGGCACTTCAGCATTGGCTTGACCTTTCAGACCCGGGGGGTTGCCGCCTGGTTTTATCATCCTCTCACCTTGGTCCGGTCACCGTCCAGCCGTCGTAGGTCTGGTCAGCATATCCAGAGTTCTCTATCAGGCCGTCTCCATCCAGGTCAAACTTCATCTCTGATTCCATCACTGCCTGGCAGACCAACCAGAACAGAAGACAGGTGAGTGAGCAAGCACTACATAATCCACTATGTTTTGTGTTACTACAGATTCAGTTGTACCTGGCAGACTGGCCACATGTCCTGCAGATACTGACTGTCCTGAGTGAGATGAAAGTCCCTGTAGACCTGCAGGACAAACTTTAGGTTCAGGTCCTTCCAGTCTGCAGTGTCATGGATGAGGTAGGCATTTACCCTCTGCCATGGCTCATCATCTAGGGACAGAAACATGTTGTACTGGGACTGAGAGAGAGTTTATAATAGTGAACAGTTTTCAGCAAGTTTCAAGTCTCCACACACATGAACCGAAACCCAACAAACATTGAGTTATTCAGTCCCTTTAGAGCTGCAGTTAATTGGTCATTCTCCTACCTGGGTCTCCTATGTCATGAGGCACCACATTTTTGGCCTTGACAGGAGAATACCGTCCACTCATCAGATGAAGCCTCTCTGTTGGGTCCTGCTGAACCACACTGCCAGCTGAGAACAGATTAATGCTGTAAAACTTTGCCCTGGTGTTGCTCTTTAACACACATGCTTAGGTAATTGATAAGACACTTTACTCACCAATATCATATTGCACACTCAAGGCAAGTTTGGGCCACAGCATGATTAGTGCAAAGGAGGCGTAGAAGTGCACATCATATGTGTTGTACATTCTGTACTCCTGACCTGAGAGACAACAATAGTTTAGTAATATTTAATATGCGCAGATCTTTCTTTTTACGTCTGCCAACTGAATATAAGTGCTAACATTTTTAACCATGTACAAGTATTGCCAACTGTAAGCCTGTCTTAATGTGAGTTGAACGCGTGTCAATTTAAATTTTCTCTTGTGCAACAGGTTTTTTGATTTTGAATACACATGAGCACCATTAAAAAGCTGCAGGCAAGAATCAGCATGGAGGGCCAGACAAACAATGGAAATAATTTGTTTGTAGTGTAAACCACTTCCTGTTCATTTTTATATCTGATAGGTCATATTGTTAATTAGTTGTGATCTTCAGAGTGATCATTAAAAATGTCTAGACTGTAATTAAACATATGTATATATTACTCGCTATCATTTCAGAAATACTATAGTACTATTATGTGTATTGAGACGTGGGTGTGTGTCTTTATATGCCTTTTTTGAAAACATTATAAAGAATATATACTGTACAGATATGTATATATTAAAGTGCAAACTAGTAACATAATGACACAAACTGCCAATTATTTTCTCAATGACTCAATCATTTTGTCTATAGTAAAATAGTTAGAAAACCCATTATAATTTCCCAGAGTTCATGGTGATGTCGTCCAACCTCTTGTTTTTGTCAACCAACTGTCCACAACCTGAATATATTCAGTTTACAGTAACATAATACAGAGAAAAGCAGAAAATCCTCACATCCTCATTAAAAAACTGGAACCAGAGAGTGAAAAAAATAATCAGTTGTCAAAATAGCTGCTGCTGATTTTCTGTCTATCAACTAATTGACTAATTATTTCATCCATGTCTATTCTTGTAGACTACAACCTGTTTCCTTCCTTGTCACTTACCTTCTAAGTAGGCAAAACGCCCAAACTCCTTGATGACAGCAGGCTGAGCTGGCAGCCCCCCGTCCTCGCTCCGCACGCCACCACTGACATCAGCGTCCTCTGGTAGCTCCGTCCACACCGTCCCTCCATCCACCACAAAGTACAACTCGTTAAACAGGGCTGACTTATACCAGGAGGGGAGAGAGCTGCAACACAACCAAGGTGATGGACACAACAATATATCATTGTTGTTTTAGATACTGTAAATTTGTGTTTATTTCTTATTTAACCTACAGAGCTTTTGGAGTGAACTACCTGTCCTGCACGATGGGTCTCTGCCACTCCTCAATGCTCTTCTCCCACTGTCTGTAGTGTGTTAGGGCGTAGTGACTGAGCGAGGGGGATGCATCCCCTTTGGTCCCAAAGTAACGAGTGTATCGCCTGGAAAAGGAAAAAACACAAGCAGATGCTAGCAGAGCTGCATGTTCATCAAAAAACACAAAAGCAGAAAACATGGTATTTTGATTCACATTTTAAAAGCCTAGTATCTCAGTGGGTCTGACTTTTGCTTTCCCTCACAGTATCTACAATGAGGTCAGAGGTGTGGCAGTTTCAGTCGGGCCTGACGCTTTGAAATGGGACACGGCATTGAAATTATATTCGTTTGGGTCACTGAAATGACGAGTGGAAATATATATCTGGGACAGGGATTTAAAAAAAAAAAAAAAAAAGGAATACCAATATCTTTGTTTATGTTCCACGCAGTGTCCTCTGCACCAAAAGTGACCCAAACCAAATGACCAAGTTAACACGAGTGTGGTCTGTCTTTGAGTTAAGAGTAACAAATGTAATAGAAACCAGGGGAAAACATATCTGTAGTGACCAGCTACTCCATTTCTCCATAGCAACACACTGTATGTGTGTTTGATGTACCTGATGTGTTCCCTCTCCCTAGAGCCAAAGGTGATCGTGGGCATGTCCCAGGCCAGGCAGAACTCCAGGCTATTATGGCTCTGAGCTGGCACTGAGCAGCTAACAGCCAATGCTGCTGCCACCTTTTCTCCCTTCGGTGTTGGCGGGCTGGAGCCTGCAGAGGTAAGATTCAGAGAGGGAGGGGAGGATACCAAGGGAGGCTAGCATGGGTCATATAGTACATGTCGCAAAACTATACAGTATGTCACACTGCACAACTTAGCAAAAATGCAAAAACAACACCTGGTCCCCATTTATAGAATTCACCCTTACTCTATCCTTTTCATAAATACTATCAGACAAATCAGTGTATGTTTGTGCACCAGTGATTTGATTTAAATGACATTACTCTTGAACATAAAGTTACATTATTGGACCCGCTAGCCTCGATAGCAGTATCGATAAGCTTGGACCTTACAGATTCATGGGTTTAGAGAAATTTGGAAACGCTTATAGAACTGGGCCTCGATCTCCATCCCTCTGATATGCAAAGAGATTATCATCACGTAAACGGTGGCTGAAATGTCTCTGATTTGTCATCACAGCTGTACTTTCCTTCAGATACTTCCTCGCCTGCCTGCTGTATTGGTTTACCTAAAATAATACAAGAAAATATAGTCTTTGGAATATTTTATTAATGAAATTAATAGGAAATATGAGAGATGAAGCAAACTAAATTAGTTACAAACAATCTCACGATGCTACATCAGGGTGGGGCTGGGTGATATGGAGACCATATCACCATAATGTTGAGGAAATACCTCGATATCGATATTGCATATTGGTGCTTTTACAAAATATTTCTACAATGAGATCTTTGATAAATAGTCATCAGTAATGTGGATATAATGACTAAGTGGGTAAAGAAAAATAATAGAACAGCTAGAACAGTCTTGTAAGTTCTGAAAATTATATTGCTTTACTCTGATGCAACCTTTAAAACCAGGAAAAGACAACACTTATGTCATATTATGATAACCAAAATCTAAGACAACATCTAGTTTCATATCACGATCATGATGTAATAGATATATTGCCCAGCCCTACATCGGAGCAACAGTGACATGCAGGAGTAGTCTCACATGTCACTGCTTATAACACAGGCCACAGGCTTACAACACATGGGGTCATAATTAAGCGTATACCCACTTCTCCAGGCACCACTACACCACTGGAGGTCATCATGATATTGCTTGTTTTAGGCAGCAAAACTCAGAAATTAACATTTTATTATATCCGCTCAAAATGTTTAATGCTAAAGTAATGTATTGCTATTATGGATGCTTTGCTATGCATCAGTTTCTTTGATTCTGCTTCTTTCCACTCCTTTTTATGTACTGATACCTGTTGAGGAAACAATCTTTAGGCATCTGTTCAAGTATGAATTTCGCCACAGTCTGTTTTAAGCGCTGACCTGTAGGAGAGTCCAGTCGGCCGTCAGTGATGAGGTCGCTCCACAGGCCGCTGCAGGTTCCCTTTGGGCTGAATGCTGTCTGGTGACTGACTTCCCTGTCAGGCTGTTAAAACACACACACACACACACACACACACACACACACAGTAAATCTAAACCTAATGCTCACTAACACCACAGATTTCATAACCAGTTCATTATTATAAACCACTTCCAGATAACAGACTATTGTTTATTCCCCAGGAACTGCTTGTGCAGCAACCTACATTACAAACTACTACAAAAACCTCAAAGCTGCTAAAAATCACAAGCTTGTAAATCAAACCTGTTCTCGGGCTGCGATGCACAGAGTGTAAGGGTTGACCGCAGGGCAGTGGTGTAGCAAGACCCCAGACACTGCCTCCCCTTCCTTCTCCAGGTGGAATGGTTCGTTCCAGTGTCCCCCGTTCTTGTCGTCCTTGTGTCCTGACCCGTTGACCATAGTGAACATGATGGAGACATCCAGGGCGTAGTCGTTCTTGTTCTCTATGTCCCACACAAATACTGCCACTGGGAGACTAGAGTCCTGAGAAAAAGATATACATGGTGGAAAAAGCAGCATGTCAACATACACTATTTGGACCAAGCAACCAAATGACTTATTTAGCTTCAACTTGCAACTGCAAAAAAACTAAAAGCAAGACAAGTATTCAAGCAACTTGTTATAAATCAAAGTATTTATTTATTTTGTGACTGGAAAAATATTGCTACCTAACTTTTGGTGTGGATGCTCTTTTTATTCATGGATTATTAGTATACCAGAATTTGGACATATCTTATCCATCTCACTGCTTTGCTAAAACATTTGTTACATGCAGGAGGTGAAACATCAATCATGGTCCATGAGTGCCTAGATTTATTTTGACAAGCTTGTGCTTTTAAACGACTTCCTATTTTTCAAATGGACTACTTAGGTGTAAGATATTACATGTGTCATAATTAGATGTGTTAATAGGTACGGTGTGTAAGATTTGGCGGCATCTAGTGGTGTGGTGGCAGACTGAAATTGAAAAACCTCCCTCTCCAAGACACAGTAACATGGGCCGCCAAGTGCAGACCTGTGATAACGCCATTCGCCTCGCTCAAAGGCCACCATTACTATAATAACTTTAGGAGTACTTTAAGTCAAACGGCGGCTGATACCACGGTTTTGCTCTCTGCGGCTCAGTTTACTGCAGTTTCACAAGCATGGCGGAAAACTACGGTGGACTTGAAGTAATGTAAAAATGCGAAAGACTCTCTCTAGAGCCAGTGGTTGGTTTGTCCGTTCTGGGCTACTGTAGAAACATGGTGGAGGAACATGGAGGACTCCGTGAAGAGGACCCGCTCCCTATGTAGATATGAAGAGCTCATTCTAAGCTGACGAAAACACAACAATTCTTAGTTTTAGGTGATTATACACTAATGAAAACATAGTTATAAATATTATATTCCATTCCTACTAATAGATCCCCAAAATGCTACGCTGACTGATTGAAACTGGATTTTTGAGGCTGATACTGATAAACAATCTTGATACAGTTCCCTTTAGATTTTTTTTTTTATTTGAGTAATGTAAACAAGATAGTGAACTAGACATTTTACAGTTGAAAAAAATCCCCCCACCAGTGCTCTAAGATGGACAAACTATGTAATGTTGACACCTCAAACTGAGTCTGGCATTTCTATACTGTAGATTCTTGTTACTTATTGGCCAAAATATACTCAGATACCAATATACCTGCAATAATCTATTGTCGGGTTATTTAGTTGCCTACCTGTAGTCTTTATGGTTATTATTATAGTTGTGATGGTTAGATTTACAATCCACCCATTTACAAAAACCTGAGTCCTTGTTTTATTTTTTCAAATCAACTGCACAGTTCTGACAAAATGAATTCTGACTGTATGAAATCCAGGGATATCTCAGTTACCTGGTAGTCATGGGGGATGACTGGGGAAACCTGTCGGCAAGTTAAGGTGACATTCTGTCCAGGCAGGTGGTAGACGGTCCAGGCGCGGGGGTACAAGGCGTGATAGAAAGCGTACTCTCCACAGTAGCCCCAGTTCCAGCCTTGCAGTGTGGGAGGACGCTCTACAGATAGCACCTGTTGGTAAACTGTTTGCCCCCCACGTCGCAAACACACTGTGAACTGAGACAAAGAAAAGGATGTGAATGCAGTGATTTTGTCTGCTTCCCCCCTTGTACCTTTCTCATTGTCCCTGAATACTAAATGTCTAAACCTAAATATGCATCCAGTTATTGGTTACACAACTAACTGCAATAGAGCGATGATTTCCAGGGAAAAAAGTCACACCCTTTCCTCAAACACACCGTAAAGACTGTGGTATCACTGTCTCCTCCACACCAACACCTGGATTAGTATCGTTGTTTGAAGTAACTGACAACTGTCCAAGCGTTAAACTTGGACAGGAAGGCCTGCCCAAAGTCAGTTATTTGACAGTTTTGGCCTTCAAGGAATAGCGCAAAAGCAATAGGGAAAAGAATAAGTTTTTTCCCTTTATTTTTAATAATAAAAATAAAGGGATTAAAATAATAAATATTACATTATATAAAAATAAATAAATAATATACAGAAAAAGAGTAATTTATATGCAATAAATAAACATTTTTAAACAATACATAAATAAATAAATACATACAGAAATAAATGAACAAATAAATGTGAAAGTCAGTGAAAATGCTTATTCTTTTATATTATATTATATTTGTCCTCATATTTCCACATTTATTTATTTTTATTTATTTTTATATTTTCACTTTTATCTACTTATTCATTCTTTTATTTGTTTTTTGTTTTCCACATTTATCCATTTGGTATAATAATATATTTTAATATAAATATATATTTTATTTATTCCACATTATATTTCTACATTTATTTTCTTATTCTTTAACAGATTTATTTATGGCACTACTATGAACAAAATAGACTACACTACTATAAACAAAATAGATTAATTAATGTAGATTAACTGCAGGGAACTGTTTTTAACCGTGTTATAAAGGGTTTATTTTCTCATCAGCATTTGGCTGGCACTAGATAGGGGCTGTTCATGTGGATTATGAGAATAAAAAAACAGCTAAACCAGATGCATAGAAGTCTAGAGATACGTGACTTACAATTGCTGGACTTTGTTTGCGGAGATTCAAATAAATCAGTGAGATAAAGACAGATAAATATCCTTTATGTTGAAGTATGCTTTCACACAAGTGTCTGTTTGTTTGATACCCGATATACCTGGTTTGCTGTGACAGTTTTGTAGTGGTACATCCCAGGGTTAAGTTGCCATCTGCAGAATTCACCCCTCCAACCTCGTGTGATGGTTCCTCCTCCAATACCACCAAGTGGAGCACCTGCAAATTAGAGTGTGGTGTGAAGTTGGATTCAGTCACTTTTCAAATGTTTTCATTAGCATATAATCATCTGAAACTAAGAATCATTGTGTTTTTGTTCAGAATGAGCCCTTCATATCTACATAGGGAGCTGGTCCCCTTTCTAAGATAAGATAAGATAAGATATTCCTTTATTAGTCCCACAGTGGGGAAATTTACACGTTACAGCAGCAATACAAATAAAAATAAATTAGTATATACATAATAGAAAATAGAAAAAAGTAAAGACAGAAAAAATGTGTCCATCATATCAATGATATAATTGTACATAAAGTCCTTATTGCACGTATGTCCGGTGAGTTTGTTGTGAATGTGAATGTGTATGTGGTTTACTGGGAGCAGTGCTGGTTGTGGAGTCTAACAGCTGCAGGCAGGAAGGACCTTCTGTAACGTTCAGGTAATGTAAATGTTAATAATGTTAATAATGTTCTACTGTAGCCCAGAGCAGACAAACCAAACACTGGCTCTAGAGAGAGCCTTTCACGTTTTTACATTACCTGAAGGCTACTGTTGTTCTCCGACATGCTTGTGAAACTGCAGTAATGTGAGACGCAGAGTGCAAAACTGCAGTAAAACCAGCCACCATCTGACTTACGTTGCTCCTCAGGTTGTGTTATTATGGTAAGAATGGCCTCTGAGTGAAGCGAACTGTGCTTCCACGGTTTTGCAATCTGCAACCACACCGCCAAATCCTACACACTGTACCTTTAACTGGTCAAATTCAAAGGGGTCAAAATACATTTTGTTCAATATTGGAGAGGATTATTGATCAGAATTACACTGGTAGTCCACAGAACTGAAACATACTGATAAAACAGCAGATGTTGGACCACTTGTCCCCCTCAAATTCAGCCATAAAACTTCAGAAACAGCACACTCCTGTAAGAACCTGAACTCACCATATATTTGACGCAAGGGCTGGGCACGAAACATATCAATAAATGGAGCTTTCTTTTCCACCTGGGTCTTCTTGTACCACCATTTTAGATACCTGTATGAACACAGAGTACACAGTACACCGATTACCTTACAATAATAAGTGGAAGGATGAAAGTAAATGAAGATGGCTGAAAACAACAAGTATTCAGACACAGAGTCAGTTAAAACATGGTTCCGCATGACATACACCATAACTACAGTCATGTGTCGAGGGGTTATGAATAGGCATGTTCTTATAAAATGAGTTTATAATTAATCACCATAAGCATATGTTCAATTGGTTAACATGCTTTTTTTTTCTTTTTACTTGCGTAATAGCTGTTTCCAAGCCTTTAAGCACTGGAACCAATAGTGTATGTGTAACATGTGTGCATGAATGTGTGTGACTAGTTGCAGCACTCACCACCACACCAGGGTTGTGGTGTAAAATATTAATTAGGCTATGTTACAAGAGGTTTCAAACAGCTCCCGGAGGCTCGAGGCCCGAGACTCAGATGATCACAGATAACGCGAGTCATTAATCTTCGTTTATGTTCTGACCTCTGATCTCGGACATGGTAGACTTTCTGCTCATATGCCAGATAAAGTAGAATGCTGCTGCTGGGCTGAGGAGTTGTGTTTTAGTGGACAAGCTATTACTTCAGCACAGGACAGGCTGTAGTGCTAATAATACCTCTCATAGTGGGGTGGCATAGCTGATACATACTGTATATAGCTTAATAGCTTTAGAAGAAATCTGGATATTGGACCATTGCAGATTGGCATTCTAATAACCGTGGCAGCCATTTTCCAAAATGTCAAAAGTAAAAGTTTATTTGGTTCTCAGTGTTACTAGGGTGTATGTTATGTCCCTTATTACATGTGGGTCCAATGGGATTGGAAAGTTTGACCACTGTTGACAAACGGCTGCCATGGCCGCCAGTATAAAAGTTTGTCAGGGCCAGATATCCAGCTTTGTTCTCAATATATCTATGAACACATCTGCCAAAGTTACTGGTTTTATCACAAAATGAGCAATTGTTATGATGGGTTGAGCTATGCCACCCCACTGTCGTTACACTTAGCCTGCATCATTTTAACTTTTAGCTTCTGGACTCTGAGTGGTCCTTGAAGGATCTTTCGAGGGCCCCAATGAGAAACACATTTAGGATACAATAAACATGCACACTGTCCCAGTGTTCTGACCACAATGGATCTGCAGCAAGCTTACAGTTGGTGAACAACACCAATGACTGAGAAATTAGTCAGCAGGTGCTATACTGCAATTTCTTTCCCATTAGGTGCTCAAAATCCCAAACCGCTGCATTTGAAGAATGCTTAATAAGTAAGAGATAATGTACAGTGAGCCGGTCATTGTTGTGAATGAAAGCCCAACAGGGGGAGGGGTCTCTCATCGCCCTTAAGGGGTTTCTTTCACAACAATGACCCATTAGCTGTGCATTATCCTGCTTATTACATGGCTACTTACTTAAGAAATCAATAATTTGACACAAAAATGGTCAGCCAGTCAGACATCAAAACTGTGCCCATAACAACGGTCTGTAGCTCAGTGCTACAACTGAACCACAGGCATCTATTGTATTAACCAGAGCGTAACTCCGGGGTCTGAAAACTGAAGCCAATGCATAAGTGCCTTAAACTTGCTTTCTATCTAATAGCCAGCAGGAGGTGACTCCTCTGGTTGCAAAAAAGAAGTCTGATTGTATAGAAGTCTATGAGAAAATGAGCCTACATCTCACTTGACTTATTACCTCAGTAAACATTGTAAACATGAGTTTATGATCTCAGTCGCTAGTTTCAAGTCTTCTTCAATACAGCATGATGTTCATTTAGTAAATTATGGTCCCATTTAGAGTCAAATAGACCATAAAGCAGGCTTTAGAGCGTGGCTACTTTGTGATTATCAGGTCGCTACCACTGCGTTGTCCGGTCTGGGAGTTGTCCGTGTTTTCATTTTTCAACTTTAACCCTTTAACAAACAAACTGTAAGGTTTGGTCGCTTAAAAATTTCTCATTCAGCGTTCGGTTGTACTTAGCTCCACCCTCTTGTGTCAACCCAAATGCCGAACTCGAGGCTTAAAACAGCAGTCAATAAACCAATGTTCAAAATCGCGGTGACTTATATGCAGTCTGTGGTATCAACACCACCAGGGATCATGTCTACACCCTCATCCATCTGTGGTCTGATTTATTTGGGATGACAAATGGTTTAGGAACCCCCTCAGTTAGAGGAAACCAGAGTACAAGCTTCAAGATAAATAATGCCAGCGTCAGCAACCATTTCTGCGTTGCTGATTGTATAGCAGCATTTTCCCTAGGAAACTGCTTAGCAGGTGCTAACCCACTCAGATCATGATCGGTTTAGAGTGTAGACATAAAGCATTTGCAGTGTGCAAAAGCATCCATGTTATTACTGCCTGCAGGTTACTGTTTTATTCTGTGTTTTAATGATGTACATGCAGGTGGTCTTTATTTCAAATGATTTGGCTCACCTACGCTGCAAGAAACCCTTGTATAGCAACCTAATATTGATGTGGCTCATCACCTCTTTAATATGTGCAGCATCACAAACCAAAACAGGGAGAAATGTAGCTTCGTGCTCTGCATTATGACCTTGTTAACACACGAAAATAATTAGTACTGTTTCAGCCACAAAGGGCTTTCTCCTCATTGTGAGGAAGATCCCATGCTACTGCAAAACTGCTGTGCCTGCCAGCGCAGGGCCTGACTATATTGTAAACAATAACTTAAGCTCAGTCCAGAGAACCAACAATGGTCCGCCGATGCAGCTCCACTCAGGAGATGAATAGGATCAGTTAGAACAAGTTATTTGAAGCCGTGGCAGGTTGCATTATTGTCAGGATCTTGCTGTTTTGGCGGCTCAGCTGGAATGCAAACAGTGAGTCCTCACCCTGATCCATCTCTGAATCCAGGCCAAGTACAGTATGCTAAACTGAATATAACCTGAGTGTACTCAAGCTGCCATCTTGTTCACCACCACAGCTCAAGTACCTTTCCAATCACATTCTTACTTTTTCAAAGCATCTTTATTATAAAATAATGTATGAACTTATTGTTCTACCATTAGCTTGTTTGTTTCAGGTACAGTATGCTGTACAAAAAGCCCAGATAATATACAGTATTTCTATAGATTTTTCTAGCAACAGCTAACATAAAAGCCTATACGATGAACATTTTAGTATCATAATAATCCTACATTGCTACACCACTCACTCAAATGATGAAGAGCTGGAGGTGTGGCTCTGTGTGGGTTTAACACTCAACACGAACAACCCCCTCTTGTCGCATAACCACTATCACACTAATCTGTGCAATAATTGACAAATGTTGCCATGGTAATTAAGCCAAGAGCAAGACACACCTTTGCATTAGCCGAAGCTAAGAGTGCAGCAGTTTTACAGCAACACTGCAACAGATTTCTGAAAAGTGAAGCAAGTTTGTGGTTAACCGTTTAAACTGTTTTCTGTGAACTTGTTGGATCTCAGCAGAGCGTTGTGTAGAAATAACATGCCTCACTGTAGCTTGAGTAAATCACTTAACGTTCTTATTTTTGGTCAAATCACTAAAGAGCAGGCCTGGCAGACAGATGATGACGGTCAGACGAGACTCACAATTGAAATGATAAGTGTCGCTGGCCGTGTGCCCTGACGACAATCCACTAAAGCTGCAGAATGTATCACTTAACATCTCGGATGTCAGCAGGTTGTTGGCAAAACAAACCTGCTCAGATGTTGAGATCTGCGCTGGATTTTTTTTTCCTATAGCTGACTATTCAGCTGCAGAGATTTAAGATGTGCTCTCTGGGATTTTTACAAGCAGACATATCATGTTTGTGGGACTGCAGGCTGAATGACGGGCCACCTCAATCCTACTGCCGTTATTGCAGGAGAGGTTTAGCAGTCTTGGAGGAGTAAATAAGCTGCAAAAAAAATAATAAATTGCTACCAACCACGTCATGTTAGCTTGTAACTAAGGAGGATAAATGACGCTCCAAAGACGGGCTACATTTTGGTGTGGAAAAACTTTAAAAAGGGATCCCTTTGAATTTGAAAATTGCAGTAGGCCAACATTTTGATTGATTGTGCAGCCCTAGTTTAAAGAGAACGCTTTTTGAACTGTCTAATTTGCTGCTACAGCAATACTGAGGCAAAATCCTCAACAAGAAACACCAAGAAATATCTTATCTGCACTGGAATAGACTAAACAAAATTGCAGACCATGTTGCAAAAGAGCCTTTCACTGTGTTAATCAGGTTTTTAAGGTGCCCCTCCTGTCTGTGTGCAAAGACAAAAACAAATAGTCTGCAACTAAATTATTTTTTAGCCATTGTTGAGAAAACATCAGTTATCAGCTTTAAATGCATTGAAATGCAAATACATTGGTTTAATACTGTTCTAATGATTCTTGCTGCGTTATTGCTATGAATGCTGAAATTAGGGCTTGGAGATATGGAGAAAATCAAATATCACAACATTTTTGACCAAATACCTCGATATCGATATTGTGACGATATTGTTGCTTTTACAAAACATTTACACAATTGTATTTTTGAATAATAATCATCAGTAATTTGTATATAATGACTACATGGGTATAGGGAAGTGATAGGACAGTTTGCTAAGTTTAGAAAATTACATCACTTTACTGTAATGCAGCCTTTAAAACCAGGAAAAGACAACACTTATGCATAAATCTAAGACGATATCTAGTCTCATATCACGATATTGATGAAATATCAATTTATTGCCCAGCAATAGCTGAAATTTAACTGCAAATTAAACTGTCGTTATGTGGACAATTTATTGTTTTATATTACTGTAGGGAATAGAAAAGTCAATATGATAACTTCAGGGAGAGGGGGCTTCACACCGGATCCCTGTTGGAGGCTGAGAAGTATGACACTATAGGTAAATGCCTCCCCTGGGACAACACCCTGGAAACATTCACAGCATGGGCCATTAACATGGTATAGACTAAAGGTTGCTATGACATATGGGTGTGTAAACTGAATGCAGCCTGTGTCAACAGAGGGAACAATCTCTTGGGGGTGGCTAACTTTGTCTAGCATAGAAAACTGGTTGTGGACCTGTAGACATGGGCCTGTGTTGATTTTTAAACTGCCATACTCCCTTATCAGTGTCTCGGAAAAACGTTTTTAAAGTCGGTCCTTAATTTGCGTCCCGTCGTAATGACTGGAAACTACTTGACAATTGAAAGTCATCTCTGCTCAGTCTACTGTGTGTAAACAGAGTTTATTTGTTTGTGAGTGAATGTCTCACCTGATCCCCAGCCCGATGTGCTCCAAGACATTGGACAGCGAGACATCTTTTGCTTGAAAAGGCTTCCTCTTCTCCTTGAACTCATGTGCCAGACAGATACGCCAACCCTCCTTGGGCACTCCATACCCCATTTCCTTGGAGACATACCTGCTCATGAGGTCCGCTGAGGATTGCTCACCCCACTCTGTAGTCATTTTAGCAGGATGGGTAGCCAATGGGGAGCTTAAAAGTATGAATGGTAGCAGGAAAACACTTGTGATTACAATCTGGGAGTTGTCACCACCTTTTGTCAGTGGAGTCAATCTGTCACCATGGAGCAAAAACACTGAGGTGAAATATGAGTGGATCAGTGAGCTTCAAAGAGTCATTCCTGAGAGTAAACCGGTTCTCAAACTTAGAAGCTCTGAATACCTGCAGGTAAATAATTGCTGCTTTGAATATAAGGTCCCATTGCCATTACAAGATTGTTGTCCACAAGAAAATTTGGCCTCTATAGCTCAAGATACCATCGGGAACAAGTTGCAGTAAACTGCATCACATCACCATCAGGATTTCTAAGAGAAGGCAGACCCCTGTGCCCCCTTTGCGTGGAGTCCGGATGTGCCTGTGTTGTCAGTGGCTGGATGGATCGGATGGGTGACAGCTAAAGACCAGTAGGTAGTGCTGAGGATGCCGATCTCAGTGGTTTAGCCGGGACACCTACAATGCGATCAGACAAAAATGGTTCAAAAGCAGTGATCACGTTTACCTGGTGTACCTACAGGAGGGCCGAGCAAGAATCTCGGTAACCGGCGGTTAGCTGCAAAGCCGCAAACTGATAATATTAATCCTGTAACGTTAGCTAATCCCGTGCAACAACGGCTAATTTCACTTGCAAAGTCGTCATTAATAGCAACAGAGAAGAGTTAATTGGGTTTTTTTTAAATACCGGAACGACGGCGTCATCCCACTGTTGCTCCAAACCGACCTCTGTCGGGACCGGACCCTGTAGTTTCTGCTAGCACTGCGCTCTGTGCTATGCAAATCGTTCACGCTTGTCACGAATAAAGGGTGGAGTTGACCCTCAACACTGTCTCTCAGGTAACATTTTCTCTCACGCTGCCTGCGCATACCCCTTTTTATATGAGATAAGCAGCTCCAAACCTCAACCAAGCTCTGAACGGTAGTGTATGTTATAAAGTAAAGACTGGCTAATTGTTGTTGGAGTTTGATGGAGTCAAAATCAGTGAACAGCTTCGAAGTACGTGATGCCTGACAAGCCAACGTCCGGGGTAATACAGCTTCCCAGTGTCAAAACCCGGCTGAGCCTGTACCATTCGTAGTACAAGGGGGGAATGTATTAATTCTCATTTATTAATTTTCCTCCAGTTGGAAGACATCTATTTTATTTGGTAAATATACATTTTGTAGAAATATGTATAACCCCATTTATGTAGAATATATGGTGTTAGTGCACAAAATAAAGGTTATTTGTAGATATGGAGCATGCGCCTCCCCACAAGTTACCATAGCAACAGCCCACCTTTCGTTAGCTGTGCCACGGGATGGCTTCTAAATGGCCAACCAAAAAATGTAACTGAAATACCACACGAGCGTTTTATTCCGTAAAAAATGATCAACTAAATTTGACATACCACTATGTTGTTCAACAGAACATGTACTTTAAACAAGTGTGCTTTCACGGATACTAGTTGTCGTATTCTAGGAGTTTTGTTTTCCATAGCTCGTCATTGGTCGTACAACAGCGGATGTAGCATAGAGTTGTTGTTTACTGTATAGCTGGAATGCTAGCTGACCAGATACGCTATGTCTAGTTCGTCTGGAAAGACGGTCAAATTGTGTTGCGTTTTATTCGAGGAGTAAATTTAGCTGCGCCCTTGGAAAAGAAACGCCATTGTCTTGCTGCAGTAACATTTGAGGCCAAGGTATGTGTTAAAATGACCCTTAAAACAGCAGCTATTAGCCAGCAAGCAGGACCAAACAAGTTAACTTCTGTCTGCAGTCTGACTAGCTTGTAGCGGTATGCTGGTACACAACTGTAGTACTACCTTGCTGGGATAACAAAACAAAAATTATAAAAAAAAAAAATATTCGGATCACAATGAATTTTGTTCTCCATATTAGTGATTTGACGTTTAATTCGACGTGGTAACGTAGCGTTGCTCTTGTCTAACGTTACAGATGATCGAGGTGGTGGCCTCCATGGCCCGAGGCCCCGTGTTTCTCGCCGGGGAGCTCCTGGAGTGTCTCATAACATTCACCAACCCGATGTCCCACCTGTCCACATCTGCCAGCAGGTAAGATTGAACTCTTTTCACCTTTTCATTGATCATAGACCTGAACATTGACATGAAGGTGCCACCATGTTTCTGCTTTTATAGTGCACTAGAAGTACTGCAAAACATAAACTATTCAAACGATTGTAATGAAACTAAAGGAGAATATGTTGAATAAGAAAGCTGTGAATACATCCAAATCAACAATTACTACACAGAACCATATGCTGTATAGAATATGACAGCTGCTGCTTGCTTTTAATACTGTACAAAGTACCCTGTGTTAAAACTTATTTTAAATAAGATAAGATAAGATAAGATATTCCTTTATTAGTCCCACAGTGGGGAAATTTACACGTTACAGCAGCAATACAAATAAAATAAATTAGTATATACATAATAGAAAATAGAAGAAAAAAGTAAAGACAGAAAAAAAAATGTGTCCATCATATCAATGATATAATTGTACATAAAGTCCTTATTGCACGTATGTCCGGTGAGTTTGTTGTGAATGTGACTGTGATTGTGGTCTACTGGGAGCAGTGCTGGTTGTGGAGTCTAACAGCTGCAGGCAGGAAGGACCTTCTGTAACGCTCCTTCGTACACTTAGGGTGTAGCAGCCTGTCACTGAAGGAGCTCTCCAGAGCTCTGATGGTGTCTCTCATGGGGTGGGAGTCCTTCACCATCATGGATGACAGCTTAGCCGTCATCCTCCTCTCTCCCACCACCTGCACTGAGTCCAGAGAGCATCCCAGGACAGAGCTGGCCCTTTTTATAATCTTATCCAGCCTCTTCCTGTCTGCAGCTGTGATGCTGCTGCCCCAGCAAACCACTCCATAAAATATGGCTGATGCCACCACGGTGTCATAAAAAGTTTTCAGGAGTGTCCCCTGCACTCCAAAAGACCTCAGTCTCCTGAGCAGATACAGCCTGCTCTGGCCTTTTTTATGTAGTGCAGAGGAGTTTGTTGTCCAGTCCAGTTTATTGTTCAGGTGAACACCCAGGTATTTATAAGATGTCACCATCTCAATGTCTGATCCCTGGATGCTCACCGGTGTTGGAGGGGGATGAGTTTGCCTGCGGAAATCCACCACCAGCTCTTTAGTTTTCCCCGCGTTGATCTGGAGGTGGTTCCGCAGGCACCAGTTCACAAAGTCCTGGGAAAGTTCTCTGTACTCCGCGTCGTCCCCATCAGTGATGAGGCCGACGATAGCAGAGTCATCAGAGAACTTCTGCAGGTGACAGGTTGGTGAGTTGTAAGTGAAGTCTGCAGTGTAGAGCGTGAAGAGGAACGGAGCCAGAACCGTTCCCTGCGGGGCCCCCACACTGCAGACCACCGTGTCTGAAATGAAGTCCTGTGTCCTCACAAACTGTGGGCGGTTTGTGAGGTAGTCCAGTATCCAGGATGTTAGATGGTGATCTACCCCTGCAGTCTCCAGTTTGTCCCCCAGAAGTGTCGGCTGGATGGTGTTGAAAGCACTGGAGAAATCAAAGAACATGATCCTCACAGTGCTCCCAGGCTTCTCCAGGTGAGACAGAGCTCGGTCCACAAGGAAGATGACGGCATCATCCACCCCAATGCCAGGTTGATAGGCAAACTGTAGTGGGTCCATGGATGGACTCACCACAGGGCGGAGATGTTGGAGGACCAGGCGCTCCAGGGCCTTCATCAGGTGGGATGTTAATGCCACCGGCCTGAAGCTGCTGGGGTCCTTGGGGTGCGGGGTCTTGGGCACAGGTACCACGCAGGATGTCTTCCACAGTTGTGGTACCTTCCTCAGCTTCAGGCTCAGGTTAAATAGATGTCCAAAAGTCCCACACAGCTGGTCTGCGCAGGACTTCAGGAGCCTGGAGCTGATGCCATCTGGACCCGTAGCCTTCCTCACGTTCATCTTCTTGAGCTGGTTCTTCACCTGAAGTGTCGTGAAGGACAAACTGGAGCAGGGGGGCTGTGTGTCAGAGGCAGAGGAGGGGGTTGGTGGGGGGTCAGGGCTGAGTAGTGGAGCAGAGGGGGGTTGTCTGTGTGACGGGTCTGCTGGAGCCATAGGTAGAGCTGTAGGTGTCGATGTCAGTGGGGGGGCTATTGTTGTGCTGAAGGTGGTGAAGGAGGAGGAGGAGGGGGGGCACTGTCTTGAAGTGGGAGATGGAGGGGACTGCAGCAGGGTGGACTGGGCCGGGGGGAGGGGTAGGTGTAGGTGACTCATTGAACCTGTTAAAGTAGTGGTTCAAATCATTCACCCACTTTAGGTCTCCCACAGCCTTGGAGTCTGGTTTCTTGTGGCCTGAGATGGTTTTTAGGCCTTTCCAGACTCCACTGATGTTGTTCTGCTGCAACTGTTCCTCCATCTTCCTCCTGTAGCTGTTCTTCCCCTCCCTGATTTTCCTCCTTAGCTCCCTCTGAACAGCCTTCAGCTCCTCCTTATTTCCTGATCTAAAGGCCCTCTTCTTCTCCTTAAGGAGGGCCTTTATATCAGGATTAATCCAGGGTTTGTTATTGGAAAAACACCTTACCGTCCTGGTTGGTACGGTGTTTTCCATGCAGAAGTTTATGTAGTCCGTGATGCAGCCCGTCAGTCCATCTATGTCCTCCCCATGAGAGTCCCAGAGTTCCTCCCACACTGTTGTGTTGAAACAGTCCTGCTGACAAACAAAACTATATGCTGTTTTCAAAAGCAAAATCTACGCTACTGAATCTCCCACCTATTACCACGTTTTGCTCCCAGGAGTTAATCCTATTAACTGTCCCCAAAGTCCACACTGAACTGAGAAAATGGCATTCAAGTATGCTCCTGTGTCTTCTTGCAGTCAGTTACAAAATGGACTGAATCTGCGATAGCTGGTCTCACTGAATGTCATATAAAAGACTTGGAAACAAGCACACGTGGCTGAAGATCTTTTGAATGCTGTTGAATGTTTTTTTTGATATCTTATGATTCTGTAATTTGCTCTTTGTCTTTCGTTTGAATTATGTTTGTTTTATGTCTGCCACCATTTTAACTATGCTGCTCTCTGTCTTGGTAAAGAGAATCTCAGTCTCAATGAGTTGTTATTCCTGGTTAAATAAAGGTTAATAATACAAAGAAAAAAATGATGTTGATAGATGACAAAGGTCCTTGTGTGCACGAGCAAGGACTGGTACGCCACTACAGGCAGTTGCTGTTTTTTTCTGTGATCTTGGTTTTGTTGAGGAAGTTGATGAGAATTTGCCATGAATCATAAATCTAAAATAGAAATGGTCTAAAATATATGTTTTAAATGTGCAGTTGTTCACAGTATGAAGAATACGTGCCATGCAAAAATGTGTGTTAATATAATGCATCGATTTAGATTTTAAAACTTTACCTTACTGTAACATGCAGAGTCCAGTGGGCTGGATTAGAGTCCTGTTATCTTTTGAAATGTCTCCTTTTTGAATTTGTGGATCCATACATCATTATTTTACGTGATCATCTTGGCTGTTGTCTAGTGTCTTGTAACCTGATATGGACAGGGAGCATGTGATTCAGGACACTCAAATCAATGCCCTTGTGTAACCCTTGTGTTTACTGACTGTGTCCCAGTGAGATGCTGGCATGGGCCAGTGCCCAGATCCACTGTCAGTTCCACGCCAGTGAGAGCAGAGTGGCGCTGCCGGCCCGGGGCAACAAACAGGATGTCCAGGCTGAGAGCAACACAGTGCTTATACCAAGTAGAGGTCAGTGGGGGGAGGAAAAACATGTAATCTGAGATGAGCAGAAATCACTATCTGCCATTTAAAAACATTAATTGAAATACATTTACACAAAGTATGTGTTCTGTTTTACTAAACTAAGACTTAAAAGGTTCTGGATATCATTAGCCCTATTGCTTCATGTATAATATACTTTTAGCTTGAAATACTTAATTCCTTTCTTCTACAGGAGAGCGAGGACAGTGTGTGCTGGACACACCACCTAAGATATTATTCTGTGACCTGCGCCTGGACCCCGGGGAGAGCAAAACCTGTATGTGAAAAAGTTTAAAATAAGTGAAATCTACTCTTTTAGTGAGTATCATAGAGCTATTAATAGTAATTTTAACCTTCTGAGACCTACAAAGACCTCCCTTTTGTGTTGTTGTTTGTTTGTTTGTTTTTTTCATCTCAAAGCTGGAGACCTGAAGATTAATTTGAGATGGAGCAAGTCAAGTTGTTCTAGTCAGCAATATATAATTAATATAAATTGAGAGAGTGTAAAAGGAGATAAGACCATTATGATAGAAATATATGATGGCCATTCCCATGTTTCCCATTCCCAGAATTGATAAAAAATGATCAATAATCCCTTTAAACTACCACATTAAGACACCAAGACCCTGAGGAACACCATAGAAAAAGGCATGCTGTGATTTTTTTTTTTTTTTTTATCAAAAACTTGAGACATTTTGAGATTTCTGCAAGAATTTCATTTTTCGGCGAGAAGATGGCGAGCACCTCTGGTTTGGAAACTGTTCAGAAACCCACTTATTTTCAATCTACATAGGAAAGTCATCCATCCTCCGAATGCTCTCGGTCTCTAGTTTGTGGCTGTAAAGGTTCATGAGGTTGTGATAATCCTAGAGGTCACCACAGCTCATTTTATGAAATGAAATGGGCACTATGGGGGACTAACATCATCATAAATGAGTACAGTTGGCCTCATTTAATCCACAAGAGTCTCCGCGTGTGTGATTCAAACACTTTGACATGCGCACCCCCTCTCCCACAGATTCATACAGCGAAATCGTGCCCATAGATGGTCCTCCTAGTTTCCGAGGTCAGGCGGTGAAGTATGTCTACAAGCTGACCATTGGCTGCCAGAGAGTCAACTCTCCTATCAAACTGCTCCGAGTTCCCTTCAGAGTGCTGGTCCTGCAAGGTGAGATACATTTACACTCCTTTTAATTTCAGTTGCTTGCATTTTGCACTGCAAAGCTTTCAGTGCTAATGAGGTGTGTCACTTACACAATGAAATCACATGGGAAATGATTACTTCTGCTTTAACATAATTTGTGGTGAAGAACAGAACGAGGAAAACTACAGCAACAGCCAGTTAAATGCTGTGAAGTTTTCTTCTATACACTTAACCAGGTAACACCCTAGTAGTGTTTATGTGGTTAGTGAAGGGGACCGGTTTATTTTGTGCTCTTTGGTCTGTAGAAAAAATGACAGTTTAATGCCTTTCTTACAAAGTGGAGTTGCAAAGTTAGAGTCCTGTTATTTGTCTTCTTTCACACAGAGAAATCTTGAATGTTGTCATTTTCCTGTAACCTGTAGGAATGCCGGAGCCTCCGTTTCCCCAGGATGAGGAGGTTTCCCCCTCCAACCCGTTCCTGGAGGAAGAGGAAGCGAGCCGCAGGGATGCTCGGCCTTTGGAGAGAGCGCTGGACATGCTGATGGTCACCACCTCAAGACGCTGCCCCCGTGAGTCAGATCTCTGTCTTGCTGGTCTTTGCTGTAGTTTCAAGCACTGTAGTTGTTCTGTTTTTAACCCAAAGCATGATCCGCTTTTGTCAGTTTCAGTTAAGGCTGCCCCCTCGTAGTCGATTAGTCAATTAAACGGTCATTTTGATCATTGGACTCCCTAACAGGTCCAATATTTAGCATGCTAGATATCTGGAATGTGTCTCCAGTGCACTGACAACCCTCTCGGCCTGCGTCTTTGAACATGTTACACATGGTGCTTGTGCACCAATGTGTGAGCACAAAGCCAACGCGGATTTGCGTCTGCCTTTTCTTTAGTCGATGAGTCATTTTTTATTCATTGTTAGGGTTGTCAAAGTTAATGCAATAGTATTGCCTTAAAGCAAACTCATTTAAACGCCACCAATTTCTTTAACACATTAATCAAACTTTCTGAGGTTTTAGGGGCTCAATATTAAAGAAGATACTGGCATCATATAAAACTATAAAACCAAAGGAATCCGTTGGTACTAACCCTGTCATACTAGCTTGTCACAAAGGAGGTCAAATAATGCTCCAAACAGATCTGTCAATTAAATCAAATAATTGATTAGTCGATAAATGATGAGTGACAACTAAGAATTTCTTTGGTCGAGGACAGCACTAGTTACTTAATTAGTTTTTTTTTTTCTGTGAAGTTGAATATTTACGTTGAACAAATAAAGTTTTTATAGCAAGAAATAAAAGTGTGTTGTTTCCATTTCATGAACAGGCATCACCAGCAGAGCTGCTAATTTCAAGCTGTATTTGACATCTAAAAATCATCTGAACATGTACTAAAATGGACGACAAAAGTGAAAAGAAACACAGAAGAAATGTAAACTAGACACACATAGTAACAGTAGTGTAGTAAATATCCTGGACCTCTTATATTCTACTTTTAATCTTCTATCCTGAATAATATTTTCCACAGTTTTTTATTTGGATGACCACATTTGACTTGTGTGTTCCTTTGTGTTGTCCAGACATGTTTAATATCACCAATATGCGTGGGAAAGTGGCAAAGTTCTGCATCTTCAAGACTGTTTACAGACTCGGAGAGGACATCATCGGCACATTCAACTTCTCAGAGGGAGACATTCCCTGCCTGCAGGTCTGTTCAACAGTGTTGTTTTTGTGCATTGCTGCGCTCTTCGTTTTTGTACATTAGTTTGTAAAATGAATTATAACATCCTGTGTATATGGTTTCCAGTATTCAGTGAGTCTTCAGAATGAGGAGGAGATCCAGCAGCAGTACCAGCGGCGCCCCGGACAGGTCATCAGTGTGACTGGACACGGCCGACACATGGAGTCCTGCCTCCACACCGCCTCCAGCCACTTCTCTCTCCCCATCCCCCTCAACGTCACACCGGGCTTCAGCACAGACATAGGTCAGTCCCCAGTACACGTCCGAAGTGATTATTTCAGACAACACAATTTTCCTGCCATGCTTACTATTATAATTTATATTTACATTTAGCATTTACACCGATTGGGCTGATGAAGCAGAACATCTTTATTTATTTGGCCAAACATGAAATCTCTGACTCCTTTCTTTTTGGTTGTTAGATCTTTCATTCAGAATGTTTAATGAGGCATTGTTGCACTAAATGTTAATAAAAATCATTCACACATCAAACATGGAATATTTGACACATGTAAAGCAAATTTGTCCCACTGATGTAAAAGCACCCTGTAGAGATTTTGACCACTAGTGTATCAATGTTTAACACACAGACATGATGCAAGTATTTCTAGATTCAGTGGGACTTATACCTTCTGATGTTATCGTTATCTCTGATGTCTATCATGAATAAATATTCATAAATCCACTTCGAAATCAGAGAAAAAACGCTTCTTATGACTTCAGACCTTGCCTAAGAATCATCATGTTTTCTTCAATATCAACATAAAACAGTAATAGTTGATTGTACACCCACAGATATACTGCAAACAGGAACTCCTAATAGTTAATTCAGCATACTTTTAATGGTGCCAAAAATGAGGACAGTGTAGCTGTATCAGTTTTGTCCAAGGGGGGCTCACAGTGTCAGATCTTAAAAACTTCTGATTTGTAACATTTCCCAATCCTCAAAAACATATCATCTGTCCAAATATCGTGTTTTTCATCAACGGTTGAGTATTTGCAAAGGCATTTACCTTATTTACAGAAAGAACTACATTTTTGAAGATGTGAAATTTTGATTATTTTATTTACAGCGTTTAAAGGAGTGTTGTGTAACATTTAGGGTCATCTATTAGCAGAAATGGAATATAATATTGTGTTTTCTTTATTGTATAATCACCTGATAATAAGAATTGTTGTGTTTTCATTACCTTAGAATGAGCCGTTTATATCTACATAGGGAGCAGGTCTTCACAGAGTTGGCCGCCATGTTTCTACAGTAGCACAGTACAGAACGCACATACAAAACACTGGCTCTGGAGAGGGCCATTCACGTTTTTGCATCGACCACTTTTACACACATGGGAGAAGCTTCAGTT
This sequence comes from Pterois miles, assembly GCA_947000775.1. Lineage (NCBI taxonomy): Eukaryota > Metazoa > Chordata > Actinopteri > Perciformes > Scorpaenidae > Pterois > Pterois miles. The sequence goes on from CAMQGK010000008.1 coordinate 2,631,940, forward strand.
GGTTGCAATCTGCAGCCTCACCACCAGATGCTGCCAGATCCTACCAAGCTCAAAGGTTTTTTAAATTGATTTTTAGTTTGATGCCTGAAGTAAGGTCTGTGGTTAACACAAGCTTAAGAGATTTTAACGTTTTGTTCTATGACACAAAATACATCTATAAATACCCCACTCCTGAATTTTGAAACCTTTATGTGTCTTTAAATAAGGCAGCTGCTGACAAGTGGCTGAATCAGACTCACCAGCCTCGTTGTGTGTACTCACATTAATGCGACTGTGGTGTAGTTTGTTTATAGTATGTTTATTGTGAATTTATTGTTTATTGTTATTCTTGTGGAGATTATCTTGTTGAACAAAACGTGTAAGTATCATAAACTTATTAGTTATTTTCTGCAATAATCAAAAACCTAATGGAAAAAACCCACTGGCTTTTTGTCGAGGGAACCACGCTAACTTCCTCGTTGGCCTCCAGTAATATGTCATCCCTGCTGCACTCTATGCAACAACTTATTAATCACACATTAACAGACAAAATTTGAACTCTGCTTGTACAGTGATGCTGAGGTGGCGCCTCCACTTTGAATTCGTCACCGCCCGGGAGCCCATGGAACCGCCCACTGTTCTGCAGAACCAATCGGAGGTTACGGTCTGGGCAGGGGCGGAGCATGTCGACGTGGATACCTTCAGCTGGGATCTGCCTATCAAAGTCCTGCCCACCAACCCGGCCTTGGCATCCTACATGTCCCACTTTACAGGGACCAACAGCATTAACATTTGAGTGTGTGTGTGTGTGTGTGTGTGTGTGTGTGTGTGTGTGTGTGTGTGTGTGTGTGTGTGTGTGTGTGTGTGTGTGTGTGTGTGTGTGTGTGTGTGTGTGTGTGTGTGTATGTGTGAGATAGGCAGGAGTGTATCTGAGGGTATCGTTTTTTTCTCTCCAGATGTGTTTGCACAGAGGTGCACATTTCATGAGCAAAGGAGCATTATTTTTGTTATTGTTTCCATTGTATATGCAGAGCCAGTGATGGATTATATATATATATATTATGCAACTTATGTTTTGCCTTTTTCTTATGCATTTTGTTGTGCATCTTAACTCCAAAGGCTTCTTTCTTTTTGGACCTCATGACGTGCAACTGTCTCTGTTGTTGTGCATTTCTGTATTTATTTCATTTTTGATTTCTTCGTCATTTTATGAAAAAAATCTTCTTATTCAAAATGCTTTTACTGTTTAACTGTTTTTTCATGCTTGAGCGAAGGCTGTGTTGAGATGTAAATATTACAGGAGAAAAAATAAATAAAATGTCATTCAGATTTGATAGATTACGTGTGAGGAAGTCACTTCACAAACCATGTTTATTCTTTGTAAACAAGATTTTTATTTGGAGGGTAAATGAGTTACAGCAGAGAACAGGTCAAATTCAACAGGGATTATTATATATTAATGTATGTATATATTTGCTTATATTTACAATAAGTCATTATTGGATTAATTCAAGAATCGGTTTACTGTAAAACTAATTTTAAACATACTGAAAAGATTGAAATTTCCTAAATTTGTTAATGTGGTTCATCATTTGGTGCTCAGTGTAAAAATATTCTCTGCTGCAGTTTTACTTAAATATATTTTCACAGATATATTCTCACTCATATTCCCGTCATTCATAATACAATTCAAAAAGTACAGATGCTGTTAATATTAGTACATTATATGTATAAAATGGTTACTGGTATTTAACTAGTGTGAGTATTGACTTCACAGGGAAACCGACTGAGCAGATGGATGCTGGTCTGAGCGGGTTTCTACCCGTCGAGCTGTTGCTGCAGCTGAAGCGATCCGTGGCTGGGGTCCCGGATGTCCTCCCCCGGGGAGCAGGGCAGGCGGGGGTCGGCTGTCTGGACCAGGGACACTCTGCAGGACACGGGCTCCACCCGAACCTCACACCAGGCAGGGAAATCCACCGGCCGATGCACCCTGGATAGTAAGGTAAACACTTTTCCGTCTTTGCACTTTTCACTTTATTCTTTCTAATGTGGTCTGTAAACTTCACACTGTTGGAAAATCAACATTTTCAAGAAAAGGACCTGAGTAAAGAAGTGTTCTTGAGCCCTTAACCGTCATCCTACCGACTGGGATCCCCACAGTATATATTTTTTGTCATTTCTCACATGTGCTTTAGTCGATCACTCCAATTTTTCATGACAAATCAGTTTGTTCCTAATGACATTATGTGACATTAACATGTTTTCTGTTTTAATTATTGCTTTTAGTCAGACCAGTGTATTGGTGTAGCACCTACCTTTAAATAGATAAAATAGAGTAATAGTAATAGTCCTAATTTAAAGTATCAGACACTATCAAGTTGGGGCTCCCTGTCAGTCATTTTGAAGTAGACATAAATCACATTCTCCATCTATTTTAGTTTTAGAAAATATGCAAATTGACTGTTACCTAAAATAACCTAATTAATAATGTTCTGAAAAGAAATACGTTTTGCTAAGATGGTTGGTTGTTACAGTAGTTAATTCAGGTGGTAATGCTTGCATATTAAATCATTTTGTAGGATTAATGCAAGTGGTGGAAAGTACATTTACACAAGCACTGTACTGAAGTAGTTTTTAGGTGCTTGTACCTTATTAAATTACCTTCATTCTATGCTACTTTATACTTCTAATATACTACATTTCAGAGAGAAATAGGGCAGTTTTTACTCCACTACATTTATCTGACTTAATTTTAAGTTATTGTATGAAGTATATGATAAAATATATTGTACAAGATTTTATCTAAAATGTAGTTATAAATGTATCCGTAAGTATATAAAATAGCCTCAGCCAACATTAAAAGGCTCTTTAAATCACTATGCATCATGACTACTTTATTTTTACTACTTCTAGGTACATTTTGCTGCTAGTACTCCAGTAAAACTTTGAATGCAGGAGTATATTTAAATGGTGGTATTGTGTCATTTTCTTAAATGAGGAGCTTGAATACTTAAACACTGTAACACCTCATGTCCCCATGAAGACACATCAATCTAGATCCACCACTATGAAGTAACTTTTGCTATTATGTGTCGTCCCTCTGAAGCTTTAGCTGCACTACAGTAACTGTGGTCATCTGGACACCGAAGGTTGTTTGTGTACTCACGTCTCACAGCAGCCAACGCCGACGGGGTGCAGACAGGTGCACTGCATGCAAGCGTCGTCCATCCAGGTTTCACCCAGCGAGTAGTGCCTCCCCTCGAACACGCACAGTGCTGGAACAACACACGACAGTCAAAAACAAACTCATAGAGACTATTTTTCCAGATAATATTTTAGAGCATGGGATCTCACCTCTGGAGTTGAAGTGGCACACCATGGGTGCAGCTGACCCGCCGCTGGTCCACAGGAGAAACCCTGCAGCTGCAAGCACCCAGTTAACGCCGGCGAGCTCCATCTTCATCTGGTCTGGTCAGCTTCTGGTTCCTCTTCTCCCTTTGCTCCCCTATTTATACATCCTGGGGCTTTACGACCACGGTGTGGAGGGGTGGTGGTGCCATCCATTGGGGAATGAGGAGGCAGTGGTCTGTGTGGAAGGGGGGTGAAGATCTTGGCGCTGTTTTGGCACTCCGGAGATCACCTCGCTGCGCTTCAGTGGGCATGAACCTCTAAAGTGAGAAACAATGACACATCCATGTGGTGACTAAGAGATGGAAGGGTAGGAGAGAGGTGAGATGGAGGGCAGAGAGAGAGAGAGAGGTGATGTCCAACGAGGGTAGGAAGAAGAGAGAGAGAAAGGGATGGGATGGAATTATCAAACATGATTCATCACCATTCAACCATTCGTATGGTTTTATCGGCCAGGTCGCTGTCCAGAAACTGAAGAAGTGACTAATGCACAGCATGTAAAACACATGCTTAAATACTGATCTGCTGGAATTAAGAAATCAAATTTCGAAATATACAATTAAAAGAGCTTCAGATGATCTATGCAGGATGCTGTCAGACTAAAGGAAAACACTGATTACATTAATGGTGAATCATATCATGTGTCCTGTATGCTTCCATACAGGGAGCAAGAAGTCACTGAACAGTTTGAGGAGTATTTCAAAAGTTCAGAGACAATGTTGGTGTTTCCATTAATTTTTCACCCATCTGTAAAATGCATTTCTGCTGCAGGGGCCTGCTGTAACCTAACCTAACCTAAGAAATACCTCATATTAATATTTTTAGGGCTGTTAATCAATTTAAATTTTTAATTGTGAATAATCACACTTTTTTATCTGTTCAAAATGTACCTTAAAGGGAGATTTGTCAAGTATTTATTTCTCTTATCAACATGGGAGTGGACAAATATGCTTGTATTATGCAAATGTATGTATATATTCATTACTGGAAATCAGTTAACAACATAAAACAATGACAAATATTGTCCAGAAACCCTCATATGTACTGCATTTAGCAAAAAATATGCTCAAATGCTGAAAACATGGCAAACTCAAGCCCAACAGGCATCAACAGCTGCCAGTGTGCTGACGTGACTATGACTTGCCCCAAACTGCATGTGATTATCATAAAGTGAGCATGTCTGACTCGTGGGTACCCAAAGAACTCATTTTTATTCACATATCTTGAGGTCAGAGGTCCAGGGACCCCTTTGAAAATGGCGTTATTTAGCTCCCTTCATGACAGGCTACAACCTAAAAATGGCAAGTTGCATTAACGCATTAAAGAAATTAGTGGCGTTAAAATGGCTCTACGATGTATCAGGATGGATATTATCAAAGTACTGGCTTTTTATGAGTATATTAGTATTGATGAATGATTAAAAACAGTATTGCAGAGAAAAAAACGCTTGGAAGTAATTTAGAAAAACAGTAATTAATACACAGTTTGATCAGAAGTTCATCAGATGACTTTGAGTAAAGGTTTGTCAAAGCAATACGTCATATTTATCCACTGATAAAGGCCATGAGATGTGGCTGAAAGTTGTGGAAATTCCAAGTAAATGGACACTGATAAGAGTGTTTTTGTCAAATTGCTGTTTCCAAGACAAAGAATGAATCTTCAAGCTCAACTTTAAAAATAAATCTGTTTTAGCAATTTAATTCCATTTATTAAAGCCAGTATTTGTATCACAACTCATATCACAAGACCATAACCTAAAATCCATGTGTTTTTATACATAATTTATTATATAATAATATATATATTCTTTTTTTTTCAGCCCCAAAAGTCTGTTATCTTTTGGACTTTATTGTACTGTGTTTTGTGCAGGAGTCTTTGTGTCAGCTCTCTCAAGTTCAGCCCTGAAAAAAAAAAAAAAAAAAAAGCCAAATGTCAGAAATATAAAATGTGATCTGACCTGACAATGCAGCGCAGTATCGCTGCCTGAGCCAACAAAACATTAGCTCATCTTCTTCCAGTTGTTTGCTGTCGGCAGTCTGAGGTGCGAGATCATAGGAAAAATCCTCTCAAGCCTCTCACAGGAGGCCCCGAGGCCTCGTAACGTGGGGTTTTATATGTGCCTTTTCTCTGGTACCCCCACAGTAGTCCGAGTGTTGATAGGCCTCCCTCATCAGTCAGGGGTGCTTCTTCATTTGTATGACTCACAGTTGCCTCTCTCAAGCTGTGCATTACTGTTGTCATAAATATGATCAATGTACAGGTAACAATACTTAATAACACCTGATAGCAGAGATGGTTTGAGCATGGGGTCAGTTTCCTCCTTCAATTGATGTGATTCAGATGCAGTTTCAGAGGATGGAAGATGTTTTGATGGCAGGACTCGAGGGGCGGTGCCGACCTCTTCAGAGCCTGTGGGTCCCGTACAATACCCCAACGATGAGTTCACGCCCTGATTTGACAACCGGCTGTCGTCAGCGTTGATGAAAAGGGAGGAGCTCGTCAAAACAAAAGATGAGGATTTTCCTGTCGAACGCCTGTTGCCCTTCACAGACATGCATTTAATTGGTGACAAGCGTGTTTTAATTGGGGAGAACTTTGAGTTTGAAAGTTTAGGGGGCTGTCATCATGTTTCCTGTTTTCATAGTCATTAAATATCTTCCATGTAGACAAACTGTACCCGAAGAAACTAGTAAACTCATGCTCTAAAAATGTTCCTCTTCTATATCTACATATTTCTATAACTGTATGTTAATTTCAGCAAATAATCATAAACAAGCATGACTAGTTCATAACCTGAACTGCTGTGCATCAATTTATCCCCACTATTTTCTTTCATTTGATATTTCTCATTTCTCTGATACCATACAAATATCTACATCTGATTTACCATCAGTAGCACCATTAATACATAAATAATTCCCATCCAATTCAAACCTATAATACATCAAAAGTACAACTGAAATCAAAGAAATAATAATAATAATTTCTACATTAAAACAAACATTTACAACAATCTGGCAACAGCACATAAAGACAAGAAATAAAGTCAGAAATACAAATTTATTGGCTTTATAAATGCAATCAATTTTTAAATTGGCAAGAGTCAAACCGTAGTGCATTTATGATTTATTAATGTCTTTCTTATGCAGAATGTTTACATTAATGTAACATATTTATACAACTGCATGTTAATTCACCTTTGCAATGAAAATATGTAAACAATACAATATTATATATGAAGGAGGTGTAGCTTTGAACCAGCTAATTTTAAGTTTTAATCAGTTAAAGATATATAAAGATATGGACAAAATGAATATGGACATAGAAAATAAAGGTGCTCATAAACTAACATAAAATCATTTTAACTTCATAAACTGGGAAAAATAAACTGTTCATAATGGTGTATGCTGGAAGCCCACATGGAGCTATAATACAACATAAACTTACAATTGTGAAAGAAAAAGACTAAAATTTCACACCATGAACAGAAACTCAAGCTCCTCTTACTAGCTGTTTCCAGGGCTTTCTAAAGTACCTCACAGTCTTCACATGCAGATGGAGTTCGCTCAGTTTTGATGGAGATAAATCTGTTATGGGCCCAGTAGCTTTTATTTAATCCATCGCGCTTTTGTGGCAACAGATATAATCCTCATGACAATCTGCTGATGACGACTGTGTGGTATTGTTGAAAGTAAAAAAACAAAAAAACAGTAAGTCAAACTTGATTTTACAATATTATGCAATATTTTTTTTTTTATTGTACAATATTTTCATAAGATGAGATGGGATAAGCATTTATTGAGAAGAGAAACAATAATTCCAGATAAATAGAGAAAAAAATATAATAAAACATGTATATACAAAATACAGTATAATATACAGGTGCAGCTCAAAAAATTTGAAAATCAGTTATTTAAGAAAGTGAATATTTAATATATTCTAGACTAATTACATGTAAATTAAAATGTTAAATATTTACAGCCCACAGCTCAAAAAAAGAATGAAAGGGGTATTTCATAATATTAGCATATTAGTTTGATTAAATTACTATTCAGACAGTATAAATACTGTGTATCTCTCAGTCTAGATCAGTACCCATTACCACAATCATGGGGAAAGCTGCTGACTTGATACTCGTCCAGAAGATGATCATCGACATCCTCCAAAAGGACGCTGAGCCACAGAAGGTCATCGCTGAAAGACTGGCTGTTTGCAGACTGCTGGATCGAAGCATATTAAAGGAAAGTTCACTGGTTTGGTAGGAAAAGGAGCACAAGCAACAGGGATGACCGCAGCCTTGAGAAGATTGTCAAGCAAAGCCGATTCAAGAACCTGGGAGAGATTCACTATTACCGGACTGAGGCTGGAGTCTGTGCATCAAGAGCCACCACTCACAGACATCTTCAAGAAATGGGTACTCAAACTTTATTAAGATGACAATTTCCTATTCCAGCAGGACTTAGACCACTGTACCAAAACTACCACTGTACCAAAACTACTACTAACTGGTTTGCTAAACATGATATTACTGTACTCGATTGGCCAGCCAACTGACCTGACCTACTGTCCAGAGGAAGATGAGAAACAGCCAACCCAGCAATACAGAGGAGCTGTCAAAGCAATCATGCCACACTGCATTGATGCAGTAATTCTTCCTGAAGTAGCCCTGACCAAGTACTAAGTCAATAAACTTTTCAGAAGTTGGACATTTTTGTATTGTAAATCTTTTATTTGATTGATCTTATGAAATATGCTCATATTTTGAGATACCTTATTCATTCTTTTTGAAATGTAGGCTTTAATTATCGAAATTAAAATACGTGAAACATTTTAGTTTACATGTAAATTAATTACATTTTTCACTTTGTTAAATAACTGACTTAGAAAATTGAACTTTTTACAGATGTTTTTATTTTTATAGCTGCACCTGTCCTGTATATTTCTAGTTCCCATTATAATGCTTTGTCAATGTTACTGTATTGGGTGCACTGTCCCTTTAATAAGCATGCTGTAAACTCCGCCTCTTTTCTACTTCCTCCTTGGTCCCGTCAGGCTCGACAAATCGACACACGATTCAACGATCGCCGGCTCTGTTTTATCAGTCACACTCCATCGACGATCGTCTTCTTTTGCCTGGCTGTAGATTTTGCCTGATGCTGTGTTGTTGTGTAGCTATCAAAAGCATCAAATCATGCCCGGTGAGACAACCGTTAAAATAATGTCTTTACCGTGAATACAGGTACTCAAAGTGGCATTTTTAAACTTGTGTACAGACCGATAAGGTAGCTATCCGTGTGAGCAGCAGTTTAAACGGTGTTCGGGGGAGTGTTTTTGTGCCGAGGCCTTGTCGCAAACCCAACCGCTCGCAAAGTCTCGTCTGACCGTCCGGGATTTCATGTTGAAGTCGTCAGGTTTTTGGTTAAAACTGAGTGTTTTCCCGTCGGAAGATGGACACTGATAAGTTCAACTATGTTTACAGCTGTGACTTGGACATCAACGTTCAACTTAAGATGTAAGTTTTGCACTTAATGCGTCGCTTTTGGTCCAGCAGGGGAACTAATGCATCTTGTGACAGGATGCTTGCTATGTTTGCTAAGTGTGTGTGTGTGTGTGTGTGTGTGTGTGTGTGTGTGTGTGTGTGCGCGATTGGACGACATGTGTCTCATTGTCTTATCTGACTTTAAGCTTTAACCTGCAACAACAGACTGCTTATCGATCAAATCTTTATCAAACAGTCAAGTAAATGGCACATTTATCATCACAAGTCCCAGAGGGATGTGTTAAAATGGGTTTGGAGATGAAGTCTGAGCTCGTCCATGGACATGGAGGATTAATAGCCAACAATTTTGATAATTGAATAAGCATTCATTTAGGTAAAATATAATGATTTGCTGGTTCAGAGTATGTGGCTGCAAATTTAAAATTTGACCTGATAAAAGAAGTTTATGGATATTTCATAGATAAACTAATCGATCAATGGAGATAATAATATACAAATTAATTGACAATGATTTTGTCAAGGGGTCTTTCTTAATTGTTACCCACGAGTCTTGATTGACAATGTAAAGCCGCAACGATTAATCATTTAGTTGTCAACTATTAAATTAATAGCCAGCTATTTTGGTAATCAATTAATCAGCCATTTTTTTCGAAAAAAAAAGTAAATTTTCTGATTCCTGCTTCTGAAATGTGAATATTTTTTGGTTTCTTTACTCCTCTGTGACAGTAAACTGAATATCTTTGAGTTGTGGACAAAACAAAGACATGTAAGGACGTCATGTGAGACATTGATATTTTTTTTTTTACCATTTTCTGACATTTTATAGACCAAACAACTAATCCATTGATCGAGAAAATAATCAACAGATTAATCAACAGTGATAATAATCTTTATTAGTATTTGACCTATAGCTGAAAGAAAAGTAAGCAACAACTAATATTTGTGAAGGTGTGTCTAACTAATTGGAAAATTAGATATCAGAACAAAAAAAATCACACTTCTAATTAATTGACTAATAGACCTTTTTTGGCCGCTATCTTTATTGAATTTTTAGTATTTATAGTATTATTTATATTTTATAGTACTTTCATGCAATGGCCATACAAATTTGTGCAACATAGACATAAACACAAACAAAAACGTGGACATAAACAAGGTGGTCAGAGGTTTTGTCCATTTGATGGCTAGTCCATGTGTAGTCCAAGTGAATGTGGTTGTGCAGAGTTCATTATTCTGTTCTACGATCGTCTGTTAGGTGCGATAGATCTCAACATACTGTACAAACACCTCTTGTTTATTCTTGAGGATATACGTTGACTAATTCCTTAAACCGCTGAGTCGTACTGAGTTTAAACATCCTCTTCCGAGTTAAAGCAATCGCTCTCTTCTCGTCGTTCATGTGGCTTTATGTTGTGGCCCTCTGGATAAAGACCAAGTAAAAAAGTTTAGGCTCTCGGCTTAGCTTAATCAAAAGAGTTTCTTGGATAACTGCTTCCCAAAACGCCCCGACTTTGGGGCGACCATAGATGGTGGAAGAGCGTGCCTTTATCTTCACCACACCGCACAAGTCAGCGAAGTTACTGTTAAATTTGTTTAGTTTTATTGGAGTTATATATACTCTTATTAACCAGTTGAACTGTAGCATTTTAAGGTATGTGTTACCTATCTTAGTGTGAGCTGTTGTACATACCCTGCTCCACACCTCCATTGTTAGGTCCTCCCACAAGTTTGATATCCAGGCTTTAAGGTTAGAATCTGAGGAGTTTTGGGAGTACTCTGACATGTTTTAAAACTCAGAAATTATACCCCTTCCAAGTGAGTGAGTAGTGAGATTTTTTGAGTTGAGTTTTATTTTGATCGCACTGTGTTTATTGTCTATTGATGAGACAAACAGGCCTTTTCCAGAGACATTTTGACTTGTCATAGAGGAAAAGTACAAGTGTAACTGATAACTCTACAGATGGCTCTGTTCAATTCAAGTGTGCCAGTGAGAGTGACAATGAGCCAAGATGCTGATACCGAGACCCTGGAGTCAAAGCAGCTAAATGGAATTCAGCCATAATTAATATAATAATAATATATTATTAATGCCATTATTTACACCTGTGTTTTTTTCACTGTTACATGTCAGCACATCTTCAGTGAAAAAGGCCTATTTCCTACCCTGTTGGGACAATAAAGTTCTGTTACCAGTCAACTGAATCCAGTCATTTGACCGAAGTAGAGAACATTTCATGTTCACTTTCTTCACCATGACTCGGAGTATATTCTTGATCTGAAAGCACAGTCGTCTCTTTATTAAAATCACGTGCATGTCTCCTGAGGCTTATTAAATGCATTTTAATGGTCTAATTGATTAAACTGCGGCAAACTCTGTCCAGATTTTCTCAATTTGAATGAAATGCATATTAGCCATCTTTACTCTTGCTGTCAATCTAATCTTAGAGTTTACACTAAGAAATCTGTGGAAATATGTTGATACTTTATTTGTTGATATACAGTATATTCATCTTTTTATTTGTCCTTATACTCATATTTTATGTTACAGTGTTCAGCAAAAAACGAAAAATCCCTTAACACCTTTTCTCTATCATTACAGTCTTTGTCCTTTGTTGGCTTGTTTGTGGGAGGACAAGTTGGACCACTCATACAAACAAAAGCCATATTTGATCCTCTACTTCCTCACCGCCCTACTGTGTCTCGTCTCTCCTCTTCCAGAGGCAGTTTAGAGGGGAAACGAGAGCAGAAGAGCTACAAAGCCCTGCTGGAAGACCCGATGCTGCGGTTCTCTGGCCTCTACCAGGAGAACTGCTCGGACCTCTACGTCACCTGTCAGGTGTTTGCTGAAGGAAAACCTCTCGCCCTGCCCGTTCGCACCTCGTACAAAGCATTTAGCACACGTTGGAAGTGAGTCTCAAGCCATCAAGCTGTCTCTTTCCGTATTTTCTGTGTCTCAATTTTTTTTTAGTACATTTTTCCCCCAAAATACATAAAAACCTCTCTGTAATGTTTAGAAGAATTTTTTACCACCTTCCTCTCAGCATGCCTCTACAGAGCTGAAAAAGTCTCTCTGACCTTTACTTTCATCTTCTTACACTCTCTCTATCCTCTCTCTTGCTGTCGTGTACAGCTGGAACGAGTGGCTGCGACTGCCAGTCAAGTACCCAGACCTTCCTCAAAGTGCCCAGGTTGCTCTCACCGTGTGGGACATCTATGGGCCCGGCAGAGCCGTCCCCGTCGGGGGAACCACCGTCACCCTGTTTGGCAAATATGGGTGAGTCTAACCTCACACTATTACGTATGGTTTGTTACTGAAACAATAAAACAATGATGGTGATGATTATGATGATGATGCAGTTTTTAATATTGGGGTGTAGTATATTATTTTGTAGTGATAATCATGGGTGGTGATGCCGATGTCCAGAATAATAGAGATGAGTCATGTTCTGTTGATGTTGATATATTTTTCATTGGTAATGGTGATGTTGCCAATATTCATTGTTCATTATATTGTTTATACCCCCTGTGGGGTTTTTTTGGCCTGGTACCCTTAACCTCCTATACACTATATTGCCAGAAGTATTCAGTCACTTCCATGGCCCCAGGTATATTAAATCTAGCACCAAGACTCTTTCTACAAACATTTGTGAGAGAGTGGTTCGCTCTCAGGAGCTCAGTGAACTCCAGTGTGGTACTGTGATAGGATGCCACCTGCGCAACAAGACCAGTCGTGAAATTTCCTCGCTCCTAAATATTCCACAGTCAACTGTCAGTGGTGTTATAACAAAGTGGAAGCGTTTGGGAACGACAGCAACTCAGCCACAAAGCGGTAGGCCATGTAAAATGGCAGAGCGGCGTCAGCGGATGCTGAGGCGCATATTGCGCAGAGGTTGACCACCAAATGTCATGTGACCTCCAAATTAACTCAAGAACAGTGCGTAGAGAGCTTCATGGAATAGGTTAGCATGGCCAAGCAGCTGCATCCAAGCCATACATCACCAACTGCAATGCAAAGCGTCGGATGCAGGGGTGTAGAGCATGCCGACACTGGACACTAGAGCAGTGGACATGCGTTCTCTGGAGCGACGAATCGCGCTTCACCATCTGGCGATCTGATGGACGAGTCTGGGTTTGGCGGCTGCCAGGAGAACCTTACTTGCCTGACTGCATTGTGCCCAGTGTAAAGTTTGGTGGAGGTGGGATTATGGTGTGGGGTTGTTTTTCAGGAGCTGGGCTTGGCCCCTCAGTTCCAGTGAAAGCAACTCTGAATGCTTCAGCAAAACAAGAGATTTTGGACTATCCTATGCTCCCAACTTTGTGGGAACAGTTTGGGGATGACCCCTTCCTGTTCCAACATGACTGTGCACCAGTGTATAAAGCAACGTCCATAAAGACATGGATGAGAGTATGGTGTGGAGGAACTTGACTGGCCTGCACAGAGTCCTGACCTCAAGCTGATAAAACACCTTTGGGATGAATTAGAGTGGAGACTGAGAGCCAGGCCTTCTTGTCCAATATCAGAGTGACCTCACAAATACTGTCAAAAATACCTATAAACACACCTAAACCTTATGGAAAGCCTTCCCAGAGGAGCTGAAGCTGTTATAGGTGCAAAGGGTGGACCGACGTCATATTAAACCCTGTGGATTAAGAATGGGATGTCAGTTAAGTTCATATACGAGTCAAGGCAGATGAGCTAATACTTTTGGCAATATAGTGTATATCCAAAGACCTGCTGGTGGGCCTAGCCACTCGTCTGTCTTCCCGACATTATAGTGGGTGAAGACTGGTATCATATGTAACTAGAAAACCATGTCCAAGCATACATGCCCTCCCAATTTTTCCAGAAGACTCCCATTTTTCCTTGCCCTCTCCCAGTTTCCTTTTTTTCACACTTAACCTGCTTCTGGCAGGGTACAGAGTGTATAATCCCGACTGTTTCGACCCGGACGACAACAGAACTATACCAAATGTGTTTTCCTGGCAGAAGAAAGCGATCTGCTCCTGACACAGTCCAGTTTAAGCTCATGTTTGAGCGCTGCTGATGGAGCTGGAGAGAGCTAACTGAAAAAATTACTCAAGCAGGGGCAAAAAAAAATGAAGTAAAACTGATAATTAGTTTATACTAAAGATTCACATGCCAAGTTTATGCCAGAGGGACAAATTATTCACTTTTCTTAACTGAGAATTAAAGGTAAAATTTTCAAGGTTAAAACATAAAAATGCTGCTGCAATGTGTTATTTTATCACCAGAATGCAGGAAACAAAATCTCTGAAAGTCAGAGGACCCCCAGATCCCCCACTTTGGTTTTGAAATCCTCCCTTTTTTTAAGGTCTTGACGTTGGCAAGTATGTGTCCAAGTCATGCGAACTTGTTGCAAAGGCAGCTAACACTTAAAATTAGCGCTAAATGTTGGTGTGGAAAAACAAAACCGGCATGGTCATTTTCAAAGGGGTCCTTTGACCTCTGACCTCAAGATATGTGAATAAAAATGGGTTCTATGGGTACCCACGAGTCTCCCCTTTACAGACATGCCCACTTTATGATAATCACATGCAGTTGGTTACATGCGGAGACTCTTGTGGATTCAATTAGACCAACTGTATTCATTGGTAATGATGTCACATGCAGTTTTGGGCAAAAACAGTATAAATTTTTCTCATTTTTGCCATTTTTGCCAGATTCTTGGCAATCCACAACCCTAACAGAATAAGAGCTCAGTGAAGACCTGAACCCAAGCTACGGTCACAGAGCTTTCCCTCTCTGTTAACCAGCCTCATCCTGCATCAGACCATTTATCAGTTGTTCTGTACTTTTATTGTTATGCATTGAATATAATATGAAATATCCATAAAATGTCACATAGTCAGCGGTCGCCAGTTTAATCAACAATGAAAAAGGGGTCCATTAAGGAAAAGTTGAACCACTGCTGTATGTTTCTATGTTATATTATATGTTTTTAATTTGTTTATGTGTTTTTATGCTGCAGCACAAATTGCCCACTCTGGACAAATAATGAATTGACTTGACTTGGAAACCTTATGTTTTGCCACCAGCTTGAAAGATCGTCTTTTACTTCACCTCACCTCTGTATGCTTTTTATGTAAAAGTGCACTGAATCAATAAATAACGCTGCTATGTAATTTTAAAGCACCCCCCCTGTCTTCTTCTAGTATGTTCAGGCAAGGGATGCATGACCTGAAGGTCTGGCCGGGTGTGGAGGGGGATGGAGGAGAGCCCACCACCACGCCGGGACGCACCAGCAGCAGTCTGACGGAGGACCAGATGGGGAGACTGGCCAAGGTACAGTACTGGAGTGTGGTGGTGAGGATAGGATTTAGTGTGTGTGACTAAATGGCTGAAAGAGAGGATAAAGTAAAGAGATAAGATGGAGGGTGAACAGGAAACACTGTGTACGTTGGAAAAGACCGCCGCTGTCTAAACCATCATCTGTTCCAGGGTCCTGACCTGGAGGTACTCAGTGATGTGAGTACAAGTGGAGGAGTTAGTGTTGGCAGTGCAGAATGTGTGTGCGAAGAAGGCCTCGGTCCAAACGTATTTGCAAAATAATTGCATCACGCACTGCATAAATGAGGATTACCACATTAGAACAATCCAAACTCTCTCAGGGAAGTACAAATACTTCCTTTCTCTGTTAAATCTCTTTGCATTGTTTTATGTGGGAAAACCATATGTTGTCTATTCAGTGCGTTTGCGAATACATTTTGACCCATATTTTGGTGTGAACACTTGTCTGTCAAGGCGTACGGCTGCGTTCCTGAAAGCATCACACACAGTTTATTAGTTTTCTGCTGTTGCCATACGTTAGTGTATTTTGTGTAAGCGTTTGCATGTTTTTCTTGTTTATGTTGACATAAGAAAATGTTTGTCACGTTGTTGCAACTTTTTGGACTATTTAGGGGAGCCATCAGGGAGTTAATTTCCTTTTCTGACTGGACTGTTTTTAAAATCATTTAATTGATGCCTTTATTTTGTATTAATCCCGAGTGCCTTTGACTTAATCGCATCCAAAGTTTCTTCTAAGCCAGTTCATTTGTTGTTTTAAAGAGAGTACTAATTCTAACCAGCTGAGTTGTGGGCTTCCTGTTTATGGCCAAATGTGTGCTCACATTCCCGACACCCACACTGACTGACGAGTGGATTGGCTGCTGAGTGTTTGACCGGAGATGCTGGATTGGCTGCTGGCACTGGGTTTGCGCATGATTTGGTCGAGCTGTTTGCACATCAGCCACCATGCTGTGACCAGTTCTGCTGCAACAGAACCTCGACCGCATTTGGCATTTTGGTGAAACTTTTTCTCGTTTCCTTACCCTCTTTCTTCCATCTGTCTCTCTCTCCGTCCAGCTGACAAAGGCCCATCGACAGGGCCACATGGTGAAGGTTGACTGGCTGGACCGTCTGACCTTCAGAGAGATCGAGATGATCAACGAGGTGAGTTGGTTGGGATTGTGCTTCAAAACGGCGTTTTTTGGTTCCTGTACTGGAAAAGGCTGCTTTGGGTCAGACTGAAATATCTCAAAAACTATTGACATTCATGGTCAGTAACACTTGATAACAACCGAATTTATAAATGGTAAATTGATAGTTAATTAAACTCTTATTATTGTACAGTTAACAAACAATGAAATGCTAATAATGTTTACTAATTATTGTTATTCTATCATTAGTTTGTGTAGTATGAAATAATTAGTTTACAAATTTATTGTCACTTTATGGTTGTACACATTTTATATACTGTCTTACGTATGTTATTGATTACCAAATGATTTGTAAACCTTTAAGAAAATGTTTGTTAACCATCTATAAATATTACATAGATGGATGGACCAGAAAACTTATGAACTATTGACAAAGTGTTAACTATTTATCTAAATATTGTTTCTAGATGCTTTATAAAGAGTTTATTAACAATTTATCAAAGCATAATAATCAAGGATGTAATCATCAGTTACAAGTTTATGACAGCCAGCCAAATAATGTTTATAGATGGTTTACAGACCAGTTATTAATAAAGTGTACCAATATCTGGCCCATCGATCTATGGAATGTTTGTAGATGTTTTACAAGCAATTTCTTTAAGGTTTACAAATCATTTTTGCAACATTACTACGCAACACCTGCAATGGTTAATACAAGGTAAACATGCAGTATGTGTTTTAAGATGGGAGGAATAGTTGCACAAACTATTTGTTTTTTTTTATAACTTAATGAGCATTCAAATAAAATCTATATATGTATATGTATGTATAAGTTTGTCCAGTACTTTGGTTTAAAACTAAATTCCTGCAAAAAATAATGGCGTTCCCATCAGCCTCAGCTGTACTTTGTGTTAAGTGTTAATTAGCAAATGTTAGCATGCTAATACTAAGATGGTGAACATGGTTATTATTATGATCAGGCTAATGTATAAAACATTATGTTAGCATGCTGTTTTCAAGCTTTTAGCTCAAAGCTCCGCTGGCTGTAGATTCTTAGTCTTGTGATAGATTTTATAGACTCAGCGTCACACATAGTGTAAATAATGTCAGTAATTATCATTACGACTGGGAAAGTACAACTAAGTCACAGCTAGAGAGAAATCTGCTGATGTGGGAGGAATGCAGTGATTAGTTATAGTAGTGGCAATGTGGCTATAATCAATATTTTTATAATAATAGTCTATCAAATGACAATGTGTCAGAATACAGAGCTCTATAGTGAGTTTCAGCTCATTGTTTAGCCTGCAACTTTACTGTTTTGGTTCACTTATTTGGACTTGCTGGTGAACATAGTGGAGCATTTAGCAGCTAAAGATAAGATAAAAGCGAGACAATATTGGACTTAAATTTGCCAGTTCACCAGAAACACGACTACAAATGGATGAAATTAAAATGAAATGAATTTATATCTCTTCGCTAACAAGTTTGCCATATCAACGTAAAGGTTGATAATGTCAATGTTGTGTTCACGACTTGTTTCCGTCGCTCCCAAAACAATATTTACCGCAGGTTTAACTGTTTATGTGTCAACACCTGCAATTTTTTTTATAATAATGTTCTTGTTGTGTTTGAATTTAAACATTTTCTTCATGTGTTTCTGCAGAGTGAGAAACGCAGCTCTAACTTCATGTACCTCATGGTGGAGTTTCCCCGAGTCAAAACGAATGACAAAGAATACAGCATTGTGTATTATGAAAAGGTACAATCATATTTCTATATAAGCACCTAACTAGGGGTATTTTGACATGTAATATGTGTAAATAACACTAAAAACAACGAAGCTGATGGGTGTATTTCACTCTGTACCCATTCAGGATGGAGACGACGCATCACCTGTTCTTACCAGCTGTGACATTGTTAAAGTTCCTGACCCACAGATGGGGATGGTGAGAGGACACACACACACACACACACACACACACACACACACTTTGATATTATTGTTAATGTGCAAAACAAGGTACATCATTATTAATTTCGCATTATGTGAATTCCATGTTCATGTATGAACAAATAAAACAATAGAGCTTGTTTATTTCATAGTTTATATATCTGTACATGCAGTATTTTTCCAATTCATGATCTTCCTACAGGAGAACCTGGTTGAGAGCAAACATCATAAACTGGCTCGTAGCCTCCGCAGTGGGCCCTCAGATCACGACCTGAAGCCCAACGCTGCCACACGGGACCAGCTCAATGTAAGTTACCGTCTAGCTTTTATTTAGGGTCCAACTATTATCAAATCCAACAGCAAATAAGTTTAATTATGTGACGTCATTAAAGACCCGCCCCGGGCTTCACAATAATAGACATAAAATACAGGCTTAAGATGAGTAAAAACAACATAAATAGAAATAGCAGAAATGACACAAAGATGAGCTGCTTTTTAAAGGTGACCACAGATTTTCAATTTTCAGGTCGTCAGTGAGCTTTTCGGCCTAGTTTTGGCGGTGTGTCCCACACCATTGGCTCTAGTCTGTCCGGTCTGAGGCTTTTCGGCCAATTCAGCATGTTGAAGCAGTGGTGGAGCCCGTCAACGAGAGCTATCGCTCTGATTGGCGGTTCATGTTAAACAAATCAGTGCCTCATCATTGCATGTGATCACTCTAAAAGAGATCATAAGTCAGCAGGAGACCATTTATTACAGTAATATTCAGTATATTGTGAAAGTGCCTCATTGCTTTTATTGAATAACAGCAGAACACCATTATGATAAAAGAGGCACCTAAGTGTTGAGTAAATCTACGTAATTTATTTTTAAAGTGATAGAAAAACATTTAATTCATATGAAATTCTTGAAAAGTCAAGAAACAAGCAATATCACCAGGGATTACTTGGTTGAATTAACAGCTCTGGATCTGCATTTGTGTGCTTTTACAGTGAATTTTACAGATGCTTTGAATTTAACTCAGCTCACAACTGGAACAAACTGTTTTAACATACACAGATATAAATATTCGAGGATCATTTCGCTGGGTGTCACGCTCAGTTGAAGCTCTTTGATTTTCAGGATAAAAGGAGGATATCAAGGCATTTTAACTTGCAGAGAAAGCTGTGATTTATTAAAACGCATACAGCTGTCTTCCCTTTTCCTTGCAAGTCAAAGTGCCTCCATAGTTTTTATGTTTGGTATGTTTACTGTGTCTGTGTTTGTAAATTGATTTGATATTTGTGTGTCTGTATGCGCCAACAGATCATTGTGAGTTACCCTCCAACCAAGCAGCTGAGCTCTGAAGAACAGGACCTGGTGTGGAAGTTCAGATACTACCTCACCACACAGGAGAAGGTGGGTGTGTTTCTTATATTCTGCTCCGCCACACCAAAGTCTACTCAGGTTCCTATCTCAGTCCTCGTCTCTTCCACATGTTCAATGCT
This sequence comes from Pterois miles, assembly GCA_947000775.1. Lineage (NCBI taxonomy): Eukaryota > Metazoa > Chordata > Actinopteri > Perciformes > Scorpaenidae > Pterois > Pterois miles. The sequence continues at coordinate 2,651,702 of CAMQGK010000008.1, forward strand.
TCCTCCTCCTCCTCCTCATTTCACTGCAGGCCCTGACAAAGTTCCTTAAGTGTGTGAACTGGGATCTGCCCCAGGAGGCCAAGCAGGCTCTGGAGCTGCTGGGGAAGTGGAGGCCGATGGATGTGGAGGACTCCCTGGAGCTGCTGTCCTCTCAGTTCACCAACCCCACGGTCAGGCGCTACGCTGTGGCGCGCCTGCAGCAGGCGGATGATGAGGTAGGCGTAGGAAGACTGTGGGGGGAGTCAGGAGGAGGGCATAATTGTGTGGGCGGATAATGATGATTTTTCTCTGTGTATAAAACTTTTAAGTCTCCTGAGACAAAGCTTTATTCCAAAGTTTTTCTTAGTACAAAATTATGAAAACAGTGCTGTTTAAAAGTGATAAGTTCAAATTTCGGAGCATATCTATGATTGAGGGATTGCATCCACACGGCTCTCAAACTTGGTGAAAGCTGAGTTGGTGGTTAACGGAGCCAACGGTGCAAACAATGGCAATGATGCTAAACAATAGGAATCGGAGAGTGGGCGCTACACTTCCGTGGCAGCGCCAAAGAACATATATTGATAAGAAAGTGAAAGCCAATTGTTCATTCCATTGCAATATCAGCGCCCAGCAGCAGAGCTACACTTCTGGCATTTTTGACGGAAAGCGACTACTGGACGTTAGTAAAATATCCATCTACAAAGTACCGTTCAAAAGTAAAGCAAAATTATTTCTAGTCTGTTGTCAAACTTTTAATGTCTCTACCAAAATGGCCTCAGTTGAACAGTGAAAATAGTCTTCCCAGAGGAACGGAGAATGAGCGATGGACATAAATGCAAATTAGAAAAAATCCAGCACACAGATTTTTAGAGCAACCTCAATCTTTTTCATATAAAGTTCCTCCAATGTAGATGTACAAGAGACCACAGACCATGGATATATTAGTAAATGGCCCACAGTCAGTGCAAATTATTTACTCATACTATGTTAATATCTGTTTATGTCATGCTGCTAGCACGACTAGCTACAGGCCGATAGCCAGTTGTCTGGGAACAGAGACGTTAATACATCCACAAAGGTACAGACTTGCAGCATACAACCCATAGGTGTATGATAAGAAAAGTGATGAATTTCAGTCAGTATAGCCATATTACAGCCACTTACAGCTATCAGAAAGCTGGCAGAACCACATATGTCATATTAGCATGCAAGGTGGTACAGTGCTGTGGGTCAGATGCACATTCATTATACTGAGGAAAATAACTCTGGGTTTTGCTATTTAATTTTACAACTTTTAGGACATAATGATTTAAATGAGGGCTGTTTAAGTGTTCATTCTGGGAGAAAAAAAAAATCCTCCTCTGATTTACGGTCGTGTCTTTATTCATTCATGGCCATGGGCTCGTTGGCATTTTCAGTTAAAGTTAAAAACTGAAAATTGTTAAAAAAACCAGAGTTTTGCCTCTGTGTCTATGCTCTCTTTATGCCGCCGTGGGTCGGGATGGCGTTATCAACCGTAATCGCCGTATGAGCGTAGTGCAGAGCAGTGCGATTAGATAGCTCGTGGCTCACACACTGGGACTCAGGTACACATGGGCCGGGCTGGCTATATCAACAAAGCACAGAGAAGCTCAGATCACGTAGACTTTACTCCTCTGTATCTATAGTATAGTTGTTTGCTGCTATAGTAATGCTTTATTCCCATCTCTTTTTCCTCTCTAGGACCTGCTGATGTATCTTCTCCAGCTGGTCCAAGCGCTGAAGTACGAGAACTTCAGTGATATTCAGGGAGGCTTGGAGCCAGGCAGCAAGAGAGACAGCCAGGGACTTTCAGATGACTCCGCACTGGACAGGTCAGCACTTGGATGTTAGTTATAACTGCTACTCTGCCCGTGGATCACAAATAAGCCAACACTACCAGCAGCTTTGACAGAAGCAAGGCACATGTGGAGGTTATGTTGTCACTCGATAAAAATGTAAAACTTGTTTGTTGTACCTCCAGTTCCAGTTTTTTTTTTTTTTTTAAGATCTAAATTTACCTCTGAAATTCTCACTGGTTGGGAGACTATTTGCTGCTTTGCAGGATTTGATTATTTTTCTTTCAGAAGCCATATTGACTCTGTAGAGCCGGCCAGAATCTGGAGGCAGAGCACTGACTTACTCAACACACCATCTAATCATTTTAAAGGAGCAGTGTGCAACATTTCAAGGGATCTATTTAGGTAGAAATTAAATATAATACTCATAACTATGTTTTCATTAGTGTATAAATACCTGAAACTATGAATTGTTGTCTTTGTTACCTAAGAATGAGCCCTTCATATCTACATAGGGAGCGCTTCCTCTTCACTGAGTCCGCCATGTTGCTCTGCCGTGTTTCTACAGTAGCACTGAATGCACAAACCAAACACTAGGGAGAGCCGTTCACATTTTTACATTGCCTGAAGGTCACCGTAGTTTTCTGGCACTTGTAAAATTGCGGTAATGTCAGGATGGCTTCAGAGGGCTCGGCAGCTCACGTTACCACAGTCTGCAAATTACAACCGCACCACTAGATGCCACCAAATCCTACACACTGTACCTTTAGGTTAAAATGCATTTACATTTTTTAATTGCCATGTTCTTTATTCATTGTTTGTTTTAACTCTTTTTGTAGTTCCCAGATCCTGTCTGGCACATCTGGACCTTCCACTGCTACGCCGAAAGGCAAGGAAGGAGCAGACAGCGAAAATCTAGAGGTATAATGTCACTATAGAGCAGGAAAGAAACTGTTCTGTTGGACAACACAGTTTTAGTCCGCATTAATCCCCACAAGGCACGTGGACAAACACCAGTTTATGTAGGGAGTCAGAAACACAGTGTTGTGACAGAAATTTCAGTTGTATTCCTGATCCCAGACGCCGCAGGGCTGAAAAAACAAAGTTTCCGCCTGGTATTGAAGTGTCATTGTGTCTCTTTGCAGCAAGACTTGTGCACGTTTCTCATCTCCCGTGCTTGCAAGAACTCTACACTCGCTAACTATTTGTATTGGTGAGTCGCAGTTCAAAACGTCTTAGTTTATTATTACCGAAAATGTCCTTGTGTTTATATTCATCTGTCTAAAAAAAACCCTGTGTGTCCTCTTCAGGTATGTGATTGTGGAGTGTGAGGATCAGGACACCCAGCAGAGGGATCCGAAGACCCACGAGATGTACCTGAACGTCATGAGGAGGTTCAGTCAGGCGTTACTCAAGGTCAGCCACTCAGGAATCAAACGCTGTCTGTACATTTAGAAAAGAAAGTTGTCAAACTATTCCTTTAACCTTTCGCAGTAACACTGTCTGTATAGGTTCTGCAGCAACTACAACACATACTATATATATTTTTCTTTGTGCCTTCCCTTTTAACCCAAACACGTCCTGTTCCCTCCAGGGTGATAAGAGCGTGAGGGTGATGCGCTCGCTGTTGGCCGCCCAGCAGACGTTTGTGGACAGACTGGTGCAGCTGATGAAAGCCGTGCAAAGGGAGAGCGGAAATCGCAAGAAGAAGGTAACCGAATACCTGCACATTCAAATACTAGCTAAACCTTTACAGTATTTCTCTCTGAGTTTAAATTATGTAGTATGTATTTCTATATTTCATTGTGAAAATATTTCTAAAACTTGCTTTCATAACAGTTTTTGTGCAGATTTGTTAACAAAATCATTCAGAAGTTATTAAATTATAGAGATTTTTCCTTATATATATATATATATATATATATATATATATATATATATACGTATGTATATATATATATATATATATATATACGTATGTATATATATATATATATATATACGTATGTATATATATATATATATATATACGTATGTATATATATATATATATATATATATACGTATGTATATATATATATATATATATATACGTATGTATATATATATATATATATATATACGTATGTATATATATATATATATATATATATACGTATGTATATATATATATATATATATATATATACGTATGTATATATATATGTATATATATATACGTGTATATATATATGTATGTGTGTATATATATACGTATGACACGTATGTATATGTATATATACGTACGTATATATGTATATATGTGAATATATATATATGTGTATATATATATATATATATATATATATATATATAGCTGCGATACGTCAGCGTCGCCGCCATATTGGGGAGGTCAGGACTGGACTGTAAACAAATACAGTTGAACAGTGGAGCTGCGGTATTTCTGCCTAAATAGCTCTATAACGCTCACATTTGTCAACCGATTTCAATGAGTCATTTTTATAGTCACAGATTTATGATCCAGAGGAGTAGAAACAAAGTTTTGTCTCCAGCTACTCAAAATCTCGCTGCGAGACGCTCAAAAGAGAGTATCAGTGTTGGCTAAGCTTAATGTTGCATGAACTGAATTACTTATGTGGTGGAAAATATTTAATTTTGCTGAGTTGACACTACTGTTCCTAAACCCAAGACATGACATCTGCTTTATTGTTTGCGATATTAGACGCATATCATAAATTTCAACTTAAACACTATAAATTTCAACATGAAGATCTGTAGGCTAAACTTAGCTTTGGTTGAGGATTAGCTAACAATAACGAAAGTTATCTAGATCTTATGAGATGATCTGTGGGAGCAAGCGTTTTGTAAAGATGTAACTTAAACTAACTTTGATGATGAGTAAAATTCTTAAAGGCAAATGTGTTATGAGAGTATGACTTCTTAATACCATGTTAACAGACAGACCGGCCGGTGATGCTGGAAGCAGCAACGTTACTGAACCGTTATGGGGGGATTCTAGCCTGCAGTACTCCACGTAGATTATAAATGCTTGAATATAAAAACTACCCATTGAAATCGGTTTAGAAATGTAGATATTATAGTGATTTTTGTCCAGAAAAACAGCAGCTCCCCTGTTCACTCGTGTCTTCAGGCCTGTCCTGACCTCCCCAATATGGCGACGACACACATGTATATAATAAGGGGCCTCACATGGACTCTTTCTCATTCACATTTGCATTGTTTTCATTGATTCCGGTTGTTGCTTTTAACCGCAGCCTCACATGAGCGATGATTTGTGTTGACAACAGCTTCCCTCCTCATGTGTCTGCAGACGGAGCGCCTGCAGGCTCTTCTGGCCGACAACGAGAAGGTGAACCTCTCAGAGATCGAGCCCATTCCTCTTCCTCTGGAGCCTCAGATCAGGATCAGAGGCATCGTCCCTGAGACGGCAACGCTCTTCAAGGTATTTGTCATCCGTTCTGCTTCGTCTTAGCTAAGAGCAGTGTCTGTGTGGCACATTGTTCACGTTGTTCTCTTTACCGCGTGTCAGAGCGCTCTGATGCCGGCCAAGCTGATCTTCAAGGCCGAGGATGGAGCCATGTACCCGGTTATCTTCAAACACGGAGACGACCTGAGACAAGATCAGCTCATCCTTCAGATCATCTCGCTCATGGACAAGGTAAGAATACTCTGTGGTATACAGTAGAATTAGCCGTCATCTATTAATTTAATCGCCAACTATTTTGATAATCGATTAATCGTTTTGAGTATTTTTTTTTTTAATGGTCAGGATTCTCTGATTGCAGCTTCTTAAATGTGAATATTTTCTGGTTTCTTTACTCCTCTATGACAGTAAACTGAGTATCTTTGAGTTGTGGATAAAACAAAACATTTGAGGACGTTATCTTGGGTTTTGGGAAACTGATTTTTTTTTCCTCACCATTTTCTGACATTTTATCGATTAAACAACTAATCAATTAATCAAGAAAATAATCAGCAGATTAATCGACAATGAAAATAATCATTAGTAGCAGCCGTGGTATGTTAGCAGGTTTATGGATGGGAAATTGATATATTTGGTGGTGGTTTAATGTAATTAGACGACCTGGTACATATAGTTTTTGATCTCTTTTTCCATGAAAATCTTTTCAGCTAACAGAAAGGTGAATGTTCATGATGTTTTTGATAATCTTTGGATCCAAGATAATCCTTCTCTTCTATAATTTATTGAAGAATAATGTACTGAAAACAGTTTGTGTTTTGTTTTTTGCCTTTCAGCTTTTGAGGAAAGAGAATCTGGACCTGAAGTTGACACCTTACAAAGTACTGGCCACCAGCACCAAGCACGGTAAGAAGTGGTGACCACTCATCACTCTGGTTGGATATAATAATAATAATATAACTGAATCAATGTAGACTTTATCTGACGGTAATACAGAATAGCTTTGTGAAGGATATCTAGTAAAAAAAGAGGAGCAGCGTATCTAGTTTAGTACTCTATTGTCCATCTTACTGCTGTATCTTCCAGCCTCACCAAAAGAGTTTTATTCATCTTCCAGGTTTTATGCAGTTTGTTCAGTCTGTTCCTGTGGCTGAAGTCCTGGCTACTGAAGGCAACATCCAGGTGAGCAGAGGTGTAGAAACAATCAGGATAAGCTGACAAACAACGTAAACTGTCCTTTCATTCACATAATTTGTTTCAACAGAGCTTCTTCAGGAAGCATGCACCGAGTGAAAAGGGACCCTATGGCATCAGCTCAGAGGTGATGGACACCTACGTCAAGAGCTGCGGTGAGCTGGTTTTAATGCTTATTGCATGCTTATTGTGTTGAAATGCTCTGTCTGCAGAACACACTCTAACCTAGTGGTTCCCAACCTGGGGTCAGGGCCCCTCTTAGGGGGCGCCAAAGATCACAGGGGGTGTGCAATTCGAGTTGCATGTTTAACTAAAATCATAACACTGTAAAAGTATTTAAAACATATATTATTTTGCTACTTGGTGGGACATTCTCTGTAAACCCAGTATTTGTGCACAGTTGCAGATAAAGATCAGGCCATAGGCTACTATTATATTATTATTATAATATTATTATAGATTTAGATTCCAGTTGTGATTACGTAGGATTGTTTCCGACCTTTGCAGAACGTCGTCCAAAGGTTGACATTTTTTGGAAAAATTTAGATGTAATCATTTCTAATATTCATGTTGTTATCCGCCGAAATATTCTGCTTCAATTCATATCTGTTGGCGTTTAGCATTTCAAAAAAACGATTTGCTCTCGCACAAAGGGAGGCTGCAACTGTATTAGCGGGCGGTACTGTAGCAATCTAACAACACCATAATTTAAATTTATATAATGTCAATAACGGCTAATTTTGGCTCTAACACTATTATGGTAAATTAATTGTTACAAAAAAGATTGTATTATTCACTTATACCATTCTATGTTTATGTGTTATATGTTTATTAACCTGAAGTTATATTCATTAATGGCTGATGATTTAATTAAAAAAAAGATTCATTTAACACACTGAGTCACTTTATTCATATTGATTCATATAGGATGTGTAATTTTTTTCTTATTGGGGGGTTCAGCTTTTCTTAGCTACAAGTTGGGAACCGCTTGTCTAACCAATGTCGTCTCTGTGACTGCTTCCTTCCAGCTGGTTACTGCGTCATCACATACATCCTTGGAGTGGGAGACAGACACTTGGACAATCTGCTACTGACAAAGACCGGTGAGGCAAATGTGCTCTTTCACACACTGGTTTATTAATATCCAATTTCATGGAGCAGTTTTAGAATATTATCTCCGCTCTTCGTCTAGGGAAACTCTTCCACATCGACTTCGGCTACATCCTGGGTCGAGACCCTAAACCCTTGCCTCCGCCGATGAAGCTGAGCAAAGAGATGGTGGAGGGGATGGGAGGCATGCAGAGCGAGCAGTACCAAGAGTTCAGGAAGCAGTGCTACACCGCCTTCCTGCACCTCAGGAGGTAAAGACACCAGACACAAAAACCAACCAGAAATAACTCAATTTTACTGTAGAGGAGAGTCAATAAAAACAAGCACATTACAGATCATGTCTATTTTACATTATTGATGACCATTTTCCAAAGCATCCAGCTTAATGCTGTTTATGGTATCAAATTATGTCAGTAGAGCATGACATTAAACTTAAGAGACTTAAAACCTGCTTTAACCAGGTAATTAATTACAGCAGACATTTAATCAGCGTCAATATTAGCTTGTTACATTATCATTACATAATCAGAATCAGTTTTATTTCCCAAGTATCTACATATACGGAGTTTGACTCCAATTTTATGGATCTCTCTGAATGTACTTACACAGAAATATTAATTACAGCTAGTAACAAGGACAACAAAACTGGACAAATAAAGATAAAGAATAAACAGGACTGTTGGATACACAGGTAGTGTAAATGAATGATAATGCTGTTCAGCTGTTAACCCATATTTAATGTAGGTTTAAGCAGGTGCTTGTAGAAACTTGGATGCATGCCGTGATGAATTTTAGGTTTGCCACATGATTTTTATACTTAACCACTTTTTAGATTGATTTCAGCCTTTGGTTTAAGTTCATGTCAGTAGACAGTAATAGGAAGTATAGTAATTTGTATGTGATTAACTAAAATATATCAAATTAACTGTAGCGCATATGCAGAAATTTCCAACTCCAGATAGAGGCCCTTTCACATCACAGTGATAATTTAATCTCTGTAGGAACACACAATAAGATTAAAACTACAGTACATTACCACACATATTTAAGCACTGAGGTAATATATCCGTCTCCTCTTCCTTCAGATACTCCAACCTGATCCTGAATCTGTTCTCTCTCATGGTGGACGCCAATATTCCTGACATCGCCCTGGAACCTGACAAGACAGTTAAGAAGGTAAGTTTGCCGTTACTGGAAATGAACACAGTGTTTCCCATGAATTACTCAGACTGTGCCGGCCTGCCAGGTTTAATTTGTCCCGCCAAAGTTTCATAAGGAACTAAAAATAGTTTTAGACTATTACGCTTCTTACACAGCGAAGCACGTCTCTAGATTGGCTCTGAAAGGCCCGGGGTGAAAGTGGCTTCGATTGTGAGCTTTACAGCACCCCTTACTCACACCTCGCCGCTTCCTAACTGAGGTTGTGACTCACTATAAAGAAAGCTTCGCGCTCGCCGTGCCCTCTCTTCCTGCGGAGAGGGACGGGGTCCCCCGTCCCCAGGGAGATCATGAGGCGTTCCAGACACAGCATCAGTGTCAACGAAAATAAATTAATCGATTCTCATGCACGACACTCATTTATCGTCTCTGATCCGAGTCAACATGCTACGACGGTTGGGATATAATTGGGCTTTGTGTAGTCTGAACCAGCCATAATGGCATTGGCAAGAATATTAATAGTCACATGTTTTTTGCCTCCGCCATGAGCTTTGGCCTTTCACGTCTCATGCAGTGCTCTCACCGGAGTTGAAATGCCCTACCATGAATAATGTTTTAAATGGACTTCCTCATTTTGCCTCCAGGTACAGGACAAGTTCAGATTGGACCTATCGGACGAGGAGGCAGTCCATTACATGCAGAGTCTGATTGATGAGAGTGTTGGTGCTCTGTTTGCTGCTGTGGTCGAACAGATACACAAGTTTGCTCAGGTATGTGTACTCAAACACACAACATACTTATAAATAAAGGGAGCCACAGTGTAAGGACCATACTGGCATTGCTGAGAGGCAGGCAGAGGCGAGAGGCAGGCAGAGGCGAGAGGCAGAGGCAGGCAGAGGCGAGAGGCAGAGGTAGGCAGAGGCGAGAGGCAGAGGCGAGAGGCAGAGGCAGGCAGAGGCAGAGGCAGGCAGAGGCGAGAGGCAGAGGCAGGCAGAGGCGAGAGGCAGAGGCAGGCAGAGGCGAGAGGCAGAGGCAGGCAGAGGCGAGAGGCAGAGGCAGGCAGAGGCGAGAGGCAGGCAGAGGCAGGCAGAGGCGAGAGGCAGGCAGAGGCGAGAGGCGAGAGGCAGGCAGAGGCGAGAGGCAGAGGCAGGCAGAGGCGAGAGGCGAGAGGCAGAGGCGAGAGGCAGAGGCGAGAGGCAGAGGCGAGAGGCAGAGGCGAGAGGCAGAGGCAGGCAGAGGCGAGAGGCAGAGGCAGGCAGAGGCGAGAGGCAGAGGCGAGAGGCAGAGGCGAGAGGCAGGCAGAGGCGAGAGGCAGAGGCAGGCAGAGGCGAGAGGCAGAGGCGAGAGGCAGAGGCGAGAGGCAGAGGCGAGAGGCAGGCAGAGGCGAGAGGCAGAGGCAGGCAGAGGCGAGAGGCAGAGGCGAGAGGCAGAGGCGAGAGGCAGAGGCGAGAGGCAGAGGCAGGCAGAGGCGAGAGGCAGGCAGAGGCGAGAGGCAGGCAGAGGCGAGAGGCAGGCAGAGGCGAGAGGCAGAGGCAGGCAGAGGCGAGAGGCAGAGGCAGGCAGAGGCGAGAGGCAGAGGCAGGCAGAGGCGAGAGGCAGGCAGAGGCGAGAGGCAGGCAGAGGCGAGAGGCAGAGGCAGGCAGAGGCGAGAGGCAGGCAGAGGCGAGAGGCAGAGGCAGGCAGAGGCGAGAGGCAGGCAGAGGCGAGAGGCAGAGGCGGGCAGGAGGCAGGCAGAGGCGAGAGGCAGAGGCAGGCAGAGGCGAGAGGCAGGCAGAGGCGAGAGGCAGGCAGAGGCGAGAGGCAGAGGCAGGCAGAGGCGAGAGGCAGAGGCGAGAGGCAGAGGCGAGAGGCAGAGGCAGGCAGAGGCGAGAGGCAGAGGCAGGCAGAGGCGAGAGGCAGAGGCAGGCAGAGGCGAGAGGCAGAGGCAGGCAGAGGCGAGAGGCAGAGGCAGGCAGAGGCGAGAGGCAGAGGCAGGCAGAGGCGAGAGGCAGAGGCAGGCAGAGGCGAGAGGCAGAGGCAGGCAGAGGCGAGAGGCAGAGGCAGGCAGAGGCGAGAGGCAGGCAGAGGCGAGAGGCAGAGGCAGAGGCAGGCAGAGGCGAGAGGCAGGCAGAGGCGAGAGGCAGGCAGAGGCGAGAGGCAGAGGCGAGAGGCGAGAGGCAGAGGCAGGCAGAGGCGAGAGGCAGAGGCAGGCAGAGGCGAGAGGCAGGCAGAGGCGAGAGGCAGGCAGAGGCGAGAGGCAGAGGCAGGCAGAGGCGAGAGGCAGGCAGAGGCGAGAGGCAGAGGCAGGCAGAGGCGAGAGGCAGGCAGAGGCGAGAGGCAGAGGCAGGCAGAGGCGAGAGGCAGGCAGAGGCGAGAGGCAGAGGCAGGCAGAGGCGAGAGGCAGGCAGAGGCGAGAGGCAGAGGCAGGCAGAGGCGAGAGGCAGGCAGAGGCGAGAGGCAGAGGCAGGCAGAGGCGAGAGGCAGGCAGAGGCGAGAGGCAGGCAGAGGCGAGAGGCGAGAGGCAGGCAGAGGCGAGAGGCAGGCAGAGGCGAGAGGCAGAGGCAGGCAGAGGCGAGAGGCAGGCAGAGGCGAGAGGCAGAGGCAGGCAGAGGCGAGAGGCAGGCAGAGGCGAGAGGCAGAGGCAGGCAGAGGCGAGAGGCGAGAGGCAGGCAGAGGCGAGAGGCAGAGGCAGGCAGAGGCGAGAGGCGAGAGGCAGGCAGAGGCGAGAGGCAGAGGCAGGCAGAGGCGAGAGGCAGAGGCAGGCAGAGGCGAGAGGCAGGCAGAGGCGAGAGGCAGGCAGAGGCGAGAGGCAGAGGCAGGCAGAGGCGAGAGGCAGAGGCAGGCAGAGGCGAGAGGCAGGCAGAGGCGAGAGGCAGAGGCAGGCAGAGGCGAGAGGCAGGCAGAGGCAGGCAGAGGCGAGAGGCAGGCAGAGGCAGGCAGAGGCGAGAGGCAGGCAGAGGCGAGAGGCAGGCAGAGGCAGGCAGAGGCGAGAGGCAGGCAGAGGCAGGCAGAGGCGAGAGGCAGGCAGAGGCAGGCAGAGGCGAGAGGCAGGCAGAGGCAGGCAGAGGCGAGAGGCAGGCAGAGGCGAGAGGCAGGCAGAGGCGAGAGGCAGGCAGAGGCGAGAGGCAGGCAGAGGCGAGAGGCAGAGGCAGAGGCGAGAGGCAGGCAGAGGCGAGAGGCAGAGGCAGGCAGAGGCGAGAGGCAGGCAGAGGCGAGAGGCAGAGGCAGGCAGAGGCGAGAGGCAGGCAGAGGCGAGAGGCAGAGGCAGGCAGAGGCGAGAGGCAGGCAGAGGCGAGAGGCAGAGGCAGGCAGAGGCGAGAGGCAGGCAGAGGCGAGAGGCAGAGGCAGGCAGAGGCGAGAGGCAGGCAGAGGCGAGAGGCAGAGGCAGGCAGAGGCGAGAGGCAGGCAGAGGCGAGAGGCAGAGGCAGGCAGAGGCGAGAGGCAGGCAGAGGCGAGAGGCAGAGGCAGGCAGAGGCGAGAGGCAGGCAGAGGCGAGAGGCAGAGGCAGGCAGAGGCGAGAGGCAGGCAGAGGCGAGAGGCAGAGGCAGGCAGAGGCGAGAGGCAGGCAGAGGCGAGAGGCAGAGGCAGGCAGAGGCGAGAGGCAGGCAGAGGCGAGAGGCAGAGGCAGGCAGAGGCGAGAGGCAGGCAGAGGCGAGAGGCAGAGGCAGGCAGAGGCGAGAGGCAGGCAGAGGCGAGAGGCAGGCAGAGGCGAGAGGCAGAGGCAGGCAGAGGCGAGAGGCAGGCAGAGGCGAGAGGCAGAGGCAGGCAGAGGCGAGAGGCAGGCAGAGGCGAGAGGCAGAGGCAGGCAGAGGCGAGAGGCAGGCAGAGGCGAGAGGCAGAGGCGAGAGGCAGGCAGAGGCGAGAGGCAGAGGCAGGCAGAGGCGAGAGGCAGAGGCAGGCAGAGGCGAGAGGCAGGCAGAGGCGAGAGGCAGAGGCAGGCAGAGGCGAGAGGCAGGCAGAGGCGAGAGGCAGAGGCAGGCAGAGGCGAGAGGCAGGCAGAGGCGAGAGGCAGAGGCAGGCAGAGGCGAGAGGCAGGCAGAGGCGAGAGGCAGAGGCAGGCAGAGGCGAGAGGCAGGCAGAGGCGAGAGGCAGAGGCAGGCAGAGGCGAGAGGCAGGCAGAGGCGAGAGGCAGAGGCAGGCAGAGGCGAGAGGCAGGCAGAGGCGAGAGGCAGAGGCAGGCAGAGGCGAGAGGCAGGCAGAGGCGAGAGGCAGAGGCAGGCAGAGGCGAGAGGCAGGCAGAGGCGAGAGGCAGAGGCAGGCAGAGGCGAGAGGCAGAGGCAGGCAGAGGCGAGAGGCAGAGGCAGGCAGAGGCGAGAGGCAGGCAGAGGCGAGAGGCAGGCAGAGGCGAGAGGCAGGCAGAGGCGAGAGGCAGGCAGAGGCGAGAGGCAGAGGCAGGCAGAGGCGAGAGGCAGGCAGAGGCGAGAGGCAGAGGCAGGCAGAGGCGAGAGGCAGGCAGAGGCGAGAGGCAGAGGCAGGCAGAGGCGAGAGGCAGGCAGAGGCGAGAGGCAGAGGCAGGCAGAGGCGAGAGGCAGGCAGAGGCGAGAGGCAGAGGCAGGCAGAGGCGAGAGGCAGGCAGAGGCGAGAGGCAGAGGCAGGCAGAGGCGAGAGGCAGGCAGAGGCGAGAGGCAGAGGCAGGCAGAGGCGAGAGGCAGGCAGAGGCGAGAGGCAGAGGCAGGCAGAGGCGAGAGGCAGGCAGAGGCGAGAGGCAGAGGCAGGCAGAGGCGAGAGGCAGGCAGAGGCGAGAGGCAGAGGCAGGCAGAGGCGAGAGGCAGGCAGAGGCGAGAGGCAGGCAGAGGCGAGAGGCAGAGGCAGGCAGAGGCGAGAGGCAGGCAGAGGCGAGAGGCAGAGGCAGGCAGAGGCGAGAGGCAGGCAGAGGCGAGAGGCAGAGGCAGGCAGAGGCGAGAGGCAGGCAGAGGCGAGAGGCAGAGGCAGGCAGAGGCGAGAGGCAGGCAGAGGCGAGAGGCAGGCAGAGGCGAGAGGCAGAGGCAGGCAGAGGCAGAGGCAGGCAGAGGCGAGAGGCAGGCAGAGGCGAGAGGCAGGCAGAGGCGAGAGGCAGAGGCAGGCAGAGGCGAGAGGCAGGCAGAGGCGAGAGGCAGAGGCAGGCAGAGGCGAGAGGCAGGCAGAGGCGAGAGGCAGAGGCAGGCAGAGGCGAGAGGCAGGCAGAGGCGAGAGGCAGAGGCAGGCAGAGGCGAGAGGCAGGCAGAGGCGAGAGGCAGAGGCAGGCAGAGGCGAGAGGCAGGCAGAGGCGAGAGGCAGAGGCAGGCAGAGGCGAGAGGCAGGCAGAGGCGAGAGGCAGGCAGAGGCGAGAGGCAGAGGCGAGAGGCAGGCAGAGGCGAGAGGCAGAGGCAGGCAGAGGCGAGAGGCAGGCAGAGGCGAGAGGCAGAGGCAGGCAGAGGCGAGAGGCAGGCAGAGGCGAGAGGCAGAGGCGAGAGGCAGGCAGAGGCGAGAGGCAGAGGCAGGCAGAGGCGAGAGGCAGGCAGAGGCGAGAGGCAGAGGCAGGCAGAGGCGAGAGGCAGAGGCAGGCAGAGGCGAGAGGCAGGCAGAGGCGAGAGGCAGAGGCAGGCAGAGGCGAGAGGCAGGCAGAGGCGAGAGGCAGAGGCAGGCAGAGGCGAGAGGCAGGCAGAGGCGAGAGGCAGAGGCAGGCAGAGGCGAGAGGCAGGCAGAGGCGAGAGGCAGAGGCAGGCAGAGGCGAGAGGCAGGCAGAGGCGAGAGGCAGAGGCAGGCAGAGGCGAGAGGCAGGCAGAGGCGAGAGGCAGAGGCAGGCAGAGGCGAGAGGCAGGCAGAGGCGAGAGGCAGAGGCAGGCAGAGGCGAGAGGCAGGCAGAGGCGAGAGGCAGAGGCAGGCAGAGGCGAGAGGCAGGCAGAGGCGAGAGGCAGAGGCAGGCAGAGGCGAGAGGCAGGCAGAGGCGAGAGGCAGAGGCAGGCAGAGGCGAGAGGCAGGCAGAGGCGAGAGGCAGAGGCAGGCAGAGGCGAGAGGCAGGCAGAGGCGAGAGGCAGAGGCAGGCAGAGGCGAGAGGCAGGCAGAGGCGAGAGGCAGAGGCAGGCAGAGGCGAGAGGCAGGCAGAGGCGAGAGGCAGAGGCAGGCAGAGGCGAGAGGCAGGCAGAGGCGAGAGGCAGAGGCAGGCAGAGGCGAGAGGCAGGCAGAGGCGAGAGGCAGAGGCAGGCAGAGGCGAGAGGCAGGCAGAGGCGAGAGGCAGAGGCAGGCAGAGGCGAGAGGCAGGCAGAGGCGAGAGGCAGAGGCAGGCAGAGGCGAGAGGCAGGCAGAGGCGAGAGGCAGAGGCAGGCAGAGGCGAGAGGCAGGCAGAGGCGAGAGGCAGAGGCAGGCAGAGGCGAGAGGCAGGCAGAGGCGAGAGGCAGAGGCAGGCAGAGGCGAGAGGCAGGCAGAGGCGAGAGGCAGGCAGAGGCGAGAGGCAGAGGCAGGCAGAGGCGAGAGGCAGGCAGAGGCGAGAGGCAGAGGCGAGAGGCAGGCAGAGGCGAGAGGCAGAGGCAGGCAGAGGCGAGAGGCAGGCAGAGGCGAGAGGCAGGCAGAGGCGAGAGGCAGGCAGAGGCGAGAGGCAGAGGCAGGCAGAGGCGAGAGGCAGGCAGAGGCGAGAGGCAGGCAGAGGCGAGAGGCAGGCAGAGGCGAGAGGCAGAGGCAGGCAGAGGCGAGAGGCAGGCAGAGGCGAGAGGCAGGCAGAGGCGAGAGGCAGGCAGAGGCGAGAGGCAGAGGCAGGCAGAGGCGAGAGGCAGGCAGAGGCGAGAGGCAGAGGCAGGCAGAGGCGAGAGGCAGGCAGAGGCGAGAGGCAGAGGCAGGCAGAGGCGAGAGGCAGGCAGAGGCGAGAGGCAGAGGCAGGCAGAGGCGAGAGGCAGGCAGAGGCGAGAGGCAGAGGCAGGCAGAGGCGAGAGGCAGGCAGAGGCGAGAGGCAGAGGCAGGCAGAGGCGAGAGGCAGGCAGAGGCGAGAGGCAGAGGCAGGCAGAGGCGAGAGGCAGGCAGAGGCGAGAGGCAGAGGCAGGCAGAGGCGAGAGGCAGGCAGAGGCGAGAGGCAGAGGCAGGCAGAGGCGAGAGGCAGGCAGAGGCGAGAGGCAGAGGCAGGCAGAGGCGAGAGGCAGGCAGAGGCGAGAGGCAGAGGCAGGCAGAGGCGAGAGGCAGGCAGAGGCGAGAGGCAGAGGCAGGCAGAGGCGAGAGGCAGGCAGAGGCGAGAGGCAGAGGCAGGCAGAGGCGAGAGGCAGGCAGAGGCGAGAGGCAGAGGCAGGCAGAGGCGAGAGGCAGGCAGAGGCGAGAGGCAGAGGCAGGCAGAGGCGAGAGGCAGGCAGAGGCGAGAGGCAGAGGCAGGCAGAGGCGAGAGGCAGGCAGAGGCGAGAGGCAGAGGCAGGCAGAGGCGAGAGGCAGGCAGAGGCGAGAGGCAGAGGCAGGCAGAGGCGAGAGGCAGGCAGAGGCGAGAGGCAGAGGCAGGCAGAGGCGAGAGGCAGGCAGAGGCGAGAGGCAGAGGCAGGCAGAGGCGAGAGGCAGGCAGAGGCGAGAGGCAGAGGCAGGCAGAGGCGAGAGGCAGGCAGAGGCGAGAGGCAGAGGCAGGCAGAGGCGAGAGGCAGGCAGAGGCGAGAGGCAGAGGCAGGCAGAGGCGAGAGGCAGGCAGAGGCGAGAGGCAGAGGCAGGCAGAGGCGAGAGGCAGGCAGAGGCAGGCAGAGGCGAGAGGCAGGCAGAGGCGAGAGGCAGAGGCAGGCAGAGGCGAGAGGCAGGCAGAGGCGAGAGGCAGAGGCAGGCAGAGGCGAGAGGCAGGCAGAGGCGAGAGGCAGAGGCAGGCAGAGGCGAGAGGCAGGCAGAGGCGAGAGGCAGAGGCAGGCAGAGGCGAGAGGCAGGCAGAGGCGAGAGGCAGAGGCAGGCAGAGGCGAGAGGCAGGCAGAGGCGAGAGGCAGAGGCAGGCAGAGGCGAGAGGCAGGCAGAGGCGAGAGGCAGAGGCAGGCAGAGGCGAGAGGCAGGCAGAGGCGAGAAGCAGAGGCAGGCAGAGGCGAGAGGCAGAGGCGAGAGGCAGGCAGAGGCGAGAGGCAGAGGCAGGCAGAGGCGAGAGGCAGGCAGAGGCGAGAGGCAGGCAGAGGCGAGAGGCAGAGGCAGGCAGAGGCGAGAGGCAGGCAGAGGCGAGAGGCAGAGGCAGGCAGAGGCGAGAGGCAGGCAGAGGCGAGAGGCAGAGGCAGGCAGAGGCGAGAGGCAGGCAGAGGCGAGAGGCAGGCAGAGGCGAGAGGCAGGCAGAGGCGAGAGGCAGGCAGAGGCGAGAGGCAGGCAGAGGCGAGAGGCAGAGGCAGGCAGAGGCGAGAGGCAGGCAGAGGCGAGAGGCAGGCAGAGGCGAGAGGCAGGCAGAGGCGAGAGGCAGGCAGAGGCGAGAGGCAGAGGCAGGCAGAGGCGAGAGGCAGGCAGAGGCGAGAGGCAGGCAGAGGCGAGAGGCAGGCAGAGGCGAGAGGCAGGCAGAGGCGAGAGGCAGAGGCAGGCAGAGGCGAGAGGCAGGCAGAGGCGAGAGGCAGGCAGAGGCGAGAGGCAGGCAGAGGCGAGAGGCAGGCAGAGGCGAGAGGCAGAGGCAGGCAGAGGCGAGAGGCAGGCAGAGGCAGAGGCGAGAGGCAGGCAGAGGCGAGAGGCAGGCAGAGGCGAGAGGCAGAGGCAGGCAGAGGCGAGAGGCAGGCAGAGGCGAGAGGCAGGCAGAGGCGAGAGGCAGGCAGAGGCGAGAGGCAGAGGCAGGCAGAGGCGAGAGGCAGGCAGAGGCGAGAGGCAGGCAGAGGCGAGAGGCAGAGGCAGGCAGAGGCGAGAGGCAGGCAGAGGCGAGAGGCAGGCAGAGGCGAGAGGCAGGCAGAGGCGAGAGGCAGAGGCAGGCAGAGGCGAGAGGCAGGCAGAGGCGAGAGGCAGAGGCAGGCAGAGGCGAGAGGCAGGCAGAGGCGAGAGGCAGAGGCAGGCAGAGGCGAGAGGCAGGCAGAGGCGAGAGGCAGAGGCAGGCAGAGGCGAGAGGCAGGCAGAGGCGAGAGGCAGAGGCAGGCAGAGGCGAGAGGCAGGCAGAGGCGAGAGGCAGAGGCAGGCAGAGGCGAGAGGCAGGCAGAGGCGAGAGGCAGAGGCAGGCAGAGGCGAGAGGCAGGCAGAGGCGAGAGGCAGAGGCAGGCAGAGGCGAGAGGCAGGCAGAGGCGAGAGGCAGAGGCAGGCAGAGGCGAGAGGCAGGCAGAGGCGAGAGGCAGAGGCAGGCAGAGGCGAGAGGCAGGCAGAGGCGAGAGGCAGAGGCAGGCAGAGGCGAGAGGCAGGCAGAGGCGAGAGGCAGAGGCAGGCAGAGGCGAGAGGCAGGCAGAGGCGAGAGGCAGAGGCAGGCAGAGGCGAGAGGCAGAGGCAGGCAGAGGCGAGAGGCAGAGGCAGGCAGAGGCGAGAGGCAGGCAGAGGCGAGAGGCAGAGGCAGGCAGAGGCGAGAGGCAGAGGCAGGCAGAGGCGAGAGGCAGGCAGAGGCGAGAGGCAGAGGCAGGCAGAGGCGAGAGGCAGAGGCAGGCAGAGGCGAGAGGCAGAGGCAGGCAGAGGCGAGAGGCAGAGGCAGGCAGAGGCGAGAGGCAGGCAGAGGCGAGAGGCAGAGGCAGGCAGAGGCGAGAGGCAGGCAGAGGCGAGAGGCAGAGGCAGGCAGAGGCGAGAGGCAGGCAGAGGCGAGAGGCAGGCAGAGGCGAGAGGCAGGCAGAGGCGAGAGGCAGGCAGAGGCGAGAGGCGAGAGGCAGGCAGAGGCGAGAGGCAGGCAGAGGCGAGAGGCAGAGGCAGGCAGAGGCGAGAGGCAGGCAGAGAGGCAGGCAGAGGCGAGAGGCAGAGGCGAGAGGCAGAGGCGAGAGGCAGGCAGAGGCGAGAGGCAGGCAGAGGCGAGAGGCAGGCAGAGGCGAGAGGCAGGCAGAGGCGAGAGGCGAGAGGCAGGCAGAGGCGAGAGGCAGGCAGAGGCGAGAGGCAGAGGCAGGCAGAGGCGAGAGGCAGAGGCGAGAGGCAGGCAGAGGCGAGAGGCAGAGGCGAGAGGCAGGCAGAGGCGAGAGGCGAGAGGCAGAGGCAGGCAGAGGCGAGAGGCGAGAGGCAGAGGCGAGAGGCAGAGGCGAGAGGCAGAGGCGAGAGGCAGAGGCAGAGGCAGGCAGAGGCGAGAGGCAGAGGCGAGAGGCAGAGGCAGGCAGAGGCGAGAGGCAGGCAGAGGCGAGAGGCAGGCAGAGGCGAGAGGCAGAGGCAGGCAGAGGCGAGAGGCGAGAGGCAGGCGCGAGAGGCAGAGGCGAGAGGCAGAGGCGAGAGGCAGAGGCAGGGGCAGGCAGAGGCGAGAGGCAAAAAAAATGAAAGCTGCATTGCAATTATTACTTTCTCTGGTTTTACTCACCTATTTATAGATGTGTGTTTGAGTAAAATGAACATTGTTGTTTCATTCTACGAAATGAAAAATTAGAACTGATCAAAATAACAAAAAAGGTGCACTGTTCTAAGATGTTAGTGTTTTGAATCCTATTTTATTCTTTATTTTAAAATTGTGTATTAGAAAAGCCTGTCCTTGCATTATTTTATTTACTAATGTCCTTTTATTTGGAAAAAGTATCAAAATACATGTTGGTACCAGTATCGTGACATCGTGACACTAGTTCTGATAACTGATGGTATTGCAACATTCACACTAACCTCATCAGGAGTCTCACACATCTCAGCCATGCTGATCCGTTGTGCACGCAGCGCCCGGAGACATTATGTTTTCAGGTTGTATGCACCATTCTCATGAATGTGATATCTCAGGAACGTCTGGAGGGAATTTGTTCTAATTTGGCACAAATGTCCACTCAAGGAAGAACTGATCACATTTTGGTTGTCAAAGATCAAGAGCACCGTGATCTCATGTCCGTACACCTTAAGACAATTTATTCAGATGTAGCCCAAACATTGACTTGGACTCAAGGATGAACTGATTAGATTTTGGCGATCAAAAGTCAAGGATCAAGGTGACCTCACGTCTTTCCCATTCTCATGAACACGACATCTCGGGAACACCTTGAACAAATTTCATCAGATATGACACCAAACGACCACTTGGATGAACTGATTTTTGGTGGTCAAAGTGACCGTGACCTCACATCTGTCCCATTCTTGTGAATGAGATATCTCAGACGGACGGACAAACAACCTGAAAACATAATGCCTCTGCCCACGGCTGTTGCAGCCACAAAGGCATAACTCTCTGGAATAAACAGGCTAAAATGTGCAGCACCTGCTCTGTCAACATGTTAAAAAAGTCCATTCAGTGAGATCTAAGACACTTTCTTCCCACCTCTCTTCAGTACTGGCGCAGATGAGCAGAACAGAGACTGCTGAGACAAGGCTGAACTGGATTGAATAAATGCAGCAGCAACACACGACGGCTCGGCTCCAATGCGACTGATACGGCATGTGTATGAGCGGATGAAAGAAAGAAACCCAATGACACTGTTAAAAAGGCCAAGAATGCACTGCCAATCTTTACTGCAAGATGGTTAAACAAGGACATGGTTGTCTTTGTTTGCTTATGTATATATAATGTATATTAATTATTAATTGAATGAATGAATGAAATGTATGGCCAAATAAAAGACTGTTGATACAAGTGAACATAGCGGCCGTTTGTTTTTCTTACTTTTCATAATTTTAGCCCGAAAATGTGCTGCCATGCAGCGTTTATGGCGCGCAACATGTTTCTTAATTGAGCATTGCTGACCATCTGTGGACAGTCATACCGTCGACACTGGGGGTAAGAACAAGTCGAACCCCCAGAGGGTTGGTGAGTCACTGAACGAGTAAGCATTTCCTACCAGACATAGAAAGAGAAGTCCATTTATGTGATTTAAGCACAAGCTATACATTTCTTCAGATACTGTCTTCTCTGTGTGGGTGCTTTCTTTCTGTAACGTTACTCTGGTATGTTAATATAGCCACTAATAAAAGTTTTTAGAACAAGTTTCTGACACTACACTGTGACAAATTTTTTTGACATACTATACTATGACTTTTTTTCGACATAATAAACTATGGGAAATTTTTCACCAAAAACTTTGCCATAAGTTGTTATTCTTGTCGAAATACTATACTATTACAATTTTAACAATACTATACTATGACTTTTTTTGTTTTGACATAGTGTACTATGACATTTTTTTGTAAAATTTTTCAACATTCGATAAAATTACTTTTGCTCACCATCATTCATTCACAATCATTCTACATGCTATAATGCCAGCGTTTTCATGTTTTTTTTCAACTTCAAAAAAATTTGATGTCATCGAAAAATTTCGACAGACTATACTATGTCGTTTATTTGTAAAATTTTACATTTCACGAAATGACTTTTGTTCACCATAGAATCATTCTACATGCTATAATACGACCGTTTTCATGGTTTTTTTCAATATCAAAAAAATTAGACGTTTTCCTCGAAAAATTTCGACATACTATAGGTTTTTTTTTTTTTTAATTTTACAACATTTCACGAAATGCGTTTTGCTCACCATAGAATCATTCTACATGCTATAATACGACCGTTTTCATGGTTTTTTTCAACATCAAAAAAATTTAATGTTTTCGTCGAAAAATTTCGACATACTATACTATGGCGTTTTTTTGTAAAATTTTACAACATTTCACGAAATGACTTTTGCTCACCATAGAATCATTCTAAATGCTATAATACCACCGTTTTCATGGTTTTTTTCAACATCAAAAGAATTTGACGTTTTCCTCGAAAAATTTCGACATACTATACGTTTTTTTTTTTTTAATTTTACAACATTTCACGAAATGCGTTTTGCTCACCATAGAATCATTCTACATGCTATAATACGACCGTTTTCATGGTTTTTTTCAACATTAAAAAAATTTAAAGTTTTCGTCAAAAAATTTCGACATACTATGGCGTTTTTTTGTAAAATTTTAGATTTCACAAAATGACTTTTGCTCACCATAGAATCATTCTACATGCTATAATACGACCGTTTTCATGGTTTTTTTCAACATCAAAAAAATTTAAAGTTTTCGTCAAAAAATTTCAACATACTATACTATGGCATTTTTTTGTAAAATTTTAGATTTCACAAAATGAATTTTGCTCACCATAGAATCATTCTACATGCTATAATACCACCGTTTTCATGGTTTTTTTCAACATCAAAAAAATTTGACGTTTTCGTCGAAAAATATCGACATACTATACTATGGCGTTTTTTTTTTTTGCAAAATTTTACATTTCACGAAATGATTTTGCTCACCATAGCATCATTCTACATGCTATAATACCACCATTTTCATGGTTTTTGTCAACATCAAAAAAATTTGACGTCGAAAAATTTCGACATACTATACTATGGCGTTTTTTTGTAAAATTTGACAACATTTCACGAAATGACTTTTGCTCACCATAGAATCATTCTAAATGCTATAATACGACCGTTTTCATGGTTTTTTTCAACATCAAAAGAATTTGACGTTTTCCTCAACAAATATCGACATACTATATACTATGGCGTTTTTTTTTTTTTATAAAATTTTCCAACATTTCACGAAATGACTTTTGCTCATCATAGAATCATTCTACATGCTATAATACCACCATTTTCATGTTTTTTTTTCAACTTCAAAAACATTTGACGTTTTCGTCGAAGAATTTCGACATACTATACTATGGCATTTTTTTGTAAAATTTTACAACATTTCACGAAATGACTTTTGCTCACCATAGAATCATTCTACATGCTATAATACCACCGTTTTCATGGTTTTTTTCAACATTAAAAAAATTTGACGTTTTCGTCGAAAAATATCGACATTCTATACTATGGCGTTTTTTTTTATAACATTTTACAACATTTCACGAAATGACTTTTGCTCACCATAGAATCATTCTACATGCTATAATACGACCGTTTTCATGGTTTTTTTCAACATCAAAAAAATTTGACGTTTTCGTCGAAAAATTCCGACATACTATACTATGGCGTTTTTTTTTTGCAAAATTTTACATTTCACGAAATGATTTTGCTCACCATAGCATCATTCTACATGCTATAATACCACCATTTTCATGGTTTTAGTCAACATCAAAAAAATTTGACGTCGAAAAATTTCGACATACTATACTATGGCGTTTTTTTGTAAAATTTTACAACATTTCACGAAATGACTTTTGCTCACCATAGCATCATTCTACATGCTATAATACCACCATTTTCATGGTTTTTGTCAACATCAAAAAAATTTGACGTCGAAAAATTTCGACATACTATACTATGGCGTTTTTTTGTAAAATTTTAGATTTCACAAAATGACTTTTGCTCACCATAGAATCATTCTACATGCTACAATACGACCGTTTTCATGGTTTTTTTCATCAAAAAAATTTCACGTTTTCCTCGAAAAATTTCGACATACTATACTATGGCAGTTTTTTTTTTTGTAAAATTTTACATTTCACGAAATGAGTTTTGCTCACCATAGAATCATTCTACATGCTATAATACGACCGTTTTCATGTTTTTTTTTCAACATCAAAAAAATTTGACGTTTCGTCAAAAAATTTCGACATACTATACTATGGCGTTTTTTTTTGTAAAATTTTCCAACATTTCACGAAATGACTTTTGCTCACCATAGAATCATTCTACATGCTATAATACCACCGTTTTCATGGTTTTTTTCAACATCAAAAAAATTTGACGTTTTCGTCAAAAAATTTCGACATACTATACTATGGCATTTTTTTTGTAAAATTTTACAACATTTCACGAAATGACTTTTGTTCACCATAGAATCATTCTACATGCTATAATACCACCGTTTTCATGTTTTTTTTCCAACATCAAAAAAATTTGACGTTTTCGTCGAAAAATTTTGACATACTATACTATGGCATTTTTTTGTAAAATTTTACATTTC
The DNA here is from genome assembly GCA_947000775.1 of Pterois miles. NCBI lineage: Eukaryota > Metazoa > Chordata > Actinopteri > Perciformes > Scorpaenidae > Pterois > Pterois miles. The sequence goes on from CAMQGK010000008.1 coordinate 2,675,276, forward strand.
ACGAAATGACTTTTGCTCACCATAGAATCATTCTACATGCTATAATACCACCGTTTTCATGGTTTTTGTCAACATCAAAAAAATTTGACGTCGAAAAATTTCGACATACTATACTATGGCGTTTTTTTTTGTAAAATTTTACAACATTTCATGAAATGACTTTTGCTTACCATAGAATCATTCTACATGCTATAATACGACCGTTTTCATGGTGTTTTTCAATATCAAAAAAATTAGACGTTTTCCTCGAAAAATTTCGACATACTATACGTTTTTGTTTTTTAATTTTACAACATTTCACGAAATGCGTTTTGCTCACCATAGAATCATTCTACATGCTATAATACGACCGTTTTCATGGTTTTTTTCAACATCAAAAAAATTTAAAGTTTTCGTCAAAAAATTTCGACATACTATACTATGGCGTTTTTTTGTAAAATTTTAGATTTCACAAAATGACTTTTGCTCACCATAGAATCATTCTACATGCTATAATACCACCGTTTTCATGGTTTTTTTCAACATCAAAAAAATTTGACGTTTTCGTCGAAAAATTTTGACATCCTATACTATGGCATTTTTTTGTAAAATTTTACAACATTTCACGAAATGACTTTTGCTCACCGTAGAATCATTCTACATGCTATAATACCACCGTTTTCATGGTTTTTTTCAACATCAAAAAAATTTGACGTTTTCCTCGAAAAATTTCGACATACTATACTATGGCATTTTTTTGTAAAATTTTACATTTCACGAAATAACTTTTGCTCACCATAGAATCATTCTACATGCTATAATACCACCGTTTTCATGGTTTTTTTCAACATCAAAAAAATTTGACGTTTTCCTCGAAAAATTTCGACATACTATACGTTTTTTTTTTTAATTTTACAGCATTTCACGAAATGCGTTTTGCTCACCATAGAATCATTTTACATGCTATAATACGACCGTTTTCATGTTTTTTTTCAACATTAAAAAAATTTAAAGTTTTCGTCAAAAAATTTCGACAGACTATACTATGGCGGTTTTTTTTTTGTAAAATTTTACATTTCACGAAATGAGTTTTGCTCACCATAGAATCATTCTACATGCTATAATACGACCGTTTTCATGGTTTTTTTTCAACATCAAAAAAATTTGACGTTTCGTCAAAAAATTTCGACATACTATACTATGGCGTTTTTTTTTGTAAAATTTTACAACATTTCACGAAATGACTTTTGCTCACCATAGAATCATTCTACATGCTATAATACCACCGTTTTCATGGTTTTTTTCAACATCAAAAAAATTTGACGTTTTCGTCAAAAAATTTCGACATACTATACTATGGCGTTTTTTTTGTAAAATTTTACAACATTTCACGAAATGACTTTTGTTCACCATAGAATCATTCTACATGCTATAATACCACCGTTTTCATGTTTTTTTTCCAACATCAAAAAAATTTGACGTTTTCGTCGAAAAATTTTGACATACTATACTATGGCATTTTTTTGTAAAATTTTACATTTCACGAAATGACTTTTGCTCACCATAGAATCATTCTACATGCTATAATACCACCGTTTTCATGGTTTTTGTCAACATCAAAAAAATTTGACGTCGAAAAATTTCGACATACTATACTATGGCGTTTTTTTTTGTAAAATTTTACAACATTTCATGAAATGACTTTTGCTTACCATAGAATCATTCTACATGCTATAATACGACCGTTTTCATGGTGTTTTTCAATATCAAAAAAATTTGACGTTTTCCTCGAAAAATTTCGACATACTATACGTTTTTGTTTTTTAATTTTACAACATTTCACGAAATGCGTTTTGCTCACCATAGAATCATTCTACATGCTATAATACGACCGTTTTCATGGTTTTTTTCAACATCAAAAAAATTTAAAGTTTTCGTCAAAAAATTTCGACATACTATACTATGGCGTTTTTTTGTAAAATTTTAGATTTCACAAAATGACTTTTGCTCACCATAGAATCATTCTACATGCTATAATACCACCGTTTTCATGGTTTTTTTCAACATCAAAAAAATTTGACGTTTTCCTCGAAAAATATCGACATACTATACTATGGCGTTTTTTTATAAAATTTTCCAACATTTCACGAAATGACTTTTGCTCACCATAGATTCATTCTACATGCTATAATACGACCGTTTTCATGGTTTTTTCAACATCAAAAAAATTTGACGTTTTCCTCGAAAAATTTCGACATACTATACTTTGGCGTTTTTTTTTGTAAAATTTTACAACATTTCACGAAATGACTTTTGCTCACCATAGATTCATTATACATGCTATAATACGACCGTTTTCATGGTTTTTTTCAACATCAAAAAAATTTGACGTTTTCGTCAAAAAATTTCGACATACTATACTATGGCGTTTTTCTTGTAAAATTTTCCAACATTTCACAAAATGACTTTTGTTCACCATAGCATCATTCTACATGCTATAATACCACCGTTTTCATGGTTTTTTTCAACATCAAAAAAATTTGACGTTTTCGTCGAAAAATTTTGACATACTATACTATGGCATTTTTTTGTAAAATTTTACAACATTTCACGAAATGACTTTTGCTCACCATAGAATCATTCTACATGCTATAATACGACCGTTTTCATGGTTTTTTTCAATATCAAAAAAATTAGACATTTTCCTCCAAACATTTCGACTATACGTTTTTTTTTTTTTTAATTTTACAACATTTCACGAAATGCGTTTTGCTCACCATAGAATCATTCTACATGCTATAATACGACCGTTTTCATGGTTTTTTTCAACATCAAAAAAATTTGACGTTTTCCTCGAAAAATATCGACATACTATACTATGGCGTTTTTTTTATAAAATTTTCCAACATTTCACGAAATGACTTTTGCTCATCATAGAATCATTGTACATGCTACAATACGACCGTTTTCATGGTTTTTTTCAACATCAAAAAAATTTCACGTTTTCGTCGAAAAATTTCGACATAGTATACTATGGCGTTTTGTTTTTGTAAAATTTTACATTTCACGAAATGAGTTTTGCTCACCATAGAATCATTCTACATGCTATAATACGACCGTTTTCATGTTTTTTTTTCAACATCAAAAAAATTTGATGTTTCCGTCAAAAATTTTTGACATACTATACATTTTTTTTTTTTAATTTTACAACATTTCACGAAATGCGTTTTGCTCACCATAGAATCATTCTACATGCTATAATACGACTGTTTTCATGGTTTTTTTCAACATTAAAAAAATTTAAAGTTTTCGTCAAAAAATTTCGACATACTATACTATGGCGTTTTTTTGTAAAATTTTAGATTTCACAAAATGACTTTTGCTCACCATAGAATCATTCTACATGCTATAATACGACCGTTTTCATGGTTTTTTTCATCAAAAAAAATTCACGTTTTCGTCGAAAAATTTCGACATACTATACTATGGCGTTTTTTTTGTAAAATTTTCCAACATTTCACGAAATGACTTGCTCACCATACGATCATTCTACATGCTATAATACCACTGTTTTCATGTTTTTTTTCAACATCAAAAAAATTTGACGTTTTTGTCGAAAAGTTTCGACATACTATACTATGGCGTTTTTTTTATAAAATTTTACAACATTTCACGAAATGACTTGCTTACCATACGATCATTCTACATGCTATAATACCACCGTTTTCATGGTTTTTTTCAACATCAAAAAAATTTAAAGTTTTCGTCAAAAAATATCGACATACTATACTATGGCGTTTTTTTTATAAAATTTTACAACATTTCACGAAATGACTTTTGCTCATCATAGAATCATTCTACATGCTGCAATACGACCGTTTTCATGGTTTTTTTTCATCAAAAAAATTTGACGTTTTCGTCGAAAAATTTTGACATACTATACTATGGCATTTTTTTGTAAAATTTTACATTTCACGAAATGACTTTTGCTCACCATAGAATCATTCTACATGCTATAATACCACCGTTTTCATGGTTTTTGTCAACATCAAAAAAATTTGACGTCGAAAAATTTCGACATACTATACTATGGCGTTTTTTTTTGTAAAATTTTACAACATTTCATGAAATGACTTTTGCTTACCATAGAATCATTCTACATGCTATAATACGACCGTTTTTATGGTGTTTTTCAATATCAAAAAAATTAGACGTTTTCCTCGAAAAATTTCGACATACTATACGTTTTTGTTTTTTAATTTTACAACATTTCACGAAATGCGTTTTGCTCACCATAGAATCATTCTACATGCTATAATACGACCGTTTTCATGTTTTTTTTTCAACATCAAAAAAATTTGACGTTTTCCTCGAAAAATTTCGACATACTATACTATGGCGTTTTTTTGTAAAATTTTACAACATTTCACGAAATGACTTTTGCTCACCATAGAATCATTCTAAATGCTATAATACGACCGTTTTCATGGTTTTTTTCAACATCAAAAGAATTTGACGTTTTCCTCGAAAAATATCGACATACTATACTATGGCGTTTTTTTTTTTTATAAAATTTTCCAACATTTCACCAAATGACTTTTGCTCATCACAGAATCATTCTACATGCTATAATACGACCGTTTTCATGGTTTTTTCAACATCAAAAAAATTTGACGTTTTCGTCGAAAAATTTCGACATACTATACTATGGCATTTTTTTGTAAAATTTTACAACATTTCATGAAATGACTTTTGCTTACCATAGAATCATTCTACATGCTATAATACGACCGTTTTCATGTTTTTTTTCAATATCAAAAAATTAGACGTTTTCCTCGAAAAATTTCGACATACTATACGTTTTTTTTTTTTAATTTTACAACATTTCACGAAATGCGTTTTGCTCACCATAGAATCATTCTACATGCTATAATACGACCGTTTTCATGGTTTTTTTCAACATTAAAAAAATTTAAAGTTTTCGTCAAAAAATTTCGACATATACTATGGCGTTTTTTTGCAAAATTTTACATTTCACGAAATGATTTTGCTCACCATAGCATCATTCTACATGCTATAATACCACCATTTTCATGGTTTTTGTCAACATCAAAAAAATTTGACGTCGAAAAATTTCGACATACTATACTATGGCGTTTTTTTGTAAAATTTTACAACATTTCACGAAATGACTTTTGCTCACCATAGAATCATTCTAAATGCTATAATACGACCGTTTTCATGGTTTTTTTCAACATCAAAAGAATTTGACGTTTTCCTCGAAAAATATCGACATACTATACTATGGCGTTTTTTTTTTGCAAAATTTTACATTTCACGAAATGATTTTGCTCACCATAGCATCATTCTACATGCTATAATACCACCGTTTTCATGGTTTTTGTCAACATCAAAAAAATTTGACGTCGAAAAATTTCGACATACTATACTATGGCGTTTTTTTGTAAAATTTTAGATTTCACAAAATGACTTTTGCTCACCATAGAATCATTCTACATGCTACAATACGACCGTTTTCATGGTTTTTTTCATCAAAAAAATTTCACGTTTTCCTTGAAAAATTTCGACATACTATACTATGGCGTTTTTTTTTTTGTAAAATTTTACATTTCACGAAATGAGTTTTGCTCACCATAGAATCATTCTACATGCTATAATACGACCGTTTTCATGTTTTTTTTTCAACATCAAAAAAATTTGACGTTTCGTTAAAAAATTTCGACATACTATACTATGGCGTTTTTTTTGTAAAATTTTCCAACATTTCACGAAATGACTTTTGTTCACCATAGAATCATTCTACATGCTATAATACCACCGTTTTCATGTTTTTTTTCCAACATCAAAAAAATTTGACGTTTTCGTCAAAAAATTTTGACATACTATACTATGGCATTTTTTTGTAAAATTTTACATTTCACGAAATGACTTTTGCTCACCATAGAATCATTCTACATGCTATAATACCACCGTTTTCATGGTTTTTGTCAACATCAAAAAAATTTGACGTCGAAAAATTTCGACATACTATACTATGGCGTTTTTTTTTGTAAAATTTTACAACATTTCATGAAATGACTTTTGCTTACCATAGAATCATTCTACATGCTATAATACGACCGTTTTTATGGTGTTTTTCAATATCAAAAAAATTAGACGTTTTCCTCGAAAAATTTCGACATACTATACGTTTTTGTTTTTTAATTTTACAACATTTCACGAAATGCGTTTTGCTCACCATAGAATCATTCTACATGCTATAATACGACCGTTTTCATGTTTTTTTTTCAACATCAAAAAAATTTGACGTTTTCCTCGAAAAATTTCGACATACTATACTATGGCGTTTTTCTTGTAAAATTTTCCAACATTTCACAAAATGATTTTTGTTCACCATAGCATCATTCTACATGCTATAATACCACCGTTTTCATGGTTTTTTTCAACATCAAAAAAATTTGACGTTTTCGTCGAAAAATTTTGACATACTATACTATGGCATTTTTTTGTAAAATTTTACAACATTTCACGAAATGACTTTTGCTCACCATAGAATCATTCTACATGCTATAATACGACCGTTTTCATGGTTTTTTTCAATATCAAAAAAATTAGACATTTTCCTCCAAACATTTTGACTATACGTTTTTTTTTTTTTAATTTTACAACATTTCACGAAATGCGTTTTGCTCACCATAGAATCATTCTACATGCTATAATACGACCGTTTTCATGGTTTTTTTCAACATCAAAAAAATTTGACGTTTTCCTCGAAAAATATCGACATACTATACTATGGCGTTTTTTTTATAAAATTTTCCAACATTTCACGAAATGACTTTTGCTCATCATAGAATCATTGTACATGCTACAATACGACCGTTTTCATGGTTTTTTTCAACATCAAAAAAATTTCACGTTTTCGTCGAAAAATTTCGACATAGTATACTATGGCGTTTTGTTTTTGTAAAATTTTACATTTCACGAAATGAGTTTTGCTCACCATAGAATCATTCTACATGCTATAATACGACCGTTTTCATGTTTTTTTTTCAACATCAAAAAAATTTGATGTTTCCGTCAAAAATTTTTGACATACTATACATATTTTTTTTTTAATTTTACAACATTTCACGAAATGCGTTTTGCTCACCATAGAATCATTCTACATGCTATAATACGACCGTTTTCATGGTTTTTTTCAACATTAAAAAAATTTGACGTTTTCGTCAAAAAATTTTGACATACTATACTATGGCATTTTTTTGTAAAATTTTACATTTCACGAAATGACTTTTGCTCACCATAGAATCATTCTACATGCTATAATACCACCGTTTTCATGGTTTTTGTCAACATCAAAAAAATTTGACGTCGAAAAATTTCGACATACTATACTATGGCGTTTTTTTTTGTAAAATTTTACAACATTTCATGAAATGACTTTTGCTTACCATAGAATCATTCTACATGCTATAATACGACCGTTTTTATGGTGTTTTTCAATATCAAAAAAATTAGACGTTTTCCTCGAAAAATTTCGACATACTATACGTTTTTGTTTTTTAATTTTACAACATTTCACGAAATGCGTTTTGCTCACCATAGAATCATTCTACATGCTATAATACGACCGTTTTCATGTTTTTTTTTCAACATCAAAAAAATTTGACGTTTTCCTCGAAAAATTTCGACATACTATACTATGGCGTTTTTCTTGTAAAATTTTCCAACATTTCACAAAATGATTTTTGTTCACCATAGCATCATTCTACATGCTATAATACCACCGTTTTCATGGTTTTTTTCAACATCAAAAAAATTTGACGTTTTCGTCGAAAAATTTTGACATACTATACTATGGCATTTTTTTGTAAAATTTTACAACATTTCACGAAATGACTTTTGCTCACCATAGAATCATTCTACATGCTATAATACGACCGTTTTCATGGTTTTTTTCAATATCAAAAAAATTAGACATTTTCCTCCAAACATTTTGACTATTTTTCTTTTTTTTTTTTAATTTTACAACATTTCACGAAATGCGTTTTGCTCACCATAGAATCATTCTACATGCTATAATACGACCGTTTTCATGGTTTTTTTCAACATCAAAAAAATTTGACGTTTTCCTCGAAAAATATCGACATACTATACTATGGCGTTTTTTTTATAAAATTTTCCAACATTTCACGAAATGACTTTTGCTCATCATAGAATCATTGTACATGCTACAATACGACCGTTTTCATGGTTTTTTTCAACATCAAAAAAATTTCACGTTTTCGTCGAAAAATTTCGACATAGTATACTATGGCGTTTTGTTTTTGTAAAATTTTACATTTCACGAAATGAGTTTTGCTCACCATAGAATCATTCTACATGCTATAATACGACCGTTTTCATGTTTTTTTTTCAACATCAAAAAAATTTGATGTTTCCGTCAAAAATTTTTGACATACTATACATATTTTTTTTTTAATTTTACAACATTTCACGAAATGCGTTTTGCTCACCATAGAATCATTCTACATGCTATAATACGACCGTTTTCATGGTTTTTTTCAACATTAAAAAAATTTAAAGTTTTCGTCAAAAAATTTCGACATACTATACTATGGCGTTTTTTTGTAAAATTTTAGATTTCACAAAATGACTTTTGCTCACCATAGAATCATTCTACATGCTATAATACGACCGTTTTCATGGTTTTTTTCATCAAAAAAAATTCACGTTTTCGTCGAAAAATTTCGACATACTATACTATGGCGTTTTTTTTGTAAAATTTTCCAACATTTCACGAAATGACTTGCTCACCATACGATCATTCTACATGCTATAATACCACTGTTTTCATGTTTTTTTTCAACATCAAAAAAATTTGACGTTTTTGTCGAAAAGTTTCGACATACTATACTATGGCGTTTTTTTTATAAAATTTTACAACATTTCACGAAATGACTTTTGCTCATCATAGAATCATTCTACATGCTGCAATACGACCGTTTTCATGGTTTTTTTCATCAAAAAAATTTCACGTTTTCGTCGAAAAATTTCGACATACTATACTATGGCGTTTTTTTTTTTCAAAATTTTACATTTCACGAAATGATTTTGCTCACCATAGCATCATTCTACATGCTATAATACCACCGTTTTCATGGTTTTTGTCAACATCAAAAAAATTTGACGTCGAAAAATTTCGACATACTATACTATGGCGTTTTTTTTTGTAAAATTTTACAACATTTCATGAAATGACTTTTGCTTACCATAGAATCATTCTACATGCTATAATACGACCGTTTTCATGGTGTTTTTCAATATCAAAAAAATTTGACGTTTTCCTCGAAAAATTTCGACATACTATACGTTTTTGTTTTTTAATTTTACAACATTTCACGAAATGCGTTTTGCTCACCATAGAATCATTCTACATGCTATAATACGACCGTTTTCATGGTTTTTTTCAACATCAAAAAAATTTAAAGTTTTCGTCAAAAAATTTCGACATACTATACTATGGCGTTTTTTTGTAAAATTTTAGATTTCACAAAATGACTTTTGCTCACCATAGAATCATTCTACATGCTATAATACCACCGTTTTCATGGTTTTTTTCAACATCAAAAAAATTTGACGTTTTCCTCGAAAAATTTCGACATACTATACTTTGGCGTTTTTTTTTGTAAAATTTTACAACATTTCACGAAATGACTTTTGCTCACCATAGAATCATTCTACATGCTATAATACGACCGTTTTCATGGTTTTTTTCAACATCAAAAAAATTTGACGTTTTCGTCAAAAAATTTCGACATACTATACTATGGCGTTTTTCTTGTAAAATTTTCCAACATTTCACAAAATGACTTTTGTTCACCATAGCATCATTCTACATGCTATAATACCACCGTTTTCATGGTTTTTTTCAACATCAAAAAAATTTGACGTTTTCGTCGAAAAATTTTGACATACTATACTATGGCATTTTTTTGTAAAATTTTACAACATTTCACGAAATGACTTTTGCTCACCATAGAATCATTCTACATGCTATAATACGACCGTTTTCATGGTTTTTTTCAATATCAAAAAAATTAGACGTTTTCCTCCAAACATTTCGACTATACGTTTTTTTTTTTTTAATTTTACAACATTTCACGAAATGCGTTTTGCTCACCATAGAATCATTCTACATGCTATAATACGACCGTTTTCATGGTTTTTTTCAACATCAAAAAAATTTGACGTTTTCCTCGAAAAATATCGACATACTATACTATGGCGTTTTTTTTATAAAATTTTCCAACATTTCACGAAATGACTTTTGCTCATCATAGAATCATTGTACATGCTACAATACGACCGTTTTCATGGTTTTTTTCAACATCAAAAAATTTCACGTTTTCGTCGAAAAATTTCGACATAGTATACTGTGGCGTTTTGTTTTTGTAAAATTTTACATTTCACGAAATGAGTTTTGCTCACCATAGATTCATTCTACATGCTATAATACGACCGTTTTCATGTTTTTTTTTCAACATCAAAAAAATTTGATGTTTCCGTCAAAAAATTTTGACATACTATACATTTTTTTTTTTTAATTTTACAACATTTCACGAAATGCGTTTTGCTCACCATAGAATCATTCTACATGCTATAATACGACCGTTTTCATGGTTTTTTTCAACATTAAAAAAATTTAAAGTTTTCGTCAAAAAATTTCGACATACTATGGCGTTTTTTTGTAAAATTTTAGATTTCACAAAATGACTTTTGCTCACCATAGAATCATTCTACATGCTATAATACGACCGTTTTCATGTTTTTTTTTCATCAAAAAAAATTCACGTTTTCGTCGAAAAATTTCGACATACTATACTATGGCGTTTTTTTTGTAAAATTTTCCAACATTTCACGAAATGACTTGCTCACCATACGATCATTCTACATGCTATAATACCACTGTTTTCATGTTTTTTTTTCAACATCAAAAAAATTTGACGTTTTTGTCGAAAAGTTTCGACATACTATACTATGGCATTTTTTTTTTAAATTTTACAACATTTCACGAAATGACTTGCTTACCATACGATCATTCTACATGCTATAATACCACCGTTTTCATGGTTTTTTTCAACATCAAAAAAATTTAAAGTTTTCGTCAAAAAATATCGACATACTATACTATGGCGTTTTTTTTATAAAATTTTACATTTCACGAAATGACTTTTGCTCATCATAGAATCATTCTACATGCTGCAATACGACCGTTTTCATGGTTTTTTTTCATCAAAAAAATTTCACGTTTTCGTCGAAAAATTTCGACATACTATACTATGGCGTTTTTTTTTTTCAAAATTTTACATTTCACGAAATGATTTTGCTCACCATAGCATCATTCTACATGCTATAATACCACCATTTTCATGGTTTTTGTCAACATCAAAAAAATTTGACGTCGAAAAATTTCGACATACTATACTATGGCGTTTTTTTGTAAAATTTTACAACATTTCACGAAATGACTTTTGCTCACCATAGAATCATTCTAAATGCTATAATACGACCGTTTTCATGGTTTTTTTCAACATCAAAAGAATTTGACGTTTTCCTCGAAAAATATCGACATACTATACTATGGCGTTTTTTTTTTTATAAAATTTTCCAACATTTCACCAAATGACTTTTGCTCATCACAGAATCATTCTACATGCTATAATACGACCGTTTTCATGGTTTTTTCAACATCAAAAAAATTTGACGTTTTCGTCGAAAAATTTCGACATACTATACTATGGCATTTTTTTGTAAAATTTTACAACATTTCATGAAATGACTTTTGCTTACCATAGAATCATTCTACATGCTATAATACGACCGTTTTCATGGTTTTTTTCAATATCAAAAAATTAGACGTTTTCCTCGAAAAATTTCGACATACTATACGTTTTTTTTTTTTAATTTTACAACATTTCACGAAATGCGTTTTGCTCACCATAGAATCATTCTACATGCTATAATACGACCGTTTTCATGGTTTTTTTCAACATTAAAAAAATTTAAAGTTTTCGTCAAAAAATTTCGACATATACTATGGCGTTTTTTTGCAAAATTTTACATTTCACGAAATGATTTTGCTCACCATAGCATCATTCTACATGCTATAATACCACCATTTTCATGGTTTTTGTCAACATCAAAAAAATTTGACGTCGAAAAATTTCGACATACTATACTATGGCGTTTTTTTGTAAAATTTTACAACATTTCACGAAATGACTTTTGCTCACCATAGAATCATTCTAAATGCTATAATACGACCGTTTTCATGGTTTTTTTCAACATCAAAAGAATTTGACGTTTTCCTCGAAAAATATCGACATACTATACTATGGCGTTTTTTTTTTTTTATAAAATTTTCCAACATTTCACGAAATGACTTTTGCTCACCATAGAATCATTCTACATGCTATAATACCACCGTTTTCATGGTTTTTTCTCAACATCAAAAAAATTTGACGTTTTCGTCGAAAAATATCGACATACTATACTATGGCGTTTTTTTTATAAAATTTTCCAACATTTCACGAAATGACTTTTGCTCACCATAGAATCATTCTACATGCTATAATACGACCGTTTTCATGGTTTTTTTCAACATCAAAAAAATTTGACGTTTTCGTCGAAAAATTTCGACATACTATACTATGGCGTTTTTTTTTTGCAAAATTTTACATTTCACGAAATGATTTTGCTCACCATAGAATCATTCTACATGCTATAATACCACCGTTTTCATGGTTTTTGTCAACATCAAAAAAATTTGACGTCGAAAAATTTCGACATACTATACTATGGCGTTTTTTTTTGTAAAATTTTACAACATTTCATGAAATGACTTTTGCTTACCATAGAATCATTCTACATGCTATAATACGACCGTTTTTATGGTGTTTTTCAATATCAAAAAAATTAGACGTTTTCCTCGAAAAATTTCGACATACTATACGTTTTTGTTTTTTAATTTTACAACATTTCACGAAATGCGTTTTGCTCACCATAGAATCATTCTACATGCTATAATACGACCGTTTTCATGTTTTTTTTTCAACATCAAAAAAATTTGACGTTTTCCTCGAAAAATTTCGACATACTATACTATGGCGTTTTTCTTGTAAAATTTTCCAACATTTCACAAAATGACTTTTGTTCACCATAGCATCATTCTACATGCTATAATACCACCGTTTTCATGGTTTTTTTCAACATCAAAAAAATTTGACGTTTTCGTCGAAAAATTTTGACATACTATACTATGGCATTTTTTTGTAAAATTTTACAACATTTCACGAAATGACTTTTGCTCACCATAGAATCATTCTACATGCTATAATACGACCGTTTTCATGGTTTTTTTCAATATCAAAAAAATTAGACATTTTCCTCCAAACATTTTGACTATACGTTTTTTTTTTTTAATTTTACAACATTTCACGAAATGCGTTTTGCTCACCATAGAATCATTCTACATGCTATAATACGACCGTTTTCATGGTTTTTTTCAACATCAAAAAAATTTGACCTTTTCCTCGAAAAATATCGACATACTATACTATGGCGTTTTTTTTATAAAATTTTCCAACATTTCACGAAATGACTTTTGCTCATCATAGAATCATTGTACATGCTACAATACGACCGTTTTCATGGTTTTTTTCAACATCAAAAAAATTTCACGTTTTCGTCGAAAAATTTCGACATAGTATACTATGGCGTTTTGTTTTTGTAAAATTTTACATTTCACGAAATGAGTTTTGCTCACCATAGAATCATTCTACATGCTATAATACGACCGTTTTCATGTTTTTTTTTTCAACATCAAAAAAATTTGATGTTTCCGTCAAAAATTTTTGACATACTATACATTTTTTTTTTTTTAATTTTACAACATTTCACGAAATGCGTTTTGCTCACCATAGAATCATTCTACATGCTATAATACGACCGTTTTCATGGTTTTTTTCAACATTAAAAAAATTTAAAGTTTTCGTCAAAAAATTTCGACATACTATACTATGGCGTTTTTTTGTAAAATTTTAGATTTCACAAAATGACTTTTGCTCACCATAGAATCATTCTACATGCTATAATACGACCGTTTTCATGGTTTTTTTCATCAAAAAAAATTCACGTTTTCGTCGAAAAATTTCGACATACTATACTATGGCGTTTTTTTTGTAAAATTTTCCAACATTTCACGAAATGACTTGCTCACCATACGATCATTCTACATGCTATAATACCACTGTTTTCATGTTTTTTTTCAACATCAAAAAAATTTGACGTTTTTGTCGAAAAGTTTCGACATACTATACTATGGCGTTTTTTTTATAAAATTTTACAACATTTCACGAAATGACTTTTGCTCATCATAGAATCATTCTACATGCTGCAATACGACCGTTTTCATGGTTTTTTTCATCAAAAAAATTTCACGTTTTCGTCGAAAAATTTCGACATACTATACTATGGCGTTTTTTTTTTTCAAAATTTTACATTTCACGAAATGATTTTGCTCACCATAGCATCATTCTACATGCTATAATACCACCATTTTCATGGTTTTTGTCAACATCAAAAAAATTTGACGTCGAAAAATTTCGACATACTATACTATGTCGTTTTTTTGTAAAATTTTACAACATTTCACGAAATGACTTTTGCTCACCATAGAATCATTCTATATGCTATAATACCACCGTTTTCATGTTTTTTTTCCAACATCAAAAAAATTTGACGTTTTCGTCGAAAAATTTCGACATACTATACTATGGCATTTTTTTGTAAAATTTTACATTTCACGAAATGACTTTTGCTCACCATAGAATCATTCTACATGCTATAATACCACCGTTTTCATGGTTTTTGTCAACATCAAAAAAATTTGACGTCGAAAAATTTCGACATACTATACTATGGCGTTTTTTTTTGTAAAATTTTACAACATTTCATGAAATGACTTTTGCTTACCATAGAATCATTCTACATGCTATAATACGACCGTTTTCATGGTGTTTTTCAATATCAAAAAAATGAGACGTTTTCCTCGAAAAATTTCGACATACTATACGTTTTTGTTTTTTTAATTTTACAACATTTCACGAAATGCGTTTTGCTCACCATAGAATCATTCTACATGCTATAATACGACCGTTTTCATGGTTTTTTTCAACATCAAAAAAATTTAAAGTTTTCGTCAAAAAATTTCGACATACTATACTATGGCGTTTTTTTGTAAAATTTTAGATTTCACAAAATGACTTTTGCTCACCATAGAATCATTCTACATGCTATAATACCACCGTTTTCATGTTTTTTTTCAACATCAAAAAAATTTGACGTTTTCCTCGAAAAATATCGACATACTATACTATGGCGTTTTTTTATAAAATTTTCCAACATTTCACGAAATGACTTTTGCTCACCATAGATTCATTCTACATGCTATAATACGACCGTTTTCATGGTTTTTTCAACATCAAAAAAATTTGACGTTTTCCTCGAAAAATTTCGACATACTATACTTTGGCGTTTTTTTTTGTAAAATTTTACAACATTTCACGAAATGACTTTTGCTCACCATAGAATCATTCTACATGCTATAATACGACCGTTTTCATGGTTTTTTTCAACATCAAAAAAATTTGACGTTTTCGTCAAAAAATTTCGACATACTATACTATGGCGTTTTTCTTGTAAAATTTTCCAACATTTCACAAAATGACTTTTGTTCACCATAGCATCATTCTACATGCTATAATACCACCGTTTTCATGGTTTTTTTCAACATCAAAAAAATTTGACGTTTTCGTCGAAAAATTTTGACATACTATACTATGGCATTTTTTTGTAAAATTTTACAACATTTCACGAAATGACTTTTGCTCACCATAGAATCATTCTACATGCTATAATACGACCGTTTTCATGGTTTTTTTCAATATCAAAAAAATTAGACGTTTTCCTCCAAACATTTCGACTATACGTTTTTTTTTTTTTTAATTTTACAACATTTCACGAAATGCGTTTTGCTCACCATAGAATCATTCTACATGCTATAATACGACCGTTTTCATGGTTTTTTTCAACATCAAAAAAATTTGACGTTTTCCTCGAAAAATATCGACATACTATACTATGGCGTTTTTTTTATAAAATTTTCCAACATTTCACGAAATGACTTTTGCTCATCATAGAATCATTGTACATGCTACAATACGACCGTTTTCATGGTTTTTTTCAACATCAAAAAATTTCACGTTTTCGTCGAAAAATTTCGACATAGTATACTATGGCGTTTTGTTTTTGTAAAATTTTACATTTCACGAAATGAGTTTTGCTCACCATAGATTCATTCTACATGCTATAATACGACCGTTTTCATGTTTTTTTTTCAACATCAAAAAAATTTGATGTTTCCGTCAAAAAATTTTGACATACTATACATTTTTTTTTTTTAATTTTACAACATTTCACGAAATGCGTTTTGCTCACCATAGAATCATTCTACATGCTATAATACGACCGTTTTCATGGTTTTTTTCAACATTAAAAAAATTTAAAGTTTTCGTCAAAAAATTTCGACATACTATACTATGGCGTTTTTTTGTAAAATTTTAGATTTCACAAAATGACTTTTGCTCACCATAGAATCATTCTACATGCTATAATACGACCGTTTTCATGTTTTTTTTCATCAAAAAAAATTCACGTTTTCGTCGAAAAATTTCGACATACTATACTATGGCGTTTTTTTTGTAAAATTTTCCAACATTTCACGAAATGACTTGCTCACCATACGATCATTCTACATGCTATAATACCACTGTTTTCATGTTTTTTTTTCAACATCAAAAAAATTTGACGTTTTTGTCGAAAAGTTTCGACATACTATACTATGGCATTTTTTTTTTAAATTTTACAACATTTCACGAAATGACTTGCTTACCATACGATCATTCTACATGCTATAATACCACTGTTTTCATGGTTTTTTTCAACATCAAAAAAATTTAAAGTTTTCGTCAAAAAATATCGACATACTATACTATGGCGTTTTTTTTATAAAATTTTACAACATTTCACGAAATGACTTTTGCTCATCATAGAATCATTCTACATGCTGCAATACGACCGTTTTCATGGTTTTTTTTCATCAAAAAAATTTCACGTTTTCGTCGAAAAATTTCGACATACTATACTATGGCGTTTTTTTTTTTTCAAAATTTTACATTTCACGAAATGATTTTGCTCACCATAGCATCATTCTACATGCTATAATACCACCATTTTCATGGTTTTTGTCAACATCAAAAAAATTTGACGTCGAAAAATTTCGACATACTATACTATGGCGTTTTTTTGTAAAATTTTACAACATTTCACGAAATGACTTTTGCTCACCATAGAATCATTCTAAATGCTATAATACGACCGTTTTCATGGTTTTTTTCAACATCAAAAGAATTTGACGTTTTCCTCGAAAAATATCGACATACTATACTATGGCGTTTTTTTTTTTATAAAATTTTCCAACATTTCACCAAATGACTTTTGCTCATCACAGAATCATTCTACATGCTATAATACGACCGTTTTCATGGTTTTTTCAACATCAAAAAAATTTGACGTTTTCGTCGAAAAATTTCGACATACTATACTATGGCATTTTTTTGTAAAATTTTACAACATTTCATGAAATGACTTTTGCTTACCATAGAATCATTCTACATGCTATAATACGACCGTTTTCATGGTTTTTTTCAATATCAAAAAATTAGACGTTTTCCTCGAAAAATTTCGACATACTATACGTTTTTTTTTTTTAATTTTACAACATTTCACGAAATGCGTTTTGCTCACCATAGAATCATTCTACATGCTATAATACGACCGTTTTCATGGTTTTTTTCAACATTAAAAAAATTTAAAGTTTTCGTCAAAAAATTTCGACATATACTATGGCGTTTTTTTGCAAAATTTTACATTTCACGAAATGATTTTGCTCACCATAGCATCATTCTACATGCTATAATACCACCATTTTCATGGTTTTTGTCAACATCAAAAAAATTTGACGTCGAAAAATTTCGACATACTATACTATGGCGTTTTTTTGTAAAATTTTACAACATTTCACGAAATGACTTTTGCTCACCATAGAATCATTCTAAATGCTATAATACGACCGTTTTCATGGTTTTTTTCAACATCAAAAGAATTTGACGTTTTCCTCGAAAAATATCGACATACTATACTATGGCGTTTTTTTTTTTTTTATAAAATTTTCCAACATTTCACGAAATGACTTTTGCTCACCATAGAATCATTCTACATGCTATAATACCACCGTTTTCATGGTTTTTTCTCAACATCAAAAAAATTTGACGTTTTCGTCGAAAAATATCGACATACTATACTATGGCGTTTTTTTTATAAAATTTTCCAACATTTCACGAAATGACTTTTGCTCACCATAGAATCATTCTACATGCTATAATACGACCGTTTTCATGGTTTTTTTCAACATCAAAAAAATTTGACGTTTTCGTCGAAAAATTTCGACATACTATACTATGGCGTTTTTTTTTTGCAAAATTTTACATTTCACGAAATGATTTTGCTCACCATAGAATCATTCTACATGCTATAATACCACCGTTTTCATGGTTTTTGTCAACATCAAAAAAATTTGACGTCGAAAAATTTCGACATACTATACTATGGCGTTTTTTTGTAAAATTTTAGATTTCACAAAATGACTTTTGCTCACCATAGAATCATTCTACATGCTACAATACGACCGTTTTCATGGTTTTTTTCATCAAAAAAATTTCACGTTTTCCTTGAAAAATTTCGACATACTATACTATGGCGTTTTTTTTTTTGTAAAATTTTACATTTCACGAAATGAGTTTTGCTCACCATAGAATCATTCTACATGCTATAATACGACCGTTTTCATGTTTTTTTTTCAACATCAAAAAAATTTGACGTTTCGTCAAAAAATTTCGACATACTATACTATGGCGTTTTTTTTGTAAAATTTTCCAACATTTCACGAAATGACTTTTGTTCACCATAGAATCATTCTACATGCTATAATACCACCGTTTTCATGTTTTTTTTCCAACATCAAAAAAATTTGACGTTTTCGTCGAAAAATTTTGACATACTATACTATGGCATTTTTTTGTAAAATTTTACATTTCACGAAATGACTTTTGCTCACCATAGAATCATTCTACATGCTATAATACCACCGTTTTCATGGTTTTTGTCAACATCAAAAAAATTTGACGTCGAAAAATTTCGACATACTATACTATGGCGTTTTTTTTTGTAAAATTTTACAACATTTCATGAAATGACTTTTGCTTACCATAGAATCATTCTACATGCTATAATACGACCGTTTTTATGGTGTTTTTCAATATCAAAAAAATTAGACGTTTTCCTCGAAAAATTTCGACATACTATACGTTTTTGTTTTTTAATTTTACAACATTTCACGAAATGCGTTTTGCTCACCATAGAATCATTCTACATGCTATAATACGACCGTTTTCATGTTTTTTTTTCAACATCAAAAAAATTTGACGTTTTCCTCGAAAAATTTCGACATACTATACTATGGCATTTTTTTGTAAAATTTTACATTTCACGAAATGACTTTTGCTCACCATAGATTCATTCTACATGCTATAATACCACCGTTTTCATGGTTTTTTTCAACATCAAAAAAATTTGACGTTTTCCTCGAAAAATATCGACATACTATACTATGGCGTTTTTTTATAAAATTTTCCAACATTTCACGAAATGACTTTTGCTCACCATAGATTCATTCTACATGCTATAATACCACCGTTTTCATGGTTTTTTCAACATCAAAAAAATTTGACGTTTTCCTCGAAAAATTTCGACATACTATACTATGGCGTTTTTTTTTTGTAAAATTTTACAACATTTCACGAAATGACTTTTGCTCACCATAGATTCATTCTACATGCTATAATACGACCGTTTTCATGGTTTTTTTCAACATCAAAAAAATTTGACGTTTTCGTCAAAAAATTTCGACATACTATACTATGGCGTTTTTCTTGTAAAATTTTCCAACATTTCACAAAATGACTTTTGTTCACCATAGCATCATTCTACATGCTATAATACGACCGTTTTCATGGTTTTTTTCAACATCAAAAAAATTAGACGTTTTCCTCGAAACATTTCGACTATACGTTTTTGTTTTTTAATTTTACAACATTTCACGAAATGCGTTTTGCTCACCATAGAATCATTCTACATGCTATAATACGACCGTTTTCATGTTTTTTTTTCAACATCAAAAAAATTTGACGTTTTCCTCGAAAAATTTCGACATACTATACTATGGCATTTTTTTGTAAAATTTTACATTTCACGAAATGACTTTTGCTCACCATAGATTCATTCTACATGCTATAATACCACCGTTTTCATGGTTTTTTTCAACATCAAAAAAATTTGACGTTTTCCTCGAAAAATATCGACATACTATACTATGGCGTTTTTTTATAAAATTTTCCAACATTTCACGAAATGACTTTTGCTCACCATAGATTCATTCTACATGCTATAATACGACCGTTTTCATGGTTTTTTCAACATCAAAAAAATTTGACGTTTTCCTCGAAAAATTTCGACATACTATACTATGGCGTTTTTTTTTTGTAAAATTTTACATTTCACGAAATGACTTTTGCTCACCATAGATTCATTCTACATGCTATAATACGACCGTTTTCATGGTTTTTTTCAACATCAAAAAAATTTGACGTTTTCGTCAAAAAATTTCGACATACTATACTATGGCGTTTTTCTTGTAAAATTTTCCAACATTTCACAAAATGACTTTTGTTCACCATAGCATCATTCTACATGCTATAATACGACCGTTTTCATGGTTTTTTTCAACATCAAAAAAATTAGACGTTTTCCTCGAAACATTTCGACTATACGTTTTTTTTTTTTAATTTTACAACATTTCACGAAATGCGTTTTGCTCACCATAGAATCATTCTACATGCTATAATACCACCGTTTTCATGGTTTTTTTCAACATCAAAAAAATTTCACGTTTTCGTCGAAAAATTTCGACATAGTATACTATGGCGTTTTGTTTTTGTAAAATTTTACATTTCACGAAATGAGTTTTGCTCACCATAGAATCATTCTACATGCTATAATACGACCGTTTTCATGTTTTTTTTTCAACATCAAAAAAATTTGACGTTTTCGTCAAAAAATTTCGACATACTATACTATGGCGGTTTTTTTTTTTGCTAAATTTTACATTTCACGAAATGATTTTGCTCACCATAGAATCATTCTACATGCTATAATACGACCATTTTCATGGTTTTTTCAACATCAAAAACATTTGACGTTTTCGTCGAAAAATATCGACATACTATCTATTCCGTTTTTTTGTAAAATTTTACAACATTTCACGAAATGACTTTTGCTCACCAGAGAATAATTCTACATGCTATAATACCACCGTTTTCATGTTTTTTTTCAACATCAAAAAAATTTGATGTTTTCGTCGAAAAATTTCGACATACTATACTATGGCGTTTTTTTTTTTTTTTTTGCAAAATTTTACTTCATCTTCATCTTCAACCGCTTATCCGGGGTCGGGTCGCGGGGGCAACAGATCCAGCAGGGGACCCCAAATTTCCCTTTCCCGGGCCACATTAACCAGCTCTGACTGGGGGATCCCGAGGCGTTCCCAGGCCAGTGTGGAGATATAATCTCTCCATCTAGTCCTGGGTCGTCCCCGGGGTCTCCTCCCAGCTGGTCGTGCCTGGAACACCTCCCTAGGGAGGCGCCCAGGAGGCATCCTTACCAGATGCCCGAACCACCTCAACTGGCTCCTTTCAACGCAAAGAAGCAGCGGCTCTACTCCGAGTCCCTCACGGATGACCGAGCTTCTCACCTTATCTCTAACGGAGAGGCCAGCCACCCTCCTGAGAAAACCCATTTCGGCCGCTTGTACTCGCGATCTAGTTCTTTCGGTCATGACCAGTGCTTGAACTCCTTCACTTGGGGTAAAGACTCATTCCCTACCTGGAGTAGACAATCCATCGGTTTCCTGCTGAGAACCATGGCCTCCGATTTAGAGGTGCTGATCCTCATCCCAACTGCTTCACACTCGGCTGCGAACCGATCCAGTGAGCGCTGGAGGTCACAGACTGATGATGCCAGCAGAATCACATCATCTGCAAAAAGCAGCGATGAGATCCTCAGCACACCAATCTGCAAACCCTCCTCCCCCCGACTACGCCTCGATATCCTGTCCATGAATATCACGAACAGGATTGGAGACAAGGCGCAACCCTGGCGAAGGCCAACGCCCACCGGAAACGAGTCCGACTTACTGCCGAGAACCCGGATGCAGCTCTCGCTTTGGGAGTACAGGGATTGGATGGCCCTGAGAAGTGACCCCCTCACCCCATACTCCCGCAGCACCTCCCACAGTATACCCCGGGGGACCCGATCGTACGCCTTCTCCAAGTCTACAAAACACATGTAGACTGGATGGGCATACTCCCAGGCCCCCTCAAGGATCCTTGTGAGAGTGAAGAGCTGGTCCGTTGTTCCACGGCCAGGACGAAATCCGCATTGTTCCTCTTCAATCTGAGGTTCGACTATCGCCCGGACCCTCCTATCCAGCACCCTAGAGTAGACTTTACCAGGGAGGCTGAGTAGTGTGATACCCCTGTAATTGGCACACACTCTCTGGTCCCCCTTTTTGAACAGGGGAACCACCACCCCGGTCTGCCACTCTTTAGGCACTGTCCCCGACTTCCACGCAATGTTGAAGAGGCGTGTCATCCACGACAGCCCCTCCACACCCAGAGCCTTCAGCATTTCTGGGCGAATCTCGTCAATCCCCGGGGCCTTGCCACTGCGGAGCTGTTTAACTACCTCAGTGACTTCCCTTAGGGAAATTGACGACGATCCCCCATCAGCTTCCAGCTCTGCCTCTACAAGAGAGGGCGTATCAGTCGGGTTCAGGAGTTCCTCAAAGTGCTCCTTCCACCGCCCGGTTACCTCCTCAGTTGAGGTCAACAGTGTCCCATCCTTACTGTACACAGCTTGGATGGTTCCCCGTTTCCCCCTCCTGAGGTGCCGGACAGTTTTCCAGAAGCACCTTGGTGCCGACCGAAAGTCCTTCTCCATCGCTGCTCCGAACTCCTCCCACACCCGCTGCTTTGCCTCCTTTACGGCAGCGGCTGCCGCCCCACGGGCCCGTCGGTACCTTGCAACTGCCTCCGGAGTCCTCTGAGATGACATATCCCGGAAGGACTCCTTCTTCAGTCGGACAGCTTCCCTGACCACCGGTGTCCACCACGGTGTTCGAGGGTTACCACCCCTTGAGGCACCTAAGACCCGCAGGCCACAGCTCACCACCGCAGCTTCAGCAATGGGAGCTTTGAACATCGCCCACTCAGGTTCAATGCCCCCAGCCTCCACAGGAATGCTAGAAAAGCTCCGCCGGAGGTGTGAGTTGAAGATCTCTCGGATAGGGGCCTCCTCCAGACTTTCCCAGTTCACCCGCATTACACGTTTGGGTTTACCAGGTCTATCCAGAGTCTTCCCCCACCCTCTGATCCAACTCACCACCAGATGGTGATCAGTTGACAGCTCTGCCCCTCTCTTCACCCGAGTGTCCAAAACATGCGGCCTCAGATCAGATGATACGATCACAAAATCGATCATCGATCTTCGGCCTAGGGTGCTCTGGTACCAAGTACACTTATGAGCATCCTTATGTTCGAACATGGTATTTGTTATGGATAATCCATGACTAGCACAGAAATCCAATAACAAATGACCGCTCCGGTTCAGATCAGGTAGGCCATTCCTCCCAATCACGCCTCTCCAGGTACCTCCATCGTTGCCCACGTGTGCGTTGAAGTCCCCCAGCAGAACAATGGAGTCCCCTACTGGGGCCCCATACAGGACTCCATTCAGGGTCTCCAAGAAGGTCGAATACTCTGAACTGCTGTTCGGTGCATATGCACAGACAACAGTCAGAGTTTTCCCCCCCACAACCCGAAGGCGCAGGGAGGCGACCCTCTCGTTCACCAGGGTAAACCCCAACGTAGCAGCACTCAACCGGGGATTTGTGAGTATCCCCACACCCGCTTGGCGCCTCACACCCTGGGCAACTCCAGAGAAGAGAAGAATAGAGTCCAACCCCTATCCAGGAGAACGGTTCCAGAGCCGAGGCTGTGCGTAGAGGTAAGCCCCACCAGATCTAACTGATAGCGCTCCACCTCCCGCACAAGCTCCGGCTCTTTCCCCCACAGAGAGGTGACGTTCCACGTCCCCAGAGCCAGCCTCTGCCGCCCAGGTCTGGTCCGTCGAGGTCCCTGGCTTTCACTGACACCCATATGGCAGCGCACCCGACCCCAGCGGTTCCTCCTGCGGGTGGTGAGCCCACAGGATGGAGAGGAGGGGGTCTCCACGTCGCTTTTTCGGGCTGAGCCCGGCCGGGCTCCGTGGCAAGCCCGGCCACCAGGCGCTCGCTCACGGGCCCTCCATCTGGGCCTGGCTCCAGATGGGGGCCCCGGGCTTCCTCCGGGCCGGGTCACTCCTCCTCTTCCTCGGTTATTCGCAAAATTTTACATTTCACGAAATGACTTTTGCTCACCATAGAATCATTCTACATGCTATAATACCACCGTTTTCATGGTTTTTGTCAACATCAAAAAAATTTGACGTCGAAAAATTTCGACATACTATACTATGGCGGGTTTTTTTTGTAAAATTTTACATTTCACAAAATGACTTTTGCTCACTATACGATCATCCTACATGCTATAATACCACTGTTTTCATGTTTTTTTTCCAACATCAAAAAAATTTGACGTTTTCCTCGAAAAATATCAACATACTATACTATGGCGTTTTTTTGTAAAATTTTACAACATTTCACGAAATGACTTTTGCTCACCATAGAATCATTCTACATGCTATAATACCACCGTTTTCATGTTTTTTTTCAACATCAAAAAAATTTGACGTTTTCCTCGAAAAATATCGACATACTATACTATGGCGTTTTTTTTTTATAAAATTTTCCAAAATTCACAAAATGACTTTTGCTCATCATAGAATCATTCTACATGCTATAATACCACCGTTTTCATGGTTTTTTTTTCAACTTCAAAAACATTTGACGTTTTCGTCGAAGAATTTCGACATACTATACTATGGCGGTTTTTTTTTTTTGCAAAATTTTACATTTCACGAAATGATTTTGCTCACCATAGAATCATTCTACATGCTATAATACCACCGTTTTCATGTTTTTTTTCAACATCAAAAAAATTTGACGTTTTCCTCGAAAAATATCGACATACTATACTATGGCGTTTTTTTTTTTATAAAATTTTCCAAAATTCACAAAATGACTTTTGCTCATCACAGAATCATTCTACATGCTATAATACCACCGTTTTCATGGTTTTTTTTTCAACTTCAAAAACATTTGACGTTTTCGTCGAAGAATTTCGACATACTATACTATGGCGTTTTTTTTTTTTGCAAAATTTTACATTTCACGAAATGATTTTGCTCACCATAGAATCATTCTACATGCTATAATACCACCGTTTTCATGGGTTTTTTTTCAACTTCAAAAACATTTGACGTTTTCGTCGAAAAATTTCGACATACTATACTATGGCATTTTTTTGTAAAATTTTACAACATTTCATGAAATGACTATTGCTCACCACAGAATCATTCTACATGCTATAATACGACCGTTTTCATGGTTTTTTTCAACATCAAAAAAATTTTACGTTTTCGTCCAAAAATTTCGACATACTATACTATGGCATTTTTTTGTAAAATTTTACAACATTTCACGAAATGACTTTTGCTCACCATAGAATCATTCTACGTGCTATAATACGACCGTTTTCATGGTTTTTTTCAACATCAAAAAAATTTGACGTTTTCCTCGAAAAATTTCGACATACTATACTATGATTTTTTTTTCGACACATTATACAATGACAATTTTATTTCAACATACTACACTATGGCAAATTTTTCACCAAAAACTTAAACATTACATTCTATACTATGGCTTTTTTTTTCAACATACTATATACTATGAACTTTTTTTTTCGACATACTACACTATGGCAAATTTTTCACAAAAAACTTTACCATAAGTTATTCTTGTCGAAATACTGTACTATGACAATTTTTTCCACTATGCCTTTTGTCGACATAATATAAAATGACTTTTTTTTTTTAAAATATACAATACTATGACTTTTTTCGACATATGACTTTTTCGACATACTATAGTATGACTTTTGCATTATTTCGACATACTATACTCTGATTTTTTTAATTCAGCATACTATAGTAGGACTTTATTCAACATATACTATGACTTTTTTTGACATACTATACTAGACTTTTTTAATATACTATAGTATGACTTTGACTAATGACTTTTTTATTATTTCGACATACTATACTCTGACTTTTTTTCGACCAACTATACTATGACTTTTGTCGACATAGTTTGTCGAAAAAATGTCATTACTTCATCATTTATCCTATCAGACATTTTTGTGACATCGTCCAAATAATCATCATAAATTCAAGTTATGGCCAAAAATGTGTTATGTAGGATCACAGTGACCTTTAACCACCAATACCTTATCAGTTCATCCTTGAGTCTAAGATGTAATGAAAGGGTGTTCCTAAGATATCGCATTCACACAAATGGGAAGGTCCTGAGGTCACAGTGACCTTGACCATTGACTCCAAAATATAATCAATTCACCCATGAGTCCATGTGGATGCTTGTTCAAAATTTGAAGAAATTCCCTCCAGGCGTTACTAATATTACATTCACAAGAACGGGCCTGACTGACAGACGGCTGGACAACACAAAAACAATGGCCCCAGCCACAGCTATCATCGGCACAGAGGCATAAAAACTCAAGCTGTGTACCACGCATAGCCACTCTGTACGTAAGTGTACCTTTAGGTGCATTCGGCACCGATGCTACGTCCTCTTTTCTGTGTCTCTTCTTCAGGTTCTCCTCCTGTACAGTGAGCCAAGTTTTCAAGGCCTGAACTCCATTTTCATGCTCCAACCAACCGTCCAAAAGCTGAATCTAAAACAAAAACACACTTCAGAACGTAAGAAGTCTGCAAACCAAAAATACAAGAAAACTAGAAATATGGCTTCACGGTTGTATGCCTCAGGCGACCAGTCAAGTTGTCTGTCCAAAACGTCATCACTTTATCATTTTATCCTATTTGCGTGACATTGTCATAATTATCATATGAATTTTAAGGTATGTCCAAACCTTTGACCACCAAAATCAGTTCATCTTTGAGCTTCAATGTCCAAGTAGAGTCTACGCACTAACGCTAAATATTCTTTATTGCTTGTGAAACAACCTGACACAACAGTATATTATAAAAGAAAAATCACAGTATAGCTGGTCATAAAAATATAAGAAAATCATAGCATAATTTGTCATAAAAATCTCATTAAAATGCTGTGCTATATTATGTCTTAAACATCAATGCCATAAAAAAATCATAGCATAGTATGTCACAAAAATATAAAAAAGTTGTGGTATATTATGTCATAAACAATTAAAATCAATGTCAGAAACAACTCATGGTATGTTATAAAATTCATTAAAAATGTAAAAGAAAATGTCAAAAAGTCCTTAAAATGTCTTTAAGTGTCCTAAACAAGTGGTAGCATGAAATATAAAATATCCTAAAAAAAGTCAGAGTTTAGTATGAAATTTTAAAAAGTCCTAAAAAGATCACAGTATACTATGAAATAAAAATAATGTCCTAAAAAAGTCATAGTTTAGTTTGAAATAAGAAATGTTGTGAAAAGTCACACAAAAGTCATAATAGAGTATGTCATAAAATATTTCATTAAAAAGTCATGGTATGGAATCATAGTATGAAATAAAAAATGTCCTGAGAAGTTATAATATAGTAGGTCATAAAAAGTTTCATTTAAGAAGTCACAGGATCGTAAGGCTTCAAAATAAACTTGACCGTTGCCAAATAGAAACAAGTGTACTGTGAACAGGGACTCTTTTTTTGGTAAAATAAAATGTCAAACATTTGACTTTGTTTTAAATCTGTTCTATGTTTTAATATTTCATAATGTATACCAGTTGATTGACCAAATGTTAAATGGTCTGAAGTCTACATTTTTAATACACTGGACTCTGATATCAGATATGAAACTGCAAAAAATTACTTTATATGACCAGTGACACTGGTGACTGCCATAAACTCAACGACAAAATGACCAACTTGTCAAAACACAATTTTAGCTTAAATTATGTATCTTATTAAAAGTACTGCACTAACAGTTCGAAACAAATTGCATTTATACTACATTTAAATCAAGATTTGACTTGTTTGT
This sequence comes from Pterois miles, assembly GCA_947000775.1. NCBI lineage: Eukaryota > Metazoa > Chordata > Actinopteri > Perciformes > Scorpaenidae > Pterois > Pterois miles. Next base: position 2,703,837 of record CAMQGK010000008.1, read on the forward strand.
AGATTTGTTTTTAGTCTAGGGAGGACACCACGGCTTGATAACCTTGATACACCTTCACATGATTTGTTCATAGCTGTAGCAGATACACAGCGTTCTGTCCATCATCAATAAAAACGACAAGTTCAAAAATCCTGATCTGATGAAAACAAGAAACAAGGCCACCTCAGAAACACACTGCAGATCACTGAGCATGTCACAATACACACACAACCAGATGATAAGCAAAATTAAATCCACATCATTGGATATTTTTAGAAATACTACTGCAAATAGAAAAACTAACATGCACCAGCTCCACTGTCGTGTAGTCAGGTGCTTATTCACACAAGCCAGCTCCTTGCTTCATACATTAATCATCTCTCCACAAGCGCTGTGCTTATTAATAAAAGCCATACCCGCTGGCTTGTGCGCAGAGCTTTGGATAACCCCCAGGTCTCTGTGGACTCTGGAAAAGGTGGAAGGGGAAACAAACAATGCCCCGAAGGCTCCCCAATGTTGCGGAAAGAATGCAACTCCAGCAAAACAGACGGCAGGAAAAAGAAAGCGAGACGTCAAGATGTTGCCTGGTTTCATGCAGGAGGCGGGATGAGGTGTCGGTCACGGGTAAGAGGCAGTAATGCTCCGATGGGGCAACTGTGAGTCAGAAGAGAAAACACCATCCTCTGTTATCACTTTAGGCGGTGGGGGGTTGGGTAGCATGAAGGAGCTGCTGGCTGCATGTGGGGGGTCACATCTTTGTGTTTATGAAGCTTATGGTTTGGACCGGCCTGTTGAATGTCACTGGACCTCAGCGCAGAAAGGCAGAGGGGGAGGAACCGCAACCAGATTTAGACTTTTCACTGAATCCGTTGTACATACGCAGAAAAAAAACAGCTCCTTTTGGACTTGTCAGATAAACTATTTCTGCTTCGGTGGTGATTCTCACTCACCAGTCGATTCTCTGACCATCTTTGCGCCGCTCTCTGACTCATGTCTGACATGAAGTCGGCGCCAGAGGAATGTGCTTATATGTTTAAAATTTTGAGCCACATTTCTATCGCTTGATGACAGACGCCAGCTAAACAGAATTACATGTTAAGAGGTCAGCTGGTGGCTTTCAACGAGGAATTCAATACTAGGTCATGACCTTTGGTCGTCATACATCTTCCCAGTAATGGGCTCCATTCAGGTCCAAAAGAAATGAATGTCAGATGTACAGAACAAGGGATCCATTAACTTGCTCAAAGACATGCTGTGATGGGTTTGAACCTCACAGCACGATATGGAGGCCAACTGAGGCTCAAATCTTTTGTTCAAGATAATAAAAGTCCAAAAATACTCAGTTTTCTATGTTTAATCCACAGAATGTGTAGAATAAAACATGACTGTTGATGGATTTTTGAAGTAGATACAGATGTTTATATTTGAGAGTCAAAATGTCCATAAATTTTCCTCCATTTATCTGAGACCTGGTCATGGTGGCAGCAGGCCCAGCAGAGATGGTCCTGGTCCCGTCCTCTAATTCTTCCCAGGGAATCCCAGGAGTGGAGGCGTCCAGATTAGTTAAAAGAAGCACCTCAACTGGCTCCTTTCGACACAAATGTTATTTGATTTGATTTCGATGTCTGAACTGTCAAAACCCAAAGTTTATGACATGGGGTGAAAAAAATCTGATTCCCATATACAGATTTATTTATTTATGTATTTATTTATTTAATTAATTTTATGGTAACAATCACTTAAATTGAAGAATAATGACAAATATGTTCTATGCTATATATTTTTTTTACTTATTCTATTTTTTACAGGTATTTATTAATTTTATTTAGATTTATATCATTTAATTTATTTACTTATTTATTTTTAAATGTCCACTTTTCATCATTATTATTAAAATTTTCATGCGGGGTGACGTTGACAGACATAGGTAGGTAGGTATTTAGTGCATTTTTTTTTTTCTTTCATTATCATTCTTAAATTCAAATATTGATTGTGGTGCCCTTTTTGCACTATAAACGCATCAATAAAAACTCTGAAACTAATAGTTAACATGTAAAGATTAACTCAGTAAATACTTTATCTCATTTACAAAGAGATGTGCCTTCTCTAAGTAGTGTTATGATGCTGGACGTTACAGGGACTGTGATAAATGCAGATCCTGTTCTGATCGCATGAAAAAAATAAACTTTTAACTCAGATTTTATGCTTATGGGGGTGTATTCTTTATACTACGACACTTTTTCGCCTTGGTTACAGTATCGCAATATACTCAATCATAACAATTATATAATGCTACGTATCGTACCGAGAGATTCTTGCCAATACACAGCCCTGTGTTCTTGTACATATCCAGACATTTCAAGTTGACTTCATTAAATCACACTCAGAGGTAAAATAAATGTACCTGCCTTTTCTAAATCAAACCTGGCCCTTAAGAGCCCCACTGACACATAACTTCATAAAGCAACACTCACGGTAAGATGGCGCTCGGTCTTTCGGTCTCCATTTGGCCCTCGTCTCCTCAGAAGACGAGTGGGACGCTCAAACCAGAGTCTGGGCCTCACTTTAGCTCCGTCCCTCCGCTGTCCCAGTACGCTGCACCTGAACTGGTCTCGTAATGGACAGGATCACTGGTGAAGGTCTGGTCCTGGTTACAGGAAGATTCGTCGGCGAATTCCAGGTGGATGTCACAAGTGTCGACAGGGACCGGGGAAAGAGGGGCCGAAGAGACTGGATCGGGAAGGGACGCCTTAATGAAAAAAAAAAAATCTGTCATGGAGAAAGAACCTTTGAGGATGCATCACGCAAAAAAGCATAATAACTTAACTGATATAAAGGGGAGAAAAAAGGACAAACCACAGAAGCAAAAAAATCACATTTCAAGGTCGAGATAAAATCCACAATAATAGCCCAAAAACAACAACGATAACACAGAACTGCTGAGTTTCCAGGCTGTCGGTTGTCGAAAACATGGGATTTTCCACTTAATGGAGCGATTGGAGTCAAGGTAAAGTTTACCAGGTTAACACCTCTGAAATAGCTGTCCTAAATCTATGCAAGACAGTGAGGGAAAGCATTTCATGTTTGCATGAATGCAAGAATCAATACATTCGATTTATTTGAGTCTATGCAGAGGTAGAGGGAAATTACTTCTATTATTGCCGAGTAACGTGACGTCATATCTGTTCAGTATCCGTCAACCAAAACAAACAGCAGCGAGCCGAAACAACAGAGCAGAAAACAGTGAAGGGTCTGCGTGGACACGACCTGCAGCGTCATATTTTAAATCCAAAGTGGTAAAAACTACTCATACAATAAAGTATGGAAACACGCTACACATCATGGCTAAAGCTGCATGCTAACTCTGCCATGGACAGGAAATGTTACAGTAACAAGCCAAACATCACTCACAAATTCATGGTCAAATCTGACACTAAAAATGTAAAGCACCCATATGCTGACATTTATGTTAAATTCATTTAAACGGCCCTAATGGAGCTGACAATGGATGTATCGAGAGAACAGAGCTGATGGGAGATGTAGTGATAGACTTGCCGAAAGTAAGTAACCATAGTTTTCACACTATAAGGTGCACTTAAAATCCTTTCATTTTCTCAAAAGTCGACAGTGCGCCTTATGTATCAATTCTGGTTGTCGTACTGACCTCGAACCAATTTTATGTGGTACAGGGCGCTCAAAAATCTGTCAAAATGTTTTATTACAACTTTGGTAAGCTATGAAGCCGCACCGCTGGATGGAGTGTCGGGGCATTGCGGCGCTCACCAACACCGTCAAAACGAAAGTGAAGAAAACTAATTCAGAGCTCGCCGTCATTCCGGTAGGATTAACTAAAGAACTCCAACCGCTAGATATTGGTGTCAACAGGTCGTTCAAGTTAAACTGCGAGCTGCGTGGGAGCGTTGGATGACAGAAGGCGAACACACATTCACCAAGACAGGGAGGCAACGCCGGGCGAGTTACGCCACTATCACGAGACTAGAGCGCCTTATGTATGAAAATAGACACGTGCATTGATAGTGCGCCTTATAATCCAGTGCGCCTTAAAGTGCGAAAAATACGGTAAATATACACATGATTACATGAAAACACATATGGATATAAAATTGATCGGATTATATTCAAGATAGGTATAAAATATTGCATGTCCCTTATAAATTAAAAAGAAAATACAATTAATTTGTGAGGGAAATTTGAGTTCAGGTTTCATTTGACTATATCAATGCTGAAAATCAAACATTTTACTGTCCCAATTTAGATATTTTCCAAAGTAAAAGTCCATATAAGTGTCTGATTCAACTGCCACGGTCTAGTGTCACTATACTAAATCGGCACCCAGTAACGTTATCATGAGATCGAATCAGGAGATAGGTGCCGTCTTCCCAACTCTAGTAATCACTACTGGGAAGGAAAAAACAGCATTCAGCATCTCTAAGAAATAAGTTTGTACTTTTGTATCAATGATTTCTGAGTAAAAAGACAAAATAAATGGTACCAGAGTCTTGGGTTGAGTTTCGGCGGTCGGTGCAGCTCGGCTCGGTCTTCTCAGAAACACGGTGAGAAGAGGAAGAAGGAGCAGAGTCAGCCCGATGCCCAAACACAAGGCCGGCAGCAGGACTGAGGAGAAACCACAACACCGCTCGAACAACTCACCGCACAGCTTCACAAAGCGTACACAGCATGAACCCACAACAGATTCAACAGGCCCAGTGTAATGTTTGTTTGTTTGTTTGTTTGTGAGCATCAAGTTCACCTCTGGACTAGACCATGATACATCTGAATTATTAACCAAAACCTCACCAGCGTTTAACAAGTACAAGGCAAAGACTGAATAAGTCAGCACTTCTACGTGTCTGCCCTTTTGTTCAAACTTTATGGACAAATGTTTTTATTTATTTCTTCACGTTATTTACCCTTTAAATCTTCCCAGTAGGTGACAGAGGAGCTGGCTGTCTGCGCTTGGTTTGAGGTGTTTGAAGCGCCTCGTGGTGTCAAAATGGCCGATTCAAGGTCTGACAACTTTATTGACTTCAGGAGCTGCACATGAACACGGCCAGCAGATGGCGCTAAACTGCGCTAAACTGCAGCAGGTATATTCTCCTGATTATTATCCGCAAGCAGCACATACCACACGTCCTGTAAACTGTGGCAAGAGATTTGCATTTAATTTAATATTGTTCATTATTATCTGTGACTTTAAACTTCCAGAAAATGTATTTTTATTTTTATTTTTTTATTACAAAGAAAGAGTATTTTGTAATCAATGTTACAAAATTGTACATTCATATATGTAAATTTGAGTTAAACTTCATTTTAATATTTTTATGAAAAATGTAAATATATATTAAGTGACTTACTTCAGCACAAAAAGGTTCTGCTCTCATTTTAATGTTTTTACTTAAGTTAATATTACTTATTTATTTATATTAACCCCCAGCATGTTTTACGTTACTTTATTTCATCTATTTTTATATATTTTTTGTTTTTATTTGTATTATGTATGTATTATTTATCAGTCAGTTTAATTGCTTATTGTATTGTTCACAGATTTGTAATTTATTTACATTATATGTGTGTATACCTTATGGAAACTGACTGATTAATGATAATCAATGAAAAATGATGTTGTGCTCCTTCCTTTCTTTCTTTCTTGTATTATATTTTAGGACTGAATGATTTTTTTAATCTAATTGCAATTATTTGACTGATATTGCACTTCCAATATGATTTGCGAAATTAGAGAGAATTATATGTTTAGTATATAATGGTATTTTGACTTATTTCACTTTTAATGGTTATTGCTTTGAAAACTGCAGTAGTATTATTGTGATTTCAATACAATTTTGATTAATTGTGCAGCCTTATGAAATGTATGTATATTTTTTCATATCTTGATGTATTTCTTCATTTATTTTTCTCTTTTTATGTATTATTTATTCTCTATTGTTTTTTTCAAAACTCTCAACCTCTAGATTTATCCTGTAAATCATCATCACATCACCATCAGAGGAAACTTGACAACAGCCTCATTTACGAACAATAAATGACCTTTGTGAAAAAGTGAGGATCCCTCTCTGAGGGAGTCCGGATGATCTGCTCCTTTGTGACCCTCTACGGGTTAAAATGTGATCAAATTTAAGGGCGGCTCAGGTAGATGCTAAAGGTCATGACCTCAGAGGTGACTCGTCTTCAGGTTTCTCCTCACCTGATTTGGAAAGAGTCTCCACACACTGAGGGGCAGATTTCGGGGAAGCGGCCATGGCGAAGGTTGGGAAGGAGAAGTTGGCCACAGCACAGTAGTTCTGACCTGGAGCCAAACCAGAGAACCCCACACGGGACACGACTTCCTGGGTCCAAACTGTACGGCTCTGCAGGAACACAAAGCACTGGGCTTTTCAAAATAATACCAGAGATTCAAAAGGCAGAAACTATTCACTGACATTGAGTCGATTTAAGGTAGTGACTCGTGACCTGGGGTCTTGGCCCCTTTAAGGTACATGTCCACAGGGGTGTTTTTTATTGCGAGGGATCACCTTGTTTCCCAGCACTGGACGCTTGATGGGCTGCCACTAGACACTCTGCACCTGATTGGATGAACACTTCCCTCATGGGCTGCTGCTCCCGACTTTCAAACCAGAACCAACCAAGTTTGGAAACTTTCTTATTAGTTCAACGAAATGTGTTTTTAAAAACATTTTATGCAAGAAATAAGCCACACAGTTGCCGAGTCTGTCTTTATTTTGGATCAACAATCATTGGTTTAAAAGTTCCTCCAGAGTTTCCAGAGGTGGCAAGTCATGCTGGACGCCCATGATTTGCATTAAGTAGCCTAGACCTCAACGTTATGCAAATGAGGAGCGGCCCACGTAACGCCCCGGCTCTTGAATCGTGCCACCGTGCAACCAGAATGCATTGCACGGCTGCTTACATACAATGAATGGGAAGTGTGGAGAGGACAGAGGATAATAATGGATAATTTATACAAAAACTTTTAGACAAAAGTCTGGATATAAAACTAGTTAGAAACAAAATTTAAGAAAATATTCTGCTTCCATTCATATTTGTTGGCATTTAGCCTTTCAAAAACAACATTTTCACTGCAGTCAAAAGCCTTTTTGCTGTCCTGCTTGATGCACACAAATTGAGACCAACACATTTATTAAATGGCAGACGAGCAGCAATCAAACAGCACCATAAATTAAATTGATTCAACCACAATAACCAAAAACTTATTTTGGCTCTAATGCTATTATAATAAATAAATTAAGTCATTACAAAAAGAAAGGTTTGTTTTATGTATCTACGTTCAAATCTGTCAAGACGTCATCTTTATTTATGTTGACAAAACTGACAAACTCTATTCATTAAAGAAAGTAGATGTGACAAAATTAAATACACTGAATCACTTAATACAAATGGAGGATTTTGATCGAGGATTTGTCATTTTTTAAGGGTGATGACGTCGGTGGTGGCGGCTCAGCTTTTATGAGAAAGAAGTAGGGAGGGTTTCAAGAAAAATCGGTTGGGAACCACTGACTTGGGGAACTGTGCTTGCATTTTTAGCATTTAGGATGCACACAAAACCTGACATTTAAATGCGCAATAAGCAGGTTTTAAATTGAAATTGTTCAGATTGTATACTCTAGGAACTTTTAGTTCAAAATAATGCATTCAGTGCAGAGCTTTAGAAATATGGTTTATTTTACAGCGAGTTTAGTGCTTTAAATCTGGATACTGAAGCAAGGCAGTGCGACACTGGATGCACTGAGCAGCATCCAAGTGAGCATTTTGCAGAAAAGAGCTAAGACACAAAAAGTGTGTCAGACCTGGTACTCTGAGTGGTTGAGCTCGTTGTACACAGTCACTGTGGTCCAGGGGTCAATCATTTCAGAGATGGGACAGCACCTCCCCAGAGAGCACCTCCTGTTGGCCGCACAGGGGAACTGCACCATCACCAGCAGCTGGTCATCTTCCAGAGAGGCTGAGACAGAGGGAGGGCTGAAGGCTGGTAGAGAAGACAGAGAGGGAGTGGTTAATTAGCATTACATAGAAAAGCAGGTTATTGTACTTCTTTTAAACTGCTCACTGACTGAAGTCACTGTAGTCAAACTTGCGTGGCTTCATCCAGACGGTGGAGATGGGGCTGAGGTGGACGCCCAGACGGACCATGTTGTACAGCTCAAAGTTTGAGAAGACCTGCGAGACGTCACAGCTGCGGGACGACACCCAAACGCACCACGGCACGTCCCGCCAGGGGCCCCTGCAACACGGTCACATTATGTACAAATATGTGCATGAACAAAACACAGAAACATAAGACAATTTCTCTAAGATTCACACATGAAGGTTGTAGCTGTAAATCACGTTGCCTTTTAACTGAGGTCCCAACATAAACACTTAATGAATGCTTGTTTAACCTACAATCCTTCCTTTCATTTCACTGTGCCTGCACAAAGAAAAACTCTGGTCCAGCTTAATGTAGAAGCTTGTTATACAGTTCATGAGTCCCTTTAAATGTATGTAGAAACACATTAAGTGCTGCATGTAGCTCCCAGAGAGCTGAGGATCAGGATGTGAAACCAACACCAATCGGCAGTCAAATTGTTATTGAACCCCCTTATTATTTCATCATGTGTTTATCTTTCTTTGAATATATTGTATCTATAGTTCCCATCATCTAGTAACTTCTTAAATATGTCTTTGTTTTTTGTAAATGCTTGTCCTTTTTAATATGATTCCCATCAACTGATTGGCGCTGAACATAATCCAGCCCATGTATATCCACTCAGTATTTATTCTGTGCACTATTTGTATTGTTTACACGTAAAGAGCACTTACCTTGTATATAGATGTTTTTATTTTATTGTTATATATATTTACATCTATATCTTTCACTACTTATGTACATAACAGTCCTGTCTATTCTTTATTTATTCAGCATTGTTGTCCTCAGAGCTGTTTTTTTCTGTCTAAGAGTCAAAGTCCTAGTATGTACCGTACGTACAAATAAAACTGATTCTACATAATTTTGTTCATTTTACGTCTCTTCTTTTGTAATTATATTAATTTTTCTTAAATCACATTTTATATTTTACTTAAGCTTTCTTCTTCTTGAGTGTGGAAAGGGTCGACTATCAGTCTGGGGCTTCCTGACTTTTCCTTCATTTGATTCAAGATTCAAGATGTTTATTGTGACTCCGGTTATACAAGTAGTACAACCGTGTGAAATACTTTTCTTTGTGTCTCAATAATTTAATTACATTATTAAATCATTTGATCAGCTGTAATTATGCACCTCACCATCTTTTTTTATTGTACAAAATGTGCAAATAAAACTAAAACTTTTTTTATCCCTAGTTTTCTTTTTGTCTAAATGTTATTTTTGCTGTTATTATGCACTGTATGTTTATATAATGGCAATTTATTTCCTTTCCCGTATGGAAAGCACATTACACTTGATGCTTTATAAAAGATAGATACTTATAAAACCATAACTTTGTAGTCTTATAATTAGCACTCGATCTAGTGTACATATTTATTTAATAACTATGCAGATAACTGTTATTGATTCCACACAGAGAAACAAATAGAATACTACATACATATTATGAGCATCTACTATACTCAATGAAGCATAAAACAAAATAAAAATGCACTAAATATAGCATATATACCAGTATAAATAGTAACCAGAAGTTTGTTGAAAAAATGTCGTAAAACTTACATTAAAAACTCAAAAGCATGTGAGGGAATAAAAGTGAATGTAGTGTGTCTGCAGATAAATCAGCTGCAAAATCAACACCTAAACACACCGACACACAAGGACTCACCCCTGTGTCTTTGTCTGCACGGTGTAGGTGGTGTTAGGACTGGCATGGGGACAATCCCACCGCAGGAGGCATCCTAAGTCCAGCGATTCCACAGCAGTGTAGCAGACTGATCCAGTCGACCCTGGGAAGTTCACACGAAACGAGTACACCCGAAATAGCACGCTCACACGGATGCTTATTGACCCGTTAAGTCTGACTGTCACAACTTTGTTAACACTTTCAAGCACGAACACCCGCAGGGGAGACTTACTGAAACACAGGAAACAGCTACAGAGAAATAAAACAGAATAACTGATATGAAGTTCAGTACTCACCAGCGATCAGCAGGGCAACCACGACACACAGCGCCACCGTGGTTACGCCCGGTGTCTCCATGACAACTTGGTGACCTCTGGATCACGAGAACAAGACTGTGATGGTCTTATCTGCAGCCTGCAGAGCGCTGTAGGTTCCTGACTCCTTTTAAAAGCAAGACATCCTGTGAAGACACTGGAGGAGATGCAGTGAGCTGCAGGGAGAGTGGAGTCAGACTGGAGGCTGGAGAGGCTGGAGAGACCGGAGAGACCGGCCAGAGAGGAAAGGCTGTAATCTACTTAGAGGGGGACGAGAAGACTGAGAGACGGAGACAGTTACAGGCTCAACATGAACTTGTTTCATCATTTAATAAAAGATATTAAATTGTTCAGAGCTGCAACGATTAAATTCTCTAATTCTAGCTTCTTTCCTAATCAATAAACTAGTCGACAGATTAATCAACGATGAAAGTGATCATTAGTTGCCTTACAATGGATGTTTCACTGTTCCCATTTTTACTTTTACCATTTCCCTTCTTACCAGAAAATGTGACTCTGTTTTGAACGTCACCCCTGATTATTGTTAGAAATCAAATAGAAATATGGAAATATGTCAAATTTGGATAAATAAATGTATAAATAAAATGTTTATTAAAAAAAGAGCTCATCAGGTGGAAAATATGACGAGAAGCACAAAACTAAAAACGTCAGTCAAATGCTGAAAAACTGAGAGTGGAGTTTATGTTTGTTTTCCTGCTGAACGTGGACGTGATGTTAAAGGCACATGGTGTCTGTTGAGCTAAATGCCAACATGCTCACGGTGACAATGCTACCATGTTGATGCTGAGCGAGTACCTTTACCATGTTCTACAGCTACAATAAGTAATCGATTAGTTACCTATTGCATCTAATTCGATAATTGATTAATCGGTTTGAGTAATTTTTAAAGAAAAAAAATCCAGCTCCTTAAATGTGAATATTTTCTGGTTTCTTTACTCCTCTATGTCAGTAAAATTATTATCTTTGAGTTTTGAACAAAACAAGACATTTGAGGATGCCATCTTGGGCTTTTGGGAAACATTTTTCACTATTTTATGACATTTTAGAGACCAAACAACTTAACAATTAATAGAAAAAATAATCAACACATTCATCTACAATGAAAATAATGAGCAGTTGCAGCCCTAGTCAACATGCCAGCATGCTCACAGTGACAATACTAACATGTCAACACTGAACAACTATAATGTTTATAATCTGCACCATCTTTGTTTAGCATGTTGGCATGCTAACATTCGCCAGTTAGCACTGAGTGCTATTACTGAGGCTAATGGGAATGTCATTGCTTTTGCTGGTAAAATAAAATTTTGGCATGATGATGGCACTAGACGAGACGTTATTACAATTCATCCTGAGTGGAATATGAACCACCGAAGTCATCAGGATGATAATCTACAGTATCTAAAGGTTGTCGAGATGTTTCTCATCCTGTCTAAAAATAAGCAGATACACGTCAGCAGAACTGCATTCTATGTTTTTATTCAATGCCATCTTTAAATAATAAGAATCTGTACATCTCTTAAGCAGGTCTTTGACCATTCATTCCCAAAAGTAATAACAATAACAATAGTTTCCTTATTAACAACAGTAATACAGTTGAAGTGCTTAAACAGGCGACCGGAAGGGCCAATAGATCATACAGCAACAAAAAAAGGTCAAAAGAACGGTGTACAGCACACACTCTCTCACCTTTCCTCTCTCTCTCTCTCACACAAACACACACACAAACACACACACACACACACACACACACACACATCCAGCCTCTCACACTGAATCCAACACACACTCTGTGTTACACACAAACACACACAGTCCAGCAGTGCACCATACACCCTCTTGACAATTAAATACATTAAAGCAAAACTGCCTGTTCATTCAGAAACAGCACCAAACATCAAATATCATTGCAGCAGTAATAATACTAAGCTTAACATTCCTCATTTCAGCATCATCAGTATCATCAGTCATAAGAATCTTTACACCTGTGTTAATTTACAGGATCCGACCAGCTGGGCCCCAAACCGGAGAGTTTTTAGGCCGACATGCTGAACAGTTTTGGACGCTGTAGATCATCACTCAGGTCGACATGTCGCCCTCAGCCCTGCAGAGGGCGACATGCAACAAGTTGACACCAGTTTCTTATCCCACAGCTTTCATGGAAAAAGTCAGCCTGGAGTGTGTTTAAGTAAACCAATCTGCACCAGGAAGTGTGTCTGGAAAATAAGCAGGGTATTGCTGCATTAAAATCTGTGCAAATTCTAAGAAGACCCACTTAATTTCCAGGGATCTTTTGGTGCAGAGCTCCCACACATCTTTTCTGTGTGTATTTGGTGTTGACAAGTTTATGTCTGCGCCCCCGGCAAGACGAGTCCCGGCTCCAGGCTGGTGGTGGTGGTTGTGGGGGTAGGGGAGGGCGGCAGGTCTTTGGGTCCTGGACAAAGCAGCCCACGTGAGGCCGCATGGTCCCCGTTCAAGTTCTTGTAAGGGTTTCTGCGTGGTGGAGCTCTGAGACACACAGAGGGGAAGCGGAGGCCGGCGAGGCAGCAGCCGGGACAGGAGATCACCTCCTCCTGGTCCAGGGAGTGTCCGCTACCGGAGCCAAACGGCGATGAACCGGCGGGGTCGCCGGGAGGGGAGTGGTAGCCGTTGTTGTTGGTCGTGGTGGGAGGACTGGCGGTGGTGGTGCTCCATCCCATGGGTCGACTCACGACCACGTTGTTGTTGTCCAAATGAGAGAGGGGAGGCAGGCACGGGGGCCCGTTGGAGATGGCTGACCCCCAGCCGTTTGAGAAGGGAGGGGGGGAGGGTTGGAGGGGAGTCGAGGAGTGTGATGGAGGGGGGGAGAGTTTGGAGTAAGGAGATGAGGTGCTGTCTTGTGTGTCTGGGGAGCTGCCGCAATCCATGGGCTCCTCCTCCCCGTCCTCATCCTGGTCCAGCAGGTCCAGCGACAGGGGTTCAAAGGACAGAGGAAGACCTGAATCAGTCCCGCTCCCCTCCCCGATCACCTGCTCTTCTCCTAACAGTCTCTCTTCTTCACTCACTCCATTTATCTCAATGTTGACCTCAGACGTGGACTCCTCCTCGCTCAGGACGGTGTTCGGCGCTGATGTGAGGTGCGGCGGAGGCGTGCATGGCAGTGAGTGGCAGCGCCGGTGCCTCCTGGGTAGCTCACTGCTGTCGGTCTCGGACGCAGAGGCGTCGTCGCAGTCCGGTGGAGGGGGCAGGGTGAAGGTGAGGGAGATGACGGACTTGCTCGGAGTGTCGAACAGCTTGATCTTGCCGCCCTTGAGGTCCTCCCTCTGAGAGAAGGGGTTGACTCGAGCAGGAATCGCCATGGTAACAGAGGGGGGCGTGTCCGGGGGGTGGAGCATGTCAGACTTGCTGCGAGCGAGGCGAGGATCTGACGGGAGGCAGAGGGATCGCCTTCGTAAGGGGCCAATTGCTGGAGAAACCGCTTTAGAGAGAAAGAATGAATCATAATTATTAATCTGCACGAACAAACACGTTCACCACTTGGTGCCAACAGTTCAGCGCGTCTGATGACTCACCTTTGACCGTTGGTTCGTCCTTCTGTTTCCCCTCCGCCTGCCTCCTCTCCAGCTCCACCACGATTTGGGAGAAGGATGGACGGAGCTTTGAACTCATCTGGCAGGAGGAAGAAACAAATTCAACAGATTGAACAAGAGCATGAAGGAAATAGGAGATAAACAATGCCAGTAACATAAAAAAAGCAAAATAAAGACAGATTTGTTATTAATTTAGTAATCCAGAAACTCATAAAAAAATGCTGAAGTGCCTTAAAGTTGCATAAAGTCAATGAGAAAATGCACCTACTTCTCACTTGATTTATTACCTCCGTAAACATTGTAAGCATAAATTTATGATCTCAATCGCTAGTTTCAAGTCTTCTTCAATACAGCATGTTCATTTAATAAATTATGGTCCCATTTAGAGTCAAATAGACCATAAAGCAGGGTATGCTTTAGGGTGTGGCTACGCTGTGATTGACAGGTTGTTACCACTGCTTTGTCCGGTCTGGGAGTTGTCCAAGTTTCCGTCTTAAAGCTTTAACCCTTTTAGTGTGTTTTCAGTTAATGAAAGTTAATTTTTGGTCGCCTAAAATGTCTTTTTCAGTGTTCAGTTGAACTTAGCTCCATCCTCTTGTGTCACTTCTGGCTGCAAATACCAAGAAGGCGACGGGCAAAACAGCCAAACTCAAGTTATCAAAACAACAGTCCATAAACGTCCACTTGTTATTTACAGTCTACGATGCTACCCCTCCCAGTATGACGTTAACCCATGTTACATTTCTGACTTCATCTATCTGATATAATTATGGCATTCACGCATTTAAACACAGGTTACAAGATGCTCTATAATTGCTCTGTTTAAACAGAACTGATGGGACCATTAAGGATAAACGTACCAGGTACACCTAGCTAAAACTACTGCAGTATTGTGCAACAGTCCTGCAATAAAGTCTACCTTCATGAAGGTTATAATCATTTGTTAAGACTGATCTACAGAGGTGTTGATTCAGCTGCATGGTCATTTTGGAGGATCAGTGGTGCTGCTGAATTGGACTGTGCATTACCGTAACGGCAACTACACTGACACCTTCCTCAGACTTTCTCACTATCATGAGCAAAAATTAGGTTAATTATACAAGTGAACCGGCAGCAAAGAAGGGAATAAACAGAGAAATGAATGTGTGTGTGTGTGTGTCAGATGAGTGATTCTTACATTACAGCAGGCGATGGCCAGCTCCAGGAAGTCAGCTGGACAATCTTTCACCATCTGCTGAAAGGTCACCACATCCAAACCGAAGTCCTGTACAAACACAAAGGATTTTGAAAATTAGCCAAGCGTTTACGGGCTGTTTAATGTTGACTTCAACGTATGTACAACGAGGGGGAGAGCTATTCAGTTTATTTAGTTTTATACTTTTTGTTTCTGGAGCCATTTCACCAACATCTGCAATTTGTTTTTCATTTTTCTGCAACAGTGAGGAGCTCCCTCTTTTTTTGTCAACGCATTGCATTGTATGACAACACTGAACATTAACAGCATAATCAAAAATAAAGTTTAAAGTTTTTATGCCAACTCTTGAATGTTTTGTTGCTAATACACTGTGCAATATGCCCTGCGGTGGACTGGCAACCTGTCCAGGGTGTTACCCCGCCGTCGCCCAATGCCAGTGGGGATCGTCTCCAGCCCCACCGCAACCCCTAACAGGATAAGCGGTTGCAGATGGATGGATGGATGGATGGATGGATGGATGGATGGATGGATACACTGTGCATATGCAATGCAGATCATAAGGAACTATATGTATGGTGTCAGTTATTATGAGCACTTTAGCAGAAACATCTTGCAGATGTGCAAGCTTTTTTTAAGATAAGAAATTCAGCTTCCCGTTTGACCAAGATGACAATCAGCCGTCAGATTCCAAAATGAGATATCTACCATTTTATGTAATTTTTAAAAATCAACTCTGGCATAGTGAAACTGTTGCTTAAACTTGAGTCACTTTGACACCACTGCTTGCACAACAGTCATGTGCTTTTGAAACACTGACAGACGTCAGGCAATAACTGAATAAAGGAACTGTCCAACATATTATCAGTAACGGTTTCATTAATCACACCATGATATAATAAGGGGCTCCGTGCTATGGGATGCGCATGAGGTGATGAGTATGTGATGATAAGGGAATCAATAATGATGACAAAGTTCATCATCATACCACAGTGCGTGGCAGGATGTCGGGGTCGGCCTGTATCCTCCCAATAATCTCACAAAGGATGATCCCATACGCAAACACATCCACCTGCGGAGAGAGGAAGACGAGTTGATCAAAGATAGACACACATCAAGCGGTAAAGATGAGATTAAATAAACCAGAGAAAGACAACTACCACATAATTTTTACTTGAGCATCTATCGTCTTCAACTTCATTAAATTGTTGTTCATTTTTAATGAATTGCTTTACTAACATTTAAGTATATTTATCTTGTAAATTATAATTGTATATGCTTTTATTGTTGAATTTCTGATAATTTAAGTGATGTGGATTTGTATTTTTTTTTTTGCAATATAATCTAAAAACCTGCACAACATTTTGGATGTGGTTTATACTAATTTCTGTATAACACAGAAAATGGCATCATCATCCCTTAAATGAAACCCTAACAGGCAGTTAGGACAACCACTGCAGAAAAAAATACAGGCCAAGCAGCAGTGTGCACCTCTTACATAACTAAATTATTTTGCCTTTAACATAATAACTGATTTATTAAATATTTATTGCTTTACTCCACTGCCTAGGTGCTGAGTTTATTTGACTGGCTTTCATCACACCCACTGTGGACCTTGAACTCTTTCCACAATCTGCAGCTGAAGAGTAATGAAGGCAGCGATCTGTCAGTACCTTCTCATTATACACCTCTCCTCTGAGCACCTCCGGGGCCATCCAATAGGGGGAGCCGACGACAGCCAGAGGCTCCTGGTCCTCCTCCTCACTGCAGGGAGAGACGAGGAAGATTCATGTTAAACCAGCACTTATTTAAGGCTCTCAGATCCGTTCCACAACACCCAAGTTTAAAACTGGTCTTTCCGATTTTGGCTTTGAAATATATCAAAACTTGGGATTAAAATAAGGTTTGTTTGACCGCTTAAAATGAATGAATATGAAGTCATCAAAGCATTTAGAGACACCAGTCAGCACTAAATCCAGTTGTGATTACAGTTTGGTCTAAAACTGCTTGAATGAAAGGAACAGATGTAAAAGTATAATCAGTGTATATCAAGAGAAAATAAGAAGCGTTGAGCTGTATATCTACATAATGAGCGGGTCCTCTCTACACGGAGTCCGCCATATTTCTACAGTAGCCCAGGACCAACAAATCAAACTGTTAGCTTTCCCTGCTTGGCCCGGGTTCGAAACTTAACTTTCGTTCGTTACTCATCCTGTTGCCGCCGCTGTCTTTTTGCTTCAACACTCTCACGGCTCTCGAGAGGGACATTTGCGTTTTTGCGTCGGCCACCGTAGCGCTCCAACACGCTTGGCGCTCAGGAGAGGCTTCAGTTGGTGGCAATCTCCCCGCCTCACCTCTACATACCAACATATCCTACATGCTGGACCAGAAATACCAAATAAAGTCTTAAAAAAAAAAGGCACCATTAAAGGGTTGTTTCACCCAAATTCTAAAAACAGTGAGTGACACCTGCCATGCAGAAGGTCTTTGCTTAATTCACCCTACTTTTGAGATGTCTTCCTCACTCAAACACAGTGAAGATGAATGTAAATGATTTCGGATGCATAACATCTGAGGTTAAAAGTACAGTGTGTAAGATTTGGCAACATCTAGTGGTGAGATTGCAGACTGCAACCAACTGAGTACCCCTCTGCTCACTCCTCCCTTTCCAGGACTGCAGTAACATGAGCCACTGAGTGTAAAACCGTGATAATGCTGTTCGCCTCGCTCAAAGGCCAACCTTACCATAGGAACACGGTACCACGGTCTGGCACTCTGTGGCTCACGTTACCGCTGTATCACAAGCGTGGCGGAGATTCACGGTGGCTTTCAGGTGATGTAAAAATGCCAAAGACTCTCTCTAGAGCCAGTTTGTCCGTTCTGGGCTACGGTAGAAACATGGCGGTGCAACATTAACGTCTCCATGATGAGGAACTGCTCCCTGCGAAGATATGACGGGATCACTCTAAGCTAACAAAAACAACAGTTCTTATTTTCTGGTTTCAGCTGCTTAAACGGAAATATTTTCTGCTTAATGGATGTAAAAATGTTACCTTGGGCTTTAGGTAATAGTGATGGCCATTTTTCACCACTTAATTATAATTCTTTTTAAGACCAAGGATTATACAACAACATACAATATGCTTTAATTATCCACAGTGATGCAAGAGAAATTTAATGAAAACAAGTTTTCCATTCAGGAGATCTGTAATTTGTAAGAGGTGATGACAGATAAGCAAATGGTTGGACAAGAACAGTCAAGTAAGGCAGGCGACACGCTCCATTTCAGAGAGAGAGAGAGAGAGAGAGAGAGAGAGAGAGAGAGACAGAGAGAGATAGGGAGAGAGAGAGAGAGAGAAAGCGAGACGAGAGAGAGAGAGAGAGAGAGAGAGAGAGAGAGAGAGAGAGAGAGAGAGAGAGAGAGAAAGCGAGACAGAGAGAGAGAGAGATAGGAGAGAGAGAGAGAGAGAGAGAGAGACAGGGAGAGAGAGAGAGAGAGAGAGATAGGAGAGAGAGAGAGAGAGAGAGAGAGAGAGCGAGACAGAGAGAGAGAGAGATAGGGAGAGAGAGAGAGAGAGAGAGAGAGACAGGGAGAGAAAGAGAGAGAGAGAGCGAGAGAGAGAGCAAGAGAGATAGGGAGAGAGAGAGAGAGAGAGCGAGAGACAGGAGAGAGAGAGAGAGAGAGAGAGAGAGAGAGAGAGGGAGAGAGAGAGAGTGTGTGTGTTTTATGGGGTGAGTGTGTGTTTGTGTGCACTTCCTCTGTATCTAAGACACCGCAGTGTTTTTCAGTTCGGTGGCGATATCGTTGTGCAATTTTAGCTGAATAAAAAGGAAGGAACACAAGAATGTGCAAGGACACACACACACACACACACACACACACACACACACACACACACACACACACACACACACACACACACACACACACACACACACACACACACACACACACACACACACACACACACACAGCTGGCAGATCCTTCCTTTCCTGTGCTATTTCCATCTGCTACTGTGGGCTACGATACTGCAGAATACACACAGTGAGGGAAACGATGGCAGAGGGAGGGATGAGGAGCAGAGGGAGGGATGAGGAGCAGAGGGAGGGATGAGGAGGGATGAGGAGCAGAGGGAGGGATGAGGAGCAGAGGGAGGGATGAGGAGGGATGAGGAGAAGAGGGAGGGATGAGGAGCAGAGGGAGGGATGAGGAGCAGAGGGAGGGATGAGGAGGGATGAGGAGCAGAGGGAGGGATGAGGAGCAGAGGGAGGGATGAGGAGGGATGAGGAGAAGAGGGAGGGATGAGGAGCAGAGGGAGGGATGAGGAGCAGAGGGGGGATGAGGAGCAGAGGGGGGATGAGGAGCAGAGGGAGGGATGAGGAGGGATGAGGAGAAGAGGGAGGGATGAGGAGCAGAGGGAGGGATGAGGAGCAGAGGGGGGATGAGGAGGGATGAGGAGAAGAGGGAGGGATGAGGAGCAGAGGGAGGGATGAGGAGCAGAGGGAGGGATGAGGAGCAGAGGGAGGGATGAGGAGGGATGAGGAGCAGAGGGAGGGATGAGGAGCAGAGGGAGGGATGAGGAGGGATGAGGAGAAGAGGGAGGGATGAGGAGAAGAGGGAGGGATGAGGAGCAGAGGGAGGGATGAGGAGCAGAGGGAGGGATGAGGAGCAGAGGGAGGGATGAGGAGAAGAGGGATGAGGAGAAGAGGGAGGGATGAGAGAGGGATGAGGAGCAGAGGGAGGGATGAGGAGCAGAGGGAGGGATGAGGAGCAGAGGGAGGGATGAGGAGGGATGAGGAGCAGAGGGAGGGATGAGGAGCAGAGGGAGGGATGAGGAGCAGAGGGAGGGATGAGGAGGGTTAGGGTTAGTGTTAGGGTTAGGGTTAAGGAGGGATGAGGAGAAGAGGGAGGGATGAGGAGAAGAGGGAGGGATGAGGAGCAGAGGGAGGGATGAGGAGCAGAGGGAGGGATGAGGAGCAAAGACGGTCGTGGCTCCCAATGTAAACACCATTTGGAGGAGTGGACTGACAAGAAACGAGAAAACAGAGAGCGCGAAAGGCAATGGAGGGAAAACAGAAAACTTACAAATGAACAGAAAAACTTAAGTATGGACACCAGAGGAATGATGGGAGAGCAGAGGCGTGTGACGTGTTATACGAGGGGCAGCGGAGATCCAGTTAGAGCAAAAGGAGGAGGACTGGAATAGTTTGACCTTATTTGGAGTGCTTTTCCTGAACCCCCTCCATCTCCTCTCCTTCCCTCCATCCATCCCTCCCTCCCTCCCTCCTTTCCTTCATGCCACAAGCACAGTGGTAGCACTCCAACACAAACACACAAGAGCGGGTGTCAACGTCACCCATTCTCTGTTAGCCCTCAGCTACAGGATACAACAGTATTTGACTACAATATAAGAGCAAACATGCCCTTGAAAATGACGGAAACACAATTCACCAGCTGTTATTGAAACAGAGGCTGGAGCAAACAGAGGCTTCATGTTTGATAGCTACAGGTATGCAAAAATACACAATGACACACACTTGCATACTTGCATACTTGCCAACCCTCCTGATTTTCCCGGGACACTCCCGTATTCATTGCCCTCGGCCTGTTTCCTCCCAGGGTCACAATTCTCCCATATTTCTCCTGATTTATGACAAATTTCCACACATTTTTTTCCCTTTTAGTTATCTTAATCTGTTTCTAGCGCAGTATAATCCATACTGTTTCCAGCTGGATGACAATATAGCTACACCTCATGTTCATGAGCTGCTCGCGATACTCATTTTGCACCACACGCCCCAGCGGGCAGCGAATAGCCGCTACGCGCTTTGGTTTTGAAATCCTCCCTATTTTGAGGACTCACGGATGGCACACAGGTAAAATATCAACTTTTTAGCCTTGATTTTACCTGGACGGACATGCATTTAGTGAATCTTCAGAATAAAGCATGAAAATCACCAAAGTTAGATGCTTTTCCACACGCACTTTTGTAAGCGCAAAAAGGTGGGACGGCACAAACAGAGCCAGTGGAAACAGAAAAGGGCAGGCTGGGTTTCTGTGGCAGCTGTCTCGTCTCAGCGAGAGTCCTGTGTTTACTAAATGACTGCAGACAGAGCGAGGAGGATGAGGAGCTAATGGGACGTAACTGTGTGTCGAGTGCCTCTGACAGACTAGCAGCCTGTTGATGCTCTATGTTATCTGCCTGTTGATCCGTTTATGGGTAAACAATATTCATAAAGATGACAAACTGGATCACTTAGATGGACGTTGAGGAGACGTGATGTCAAGTTGTGGATAAACTGAGGACAAGAGAAAGTACTTCTAGTGAAATCATGTTTGACGTGAAGACTTTAAAGAGGACATATTGTGCTCATTTTCAGGGTCATACTTGTATTTTGGCTTCTACTAGAAAATGTTTACATTCCTTAATGTTCAACGACCACATTATTTTTTCTCATATGGTCTGTCTGAGTATACCTGTAGTCAACCCTACAGGGTACAGGGGGTTTTAGGGGCAGATAGCAGGTCAGCAGTAGATGTCACATAGAAGTGGTGTACATCATCTGAAAGCTGGGAACCTGCAGATTAATTTAAGATGTAGCTTGGTACTGCGTGTCAAGTTGTTCTAGTTATAAATCAGAGGTACAAATTCATCCATCCATCTGTAGCCCCAGAACAACACATGAATGAATTAGTTTATCTATTATTTAAAATGAATTGTCAAAGTGTATAAGGGTTTAGAACATTATGATAAAACTATATAATGTTCATCCTCATGTCTCATAAGTTGTCGCAGCAATTTCTGGGTTGTTACACAGATTTGGTGCTAAATTTAACAATTTTTTACTACTCAAGAATTGATAAAAATGATCAATAATCCCTCCAAAATATGACATTAAGACACCAAGACCTTAGGGAACACCATCTGCAGGACTTGCATTTTTGGGCAAATAGATGGCACTTCTGTTGTGTTCAGAAACCGCCTTAATGTAAATCTAGCTAGGAAAGCCATCTGCCCTCTGAATGCTCCAGGTCTCTAGTTTGTGGCTGTAAAGTTTCATGAGGCTGTGATTATCCCAGAGGTCACCACAGCTCATTTTATACAGTGAGGTCAAGTTTCAAAAACTGGTCTCAATACAATTAAATGGCTACTATGGGGACTAACTTCATCACACATGAATACAGTTGGACTCATTGGATCCACAAGAGTCTCTTTACAGTGAAACCCAATTTATGTAATTCCAAGACTGTTCAGGGTCCTTAGCATGCAGAAATATAGACTTTTATACTGCATTCAAAATACTGCATGTGATTATCATAAAGTGGGCATGCCCGTGAAGGGGAGTCTCGTGGGTACCCATAGAAACCATTTTCAGTTCCATATCTTGAGGTCAGATATCTTGAGGGCATTTTCAGAGGGGACCCAGAGGTCAAGGGACCCCTCTGAAAATGTCCATGCCAGTTTTTCCTCACCAAAATTTAGCCCACCCCTTTGAAACTGAGCTGCTACAACCTTAAAAATCCCACATTGCATTAATGCACAGTCCTAATAGATAGATAGATATCTATAGACATACAGAGATATCTATCTATACGTATATATCTATATACTGTATGGACAGATATCTATATATAGTTATCTATATCTAGCACCTAGACCTGATTTATAATCAAAAATAAACATGGAAATATCACTTTCTATAATACAGGACCTTTAAAGGAATACAGCAGTTTGGGAAATATCCTTTGTATTTATCTTTCTTGCAGTGAATGATGAGTTTTTCCCTGGACACGTCAAATTTTAGAGATATTTGTTATTTCCTGGCTTCAAATTGTGGAGCTTTTCATTTGCACACCATAATTCACGAGTCCTTCTTTGGTTTGAAGTATTTTCCTTATTCCTACTTTTAGTTAAGTAAAGAATTTGAGCATCAACTGTTATGGGACATATGATGTCACCAGACAACCAGCTGAAGGAAATAAAACTTGATAGCTGTGACACTGCTGGTCATTTATAGTCGGCACAAGCGGCGGTGAATTGATGGCGGTGAATAAAATGTGCCACATAAATGTCACGGCGTATTAAAAAACACGCAGGAGGAGGAAACACAATGAGACGACTGCGACAGAGCAGCGAGTCTGTGGTGCGTCATGGCCGCCTTGAAAGGACGCTTCACAATATTAAAAAGTTCCCCGAACAGTGAGTGGCAGCAGAGGGGGGTTAACCACAACATTCGGCAGGGAGGCATCATGTGCATACTTTGGAAAAACCGGACTGTGCTTTTTGTGAGTAATGCGTCTCTGCAAAAAAAAAAAAAAAAAAAAAGAGAAGCTGTGGGAGACATTTTGCTCGGACAAATATGCCACGAGGGATAAGACAAAGGGAGAAGTGGAGGAATGCGATTTATTGAGCGTGACTTATCTAATCACAGTGTTGATAGAAGTTTAGATGAATGCACTGACCTGTAATCTGGGATTTTCTCCGCCAGACCAAAGTCTCCCACCACGGCCGAGCACACACAGCCCTCCCAGCGCACCAGGCAGTTCTGCACAGAGGTTTAACAGGTCACACACATCTCTATTACTGCTGCTGAGTGTGTGTGAGCATTCCTTTATATATGGCTGCATGTGTTTTATTGAGCAGAGCGTTTCATTTGCTATAAAGGCTTCTTAGGTGACTGACTTTAAGTCTTCAGCTCTGAGAACTGCTGATGTTTCCACACGTAGAGAAATGATTAGTTTCTGTGTCATTTTCCACTACGACGTGATTATTTCACCATGTTAACTTCAGCATCTCCTCAAATCTGATGTGCTAATAGCCAACAGTTTCCAGTATGTCAACATTTCCTTTGTGGGCTAGAGATTTCAGACCCTCATTCCTCTTTGAACCCTATAATATAAGATAAAACATTGCATCAGAAGAGTCTTTTTCTCTGGATCTTTTTATGTTATGGGATGCCTTCACAAGCAATAGTCCGTTTGAAATTGATTCTTTTGGTTTGTTCTCCATTTAGTCTGGTTTGGTTTCACAGTACACAACTTACAGCAGGAAAAAAAAAAAAAATTTTTGGTTTATAAAGAGCTAAACTGACCAGCGTTGAAACACATAAGAGGTCTGTTGGAGGTGAAGGTGTGAAATAAATGGTTGACAACAATAATCCTGTAATAGTGGTAGCTGTATGTGTGTGTCTACTTGTTTGTTTTATACATTTTTATCTTTTGCTTCCTAACACGAGTCAACAATGTTTATAAAATTCACCAAATAATTTGAATTCCACTTTATTTTACGCTGCTATAAAGATGATGGAAAAATAAGATTGCTTTTATGTACCAATGTAGGCTGCATTCACCAATAACGCAATAAAAATATTCTTAAACATAAGCAATGTTTGCTTGTTTATCGTTGGGCTGCTTTCACCTCCATTCTCTGATTTCTACCTGTGAGCTAAATCCGATATTTTTATCAATATCAACATCAGTACAAGCAGCCTGCTGTTAAAGCCAGCTGCTGGTTTAGGTCAATCTAGCTCGAGGCTGTTTTAGAGATTAGTCCGTTTCCTGTTTCAGCAGCCTTCTGTGAACTTACATATTCATTATACATTCACAACTTCACTGAATTGACCTGCAACATTTCACACGGATCCTTTTTGTTGACGTAGCTTCAAGATCTGTGACGCACCTGCAAAGCCTCTAAATCTGCACCAAACAGCTTTTAACTGTCCACAATCTACACTACAAAGCATCATCAAATATTTTGCAGTTACACAACTCTCATGTTTGAACATCAGTGTGCTGACAACTTTGTGCGTTGAGAAACATCCATATGTAACTGTAGTTTACTGTGCATGTAATACACATGTATGGCTACCTTAGTAGCACAGTCCCTGATGTTCAGTGATGTGTGTGTTGTGTGTGGGCGCTGATGCGTGCGAGTGTGATGTGTAATCACCTTGGAGGTGAGGTCCCTGTGGAAGATGCCCTTGCTGTGCAGGTACTGCAGTCCCCGGGCGATGTCCAGGGCCAGGACGATTCGCACGCTCCACGACAGGTACATGTCGCTGCCCAACAGCTGCTCCAAGTTACCGCCGTTGATGTACTGGATCGTCGACATAAACGACAACAGAGGGGAGTTCATTATTAAACCACAAATGAGGAGTTCAGTCCATTTTGAAACTGTTTCTGGATATGAAAGCTGCTTCTCACTGTTTTGTAAAACTGCAACCAAAATGTCTGACTGAAGTTGTGCAGTAATGAACTTAAAGACCTTGCTGTTAAACAGTTATTACATAAACGTCACATTAATAAATATTTAGTCTGTTATCAGCACAGTTTCATCACTCCAAAGCTTATTTTACTGCTCCTACTAAAGGTGACATGATAATTACAAAAGTCAATCATTTGTGAAGACTTTTGTCAAGAATGACCAAATATTTACTGGTTTATGCTTCTAAAAACTGTTTTTCTCTGTTTTACAGTTTAATATCTCAGGGTTTAAGGTACTGTTCAGACAAAACAAGTAACAAGTTGACAATGTCACCTTGAATTGTGGGAAAATGTGCAATTTTGAAACTTTGCAATGTGAAACGACTAAAAACAAAAGTCAACGGGGATGTTGTGGCTATAAGGATTTTAACCACAAGGTGACCTGAAATCCTCTTTTTCTAACATTTTATAGACTAAAAGATGAGTCGCCCTGCAGACAAATCAGTTCTCGGGCCATTAAAGTGATTTCACTGTCCATCAGCTAAACCTCCTCTTAACAGGTCACCTTTAATCCCTGTATGTCTGGAACCTGCTGACCTTTTCCATCAATACAAAACAATGACGTGTCACACAGATACTACCATTACAGCAGCAGTAAATCCCCCTTTCACTGCTGAGCAGCTCAGTTACCATGGCTACTTCAGGTAAATCCCTCACACGTAAAAACAGGTGAAATGTCACAAAACATAAGTCAGCTGTCAGATGGTTTTACTGTATTTTAGACAGACTACATGTACAGAAGACGTGTCTGATTTATAAAAACCAATAGAGCTGCTGTTTTAATGATCAAACACTCTTTAGTATATAATCAATTTCCAAAAGGACGACTATCAAAAACATGCAAAAATAAATTTTCCCATTTTTTTTTAGGTTTCCAGCAAAGAAGCAGGAGCAATAATCCACACAAGGAAATACAGAGAAAGATTTGAATAGTAACTGGGTAAGATATTTTAATAATTAATATCTTTTTACAAAATGGGATCTTACAAACTATAACATTGCATGCTCACTGCAGTTGCTGCTTCAAAAGTGAACCTCTATGTTAGGCTAAGAGTCACAATACTGCACTTTTAATTATTTTACATGCAAATCACAACTTCATATCAAAGAGTTGCAACTTAGATTATAACTTACAACATTAAAGGGATAGTTCGGGTGTTCGGAGGTGGGGTTGTGTGAGGTACTTACCTATAGTCAGTGTATTACCTACAGTAGATGAGTGTACTTTAGACACCTAACAGAAAGGCCACCTAAAAAAAATCTATATCAGTTTAAGTGTATGCTATATTTACAATATTTTCAGTGGTTTACCAAACTAGGACTATGGAAAAGTACCTCATTAAACTCCACTTCAAAACACCCAAACTATCCCTTTACTGTCTTAACAAGTCGTGAGAGGCCTGTTTTAGTAGGCTAAACACTAAATCTGCATAACATTGGACCATTTTGTGTAAAAATTAAAAAAAAAACTATTTGTTGGCACTGATTTATTTTGATTGATGCATATTGGTAGGCCACCATCACAGGCCTGTAGTTGAATCAATAGTACGTAATCACAATTTAAGTTGTAATTGAAACAGTGGTCAGGTGAATCGTAATTAGATATTTTACCTCATGATTTTACTTCATGATTTGCTTTCAATAAATGTTCTGTATTTATGTAGATTTGTGTGTCTAGTATGGTCCAGCATGAAGCTGGCTGTTAAAATGCCAAATTGTCAAATTATTGATTTCGTAAGTAAGTAGCTGTGAAATAAGCGAGATAATGTACAGCAAGCCGGTCGTTGTTGTGAAATAAACCCTGACAGGGTAATGTGGCCTACATTATTACAATTATTATACAGCTACTTACTTACGAAATCAATAATTTGACACAAAAACGGTTTGCCAGAGTGCGACATCAGAGCTGCACCCGTAGCAACGGTCTGTTATAAAGAGACCGTGATTGACCAATCAGATCTGAGTATTCAACAAGGTCGTGTAATAAAGTGTGATGCACTGCTGTCAGGACGTTATTCTGTAAACACGCAGCAGCAGCTTTATTAGTGTCTTACCTCTGTGAGGGCGTGGAGCTGCCCCTCGTGGACACACACTCCTATAAACCTGGAGGCAGAGCAGAAAAAACACTTAACAGAAGGAGACCAACAGTTTCACGACACACAAATATATTTCATTCTTCCAGCAAGTCAAGGCTTGTTGGGAGAGGGTTACACATGACAGAAACAACAGAACGTAAACCAGGTGGCAAAACAAAACAAAAAAGGACAGCCTGTCTGGACTGAAGTGTTTCGGTTACCTGAGTATGTTGGGGTGCGACAGGCGGTTCATGAGCTGGACCTCCCTGAGCATGTTGGCTCTGTTGCTGGCCAGGATGTTCATCTTCAGAGCCATTACCTGGCCCGACATGCGATGCTGCACCTGGATCAGACAACAATAATAAAAAACCACACAAAAATATTTTATTTTGATCCACAATTGTGACTAAAATGACGTAGATTCATCACCGTCTGTACAGACTTTGGAAAGCAAGGAAATGATGCAATGGAGCACCAGAAAATACATTTTTTAAAACAAAACGGCCTAAAAAGTTGAAAAAGCATGAAAAGACACGTGACCATTGATGAGAAATATTATTTAAAATGCCTCATAGTACACAACCACATATAACAGAGGTATAACAGGTAGCTAAACAGAACAGGCCTTCAACAGGGTATTCATGATCATAATTCCTTATCAATACATCAGTTAACACTATCTGAAGTAATTAAATGAAACTGTGACAGAGTGCCGAGTTGTATTAACACTCTTTTGGAAAGTGGCCATGAAACATAAGCAGCTCAGCAAAGTTCCTACATTTGTTTCGGCTGCTTCTGCGCCCCGACCTGCTGCTATGGTAATGGCTCTGTCTGGTATGGTAACCATGGTGACGCGACATGCTTCCCCCTCCTCAGGCTACATGTTAGTGCATATTTGCTTGGCAAGTCGTTTGACTTCCAAAGGAAATTCGCACGAGCAGCAGACAAGCACTAAAATCTCTGGCAGAGTGTAGAGAGGAGAAGTCAGAGGTGTTTCTGAGTCAGTCTGCCTGTGTGTTAGTGTGTGTTAGTGTGTGTTGGCGTGTGTTAGTGTGTGTTAGTGTGTGTTAGTGTGTGTTGGCGTGTGTTGGTGTGTGTCTGGAGTGAGAAAGCCCAGTACTGTATGAGTGTAATTACTAGTGTTAGATACTGTATAGTGAGGGAACGCAAGAACATTGGCATTATGCAAAAACAAGAAATGACTGCAGTTTTTTATTTTTTAAATATATTTCTATATAAAAATTCTGTGATATTCTTGATGTTAATATTATAGTCAAGTTATTTAAAATTCAAAAACATGTAATTTATAATCATCAGCATGTGTCACAGCTGTGCAACCATAACTGATTTGAACAAAGCTTTAACAGCAACGTAAAAGATCTTAAATTTGTATGTATTTGTCGTGTGCCGTAGCGCTACCATATGTATTATAAATACGGCTGGGTATTGAACCCCAACACTTTTTTTGGGTGCTGTGCAAAATGCATTTAGGAACCGCGATGAGTTTTTATGCCTGACTGCACTGTTGAACTGGTATAGGAGCGTTTCAGGTTGTGGCTTCATTAATGGCGTGAGTGCGTAATGACAGGATGAGGGAGGAGGTAGAGTGTGTGAAGGGTCAAAGTCTGGAGTAGGAAGAGTTGAGCTGAAGCTGGTGTGACACTGGCCTGGATCTCAGCTGCGCTCTGGATCTGAGTGGTGATGGAAAAAAACCCCACAAAGCCTATTAGAGACCAGACTGGAGTGCTGTCAGTAATGCTATTAATACACAAACACACACACACACACACACACACACACACACACTGTCTTCATCTTTACAGCCAGTCAATGAGAGTCAATCTCTGCCGCCGCACTAAATCCTTTCTCCTCTGAGCCACTTGAGGTCTTCAGCCTGTGGCAAAGTGCTCTACACATGCATGGATGCACACATGTAAATCACACTGATAATTGTGTACAGTAGTGGCTTCCACTTGCAAAAGAGGAAGTGGGAGCAGAAATTTAAACATGCCGCAAGAACGTGGAGGGACTGCAGCACTAACGTTAATCTATTTATAACACTTAGAGGATGAGGCAGACTCCTGTAGGCTGGTAGATGGAGCTCTGCAGCCGATTAGAAGGTTTCTTTATACACACAGCCTCCTCCTGCTCCTATTAGCACAGATTTATCTGGCAGCAAGCTCTGCATGGCTATGGATTTACATCACACATCTGCCTTCTCACTTAGCTGAAGAAACTCTTACATGCTCGTCTGGCATCCTGTGACTCTAATAGCAACACACTCACACACACAGACTGACTCATATAGGCAGGTTACAGTGCAAATGTGAGCCAACTGCTGATCCAGCAGTGGTTGGGATTGCAACGCTGCTTCACCTGACTGTTTTGTCCCGGCAGTTTTTAGCCTCCAAATAAACAAGTCACTCATCATTACTGTTATTACTAAAGGCCGACAGTCTGTCTGCAACTCGGGCAGCATTTTCTCAGGTGTGTGTGTGTGTGTTTGCCATCTGAGAAGCTTAACCCTGCAAAGCCACCATGAGGTATGTGCGGTGTTTTTTTTTTTTTCTATAAATTCTTTATGCCAACCACTTTAATGGTCATCTGCATGGACTCGCCACTGGAATGCCGCTGTCCACGCCCACATCAAGATTACCCCATGACATGGAGAAATTACACACACACACACACACACATCCACAACAGACTCACATGCCTGCGCCCAGACACACCCTAAAGCTCTCCTTCAAAACACTCTCGGCCTCGTAAAGTGCTGCTGTCAGCAGAGGAAAGGTCGCGGGCATCTTTTGCTCTCGCTCTGTGCAGCCAACATGAGCAGCGATGTCTGTCATTAGCCTGCCGACTGATGCACAGCGAGACAGTAAGGAGTGTCAGAGACTGCAGATGGAGGATGCACACAAGCGCAAAAGAGATGCGTTAGACCTTTAAAAAAAGCTGTAATTTTAAGGGAGTTCAGGCTTTTTAGATATATATAGATATATATGATATATATGAAGCAGGAAAATGTGTTTTAGTCTAAAACAGTATTTTGAAGGATGAAATTAACAGATGGAATTTGGTTTATCATGGTGGTCGGTGTTACCAGTGTTTTGGTGTTACACCGCGGTCAGGGGCACAATTACATTATGCCAACCGCCCCCTTTGTCGTTTTGCTTTTTTTTTAACAGAAATACAACCCATTTAGTTCATTCTGGCGAATCAGCGGTATGTTTTCAATACAAAGTTGGATGACGGACGCTACAAACTGACCATGAATGCATCTGGAGTCTCAGCTCAGGTGTCACACACACAACAGAAAGTTGACAGGCAAGACGATGCGAAGCGAAAAAGCAAAAGTGCTTATATCAGATTTAAACCCAATGCTAGAAGGGAACCATAATGATATGAGGCCATTGCCGTGAGGAGGATGGAGCCGGGTGGAAACCTGCAGCCCACAGTGAAAGTTAGACCGGACAGGCCAACTGACGTTAAAGATCAAAGTAAGTGCACTACATATATTGACCGTCATCTTTTCTTGTAAATGTCTGGTATAATCGGTAACACAGGTGTTGTCACAAGTTTATTAACTGGTGGGAAAACTTCCTCACTTCAAGGTTACTTCACAACTTCCCAGTGTTATGATAACTAGGCGTCTCCAAATAAATGATGGGGATTGCTGGTGGAAGACAACTTTAAAATCTGTTTCTTGATGCCATAAGAATCTTAATCTCTCTCCGTTTAGCTAACAGTCGGGTTATTGTGGTATTTACATGACAGAGCACTTTACAATCTTACTGGACTGTAGCCAGGCACAAAAAAACTTCATCTACCCTTCAAAAACAGAAGTATCATCATCATTAAATGTGCAACTTCTGCAGTGTTTTAACCAGACTAAAGCAAAATTTGCCTTAGAATCAGCATTTTGAGCCATCACTTCAAGACAAAAACAGGAAAGCTTCAACAGATTTGACAAGCGAGCTTTGAGCTGAAGTGTGAAGGGACCGTGAGTGAAAAGTCCCTGAGGGGGTGAAAGCCACTCATTTGGGGAATCAAGAAAATTAGCTTCTCCGACAAAGCAACTCAAGGCTAAGCAGGCGCCCGAGGCTCTGCCCTCAGTTATAGCGCAAAGAAGCAAAAAATGTCCGAATGTGAATGCATGTGTGTGGGCGACTGAAAAGAGGCGCTCAGCCAAGCGGGGTCCATCAGTGAACGAGCAGGGAGGTCCCAACCCATCCCCCCCCCACCTGAAACCCAACCCGATCCAGGAGGCGACCAGTCCAGGTAGGAGACAAGCTGACACACAACGACTCACTCGGTCTGTTGCACAACACTGGGCTGAACACGCCCCTCCTCCTCCACATAGCACAAGCCTAAACATGAGGGGTCAGTCAAGTTTATACACGCTGAAACACACATGTATCATCACTGACCTGCTGCTCACTAATCACCTTAGGTTTTTGGCTTTTAAATGAGTGAAAGAGTAAGTGGAAGTTTTGCAGAAGCAGGTTAAACAGACAGAAAGCCTGCATATGAAATATGGACAGAGTCTCTGTGACGTCACCCGAATGTTTCCGAAGAGCCGTTGTGAAGATTAAGGCGAGTGGCTTCGGCCATCGCCATCTTAGCAGTGACAACTCCGCCTAACTCCCAGCTAATCCAAAAAATGGGCTAAGAGGTGGATTATTGGTGGAGCTTAGGAACTGATGTATGAAGAGAACTGGATCCAGCGTTAGAGGCGGGGCCACGTTCATTCCTGTGAAAGATGCTCAGTGGTGCATGAAGCCAAAATTGCTTGACTTCCATCTGGAAATGTAGCCGGATCTTCTGGAGCCTTCCAGGTCTTATTGGGCCATACTCGCATGTCCGATATGCACAGTGGTGTCCACTCGTTCGTGTGACTCGGTCACGGAGTCCCAACGTCATGGCTTGAGCTGTCGTCACGGTCTGGGTCTCCATTGACATAAACAGAGGAAGGAAATAACTCTGGATAAAGCTATTCATGCGTTTTACAACATGATTTAAATAAGGCAATCGGCTGAGTTACAGTCGTCTCTTTCTCAGTGCAAGTCTATGGGAAAAAGGCTTTTTGGGCCCAGTGATGTCAGGCAATGGACACAGAAGTTGTGGTACCAGCGTATGGCACTTCCTGGGCTGAGGTGGGTTCGGATGATGCAGCAGAGCAGACAGCTAGCAGTTAGCGACCTGGTACGACACACTGACACTAACTACACTCTCTGCATAAATATTATTTCATTTTAGGAAAAACAAAAAGGCTATTTCAGAGGGAAGCAGACAGAATGATCTATAATGTGCGTTTCAAGGATATTATCATGATGTGAAAATGATTCAGCAGTGAAAACAGCTTAAAAAGATAACGACAGAAGCTAAAGCTACAGATCACAATGTAAAAGTGAACCACCATCACATAGCAATCGATTAAGGAAGGACAAAATAACAGCAACTCCACATCTTGAAAAATATATCGGGTGCCAGGCAGCAGCTTGAACACGAGAAACAAAATCTCCGGCACTCTCAGATAAAGCGACAGGGCAAACAACCGTACGCGTTTCAGCCAAGAGCCTTTGTCAGCGTCAATAATCAAAATGTAAAGCCAGTTTTAAATACTCATGTGAGATGCAGCCACCAATGAGGGAAGAGACTGGTAGATTACACGGAAACATCCGTGGACGCCCGGACAACACCTCTCACAAAGGAGGCGTGGCAACAACAGTAAAAAATAACCAGCAATACGATAAGCACATCTAGAAAGACCAAAAAAAGTAGGTTGCCACTTGGCATTTACCAGGCAGACAGGGTATAATGAGACTGTATTGAGTTGCATCGTGGGAAATGTAGGACCCAGTATTATTGCCGCTTAACTCATACCTAAAAGTCAGGATATCTTGACACCTGTGTGTTTTTGTTGACCACCCTTTTTTCTAATCTATCTCTTGCATGCTCTCAAACTTTAGTGCAATACTAAAATCACTGGAGTGCTCCTTTAATTTGCCCAGACTTTGGAATATGAGAAATTTCTCAGAGTCTCAGATATGCACATCGCATTAGGATTATCCAGAGAAACAGGGACAGTTTCTGGGAAGAGATGGTCCTGTTGAATCATTAAAATGTAATTTCACACAAACTTAAGTCCATTCACAGCCACTTAATCAGTAAAGGAAGCAGAGATTCAAGAGACCAATTGGACCAATGGAGACGGTCAGAGGTGACAATACAAAAAAAAACAAAAAAAACAACTGAGCCTAGCTGCACAACAAAAACATTTCGCCATTTCTGTGATAAACACACACACATACACTGAACCATTTGTTTACCCTCTTACAGGGGAGCGGCCTTCCTCGAGGTTTAGCTACCACACTGCCAACATGTGGACGGGAGGAAACGCTCATTGTGTGTTGATGTAAACACACACACTGTCTCTAGAGATAATCATAAAAACACCAGTAACCATAGTGGAAAGGAGGAGGATCTGAAAGCAGATAATTGTGCAACTCTTGCACAAGACTTCTCACTTTTAATCCCTCGTCCATTTGAAATATTTTTAAGCAATAAACATGGTGGTTACAGCGAAGTCAGGCACATCACATGGTCAGCGATTTCTTGTTTGTGCGACTGTGCAGAACATAAACAAAGCTAAATACTTGTGCGGCCAGTGGCAGCATGAGCAGGCCCAGACTGGAGCGAGGGAGGCAAGAATAATGGAGGGAAAAGAGCGCGACACTGAGCTGCTGATGTTCAAGTCTGCACTGGCTCTCCCATACCAACACCACCATTCAATAGCAACATGGACACACACAGAGCCTCCTAATCCTGAACACTGAAACTGATCACAAGAACGTGGATGACAGCTGATGATGGATCGCAGTTTGTGCGTGGATACATCTTCT
The DNA here is from genome assembly GCA_947000775.1 of Pterois miles. NCBI lineage: Eukaryota > Metazoa > Chordata > Actinopteri > Perciformes > Scorpaenidae > Pterois > Pterois miles. Next base: position 2,738,023 of record CAMQGK010000008.1, read on the forward strand.
TTGTTGTTGTTTCATCTTTCCAGAGCCGACATTGTTCTCGCAGCCAGGATTTACTAAGGAACTGGTCACATCCCAACATGTTCTGATGGGAGAGTCCCACAATCAGTATGTCGTTCTTTTCTCAGGCACATGCAAGAGGCGTCATGGTGGAAAATAACCATAAACTCATGACAAAAGATCCAGTCTTATTCAGACAGATCATGTATGCGATAACAACTTAAAGTGTGTAAAAGGAATTCAGAGATTTGTTTCTAAATGTTGGAAAATAGTTAGTGAAAAAAGACTGAACACTGTGGTCCTGGATTGTGGAGTTAGACGGTTAAACTGTTTTTCACCAGTTTATTGTTCAGGATTTTTTAGGCGGGGCTGAGCCAACGGTTCGATGATGCAGTGGAGCCATCCTTAGCGTGACCCCTCCGGTCTTCAGAAACCTGGTTTTTGAAAGTCAAAAGAGAATCCCAGGGAAATGACAATAGCTAGAGTCTCATTATCCCAGGGTTGTGGGTTTGAGCCCCGTGATGGGTGTTGGCATTTTCAGCACTTTTATGACTGTTTTTGTGTTGTATTTTTATGATTACGAGCCTTTCGCACCACCTCGGAGGAAAAGCACCCGGTGGAGGCCACCTACCGCCCGGCGGAGGTCCCGCTTTGGGCTGCATTCCCAAACAACCCGACTCCAAGACGACCGGACCTCGGCGCGAGGGGGGCCGTCATTGGCCTCACACCGTCCACGGCTGAGCCTTAATCAGAGGGACTCGGGCCCCCTAGCAACGCCAGTAGCGGTCTTCCGTACTCCGTACTTCCGTAATTTGGTAAATAATGACATTATCATGATGTGTTCTATAATAATCTTGTAAAATTTAGTTTTTGCCAAAAAACTTGAGAACTTGAAGGATTAATAATAAATTTGAGGTGTAAGTTGACGTGCTCCCATTTAAGAGGCTAAAATAAGTAAATGGTTCACAGTTTTGCTTAAGAAATGACTTCTTTTATCCACTTTCACAACTGTTGTCAATTGAAATTTTCTTTTGATCAACGAATCCCCAAATCATTTTAACACTAAATATGGCAGCTGTTGATAGGGCTGGATTATATGGCTGAAATCAACATGATATCAATAAGATCAACACAACAACAATCTTGTTAACTAAATAAAAACGATATTTGCCGGTTGTCTCATTCTTCTATGATAATAAATGAAATATATTTTGGATCTTGGACTCTTCTTCAAGCAATCTGAAGACATTACTTTAGGCTCAGGGATATTTTTCACTATATTCTGGACTATTGTCCTAATACACACCAAACAATCAAGAAAAAAAATATTAGTTTGATTGATAATGATTGCTTATTATCTGCAGCTCTAATGACGATACGGTATGCAATATGAACAAGTACAATATTATGAGGGTTTTGTGTTGTATATTATAGACAAAACTCTTCACACATGTAAAACAAGAACTTCTGTGTGAGGTTGACTTGCAATTTCCGTAATATGATATGATTTTACAGAAAACCAATATATGATAATACTGAAATGTCCTACATTAAAACTGGATATATACAACAGATACAGCACACACACACTGAAGCAGTGTTTGGCAACCCATTTCCTTCACATTAACACTCTGTCAAAAGCAGCTGCTACGCACACACACACTCACACATCATCATCTTCACTCAAGTTGACAGTATTTGTCCTTTGGAGACTCCGGTCTGTTTTAAATCCCCTATTTATCTCATTACTCTCCTTCAGCTTATTATCATCATATCTCATGTGTGCGCATAAAATGACACTACACATACACACACACCTCCATTACTAAACTCTAATCAGGCTAAATCGCAGCTGGTATGATAATTACCATGATGACTAGTTTTGTAATACTCATGTAAATGTATTTGAATTTCAGTTTACCTCCCACTTGTTGCGACCTAATTACCAAGACAAACATTTGTCATCGGCCCAGATATTATCAAGAAAATGGAGCAACAAGACCATCTCAGTCTGAACTGAATGGTAGAGGTCGACCAGTTAATCAGTCAGCCAATTAATCGCGCCGATTATTTTACTTTTTTCCCCCCATAATCGTCATAGGACGATGTCTGAGCATATTAAGCCGATTATCAAGCAGGTGCATAAATGCATATAATGTTTTTAATAATAAATATAATGTTTTAATTAGTTTGAGCTTTAGGGGTTCTAGCAGATGTAAGTTTCTACCTTTGGCTAAGCTAATCTACTGTAGCTTCAGATTTAGCATACAGGCATAAAAGTGGTTCAAAATGTTGAACTACATCTTTGAAACCCATATAGTAAAAACAGTAAATAGAAACACTGACAAAAGATTGCTCCTCAAAAGCCACTATAGATCCAAATGTACAAGACGTCAAGAAAATGAAGCACTAAAACCACCAAACCATAATGCTGTGGAAGCTTTTGAAAACAATGTTGAGAGATTTCCATGTCATGTAAATTATGGAGAGGGGCCAAATGAGAACCAAATCTGATAAAAAGCAGGTTTCCTGTTCTTTGACAGCAGGTGTTATCTGTATTAGCACATATACTGATCCACTATCAGAACGGAAACTGCTGGAAACAGACGCAGTAGTTCAATTAGTTTAAAAAAAAAAAAAAAAAAAAAAAGTGCAGCCCTGAGAAATAGATGAAGTAAATAAATATGTACTTCCTGCAGTTAAAAGCATGATAAAGCGATGGTGCAATGTCTTTGTGATTGAGAGGTTTTTATTGCTTTCGAGCCTTCAGGTTTGAGGTTGATGGGAAGAAAAACAAAAGTGGGAGTCTTTCACAAGGCCAAACACGCACGCACGCACGCACGCACGCACGCACGCACGCACGCACGCACGCACGCACGCACGCACGCACGCACGCACACACACACACACACACACACACACACACACACACACACACACACACACACACACACACACACACACACACACACACTCTCTTTCCTTTGAAGAATATTAAAAAGGAAGATGAAAAACAGCACCTGAAGGATTTGCCTCAACACATGTGCTCCCTTCCTTTTGCACTTTTTTTGTATGTTTTTTTTTCAGGTTGCACAATTGCACACTGGAGAGGTGAATGGCTGCCTGTCTGCCTGCCGCCGGCCTCCATTGATCTGCACTGAGGACTGAAGTGTGCACACACACACACACATATATATATGGCGGGAGGCCAGGAGCCTTTGTAGCCAAGTGCAGGACATTCATTTCAAAGCCTCAATGTAAGTAAATGCACTATATACATTTTAGTGACTGCTAAATTAAGTAAACAAAACATCCAAGAGAGGTTTTCTTCTGCAGAGCAGTGGGGCCTTTTGCTCCGAACTAAACCAGGATACAGAAACAATCGTTCAGTCAGCCATGTTAGCAATCTTTTTAAATGTGACTGATAGCCGCGGTAACAACTTTGCATTTATATGGCGCCATCAAAAGGGCAAGCTGATCCAAACCTAAGTGCCAACTTGACAAGCCAGCAGTAAACACGGTGACATTTGCATGCTCATTAGCCATTCAAAGGGCAAGGCTGAGGGAGTGGCTTCAAAAGACTGAGGTCACAACATAAAGTCTCAGTTAATGAGGTGAGGGTCGACTGGATGCCCAGAAGGCACATTCAATTCAGAGTTTTTGACTTTAAATTGATGAAATGTAAATGTCTGAGCATTACAAAGCTTAAATATGTTATGTTTTAACTTCTGACTGTTAAAGTATATGTTTATTTACTCATCATACCCACATAGATTACACAATATATGTATGTCAGATCTTTCGGTCACATTAGTAAATTAATCTTTAATCTTCATTAGCTGATCAACAGAAAATTAATGTGCATCATTTTTTTGTGAATTTGCCAGTTAAATGTCCTGCTTTTCTTTGTTTTATATGGTAGAAAATTGAATATTTGTAGATTTTTACAGCCGTTTGGACAAAATAAGCCATTTTAAGACGTCAACTATGGCTCTGGAAATTCATAATGGGCATTTTTCCTCTATTTTCTGACATTTTATTTTTCAGCTGGTTAATCTATTAGTAGGCTTGTCACAATAATAACGTTGTCAAATTATTATGATACTGTATGTGGACATAACTATCATTTTTATGCTATCGACTTATCGTACGATATACGGACATGACCTTGATTATTTTTCCGTTATTGACTTATCTTACAAAAAATGGATATGACCTTGATCATTTTTACATTACTGACTTATTGTATGATATATGACCACGATCTTTATCATTTTTATGGGATCGTCTTATCGTACGATACACGGACCTGACCTTGATCATTTTTCCGTTATCAACTTATCTTATAAAAAATGGACATGACCTTCATCATCTTAGCGTACGATATACGGACCTGACCTTTATCATTTTCATCATCTCGACATGACCTTGACCATTCGTCCGTTATCGACTCTGAATAAAATTGTCTTAAAATGACAATAATATACTTCATTGCAATTATTCCTGCAACAATATATTGTCCTACAAAAATAGTTATTGTGACAAATAAATAATCATTACCTGCAGCCCTAACATAAAGTTCACAGAAAAAAAATATCCTAGCATTGCATGCACACACGTCACATGTGATTTCAGGAGTTTACAAGCCACGTGAATGTGCACAGAATAGCAGAAGAAGAAACCATTTTTGCTACGAGACAAATCTTTATCCTGATAAATAAAAAAGAAAGAGGTTACGTAGAACACACATCCCTCGCCACCTGTGTCGCATCAGTATGAGGTAGCTCCTACCAATTTCTTCTTTATAACTATATAATAATATTATGTATTATGTTAAGTAAAGAATAAGGCTTCCTTTCAGTCTGTTTCTCTATACCTACATGATGGATCACGACAATACAAACTCTACCAACCGCACGCTGAAACATGAACTGTGCAGAACACACTGACACCCTTGTTTGAGGCTGGAGTGATATGAGGAGAAATATCCAGTTACACACTGCATATTACAAACAGGCAGAAATTCCTCAAAAAATACCCTCAAAAAATCCACATGTGGCTACTTGCACATGAGCACAATAACACCAACTGTCAGGCAAAGATCAGCCCTTTCACATTACGTCACTCTGAGCAATTATCTCTACATGCAAAGTGAGATTATAGGGAACATTTTTATTATTATGATTATTATCATAAAGGCTACAACTAATTACTTTCATTGTAGATCCCCCTGTTAATTATTTTTATGATTAATCAATTGATCATTCAAACTAAACAACTTCCAAAAGTAGTGAAAACTGTCCATCACTTCCCAAAGCCAAAGGTGACATCTTCAAATATTTATATCATTATATTGAGTACAAACTACCATCAGCAGAGTATGGTGTTCAGTGATGCTGCCTTGGGATACGGAGAAACAACATAAAAGTTTGTAAATGTACGTTTGGTGAGCATATTTTCACAGTCAAATAAACTTTTTTAAGCAGAAATTGAGAAAATTTGCACTTTCCACCCTCTCCAATGTGAGAACTTGATGTTTTTCTTTGTCACATATGATTGTACACTGAATCTCGTTGGGTGTTGGACAGCTGGTCGGACAAAATGAGACATTTGAAGACGTCACCCGAGGAACTGAGGGAAATCATAAGTCACTTTCACTATTTTCAGACAGTTTTTAGACATATCGATAAAGAAAGCCCTATGAAGCCCATCCCAAACAAGACCTAAACACATATCCTTGTTTTTTCTCCATTACAATAAACCTTATTTGCATATAATCCAATTTTACTTCTCTGAGTGATGCACTTTACATGCTGGCCAGCTTCTCTTTGTACTGCAGCATCTCTCACACTGTTCTGTATGTGGCAGCTCAGAGCCATCAGTATAGTAATGAGCCTCAGAATCAGCCTCTATGCAAGTGAGCAGCAGCGTGACAAACACAGAGAAGTTGGCCGGTCTGAACTGAGATGGGGAGTGTAGGGTTACCAGCACGTGTGCCAGATCTACCTGTCCTGAGCGTATCCACTTACACACCAAAACACTGTGTCCACTTTACATGACATGTGGGTCACTGAGAGCACGTGTGGAGAGGAGAGCGCCATTAGATGGGACAGTGAGGTGTAAATTTCCACCATGACACCATCCCTCTAAAGAAAACCCCTCCATCATTAACTTCCTCCTGCAATTGTTCGGCATCATGCACGGTTTGTTCTTGGTGTTTAGGATGCTCTGGTTGCCGTAGATACCACTACTTTCAGAGATGATGAGGGATCATGTGAGTTAACAGGAAGTCAACAAACTCACTCAGAGATGTCAAAATCATCATCTTAAATAGTCTTTGTGTAACCATGGCGACCTGAAGAATGTGCATATTGAACCTTGAGCCCAAACTTTAGTACTCAGAGCTAGTGAATCATAAAACATCACTGATCACACATCAATACTTTGTCTCACCTTGAACACCTCGGAGAAGAAGCCCGCGCCGATCTTCTCGCGGCTGAAGTCATCTAGGCGGGCCAGGCTGGACACGGCGCTGCGCAGGGCCCGGTACGAGGACGGTCTGATCCGGTTGGTTCCGTGGACGCTGTGCATGGGCGGCTCTGCCTCTCCCTCCTGCTCCGACTCGACCCTCTCCGTCTCCATCTCCATCTCGGACGCCCCGGGAGGAGGAGGAGAAGGAGGAGGAGGCGGGAGGAGGACGTGGGACGTGTGCGTAGTTTAAAATCCAGCCCGACTACTGTTTACATTTCCCATGTCCGCTTCAAGGCCACAGCGCAGGGCTCTCCGGAGGGAAGGAATGAGAAACTCAGTGGGGAAATGTCGCAGCTGTGGTCTGCGACCGGTTAGGCCCAATTCCTCCTGTCAAATTCCTGCACACGACCGGAACAAGCTGCCTGTGTTTAACAAACTACGCAGCCGCAGCGTTGCATCCTGCAGAGTCAGTGCGCAGTTTGGGTGAAGTCCCTCGTGCCATGCAGCAGAGGAGGCTGGGCCGTTTTCTAAACTGCGCAGGCTGCTGTCTTGGCAGCAGCGTCTCTCTCTGTGTTTCCTCAACTGTGCTCCTCCTGCAGTGGAAAAGGCCGGGGCTCCCCTCCTGGCTCCACCAATTGAATCCAGAGCGCACAGAGCTGCCTCGGTGACGCTGAAGCCTATTAAAGCTGAAGAGGGAGAGTGGAGAGGGGGGCGGAAACGGCTCCGTTAATTCACTAGTAAATCATAAAGTCTGATGAGACTGGTCGGACACTGACTGAACTAAAATCCGACCACTGTGGCAAATTATTAAACACCACAAGACGCAGGCACAATGCTTCGAGGCATGATTACGCATGTTGGCATCCCTCACATTGTATTTTATCTGCACTAACATGAAGACAAATATTTGCTCTCATTGAACACCTGATGAAAACAATAACCTAATCCATCAGAGTGCTGTAAGTGAGGCTGTTTGACGTGTTTCTGGTCTCCGGTGATAACAGCCGTGGACGCAGCCAGATATCGCCTCTCATTGTTATTGCCTGTACTTTGCACACACGCACAGGCGCAACTGATCCAATCACACGGGCACTAGTAGCCGTGCACTAATAATGGTCGCTCGGTCACATTGGGGGTCTCTGAACGCCCGCAGGAGCCTCCTGACGCTCTGCGGGATCCCCATAGCCCCGACTCGGATTGTAAATTATAGATGTCAGGCTGAGTTTGTGAGCTCGTCTGTCACGGACTCAAATCCCCTCCGGATACACAAACGCACCGCATATTGCAGCTTCATGATTCAAAAAACGCTGACGCACAACGAGCGGAGCGACGCGTGTTCGCCTGCAAAACGAGGATCTGACTTACCTGGCCTTCCTCTAAAAACCTCCACATGTATGCGCCGGTGTCCTCTGAGCCCAGATCGGCTGCGGCGTCCGGTTACTGGTGCTTTATTTCACTAATTAATCATCTTTGTGCGCCGCCTTCACACACACACGCAGGCTTCAGTGGTTTCGCTTTACGTCCCCACTGCCCGCCTCGCCGTGGGTTTGGTTGTTTGTAGGAAGAAGGGGAGCGGTGACTTTTGCTGCGCTTTATTGGAGGCGCAAGGCGGGGCGGGTCCACACGTGATCGCTGCAAAAAATGTACCTGTGGGGGCGTTTGAACCGGCCCACTTCTCACCTATAGGCTATGTCTGGTGGTGTATCCTCCCTATCCAAAGAGCGTCATATTTGTGCCATAGAAAATCACAGTTCACAGAATGGTGAGCCTTTTTAGAGCTATTATATAGATACCATTATCACTGATTACATCCTACCTGGATTCTCTGATTAATTCAATGATTATTTTCAAATCTAGTCGAGTACAAGAGGATGTTCTTCAGTGGTGTGTAATGCTTTATTGTTTCTGTTTATCTATTTATTGTTTCTGGATTAAGATGGTTAGGGGCCCCAAGGCTACTCTGTGTGGCCCCCTCCTTTGTGTACATGCTTTAATGTTACCACAGAAAAAGTTATTTAGTGCTAGGAATTAAAATTAAAAGCGTGCTAGGAATCCTATACTCAAGGACAGCCTTTACTCTAAGCCTATTTCGTCAATTTCAGGATTTTTGTGAGTAGATTTTAGTCACGTTGTTCTTTCAGCTATTGTGTTTTACGCTTTTGTGCAGCATGGTTATATTTTCTCTCTGACATGCTGCTGCTCTGACATTTTATTTGAAAACTGATTTGGCCATACCATGGGGCCAGGTTCATAAGGTCAACTGTCAAACAGCTGCTTATCTTTTTTTATCTTTCTTATAGGCCATTAGGGTCAACATCTAAATAATTAAACACAATCTGGCCAATCCGGGATCTGGCAAACTTGGGGCCGCCAGACTGCAGCCTACAGGCCAACACTGCGATGACCACTTAATCAGTCATACACTGTCAATAACCCTTTAACACCAAATATCTGCTTCTGCCATTATCGATTATAATTATTACAGATTTTTGCACATTTTCTTTAATGCACATTTTTGTGTAATATGTACGTATAATCTGTCAATTTATGTACATACCTGTCACTGTCACATATAAATATTATTCACTATAGCCTACATACACTCCACATGTACATGCTGTACATAATCATCATGTATATCCATCCGGTATTTATTTCTTTGCACTACTTGTCTTGTGTGAACACTTGACTTGTATATAGACATTTTATTTTAATTTTATTTTTATTATTGTACTTTCTCATTCTATATAGCTGCATAACAACCGGAGTCAAACTCCATGTACCGTATGTATAAACTTGGTGAAATAAACCTGATTCTGATTCTATTGGTGCGAATTCAAGGGCCGTCCCCTTTCAGTCGATTAGACCTTTTAGTCGATATTAGAAATCCACTAAGATTTCTTTAGTGGATTAGTCTTTTTCCCCACTTTTTTTGTGCTGAATGACTTAAGAAGAAGAAACATCATATTTAAATCTCTGGCAAGCACAAAATTTAAAGTGGTGCTTTTGTGTGATTCTTTGTGAGTTCTGAGAAACTCAGTTTTACAGATCTGTCCATTAAATCAACTAATCATTTAGTTGACCAAATCGTGTAAGTCTTAGCCGACTAAGAAGTTTTTCGGTTGAGGTCATCCCTAGCAAATTCCCAAACAAATTTATGATTATTAAAATAACATGACATGCAGGGAACCTGGGCATTTGTCTGCTCTGCCCAGTTGGTCATCCAGCTTCAGTTATTGGTCAAGATGCATAATTTTTCCCAAATGCTGAAGAGTTTGACCTCTTGAGGAAAGAACTGCAATGAGTAATTGATTAGTTACCAAGTATGAAATTATTCAAAAACGATTTTGATAATCGATTAGCGATTGATTTGAGTATTTTTTTTTTTTTTTAAAAAGTAAAAATTCTGTGATTCCCGGCTTCTTAAATGTGAATATTTTCTGGTTTCTTTACTCCTTTATGACAGTAAATTAAATATGTTTGATCTTTGCATTGGGAAACACTGATCAACATTTTTCATTTTCTGACATTTTATAAACCAAATAATAATAATAATCAATTAATCGAGAAAATAATCAATTTAACTGGCAAAGAAAATAATCGTTAGTTGCTGCTCCACTTGACGACATATGCAACCTGTAAAGGGGGACATGATGTCCTGCAATTAAATGTAGTCCAGCTAAAATGGTATTTATTATATTCATTTGAAGACTGAGCCCAAGAACATAATTAAAGGCTCATTCCTCCCCACCGGACTGTCGTTAAACCTGCAGACTGGACACTTTCCAGCTGAAATACTGTAAATCAGCATGATGAGAAATGTATAAAGAGTTATTAAATAACTGCATAACAAATAAAGGCCATGTCCAGTTGGTGTGTGTTGGCTGGAATTAGTCCAAACTGGCCTGTGGAAATGGATGAATTATTAAAAATGTAATTCAGCTAATAGCAATATATCTATGCACACACTCTTTTAATGGGTTTAAAGGAACAGTCTGTAGCATTTAGGGGGATCTGTTGGCAGAAATGGAATATGATATTAGTATCCTTTAGCAAATAATCACCTGAAAGTAAGAATTGGTGTGTTTTTGTAGCCCTACAATGGGCCGTTTATATACAGTATCTACATTCAAAGCGGGTCCTCTTCACAGAGTCGACCACCGTGGTTTACAATCGAACGGACAAACCAAACACTGGCTCTAGATCGGGCCATACACATTTTCACAACTCCTAAATGCTCCACATACTGCGTTTATGTAGCTGCTGTATAGAGCACGTTTCAAAACCCAGACTGCACAATGTTTCACAAAAGGAAGCAAATTAGTATTAGCAATAATAATAAAATTCAGTCAAATGGAAGGTAACAAGAGACATTAACTGGACCAGAATGAAATCAGTTAAATTAAATCTAGTAATACACGACAACAAAAATACAGACACCTCAAGTAAAAATCCCAGATAAAGTATGTTTAGCTTGAGGAGACATTTAAAAGGTGATACTGACTCAGACATGGATATTTATGCTTTTTCCAGTTAATTGTGAACGTTGAGAGGGTGGCCAAAGAGCCATAAAAAAGTGTCGTACAGCGTGAAGTCATCTCACACCTCACAGCCACATGCTCGCAGAGATGACACGCCGTTAACACAATCAGCTGGAGGTGTGCGATGAGGTCCGTGTCTTCCTTGCTGAACATATCTGCGGTCTCTCACTCTATTATTTATCAGTTATCAGTTTATTGGCTCTGTCATAAAACCAGTGGAAAGACACTAAAGTCACACCATCATTGATAATAATATGTACTATTCATTATTTAGTGCTGCCGATCACTTATTCATCACACTGTCTGTTTCGAGTCCAAGCTGGGCTTCAGTGAGCATGTGTGTGGGGATTATGTGCAAGCATTCATGCATGTGTGTATGTGTTTAGGTGTGTGACAGGAGATTATGTTGACTCCCACTGACCTTTCACACTGATCTCAGGGTTAATTTATCACCCAGAGGGGCTATATATTGTTGGACAGAGATTCTCCTCTGATGACTTTCTGTTGCCTTTGTTGACCAACCGCTCAAATGACTAAACTATGTGTGTGAAGAGCAAACAATAAGACAATCGAACCAAACCCTCCTAACTTTATGGCAAACACGGTACAATGGCTAGTAGATAGTGTAGTGTGCCCTACTAGAGTGTGGATATCTTAATTTGAAGCAAATGTAACATCAGCCTCAGCTAACATGCTGAACTGGTGAATGGTGGTCATGTAGAGAAGGTAACCCACAAATTGCAAAAACTCTCACAAGACTTGGGTGTAGGATTTGGCAGCATCTAGTGGTGTGGCTGCAGATTGCAACCGACTGTGGTAATGTGAGCTGAAGAGTACAAACCCGTGGTAACATTGTTCCACTATGGTGGCCTTTGGGTAACGTAAAAACACGAAAGACTCTCTCTGGAGCCAGTGTTTGGTTTGTCTGTACTGCACAACTGTAGAAACATGGCGGCGCAACATGGTGGACTGTAACAAGGACCTGCTCTTTATGTAGATTTGAAGGACTCATTCTAAGCTGAAGAAAACATGAGTCTTTGTTTCAGGTGATTACACATGTATAAAAACACAGTTATGAATATTATAATCCATTTCAGCTAATAGAGCCCCAAAATGTTAAACACTGTTCCTTTAACTCCAAAATTCTCCATCACTTATAATTTTTTTTTTTTTTTTACATTACAATAAGACTGGCCTCAAAATCAATGTGACTCCATCTTTCTTCTGGTCTCATGAGGGACAAAAAAAAATGTATTTTAATGAGGCTGGCCCTCATTCAGATCCCCTGCTGAAAATTTTGAACAACGCCTGGCAGGAAGGGAATCAATAGCACTCTCCCACTACATCTAACACCTGAGCTGTTCAGACCTGCTTCATAAGACAGATCAATCCCTACAGAGCACAGTAGTAAATGTTGGACTAAAACTGATCCACAAGCTGGTAGTTACAGTGATTGAAAGGAAGCTCACCCACTAAACGATATCCCTGCCTTCATAGAAACCTGTCTCATTTACTTAACATTTTTCACTCTTTTCTACACAAAAAGCATCACTAAAACCACTCCAGGTAAGATGCTTATACCTTCATAAAATTTCAGTAACATACAGTATGACAGTGTCTCACACCCCTAAATCTGTACGATGCTCTCAACACCGTGGACAATGTAAATAAAACATCAAGCCTCTCCTGCATCTGAAATTCCAATTTCCACCTATACATCCAGGTCTGGATGGTAAAATCTATATCCTGAGCATGCTGTGTCTTCCATCTGACTGTCCCAATGGTGCCCCCGAGTTAAGACTCATCTGTGGGTGCTAACGATCACACTCGCCCCCCGCTTGGCCCTTACAGGCAGCCAGGCGGGGGGCCAGAGGCCTTCATAATTAGTTTTTAGAGGACACCAGCTGTTTCATGTGGCCGCACGCCTGTCCCCAAAGGAGGAGCAGAGGGGTGATGGGGGTGAGGTGTTGGGGCTGCCACATGGCCTGCCTCCACATCCCCACCCCCCATCTCCTCAACCTCCCCCTCCTCCCATGCTGGATGAAAGACTACTGCTGAGCAGACAAGTGGAGGTGCTGCTGCATAATACAGTATACGATTGATTCTGTCTGGCTATTAAATAAGCATTATCAGTTGCTATAAGCCCCATAGCTTATCGCAACTCACAAGGTAGATCACCGAAGAAAGGTATGAAAGAACATGAAACAGGGTTTCACCCAGGAAACCACAGTTTGCATCCCATGAGAAACCAACAAAGTGTAGTTGTCTTTGTGTTCATAGTTATTTGAATAAAAAAAACAAAACAATATTTTCCCTAAAAAATTCTTTTTTCCTAAACCTAAAGAAGTTGTAGCTTTGTTATCTAAACCCAAATAAGTTGTAGTTGTCTTGTCTAAACCTAAAGAAGTTGTAGTTTTATTGCCTAAACTTAACTGTTTTTGCCTAAACATAAATAAGTTGTAGTTTTGTTACCTAAACCTAAAGAAGTTGTAGTTTTATTCCCAAAACTTAACTTTTGTTTGCCGAAACATAAATAAGTTGTCAGTGTATTGCCTAAACCTAAAGAAGTTGTAGTTTTATTGCCTTTTTGCATTTGTGTTTGTGTTCAGAACATTTTATTCAGTTTTACACCATGTTAGGATGTGATGCTTTTAAGTTTCACTTTCACTTTTAGTAGACCCCTATTGACCCATATCTTTGGTGCTTTTAGCGATAAATAACGCCTATTTGATGGGTTGATAATAGTCGAATAGGGTGGTTTTATTCTAAAAAGCTGGACAAAATAGGCCCCAATTATCAATAATGGTTTTATAAAAAAATCCTCATAAAATTGCATATTTTCCCCTTTATTTGGTAGTACACTTTGTTTATGCTGTCAAACACCTGATGGGAGTCAACTTCTTCTTCTCTTACTAAGCAGCAGCTAAACAACCTACACAACAAATGACTCGAGATTTTAGTGAAAAAATCCAGTGAAGATTTACCTGTTTCTTCCACCCCGTGAAAAATAATCTGGGTAAACACTTGCAAATTTAAGTAATGAAAATGGCCACTTAGGCACACAAACAACCACAAAGACACACACAGTCAGCTTTTCAACCTCAAGGGACAGACATATCAGCCTTCATTGGTCTCCAGGGCAGAGTGGAGGCGCTGGAAAGTGGATCAGACAGAAGAGCAGCTTCATCCAAAGGGAATAAGTAAAGTAAATTATTGTCCACTAAGAGATGAGTGGAACTAGAGGTAAGGGGGGGTCTGTTATCTCATTAGGAAAATTAAATGCCTCATATGCAATCCTCTTGGTTGTGTGTTTTCAAGGAGAACAGAGTGTTACATTATCAGACAGTTTCCTCTATAGTGTGAGGGTCAGAATAATAAGCTATAGGTAGATGGCATGTGGCGTATATCCTGTGACAACAGAGACAGGAAAGAAGACAGCAATCAACACAAAAGAGCCAGAAGCCATCCTCTGTTGTCCACTGACCCCGTATCATTTTACCCGGAAGGCCTGCATTCACAAAGGCTTTACGGTTCCCATAAAGCATGCTAGAGCACATGCTAATACACAACATAATCGCAAAATAATGGGCAGTTAAGTGCAGTCACATTTGCTTTATGCACTTTCCCAGACAACAGCATTTGTCCTGCAGCTTCACGCAGTTACACAAACACTGCAAATTGTGTGTTTTCTCTCGTCTCTACATGCCCGGTAGTTTTCTAAGCCTCAGGTTTCATCTTACAGGTAAGTAATGATCTGTTTTTCTCCACTCAGTTGGGACTGTGATGTGTTCGTATGATGTTTTTGAACTGGGAGTATCCCCTCGAGGAGTATATATCTTTTAATTCGTTGCTTCATTTTGGTGACAGAAAATGCTGTTTATTTGATAAAGTTTCACCTCTCAGTGTCTCAATGTGAGTAAAAAGTTGCAGCAAAACATCCACTTCCTTCAGTTGACAGAATTTAAAGTGAACTTACCTCAACTTCCTGCATCTCGGAGTCATCTCTCAATCTCAAAACAGGCCGTTAAATTAGGCTCCTCCTGAAAAAAGAGGACCAGTAAATACAGCCCTAATATGACATTTTTAACTATGATAAATGCACAACTCCCCTCTCATTATACTACACTTATCAAGCCACGGCAGCTGCTTATTAAAATGTAAATAAATATAAAACTAAGGTTTGTGTAGTGGCTGCACGGTGGTGCAGTGTAAGCGTGGGTTTTCTCCGGGTACTCCAGCTTCCTCCCACAGCCCAAAGACATGCTGTTTAGGTTAACTGATGACTCTAAATTGCCTGTAGGTGTGAATGTGAGCGTGAATGGTTGTCTGTCTATATGTTGTCTGTCTCTATGTGCCCTGCGATGGACTGGCGACCTGTCCAGGGTGAACCCCACCTTCGCCCAATGCCAGCTGGGATCGGCTCCAGCCCCCCTGCGACCCCTAACGGGATAAGCGGTTGACGATGGATGGATGGTTTGTGTAGTGTGTTGATTGTGTTGGTGGTGCAGTGTAACACAGCAGCAGCAGCAGCAGACAGTATAGATTCTCTACTAACCCACTGACCTGCATTGCAGAGGCAGTTTTTTTTTTTCTTTTTGCTACGTGCTCTGTTTGATCAATAAGCAATGAACGTCTTTAACAATGCTGCCCTCTAGTGTTCACACACAGTTACTTCTGCTTGCTCTGTGTACAAAAAGAAAAACTCCCTTTTGATATTATTTAGTCAAACGGCCCATTTCTGAACCCCATTTATATTGTAGTATATTATATTATATTATATTATATTATATTATTGGATCATAATTTGTGATGCATTGATGTGTTCATCACTTTAATGTTGCAGCTGGTAAAGGTGGAGCTAATTTTAACTGCTGTATATACTGCTGGACAGTGGTTGCTGGAAGAAGTACACAGATACTTAAGAAAAAGTCGAAACACCATGATTAAGTTAAAGTACAGAAGTATTATCAGTAAAAGAACTCATTATGCACAATAGCTCCTTTCACAGTTTGATATTATTAAAGATAGATCTTATATTATAGAATATTTTTAATTTTTTTTTTACTTAAAAGCATTTTGTATTACTTATTTGCACTGTGGCAATATGTTATATACTGGTTATATGTTATATATTGCATGTCATAATTTGTTATAGTTTCATTTCTTATTCTTATTTTGTTTATAGTGTAGTATTATGTACAGCATTTAAATGTTAAATATCTAATTTCTATTTTAGCAACTGTAATGCCCCAATTCCCCCCTGGGTTCAATAAAGTATTTCTGATTATGATTATATTAAATGTGTAAGACCATTTTATTGTGGATCCAATTTTA
The DNA here is from genome assembly GCA_947000775.1 of Pterois miles. Lineage (NCBI taxonomy): Eukaryota > Metazoa > Chordata > Actinopteri > Perciformes > Scorpaenidae > Pterois > Pterois miles. Next base: position 2,754,366 of record CAMQGK010000008.1, read on the forward strand.
GATACTTTATATGACAGTAGTATAAAACTGCATTATATCATGTCATATTTCTAATGGGGTAAAGGGCACAATGTGTCCCTCTAGTGTGGACTAGAGCAGAAGTATAAACTAGCCAAAATGTAAATACTCAAGTAAAGTAGGTTACAAGTACCTGAAAACCTCAGTAAATAGTCTTAATCACATTCAACCACTGCTGATTTGTTTGATTACGTTTTACTATCATTAATTTGAATATGAAAAGTAACTAAAGCTCTCAAATAAATATAGCGGAGCAAAAAGAACAATATTTGCCAATGAAATGCTGTGGAGTGGGAGTGTTAAGTGGCATAAAATGGAAGTACAAGTATCTTGTATAATTGTGCATAAGTACAGTACTTGAATAAATGTTCTCAGTTACTATCCACCACTGATTTAGACCATCAGAATCATCAATTAGTACATAAAATATAAGTTTTTGGTGACTAGTCACATATTTGTTAAGAAGTGGGTTTAAGCTGGGTTATTGTTATTATCATTACTGTTATTATTATTATTGTTAAATGTGAAATTGCTGTCACATTGTTTGGGAATAAATTGCTGGGTTAACCGTGAGTGACCTTGCACAATAGAGCTATTTACAAGTCCACACTAGGTAACATAGGTTAAACTTTATCTTTTATTACCTCAAATGCAGATATAGGTCATGGTCAAGCTTGTCATAACGTAACATAACCATTCTGGTCATGATTTTCAAAATAAACCTGACATTTCATGTAAGCCTGTAACATTTAAAGTAACATTTCCACTTTCATTCATTCAGTTCATTCTGGATCCTACGGTCAATAAATAAATAAATAAATAAAAATCTTAGTTCAAGGTGAACTTACTATCTTTTTCAGGGTCTTTCAACCCACCTCATGGCCATCATCATGGCAACTCTATTGATGAAGATTGCCCTGGGAAAGAACTAATAAGCCTGTAACATTTAAAGTAACATTGAGGTTTTTTTTTTTTTTTAAGTTTCTTTCAGCCAGAGGTTTTACACTGTAATTAAACTGTGAATATTTAGTGTGTTTTTTCTTAATATTGAACAAAAAATACAATCAATATAGCCTACTATATGGTATAACTTCAAAACTCTGTGACATGAAAGATCTACTTAAATGTAAAAAATAAGTAATAATTCAAAATACATAATGCAAATACACTGTGCAGGTTTTAATACATTTTTTAAAATAAAACAAATAAAGAATTAAGTAACTATAATATGAAATATAATAGCCACACATCGATTATTCAAATTAATCAGGTTATTTAAAAAAAGGGAGCAATTTCTGTTTCTAGCCCAAATGATCGTAAAGGGGATAGACAGATATATGTCACTTAAAAGACGAAGGATCTTTGGGTGCAACGCATGCGCAGTAGATTCTGATCCGCTAACGAAAATGAGCCAAAAGCAACGCAGCTCCAGCTTACTGCGCATGCGTTCTACCCCACACCTCAATCCTGATGGTCAAACCTCATTCAACAGGCCTTGTTCTCGCCACACCAACCTGTGTGAACCTGACGAAACGGGTCACAGGAGGACGAGTGCCACAGTGCTGGAAACAGGTCCGACCACGATCGTACAGCCGCCGAGCCTCCGTCCTCTCCCCGCGGTGGAAACATGGCACTGAGCCGCCTGGAAAAGGCTCAGGTATGGCTCTTCAAGGCGGTCATGGGAGTCTTATTCATGCTGTTTCGGCTCTTGTCCCCTCGGAGACCCGGTATGTCCGGGAAGAGGCTGCCGCCCGTCAGCAACCCTCTCCTGCTGGTGTCAGCGACGCAGCTCGCTAAGAAGATCCGGAGGAAAGAGGTGTGTACCCGGTCAGACGACGACACAACCGCTGCTGGACACACGAGATTTAGCAATAAATAGCCACTTCGCACTTAAATATTTTAGGTTAATGTTTGTTTAGTAATATAAATGTAATTACACACAAGCCGTTAGTCTCATCTGGCTTGCCAGTAGCCTGTGGACTAGATCTGACACCCCTGTAGCTCCTTTAAATAATAATAAATATAATAATAATAAACAGCCACATTAGCAGTGGTCCACTCTGTAAGGATCTGTACTGTTTTATGTTTATGCTTTTATAATGACAGTACCTGTGGAATAACACTGTACATACTGTATAGTGAACAGCTGCTCTGTCACGTCCCCACAGCCTTTTATGAGGCATGTGATCTAAATGTTATGACATTATCAGACAGGTGTGGGTTTGACTTTGTGTGTTATTGTGTGCATTACATTGTAAGGCATCTACAGTATAGTGTAGGGACATCATTAATATCATTACTGCAAGCTTCAGAAATCATGTACCTATTTTGTTTGCAGCATATTGTGCAGGTTGTTTCTATGTAGAGCTGGAACAACTAAGTCTGTTATTATGATAATAGATTACTCTTAGTTCATGTGATTTTAAGCAAAAATGTACTAGTATGTACTTGTTTCATGTGAAAATGTGAATATCTTCAGGTTTTCTTAGTTCTCTATGATGGAAAACCTTCTGAGGATAAGATTTGTACTATGTGTTAATATAATATAACATAAACAGAATGATCAATAGGTTCATTTAGACAACCAGCACAGTAATGAATGCACTGTACAATATGTCCACAGACATTATTATGTTTGCAGAGCAACATAAACAGTTATGAAATTAAACATTTTAATACATTTTTATTTTACAATTTATATTTTCTTATTATTTTTATTATCATCTCCTTTGTTTTTCAACAGTTCATTTTTCAGTTTACAGTTACTATCTATACTACAATACTAGCAACAGCCATGACTAATTGCAATAGCAAAGATTTTATCCACATCTGGTGGTATGACTTGTTTTTTCTGTTCTGAGACTTGTTCAGTCATGCCCCTATACAGTATAGTCTAACTATTTCTGCAGGTGTCAAGTGTGGAGGTGGTGCAGACTTACATTGACAGGATCCAGGAAGTCAACCCTTTTCTGAACGCTGTTGTAAAAGACAGGCAAGAAAGAATCATTCCTCCTTATCTTTATACTTTATCTTTTTAGGTTTATCGTTCTCTAGAGCTGCAACGATTAATCAGAGAAAACTGATGGCAGTTATTCTGGTAACAGGATAAGAGTTTTACTTGTATTTTAAGCAAATATTTGCTACTCCTACGTTTGTTTAATAACTATTCTTCCTTGTGGGCATTGAATTATTACTTACATCTAATGCTGCCAGTTTCCCTTTTAATAGTACTCCTGTACAAAATGAGCTTGTGCCTTCATCTGTAATATCTGCACAGAAAATCTGAAATTTGTTACTGAAAAGTATATACATGATAATAACTGTCAAGGCAACACTCAAATTATGCCATAATTATTATTCAGTCTGATGCATACCTGTCATCTTAAAATCGAGCCTTCTTTAGTCAGGATTTAACGGAAATGGGTCAATACTTCTCCGTCCAGGTTTGATGCTGCCCTCCAGGAGGCGACGCAGGTCGACAAGCTGATTGAGGAGGAAACTGGAGGAGAGGAGGTGCTGGAGGATCGACTGCCTTTACTGGGAGTCCCACTGTCTGTCAAAGAGTCCTATGCTCTCCAGGGTAACCTCCAGAAATCAAATCTCCTGTCAGCCACTTCAAACCAGGCACTTCACTTAGATACAAACATCAAATAACCAGTATTTGAGTCAACATACTGATAACATACAGTGTATTCATACACATACAACTACTTGGATAGTTCAAACATACAGTTACATTCAGGCTGCAATTGAGCATTTTAACAAATTTCGGTCTTGCAGGTATGCCCCACACTACAGGTTTGGTTTCCAGGCGAGGAGTCGTGGCCACAGTCGACGCTCCTCCCGTGGCCCTGCTGAAGAGAGCGGGGGCCATCCCGATGGGTGTCACCAACACCAGTGAGCTGTGTATGTGGTGCGAGTCCCACAACTACCTCCACGGCATCACCAACAATCCGTACGACCTGGAGAGGATCCCAGGAGGAAGTTCAGGTTAGAAACTCTCGCTTTAAATTTTAACTGAATGGTGAGTTTAAAGATGGGAATACTGTTGACTTTAGGTTCAGAGTGAGGAAGCATTTATTCAGAATGGCTAATTGTCTGTTGGTCTCCAGGAACGGTGCCGGTTTTGGCTGATAATCACATTCAATCATATTATCAAGGGACTGGTGTCGGAAATTAGTTTGGCTACAATTGTCAGTGTTTCTCTGTTCCTGTTCCTTAACACTGCAGACACACAAACTCAGAGGCTCTGGCCTTGGTGTCATGAAGGGGATCTTCATCGTTTTTACACAACAAAGTCTGTTTACAGGTCTTGGGCAGTACTGCTTTATGCTGCATATTTGAAAAATGTTGTATAAAGCTGAAGGTAAAGGTATCATGTGGCGTTTTACTTACTTTCAAACCTGAGTTCATACCTTATGCTGTTCTCAGCAGCATCTACTGAATCAAGTGATAGCCCTTTCCACACAACCAAGATAGTTAGCCATGACAGCCTGGGATTGGGCCCCACAGGCCCACATCACTGAGCGTGTTTATCAGTATAAATACTATCTGTTGGGAAGCAGACCCTTTATCAAACATCAAGCTAACTAGCTAACATTTGCTTCATCGTGAGACTGCTTGCCGTGGAAGAGTTTAAGTGGTGCTTTAAACTGCAGTTCACATATGAAAAGAAGGGACATCCATACCTGCTGTGTCTAGTACCTGGGGCAGGGACACTGACACTGAAACTGCCCTGTCAGACCCCTTCTTTCTTTATATACTGCATGAAACTCCTGCTTGGTGTAATTCGACACCGGATGGACTTATTTGACCTGTTTCCCAGGCCTTCTGTACTGCTGTGAAGCCTAGAAGTGGTCGGGATATTACAGGAGAGGAGAGAGCCACCATGTTGCCGTCGGCAACCCCTCATCCATGTGAACTGACACATCCATGTTGTCAAGCTGGAGACAGTCTGACTGGCCCTGAAACATTTTGCGGGTCATGTAGAGGGGAGACGTGTTCTGAAATGGCCTGAGAGCAGCGCAACGATTGCATTTATCAATCGTCAAGGTGGGGTTCGTACCTGTATACCTCTAGAGGTTGTACAGGTAATCCCAAATGCCAGAACCCCCTCCACCAGGACTCTTTACTCATACAAGTGGAAAGTATTTGAGCACTGGTGTGCTGAATGGGGTGATGACCCACTTCACTGCTATCAGTGTTATTCTGTGCTTCCTGCACAGCCTATGACAGAAGGGCCTTTCGCCTTCTGCACTCAGATGTACTTGGCTGCCATCTCAGCTTGCCATGTTGGGATAGATGGCAAGCCACCAGACAGCCATGTTCTGGCCTCGCGGGTTATGCTGGGTGTCTGTTGGTGACATACCCCTAACAGCTAACTCCTTGGGACTTGGTTACAGTCCTGGATGCTATGACTATACTCCATTTGAGCCTCTCCAAAATGTGGGAGAAAAAATGTTTATTTAAAAATGGCCTGTTGGTGGTGTGGAATTTTGGCAGCTTTGTCTGTGCTCATGATAATACGATGATGACTCTGCACCCTGACCTGGGTTTTCAGCCTATCAGATATAGGTTCAGGTCTCCGGTCGTCTACCTTTCAGCATGTCCTTTTCAGTCAGAGCATGAGAGGTTACATAACTTCTGTCCAGTTTGCGTCCTCTCCTTGTATGTGGAGCGCACTAGGGCGTTACAGTGCTCTAATCAATTGTTTGTTTGTAATGGATCCCAGCCAGCACAGCATGTCTTAAAAGCGTTTGTCAAACTGGATGGTGGAGGCTGTCACTTTGGTGTACATTGTCACAGGACATTGTCACACTCTACTAGGGTGTGGCTACTTCCTGTGCACCGTTACAAGGTGTCACAGTGGAGAGTGTGTGTGCTGCCTCTTGGGCCACCCCACACACCTTTTGTGAGGTTTTATAGTCTTGTTATGTCAATCTTCAATAGCTCATTCAGTTTTGAATGCTGCCAGGCGTTAGTTACTATGGTTTGTCATATTTCTATCATTAGTAACAAAGTACTGAGTGAGCCATATAGGTACTTTTCATCATTTACTGAGGCCTGGCCATATCAAGCATGTCCAATCAGTGATAAGTGTTTATGACAGAGATGCAATGCTTTTGGACCTGCAGATATCTCCAGCAGTCCTTCTGAGCTTTGTGTCAGCAAGGGTAGGGAGTGTACACACGTAAAGCATTAATACAAACTCAAGTTTGAAATGAAGTAAAATGTTCAGGTTGTTCGTACCATCAGTCTCGCTGACAGCCGTTCAGGAGCTGATTACTAGAGGAAGTTGTACAGTCTGTGATAGTAAATATACTGCAGTGTAAGCTCAGTGACGTAGGCCTTAGGGGCCCAATCGCAGACTGTCATGGCCAAGTACAGACTAGGTTGGGTAGAAAGGTCTCGCGCTTTATTCAGTGGGTGCTGCTGGAACAGCATTCGTAAAACCAGGGTTATAGCACAACTCAAACGTTTTTGACCACTATTATTAAACAAGATAAAGAAGGCCAACCAACTTGTCTCTCCTCTGTCTGTTAATGTCCTGTCCTCTTCGCTCCGTCTTCCTCAGGTGGGGAGGGCAGTATATTGGGAGGAGCAGGTGCAGTCATCGGCATTGGCTCAGATATCGGCGGCAGCATCCGAATTCCCTGTTTCTTCAATGGAATATTTGGGCATAAAACCACTCCTGGTGAGAGAAACTGAATATGTGGACAGAAACATGAACAAATTAATGTGCTGCTGAATATATAAATAAGCAACTGTTTGCTGTCAAGTTCGTCATATAAACTTAAAAGGTGTCAATATGTCAATGTTGTTTACAGCTTGTTTCTGCTGCCCCCAAGTGGCAAAAAAAGTACATGTTTAAAGAACACACTTATGTATTAAACAGACTTTACCATGACTGTGATGTGTTTCTGCAGGTGTCGTGTCAAATGAGAACCAATACCCTCCTTGCAGTGGCAGACAAGAAGAGTACGTCAGCAGTGGTCCCATGTGCCGCTACGCTGAGGACCTGCTGCCCATGCTCAAGATCATGGCGGGACCCAACGCTCACATGTAAGAGCTCACAATCATAACAGATGCTCTGCTTAGCCAACTTGTAGACAGCTGGTAGGACAATGTGTCATTTTAAATATAGATGTAATATTTCAAAAGGTTGTATAATCAAATTGTTTGGATGCAAATATGGCAGCCATCAGGAACCACAAGCACATCCAGACACCTAGAATAGCCATATAAGGCTGCCTGTTTCCATTTGTTTGAAAGTTTCATTCACAAAAATGTCAACAAAAAGTAAAAAGAAGAAGTCCTGCTGAAACCAGCAGACAAATACATAACAAGTTTAGCAGTGTTTGTAATCATATTAGAGGACCTGAGACTGTTAGAAAATATTGAGGCTCATCACTAATAGTCTTCCTCAGGTAAAGGTGATGGTATGAGGGGAATTCGATGTAAATGTGACATTTAGAAATGTAAATTATATCTTCATTCACTCGAACTCTAATCAAGTGAATGCAAAGAACTTTAACCACGATCCAAAGGCAAGAGTCAGGCTTGAGACGGGCATGCACTCAAACCCTGACAGTGCATGTTAAAATTAAATCTTTCACGTGCAATAGTTCAACACTTATGTTTGTCTAATTTGCAGTATTTCTTTACATGTGTACAAAGGTTGTCCTTAAACACGAAGGTTGACCTAAAGAAACTGCGGTTCTTCACCATCCCTCACGACGGCTGCTCTCCATTTACATACCCCGTCAGCAAAGAGCTCATGGAGATTCAGAGGAAGGTGCGCCTAATTCAATTTCTGCAGACTGTCGAGTAAAAATTATGCAAAATGAGTAGCGGAAAACCGGGCTTGTCAGGAAGGTTTTTAGAATCAAAATCCTCGTGATGTTCTGCAGGTGGTGGAGCGTCTGGAGGACGACCTCGGAGTAAAAGTCCAAGAAGTGCGTTTCCCTGAGCTCTGCTACAGCTTCCAGATCTGGGACACCTACATGGGTCTTCCTGACAAGGAGGGCAAGGTAGGACCTCCTGATCCAGATCAGTGTATTCCTGCATTAATGTGTGTACAAAACAGTGTTTTATACATCTGTATATATATAACATATATAATCTATTTTATATATATATATATAAACTAAAAATAAATATATATTATAATGAAGATAAACAGGAAAGACAGGAAAACAAAAACAGTTACTTTGCTGTTGCCGTGGCTCTGTGTGAAAAGTGAGTGAAGGCAGGCTTGAGTCTTGTGTCGGTGGTCTGACTGCCCAGAAATGGTTCACTAATCTGTTTAGCTGTTAGGCCACAGCATACCACACACATTTCTGCAGGGTCCATTGGTTAGAGATTATTACTGCCGAGCCATTTCTTATTCTGTCTTTTTCTGAAATTTTACTGCAAATATGCATTCAATTTAAGACTTGTGATGGAAAGTAATTAAGTACATTTTACTCAAGTGCTGACCTGTAGTACAATGAGGTACCTTAGTATTTGTTTTATTCTACTTTTCTGCATTTATCTGACAACTACAGTTGCTAGTTACTTAAAAAACACATAATCTTATAAAATACAATGCACTTTTAAAGATTAAACCGGTGGTAAATACAGGCTCAGATTTGATGGGAGTCTTGTTGACAAACAAGAGCAAACCTGCTTAACAAGTCTAACCGGAGAATAATATTCATATGAAGGTCAGCACTGAGCCAAATGCTAAAGCTGGAGAGAATAATGAGATTTAAAGAGTTGAATAATTTGTGTAGGATATTGTTGTTTGTGACTTTATAAATAATTCATTCATTTACCTTTTATTTAAATCTTGAGGCCTTCATTTTCAATGATGTCCAAAGTAAAACTGAATAAATACACACAAAAATAATTAAGAAAACAAACAGACACAAAGGAACACAGTTAAATACAGTTATTAAAGAGTACAATAGCTGGTTAACATATAAAATGAAACTATAGGACAAACATAAGCATTGTTTTGCATTTTGTGTCTTTTTCAGTCATATATACTGTCATCATTATCATGGTAATATCGTATTGTATCGAGATGGTGAACCCAATATCGTGTATCTTATCGTATCATGAGATGAGTATCGTCACACCCTTATTGTATACCGTACGTTATGGCACTGCACAGGAATAAGGCAGTCCATGTTATGTTTAAGTAAGGGGTAATGTTCGCCTCTGCTATGTCCATTAATTCCTGAGAATGGACACCTCAAAGGGCATTGTCCCGCTTAGACCGTGCTCACTTGCCAAATGTGGTGACTGAAGTATTATATACACCGTCTGTGTACTTTTTGTGACTTCAGAAAGACAAAATAAATGTTTTATTTCCCCGCAGCCTCCTCTGCCATTTGCTCAGCTGATGGGGGAATCAGGACGACCCGTGTGGCCTCTGTGGGAGCTGCTGAAAAGGATGATGGGAAAATCAGACCATACCATCGCTGCTATCGGTAAGAGAGAAGAAAAACTTTGTTTTTTTTTAATTGTTTATTTAAACTGGTATTAATCACTTAGGTTTCCTTTAATTGTCTTCATTTGTTAATATTTAACAAATCCGTTGGATGGCTGCAATAAAATGCTCATTGCTGCTATACAATGGAACCACAAAGTGTAGAATATTAAATTAATTAATTAAAAAAGGAAAATTAGGAAAATGTACTTGAATTGTGTGAAATATATAAACGAACCAAGAATATAAAATAATGGAAGAAATAATTAAAAATCCACTCATGAAATAAAACACAGATTTAAAAAAAATGACATTATAATATTAAAAGAGACTTTTTGAAATACAAAAAAATCTCTAATTTAACACATTTAAATTTGTCTCATGAATATATAAATACACACATTTTTTTCATTAATATCTATTTCAGTTATTTATTTATTCAATATTGAACACTCTGGGGCTCCATACACTACATAAAAAATGTAATATTTGGAAACAAACTGTAAAACTAACTTTAAAGGAGCTAAATTGTCAGTTCAGGGCATATCTGTTGCCTCCACACAGCTCTCAACATGGCAACGGCTGAGCGGATGGCTTGCATAAAACAGTGCAAACGTCGGTAGCAGTGTTTACCTGACGGGGGACTGGAGGGTGGGTGCTACGCCTCTGCAATCACGTAACCACCGTATGAGCGCAGTGCAGAGCGGCGGCCGCGAGCTAGCCAGTGGGGCACGCTCACATGTACTAAATATTGTGTGTGTGATGTGTTCAGGTCTGGCTCTGCTGGAGATGACTCGTGGGTCCAAGCCCTCGACCTTCATCATCCAGCAGAAGGAGAAGCTGCAGAAGGAGGTGGACCAGCTGCTGGGCACTGACGGTATTATTCTTTACCCCTCGCATCCCAGAGTGGCTCCCAAACACCACCACCCGCTCTTCAGACCCTTTGATTTCAGCTACACAGGTCAGTCATATTTCAACAAGTACATATTACTTTGGCTTACTTTATTCTAATATTTCCAGTTAGAAGGCATCTCCTGACCTCCAGTAAAGTTGTCAGAAAGTGCTCCAGTCTAATATTTATTTCCTTTATTTCCACACACTCACCCATTCTTCTTTACCTCCAGGTATAATCAACATCCTCGGGCTGCCGGTCACTCAGTGTCCTCTGGGTCTGGGTGAGGAAGGTCTGCCTCTGGGTCTGCAGGTCGTTGCTGGGAAGCTGCAGGACCGTCTGACCCTCGAGGTGGCTCTCTACCTGGAGAAGACGTTCGGAGGCTGGAGGGACCCCGGGGCCATCTAAAACCACACAGTCACACGTTGACAGCCATTACCAAATCTCCAGGCTGGAGCCGGCTGGACTGAAGATTGTGGTGATCTCTTATCTGCCTTGCTGCTTGCTGTAGTCCACAAAGAGGTGCAATCAGATCGCTGAATGTTCAAGTGGAAGAGATTTTTGCACTAATGAAAGTGTCAGTCATGATTTTATAATTTACCCTGTTCAGAGACGATTATATCATTAGCATAGGCTTTAAAAAAGATTATTTTTATATTAGTGGAAATTGAGCATTCACATTAGCACACAAAACAAGGTTTTATTGGTTGTGACTGAGTAATATGTTGCCAGTGTCAGCTGTCAAAGTCCTGTGTATAGTGCAGATACCTACATTTTATAGAATCTGGACTCATTTTTGGACGGGCACCTGTACTGTTACATGTGTATGTGCAAAGGTCTCAAAAGGTCTCAAAACATCATGACAGGTTTGAGGATTTAAATGCCCTACACACCCACACAGACATTTCGGATGGTCCAACTAATTAGACTTCAGAGCTAAGTGAGTTTGCTGATAGACAGTAAAAAAATGTTTTAACAAACTGACAAAAGCTCAGTCGTGTGGTAATGTGAATGTTGCAAAATAATAACTGTGGTATCTGTTTTATGCTGCAAATCATTTGTTTCATTTAATAAAATAAAAAAAGTCTGAATGCCTGAATCTTTCCTCATTTACATCTTACCTCATACATACAGGATGTAACACATAAACACAGCTTCTTATAATGAAACACTATTTGTGTAGCAGGTCAGATGGTTGTTTTTTTTTTTTGTAAATGTAAAGAATCAACCAGGCAATAGTTAAATTACAAAGTAAAGGTAAGCTGGTTTTCACTCAATAAAAAATACAGCAAAAAATAATTTCACAAAGTCTATTTATCAATCTGAGTGCAAAACATTTAACCTAACATTTTCCTAATATAAAGGACTAGTTTGTCATTTTTGGAAACATGCATATTCACTTTTTTGGTCAAAGTTACATGAGGAAATTGATACCAAATATGAAGATATGGCCAGCAGTGTTCGCTCAGCTTGATCTGGAGGATGTCCCCCAGCTCCAGGCACGGGTTCTCTGCAAGACAGACAAATGCAAGCAGGACTGGTTATTACTGGTCCTAACGGAGGCCTGTACTACAAATCGAGTCCAACATACCGACGGTATCTTCTCGATGTCTGGCTTCACTAACGCTAACAACCGTGATCCTTCTAAGCGGTCCTACGAAGGTGATTATCAACTCTGTAAATCAACCCAGGATATTTCAGTCTGGCTGTGTGCACGCTCACATGATCAATCACAAACATGTCTACTGTAAGCAGAGTCGCACATTTTACAAAGGAAGAGCAAACCATAATTTTAGACAAATACAAAGAAGTTAAACACATCCAGGCTAAAATTAATAGCTGAAGCTACCAAATACAGGAAGGACAGCTAGCAAAAGAACAAACTGCAGATGTATGAATACATAAATTAACAGATTTATTAAATAAACAGCCCTAAAAAGTCAGATATAGTCATCTAGATGGGCTGTGATGTATAAAAGTCTTTCAAAACATAATGGATTGATAAATTACACTTCATTATGACCTTTCACAAGGTTATGGCGTGTATGATTATTTCAGCCTTCTTTCAGCCGTGTCCTAACTCCGGCAGCATGAAACAGACTTATGAGCGAGTAAAAAATAGAAATATAAAAACATAATTCAAAGCATACAGCCAGCTGTCCTTCCTGCATTTGTCAGTTTAAACTGTGTTGTTTGTATCCTGGATGATGACATGAACTTTTATTTGTGTGATATTGTCGATCAACCTGCACACCGAGCTCTGATTGGTCAGTAGGCAGTGCTTTTATAGGAGTTGATCTTTTATCTGGAAAATAAAGCTGCTCCGGAGCGGGTGTTCGGCATAAGTTATCATGGCGCTCAACTCAACCAGAAATCCTGCCTCATAGTACAGACCTCTGGTTTGTGCCTGTGTTCAGGGCCACTTCCTGTAATTACATGACTGTGGACTGTATTTATCGCACTAGTTTTGATCATCGCTTTACCTTGTTATCAGACAGCCCTTTCCGACAGGGAGCCGAAGCCTCTATATTGCTCTTTTCAAAGCCACCAGACTCCTTTGACAAAAACAGTAATTTTAGCAGCTGCCTCGATTGGTTTGTTTGTGTTACTGTGTGACTTTCAGATCCAATCAAACGTGGGTCCACAGAAGTGCAGTTGTCGGTCTGCCTGGGAGAGAGACAGAGATACAGTTACTCAGCTCTCCTCACACATTTGCCAATAGTTTTGCTACAATAGACTGCTGCAGAATGATGTATTTTTGTAGGCCAACCAGCAAAGTAGCATTGTCCTGCCCTGGGGTCTGTATGATGATGTTTAGTAGTCAGCAGGTTAGCAGCCGCCTTCTTTTTAGACACGTAAAAGCTTCAAAATTCAGCAGTATTTATTGATATATTTTATGTTGTGGAACAAACTGTTAAAATTTCTTCAGCTTGTGTTAACCATAAAGCTTATTTCAGACATCTAACAAAAAAACGTAAAAAAAAAAAAACAGACTTACAGATGAGGAAAATGGAAGTGAACTCATTTCCAGGTTTTAGGACTCATTCCTGCAGTACTCTATAAAGGCCCTATAGAGATGCACCTGGGAGATGACATCAGAGCGGACTATATTTTATATACTATATATATTTATTTTTTAAACATGTAGTAGAAACCTAAAACACAAGTATGAACCTGGAAATTAGCATGAGATGTTTCTGATACAATTACAAGGACGATATTTGGCTCATCTAGAGCGATACAATACGATTCAATGACTTCAAATCTATACAGTAACTTTAGTTGTCCAAAAAGTAAATCAATGAGACTGTGACACAAATGGCTGGATACTGGACAGTGCCGGTCAGGATTCCTCAAATCCCCTTCTTGTAAGGGAATCGGGGATAAAGTAAAAAAAGATTAATGGCAAATACATACACCTTTAATTTAAAAATAATAAAAAGTGCAACTTCAGGACCCGCTGCTTCAGTTCTCAAGATGCTCGAGCTGCTAATGGACAAACGTTCAATATTTCTTTAATAATAAGTGCTAAAAGATACATGCATATAATGTTTGTCATGCCTAAATACAAGATGCAAAGTCTTGGTATCAATACAATCCATGATTTACCTTGCAAATCAATTTTAGATTGATATATGTCCCACGTGGAGGACAACTTGCCGAGTACCTACTGATATAGTTGCACACATTAGTGAAGCAGATGAATTGTTACTCCTCTATATTTCCTCTTTAAATAGGCCCGTGTCTGCAGGTAATGTTACCAGTCCTACCACTAAGTGTCACTATGCACATTCGCAAGTTTGTGCCAGCAAGTATGCGCAGTAATATAAAATGCTGAATGTCTTATCTTTAATATTGAATTCCTCTTTATCCTGATGATCCTGTAATGTTTTAGCATCTACGTTTTGGTGTTTCAGGCTCATACAGCGATATGACAGGCAGGAACATGACTGTTTTCACAGATATCATCTGCATAGTAACAGTTTATAAAAATAACTTCTATATTTTTATATTTGCTTAAAGTTAAAAGTAGAGCAGCTTTAACATTCTGCGTCCCTACCTTGGACAACTATGACAAATACAAATACAAGAGGAATTGAGTCCAAACATTTGTTCTTATTCTTTGCACTTGAAATGGCACTGCAGCACATACAAAAATTAAAGTAAAATTGACTTAAAGTCAGTTTGGGCTGAAGGATTTGTATTGTACTGAGTGTGAACTGATCAGGGTAAGAAGTCTCTGTACTCTTTCTCTAGGTCCCAACTGATTTCCTCAAAGCAAGGCGAGTTTATTTCTAACACGTTTCAGCAAAGAGGCAATTCAAAGCACTTCACATAAAACATCAAAAGCATTTGGTCATGAAAATATAATAGGTGGCCTAATATGATGCAGGTGAATGATGGTCAGTGAAACTGGGTGTTGCCTCTCTTTAAATGAGGCTCTTATGAAACCAAGGTAAGAGGATACCTCTCTGCAAATCTGATAAAACAGGCTGAGCCTGTGTTGTGCAGAAAGAATGTGGACAGGATTAGAAGCTCAGGTACAAACACAACCTCCAGCTACTTCAGCAGTCGCAGTTTCAGGTTGTTATAGCACAATCCATGTCTATAACATTAAAAATCCCTTCAGATATTTTTATTTTGAGTGAAAACTAAACTTACTGCCTCACTGTTTTATGCGTTCACCAACCAGTCGAGTTGCAGTTTACATCCATGTCTATCCAAAATATCATCACTTTATCCTTTTATCCATTTTGACATTTGTGTGAAATTGTCATAATTACATGTTTTGTGAAGTCTGTCATGTTTGCGTCAAATTTGAAATGCTGTCAAGGTGTTCCTGAGATAATGCTTGAATGAGAATGGGACGACGTGAGGTCCCAGTGACCTTGTCCTTTGACCACTAGAGTGGAGTGAGTTTATCCTTGAGTCAAGGTGGATGTTTGTGCCAAATCTGAAGAAATTTCCCTAACGCCTTCCTGAGATTTCTTGTTTATGAGAGTGATACGCACACAGACGTATGGACAACCCGAGAACATAATGCCTCCAGCTATGGCTGTCAATCCACGCGTATAGCTGAAGCCCAGGACCAGGGCCTTTTCTGGTCTGGACACCATGCTGGCCATCTTGAACTTCTCCTAGGCAGTGTACAAACATGCAGCAGAGAATTTAGACTCTCTATCATCTTACCATGAGTGACAGATTCTTCTTGGCCTGGGGCTGTGGTGGCGTAGCGGTCTGTGTCAGCGTTGGGGTTTGAGTTGAGCTGAGGAGGCTGGGTGAGGGTCTCCGGCTGGCTGGCAGTCACAGCTGTTGGGGCCATTGCTGGCGGGGTTGGAGATCGGTGTACTGTGGCTTGTGGGGATTGCGGGATTTGCCGTGTTGGTTGCTTCAGAAGGTGTTTGGTGAAGAAAAGACATTGGGAGACTGACAGCGGAGAAGTTTCCTCTGCGTCCTTTGAGTAACAAGTGTATGAGATCCAGTAGCATCTGTGGAATAACAACAGTTACTGTGCTTCTTATCAATATACACATTACTATAGTGGACACAATAGACCCCTCACAGCCTCTCCACAAACTCTTTGAACTGCTGCCATCAGGCACCAGACTGATCAACAGCTTCCTCCCACAAGCTGTCAGAATGCTGAACTGCTGATATGAATCTGGAGACTGATTCTAATCATTAGTCTTTTTGTAGGTTATAGATTATCATTCCACTTAGGCACTTTATCTGTATGATGGTCATTTCACTCATCATTCATTGACCACATGCTGCTAACGTCAGGGAAGTGTGTGTGTGTGTGTGTGATGTGAACTTTTGTTGTGACATTATCAGACAGGTATGGGTTGGACTTTGTGTGTTATTGTGTGCATAACATTGTAAGGCATCCACGGTATGGTGGAGAGGTGGAGAGATGCCAATAAACACTAATATTATTACTACAAGCTTCACAAATCATGTATATATTGAAGAGCTACTGTATTTTGTTGCAGATAATAGATTATTCATAATTTTCTAACAAAATGTACTGGCATCAGCATGTAAAATGTGAATATCTTCAGATTTCTTAGTTTTCTATGATAGAAAACCTACTTAAAATCAATGGTAGTTGCAGCCCTGCTCTATGTCCACGCCTTTATTATGATAGCAGGAGCATCTAAAGTTTAAAGAAGTACTGTTCTTCTTCTTCTCGTCCCTGTTTTTTGGACCTGTTCCTTATTTCACCTGGATGAATGCACTGTGATAATATTTAATTCTGGCAGCGTGACTTGTTTTTCTGCTCTGACTTATATATAGTGTTTCTGCAGGTGTCATATGTGGAGGTTGTGCAGGGTTATGTTATAGGATCCAAGGAGGGAGCAAAGAAGAGACATGATGTGTTATCACCGTGCCACACTGTATCTTTGGGGTACAACACATGCCCAGTCTGCACCTGCCAAAACTGAGCCAATAGCAATGCATGGCCGCAGCTCCAGTTACACTGCTCATGTCCCAGCCTCTTTCAATAAGCCTTGACAGGATTTATTTAGTAAACCCTCTTCTGAATGCTGTTGTTAAAGACTTTACTGCAGTGTAGAGTTGCAACGATTAATCGAACAGTAGCTATTTTGATCTTCTCAAATGGGAGCACTGGAAATTACAACATATTTTTCACTATTTTTTTGACATTTTATGGACAACATAATAAAGAAAACAGACTAACTGAATTGAAAAATAATAGCTGACCCTCCGTCCTCTCTTCACACTGTAGAAACATGGCACTGAGTCTTCTGGAAAAAGCTCAGGTATGGCTCTTCAAGGCGGTCATGGGAGTCTTATTTACGCTGTTTTGGCTCTTGTCCCCTCGGAGAACCGGTACGTCCGGGAAGAAGCTGCCGCCCGTCTGCAACCCTCTCCTGCTGGTATCAGCAACACAGCTTGCCAAGAAGATCTGGAGAAAAGAGGTGTGTACCCGGTCAAATGAGAGTTAGTTTCTTTAAACAGCTTCTGTCTAATAAATAGTCACCTCTTACTTAAATACTTTAAGTTAATGTTTGTTTAAACATCATTATTCACATTATTATAGTGGACACATTAGAAGCAGCTGCTCTATAATGTCCCTACAGCCTTTTATGAGGAATGTGATCTTTTTTTTTTTTTTTTGTGATATAATATATTGTTATATCGATACCACTAGCTTTAAAAATCTTGTATTTTTGAAGGGCTATTGTTTTGGATTACTGACAATAGATAATTTACACTTTTCAAGCAAAAGGCACTAGTTTCAGACTGTAAGATTTGAACGTATTCAGGATTTTTGCTATTTCTTACATATATTAAACAGTACCCTGCCCCTATATAAACCACACACCCGGTGGCTCATCTCCATTTGGAAACTCAGCCACAAGGAACTGGGGCCAGCTGGGCTTGGAGTTAAAGGGCTCCACAAGTACTTACAGAACTGTACACATCCAGGTAACTACTATTTCTATTTCATCCACACTCTAACAGGCTTCGCTATTGGTTAATACCTGAGGCGAAGGTTGTAGGGATAATACACACCTCCAGCTTGGCCAGAACCAAAAGACAGTCCGATTCCACATACCAAAGACACCCCAGTCTGCTCCAGACGAAGACCCCCAGATGGTGCACCAAGCACTGAATGTGACACTGAACCAGCAGTCACGTCCCTGAGATACGACTGCACAGAGGTTGAGGTAGGCTGACGATACCCTTAGTACAGTGTGCCTTAGACCCTCCGGAAGAAGGCGACCCACCGCTCTGTTACTCCTGCAGATTGCATCACAGATCCAGTGAGCAACCCACTGTCTTAGCCAAAATAAAGGCTAAAGTCCACCTGGTCCAGAGGCTCTAAAGGAGGACCTGTTAGACCAGGGGCGTCAAACTATTTTAGCTCGAGGGCCACATGGAGGAAAATCTATTCTCAACTGGGCCGGACCGGGAAAATCACGGCATAATAACTTAAAAATAACTACAACTTCAGATTGTTTCCTTTGTTTTAGTTTGGTACAAGTACAAGCACATTCTGAAAATGTACATGTCACAAATAATCCTCTTGACAAAACACTTCAAATTAGTTGAAAATTCTGAGGAAAAAATTGGCGCAATTTCAAGGACACAATGCCTCAGTGAACTTAGACTTCGTCTCAGTGTATCTACAAAGGCATACAACTGCAAGTCAGAGCCTATCTGGGATTGAGCAACATGCAACAACTGTTCTAGGTATCAAATACCTCTTTTGTCATTTCCACATCTTAATCCTGAGCTAACTCACCACACCATGCAAAGTCAGGTACAGATTATTCAAAAGGATTGAGTTACTCCCTGCCTTGTAGGCTACACTATTTATTGATAGAAAAATAAAAGCTGAGCAATGCATGAACAAATTCAGAGCAGATCAGAGGCTTTCACGGTGAATGGCGAGCAAAAAACAAAAACAAGTCTTTCTCAGTTCACCAAAAAGCTGAAATTTGAACCGTTTCATGTCAGCATGTTGGGTCGCGCACACATCTTATAGACAAGGAAAGTGAGCAGCGTCACCACCCGTGAGTTGTGTCTCGCACAATGACAGCTTCAACTTGAACACATGATGCCATAATACTGCTTGCTTAACAGAACTGCTATTGCGACATCCAGTGGACACATTTACAACTGCAGTTTCTGTCACCAAAAAATGCAGCTCATTTTTATACTTTGCAAAATCATCTCACGGGCCTGATTAAACCCATTCGTGGGCCTGATCTGGTCCACAGGCTGTGCGTTTGACACCCCTGCATTAGACCATCCAGCCCTGTCTGAAGTTGCCATTGCAAGAACCAAGTGACAGGTGGGAGGGGTGACTTCTTGCCATGAAGCAACCTAGACCATCATGGCCCACCATAATCGGTGCCACAAACACCCCCAAGGTGGATACAGGACAATCATTGTCAAATAAACCCTAAAAGAAAGCCAATATATGCTCCAGTGAGCAGGAACATACCATGAGGTCCCTGACCTCGCACCAGTCCGCAAACAACCATTAATGAATCCAGTCCAGTCCAGCCCTTGATCAGGACAGATACAGCTTCCCTGTGCAGGGCAGAGGATCTGACACCCTCCTGTCTGTTGAGGAACACCACCACAGTGGTGTCGTCCCCCTCAGTTGCAGAGCGAAATGGTGCAGCACAAATCGATGTGACAGGAGGAGTCCAGCCACCTGCCTCCCACCCTGGCTTGGCTAAGGGCGAGGATCAGTCAGTCATCTATGGAGGTCAGGATCTCATGTCTCTCTCTCTCTCTGATTGGCGCCATTTTCAACACACTTGGTCAAGGTGCACGGAGCCAGGGAGAGTCCGAAAGGAAGTTGGGGCTGGAGCCAATCCCAGCTGGCATTGGACGAGGGCGGGGTTCACCCTGGACGGATCGCCAGTCCATTGCAGGGCACACAGGGACAGTCAGCCACTCACATCCACACCTACGGGCAATTTAGAGTCATCAGTTAACCTAACATGAATGTCTTTGGGCTGTGGGAGGAAGCTGGAGCACCTGGAGAAAACCCACACAAACATGGGGAGAACATGCAAAATCCACACAGCAGAGCCCCAAGCCAGACTTGAACCTGTGACCCTCTTGCTGATGAGGTGACAGCACTAACCACCGCCCCACCATGCAGCCCCCAAATGTATGTGCACTGAAAGCAAAAATAGACAGTAAGTCTATACTGTTGAACAAAAAAAACAAAAACAGGTTGTCAACCTTTTAGAAATTGTTAGCCCATGCTACAAACTACCCCAAAAGTGCAAATTATCCACAAATAAATTCACCAACATTTGCATGAGCTTACTTTCATACAAAAGCTGCTAAATATTACTGTACAAGCATCATGAAGTAAGGGCTAAACTAAGCTAAGCTAGCAGCTGAAATGTAAATACACATCACGTCTTTTATTTTTATGCTTTTACATTACGTTTTCTGTGCAAACCATTAGCAAATTTCTTGGTGCAAACTAACCTCAAACCTTGTTCACTTTCCAGCTAGGTGCTAGCACAGGAAGACCGTTTTCTACCACGTTTTTTTTTTTTTTTTTGTTGCGCTTTTTCGGAAAGTTCTTGGCCAGGAAGAGCGGCGCGACAAAACAGGAAATAACCGCCTTCAAAATAAAAGCCCAGATCGATGTCAATATAGAAAATAAATCATGATCCAAGCTAAAGGCTTAGTAAATCAACCGATATAAACACAATGTATAGTAGGCGCAATAGAATATAATACATAATGTCTCTACAACCTTTTATTTGATTATGTTATTTCATGTGATCTTCATTCACAAATCTTGTATTTATTGAAGGTCTACTGTATTGTATGTATTGCATTTTTATGCAAAAAATGCACTACTTTCAATTTGTAAAATGTGAAAATCATCTTGATAGAAAACCTCCTGACGTTGGGATTTTTACCATTTCTTACTTATTGTAAACAGGGCGATTAATCAACCAGCACAATAATCTATAATTAAAATCACTGCTAGTTGCAGCCCTGCTGTATGCCAGTGCCCATTATTATGTTAGCAGGATCATCAAAAGTTTAAAAGGTAAGTATGTTTTTCTCCTTTCCCTCTGTTTTTAGGATAAACTCACCTTGGGAAATGTACTGTAATATTTGTAAATACACCAGTTTGCCTTGTTTTTCTGTTCTGTGACTCGTGACATGCACTTACATATTTAACCATAGTGTTTTTGCAGGTGTCAAGTGTGGAGGTGGTGCAGACTTACATTGACAGGATCCAGGAAGTCAACCCTTTTCTGAACGCTGTTATAAAAGACAGGCAAGAATGAATCATTCCTCCTTATCTGATAATGCAGTGATTAATCATTAGTTGGTCAACAGAAATCTGTCATATTTTCACTTAAAAGCATATGAATAGTACTGATTGTCATGACAACACAAACTCTGCTAGATTTAGTTTCCATTATGCATGATGAATAAATAAAAAAAATTAAATGAAGCCTTCTTCAATCAAGACTTAAACAGAGTTGGGTCAATACTTCTCTGTCCAGGTTTGATGCTGCCCTCCAGGAGGCGACGCAGGTCGACAAGCTGATTGAGGAGGAAACTGGAGGAGAGGAGGTGCTGGAGGATCGACTGCCTTTACTGGGAGTCCCACTGTCTGTCAAAGGGTCCTACGCCCTCAATGGTAACCTCTAGAATGTCAGCCACTTCAAACCAGGCACTTAGATACAAATATCAACCAGTATTTGAGTCAACATACTGATTACATACTGTACAGTACATCACATATACACACAACTACTTGGATACTTCAAACATACAGTTCAACAGTTGTAATTATTAAATGTCTAGATTTTGAAGCAGCTTTGTTGTAACTTATTTCCATCTTGCAGGTATGCCCCACACTACAGGTGTGATCTCCAGGCGAGGAGTCGTGGCCACAGTCGACGCTCCTCCGGTGGCCCTGCTGAAGAGAGCGGGGGCCATCCCGTTGGGTATCACCAACACCAGTGAGCTGTGTATGTGGTACGAATGCCACAACCACCTCCACGGCATCACCAACAATCCGTACGACCTGGAGAGGATCCCAGGAGGAAGTTCAGGTTAGAAACTTTAAAGCTTTAAAGGGTAACTTCAGTAATATTCAACCTGGACCCCATTTTCTTATGTTTTTGTGACTCACTGGAACAACAACTTTTGAAATTGGTTCAGTATTAAGAGATAACGCCGTAACCGGCAGCTGAGGACAAGAGAATATGTGTCAGTGTAACAATACGTCCATTAAAAGTGCTTGTTTTTGCCACCGATAGGTTGAGTTTGTTATATAAGTGTCTGACAACATTATTGAAAGGACCCTACAGAGAAATTTCTTACCTTTTGCTTGATCCAGTCTGTTTTTTATTGAAGCATTTATTCAGAACGGCTAATTGTCTGCTTGTCCCTAGGAATAGCGCTGGTGTTCCTCTCTCTCTGTTGATGTCCTGTCCTGTTTCCTCTGCCTATCTCAGGTGGGGAGGGCAGTATACTGGCAGCAGCAGGCGCTGTGATCGGCGTGGGCTCAGATATCGGCGGCAGCATCCGAATGCCCTGTTTCTTCAATGGAATATTTGGCCATAAAACCACTCCTGGTGAGAAAAACTGAGTGTTAAATGTATATTAATGCATCCAGGTCTAACATGTTTTCAGTGGATGTCGGCCTCTGCCGGGATAGTTCCTTGTCACCGATGTAGTTAATGGTTTTCTTGGACAGTATCTCAAGGTGCAGTCAGGGAAGAACAGTGTCCGGTTAGGCGAGCTCAGAATTTCATCTCTGCTCTTTGCAGATGATGTGGTTCTGTTGACTCCATCAGACCATAACTTTCAGTACACACTGGAGCAGTTTGCATTGTCCTCCAAGAAGAGTTGGAAAATGTTGCTGGGGAGAGAGGCATCGGGAATACCCCGCTAAGCCTGCTGTCCGCACAACCCAGCCTCAGATAAGCAGAAGAAAATAGATGGATGGACTTCACCGTGACTGTGATCTGTTTATGCAGGTGTCGTGTCAAATGAGAACCATCACCCTCCTTGCAGTGGCAGACATGAAGAGTACGCCAGCAATGGTCCCATGTGCCGCTACGCTGAGGACCTGCTGCCCATGCTCAAGATCATGGCGGGACCCAACGCTCACATGTAAGAGCTCGCATTCATAGTGGATGCAGCACAAATAGTAGGTTTCTATGAATAGTCCTCTTTGCCTAACAAGGCACACATTCATAACCTTAGAATTGCCATATAGGGCTACGTATTCCCCTCTGTTTGTGGGAAAGTTTCATTCACAAAAATGTTACAAACATTATTAAGAAGCCCTGCTGTCTAAAATCAGCACCCAAAAAAAACTAGACAGTGTATGTAATCATACTAGAAAACCTGAAACTGTTAAAGAAAGGGTTCATAATTTGAAGAATGAATCTGTTTGTACGAGCATTTCTTGCTCGAGGCTCAGTGTTTCCATCACTAACGATCCTCCTAAAGTAAATGTGAGGGTGTGAGGGGCATTATCTGAAAATATGCCATTTAGAAATGTAAATTATGCCTTTATTCACTCAAACCCTTATTGAGTGAAACCACAAGCTAAAGTGTCTTGCAGGGCTAAGAGTCAGATTTGAGTCGGGCATGCACCGAAACCCTCATAGTGTGTATAAAAAAAATCACACCTTTCAGGTGCAATAGTTCAACAGCCAGTTTAATTTGTGGTATTTCTTTACACATGTACACAGGTTGTGCTTAAACAGGAAGGTTGACCTAAAGAGGCTGCGGTTCTTCACCATCCCTCACGACGGCGGCTCTCCAATGATACATCCTGTCAGCAAAGAGCTCATGGAGATTCAGAGGAAGGTGCGTCTGCAGATTGTCTTCACTCTGTAAAAAGTTGCAAAAATGAGTGCTGGAAATCTGGGCTTGTCAGGAAGGTTTTTAGAATCAAAATCCTCGTGATGTTCTGCAGGTGGTGGAGCGTCTGGAGGACGACCTCGGAGTAAAAGTCCAAGAAGTGCGTTTCCCTGAGCTACGCTACAGCTTCCAGATCTGGGACACCTACATGGGTCTTCCTGACAAGGAGGGCAAGGTAGGACCTCCTGATCCAGATCAGTGTGTTCCTGCATTAATGTGTGTACAAAACAGTGTTTTGCAGTCTCTGTTGACTTACGTATTACCTTCTGGGGAAGGGGTGTGACGTTTAGTTGGCAGGAAACACTTCTCCTCTCATCAAATAAATTATAATGATTCTTTCATTTAAAGCTTATTTTGCTGGATTAATACTACTTAATTTGCATCACATAATTAATTTATCCATATTTGAAAGTTGGGATCTGTCAGCTGCAAAACAATGCCAAACACTGATATAAACCACTGAATAAAACCCGATCAATTAACCAATTACACATAGATTAACCTTGTTACCAGCACATGTAGGTGTACGTACACAACAGACAGGCCTATACAGTATATGTAGATATACCACCGATCAGCCATGACACTATGATTACTGAAATGAATAACACTGATTATCTCGTTACAATGGCACCTGGCAGCGGGTAGGATATATTAGGCAGCAAGTGAACATTTTGTCCTTGAAGGTGATGTGTTGGAAGCAGGAAAAAATGGGCAAGCATAACTTTGAAAAGGGCCAAATTGTGATGTCCAATAAAAAGCAACTGTAGCTCAAACTGATGAAAAATTGAATGCTGGTTTCAAAACACACAGTGCATTATAGTTTGTTACGTATGGGGCTGCATAGCTGCTGACCAGCCAGGATGCCCATGCTGACCTGTGTCCACCGCCAAAAGTGCCTTCAATGGACATGTGAGCATCAGAAATGAAACGGAGCAATGGAAGAAGGTGGCCTGGTCTGATTAATCACGTTTTCTTTTACATCATGTGGATGGCCAGGTGCCTGCGTGTCGCTTACCTGGAGAAGACATGACACCAGAATGCATTATGGGAAGAAGGCAAGTCAGCAGAGGCAGTGTGCACACTGCAAAAATGGCTCAAGAATAGTTTGAGGAACATAACAGTTCAAACGTATTGACTTGGCCTCCACATTCTCCAGATCTCAATCCAACTGAGCATCTGTGGGATCTGCAGGTGGTCGTAATGTTATGGCTGATCAGTGCATGTGTATACACATTAAATGGATGGATAAGATTGATCTCACCATGTCACATCACTCTGTCAGCATGAGAGCAACAGGTAAAAAGGGAGGGGTCACGTTTCTCTCATCAAGCAGTCAGGCCGTGTGGTTCTGTGAGCTGCAGTGACTGAAATAGATAAATTGGTCAGTATCACAGATGTGGATTTCAAAAGAATGTTTGCGGCACATATATCAATGAAAGTACATGTTAATTTGCATTAAATATCAGCATCATTTAGTCTTCATTCACAATTGGATGAGTCTTTCTGTGTCTTGAGTCTGCATCTCAGGAATGTAGATAGTTGTAAAAATAGGGAGGATGGGGGTCATAAACCTGCCTGTGTCTTAATTTTGGTTCTCCAGCTTCTGCTTGCCGGCTTTAGTATGTACATTAAAACTTCAGTTCCTTTCAGGTGGTTAGTTAAACATAATTAATGCATATTTTAATGGTAGATTTAGTTTCATTCTGATTCTTATCAGTTCATAGTTATGGATGCACCAATCAGATACTCAGATACAGTCCGATACTGGCCAAGATCACTGGATCAGATATTAGAGGGTAAAAAAAGTGTAATCTGATCCGATCCATTTCCATCACATACATGTCTGTACCTTTGAAAGACAAAATAACTGTTTGAATTATCTTTTTTACGTCAGCTTCCTCTGCCATTTGCTGAGCTGATGGGGGAGCCAGGACGTGTGCAGCCTCTGTGGGAGTTGCTGAAATGGATGATGGGAAAATCAGAGCATACCATGGCTGCTATTGGTAACAGAGAGAAAAAAAAAATATTTTTTGTAATTTACTTAACTGGCATTAAAGCAGCAGTGGGTAGAATTGGAGCAAATATGATTTAAAAAAAAAAAAAAAAAAAGTTGTTGCCTACTGAAGCTTTAATCAATTAAGTTTCCTTTAACTGTCTTCACTTTTTGATATTTAATTGTCCCTTTTGATGGATGCAATAAAATGTTCATTGCTGCTAATAAAGCCGCAATACTACGGAACCACAAAGTGTTCAGTATTAAAGAAAGAGAGACATTCAATCAACTTAAAAAAAGTGTATGAAATACATAAATGAACCAACAATGAAGAAATTATTAAAACTACTCACTGTGAAATAAACATTGATTTAAAAGACTTAATATTGAATAAGTCTAATTTAATAAGTTTTAATCATTTCTAAAATCATTTTTCAAATATTTAACATATTTTTATATTTTTCTTTATTTCTTAATTACTTATTTACTTTATATTGAACACTTTGGGGCGTCTTACAATACATAAAAACTGACAAATGTAATATTTGGAAACAAACTGTAAAACGAATTAACTTTAATGGTGCTAAATTGAAAATTCAGAGCATTTCTATTGCCTCCACGTGACTTTCAACGGTCCTAACAGTGCAAACAGTGGCAGCAGTGTTAGCGGAGATAACAGTGTTAACCTGAGGGGGAACCGGAGGGTGGGAGTTGAGCTTCAGCAACAACACTGTCAGTCGGGACGGTGTTATCAGCTGTAACCACCATATAAGCACAGTGCAGAGTGGCAGCCATGAGCTAGCCAGTGGGGAACGCTCACATGCAATAAAAAGCAAGCTGCAGCCAGCCTGGCGATGTAAATAAAGCCCAGAAAAGCTGGGATTACAACACATACAGTGGGACTTCATTTTCTGCTCTGGTAGACATTACTCCTCTATATCTTTACTTTGCAAATAATTGTTTGCTATATTAATGATCTGAGTATTGTATACAGCACCTTTAAAATAGGCATCAGTTGCATGTCTAATCAAACAAAAAGAATGAATAGATAAATTATACTGGCAGTCACAAGGTCTGAAATTGTTGTCATTAGAAACAATTTATAAAAACCTTGTGTACTTATTTGTAGCTGCAGAAATAATTAGATGTATTTGGTCCTGAAGTGTTAGCAGCTGTGTTAAATCTGCAGCTGAATGAGAATCCATGACCGGAACGTTATTTATGTGTGACGTGTTCAGGTCTGGCCTTGCTGGAGATGACCCATGCATCCAAACCTTCGGCCTTCATCATCCAGCAGAAGGAGAAGCTGCAGAAGGAAGTGGACCAGCTGCTGGGCACTGACGGCATTTTTCTTTACCCCTCGCACCCCAGAGTGGCTCCCAAACACCACCATCCGCTCTTCAGTCCCTTTAATTTGGCCTACACAGGTCAGTCCTCGTCATATTTCAGCAGTCCTGCTTCAAGTGTTCAGTCTTACTATGTAAAAGTCTTACTATGTAAAAGTAAGGAAGTCATTCTCTGAACGTTTTCCACAAGCTGCAACTTGATTCATTTGTAAGATTTTGCAGTTCAAAATTGAAACTGAAGAAAAGTTGTGAATCTTTGCACACATATAAAGAGTGGGGAAAATTTTACATGTGCCCCTACAGCGCAGTCTACGAAATTTGGTAGGTATATGCAGCATGTGGAGGTGCACAAAAAAGTCCCCTGACAGGAAGTTGGCCATTTTGAGTTTTAGGGCATTTGAACCGTTTGTTGCAGACCCTTTTTGGACGGATCATTATACACAGCAAAGTTTCTTTGGTATCATCTAAGAAGATGAATGGCTCTGATTCAGGCTTCTTATTACATAATGTCCAGTTATTGGACATCTCCCGACCTCCAGTAAAGTTGTCAGAAAGTGTTCCCATCTTATTTTTATTTCCACACACTCACCCATTCTTCTCTACCTCCAGGTATATTCAACATCCTCGGGCTGCCGGTCACACAGTGTCCTCTGGGTCTGGGTGAGGAAGGTCTGCCTCTGGGTCTGCAGGTCATTGCTGGGAAGCTGCAGGACCGTCTGACCCTCGAGGTGGCTCTCTACCTGGAGAAGACGTTCGGAGGCTGGAGGGACCCCGGGGCCAACTAAAACCACACAGTCACATGTTGACAACAAAATACGACAACTTTATTTGCAAACCTAAATAGAAGCTTCAAATGTTAAAAAAAGGCATGCGGTGCAGCCCTAGAAATTTGTGTGTGGGTGAATTTAATTCATAATGGTTTGGATTTGTCGGCTTTGTCTGTTGTGCCGTTTGTGTGTTGACATGTGTGCCATCAATAAAAAAAGATGAGTGACCAGCAAATATGGGTATGTACATACATAAGGACGGACAACCCCAAAACATGGCCAGGCATGGTTTTCAATTTCCATCTTACTGTGAGTGACAGATTCTTTTTGGGCTTTTATGAGACATGTGATCTTAATGTTATTGTGATATTATCAAACAGGTATGGGCTGGACTTTCTAGGTTACTGTGTGCACTACATTGTAAGGCATCCATCGTATAGTCAAGAGGAGGTGAGACACCATTAAACACTGTAATATCATTACTACAAGCTTCACTAATCTTGTATTTATTAAAGGGCTGCGTATTTTTTGCAGATAATAGAGAATTTTTTAAAAAAATGCACTAGTATCAGCTTGTAAAATGTGAATATCTTCAGGTTTTCACAGATTTATATGATAGAAAACCTGAATTAAAATCACTGCTAGTTGCAGCCCTGCTGTAAGTTCATTATTATTATATTATTATTACATTATTATGATAACAAGAGCATCTAACGTTTAAAATAACGCTTTTAGGGCAAATCTGTTTCATACTTTTACTAGTTTCTACCGGTGTCAAGTGTGGAGGTGGTGCAGGTTTACGTTGACAGGATCCAAGGCCTATTGATGGAGGATGGGTCCCGGGTCCTGGAGTAAGGGGTATCGCACATGCGCAGTGAAACTGAAGCTGCAATCGCGCGTCGCGATTGGCTCAATTTCGGCGAGAGCAGAATAAAGTTACAGCACCTGTAGCATCCCAAAATAATGACGCGCTGATGACGTGTGACCCACCCTCCTTCCGTAGGCCTTGACAGGATCCAAGAAGTCGACCACATTTCTGAACTCTTATTAAAAACAGGCAAGAAATAATCATTTCTCCTTATCTGATGCTTTTTATGTTTATTTGTTTTACTCATATAGAGTAAATATTTGCTTGTTCTCAAATGTGAGGATTCAAAGACCTTGTATTGGAAAGGTTTTTTGGACATTTTATGGACAAAAGATAATCGATAAAATTATAGTCTGATTAAATGTTTGTGTAAACAACAGTGGACACATGGCACTGAGCCGCCTGGAAAAGGCTCAGGTATGGCTCTTCAAGGCGGTCATGGGAGTCTTATTCATGCTGTTTCGGCTCTTGTCCCCTCGGAGACCCGGTATGTCCGGGAAGAAGCTGCCGCCCGTCAGCAACCCTCTCCTGCTGGTGTCAGCGACGCAGCTCGCTAAGAAGATCCGGAGGAAAGAGGTGTGTACCCGGTCAGACAGCTGCTGGACAGACGAGACTTTGCGTGTTTAATTAAATGGATTCAGTCTAATAAATAGTCACTTCTTACATGTATATTTACATTACATTTATTCCCCTTTACATGTGCTAACCCTTATCAAATTTATCACTGTAAATACAATCCAAGCTAGACTCTGGGTTCGGACCTGTACGTCAGTGTCAAAAAGGGAACCCTGAAATTTGCCAAACTCTCGCGAGATGACCTCGAATAGCTGAGGTCAGGCTTTTTCCTGGCTCGAAATGAGGTGGAGGAACAATAGGTGCACTTTTAGGGGAACAGGGGGAACCATTGAACATGTTTGTAGATAGTTTTCATGCTGCTTCTTTTTGGTTTCATTTGCAAAAGAATCGCTCAATCCCTGTTTTTCTGCAGATGAAATTTACATAATTAACTTGATTACCATCTGAGCAAAATATTACATACATAAAATGATATGGCTTAAAAGAATACTCTGCTTTTTATTAAAAGAACTGATTATAACATATATTTGACCATGATTGATAACTTAAAAGTCAAAAACTCCAGACTGACTAAAATTGTTTAGACATTTTAAATTTATTCCAAATGTTTAACAGACCCTGAATGTTTTTGTTTGTTGTTCATGTTGTTGTTGTTCATCCTTTCCTTTCCTTGCAATTTGTTTGTTGTATATTTTATAATTTATTCTTACATTATTTTTATACGGTGGAATGTTTTTACAGAGTTATAATGAATTGTTTGTTGTTGTTAATTGTTTATTACAATTGTATTGAACTTTTGAAATAAAATAATTAATTTGAGGTGGAGGTGGCACCATCCTGACCTTGGTACCGCGAGTTAAAGTTAAATGCATCAATCTGGTGCACTCTGAAAGCACAATTAAGAGGCTAGATGTGTTCTTGTAAACAATTTTGCACCTAAAATAATCTCTAAAAAATGAATAGAAAATAAAAGATTCAACCTCATGTAAAGAAATAACTCTAAATTAAAGGTGAACATCACAATTTGACAGGTATTGTAAAGGCTCATTTACACCCATTATTATGTTAGCAGGAGCATCCAAAAGCCTGGTGCCTGCAGAGAGGTTTTCTTTTACTTCTTGAACAAACATGTGTATGAAAGCTACTAGCACCTCTGGATTAACGCCTGTACTTCTTATCATCGTACACATTATCATATTGGACACAATGGAAGCAGCTGCTCTATAATGTCACTGCATGTCACTGCTGCTTTTTTTAGTTTTCTATGATAGAAAACCCTCTGTGGATGGGATTTTACAATGCCTTACATATTTTAAGCAGAATGATTAATAGGTTAATTGAGACAACAACCAGCACTTCTCACCTGAAGTAATACACTGCAGTAGTTGTGTCTAATTCTGGCAGCATTTTTATTGTTCTGTGACTTGTTTATATACACCTACAGTGCTGTGAAAAAGTATTTGCCCCCTTCCTGACATATTTTTGCATATTTGTCACACTTAAATGTTTCAGATCATCAATGGCTCTCACCGTGGTTCGCTGGAGTCCCAAAGCCTTAGAAATGGTTTTGTAACTCTTTCCAGACTGATGTCAGTGACTTTGTTTGACCAAAAAAATTGTGGTTAATCACAATTAATTGAAGACTTAACAAGGAGGACAATTACTTTTTCACATAGGGCGAGGTAGGTTTGGATAGCTTTTTTTCCCTTGATACATAAAATCATTTAAAAACTGCATTTTCTGTTTACTCAGGTTGTCTTTGTCTAATATTAAAATTTGTTTGATGATCTGAAACATTTAAGTGTGACAAATAGAAGAAATCAGGAAGGGGACTTTTTCACAGCACTATGTGTAGTCTAATAGCGTTTCTACAGGTGTCAAGTGTGGAGGTGGTGCAGACTTACATTGACAGGATCCAGGAAGTCAACCCTTTTCTGAACGCTGTTATAAAAGACAGGCAAGAAAGAATCATTCCTCCTTATCCTTATGCTTTTAACTTTCTCTTTATGTTTAGAGATTAAGTGATCAGTTGATGGACAGAAAATAAATTGCAGATATTTTGAACTGTCTAATAGTTTTACTCCTATTTTAGGCAAATGTTTGCAGGTTCTCAAACGCAAGGATGTAAAGCTGTTTTTCACTATTTTCGGACATTTTATGGACAAAAGACAAACAGTTTATCGAGAAAATAACCGTCATATGAATTGGCAAATAATGTGATAGTTGCGGCTCTATTGTGCGCCCATGTTTCTTTAATTAATAGGCTAATTATTCCTCCTTGTGGGCATTTGGAGCTAAAATACAATTTATTTTAATGTTGCCATTTTCCTTTTTAACTTTACTCCTTTACAAAATGTACTCGTCCCATCATCTGTAATATCTGCACAGAAAATCAGAAATTTGTCACTGAAAAGCATATATGATAATAACTCTCATGGCAACACATCATCTTAAAATCAAACCTTCGTTTATCAGGAATTAAAGAGAATTGGGTCAATACCTCCCCGTCTCCGTCCAGGTTTGATGCTGCCCTCCAGGAGGCGACGCAGGTCGACAAGCTGATTGAGGATGAAACTGGAGGAGAGGAGGTGCTGGAGGATCGACTGCCTTTACTGGGAGTCCCACTGTCTGTCAAAGGGTCCTATGCCCTCAATGGTAACCTCCAGAAATCAAATCTCCTGTCAGCCACTTGAAACCAGGCACTTTACTTAGATACAAATATAAAACAATCAGTATTTGAGTCAACAGTTGATGCTGATAACATAATGCACATTGCCCACATACATCTAATTGGATAGTAAACATACAGTTGAACAGTAATTATTAACTGTATGTAAGATTTTCTGGCAGCTTTGTCATCACTCTTCAGTTTTGATTTTGTGCTATAGCTGAGCATTTTAACACTTTGCCATCTTGCAGGTATGCCCCACAGTACAGGTGTGATCTCCAGGCGAGGAGTCGTGGCCACAGTCGACGCTCCTCCGGTGGCCCTGCTGAAGAGAGCGGGGGCCATCCCGATGGGTATCACCAACACCAGTGAGCTGTGTATGTGGTACGAATGCCACAACCACCTCTACGGCATCACCAACAATCCGTACGACCTGGAGAGGATCCCAGGAGGAAGTTCGGGTAAGAAAGTGAAGCCGATCCCAGCTGACATTGGGCGAAGGCGAGGTACACCCTGGACAGATCACCAGACTATCGCAGGGCTGACACATAGAGATAGACTTCACATTACGGGCAATTTAGACTCAACAATTAACCTAACTTGCATGTCTTTAGACTGCAGGAGGAAGCCGGAGAACCTGGAGAAAACCCACGTGAACGCAGGAAGAACATGTAAACACAGAAGGGCCCCAAGCCAGATTCGAACCTGTGACCCTTGCTGTGAGGTGACAGTGCTAACCACTGCACCACCATGCAGCCCTCAGGACAAGTTTTGTTGTGAAATCTGAATAGCCGTATACTTTAGCTCAAATATGGGCTGCCATCAAATTCAAAGACCTCATCCACTTTGTCAAAATCATCTAATTATTCAGCCACGACACTGAAAATCTTTTAGAAAACACTAAGCTACGTTTTCTGTGCTTCTGTGCAACAAGCTCTGCCCAGCTGGTACTCGCTATTCCACCGTTGTCTTCCGGCAACACGCCACCTCACCAGATTTCAGAATGACACTTCCTGAGCGAGACCCATTTTAGTGGACGTAAATGACAGTGCCAGCTTGTCTCAATAGAATTACAACGCAGCCTGTGAGCTGCTGCCCCCGACACCGCACTGGACCAATACTGGATCAATTCCAGGTTGAAAAATAGCGAAGTTAACCTTTAACTTTTAACCGAATAGTGAGGTTAAGGATCAGCAGGGAATCCTGCTGTTGACTTTATCTTCGGAGTCAGAAAGGATTTATTCAGAACAGCGAATTGGCTGGCTTTGCCTGATAATCACATTAGAGTAGCCTCCACTGCAAACACATAAACACAGAGGCCTTGGTTCCTTAAAGGGGATCTCCAATTTTACTTTCTAAAATCTGTTCACAGGTCTTGGGGAGTACTGCTACATGCTGCATATATGAAAACAACATAAAAGCTGAAAATAAAGGCTACTTGTGGAGCTTTTGATCACTATAATAAAACGAGATAAAGCAGATCCACTAACTTGTCTCTCCTCTCTCTCTGTTAATGTCCGGTCCTGTTTCTGCTGCCTATCTCAGGTGGGGAGGGCAGTATACTGGCAGCAGCAGGCGCAGTGATCGGCGTGGGCTCAGATATCGGCGGCAGCATCCGTGTGCCCTGTTTCTTCAATGGAATATTTGGCCATAAAACCACTCCTGGTGAGAGAAACTGAGTGTTAAATGTATATTAATGCAGCCACACCTTATTCAGTGTGCTGTTGCAGTGTCCACTGTACTTAACTTTGGCCATAATAGGCAGCTGTTTTCAGTGAAAAAGCTCTAAGAACTCACTGTACACTATCTGCTCAGCAGCAAACAACAGATGGACATAGCTAGCAACTAGCTGCTGGAGCATTTAGCAGCTAAAGAGACAGATATTTCCCTCAGGAGTTGGTGGAGACCAAAAAGTTAAAATTGGTAATTGTTGGACATGTAAATAAACATAAAAGGTGTTGATGTCATTGTTGTGTTGCCAGCTTGTTTCTGTTGCCCCTAAGTTGCCAAGCAGTTATTGCAGGTTTAAAGAACACATCCATATACCAGACTTCATGGCAGTGATGTGTTTCTGCAGGTGTCGTGTCAAATGAGAACCATCACCCTCCTTGCAGTGGCAGACATGAAGAGTACGCCAGCAGTGGTCCCATGTGCCGCTACGCTGAGGACCTGTTGCCCATGCTCAAGATCATGGCGGGACCCAACGCTCACATGTAAGAGCTCACATTCATAGCTGATGTAGCACACAAACAGTTTTCTTTGCTTGTGCACATATGCAGTTCTTATGTTGTGAAGAACAACTGGTTCTCAATTGATGGTTAAACGAGGGTAAAATGTAACAGTAATGTTTGTCTAATTTGCAGTAATTCTTTACATATTTGTACAAAGGTTGTCCTTAAACACGAAGGTTGACCTCAAGAAACTGCGGTTCTTCACCATCCCTCATGATAGCGGCTCTCCAATGACATACCCCGTCAGCAAAGAGCTCATGGAGATTCAGAAGAAGGTGCATCTAATCCAACTTGTACTTCCTTAGTGAACTATTTTTTTTAAATTTTATTTATTCTTATTAATTAATCAATTTGTTTGTTCATTTATTTTTATCATGCATCTATTGTATGGAGGGGCTGCATGGTGGTGCAGTAGTTAGCACTCTCACCTCACAGCACTTTTTTTTTCACTTTCAATACTGTTGAAAGAGTCTGCATAAAGTTACAAAGTGCTGGAAATCCAGGCTTGACAGGAAGGTTTTTAGAATTAAAATCCTCATGCGATATTCTCCAGGTGGTGGAGCGTCTGGAGGCCGACCTTGGAGTTAAAGTTCAAGAAGTGCGTTTCCCTGAGCTCCGCTACAGCTTTCAGATCTGTGACACCTACCTAGGTCTTCCTGACAAGGAGGGCAAGGTAGGACCTCCTGATCCAGAGCAGCCTGTCCCTGCATACATGTCTGTACAGACCAGTGTTTTCTCACTTTTCCTGGTAGCAGAATGAAAATAAACAGGAGAGACACATTTGTTAGATTATTGTTGTTATTGTTAGACTATGTAATAACAGTCCTACCAAAACCTAGTCAGTCATATTTGTACCAGATGAATGAACTTCCCTCCAGGCATTCCTGAGATGTCGCAATCACAAGAATGAGAGGTATGTATGGACCTAAAGTGCTGTGAAAAAGTATTTGCCTCCTTCCTGATTTCTGACATTTTTGCACATTTGTCACACTTAAATGTTTCAGATCATCAAACAAATTGTAACATTAGACAAAGATAAGCTGAGTAAATAAAAAATGCAGTTTTTAAATGATGATTTCATTATTGAGGGTAAAAAGCTATCTAAACCTACCGCATCCTGTGTGTGAAAAAGTAATTGCCCCCTAAACCTAATAACTGGTTGTGTCAACCTTGGCGGCAACAACTGCAAACAAGCATTTGTGATAACTGGCAACGAGTCTTTTACATCGCTGTGGATGAATTTTGGCCCACTCTTCTTTACGCAATTATTTTATTTCAGCCACACTGGAGAGTTTGAGCATGAACGGCCTGTTTAGGGTCATACCACAGCATCTCAATCAGATTGAAGTCTGGACTTTGACTAGGCCACTCCAAAACCTTCACTTAGTTTATTTTAAGCCATTCAGAGGTGGACTGGCTGGTGTGTTTCCGATCACTGTCCTTGTTTGACTGTTGCTATGATGTTGTTTTTATGAAATGCTGTGTTAGTTTAACGCCAGATTTAACGGGATGCACACCTTCCAGAAAGTTCAACCTTTGTCTCGTCAGTCCACAGAACATTTCCCCAACAGTCTTGGGGATCGTCAAGATGTTTTTGACAAATGTGAGACGAACCTTTGTGCTGTTTTGGTCAGCAGTGGTTTTCTCCTTGGAAGTCTCCCATGATGCCATTTTTGCCCGGTCTCTGTCTTATTGTTGAATCATGGACACTGACCGTAACTGAGGAAAATGAGGCCTGCAGTTCTTTAGATGTTGTTCTGGGTTCTTCTGTGACCTCCTGGTTGAGTCGTCGCTGAGCTCTTGGAGTAATTTTGGTCGGCCGGCCACTCCTGGGAAGGTTCACCACTGTTCCAAGTTTTCTCCATTTGTGGATGATGGCTCTCACCGTGGTTCACTGGAGTCCCAAAGCCTTAGAAATGGCTTTGTAGCCCTTTCCAGACTGATAGATGTCAGTGACTTTGTTTCTCATCTGTTCTTGAATTTCTTTAGATTGCGGCATGATGTGTTGCTTCCTGAGATCTTTTAGTCTCCTTCACTTTGTCAGACAGGTTCGATTTAAGTGATTTCTTGATTCAACAGGTCTGGCAGTAATCAGGGCTGGGTGTGGTGAATGTAACTGAACTCAGCTTTCCAAAAAAAAGTGGTTAATCACAGTTTAAGATTTAACAAGGAGGGCAATTACTTTTTTACATAGGGCCAGGTAGGTTTGGATAGCTTTTTTTTTCCTTTAATAAATAAAATCATCATTTAAAAACTGCATTTTCTATTTATTTGGGTTATCTATGTCTAATATTAAAATTTGTCTGATGATCTGAAACATTTAAGTGTGACAAATACACAAAAATATAAGAAATCAGGAAGGGGGGGCAAATACTTTTTTCACAGCACTGTACAAACGGCACAAACATACATTTGGACTCAAAGATGAAGGGATTAGACTTTGGTGGTCAAAGGTCAAGGTCAGTGTGACCTCATGTCCATCCTATTCTCGTGAACGCAGTATCCCAGTAACACTGACTCAAGTGGGTATTAAGTACAATATTTCATCAAATCTCGCAGACAATTTCATTAACA
Source organism: Pterois miles (assembly GCA_947000775.1). Classification (NCBI taxonomy): domain Eukaryota; kingdom Metazoa; phylum Chordata; class Actinopteri; order Perciformes; family Scorpaenidae; genus Pterois; species Pterois miles. Next base: position 2,791,190 of record CAMQGK010000008.1, read on the forward strand.
GAGCATGTGTCTCTAATATTGTGCGTGTATTACCTGTACGCTGTTTTAAGGTACTTTATGATTAAGTAATCACTTATGTTTTAAAAGCCTGGTGCTGAGATAACTCACTCACAATGCAGTAAGGGCACTAACACAGGCTAGTGTTACCAGTGTGATAGTCAAACACATGAAAGGAAGCAGTACAGCATTGTGGCAACTGGAGTATAATATACACACTCTATGTATTTTATGCAACTGTTTAAATTGTTTCTTTCCCTCAGCCTCCTCTGGCACTGGCTGAGCTGATGGGGGAACCGGGACAACCAGTGTGGCCTCTGTGGGAGCTGCTGAAATGGATGATGGGAAAATCAGACCATACCATAGCTTCTATCGGTAAAAAGGGGGGAAAAAAAACATTGATTTTATCAATTAAGTTTGCCTTTAACTGTCTTCAGTTGTTAATAGAAAAAGACACTATCATATTGATAAAAAGTGTGAAATATATAAATGAACCAACAATGAGAAATAATTGAAGAAATTATTAAAACTTAACTCATTATGGAATAGTGGACCAGCTCTTTACCTTTGCAGGGCTCTTGGAGCAGTCATGGGAGTTTGCCCATCCAGTCTATATGTGTTTTGTGGACTTGGAGAAGACATAAAACCGTGTTCCCCAGGGAGTCCTGCAGGAATATGAGGTACTCGGGTCTTTGCTACGAGCCATCCAGTCCTTGTATAACCAAATGAGAGCTGCGTCCGTATACTCGGCATAACGTCAAACAGTTTCCAGGAGGTGTTGGCCTCTGCCAGGGTTGTCCTGTGCCAGTGACTCTGTTTGTGATTTTCACGGACAGGATATCAAGGTGAGGGTCCAGTCTGGGGACCTCAGAACTGTGTCTCTTACATGAATAACTGCTCTAGCGAGGGAGTTCAAGTATCTGTGGGTCTTGCTCATGAGTGAGGGAAAAATGGACAGGCAGTCTGGTGTGGCGTCTGCAGTTATGCAGACATTGTACTGGACCATTGTGGTGAAGAGAGAGCTGAGCCAGAGGGCAAAGCTCTCAATTTACCGGTCCACCTACATTCCAACCCTCACCTATAGTCATGAGCTTTGGGTAGTGGGAGAAAGAATGAGACTGTGGATTGAAGCAGCCGAAACGAGCTTCCTTCAAGGGGTGACTGGGCTCAGCCCTAGAGATGAGGATGAGGAGGTGAGGATCTCAGACATCTGGAGCCTGGAGTAGAGCTGCTGCTCCTTCATGTCGAAAGGGGCCAGCTGAAGTGGTTTAGGCATCTGATCAGGATGCCTCCTGGATGCCTAGAGGTGTTCTGGGCACATCCAACTGGTAAGAGGTCTGGGGTAGACCCAGAAAATGCTGGAAAGATTATATATCTCGTCTGGACTGGGGACGCCTCTGTATACCCCCAGGAAGAGAACGACTTGGGGCTCCATACCATTTACAATGCATAAAAACTGACATGTAATATTTGGAAACTAATGTTAAACTAACTTTAAAGGTGCTAAATTTGAAATTCAGAACATAACTATTGCCTCCACACAGCTCTTAACATGGCAACACCTGAGCCGGTGGTTCACAGCTACTGCTGCTAACAGCGCTAACAGTGCAATCAAAGGCAGCAGTACTGACAGAGCTAACAGTGTTTACCTAAGTCTGAAACTGCTGTGGATTACATTTTTTAAAATCAAATGTTTATTTATTAGTATTAGCCCCTAAAGTCTTCTGGTAACAGCTTCCTTCGCATGACCTGAGCAGTATGTGTGTGTGTTCAGGTCTGGCCTTGCTGGAGATGACCCATGTATCCAAACCCTCGGCCTTCATCATCCAGCAGAAGGAGAAACTGCAGAAGGAAGTGGACGAGCTTCTGGGCTCTGACGGTGTTTTTCTTTACCCCTCACACCCCATAGTCGCTCTCAAACACCACCACCCACTTTTCAGACCCTTTGAATTCTGCTACACAGGTCAGTCCTTGTCATACATTCTCCAAAGATTTTCTACAAGCTGCAAAATTTGCAGGTTGAACTGATATTACGATTGTCATTAAAGTTTAGACTAAATTTTAGCTCCAAAAGCATCAAAGGAAGTGTTTCTTCACTGGGTCACATCACTTCAACAGAAGAATTGCTCTCAAGTTTTTTGTTAGCTAAAAAGGTCCTGTACATATTACTTTGGCTTACTTTATCCTAATTTTCCAATGACAGCAGCTTATACTAAAATAAAAATCTCCTGCTTATTTACTTTGTTGGCCTGAATATAACACATCCCTTTGCAGAATAACCTCAAAAGTCACAAAAGCACAACATAATAATAAAAAAGGTAAATAGTATCTCTATAATTCAGACATGATGATAACTAAGACTTCTTATTCCATCACAATGCTTCACTAAAATTATCAAGCACAATAGATAATATTTCCAGTTATTGGACATCTCCCGACCTCCAGTAAAGTTGTCAGAAAGTGTTCCCATCTTATTTTTATTTCCACACACTCACCCATTCTTCTCTACCTCCAGGTATATTCAACATCCTCGGGCTGCCGGTCACTCAGTGTCCTCTGGGTCTGGGTGAGGAAGGTCTGCCTCTGGGTCTGCAGGTCGTTGCTGGGAAGCTGCAGGACCGTCTGACCCTCGAGGTGGCTCTCTACCTGGAGAAGACGTTCGGAGGCTGGAGGGAACCCAGGGCCAACTAAAACCACATTCATCTCCTGACTCCTGAGTTGCTCCAATAAGTGTTTTTTTGACACTTGCTGCGAAGCACATAGCACATAGCAGACCGTCAGACCCTCCTGCAGTAAAACGAAAGGTTTCGTGAAGGGAGACACCACCACTTTTATCCACAGGGATCAGTAAAATCAGTCAAAATGTGAATATTGCATAATGGCAGTTAATCAGCTGTGGTGCCTGTTTTATGCTGCAACTTATTTGTTTCATTTAATAAAATGAAAAAAAAAAAAAAGCTTTTCTCTCATTTATAACGTCACCGCTTCATATCACAAAACATCATTTTTACAGCAGGTCAGATGGTTGTGTAACCATTACAAACTCAAGGTAAGCTGTTTTTCAAATACAGCAAAAATTAACTTAAAAAAAAGACTTTAATTTGACATTACACATGTTCTTAATTTAAAGGAATAGTTTGTCATTTTAGGAAACATGCTCATTCACTTTTTGCTGAGAGTTACATGAGAAAATTGATACCACATACTTATGAAGGTACGGCCAGCAGTGTTCGCTCAGCTTGATCTGGAGGATGTCCCTCTGCTTTGGGTACGGGTTCTCTGAAAGACAGATAGGAGGAAGCAGACTGGTTTTTATAGGCCCGACCAGGTTTGTGCGTGTTTAAGAACCATCAGGGACACTTCCTGTAATTATATGACGGTGTAGAGTATTTATTTATATTTTCAGAGCGACATGGCCATCTGGAATGAAGCTGAATGCTGAGTGAGAGTGGCAGACGCAGAACATATGTGCTAAGTGGCTGCAGTCTTTGTGGTGTGTTCAAGTGCGGCTTGTCGGCCAAGACAAAGGTGACGTGAGGCGAACGGTCGGCCTTTATCGCCACTAGTTCTTTGATGTCAGGTTGGACGGGGGTATACGGGTATATTCACACAGACAGAATGAGAAAAATGTTTCTTTGAGTGAACCTGGAAAAAAGCATATGCCCCCTTTAAATGGGCCTGCGTTCAGTTGTAATGTTACCAGTCCTACCACTAGGTGTCACTATGCACATTCACATGTTTGTGCCATCACTGAATAAAGATGAGTGACCAGCAAATACAAGCAGCCATACTGTATGCCTGATCATTAACTCCACTTTATATTGATGATCCTGTAATGTTTCAGTATCTATAGTACTTAGCTCTGGGCTACATTTGCATTTTAATATTTCAGAGGGAAAGAAAATGGCATTTGTTATGGTTTCAACAAGGTTTTGGGGGGATTTTGTGTGAAATACTCGCAGCACAATGTACAGTTTGTCTGTCTGCTGTTTGCTGCTGAGCAGATAGTGTACATTGTGTTTATCAAAGCTTTTTTGCTGAAAATGCTGTGGAACTGGAGGGTAATGCAGAGCTGGTTGACAATTATCTGTTGCTTCATTACACGAGCGACTCCTTTCACATTACCCTTAATCAATCGATCCATTGTTAGTATAAAAACAGAGGAGTACAGCGTTAACATTCCTGAGTTCATTTTTGTTTTATTGTCAATCATGCCTACTGTGGACAACTATGACAAATACTATTTGAAACTGTACAGCAGCACATACGAAAGTAGTTAATAAAATTAACTAAAAGTCAGTTTGGGCTCCAGGATTTGTATTCTACAGAGTGCGAGCTGATCAAGGTAAGAAGTATCTGTAATCTTTCTGTAGGTCCTAATTGATTTCCTGAAGGAAAGGCAAGTTTATCTATAGCACATTAAGCAACAAGGCAATTCAAAGCACTTTACATAAAACATCAGAGGCATCGAGAAAAAAAGTGCAAAAGAAACACGTTATAAAAGGACATCTAAATGAGCATTAATTAATCAGCAGCTATTTTGATAATCGGATGATCGTTTTATTCATATTTTAAGCAAATATTTTTTGGTTCTTAAATGTGAGGATTTAAAGATCTTGTATTGGAAATTACAACAAACTTTTTCATTATTTTCAGATATATTATGTACGAAATCTGATTTAACAATTAGTCAAGAAAATAAGTGTCAAATTAATTAATAAAAATAATAATTAAAATAATAGTTAGCTGACCCTCCGTCCTCTCCCAGCAGTGCAAAAATGGTACCGTCTGGAAAAGGCTCAGGTATGGCACTTCAAGGCGGTCACGGGGGTCCTCCTTACAATGTTTTGGCTCTTGGAAGAAGTTCCCGCTCACCAGCAGCCCTCTCCTGTTCATGTCAGCAACATAGCTTGCCAAGAAGATCCGCAAAAGGAGGTGTGTACCCGGTCAAACTACGAGACAGCCGCTGCTGCCAGGACAGTAGCTTTTACTAAGCAAAAAAAATAATAAATGAATTATTTACTATACTGAGTATAACAAATGTTATTTCTCTTTGCCACAAGAAAGGTCACAAAAGCACAACATATCAAAAACGGTGGGAGTAGTTGCAGTATAGAAAACAAGAGGAAGTGACCTCTGGGGTGCCCTTCAAGTAGTGAAACGTGACCAAGACACTTCTAGGGTGCCCTTTAAGTAGAGAAAACATAATGAAGTGCCCTCTGGGTGCCCTTCCAGTAGAGAAAATGCAAGAAAGTGCACTCTGTGGTGCCCTTCCATGATGTGTTGTGCTATTTCACTTTTCCGAATAACCCTAAGAAAGGTCACAATATCACAACCTAATAAAAATTGTGGGAGTTGCAGTAGAGAAAACATGATGAAGTGACCTCTAGGGTGGCCATAAATTTGAGAAAACATGATTCATTGCCATATAAGTCTGCCCTACATACTAGAAAATGTTTTGCACAGTGTTGCCCCGATGCATACAGCAGGTGGGTGCTCTTTTTATTTTTTTTTCCACCCCTGATTACAGCCCTTTCTCATTCAGGGCATAGTCAATAATATCTCTACATGTCATACCTTAGATTAAATTAGAAAACTTTATCAATCCCCAATGGGAAACTCATTTGCCACCAAATCAACTCCCTCAGACAACAAATAGGTCTATAGAGATTACATTCACAGCACACAACAGAAACAAATACACAGTACAACAAATAAATACAAACTAAAATGACTAAAAACATTTCTATTTCCAGTTATAGGACAACCTCCCAACCTCCAGTAAAGTTGTGAAGCTCTCCAGTTTTCTATCTCCTTCCACATACTCACCCATTCTTCCCTCCATCCAGGAGTATTCACCATCCTCGGGCTGCCGGCCACGCGGTGTCCTCCGGGTCCGAGGTAGGACGGTCTGCCTCTGGGCCTGAAGGTCCTTGGTGGGAAGCTGCAGGACCGTCTGACCCTCGAGGCGTTTGGAGGGAACCCGGGGCCAACTAAAACAACACACTCACACTGACAGCCATTACCAAACTATCATTTTAATACTTCAGGGACACTAAAGAAGCTCACACTGGCACATAGACAACTTATCAACTATTGTCTTATGTCAGCTAAGAAGTGCTTGTTGATACTTTGGAAGGGTAGACATTGCTCATGTTCAAATGTGGCTTGCCAATACCTTTGAGGAGAGGTTTAGATATATCAGTGATCAGGTGAACTTATTTGATGCCATCTGACAACCTTTCATTCAGTATTTTTAAGAAGACAACAAAGACGTAATGCTATTGACAGATTATTTTTTTTAATCAACATAATGTTGGATCCTTGGGGTGGATTTGGGTGTCTGGTTAGGTGGTGTGGTTGGTTGAGGGCGGGCTGAGTTTTTCTTTTGTTTTGCTCTTCTTTCCTTTCCTCAATGTTATTTTTTTATGTCTCAAAAGGAGAATGGTTGGTATTAGTTTTTTAGATTCACTAATTTAATTGCATTTGCACATTCACCAATAATACTATATTTGTAATTTTCATTTGTGCTAACTGACTCCACTCTCAATACAAATGTTTAAATAAAAAGGTACAAACAGTCATGATTTTATAATTTACGCTGTTACGGGAACCATGACATAAGATTTAATCTCAATTCAATAATTTAATTTTCATATTCATGGAAATTAAATAAGCCAAATTGTCACTGAGTGCAAAACATTTAACGTTACATATCTTCAAAATATAAACTAGTTTATTTTTTGTTTGTCACTTTCTTGTTGAAAATTGATACCACTCATGTCTGTACAATAAATTAAAAAGTACTGCCAGCAGTGGATTAGCTTATCTTAGCACAAAGACTAGAAACTGGGGAGAAATTTAGCTCGACTGTCTAAAGTTAACAAAAATCCAACTGCCAGCTCCTCCAGTAGCTCACTAATTAACACATTACATCTATTTGTTTAATCTGCTCAAGTATGTTAATGTAAATATGTCACGCTGTGTTTTTATTGGTTATGTGTGGGATAATTTCTTGGCTGAGCTATTCCTTTAAACATACAAGGTAAATAAGAGTGACACTGTAGTTTCCTGTAATAGTTAAAATAGTTGAATTCAACCACAGTCCAATTTGGGTCAAAATGCTGCTGAAACCTCACGTTAACGCAACCCTCCCAAATACACTGATCAGCATCTGAATATTTCACAGCAGCGTAAACATATGGAGGAAAGAGAAAGGCACACAAAAAGCACAAACAGGAAACCCCTGATAAATTCAATAAACGTTAGTAAGAAAGGGCCCTCTGGAGTCTTGTCACTTTATTTTCTTCCCTTCTTTGAAAAACGGATGAAAAATTGATAACATCTTCCACGAGGCTCCGAACAAAACTTGACTGCATTGAGAATTCATTTTCTCCGCTGATTTATTTTTTTTGTCACCTCTGTGATGACTTGTCAGTATTGTTCGCCGTTTTTGTCACAAACCATGATTCTGTTCTGAAAGGTAGAAGATAAGCTGCAAATGAGACATTCATACAGAAAAATACAGACGGCTCGCCTTTTCTTCTGTCTAGACGTGCGACTTGCTTGTACCTCAGGAGTACAAATGTTGAAAGGTGCCTGCTGTGAGAATAAATCCTCTGCTCAGACTCGTATAACGCTCTCACGCCTCCTGGCCATCGTTCAGGAATCGGAGATGACTTAAAAACTGAAACAATAAAAATGCAAGGGAAACAACCAAACAAAAAGTACAGAAATATTCTTCAAAGAGTCCTGCAATTTGGCGGTGCAGAAATAGGGAGGACCTTTCTCTCCTTGATGACCTCTCACCCGCCCAGTGCTTGATTTGGCCCAAATGTGTATGCAAATACTTGTAAGTGTGTAAACGTGGTTTGTTTAGAAGTGGATAAGAAATTTTGGATGCGGGATTTTGAGCAAGTGGCGCTCCTCAGGAGGTATTGGTGATGGGTTTGTATTTCTTGAGGCGGGTCCACTGTCCTGTGGAGTAGTTCATTTCGAAGACTGTGTCCACCAGCATGGTGGTACTGCCGGTGCCGTCGGCTTTGGGCAGGACCTCCGTGTGTTCGCTCAGCTTGATCTGGATGATGTCCCCCTGCTCCGGGCATGGGTTCTCTGCAAGAAGCGGACTGGTTATTATTGGCCTTCCAGGTTTGTGTGTTGTGTTTAGGAACCATCAAGGAAACTTCCTGTAACTACATGACTGTGTCGCGCATTTATGCCGCTGGTTTTGATGAATGAACTCCTCGAAAATTACAGTGGAAGTGACCACTGAAACAGACTGTGGTTGATTTTACTGAGAATCTAGACATCTATATTTTCCAGGAATGTCTCCAAAATCTGGTTCTGCTTCCTGGTTAAAATATCTGCTGGATCTCAAAGTTTTTAGCATGTGTTTGTTCATTTACTGAAGAAAATCATATCTACAAACACCAAAAACGCCTCCACCAAACGTCATTAACACTTCCATGCGACTAGTTTGATCTTAAAATGCATTTGATATAATAATATATAACTGGATCAACCTTTCACCAGCAGCAGCTTCCTCAAATTACTTTTCATGCAAAAATGATGCTGCTGATTAAGTGAACAAAGCGCAAAATCTGTGATGTTTCAACAACAAACCTCTATCCCTAATTCAGACCTGTAGGCTGGTTGCAGGAATATGATGTAAATATTTCTTCTTAGTTTTAGTTTTGTGATGACATGGCTCATTTGAAAATGGGTCTGCAAGGAAACACCAACTAATCTTGGTGACAAGATAAACGTGGTGAGCTTGTATATTTTAACAGTGTGCCAGTCACTCAGTAGGGGACGGGGCATTGGGAGAAAAATGAGATCCAACTTACGAAGACAGAAATTTTTACCTAATTAGAAATGAGTGTTTAGATAAGATTACTCCTGTACCTCTGGATCCAGCCATGAAGCCCAGGATCAGGGCCTTCTCTGGTCTGGTGACCTTGTTGGCTGTCTTGAACATCTCCTGGGCAGCGTACATCTGGTCTCGCTGAGGAGCACAAACAGCATGCAGCAGAAAATTTAATATCACTGAAGTCTTAGAAGGTGTTTTGTAATATTTATAGCATCTTTCAATGCTCTATTATCTTACCGTAAGTGACAGATTCTTTTTGGGTTGGGGCTGTGGTGGCGTAGGGGTCGGTGTCGGGGTGGGGGTCTGAGGTGTGCTGGGAGGCTGGGTGGGGGTCTCTGGCTGGCTGGCAGTCGCAGCTGCAGGGGGTCCGTTGCTGGCAGGGGTGGAGACCGGCGTGCTGGGGGACGTGGGGGTTGCGGGATTCGCCGTGTTGCTTGCGTTGTACATAGGCGTCCTCTGTTTGTACTGGCCTGGTAAGGTGGCGGTGGCGCCAGCGCCCGCTGTTGCTGACTCCTCTGGTTGGCGAGCCGACTGTAGCGTGTCCCGTCCCGAACCACCAGCATTCGCTACAGAAGAAAAAGACACTGTGAGACTGGCACGATGCTCTGCTGAGAAGTATGAACGCACTGAGCTCTGGATGCAAGTTTTTGTTTGAGTCAACAATACAGTGCTACGTGGACTTGGCTAACCTGGCTGGGCCTCGGAGCTGGGAATGTAAGAGGAGGAGGGAACCATGCTGGGTGTGGCCGGGAGGTAGCTGGTCGACGGCAGAGGATTCTCGTTCAACGCCCCAAGTTTCTGCAAAACAAAACAAAACTGTAGTTGTTGTATAGCCAGAGACAGAGGGGGGTAATATGAGACAAAATGAGACAAATCCAGAACATTTTAGTGATGTGAACACGTAGAGTCACACACCTGTGCAGAGACGAGGCCGGCAGCATAGTCGGGTGTTGTGTTTTCCACCACTGCTTCTTCTTTGGCTGCTTTCTCTCCGGCCTCCGTTTCTACGGCAGAAGAAAACATCAGTATTGACTAATAAACTCATGCTGTGGCTTTAAAAGTGGACTGATTGAGGGCTGGAAATATAACTACCCAAAGTCTTTCTTCTCCTCTTAGCTTCTCTTCCAGCTCCGACCATGTCCAGCTCTGAAATATCTAACAGCTGACAAGGAGAAAAAAGAACCTCAAGAACCAGGTGACAAAACACAACTGCAAATTACACACACAAGACACGATGCATAAAATCAAGCAGGACTTCTATGTTTTCTGGTAGCAATTTTGGAAATCTGACATTACCTTGACCCCCCTCTCCTTACGCAGGGGCGTCCGCGCAGGGGCAATAGGTGTGCGGTTACTGGGAGGGCTGAACATACTGGGGGCAGTGGGACTGCGGAACGGGGCCTTGGGGATCCCCTTGAGAGGAGCTGTGATGCAAATAGTGATACATGCATCAGCAACAGGGACAGAAATCAGAACTAAGAGTACTTTTTGACCGATAAATATTAATGTTATGATGGTATTTCTTAAAAGCACTGAGACAGAAGATGTGTGGGTGCATTTATTGATCTTCAACTCACTAGTAGTGTCAATCTTTTTGACCAATCCTCTCCCTTTGGCGTGAAAAGGCACTCCGGCTGTTTTTTTTAACTGTTGGGCCGTCTCTGTGGCTGGAATAGAAAAGCATATACAACAGAATAAAGAAAACACACAACCTTATATAACTGCTATAAACGGTCGCATGACTTCACCATTTACTGACGTATTTAATGTCATAGAAAGAAAATGTTAAAATCTCTTTAGCTTGTGTTAACCACAGACCTTATTTCAGGCATCTAACTAAAACACATTCAATGAAAACATTGACTTCCAGACGAGGGAACTGGAAGTACAAAAATGCTCTCATGTTTGAGTTTTAGGACTCTTGCAGCACATCTAACAAATACAAACATGCCAACAGCAAACCACTCACTTCAAGAAAGTATGTATTAGTTGAAGTTTAAAGTAACTTACATTTCTGTAGCAGCTCTGCTCTGAGGGTTGCACTCTTGGGCTTCCTCTTCAGTTGGAAATGTTTGACGGGGGGTGTGAGGGGTCCCACCAGAGTAGTTAGCGCACTCTTGTTCAGGTACTGGCACTCCAGAGGAAGCATAGCAGACGCCTCGCACTCACCCACTGGGGAGGAGAGAAGGGGAAATATTAGCTGGAAATTTACCGCAGAACAGATACCTGTACAGTATACATATCTCTGTGGGCTGTTTGAAGCATCTAATACTCCGACTTGCTCATGTTCAGTGGATGTTCAGTGTTAAGAAAATCCACATGAACGTGCAAAATTACAGTTACATCTCTTTAAATCAGGATTCATCGGCCAATGTGGCCAGCTGGTAAAAATGTTGATCTACTTGCTCTAGAAAGGACAAAAGTCATATTTTTTGCGGATATAAATGAGGATAAATAAATTCACAACAAGGACTCAAAAATGTGTGCAATCTTAAATACTTTTCAAACAACTGCCGTGTCACCTGAGAAACCTCTTTATTTGAAACTGAAAGGCCTCAATGACCTCAAGCATAGAGATGATGATTAAAAAATATCTGAATACAAAACAGACTACAGAAAGTACACAGGAAAGGGTCTGCATGTATATTTCATATATTACGGTAACCTTTACAGCCTCAGTTTTCTTCACTCTGCTAAACTTCCTGTAACGGCCCTAACACGCAAAGCCGACGGTCGGCACATTTCGGGATCATCTTCATCCGATCATTCCAATACACGAATATTTTCGCAGTGATGTGGCCATCTGGAATGAAGCACAGTTAGTTACGGTGGTGTGAAAATGGTCAGCAAACGCGCTTTATTTCATTGTTATGTATCAAAACAGCAGCTTGTATATCTGCAGTCCTCAGTCTTCCAGTTTCAAGACTACAGACTACTGCCACCTGCTGGTGTGGACAGTTATTTCCTCTCACACAGTGGCAAGGTGTACGCAGTAGTTGGTCGTCGGCTGAGGTCTTTGCGGCATGTTCAAGTGCAACAATCGGCCTTCGTTGCCGCTAGTTCTTTAATGGCGGTTTGATATGTCTGGGCCTTTAGTAAACTATGCATGTTTCACATGATGATGTGATGTGGTCAAAACAGGAAGCCTTTTGAGTCTGCCTCCCTGTCTGTTTGGCCTCATGTTAGCCTGCCTTTGTGTCTTTGTATGCTTGTTTGTCTGTCTGTCCGCTTGCTTGACCATCCATCCGTATGTTCATCATCCTAGGGTACGCTGAGGGACTTGGTACCTATATGCCTCAACTATTTTCAACTTATTTGTTTTTTTTATTTTTCCCCTTCTGTTCATTTCGGTATACTTTTGCACTTATTGGAGTGGTGACACCACGTCTGTAAATACAAAAATCTTTAATAAAAATAACAATAATAAATAAATAAATAAAAGAATGGTACGGACATGGCTGTCGCCAGCATGGGAGCACACTCTTTTCCTTTTTTAAATATATTATGCTCACCTAGTCCACAAATTCCCTCCTTACACAGAACTCTGACTATATTCACGAGTAAAATATTGAACCACAATTACTCCAGCCATTAAAATGGCAGGGAACAAGCTGACTAACATAATAAAAGTGACAAAACAAAATTTCTTCTTACATTGTTTCTTCCAAAGAGTACTAGCATAGGACGTGGATATATAAATGTATGCATAAGTGTAATTGCTAAGGAACTGTTCTGAGTTGATTAATTCAACTATAATGTGTAGGTAAATCTGCTGTACGTATATATTATTCTTTTTCAGAGCAATAGGCTGAATAATAGACCAGTAATGGTGTGTCATTATATTTACAAAAGACACAGTCACACATTCCCTACCTTTCTCCCTGAGCTCTCCAAGAATATCCTGCACATTTGGATTCTGCTCCTCCAAGTCCAGATTGAGAGAGCCGGTCTCTGGGAAGGACTTGAGGATGTCTGCAACCATCAGCACCCAGGGCTCTGAATCCACCGTAGCCAGCTGGATTATCTCCGACAGGGCCTCCTTCATCTGGCAAGAGAGGAAGATAGTGTTAGTGAAACTAGGACTGGGCAATACGGCCACAATCTTCTGTTCCGATACAGGTTATTTCATATCTTGATAATGTTATACAGTATATTAAAACATAGGGTGTTTGCTGGTAATTCAACATCTACATGAACTAACCAATTGGTAAAGCCTACTTTTACATACTCATGAAAATGCTTCACAAATGAAAAGTAATAAATATTTCCTCATTTAATTAAGAACTGAAGTGCAGTATGATCAGACTTTGTAAGAAATTTGAGCTAGTTATGCTTTTTATGATCGACTTAGATGACGTAATTGTGTATCAATATTGCAATATATGATTTCATCACGATTCCATTAAAAGATGATAAATTATCATACTGAATTACCACCCAGGCCTAAGTGAAACCACTTTAAGAAACAAAAGATGAACACCTTACGCTGCCTGAGAAGATCGTGATCACAATAACTTATATAGCTTATACAACTAACTTATATAACTTGTATAATAACTGTTACTGTTACTAAACTGTTTTTTTTCCATTTGATCTTTAATCTTTCCAGCTTTTTAAATAAATAATTTCTTGAACTATATACTATGCTAATAATAACAAATGGCCATTAGAAGCCCAGAGTCTGTCTTTAATTTGCTTATTTTGTACAACCAATAGCGACAAAATTCAAAATGCATTTCACTAACAATATCAAATGATATCACCACATTTTAGAAGCATGGTTCGGTTTGGTCTATTTTCTGCTGATCAAGCGTTCATTACGATCTTGTTACTAATGTACTGAGGACAAGTGACCTAGGATCACCTTTATTTCATGCATGCAGCTTGTTTACATCCACAGTGGTGGCATGTAGACACTGACAATATTGCTCAGCATTTACAATACAGACAATGCTATCAGTTAAAATGAAGGCAGACATCTGACAGCAACCAAATCACATCAGATAATCTGAGTGCAGGAAGTACAACTGGGACACTATCTGACTTTCTTGTAGTGATGTGTGAAAGTACATGAGAGCCACTTGCTGACTGTACAAAAAACACTGTCCTCACTTTACAAAATACAAGACAGAGGTAAGTGAAAGTGTAAGTGTTAAGTGTAAAATGTGATCCACTGTTGTAGGTTAAACTACCCGACAGTGTGTAAGGAAGAGCTGCAATAATGAGTCGATCAACAAAAAATAAATAGGCTGCATTTTGGATTATTTTATGATAGTTTTAGTCATTTAGTAAGCAAAATGCTAATTTACTTATTTTCTTTGTGTTATATTCATTCATTCATTCTTTATTTTGATTCCCATTCATATCCACAGAATGGCTGCTAGTATTCCAAGGATCTACACAAAAACATCAAAAATACATAAACAGTTTTAAATCAAATACTGTTAATAAACAAGAAAAGACAAAACGAGCAAAATGCAAGGATCTAAAAATAACTGAAATATCTCTGCATTTGAAACAATAAACAATAATGTAGTACAAAGCACCAGAAAGGATTCACAAAACAACAATAACCAAAATAACATATACATGAGATACACACATTTTTGTTTTAGTAACTTTTTGAGGGAGAATCTCATTTTGGTCTGTTTGTTGTTATGATAATTACAGTTTGAATATCTTTGGTTTTATGTTTAGTTCCAGCTGTTTGTTGTAGATGTCACCTTGGGCTCTGTGGTGCACATTATACACAGCTTCCTGTGGTTTAAGAGACCAAACAATAGACCAAACAATCACTTGATCAATAAACTGATTAGCAGAATAATCAACAATGAAAATAATCTTTAGCTGCTGCCTTAATTCCATGTAGTTTAATGAGCTCCACTTTGAACAGCTACAATGTGGTAATCTATCACTAATACTACAAAATATATAACATTAAGTGTGATTACATACATTTTAGCTCCTAACACTTCTGTATTGTGGTGACCTTTTACTTGAAATTGAGTAGTTTTACAGTGATGTACTGCTAGTTTTACTTGAGCTAAATAAAACATATCAATAGTTCTTCCACCTCTTCTTTGGATTACTGCGTATTTTGCACTATAAGGCGCACTTAAAATCGGCCAACTGTTTAACTCAGACACTGATGATGAAGGATTTGATGGATTTGTGGAAGAGGAATGAACTGAAAAGTGAGTGTATTGTTTTGTATTTCATGTGAGTTATTGAAGTTACTAAGTTATTAAATGAATTGAATAAAGTTTGACTTATTTGACCGTTTTGTTTTGCTTAATGCGCCTTATAATCCGGTGCGCCTTATAGTGTGAAAAATACAGTAAATCACATAATGCCCCATGGGCTACAGAACTTCATGCTATTTTTGAGGAAGCTGAATTGCAATATATGTACAGAAATAATGTATCATACAGCATGAACACAATTAGAGGAAAAATGTTTGAAAGATACATCTTTAAAACTAAAATTACAAACATGTACTCAAAGTTACAGAAGGTCCTTCCTGCCTGCAGCTGTTAGACTCCACAACCAGCACTGCTCCCAGTAGACCACAATCACAGTCACATTCACAACAAACTGACCGGACATAAGTGCAATAATGACTTTATGTACAATTATATCATTGATATGATGGACACATTTTTTCTGTCTTTACTTTTTTTCTATTTTCTATTATGTATATACTAATTTATTTTATTTGTATTGCTGCTGTAACATGTAAATTTCCCCACTGTGGGACTAATAAAGGAATATCTTATCTTATCTAAATCAAGTACAATTATGGCACTGAATCTTATGTTATAGCAAACTTATTAAGGAGTCAAAGGTATGTAGTTGTACAGTTAAGTACAGGAATCCTTCCTCTGGTCCTGGAAGTTGGTAGATTTAAAAACATTCTGGAGGACAACAGGTTGAGTTAAGCATGGAAATGAATCAAGGGGGAAATTACTCACATTTTCTGTTGTATTGTCAATACTATGATGAGGTAAGAACTTGTATTTGAATAGAAATGTCTGTTCAAAATTGAGAAATGTTTTGGTGATCGGACAATGACGAAATTAAATGGCTATTTCATTTTAATGCTTATAAGTTGTATACTTTTGTTTCTCAAGCATGGAAAAAAAATCAGGATGCTTTATTTGTTTGGGATTACTTGTAATTTATATTACCATGTTGATTTCTGCCTTTGTCTTTTATATAATCTCTAAATAATAGTGTTTTATAAGCCTGTTCAGGCTGGACAAACTACGTATGCATGACACAATATAATAAAATCAAAAACTGGGCATTTGAACGAGTAGAGAGTAGTAAGGTGTCAGGGCAGATACTTTTGAACAGGTGGGTCTTTTGTCCGTTTTAAACAAATCGTCTGAATATGCATGAATATGATGACGGGTATATAACGTTTAAGGCAACTGAGCAAGTCATATGTCGGACTGGATGCTGGTACCGCCCTCCAGCTCAGTCAGCTAGCTCTCCTGAGCCCATCCCACCATAATGTCTGAGCGAGAACCGCCAGGCTAATGTTTCCCGTTGTCGCTGGTAAACCGCCGCTGAAAAACGCAGCTGTGTTAACGACAAGTTAGCCGTGTAGCTACCTAACGATAACGTAAATTTGTATAGATGCTGGTCTTCAAAACAGAGGTAAAAGGGTCAGGAACAGTCGCAGGAATAACGTCAGCTTTCTGTTTCATTTACGTTAGCTAACGAAAATGACTGCTAATAATTACACTTAGCAAGCTAACGCTAACTAACTAGATTTAGTAGCGCGGTTAAACGTTTTGCGGGTAGTCTAAATCTGTCACGGGAAAAGCGAGGTTTAGATTTAGAGCAGCTAATAGGAGATTAAGCTCATTTCTTAGCGTTGTATTTAAGTTAGCAGCTTACATTACCTGTCATGCTAACAGCTAGCTAACGCTCAGCGACCCACCTCGTCAACGGTCCGCCTGGGGAGATGCAGCATCCCGAGTAGGAGTTTGAGCTTCACTGGCGGCGATAAGCTCGAAAAGCACAGCCGTATGTTGTCAATTACTGACACGGTGAGGAGAGAAGCTATGCTCGGAGGCGTCCAGAGCTCGTCCGTGGATCCTAATTTGTTGTGAAGCCACAGGCCGGTGTCGCTGTCCTTCATCGACGCCATCTTGGAAAAAGAAGTGTTTTGAGTTCGGGCATTTTAACGGACTACCTAAGAAAACAGTCAGGACCCCGCCCACACCGGGGTCGGGAGGCATTTGACAACAATGAACCATTAAAAATCTACAATAAAACAAGAGGTGTATTTCACTTTAATACTATGGTCTTATGTGGGGTTTGATCTGTTGCAAAGTTTATTTTTATATAGTTTGTATATACAGTATGTACATTTAATGTAATAATATGTATATATATATATTTCTTAAAGTTAAAAAGGTGCACATTTCTCCTTACAAACGTGAGTATAACTGACAGAAATATGTGTATAAATCCAGTTTTTCTCTCTTAATTCTTTTAAAATTAATGTATTTTGCATAATATTTCGATCTTTCTCATTTGCGCTGTATAGAACCAAATGGACCACAACCCCCCTAATATTACCAACTGGGTAAAGTGACCTCAAACCCCACAGACCTGCAGTCGGTTGGAATAATGTGACGATGATAATTTGGTTTTCTTTGGGGATTTTTATTTAACCAGAAAGACTACTGAAATTAAACTCTCTTTCACAGTACGCCTATCAACTGATGTGACAATAGTTGGTTGTACCTTATTGCCATATCTAGAAACCCTGTCTTGTGGAGGTATTGCTTTAAGTAGCACTGCAAAGTAAATAAAGAACAACAAAGAACATTAAATGCGGCTGTAATTTTATTTAATTTGAAATAATTTAGTGGTCATTTTGTTGTCCCGAAACATTACCACAAATAGGTGGAAATGCCAAAAGTATCATGACATCTGCAGTTATTAAATATGTAAACTCTATATGCACAGTTATGGTATTATATATTATGAAAATCAAGTTTGTAAGTATTGTGAATTAAATGTAGGCTATTTTAAGCATCAAACATAAAAATAAATATTATGTAGAATGGCTAAGAGTGTTATGTATATTATTGCTTATGTATCGGCATGTAAGTAGCAGTTAAATGTGGTATCTTTTACTATATATTCGTTGGATACTTTAATCTGCATGTACTCAAACCGATCCTATGTTTGGCATCTGAATCTGAAAAAAATTCACTTGTAACAAAAGCTGTAAAATATAAATGTAGTTACGTAAAGGACAATATTTCCCTCTTAAATGTTGATGAGTGGAAGAAATGGAAATACACAAGCAATGTATTTATTTACTTCCTATTTATGATAAGATGTTACTGTATCATGTATTATGATAACCAAAAGAAGTACTCAGGTCAAGTAGCAATAGTGTATTTTCAGCTATTTAAAGTATCAAAAATAAAAGTAATTATTGTGTAGAATGGCTCAGAGTGTTATTATATATACAGGATATTATTACATATTATATGTACTAGCATGTAAGCAGCAGTTTAATGTGGAAATTTGGACTACTTACATACTGTATATTGGATACTTAAATCTACACATACTTTATAAACTGATTGTATGTTTGGTATCTGAAATCTTAATCTGAAAAATAAACTAGTGACCAAAACTGTAAAATATATACATAGTTAAGTAAAGGAAAAATTTTCTCTGAAATGTTGAGGAGTGGAAAAAAATGGAAGAACACAAGCAAAGTATTATTTACTTCCCACTACTGATAATAATATGTCATTGCATTATATATTATAAAAATCAAAAGAAATACCCAGATCCTTTACGTAAGTTATTTAAAGTATCAAAAGTAAAAGTAAAAAAAGTGTAGAATTGTTCAGAGTGTTACATATAATTATACTTATGTATTAGTATAAGCAGTACAACTTTTACTGCTTTATATATGCTTGATACTTGAAAATATATACTTTATAAACTGCTCCTGTGTTTGGTATTTTAAATAATAATGTGAAAAATTGACTAGTAACCAAAGCTGTAAAATAAGAAGTAGACAATATTTCCCTCTGAAATGTTGAGGAGTGGCAGAAAAATGAAAATACACAAGCAAAGTGATTAAATGTTCTTATTTACTGTATATCCCAACATTGATGATAAGACGTGTACCGTCTGTTAAGACTTTTATTTTGAATGTTTTCACCGGAAGTCGAGGTTCCGGTCCCTAATGCAAATTTTAGATGAACCACGCGCATGCGCACTCCGTTGATCTACATTAAACAATCCTAGGTGGGCATCTTGCGCCTAGCTGCTGTTCGGCAGAATATCATCGACTGATTCACGGTAGGTTCACATGCAGCTTGTTAAATAAAGAGTCATAATTCTCCGTAGTGTGTATTTTTGTATAAATATATTATCATTTACCGATAAAAACTGGACTAATTTCTAAACAAAGACCATCAGATTCTGTTATTTTATTGACTGGCGGCCGTGTAGGGTATTTTCTGTTGTTGTAGCCTATTTAACCACACATCGCTGCACATCTGATCTCTCATTTCAAAAAGGTAATTGATCACATCACCACCATGGCGTCCAGCGGATATGTGCAGGCAGCGGTGCTCCTTCTGGCGGTCCAGCTCCTCTGTCTCGGTCCAGCTGATGCGGATCAGGAGACCGGGACTGTCATCCCTGCCGAAAGTAGGTGGATTCAAATATGACATTTTGATTTTTTCTGCCTGTTCAATGCAGGTTTTTGAATGCTTGTTAGGCTGAAATGTGTCTGTCACATTGATGTTTTCATGTGCTAATGATAGCAGGTCCCGATAGAGGTTTCTCAGTGGGAATTGTAGGTCATCCTAATTGTGGTAGCCTATATGTCACAACATGAAAAATGGGCCCGCACTGCTACTTTAAGACCCATTTTATCTCTACTAGGTTCAAACAATGTAGAGGCATAAAGGCAAACACCTATGATTTTATACTGCAGCCACCATTGGTGATAATTGGAAATTTTAAAAAAGGATTCCAGTTATATTTACTACACAATCTACATCAATAATGCAAGACTATGCACGTTTTTACAGGAGAAATCAAAATATTCCTCTTACAAATGAAACAAGTATTGACCGATATGTGAGTCAGGTCACAGACTTATGTGAATCTCTGATTTCCAGGTCGCCCATGTGTGGACTGTCATGCATTTGAGTTTATGCAGAGGGCACTGCAGGATCTAAAGAAGACCGCGTTCAACCTTGATGCCAGGGTAGGTGAAGAAACCCTGTATTACTCCCCTTTTTTCAGATTGATTTTTCACCTCCCATGCTAAAGTGTTAAATGAGCTCATGATTCACCAGCTGATGAGTCTTCCATATAACAACTGGTGTATGACAATGGTGACCGCTGATTACTGGGTTGGGTAATGGCATCTGTTCATATGCTAGTTATAGGTCATTTTACTTTTTTTGTGATCACATTTTTATTTCCTCAGTAATTAGCTGTGTAATAAGCAGGATAATGTACAGCTAGCAGGTCATTATTGTGAGATAAACCACTTCAGAGTGATGCAAGTCCTGTCGTGGTTTATTTGACAACAATGACCGGCTCACTGTATATTATCTCTTACATATCTGCCCAATAAAGGGCTCTTATTTGCCTCTTTAGTCTCAAAAATATCCCCTCCTTCCTTTCCCCCAAAAATATAAACAAATTAAAAAAATGAAAAATGGAAAAATGCTAAAAATAATATATATATATATATATATATATATATATATATATATATATATATATATATATATATATATATAAATGCTGTCATTTTACATACATTGTATTTAATGTGATATTATGTGGTAGGTTTCACAATGAAGTCATGATCTTCAAAAAAAGTATATATAAGGAATATAAGTGTTATTGTCTATTATATAAATGCGTATGATCTAGCAAATGATAACCTACGGCTAAATTTGTTAGAGAATAGAGACCTGATACTTTTTTGATAAATATTATGTTGTAGAAACAATGTTTGTCAAGAAATGTAAAATATGATTTCCAGTGTCAACAATGACTCTTTAAAGCTACGGTAACTGCAGTAACGTGAGCTACAGAGTGCAAAACCGTGGTACCGCCAGCCGCCGTCTGGCTTCCTTTGCTCTTGTAATAGAGTTATTAACTGCGTTACCACGGTTATGCATCATTGCTGACACTGCAAAAAGCATTTTACATTTTTTTTGTTGAACATTTTTCAAACACTGGCCCTAGATAGCGCCATTCGCGTTTTTGCGTCGGCCGCCGTGGTTCGCCTACACACTTGGCACACAGGAGAAGTTTCAGTTGGTTGCAATCTGCAGCCTCACCACTAGATACCGCCAGATCGTACACACTGCACCTTTAATATCAACTCAGAGCTTCTCCCATCTGGATTTTGGTTGTTGGACAATAAGAGGACGCGGTTTATTGGTCTTTAAGTAAATTAATTAAACTGAAGCTGTAAAAGTGGAAATTACGGAGATGATGATTCCATGTTGTTTTGTCCGTTGCAGACGGAGACGCTGGTGCTAAGGGCGGAGAGGAGGGCTCTGTGTGACTGTATGCCCACCAACTCGCTGCGCTGATCACACCCTGATCACACCCTGACACACTGACAACAACCCTGCTCTAAACCTCTACTCATGTACAGCGATTTCCATCTTAACTTATTCTCGCAATAGGCACTTTATTTTCTTTTCTCTCATATCACCGTTGAGTGAAGCTTTGATTTGAAATCATGCATCAGAAGGCATGTTGTTGTTTTGCCTTATTCGGGACGGCTTTTATACCACTGACGTTTTACATCGTGAAACACATGCCTGTGAAATTAGTTTGTTTTCATCGTCATAGGATTTGGGTCAGCTCTCATCTGTCTCCTATGAGGCATAAACTATTTTTTGTACTTTTTAGTATTTGACTGTATAATGTAGATACAGTAGAATGCATTGATAAATTTACTTGTTGAATATGTTGTATGAGATTAACGTTTACGACGATTATACACATCAAACTGTAGCATCACATGGAATCTATTTAACTGCTCAATAACATTAAACTAATTTAGGAATTTCACAGATTCAAATTAATTGATTTGCTTGTTTTGCATAAAAAAGGTTGGGTAACTTATTAAAGAATGTTATTTTTCTTTGTGATATAACCATGAGGGGTTTTTGTAAAGAAATCAGCAGAAATACCAGAAGTTCAAACGATATTTTCAGACTTTTTTTTTAGGCGGAATAAAGCGTATTTGTAGGTCTTGATTTAGCACAGCCACTGTAGCATGAATTTACAGCACTTTTTGTTAACCTGCTGTTAATGTACAGTAGATTGTATGTATAGATTCTGTATATGTACACGGGTCTTCTTTGTCTGACAAAGGTGTATGCAAGAATAGTGATAAATGACATAGTATTAAATGAGCTGCAATATGGACGGGGGACGGATAGAGGAACACTGGCTGCAGCAGGGGACAGAGATAGGAATAATAATTGTCTTATTGTTGCTTGTTCATGAACAGTGTACTTTGTTAACATTATGTCACAAGACACCACATTTTTTGTCTTAATGTTGTACCTATCAATAAAAACAACGAATGATCTTTTATGCTTTTATTATTACCTCTGGCCGGGACTTTTCTCACGGACCACGCTGCTGATCTGGAATATGGAAGCACAGTGTGGGTTCGCGCTGGCATTAATATGGACACAAATTCATTCATTCATTCATTTAGTGGTCTCCGCCAGGTCTGTGACAAATGTGTAAAAAGTGTTTCCACTTCTACAATGAGCCTCTAGGGCTTCAACTAACCATCACTTTCATTACAGATTCTTATAATCTGTCAATTAGTTTTCTTGAATCATCCATTAAGATATTTAGTTTAATGTCACAGAAGACTAAACGCATTTGAGCAACCATAACCAGTTAGGTTTTGGCAAATTTTATTAAAAAATAAACTATTAAGGGAAAACACTACAGGTGAATAGATCATTTATATAAATCTTATTTTCTCAACTGTTATTAATGTGTGAGGCACTGTGATGCCTGCGTCCATATACACAAATGCAGATTCCTGTGTGCTAATGTCTCATCTGTATTTAATGTGAACCAGTTTTTCTGTGGGTCCAGTTTGTAGGATCTGTCGCCATCTAGTGGTGAGGTTGCAGATTGCAACCAACTAAAACTTCTCACATGCACCAAGTGTGTAAAACTATGAACGCAGGTTATGTATTTAGGTAGTAGGCCATCCCTTCCATTAACATTTGTGTTACTATTTTACAATTTGTCTGATAGGTATTGCCTCAGAGCAACCCCTTGAATCACAGCAGCACTTCCCCTTCATTTACCCAAGAGGATGGTCTGCAGAGCCTCAGCCTGTCTGAGCAGTGTGTGTGTGTTACCAGTCGCAAAAGTGATGTTTTATGGTCTTGCTGTTTTAGCTGACCTCATCCCCTCCCACACACACAGCTCTCTTTATTTATTTACAACCGGGATTACAGCGTGGAAAAAAAAAGAAAAACCCTGCACTACCCTTATCTACACCAGCAGGAGGAGTCCTAAGTAAAGGCATGCCGCCAGCTGTGTCGCAGCAATGCAGCACTCTCTATTTCCCCCATGGCTGTAAATGCAGATGGGATAAAACATTGTAAACAGATACAAAAAGAGGAAACCGAGGCACTACGTTGGCCACTGACGTGCCTGCAGTGATCTGGCAGGAATCTCAGCCCAGAGGCACCACCATGTACCGCCAGCACTATTGAGGCAAATCCCCTTATACTGCACCACAGCACCTTATCACGCAGGATACTCCAGTTGTGCTGCTGAGGCAGCTTTAGCGGAGTTTTATTGGAAGGAGGGACTGAGAGGGTTGCGTATGCTGGGACACCAAATATACGCTGAATCACTCTGAAAAATCCTTGTTGTCAAGCCGCCTCCACTTTCTTCCTCACTCCCTCTCCCACTTCTCTCTACAGGGGTCTTTCAACTTTTCTTTCATCTGCTCCTGGAAAAGCTGACTGAATCATTCCAGCTGTTTGAAATCCTCTGGTGGGGAAAGCGAGCAAAATCCTCTATATTTTCCTCCTCTTTTATCTTGCTTTGGTGGTGCTTTAACCTTGTCACAAAAGTTTGCTCACCTCACCACGTGGGATTTATTTAGCTTGCCAGAAGGCAGGGCAACCCACAGCCTGGGCGAACCTGAAGCCCGTAAATTTATAATCCAGCCATGTTCTCGATGCCCCGTGAGGGAAGACTGAGTGGAAAGGTCAGAGGTCAGTTTATAGCCCAAGACTACACAAGATGTAGATGTTCGATTTACAATATAACTAGCGTGGCGGTTCCCAGCCTTTCATCGGTTGGCCGAGCGCTGTCAGATGAGCTCAATCAGCACCATGCGTCATGTCTTAAATGTATTCATTTGAACTGATTTTAAACCGGATGTTATATAAACCTATTTATTGAATATTGTTATAATTACTTTCTCAACTGAGTTGTGAGTGGTTAAGTTGGTTTGATCAAGTTTGCAGTCATACTGCAGTCATACTTGTCACTTTGGGTGGCAAAAGATAGTTTGAACCATTTATCTATGAGGCTACTTTTAGCTATTTTAACCATTATACAATAGGCCTACTTTTAGCTAACTCTGTGAACTGTTCATAATGACTTTTAGTTAACTGTGAACTATTTATTGATGACTTTTATCTAACTATTTGAACTGTTTATTGATGACATTTAGCTATTTCACCTGTTTATTGATGTTGTTTAGCTAACTATATGAACTGTTTATTGATAACTTTTAGCTATTTGAACTGTTTATTAATGTCTATTAGCTAGCTATTGGAACTATTTATTGATGGCTTTTAGCTAACTATTTGAACTGTTTATTGATGATGTTTAGCTATTGGAACTATTTATTGATGTCTTTTAGCTAACTATTTGAACTGTTTATTGATAACTTTTAGCTATTGGAACTGTTTATTAATGTCTTTTAGCTAGCTATTGGAACTATTTATTGATGTCTTTTAGCTAACTATTTGAACTGTTTATTGATAACTTTTAGCTATTGGAACTGTTTATTAATGTCTTTTAGCTAGCTATTGGAACTATTTATTGATGCTTTTAGCTAACTATTTGAACTGTTTATTGATGATGTTTAGCTATTTGAACTGTGTATTGATGACTTTTAGCTAGCTATTTGAACTATTTACTGAAGACTTTTAGCTAACTATTTAAAATGTTTATAGATGACTTTGTGACAGTCATGTTCTAGATGGTCACCCATTTGCGAAAACTAGTGAAAACTCCCGAGACTTGCTGTCTATGACCGATCCCTAACCTTAACCCATTAATCAATCAGTCAATGCCAAACCTTGACCATCTCGTGAGAGTTTAGCAAATCTAGGATTACCATCTAGAAATGACTTGCATTTTCTCAGACATCTTCATTTTGTCTGATATTGAAGCATTTGTTTTATTTGTGGTAAATACTGAGAGGGGTAGTTACCCCAAATCCTGAATTATGGTAAATGCTCTCAGTCAAGATATTTAGATTTTGCTGGAAGCAGACTATATTGTTTTGGAGCTGTGGATTAATTTTTTGGAGAGGTCTGTGAAGGAAAAAAAACTAAACAAATGGAAAGTATGAGTGAATATTGCAAGTCATGGCAGAGATTAGTGTTAACATGGTGGTCATTACAAAACGATCAGTGAGATGCTGAAAACAAAAGAACAGCAGCTGGTGTGAAATGAAACTGACAAAACACAAAAAAGAAATAAAGCTGTTCATCAGCTGGTAACGCCTCTTCCTGATGAGGACAAAAACAACACATAAACAAACGCCACGCGATTCAGAGTCACCGCTGGATAATGATAACCAACAAAACATCCCCTTCAGCCTACAAGTAAGGAAAAATGGTGATGTGTCCACTGTTAGGAATTAATGGATGACGAGGATGCCAAAACCGTCTGAAACGCATCTTAATTCATGCACTTACCGGCATATGACTCAGAAATTGTCAAAACACAACTTCTGAGCTGTATCTGTGAAGATTCTCAGTCATCATGATATATTTATATATAAATATGTATATATTGACAAAGAAATCATGAGTCTTGCAAGCTTCACATGGATGCCAGTTATACAAACCCATCTGGAGTAATAGTAAATATTTTGGTATTTGCCCTTGTTTTAAATATGTGCAGATAATCTTGGTGATCTCACAGCTTAAGCTTCTCATGCTTTTAAAGTCCATGTGTGAGATATAAAAAAATAATGGCAGTATAAACTCTTAAACTGAGTGCATCTCGGCTGTCTCTGCCCTGCAGCTCCATGCTGGTTCTCTGTTTAGTAGGAGGCCACAGCAGCTAGAGGACGCCGGAGAATTTGCCTGCGTTAGCAGAGCATCATGAATAAGTGATATGCATGATAATGCATTAATTATACATATGTATGTTTTTGCTGGTCCGACATTGATTACTCATTACATGACAAGAAAAAGCATGACCACTGCTACAGAAAATGTACCCAAGACAGGCAGAGAGAGATTGGAAACGAGGAACTTTGCGGAGGAAAAGAAATCTTGGCTTGAATTTCCAGAGGCGTTTGAAATGATGAAGCATAGAGCACCAGCAGGCTACATAGTACAATTCAGTACAATGCACCCCAGCTGGTTGCCATGGCAACTTGAGTAGTTGTTTCTCAGTTATCAATGTTGGTACAACAACTTTGCCCTCTGTATGATCAATAATATCAAATCACATTGTGTCGCTTTGACAATTAGTAGCTGGTTTCAGTCTGCGCTGTCTCCTTTTAATTCATTTCCAGATAGCAAAATGTGGATCCTGCATCCATGTTTACGCATCTCTTCTTATGCGACCTCTTCCCTGCCAGTCATGCCTGGTGTAGGCCATGATGTTGATGCACATGACTTGCGACAGAGAGCAACTTGGAGGTGGAGCTTAGTGTCTTAATTAAACTCTAAAATCATTGTTATTTAGCAGTGCTGTTGTACTGGCTTGAATTAATATTGAAAGGTTCCTAATTACTAATTTTATATACTTAATTTGGGGAGAAATACCTCTTGGGAAAAGGCTCAATGTGTACTGTAACAACACATTTCTAACAAAGTTGAACGTTTTAAGCTTTAAAAATAGTTTTTATTTCAGTGCCACTATATTGGATTGCATTAAATGGCACAGGTGAACTCTAATAACTCAGTGTACAATGTCAGATTGTGTTTATCCCTGTTGCAGTGCTCATCCATGAGTAGAAAAACAGCACTCTTGCCACAGCGGTCAGGGTGGAAGGGGTTAACTGTGTGAATGGTCTCTTTTGGTCTTTTGCTGACTGATATAGCCATATGTGCTACTGCAGAAGTCATTATAACGTCTAATGATGCTTTTGCCGCTACTTCTTTTAGTGCATTTAAAACTGGTTGTAAACAGCTGTTCACAAAGCTGGTTGGACTGCTTCATGAACAGCACCACTGAGTCCACCTACTAGACCTGAGCTACATTTCTTTGTGTATCACTCTTATTTTAATTAATCTTATTTATCCACTGTGCCTTGATCTCAAGTTAAAAGTGATTTATAGCATTTTTTTTACTTTAAGATGATTCAAATATTTTATCATATCAAAGACCCTTATAGATTTTTAAATCTGTTGCCTCACTTTGGCTGATCTCTTTATGGCTCAATCACTCAAAAAACACTTCCCTTAATATCATAATATTAAAGAACGTCTATGTCAGTGTAGTGGAGGCTATGGGAGATATGGTAGATGAAAAAACTATTCCACATTTGGTTTGTTCATGTTTCTTGTCTTTAAACTCTATAAAACTCTGTGTTAAAGCTCCCTTCCCAACCGGAAATCATGAAACTCCACATCCCTGAACAACAGGCCATATTCATGAAACGTCTTAAGGCTTACATCATCCGCAGCAACAAGGTCAAAGGGAGTTCCTCCCATTCCTTCCCATTAGTCAGGGTTGCTCTTAGCTGTGTCCTGAGTGGGTTTTAAGAGGAAATTATTGACCAGGAACTAAAGGTGGTAAGTTAAAACACTTCATGAATATGGACGTGGCTCTAACGCCTCCATGTCTCAGAAACTGCTTCAGGTTCCAGTTTAGCTTTGTGTCTCTGACCTGTGACCACAAGAGGGAGACAGGCCTCTGGTAGAACGCCAGACCTCCCTCCCTCTCTCTCTCTCTCTCTCTCTCTCCACACACACACACACACACACACACACACACACACACACACACACACACACACACACACACACACACACTTCTTCCTTTCACATCTGAAACTGTGCCTAAATTTAACTAACAACTTTAGCTTGATTATTATTATTATTATTATTATTATATTGTTATATTGTTATTGTTTTTTTTTTTTTTTTACTTTATCCCGAATTTCCCTCCGGGGATCAATAAAGGTTCATCTTATCTTATCTTATCTTAGCTTGCATTTACTCATGCGGCAGACCAGAGATGGCGGTACAAAAGACTTAAAGGGGACATATCATGCTTATCCCGAATTTCCCTCCGGGGATTAATAAAGGTTCATCTTATCTTATCTTACTTCCAGGTTCATATTTGTATTTTGGGTCTCTACCAGAACATGTTTACATGTTGTACTGTTCAAAAAACACATTATTTTTCTCAAGCTGTCTATCTGAATATACCTGTATTCATCCTCTGTCTAAAACGCTTTGTTTTAATGCCTGTATATTTGAGACACCCTCCTAAAAAAAGCACTTTATGAAAATCACATGCAGTTTGTCATGTTATGATTGATGTGATGTGATGGTTTCTGTGTTTCTTTGTTGTTAATTGATTTCCAATAATAAATACAGATATATACAGTATATACATTTGCATAAAGCAGCATATTTGTCCACCCCCATGTTGATAAGAGAATAAAATACTTGACAGATCTCCCTTTAAGGTACATTTTGAACAGCTAAACAAACTTTGCTCATCAGGATCTAATCTAAAAATTCATCTCATTCACACAATTGGGGTTAAGTGTCTTGCTCGAGGACACATCAACATGTGACCGGTGCAGCTGGGAATCAAACCACCGACTTTCCAATTGGTGGACGACCTGCTCTTTAATTATGTCTTTGTTATTTTTTTTTCTAACACAGCAGCTCGTTGTACAGTAAACCTACATGAAAATTAGAAATCTAAATATATTTGAGTGCACAATAACTCTGCTATAGTATTTTTTTGGTCATATCTCAGCAATATAGACGGATCTGCTGAGGCAGCTAACTTTGGGAAAGATTTTGCCTCCAGCAACAACAAAAAGTAAAGTTTAGGATCAGTTTTCCTCCAACAGCAGAACTTTAGAGGTCATGTTGACCCGCAAAAAAAGAAAAAAAAAAACACAAAAAGATGAAACATGACCGTGAGTAATGTGTTAATGGGGTGGGGGTGGGGATGCTGGGATACCTAGAAAGGGGGGTTGTCTACACATCTGTGCCCAGGGGCCCAATGTTTCATAATCTGTCCACATGTGCTTCAGATCAGCAATCATATCATAATATTACTAAATAGAATATCTCAATGAAATGGGCATGTTAAAAAGGCAACAGTTTTTGTGTCTTGAATTTATTTAAATTGTCTTGTTATTGAAAAGTGCCTTATAAATAAACTTGCCTTGCCTTAGATGGCTGCTAAAACAGAGGAGAGGAGTAAAACCAACCTGCTGTGCCCTGGAAACCGTTGGAAACATGCTGAAGCCTTAAACTTCTGAGGAGCAGAGTCCTGTCGGGCCGCCCAGTCGCTGGAAGAGGTCAAGAGGTCACAGCAGGAGCAGAGGCAGGAGAGTCAGGAGAGGCATGATGTGACCTTTGTTGGGGGGGGGTTCCTCGGCTGCAGGAAAACACAAGTGTCAGAGGTCACTCCCCAGATTATTAGAACAATATGTGGGGCTCTGTTTTCAACGGGTTTGTTCAAGTGGAGAATAACTGAGGAGCACATTCAGTATTTGTGGACATAATATTTATAACCATGCTAGAAACTGTGCCGCTAAAAGGGCGATGACACACTTTAAACCAGAATGAAATATCTGGCCAAGTTATTGGATGCATTGCCATGAAATCTGGTTCAGAGAAATACTAACAAAAAATGCTAATTACACAGATTAGTACTGTACATGTGTAATTTATAGTATTAGCATTAGGGGTGGATCAATACTGTATCAATACACTGAATACTGAATACCGTCGGCTGCTGTTCTGTGTTTCAGAGGTTGCAGTGGGCTCAGTATTAAAGTTAACTGAAGATCTGGAATCATATAAAACTAGAAAACCTAAAAACATACCATGTCATGTTAGGTTGTCGGGAAGAACGATAAATTACACTCCAGTGCTACGCTAATTAATGGTAGCTATGGTTTTAAAACCCTCAGAGACCTGCGATTCCGACCGACGTTAATGTCTTTAAGACAAACTGTAGCTGGCTCAGTCTGAAGGTACTGTATCATATGATAATAGAAAATAACAGCTAGAACGTGTCCAAATCTTAAAAAGTATCAGGTGCCAGGCAGCAGCAAGAACAGAATCTCCATCACTCACAGATAAAGTGTCTTTATTATATCGGGCAAACAAATGAACGCTCTCAGCAATAATCCTTCGTCAGCGTGATCAATCAAAACGTAAAGCCAGTTTTAAATGGTCAGGTGAGTCACAGCCACCAATCAGGGAGGAGACTAAACGATAGGATTCATCTGTGGATGCAGATGCCTCACACAACTAAATAACCAGTGGAAATAACCAGCAATACGATAAAGAGCATCTAGAAAGCCCGAGACCAGAAATATATAAGAATGACAAAACCACAACATAAACATCAACATTTTCTGTAGCCTCAATTAAGAAAAGGACCCAACAAAGAAAAATAAATAATCTAAGATATCTAAAATATGTCAAGATATCCCCGCACATTTTTCAATTACATATTTCCTATTACATTTTAATACATTTTTTTCAAAGGTCTTTTTCTATTGCTACCCTCTGAAAAAGGTTTTTACTGTCTTTTACAGGGCCATAGCTCTTAATTATACTTTTCATGTCATTGATTCCCTCTTTCCTTCATTTGACCAGCCACTCAGCATTTATGACATTATGATGTACAGTTTACAAGCATAGATTATTTATTTCATTCTAGATGATCTTTATCACATTGCCACCTGATTGGTGGCTGCGACTCACCTGAGTATTTAAAATTGGCTTTATGTTTTGATTGATCACGCTGACGGAGGATTATTGCTGAAACATGTTCGTTTGTATAATAAAGAAGACACTTTATCTGTGAGGGCCGGAGATTTTGTTCCTCCTATCATATGAAACTAGAAAGGAATCGGTTGGTAGCAACCATGTCATGGTAGCATGTCAGGAAAAATGCTAACTAATGTTAAATTATTTCCAAACACACTAAATTTTAGTGAGGAGAAACTGGCATGGCCATTTTCAAATTGACCTCTGACCTCTGATATGTGAATGAAAACTGAACAGAGTGAAAACTGTATCTTATTAGATAAAACACGTTGACAAACTGCAGAATTTTCAGTTGAAAAAAGGTAATAAATTGCATTATATTGTATCTTACCATAATACTCAGCGAGTCGCAATCTTTAAATCACAATAAGATCATATGGTGACTTGAGTATCATGATAATATCGTACCCTGGGGCCCCCAATTAGTATTTAGCATGGGATTTGATGCAACTTTAGTCGTAAATACATATTGAGCCAAATTTGACGATGTACCAAATGTTGTATTTCCTGCTCCACTAATGTTAAGCGATAAATACTTCCAGCAAGCTAGTTTTCTGGTGTGCACTGAGCACCTGAAATACACTACTCACTAAAAGTTAGGGATATTCGGATGAAATTTCAGAATGCACCTAAAATGCAGCCTAACCTTTACGGGTGAACATAATTTGACCTTCTCTAAACTTTTGAATGTCCAGCTGTTCAGCGTTTCAGCCCTTTTTGCATAAAACGCTGGTGTCTAACAAGATGATTAACCGCAAAAATCAAAGTGTCTGATCTATGAATCAGCCACTAAATGTTCTGGTTCAGTGACAATTTGTATTTAAACAGCCCTCTTCATCCTGCTGTTCACATTTCGATATCATGAGACCGCTTACATCAGTGTTGTCTGCGTGGTAGACGACCTGCAAGGGTACCTGACTGGACCACCAGGCACAGGCGTCATTGTCTAGCATGGGCCAGGGAGCGTTTGCTCTGGACGACGAACCAGTGGGCCTCAGTGCCGTTCCCTGATGAAAGTCGATTCACACTGAGCAGAAATGATGGCTGCCAACGCTGTTGGAGACGTCAAGGAAGAACGCTATGCATCAGCCTTTGGAGCCTTTCAGCGTGTTACAGTCTGGGCAGGTGTGTATAGTCAATGCAGAACTGCCCTATGTGAATGGTACTGTGACGAGCCTATACTACCTGATTAACATCATTAATCCAATCATTGTGCCTCTGCATGAGCAACACAGGTCTGATTTCCCAGCTCATTGAGATCACATCATCTGGGAACGGCTGCTGGAGGCTGGGGTACCTCAAATGGCGTGGCCTGCACTTTCTCCAGACCTGAATCCCATAGAAAACCTATGGGATCAGCGGAGTCGTGGTGTAGAGGGTCCTAACCCCGCACCCCAGAACCTCGCTGACCTGAGGGCAGCCCTTCAAGAAGAGTGGAACGCCACGCCTCAGCAGGCAATAAGGCGATCTGTGAACATCACGAGACGTCGTTGTCAAGCTATAACTGATGCTCAAGAACACATGACAAGTTATTGAGACACTGAAATTTGTAGTTGTGGTTTACCCACCACTGCTGTTAGCTTTTGTTTCAATTAACTGTTTGAGACAAAAAAAATACCATTGCATGCTTTTACTAAAATGCTCTACTTTCATGATAATATATCACAGTAGCATGAACTTTTTACATTTTCCATAAATTTCACACGAACGTCGAATATCCCTAACTTTCTGTTAGTAGTGTATATAAAAGAGTATTACATCCTCAAAGAGCTGCTACTGTGGCTAATAAAGAAGACCTCTAGACAAATATATGCATGACTGTTTTCTGTGGGAAGGAAAAAACAAAAATGCGATCTCTGGGCATGCAGGTGTAATTTGTTTTCACTTCTGATTTACAGCACATACTGTGAATTATCATTGAACATAGATCCCACGTTTGAAGACAAACCTGATGTTTAAATTCAGTCTTTTCGTTTGACATGTGACGAGCATTCAGCTTTCTGTTGCGCTTGACTTCATGTTACTTTTATTATACACCATAATCGGCATGTACACAACACTTGCACTGTTCTCTGTGAACTAGTACATGTGATTTGTATTGTGAATACAGTTTTTAGTGCATTTGCAAGCTGTCAGAAATAACACTGGGTGAGAGTTTTATTTTTCCCCTTTGTGGCCTACGGTGTAGCCATGACAAAACCCCTTTTTTCAGTTGATATGTGTCTTATCAGCTGTTGCTCTCCTTATTGGCTGACCTTGTGCTGATGTGTCGGTTAAGCACACATTTGGTTACAAACAGAGATTTAGTGCTGAATGTGTTGTTGAAGGACTAAACATGTTTTTTGCAAAAACGCCTATAACATGAAGTCAAGCGCAACAGAAAGCTGATCATCACATGTCAAACAATATGAGTGATGAACACTTTTAAACATCAGGCCTTGTCTTCAAACACGGGATGGACTTTCAACAATAATTCACCGTATGTGCCGTAAATTGGAAGTGAAAACAAATTACACCGGCATGCCCAGAAGTTACGATTTGGTTCTTGCTTGCTTGCATAAATGTGTCTAGAGGCCGTCTTTACCAGCCACATTAGCAGCTCTTTGAGGATGTAATACTCATTCATATATGTATTATAGGTACTCACACCAGAAAACTACGTTGTTGGAACTGTTTACCCCTTCACATTAGTGGAGCAGGAAATATAATGTTTGGTACATCGTCAGATTTGGCTTAATATTTATTCATGACTAAAGTTGTGTCATATCCCGTGCTATATATTAGAAGGTAAATGTGTTGATGTACAGATTAAACAGTACTGTATTTTTTCTCCATGAAAACTCAAATTTCTGATCTGTATTTCACACCATATTTTGTGTTCTGATAAAAATAAAAATGGAAGATAGTTTTTCCTGTCTTGTGCTGAGATATACCAAACCTCATCTCTGTAAGCTGTTTCATAAGCTTTTTACTTTTAGTACATACTGCAGCTGCCTCGTACGGTTGCATGCCATACGCACAGAAGTGGGACATACTACGTCATCATAACATTAGGCTGGAATCGATCATCGCGCTATGCATGCCGATTAGATTTGTGTCCGACTTGCTCTGACGTCACGCACACGTGGGCAGCTGCTCTGCACCAACTGCAAGGCCCAGGGCATTATGGGAAATGCCTGGCTGTCACCTGATCAAAGAGCTGATTGGCTCTTAGATATGACAACAAACACCATGTGTTGTAGAAAAGTCTGAACTTTCTGTGACACATAATGCTACTGGAGGCTATTAGTCTCATGTTGTGCAATGGAGGTTTAATTTGTTAATAAATACATTTAATGTGGTTGATAATAATAAATGTTATTTATAAGCAATTATCAAAACTAGCAGTTACAATGTGCTATACAAGGCAGACATAAAAAAAAAATCTGCCAGATGCACACACATTTCCACATACTGTATATATTTACGAACAAATAAAAATAAATCGAAACGCAGTCTGCAAACTGCAAGTAGCCTACAGATCGGCTCTAACAGGATGTAACGACTTCTGTGACTTCGTGGAAATTGTCCAACTTGCTTTTTGTCTCCGCTCCCTGCTGTCGCCTGATCTCATCAACTTCCCAGGCGAGGTGCAGTTGATCTCCAACCAGCCGAATGTCCCTTGACCTTTGACCCTCTTGCTCATATAGAGAGCCTAAGTCCCGCCCCTTCTGGGGGACCCCATGGGACCTTACTTCAGGAAAAAAAAAGAGTTTCAGTTTGTCGCAGTATCGTTGAGTTTTGCGTGAAACAGCTCAGTGAACTACATCTCTCGTCTCGCACAATATACCGTACATCACAGCTGCTGGTGTGAGTTCATCCCAGTATGAAACACACAGACATCGTAGCTTCAGAGCCAGACGTCACTATGTGACTTTTGGGTGTGTCGTCTTTCTACATTCGACATTTTTACGTGTCTTCACAGTCTGATACTTCAACAGTTTTACAACAGAGACTTCCTTGACTCGCAAAACTGTGTTCTAAACTGACAAACGTGTGATTCGTGGTGTCATTTAAAATGGGATCAAATAATTATTTGTCTCTCTCCACTGCCTGCTGTTTATATTTTTTCTGAAATAAGGTCCCATGGTGGTCGAAGGGAAGGGCTGGGGCGCTCTATAACTCCTGTGCAGAGGATTGTGGGTCAGAATAGGCAGAAGAGCATGTTGGCTTGCATACTGCAAAATGTGACTGGATGTAGTGGGACATCCTGGTATTTTGGCAAATTATGCATTGGGACATGCAAAATACTTTTCTGGCATACTAAATAGTATGGTAGCATTGGATCACACAGACAGAGCGAACAACAAGCATGCCCCCACGACAAGCGCCAGTCGTAGAGCCCCATGTTCGTAGTGGCCAAATGGCGGTACTACAACTTCCATACCCACCTTGTGACATCATTGGACCCAAAATGACTTTTCCCCATAGACTTACATTGAGAAAGAGACGTCTGTAACTCAACAGAAAAGTTTTTTTTGAGGTAAACCAACTCTGCGTTACAAACACTGATACCCCTTATTTAAATCATTAGGTTGTAAAACACACTAATCCTTCTTCTGCTTATGTCTATGGAGACCCAGACCATGACGACAGCACAAGCCATGACGTTGGGACCCTGTGACCGAGTCATGTGACCGAACGGGCCTAGTAAGACCCGGAAAACCCCAGAAGATCTGGGTACCTTTCCAGACGGAAGTCAAGCTATTTTGGCTTCATGCATCACTGGGCAACTTTCACAGGAATGAATGTGGCACTGCCTCCAGCACTGTATCCAGTAACAATAATAATAATAATAATAACACATCCATGGCAACAACATGTCGCCATTGGACTGCACCATGAGAGACATAATGGACGAGTATGTGTCTTGTCACGTTTCAGTGCCAGCTCTACGCAAACACCACCACCTTCCCTATAAAGTGACGACTGCCAACACAGTGCTTTTAGCCTGACTTTTTTTGGCATCTGCAAACCCCTTGTGACCAATCTGTGGAGACCCTCTCAGACTGCCAAATGCAATAAACAAGAGTAGTCTGTTTTCCCAAATGGACGCAGCCTCATCGTCAGCTTACTTCAATACCTTGGTGACACACACCTTGTCCAGTCTGACAAAATTACAGCATACTTCCAAAACAAATCTGCTCCCTTTATATATCTGAAACCACATCGCAGTTATGACTGCACAGATTGAACACACAAGGCCCAACCAGGGACTGTTTACATTCTCACACATATCCATCAATCTTCACTATATTTTATTCTCCTTGTGATTTGTTTATATATTTTTGTACAATCTGAATTTTTATTGAACTGTATCTTAACGTAGTGATCTTTGAGAGAATGGATAAAGATTATGGGACAAAAGAATGTTTCGGTGGAGGTTGTATTATTTCCAAAATTGTGGCAAATTATGCAGAGAGGACAGTGTTTGGAGAAATCATATATATGGATATTTTGTGATGTGAGCCAATTAAACAAGTGAAATGCTCCTTGATTTGGATTTTTATGCTTATTGGGCTATCACTCCACTGTGAATCTCATTGTTGAAGCACAACCTCCTTTACCAAAACATAATCCATATTTTTGAAGTTGCTGCTCCAAGCTAAAAGCCGACAAATACAACAACAATGGCCACACTATGTGAGAAACTCAACCCACCCACTGAAGCAAGGTCAAGGTCAGAATTTCCCTCTGGGGATTAATAAAGGTTCTTCTTATCTTATCTTATCTATACTGAGGAAGATGCAGAAAGTATTCTGTTGCCCCCACACTACAACTGAAAACTTGGTCCAAACTGCAGACCAGGACACAGATGTCAAATGTCTTTTCGTGGCATGCTGTAACACTGTCTGAGTACAGACAACAACACATTCCCAGAGGCCTACGAATTAACAAAACTCCAGCCTTTAGCACGCTGAATTTGTGAAGAAGACGGAGCAAATCTTGAACAAATGCTTACTGGATTTAGAGGTATTGATTATTAAAAAGTCAAAAGGCTAAGAAAGTTGAAACAATAAAGGCTCTAGAAACTACTTTTCATAAGTCAGAAGACGTCACCTTGAGATGCGAGCCAAATGCTATTTTGCCCTCCTTGATTCTGAAATGTGGGATGTGCTACCCTATCACATTTTTATGCTTACTGGACTTTGGGGCTAGTATTATGTTTTATTGATTAACTGTGGTTGGAGGTGGGGGGTATGGGTAACTTTTATTGTTTTCCATCATTTGCTTTTTCTCATCCTTGAAAACTGGATGGCGTTTTTGCAACTTTGCTGTTTGTGTTCCTTTATGTCATGGCTGCGACATTGCCGACGGCACATGAAGGCTGCACTGCCAGGAGGCAACCAAAAAGGAGCACTGCGCATGCTCAGAGCATCTTCCAACCCGTCGGCACGGTGGTGAGATCCGCTGCAGAGCAGGTGCTGATGCGTAAAAACCCATCTTTCGACGCATTTTTTTTTCTCTTGGAGAGCAAATGTCCAAGCTGAGCAGAGTGTGTGATGACTTTTTTGTTTTAACTCTGCAGGTTATCACCTGCCTTCCTCCTCCACGGAGTGAGGAGTAGGAGAGGGGATACCTTTAAGGAGGAGGGAGTGGGGGTGGATGCAGCCTTATCAATAGCAGGTTGCCTCAGATGATCCGGTTCAAACTAGTTATGCTGTAGGCTCCATACGCCACCGTAATTCTGCGAGGCTCCACAAAGCGCTAACAGACAAAATACGTTTTCATATGTGAAAATATTAACTGACGGTTTCTTAATTACGGTACCAATGAAACATTTATCGCATAATATTAATTTGGAGACGTGGAAGTTATGCGCAATAAGGTGCTGCAGAACAGATTTTTTGTACTAATATATTGTTTCCATCTGTGTCGCATCCTTATATATATTAATACCAGCATTTCTCATTTTTAAACGGGTGGTGCAGCTATTAACTGTAAAGTTAACAAAACCTCCGTCATTCCCTCATTAAACTGAAGCTGTCGGAGTAAAAGCACTAATCACGGCAGCACTTTTGTTCCCGAAAGCCTGACTGTATAATAACAGTCGCGGTTGATTACTGGGAGTGTCAGGGGACAACAATGGGCTGGATCCAGCACCAGTATCGCCGCCACAGCCGCGCGTAAAGCCGGCGCTGTCGTCGCCGGTGCTTACAGTGTATACGGTGCAAGTCGCCGACAGATGGGCTAATGGGAGGTTTCAGATGCGCAGATAATAATCTCCATGTTAAGGCTGGTGTATGACAGGAGGAGCTGGGAGGAAAAACGGAGGGGAAGCCGTGGAGGAATCACTGCAGTGCAGCAGAGCTGTCAGTCAACAGGAAGAAGAGGCTGCATACACGCACCAGGGCGACTACCAGCTGAATTTAACGCTGTATAGCGTCCTTTTAAAGTCATATCAGGATATAAATATCAGTATCTTTCCCACACACTTTGCGCACCGATATAACGCATTTATGCGCTCTGATAGAGTCCACTCGAATAATTTGCAATTTTGATTATAAACCTACATTATGAATTATTATAAGCTTTAATTTGAATTGTAAAAACGCAAGGACGTTTTCTAAGCTCTAGCTTGCTCCTGTTTGACGCATCGCCCCCGCGTTACCTTGCGCCTTTGTGCTGCGTATCGCATCCTTTGGTATACCTCAACAAACCGGCGGGGATCCTCCTCATTCAACGACATTATGAAGACAAACCTGATCAGAAACTCTACGCAATCTGCCCCCTTCTCCTCAAAACGCACACCTCGCCTGTTCAGATGCAGAGAGAGCGACTGTGTCAGTCTCTCCCTCCTCCCTCGCCCATCAGCATTTAACGGCGCACCGCGTCCACCAATGCGTGCAGCGAGAGGACCACCCCAACCCCTGAACCTGAATCTACCCGCCCTGCCTGCGTATAAATACCGCTTGAATCACACCGGCAAGTCTTGGTCGTCAGAAACGCTCAGGGTTGCAGCAGAACATCCCCCTTTCGTCTTATCCCCCTTCATCGTTTCTCTGTTTTTTAAGAAAACCTCACGCATCATCCATTTCCACTACCATTCTTCCCCCCTTTTTTCCGAACTGTAGTTGTTTTTTTGCGGCCAGTTGCATGCATTTTTCGTCTCCCAAAATGGTTTGCGAGACTAAAATTGTTGCGGACGAACACGATGCTATACCTGGGACCAAAAAAGAGTCGATCATGTGGAGCTCTCCTCCTCCGTCCAGCGCGGCTCTGAACCCCGCCGAGGCTAAGGATGTGAGGAAAGATGCGGTTTTTATCCGCGAGTTCGAGTGCGGGGATCAGGAGGAGGTGCGGCGCATCTTTTACGAGGGTATTATGGAGAGGATACCCAATACGGCGTTTAGGGGGCTCAGGCAGCAGCCCAAGACCCAGTTTTTATATGCTCTTCTGACAGGTAAGTACCCTCATTACCTTGCATCATGCGTCCTACATCGGCGGACTTGTCCCCACTTTTCTAACGCTAGAAAACTTGTACATATCTCTTGTTGCGCTTTCTGCTCACGTCTGCATCCTAATGTGATTTATTTGAGGAACTTGTCTTAAATCCCACACAAATCTAACGTTTCTCTGGCCCCGATGAACAGCGAAGCGCCACAGCTTGGCAACGCGGCTCTTTCCGCTGGCACACACCGGCATGTCGCTCATCACGCAACAAAAGGCATGGTCGGGCGCATGGTGCACGTGTAGCTATAACCGGCGGTCGTGCCACTGATGATGATGTGATGACATGCCGGTGCCGTGAATGAATGAGTGGATGAATCTGAGGATTGGCCCGCGGGGTGCGCGCACGTACCCATAAAGCACCCCCCTAACATACATTAAAAAGCCCCCGCGCCGCGCACATGCACCGTGCTGGAGCCCCCCCCCCCCCTTCCTCCTCCTCCTCTGCACAGCACAGCAGCCGATGCGCCATTCATGCACTGATCTCGCTTGGCTTTTTGTTGATGTGTGGCGCAGATTAAGGCCTCGTGTATCGTGACCGGTGCCGTTCCGCACAAGCTGTTATATACATCTTTTTGGCATGAAAAAGTAACTTACTGCGCTAATTTTGGCGTTGATTAGGACCGCAATGCACAAAACATCATAGTCTTGTCTTTAAAATCTACCAACAAGTTCTATTTCAGTGATTTTGATAGTTAAAATCCTCCATCAAGTCACCCTGGAGTGAACTAACTAGTAGGTGATTGCATGCCGCGCACCAACATGCTATGCAGCATCCAGCCTGATCCACTGTGCGCCCCCCAGCGTTACATCCCAATAATTACTCCAGTACGGTTTGATGAATTCAATACTAACGTGCACTGAAAGTTTTACCCTGTCACATGTTGTGCTCCTGCAGCTACACTAATGTGCCTTACTTCACAGTTTAAGGAAACTTGTGTGAAACTAATCTCTCTTTATGTAAATGCTCATATTGTGCTGTTATAACAGAATGTTTATTATTGATGCTCACAAATGTCATATTGCCTCTGCTCTTTTATTTCTGTGTCTGGGGTCAAATTCCGGCCAAAATCAAACATGTGATTCTCTTTTCTGACAGGTGTCGTTTATTTTTCTTCCATTTCTCCATAGTAATGTGCTTTTTCGTGACCAAATCCGTCACGCTGACCTGCTGCGCGCCCCTCATTCTCGTGGGCGCGCGCTACTACTACAGCAGGAAAGTTATCCACAGTTATCTGGACTGTGCTCTGCACACGGACATGGCTGACATAGAGGCGTATTACATGACACCCGCAGGTAAGACGAGGGAGAAACATCACTGTGATTAATGAGATAAACGCACGCTGTCTGGTTTGTCAGTGGCCAATGCTCCGCCACCAGTGTTGAATTTAAAAAGGAATCAAGGGGGGTGATGATAAAGAAAAGTTACAGCCTGTTACTTTGCTGCAGCTAGAAGGATAAAATACAACAAAAACCCTGAATAACTGCAGTGGGGTCTAGAGAGTCTTCAGGCAATCCAGAGGCAACTCATCAAATATGCAGGTCCCCCCTCTGCTTTCCCTCTCCTCCACCCTTCATTCCCACCCCCTCCTCCCCACCTCTTTCTCCACTCCTTCCCCCACTCGCTTCCTCTCTGAGCGCCACTTGGTCACAGGCAGCAAAGGAAGGGGGGGTTGCATCACAGGGCTATTGATCGCATTGAGGAAACTGCTGATACACTTTCTGCGGTACTCTGGTGTCGGCAAGGCTCATCTCCTCCACTAAAGCTTCTAATTAGAAAAATCAATCCACCTCTGGTGTCATCTCAAATTATTCATTTTCTCTCCAGGAGTCAAGTTTTGGGTGTGAGCGATGGCCACGTGCCACACTGCCCCGTAACTACATTTATCCCCTGTTAAACCAAACCACGTGGTCAATATAAAAAGCAGGTGTTAGTTATAAGCCAGTCAATTGCCCTCGTCATTGTCTCTTTCTCTCTGACATTGTGCCCTCTGGTCTGGTAATCCACTGCATGCACAATTGCAATTTAGCATTCCCATTATTGCCGCAGGGCCGAGATGGTTTAGAGGGGGTCAGGCACCACTGCTCCGGGACAATGCTAATGATTACATCCATGCAAACTGAATGGGCCCACGGGGACGAACACCTGGGAACCAGCATGCCGCCCTGATGGGGAGGCACCTCTCACGTCACTGTCATTTGTTATGTTGTTATGTGCGAAGTGTGTTCAGGATGGCACGTAACACGTAGCAGAATACGACATTAAAAGGCCTTGAAACATATCCTCTCCATCAGCCAAACTTAGAACAGTTTTGGTTATTTTACATTATTATTATTATTATTCTATTGTTCTCCGTGCTCTTTCCACTACTTTAAAGTGGGCGTGGCGTAGTTGAAAAAAGGTGATGTAATGTACTTCCATGCACCAATCAAAATGTAGCAACATCTGAATCAAAATATGATGACAGTTGTGGGGTTGTTAGCTTACGCCAATAACAAAATTGATCAAACCAGACATAGTTTTGCCATATGCTTAAGTTATGCCACTTCCGGTACGGTGTAACTTAAATAGAGGTCGACCGATGTGGGTTTTTTATGCGCGATGCCGATGCAGATTTTTTTACAGAATCAGGACAGCCGATGACCAATATGTGATGCCGATTTTGGGGGGCCGATATGTTTGGGCGATTTTCTTTTTTTTTTCCTCCATCTGATAAAATATAACAGCTTAATAAAAACGAAAATGATTGATTGACAATGATTGATTTCTCAACTTCAGTAAACATTTATTAAACAACACCTATGGTCCGTCTCCGTCTGCACTGCAGGGCACTTGTGTATTTTAAATAAAAATAATGTGTAATCTATATATTGAATATATGAAACAGGTAATCAAAAACACTAGACTTTGTCAAATAAACTTTTGGATGAAAAAATAAAGTTTTAGTGCACTTAGCAGCATTTATGCACCTGCTTAGTTTTGTAGTAATTTTGATGCCTAAACCTAACCAATATGTTTCCTGTGAAGACTTAAGTTTAGTTTGAAAAGAGTGCAGCGGAAACTGATAATGGACATTCGTAGGAAAACGCACGAAAAATGAGAAATAACTTTTCAAATGAACCGTTGTATGAGCATATGTTGACATGGCCACTGGCAAACTTGTACCCACAGTCTACATCTGGTGAGTCAGATTACTACTTTCCCATACGGTTAATTTGTTTTCTGCTTAATTTGCAATGAATATTTAATGTAGAGAGAAAACCGTATTTGAAACCCAGCTTTCAGGGCCTTCAGGCTTGTAATTTGTCAGTAGGAGAACCAAGAAGTGGTCTCCAAAATCAAGCTGGAAATCCTTTTATATAATAAGAAAAATAGTGATTCAAAGAAAATATCTAACAGCGTGGAGTCGAAAATCTGACTCATATTTTACTTGCTAGGATCAGATATTAAGGACTCCTTGATAGCTGTGATTTGGCTCTGCTAACTGGCTTAGCTAACTTCCAGCAGAGCTAGTATGTACTCAAACTGCACTGAAACAGTATATGCTAGATTGTATTTACTCATCTGTCAGATCATAGTGTCCACAATGAACACTGGGTAGCAGCAGGGTTGCACACTTAATCAAATATTAATCGTGATCATGATTTTGCCCACAATGAAGTGAATATGATTGACTGTGATACTGACGTTTGAAATGCTCCGCTCAGAGGAAACTGCTGCTTCGAGGCGATCAAAGATGTGTAGCTTCACTTGTGGGGAGCCGTCATGCTGCCACATGTGTACCATACAGCTGCAAAATGAATGCTGAAGCTGAATGTCCTCGTAGGGGTGCAGTAGGAAGGGGAAACAAGTTCTAAATTAACTTGAAATTTAAAGGAATTATCTCAATACTGGTCATATTGAGGACAAAAAGTAAATACGGATAATATTTAAGATTAACATACCAGCCACAATTACGGCATGTCAATGTCTGTTCGAGGTGTGTGAGGGTACCTGCAGGTTTCATGTCAGATTTAAGTCTTTTAAAGACATTTTAAAGACCGTTAGGAATGCAATTTAAGACCCATTTCACATTTAAGCCCTACTTCCCATCCATACTGGCAAGAAAGTAATAAGGATATGACAGAAAGTGGAACATCAATGACATATCGTCATTACACCTATATGACTGATGCCTCGTTACCGAGTGGTAAGTCCAGAGCATCTCAGCTTTTAGTGTAGGTGTAGCTCCAAACGCTGTCTGGATGTAGTTTTACTATGGTGTGCTAATAAAAAAAACTTTCTTTTGAAGTCAAAATAATATTAATGAATTTTTAAGACCTGCCAAAATTGGATTTAAGACATTCTGTGAGATTTTAAGACATTTTGGGACATTAAATTTGGGTTATTGGACTATTTTTTTAGACTTTTTAAGACCCCGTGGGAACCCTGGTGTGTGTTTAGGTATGACAGGGAAGGTTTGACAGATTGTGGATGGAAAGGTTTTTGCAAGGAAGCAAAATAAGGACTGTGTGTATGACTATTCATTATATGAATGTGTGTCTGTGAGGGCATGAAAATTTCCTGCTTAACGCATAGTTTTTAATATATGTTTAATAGTCGAGATGTCTTGGTGTGGTGGATGATCAGTTGGAGCATTTGAATGCTGTTTCGCTGCAACTCAGCGATTAATCAACTTAAAAGGGAAACGCTACTTTCAATGCAGAGAGGAAGAGAGATTTATAGACCGCGAGGACTGAAAGACGGGATACGTAGCATTCCCTCACTTAACATTTTTGGCAATTAAGCAAAATGCA
Source organism: Pterois miles (assembly GCA_947000775.1). NCBI lineage: Eukaryota > Metazoa > Chordata > Actinopteri > Perciformes > Scorpaenidae > Pterois > Pterois miles. Next base: position 2,835,659 of record CAMQGK010000008.1, read on the forward strand.
AATGAAATAAACTAATACTGTAGGTGGACGCAGACTGATTTGGGTAATAGAGTGAGACTAACTGAGCTGACTGCAGCCACGTATCCTTGTACACATGGAACGACTACACTAATCAATACTCTTATCTCCTGTGTGTGTGTGTTGTGATCACTCACTCTGCTGCCACTTACGGCCAGCTGTCACCTCTTTCATTTGCCACAGAATAAAGTGTGTGTGTGTGTGTGTGTGTGTAGGCAGAGAGGCTGTAAAGCAAACTGAGGTAACAATGGCTTGGAATATAAACGTATATGGCTGTAGATAAAAGCTTGTGTCCTTAATTAAAACAGGCGCTGATGTGGTTTTTATATGCAGATTGATCCATATTAAATTCAATTTTCAAAGCTCAGTTTGAAATGAAATAGAAACATTTGGGATTTGGTGCATCTCTTAATTGTTAAAACTCCATTATTCTAATTCAATGGTTCACTAAGAGCCGTCCATATTTCTTTGTTCATTCTTGGACATGATAAACCAATAATGACTCAGTCTGAGAGTCAATATGTCCCCCGCTGGTGTGTTAACAAGTACAGCGCCTTGGCTGAAAAACACTGCAAACAAAGTTAAAATACTTTTCAAATGAACTATTTTCCTTGCAGAAAACTACCATGAAATGTCATGTGACTGAGTGTCTGACCACACATATACACATTCATGAATCCATGTGGGCGTGTTGCCAGATCAATGGGTGCATGAATCAGACGAGACTTTCAAGTTCCCTCAAACAAGAAAATCTGATTTCATTAAAGTAAAACTACTACTGAGTCATACTGAAGCAAGTAAAGGAACCACACTCCACACATAGCCACTATTTGGCAGTGGCTGGTTGTGTAAAAAATTCATGAAATTGGGCTGATCAGCCTATGCACACTGTGGCAAACGAAGCCAAACAAGCGGTTCGTTTTTGGCTTGCCAGTGTGCCAAACTCGACTCCATCTGGAGAATTGGAGACAGTTCTGCTGACAAAACATGACTTATTTGATTTGTGGCAATTTTGTTGTAAATCTGTTTTATATTTCAGGGTTTTTAAAGGACAGGCCCATTATTTCAGTATGTCGTAGTAGTTTACAGTGGTGTTTCTTATGTATTCAAATAACAGCATGTACAGTATGTTTTATAGCATCAAAATGCTATTTTCCCGACTAAAAACCTGTGACCTGATGTAGGTTTCTGCATGATGCTGCTGCTTCAGTACAGTAGCTATACATCCTTAGAGTCAGTGTAAGCTAAGCAACGTACTGCTGTGTGGATGCCACGTTAGTTCGGAACAACAAACTAGCCGATCGATGCGGCGGCAGACAAGCTACTCCTTTGTTCCTTGAGGTAAAATGACTTTTGGTTTTGATTTGATTGGTTTTGTGAAAGGAGTCTGGTCTAGCCTTGAGGGCCACGATATTATGGCTTCAGTCCCTCGTCGGGAAGGACTGTCTGATGACGAGGTAAAGCGGTGAAAATATTCTAAATATAGCGCACACTTAAAATGTTTTTTTTTTCAAGTGGCTAAAATGTTGCTGTTGCTCTCATCCGCAGCCGTTTTACCTTTACTGTTACATCGCTCACGTCAAAGCGACCAGACTACATTCGCAAAAGCACTAATTTTACCTGGCAGAACACAAAAGTATATTTACAACCCCACTTCAAAAAATCTGAACTAACCCTTTTCGTTATGTCCAATTTAACCTTATTATTTACCTTCGATTAGCTTACTTTGTTAACCTACAGCTGAGTGGACAGAACACAGATGGAGTCGCCCTTTAATTTCACATTTAATTCCTAATCAATGAGCACATTTCTGGGAAAATGTAAACTGAAGATTTTGGTTTTGTATACAAGAGTGACCAAGCTAGAGCACATCAGCAAGCTAGATTTTTAGCTGTCTTGGGCTACTACGCTAACTTAATTTTTTTTAGCAAGAAGCTAGCACTGGTGACGTCACTTTCCAGTAACAGCCCTGTGAATGTGATCGCTTCTGGCACATTTACGGTTGTGTTCAAATAGCGTTCCCAGGGTTGTTCGCTACTTTCATAGGAAGTGAATGTTGGAGTTACAGCTGCCATTACTACGACTTGCCATCACTTAATCCCATAGGGCTAGCATAAGGTCGTATCCTCTGAAAAGGGAATTCCCTCATGTTCGCGCAGCAGGCAGACAACACACCTCCCTCCCTCCCTCCCTCCCTCGCACTCCTTGCTCAATCACTATAGGTCACTCTGAAGCAGCTTAGTGCCTAAAAAGTGAATGTAATATAATGAGGGCGACACCAGACCGAGCCAAATCCTCCCCGGCTGGAAGTGATATCTACTCAGTAATACTGGCTGTTTAATGAGGCGTAATGACCACTGCAGAGTCTCATCAACGCAGGCGACATTATAAAACCTACCGGTCAGTCCCTATGTGGTTCTATGTGTGTGAGTGTGGGTTCCAGAGTGAAGCAGCTTCCTCCGCCGGTACCTGCTGTGCTTATTTTAGCTCTGAACGACAGAGAGAGGCAGACAGACTGAGAGAGAGAGAGAGAGGGAAAATGTGCGGAGGGAGGGATGAGCGCTAGATAGAAAACAGGGGCATCCAGGGGAGGGATGTGCTCCTCAACTCTATGATGTATTTGGTGTTTGTGTGTGAGAAAGAACGAGAAATAAACAGTTTGCTGGTTAGCACACAGACAAAGGGAATCTCCTGGGTATATTTCTGACTCCTCCACATTAATAAAGCATCCTTCTTTCTAGCCTTTCCTCTGCTATCCCTCCCTCCTGTTGCGGTTTGAGCCGCATTATTTTCTTTCTTTCTCCCACCTGTATCGCTCTTCCTCCTCCTCCTCCTCCTCTCTATTTCTCATCCTCGCTGAAGGTGCAGAGGAGGTGCTGCAGTGGTCAACTGGGTTATCCATCATCCTAGCACAGAGGAAGTGATGCTTCCTTCCAGCCGAGGAAACAGCTGAAAAAAAAAAAACAATACAGAAAAGTTTAATTTATCATTCATTTATCAGTGACAGAGGACAATTAATAGTGCACTACTCATTTTTAAGCTGTAAGTACAGAGTAGACTGAAGTGCTAAAAATGAAAAAAAAAAATCTACATATTTGTTGTTTCAAGCTTTTGAAATGCGAGGATTTACTGCATTTCACAGTTTTATATCACTGTAAAATGAAATCTCTCGCAATTAGAGATTAAACCATGACTTATTAAATAATCAGCAACATTGACAATAAGTTGCAGCCCCAGCTGAAAGGCAATATTAGAGGAATTGTTTGCCATTTTTTTCCCATTGGAGCAAAAATTGATAGCACCCTCAGGTCTGTACACTACACATAAAGATACAGCCAGCAGGTTAGCGTAGTTAAGCTTAGCATAAAGATTGGAAACAGAGGGAAACAGCTAGCCTCTGTAAAACCTCAGTTATACTCTTCTGGTCGTACAGATATGAGGAAACGTTTGGATCTTTTATACTTGTGTGGGTTTCTCCTTGTGGCAAAGTGACAAAGCTCCTCAACTCTGCAAAGTCAGAAAAAACTGGATGTGCACAGATAGGTGAAAAATTGCCACGCAGAATAAGCATATTTCCCAAAATCTAATCTAAGCAGAATCATGAATTCCCTGATAGTTGATTTACATAATTTTAGATTAGCACCACTCTATTAACTTTCCAGCCTGTGGCCACTTTGTCGTGTACTTCACTGTCCGGCTCTGCTGTTCCCAGCCTGTACGTACCGAGAAACTGAAGAGCTCACCAGTTCGTTACTTCAGCCGTACGTTGCAAATACATGAACACGTGTATCTCTCGTCTATTCAGCATTTTGAGGAATCATTAATAATGCATTGCAGTCTCACTGCCCTCTGCCTTTGTTTCACATTCTGCTTAAATCAATACTGAACAAAGACACTCATTGGGAAGAGTAGATGATGTGTCAATGGGGCTCGCATTTTCTCACAATCTGGACTCTTTGGTGACCAATCACAATGCTTAGGTCGCGAGATTATAGATAACGAGTTGTGCATGCTGTATGTGTGACAGCACGCAGGTCAATGCATTGGATTTAACTTAAAGTCTAAGTTGTTGGCTTCTTCAACTGTAAATCCAGGCGTTAATGCACACAAATTATTTATATTCTGTAACTGCACTGTTGTGTGTTTGTGTACACATCTGGAAAGTGACGGTCACCTCCGCTCTCACCCTCATTTGTCCGTGACGGAGGGAGAAAGTGCTGACGCCTAGGTTACGCATGACAGGCTAATCCATACTCCCAGCATGCACTCTGACCTGAGGAGGAGGGTGTGTGTGTTTGTAAGGAAGGGCATGAGGCAGGATGCTTGCATTGCTTCGGACTGAAGAGCAAAAATCTTAAGCATTTCTCCATTAAAGGGAATAGTTGTATATTAAAATAAGATAACAATTAAAAGTACATCAACTGATTTTACGCCTTTCTCTTGCAGTAGCAGATCCTTGCTCATTCTTTACTAGACTGCAGCTGTGTGTCTACTAGGGATGGGGAAAAAAATCCATACAGCTTAGTTTTGCGATAATATGCGTGGCAATACTGTATCGATACCCGGATGTCGAGTGTTGATCTTTTATTGTATAAACTATTAACCTTGGAATAGTCTGTCTGGCTGCTACTCTGGCTTTCAGAGTTTGTTGTGAGCTCAGTCTTAAAGCTAGAGTGAAGACAATGGCATCATATGAAACTAGATAATCTAAGAAAATGATTGGTGCCAACCACATGTTAGCTTGTTGGGAAGCGTGCTCTAAATTTACACCAAAATTTGGTGAGGAAAAACGGACATGGCCATTTTCTTTGACCTCTGACCTCAAAATATGTGAATGAAAGTTCTGAAATGAACAGAGCGAAAAGTGGATCTTATAGGTAAAACAGATATTGACAAACTGCATAATTTGCAGTTGTAAAAAGGTAATAAATCACAATATATCTTATCACAATACTTTTATCATGATAATATTGTATTGAGGTTTCTGGTGACTCCCACTCCTGGTGTCTTCGTTAGTTAAAGCAGTGCAAAAGGATCACTCGACGCTTTTGGGTCATGGATATATTATAAAAGAAACATATGGATGACAAAGTAAAAGCTGCTTTTGGTGATTTTTTTGCTGTTCTTCTGATTCCATTTGAAAGCTAACCCCAACGAAGCACAACATAGGTCTCTTTAGCGATGCAAGACACAAAAATGTGGTCAAAATTGATTGTTAGGATAGAAAATTATGCTTTAACATAAAAGTGAAGATGTTGAATGCGCTTCAGCTATTTCACAAGGAATAATAGGCGTGTCCGGAGACCAGGTCCAAAGTACACTGAAGCACACGGATTTAAGGCACTCAACTTTGTCCGAAGTCTGACATTTCGACGAGATGTGATCGTCTGATGAAGACGCACTTGCCGTCGAAACGACTTCTAATAAGTTTGATTGCCTTAAATCCATGTGCTCCAGTGTGCTTTGGACCTGGTCTCTGACGTGATGCTTTAACATAGTCTGATATTGCACCACATGTACCAACACTTGCAGCAGCAATGCCTCCTCGCCATTTAACGCCTGGCAGGGTCAGATTAATCGTGCAGTGACGCAACAGTTTCAACTCAGAGAGCCACTATTGAAACATAAATCACAGGTGCTTAATGTGCCCTGCAACAATGACACAGACGTAATAAAATAACACATAAAAATGACCATAAATGCACTGTTTGATTATTAGAACGCAAAGACGAAACACAGAGGAGGGAGTCAAGTCACTGAGATTTCGTCAGGAGTGATCGGCAGCACAGCGAGGCGGTGTCTAGACTGAACGCTTATCGAATGAATTATCCCTCTGAGGGAAAGAGAATAATCTTGTTAGACACCATAAAAACTATTCCTGTGTGTGCGCTCCTGTGTGCGATATTTCGGCTTTTCTACAGGGTTCATATCGCAACAACATCAGCCGCTATTTAACACTCCCACACAAATGCACGGAGGCATATTAATAACCTCGGGAAGAAGTTAAAGAAATTAGATTTTAGAAATCAGATTTTTGCATGTGTGAGATCACTGATTTCCAGAGATCTTCCTCTCGTTCTCGCTTTGATTTATCTCTCGTCTTGAGATCATCTGTATTCTTCAGGTCCCCTCCCCCTCTGTAATAACGGTAGACTTTCTAGCCTCCCTCCCCCCGTCATGTTAGTATGCCCTAGCAGCAATAATGGATCCTTTCAGGCTCATCGCTGTTACTGTTAACACAGAAGCCTCGCCTCCCTCCTCCTCCTCTGCTCACTTGCTCTTTCTTTCAGACAGGACAGATGAATGACTTCTTCTTCATCACTGTCCCTCTTTCCTCTCTTTTTCTGACTCCTTCTTTTTTTCTGAGTAAGCTCATTCATATGACTTTCCAGCTTCAGTTACACACGTCAAAACATGAGCGCCGCACTGTACATTAATACTATATTAGGCTCTGGTTCTAAGCAATGAGCTGATGTGTTGGAGCAACAGGGGGCTTAGTGAGTTGCTCTACAGCACAACAGGAAAATGGTGTGGGAAACAGGGTCTTATTCATTCCCTCTCTCCAATCAATCTTGTGGTGACATGAAGGACTGAGAAGCTTCTCTCTCATGACTTGTAGGAGCATCGGAGGTAGTTAGGAGTACGAGGAAAGATGGAAAAGACTCCCAAACCTTACAACTTTAAGATTTATTTTTACAATTTTATCTCAATATTCTTTTAATATTCGACAACTCTCCTATTTCCCACAATAGACAGACACAATGGAGTGCTGCAAGGATGATGCGTTTTGTAGGCCGACCAGGAAGTTAGCATCACCGGGGTTCCCTTGACAAAAAGCCAATAGGACTTTTCCATTGGATTATTCCAGAAAATAAGCTCTGTGGCAAACAAACGTTTGAAATGTGTATACACGTTTATGATTTTTGAAGCGAAAACGCAGAAGCGAACGTTAGCTAGAAACAAACTACACCACGGTCGCGTGACTTCACATCACCACCACTAAGCTTATGGCAGACTAGTGTTCGGCGTGACGGCATTTAGTATTATCATCTAGCTACTTGTTAGCAACTGCCTTTCTTAAGACACATAAAAGCTTTGAAATTCATGAGTGGGATATTTGCTGACATAGAAAAAAATGTTAAAATCTCTTTGTGTTAATCACAGACCTTATTTCAGGCATCTAACAAAAACACAATAAAAAAAGATGGATACGTTGGATGGATTCGTGCACCTAAGTATTGGACATGTTGAAATTTTGAAATGATGATGACTCTATATGGAAAGTTATTAGAATTGATCCAGAGGGGAGGCAATCAGTAGTACAATAGCTGTTGAGACATTTCAGTCCAATCTACAAATGTCAAGCTGCTGGTGTCACTTGAGGAAAAGTCACCAGTCATTAGGATTCATCCTCCGGGGACCATGAATGCAATCCATCATATAATTGGTCTGGAACAAATTGGCGCACCGACCAAACAGCATTGCCATCCCCAGAGCCACGCTGCGAGCATGGCTAAAAAGCTTTAATTAATCCATTTCATATTCCAGAGTATCACACACAGCGTCACTGAGGCAGTTAAGTGCCTTGCCCAAGAGAGGCTTGACAATGGTTGTTTAGGGAAACAAGAAGAGTCTTACTACTTTACTTTCCTCACATTTTCCAGATCAGTATTGGGATTCCAAATGGCGACACAATATTTAACAGTATGCCTCAAAGCACCTCTTATTATAGAGCATCTTAATCTGTGTCTCTAACTTCCTATCTCCAGGAAGCGCAGTTCCCAGCAGAAACACTGACAGCTCGCTAAATCCATGCAGTTTAATAGTTTAATAGCAGTGTGAGATGCAGCAGATGTGATGCTCCTTGAGCAGTGGTGTCAGAGGTCAATAACCTGCTTAGCTTTCACAAAACAGCAGCGTCAGAATAGGGAGGAGGGGCGAGAAGAGATGTGATATTTCGGCGTAGTTCATCGTACCGTGCGATCCAAGTGTTTTTAAGCACAGTGTTAAGTAATACACACAGTCTGACGGGCAGCAGGGTGGCTGGTGCGCATGCTTTCCTGTGCTGTCCTCATTCCTGGCACAGGCTCAGTTCAGACAGATGGTCAGGAGGGCTTTATGGAAGCGTACCCCCCTCCCACGCACATGCATGCACGATCATAATAATGCAGACAGAGTGCCGCAGGAGTTGATGCTGCAGCTTTAGCATCTGCCTATAATGAAACATCATTCCACAGCATTAGCGAGGGCCGCGAGACACCACATTTAAATACAGACTATCTTAAACGGTCATCCATTGGCAGCTAGACATTTTTTTAAAAGAGTGAAGGCCGTTTATGATCCAGAAATGTAATATCAGTATTCTGCACAGTCATCTGACCTACATTACTTCAGAGACAGTGAACATTTTCCCACCACCTGTGTCTCCATACCTGACACCGGCCAGACAGGGTGAATCTATAAAGACTCAACTGGGGTAACAGGATGCTGTTATGTGTGTTTTTTGGTTATCCAGCACTTCAAGGAGCTGTGAATCTAAATCTTCAACTCCCCTGTGAGATTAGTGAAATGCTGGTTGAAGACAGTGGTGCCTTACCCCTGTCTTCTACCGGGGTGGGGAGGACTTGGGTTTTCCTGTTGACGTGGCAGCCTACATATAACAGTTGTTTGATTCAGTAACAGAAGCCTCCGGATCAGCTTAACATGGGCCTGCAGGGGCATCAAATCCCTCCTGACACACGGGACTCCAGCTGAAGCGTCATGTTAAAGTCACAGCCTGTTTCAGGGTGTCGTGTGTGTGTAAGCGTTGTACGTTCAGCAGAAATAAAGGCGGCTATGTGTAAAGGAAAGAGAGCGAATTAAGATTCAGAGCTCACGGACAGACGAACACAGATTTTTTACTGTCCGCAGGTCAGCCGCTACCAGTCACTGAGATTTACTTTATAACAAACAGATGGCATTTTAGCACAAAACCATGTAACCACTGCCAACACATGCTGTAAATGCTGCTGACATTGATGGAGAGGCGGTTTGAACACGGTTATGTAATAAAAAACAGGAGGTTGAGAGGATCGTTTTCCTTGAGAGATTATCATCGGTAAAGGAAATGAAGCAAGCGCCTGCACCTAAGAGCCATGTTGGTTTTATAAAGTGCCTGATTCAGAGGGGAATGATTTCAAAAGAAACATGTTAGTCTGGTATTTAAAAGCAAAAAGAAAGATAATTCACAAGCATAATCACTTAGTGTCAAAGTGAACAGCTCAGAAACGGCAGCGTGAATATAGATTGAAACTAAATTAAAACGGGCTGATATTCAAGCTCTCAGCGGTACTCTGGTGGAGGAGCATTGTCTGCTGACATTCATATCTGCCTTGGTCTAACCTTGTTTGTCTGTCTATATGTGTGTTAGTCTTTTTATCTGTCAGTCAACAGTGAATATCTGATATATCACCTCTGGGATACAGCTAGTCCATACACAGTATGAGCTGTTGTAAAAATACAGATGTTTTTTCCTGTCCATGCAGTTTTTACATGACAGTACGGAGTTTCAATTCCTGCAACACGATCATGTAAAAACCATCTTGGAAAAAGGCAAATTTCTTTATCTGTCATGGCTTTTGATCAGCAGAGTCTCACCAAGTAGCTAATGCCATGAAGCACTAGTCAGACACTGGCCTTCCTTCATCTACTCCCTGCATCCCTTCTGTGTCCTCTTGATTATTACATTACAACGTGCCGCTAATGGAAAATCAGCACGTTCATTTTGATTTTTGAGTTTCTGGTCATTCAGCCACTGTCGTTCCTTTCAGTTGTTCCTTTCATCCGCCCATCACGATGCATGTTTTGTTCATAAGACGTGTCTGATTCATGATCCATTATGTAAGGCCGTAGCAAATCTTTGGGTTTCCGACATAGATTTGAAATATGGTCACAAGCACAGTATACTGGGGTGTGAGGGTCTCAACATAAAACATCTTTTACATTGATCTCAACTAGACTAAAACAGTTCAGTGATGAAAACTACTAAACCACCCATTCTTTGTCTTTATATCATAAAGGAATAGTAGACATTTTGGGAAAATATGCTTATTTGTTTTCTTTTTGAAAGTTTGATACCACTCTATATGGTAAATATCTAGCTACCATTAGCAGCAGGTTAGCTTAGCTTAGCATATAGACTGGAATCAGGGGGAAACTGCTAGCCTGGCTCTGTGTAGAATCTATCTACAAGCACCTTGAAAGCTCACAAATCAATCTCACTGGACGATGTAGAAATAAATAAGAAATAAAAGCAAAACATAAAAAGGACGCTCTGCGTGTCATGAGGACACATTTTAGGCTTTTCTTGTCAATTGTGCGTCGCTTTTTGTTTGTGATTTGTACGCCAGTGCAACAAAACTACAGTAATGCCTGCAGTTAGGTTTAGGCAGCAAAACCACTCACATAGGTTTAGGAAAAACAACATGGTTTGGCTTAAAACAAGCATGTAAACGAAGTAAAATATGTACTGAATTTAATATCATTATGGGAAACACATGACAAACCACTAAAAAAACATACGTAACTTACAAAACAAGACTCCAATACCGGCCACCTGGTCGAAAGTCCTGTGTTTGTTGGACGCATCCACCTCGCCTACCGCCATAAGCTATCTGTCTCGCTTGTTATTCTACGTCACTAGCTCTGATCGCAGCATATTTACGTGGATGTGTTTGCATTGCTGTCAGACTACAGACTACTTGGTGTACAAACGACAAGCCAAAAGCAAGAAAAGTGTTGTTATTGTGCGCTAAATACCTTGCGCACCTGTTGTTTTATACTTTTTTGTGCAGCTTAAACAATATAGAAATATAAATGTGTTAATTAGTGGGCTTTAGAGCCAACCTAGCTCTTTCCCCTTGTTTCCAGTCTTTATGCTAAGCTAAGCTACCTGGTGCCAGCTTTATATTTGAATTATGCCTTTTAATATTTATTTTTTAACTTTGCAGTAGTGTGCTCATAAAACCAACTAAATTTAATCAAACTTATTGTCTCTTGTTTCTGTCAGGCTCTTGTTTCTGGGTGGCAGTGCTCGACGGACGCGTGGTGGGGATCGTGGCGGCGCAAGGCCGCGAGGATGACAACACGGTGGAGCTGCGGCGCATGTCGGTGGACTCTCGTTACCGCGGCAAAGGCATCGCAAAAGCACTGGGTCGCCGCGTTCTGGAGTTCGCCGTGCGCAACAACTACGCCGCGGTGGTCCTCGGCACGACGGCAGTCAAGCTGGCCGCCCACAAGCTGTACGAGTCGCTGGGCTTCCGCCGAACAGGCCAGAGCGAGGACTACAGGCTCCCCGGGATGAGCCGCTCGCCGCTGGAGAGGCTCTTCTTCCAGATCCGCTACAGCCGCTACCGCCTGCAGCTCCGTGAGGAGTGAGAGGTGACAGGGAGAGGGAGAGAGAGATGGAGAGGGGGAGATGGAGAAAGAGAGGGACAGAGAGAGAGAGAGAGAGAGAGAGAGAGAGCAACGACCCTCCTTCACCCGAGAGCCCCGACCGCATCCTCTCCTCTGACAGCTTTTATTTATTTTGTGTCATTAGAGATAACTTTGAGTACTACTTAACACTTCTACTATTTCATCTTTAAAGTCACTAACGTTTTCATTACTATTATGCTTTTGTTGCTGTTGTTTTTGTATTATACTTTTACATTTTAAATAAGAGTTTGTTTCTTTTCCCTCTATTTTATTAAGCTATTTTTTGTACCTTTACCCCTCCCTTTTCATTGTGGGAGAAAAAAGAGGCTTTTATAGACGACGTCTAACTGGCACCCCAACTAGGCACCCTCCCCTTTGGTTTAAAGATCATGTGACTCCGATCAATACTCCCGTTCATTACTACTCCACAATGCCCTCTTTACCCCTCCCCCATTACCTCCAGCCCTCCCTTCCCTTCCACATTATCCTAATTTCCCTGCAGCAAATCTCGACAGACGTGAGTAGATAGGAGAGTGCAATGAGACATTTGCATTCTGTGTCGCTGGGGGGTGGACAGAGCAATGGATGTGTTGGGAGGGGCAGCTTCCTCAGGAGCAAAAAAAAGTGGTGTGTGTGTGTGTGTGTGTGTGTGTGGGGGGGGGGGGGGGCTTGTGGTACACACTCTCTTTTACAAAAGCACTTCAATGTTACATGTTGTGTGTGCGTTGTGGACAGAGTGTGGTCACGCGCACACAAACCCAAGTCTTTTGGCTTTCAGCCCGTCTCTCAAGACACCATATTGAAGCACAGCGAGAGTGTGTTACTGACCCCCGTAGCGAGGGAGAAGGATGACAGGATGGCGACCGGAATATGCACTGTGTATCCTGAGTCCTGGATGGACATGAGTCGACGCAGTGCATCTTCCTCACTCCTCCTCCTCCTCACTCTCCCCACTGATTACCTTATTGGTTCTTTCTATTTTTCTTATTAATCACCACTTTCCTCACTGGAGCTGTGGAGAGGACCTCCGATTGGTTGAGGTGACAGGAGGGTGGGACTTTCTCGCTGACGATACAATATAGCTGCATGTCGGAGCTTGTGCGTGTGATTGTTTGAGTGTTTGAGACGGTGTGTTTGATGAGGCTATGGTCAAACATTACGCCACGCCTCAACAGCGAATGATGAATTTTATTTTGCGCGAACAGACGCGCACCTTTCTTGCTACGAGTCAAGTATTATCTATGTAAACGACTACTTTCTACTTATAAATTGTTTACCGATTGAAGAAATCTAACATTTTCAATAGTATTTGACTGATAATTAGTAATTTTATAACTTTAAACACATATTACCACATTGTAATATGCAAATTCTACCATCAAAACTATGACAATTACAGAGTAGCTGTAGACTACACTCCACATACTTAATCCAGGTTATTGGGGAAGAACTTGGGAAAGAGTGACTACTAGCAATACTTGCAAACCTACAGTACATAACTGAGCACAAACAGCGATAAATTATTCAAACCAATATATTGACAGTATTATCCACATTTCCCCATGTATTTATATTGTGTATACGGTTGAAAACTCATGTAGCGAACAGAAGTTTCTCCCATAACACCTCTCTCCATCTCCATCCTCTGACCGTACAACCAGCAGTAGATCCACGACTATGAGCCGACGTTACGTCATCATACATTTGTAAAAAGTAACATATAAAGCAAAATACAGCAAAAAAAAAAAAATCACATAAGATGAAAAAAAAAGAAAAAAATTGAATACAAATGTAATCGTCATGAAGTTAGCAATGACCCTCCTTGCCTTGCTACCCTTCCCCCCCTAAAACTCTCCCTTCTTCCCATTCATGAATCTGTCTGCAACCCTGGGCTAGACCCCATACCTTCCATCTGAACCCTCCACCGACCTTTGACCTTCCCCGTCCCAGACCACGCCCATCTCTGCATGCGCCACAGAGCCTTGCTGCACTGCTTTTATTATTCCATTTGAAGCTTGTTGGACCAACCCTAGACCCCGACCCTGCCCACTCTGATGTCATCCAGGCAGCGCGGCGGTCTGCTGGCGCCCAAACTGCAAGAGTGACGTGCGGTTGTGAGAGTGTGACGCAGAAGACGCAGGAAGTGAGAGAGGAAATGTGCGTGTGCAGATGCGCTCACCGGCCGCAGCACTGTCTGGACGACGTCACGCCTGCCAGCCAACCAACTGTAGAATGCAAAAAGCAATGCAAGTGTGGCATGCCTCTGTACCCAGTGTGTGTACGGTGCCTGCCCTGGAAAAGTGTAGAAAAAAATCAATTAATTTATATACAATACATATATATATAAATATATATATATAAAGAAAATAAGCTTCTTTTTTAAATGGACATATAAAAGAAATGTGTGTTAAAAATTGCATCATTTGCATGAAATGTGTCTTTGAATGCAAAAACCTTTAGGGAGAATCTACTAGCACATGGCCTACAGTTGAACCATAAACTTGTAATTTTTTAAATTTTATTTTAAATAATCTTAATTTTCCAGGAGTGAATTAATACCAGCCACAAGCCAGTACTTATAAATCTCCAGGAGATAGTTGTATCCCATTTTAAGAGCCTTGCAATTATTGACATTCAGGTTTATGCGTCACTGGCTGGAGGACAAAAAAAAGTTAGTTTCAAAAGCATCGTAGCTCTTCTATTAAACCAGCTTGTGGTTAAGGACCCCAAACAGGACTGAGATCGTCAATGGGCATTGATGGAAGAGATAAACATGTGTTCTCATAGTGAAAAATCTTTCATCCACCGAGTCCTTTGCCAAGTTTGTCATATGCACATAAAGGAAACACAGGCAGTGGGATAGTTTGAAGGTTTGTCTGTAAAAAGTGTCCTCAAACACCACCCTGTGTCAGCTAAATGCCTGAAAATATTTTGTTTTTGTTTAACCTTTAATTTCCACATTATATATTTTTTTAATAGTTAGGAATGTACATACATAATCCCCGCAATGGACAAAAGTTATTAGCTGCTCTAGCCGTTGAGATGCTTATGTATGTCCAGTCCCGTGGTACGAAGGCTTCTTCCCCTTCTCTTCCTTTGTTCAAGCCATGTGTTCAAACGTCTAGAGGAGGTTTAGCTACCGACACGTTCTTCGTCTTTTAATTAGAGCCAACTTGAAGATTTCCCTATGAAGTAAAAAGCAAGGCACAAGCGCACTGAAAGCATCTAACGGTATTGTTTTCAAAAAAAGCCATCAGATGTTTTCAAAGGGCCAACTTGTGGAGGATGCCTCACACCACCTTAATCCATCTGCTTTGAACTTGGTTGTTGCTGGAGAGTCAAAAGAGGCCCAGACTGTATTTTGTGTTGTTTCTGGAGCAACAGCTACCACTGACTTTCATACAGTATTTACTAAGCTAAGCAGGAAATAGGTAACATGATATAACAACCAAACTAAAGTATAAACACTAGAGAAACAGACCATAGAGCAGACGATAAATCACACATGCTGAGGCTTTAGATTTCCTCACAGAAACACAATTGAAGTGTCAAATAAGGAATGTAAGTTATCGCTGCCGGTGTGTTTAGGTGCTCACTGTATGGCTAAACCCGGTCTTTATAAGACTTGGTTGAGGTCTGCAGGTTGAGAGTGAGGGACAGACTTTGCTGAGGAAAACAAACTGTGGTCTGGATCTTGCGGACGAATATGAAGTCTGTCAATTCTGAGCCATTTCTGCTGCTGCCAATCTCAGTTTTTGCCTGATGAAATTTAAAATACTTAAAATTCTCCCAAATGTGGGAGAAATTATCCATACTAGTACATATTCTGAACAAAAGTAATATCGCCTTTGCCAAGGCCTTATGCACTGGAATCAAACGCTGGAGTTCTTGTGGACTGCATGGCTTAAGGTAGCTGAGGGGTGATTTTTGAATTGTAAAACTGAAGTGCACTGACTATAATGCATTTATTTCTAGTCTGAGCAATGTCTGTTTTCTACTTCATGTGAATGCTATGCCCTGTGAAGTCTCACCTCCTGTTTAAAGCTGGCGACGCATACTTAATGTTAAAATGTAGTAATTAAAACTGTATGCAACTTCTACCAGAGTGTACATTTAGTTACAAACATTCCTCTGAAATGTTCTGCTGATGTACAATCCAAAAAATACAAACCCCACCTTTTTATTTGGTTTTTCTGTGATTTGTTTGAGTGCGAGCATGCTGTCCTATTGGTTGAGGTTTGAGGAGGTTGCTGCATAAAAGGCCTCTCCTGCTGGAGGCGGCTCTTTTAGTTTCGAGTGCTTTAGAACCCAAAAATCATCATCTGATGCTCTCCCTCTGACGGCAGACATAGAGGCACAAGCTTCAACTTCAGCAGTTTTTAAAATCCTGGCCGTTAAAATATTGTCACGATTGATATTTCATGCAGTTCATCTACTGGTGAAGAATTCAAAACTGCACATATGTACAGATCCTGTGGATGTGTTGTGTTACTCTGGAGGTGTGTGTCCATGCTCGACAGCCTTGGGGGGCGAACACTCACAGGCATGAATGTAAACTGCCAACATTTAAGGTCTTAGAAATATTTTTAAATCCTGATTGCTTTTTTTTACTTTATGAATGAGAAGAACGGGGGGGGGGGGGGGGGGCAGCTATTGGTTCTTTCATTAAGTGACTAAAACCACTACATTAGATGTTAGACATTTTGTGTGATTGTAAATAGCCATATCTATTGTTAATGTATTATTTACTGTCATCTTTGCTGGTTTTAACCAATCCCGACGGAGTTCATTTTTGTCTCAGAAGATGGATGTCGCCTGGAATGTTCCACCTAATGAGGAGGGCGAGGGGTGAGGGAGGAATGTGCCACATTGGCAGTTAAATGGGGGGCGAGTGGTGGGGCGGCGTGATGGAGGTCTGCAGCTACAGAGCTCCGCAGCATGGACTCCCTCTCTCTCTCTACCTCTGGTGAGGATTTTGCTCCGCTGTGGCAAATACAGAAGGACTCACTCTGGACTGAGGCCACAGGTGCCAAGAACACATAAGCACTTGTAGCACAACTGTGTCTTGTTTTGCTATTACAGTTGCAGATAGTTTTGATTTTTTACATTTCCTATGAAGAATATGGATAAAGTTTCTCTTTCTCCTGTATGTATCATAGGCATATATACAAGACATGATACTATAATTCGTACTATGACCCGTGGCTAATTTTTGAGGTGGAAATTTGCCAAAGGTGACAGTAACTGCTGCATTTTTATTCCTTATGTGGCTATATTTTGTTCAACACAATCCTGTAAAAATCCTGCCCACGTGCCATCTAATCAAGCAATAAATACAAACAGAAAACCAGAAAAATAATGACATACTATCAACAATGATTTTATTAAAAACATGAAATGCTGCATTGATGTTATATCCCTTATACTGTAGTATACACAGTATTGGCATTGCAACATTACCACTCATTACATCGAAGCCTGAAAAGGGGTGTTTGATTGTAAAATGTTTTTGTATTTTTATTTACAAAGAGGTGTCAAAGATGTGTTTTTTAAAACTTGGAGTTGAAGTACACAGGTGTACCTCTGGATATTTGTACAGATGTCAATAGGAAATGGGGGAAATGACAAGAAGGGGATGCTAATGAATGAGCAGTTCAAGCAGACAGGAAAAAGATGGCGTACTCTGAAAATGCAATCTGCTGTTAAGTCTCATACTGGAGCTTTTATTTAACCACAAAGACTTCCGGCTACCACAGACATATGCGCTGCAATGTCATTACCACCAGTCCTGAGAGTGCTAATTGAAATTAAAAAAAAAAAAAAAAAAAAACATGCTGCAGCTGCTAGAATCGCGACTCTCAATCTCACAGGTGAGATTCAAAGTCTTTCTTTGAATCTGCAAGTTAGTTACTGTAAAGTTGTATTTTACTGTAAATAGCATTTGGGGGTCATTTTTACTCCTTTTGTAACAGAAACTGTGGATTAAAAATATTTAAAAAATATATTTTAAAGACATTTACAGCAGTAATAAAGAGATTCTACAGTAGCGCAGGTGTCTTCATCATCATAACAAACCCATGCTGACTAATGGCTGCCACTTTCAGGGGCTACAGAGCACGCCATCTTAGCCTCTCTGTCCCACACTGATGGGTTCAGACACAGCCTTCCTTGTCCTGCCTGTCTGCTTGAACTCTCGGAGAGAGCCTGAAACGCTGCAACAGCAGCAGCTCTGTTAGCTTATAGCACACAGCAGCCATGGCCGTGAATATCAGTGGTTCTGTGCTGCGCTATCTAAGCTACAGCAAGCTGCTTTAATGCGAGGGGGCTCTCTCTGCCCTGGAGCCCTGTCATGGCTGTTGTCTGTTGCCAGGAAACCGACCCGCACAAAGCACAGCAGGGGACTGATATGCAGCCACACTGTGGGGAGGCAGGCAGGTCAACCAGCCGGCCATGATAGAGGAATGGAAGGAAGGATGGATGGATAGATAGATAGATGGAAAAGATGGCTGGATGTAGAGGGGGAAGGGAGGGGAACCTGGGTTAGGAGAAGCTACAGTGAGGAATTTGAGAAAAGAGGCCCTGAGGCATGTAGAGCAGTGAGAAAATAGTGCCAGAGGCCCACTGGGTTAGAGAGGTTACAGGAAGAGAGTTATAGACAGGTATGGTGTGGGACAAGATGCTCATGTACAGTAATAAGGTCAGGCATGGTGTGGTGATTTAGCAGATTTAGTGATTCCCAGGGAGACCGGTCTGCCCGACCTCAGTGAGACTGCAGTGACAACCTGGTTTTTATTGGGGTCTATTAGCTTTCAGTTCCCTTTCTGCCATTCCTTTGGAAGACTGCTGTATTACCACGCCGGGATTATTATTGTGATTATTAACCCTTTCTTTTATACTGACAAACACCTGGAACACTGTATAGATGTAAAGATGGGATTTCCTGCATTATGACGATGATTGAAACGTGGATGTACATATACTGTATCAATTAAAATGATGATGCATTAAGCTTTTATATGTTGCAACAGTCAACTGATTTTTTTTCTCATCCTTGCTAAATAATTTCAGATAAACATTAGATCTGCAAGATATGTGCCGCAGGGTCTACTTACACATCTCACGGTCGCCATGGCACCTAGGGGAAGCTCATGCTGTTGCCCTTGACAACTGGAGTCTCCAGAGGGACCCATGGGTCTCGGCTCCTGTTAATGGCACAGGTCATTAAAGTGAAGGCATCACTCAAGCCAACTGAACATTATCATAACCTCATTCATCTTTAAATTGATACTAAGAGATAGAATGGAGGCCAACAGAAATGGCTCTCCATCAAGCATTTGTTTTATTTAGTTAAGTAGCAGATAATAGACATAGTGTAATAATTAATTAGTCATATGACTTGCTGCCAGATCATTTTAACTGCCGTAAGAAGCAAAAATGTTCCAACTGAAGGCGGAGCAAAAGTTCAGCTAGTATCCTGTAGATAGAATACAACTAAACAGGAGTTTTATTAGTTTTACCTCCATACCTACTTTGAGCACCCTTACTCCTAAAGTGCCCTCTAGGATTTGCACATACCGGTCTCACGCTCCCCTCTCAAAGGGGGGCAGGCTGCGCACCCTTAAACCACAGAACAATGAGAGAATAGAGGGGCAGATTTCCATAACACTGTCCACTGCTCTGGCTCTGAACTGCTCATACTGACCCGGTGAGAAAAGCTCCTCTCGCATCGGCACACACTCCTGTCAGCGGGTTCAACAGGCAAAGTGAAGGGCTGCTCTGCTAGAAAAGAAAGCAAACTACAGGAATGTAAATACGTGACAAGACGGCAGATTCGCTGGGTATCCCACATGACACCTTTGTGCCACCAACTCCTGTAATTAGCAGCTAACATGAGGTGACATTATAAATAGGTAATGGGGGCTAGGCTTTGTTAAAAAATGTCACAAGGTGCATGGTTCTGCCTAGACCCATTTTGTAGGCTTTAAGGGTCTTAATTGGAGGACAGAATAAAAGGGGCCAAAAGAATGTCGCCGTGGCTACCAGAGACAAGGAAACTCGGTCAGTGTGCCTGGAAGCTGGCGACTGCGCGCGAGTGCATTCACGGTGGCCGCGTGGTGGGCGCGTGTGTTTCTTAAGTGTGTGTATGCTTGTGTACGAGCGTTTGTGGAATGTGTGTGTGTGACAGAGGCATGAACAAGACAAAGGGGAGAGTGGGCCGGAGCCAAGGGAGCAGATAAAAGATGAGCCGGAGAGAGCGAGGCGCTGGATGCACACGGCTGAGCAAAATTAGATCATCTGCTTTGAATCAGCTGAATGCTACCGACAAAAAAGGTGACGCTTATTAGAGAAGGTGTCCCTGAAAATAGCACAAATACTAAAATATCTACTAAATACAGGTGACTTTTTCTAAACTCTCCGCTGCTCTTTTCTCTCTTGAATCATTCATTGACAATTAAGGTCTACTGTGCTTCTGTTAATAAGGGCATCAGCTCTAAAAATGCTCTAAAATGTTATGTGCAAATTAGCTGGAAGAATTAATTAAGGATTAGTGCCTAGTGTACAAAGAAAAAAGGTGCATGTGGAGATATAGCTGGGTGAGAAAGGTCATTGGGTTTATCAAGTGGGAACCTTCTATATATGATTTATTCAGCACGAACAAAGCATAAAAATATAAATACAAGGAAGTTCTCAGCTCAACGCCTTTTTTAAAACTCATACTAACAACCAATTTTATGAACCAGTAAATATCAAGCACTCCTCTCAAATGTGGAGCTTCACCTTGGCAACAAGGCAGAGAAAACAGTCTGAACATGAGAGTGTGAAAACGGAGGAGGAGAGGAGGAGGACGAGGAATTTTTTTTTTTTTTTTTTTTGCAGGATGGAGAAGAGCGATCCACTCTCTGGCTCCTGCCGTTGCCCCCGGATACGAATGGAGTGAAAGCAAGAAGCTGGAAAGGAGCTGCAGCTGCCTGGTTTCCATAGCAATGGGGATGCAGGACAAGCGAAGAGAGAGCGGGAGACATAGAAACAGAGAGAACGAGAAGTAGAGAGGAGGCAGAAATATGAGAACACACCAAGAGGGAGGGAGCAGAGCGAGGAAAGTATATTAAATACAGGCGTGGTGGTAGAAGAGGTGTGTGTGGCGGGGGGAGGACTCAAAGAGAAGGAGACGTTGGAGGGATGTTAAGCTCAGACATGGATCCCCAAGACTTGCCACTGGAGACCGCCACCTTCAGGGGAACCTGGAAAACACACACATAAGAAAAGAGAAAGGTGTCAGTGTGTCAGCACACATGTAGACGTCATTCATAGTGACCTACATTGATTTCCACCCACCTAACATGCCGAACAGAAGAGCAGCCAAAAAACTGATGGTGATTTCAAATGAAAATCTTTAAAAAACATTTTTAATACTGTGGCTTGCTGTCTGTATTTTATAAGTAGTCCACTGATTTATTAAAAAAGCAGTAAAGATGAATTACTGTCTCTTAAAAAGAAAATACAACTGGGGGTGAACTATCTGCGTAACAGAATAAAGTAGATCTTTATTGTCATTGTGCTAAGAACAATGAAAATCTGCCTCGCTGTTCTTCAGCTGTGTGCTATATATAAGTACAAGCAAATAATTTAAAACAACAAATAACAATGGAAGCAGAGTACATAACAGGATAAGCAGCAAAAATAATAATATAATGCACTGTATTTAAGAAGTGTGTGTTTCGACCACAACACTTGCAAGTGAAAGCAAAGAGCAAAAATAGATCATGTGCCTACTGGACCATGTTCCTGTATGGTGCTGTACGGCTGTTTGTATGTACATCTCCATTAGCCTGGGTCCCATGGCAACAAAAGCATCCACGACTGAACAACGGTTGATCGCAACAACTGATCTATTATATCACTGAATGATTTCAGGTTCCACTGACTCACCTTAAGATGGACTCCTAGCTGGTCTATGTGCTGAAGGGACTCCATGGTGCTCCTCACCAGACCTGCACACAAAACATGTAGACAGGTGGTACGGTGCGTTCCAGTTGAACTGGGACAAAACCAACCCCGACCTCAAAACGCAACATGGCTGCGCCGTGCATCTGCATGCAGTAAAACAGCTGTAGTAAAATACAGTTTATTATTTGTGTCTTGTTAAATCAGTCATACACACAGTTCTGTCCAACTTACTACGGTGCTTGTATGCACAAAATACCAGCGTAATGCGTTGTTATCAACTAATATTGCTAACAATAGCTAACCTGGCTGGAGCAAACCCCATTAAGGTTTCCGCCGTTTATTGTACTGGAAAACGGTCAACTCATTCCCAGCTCCAGCTTCGATTTCTGAGGTAAATGGAACACAGTACGAATCAGGGTATCCGCAGAGTCAAATTTAAGACTTTTAAAGACCATTTTAAGACCATTTAAAGCTTTTCAAGCTTTTTGTGTATTTGTAACTCCAAACTGGATATAGTTTTGTTACGGTGTGCCCAAAAAACAAAACATCTAAAAGCAAGATAATGTATTTCTTTTGAATTTAAAGTAAAGTTAATGAAGTTTTAAGACCTACCAAAAGTGGATTTGAGACATTTTGTGAGATCTTAAGACATTTTGAGGACTTGGGTTCGGGATTTTAGACTTTTAGAGAAAACAGTGACAGCAGCCATTGCATTGTGGGTAATGTAGGCGCAGGTTTTGATAGCCAAGAAGAATGTGTGGAATGAAAAAAAAGGATATCTCTGTGTTCTGCTGCATCGATTTTGATCGTTTGGAAAAAAACAACTAAATCAGAGGAGAATCAAAGTTAGTCTCTCTGATACAAGTTAAATATGTGATATTGGAAGTTGTGAATTCACCTGCAAAGTGTTCCACCTGGGAGTCCTCCACTTCGTACAGGAGCTCATCGTGGAGCTGTGCTACCAGCCTACGGTTACAAACACATTCAGAAAAACACATCAGCTACTGCTAGACTACTACTTCAGCTACGACTAATAATGTGGCATCCTCATCAACAATGCATTCAACTAAGTCCTCCCTGTACTTTGCATCCTGCATCCTCTGGTATATTTTGGCTCTTGGCATCAAGTGTGTTTACTCGAGCAGAATGTTTGGCGTGTAACAGCAGCAATCATTT
This sequence comes from Pterois miles, assembly GCA_947000775.1. Classification (NCBI taxonomy): domain Eukaryota; kingdom Metazoa; phylum Chordata; class Actinopteri; order Perciformes; family Scorpaenidae; genus Pterois; species Pterois miles. The sequence continues at coordinate 2,858,255 of CAMQGK010000008.1, forward strand.
GAGGAAACTCAACTCTACAAATTCAGTTGGCTGGTAAATCAGCGAACATTGTTTATGTGTTTTGGCATGATCGACTCAGTCAGTTCCTCTTCATTAATATAGCACTCGGCTGTGTTTTGCCCATGTAAATTCAGAGGGGACTACAGTGTGAAGAGCCAGTGTGTAATTTGATGCTGTAGTGAAGGATACAATGTCAGATATGACCAGGAGCAATATGATGTATATTCAGTCGGTATTAGCGGTGGCATGTTTAGTGGTTGTACCTGGCAGAGAGTGAGCTGGAGGAGGAGACCAGGTTGAAGATTCTGATCATGGCCATCTTACAGAGATCAGCAGCAGATCCTGCACACATACAAATTAATTAGATCACAAACACATCTGTTATGGTCAAGAGGATGAATAGATTTAACCAGCAAGAGGCCTGTAGGTCAGACAGCGGTTAAATGAGATGTAAGCTAAGATATTAAAGATATTAAATTGAATTAAAATTATTTAATCTATACACAAACCGCTTATCTCTAACAAGTCTAATCCACGTCCTGACGTCCCGTCAGAAGTAAAATAATAAGGTTAGAGAGCAGCAAACAAGCCCTACTGCTACGCTACACTATTGCACAGACCTGTCAGTCATCCTACCTTGGACCACAAAGTTGACTGCCTGCCTCTCGGCCTGCATGCGGATGCCCCAGTCGGGGGAGTTGATGTTGGGGAGAGTCCGTCGACGACCCATGATGGAGAGCACATAACCTAAACAGATGCAAAAATAAAAGATATTTATAATTGAATAAGTCATCATTCTGAGTACTTATGCATTGTGTGCAATCATGCCTTCAGTCTAGTTTGAGCAAATCTGTCTTTGAGGGCTGGTCCTCTCACACAGCCAAGAATGAATTAGTATTTATAATAATAATTAATAGACAATAATAATTATACCCATTAAGTAGTATAGCAGCCATGTCTGCGTCTAACTCCACTGTTTGTCAGACTAGTGGGGACTAGTCAGACTGTAGCATTCGAACTGATGAAGCCACTTGGATAAGGGGCGAAACGTCTTCAGAGACAAATCTAAGTCCAATTGCCTTCGATTCAGTTGTTGCCAGAAAAAATATAGCAGCCATGCTTCTCCCTCAAGATTCACTGTGACCAGAATTAAATCACCAGTTTACTATATGTACATGCATATGTATATTTAATTCTGTCACCTTTTGACAGCCTCAAAAAAAAAAAAAAAAAAAAAGGATCACCAGATTTTCCTTGCTTGCCTTTCAGGGCGTCCACACTAAACAGCATGTTAGTATGGAATTTACCGTAACAGGGAATTAAGTGGGACACATTTGGAATGTTTACATTTACAGCTGTGAAATGGTCAACTTCATACTGAAATTATGTTTGGATCTTGCTTGTGTATATGTTGCATTTTGCAGAAATATTCTCCATTTTAAAGCATACAAAAGGAGGATGCTCATCCAAAGTAAAAAAAAAAAAAAAAAAAAAAAACCTTCAGGACTAAATCAACTTTAAGACAGTCTCAAGTCTCTGTGTTGCACTACTTTTACTACCACTCTTTCTGAACCATCTCACTCCTTCCAAGTCAAGTAAGTCGTCCATAATGACACGCCGAGCGGAACTAAAGCTGCAGAGTGTGATTTGAAGAGAACACTTTCATGAAAAGTCATTTGTTGATACAGCATTATAGGTGATTACGGTAACAGCAGGTTTACAATGAGACAAGCACACACCCACTCACACCCACACACATCCTAGTATCGTCATAATTCACAAAGAAAAGCAAAGAGAAACACCCTCACATTCCCCGTACAGTCACACAAACACACACTGGAAGGTAACACAAGAATGTGCAGTGACGTGACACACACACACACACACACACACACACACACACACACACACACACACACACACACACACACACAGTGGACCAGTACATTCCATCAGCTGGACAATGGAGCGGGCTTTGCAGCTAAATCCCTCTAGTATCCCTTACTATGAGGAAAGCCAACCAGGGCATGAAACCTGAATGACCCTCTTCCCAGAACACACACATACAATCACACACACACACACACAAGCATAAACGCATAGGAAACGAGCACACAACAGATAGTGACAAAACACAAAAACCATCCACTCACTGTGAAATGACCCATGACACATGCGTGTGACCTTTTCACCAGGAATGTGACCTTTGTTCTGGGGCCCAGTGACAGGTCTACGGTGTTGTTTCCAACTATAGACAGGTATGCGAATCACACTGGAATGTGTGTATTTTTCAAACCCAATTGGCTGCTTTTTAAGTCAGTGACACTGGTGTGAAGGCCAGAGCTGTTCAAGTTGCAAAAAATATCCAATTATTATTATTTTGACCGATATTGCAATTGCGCTATGATTTGCGATATTAGAGGGAATGATCTTTTTCATCATTATTCTCATTTTCTTTGAAAAACAACACCTTAAAGCCCCTAGGTTTCAAAAACATTTTAATTGGTATTGTCATGTTGATTTTGGCGATAGCATCTAGCGTGCTGGTACGTCTGATAAGAAGGATTCAAATCTTTAGTATATGTCAGGACATATGAGGAATTAGTAGAAATCACTGGCACATACATCTGCCCTGAATTAAAAATATCTAAATGTTGGGAAAGTAGCATTTCAGGAAACAGGAGTTGACTTTCCTCCTCGTGTGTTTGTGTGTGTAGTCTTCAAAGTGAAGCTGTCTACATAGCTTAGCGTTGCTGCCGGACCGTTATCCATGACAGAGCATAAAAGAGGCTGAAGCAACAGCTAAACACAAAATCCCTTTTTTATTAAAGACAAGCCAGCTCCACTTTGCGCAGCAGTCTGCAGTTGAAATATCTGCATGCATATGTGCATGGACAATGTGACAGTGCGTCAGAGCTGGGATGTGGGAGTGTTTGCATGGCAGGGTGTTTGCATGGCAGTGCTTCCCTGTGTCTGCTGTGGCCTTCAGAAGACTTGGCTGCTTTTTATCATTGTGATTCCCCCTGTTGTTTAAAGAAAAGAAAAAAAAAAAGAAAACCTCCCCTCCTCGTCTTTTTATCACAGGCAGTCGTTACAAGTGAAGGTACAGCATTCATCCCTAGAGCGCTGATGAAATGCACATGATATGAGGAACAACGAGACAGGCTTACCCATGTGATGGCTTTATCTCATTTTAATATCAAGGACCATTCAGAGAAGTGTGGCTGTGGCAGTTATAGCTACGAAGTAATTTACTGTAGTTATACAATAAAAATATTCTTGTTTCACTCTTCATCTTTGTCCCATTCCTTCTGGGTTCTTACATTTATACTCTTCTTCCCTTCTCTCTGCTATTACACCCACACTGTGATACTGACCTCACCTTCATGTTGCCCTTTCCAACACATTTCCAACAAATATACCAGCAGCTGAGTCTGCGCTGTTAACCTCATCTCTGCTCAGCCTGCCAGCATCCAGCAAAATAACAAAATATCGCTGTATGAAATGCCAATCAACTACAAACTCAGGGAAGGTGCAGAGTGGACGAGGAGCCAAGGCAAGTATTAATCTCCGCTCTCTGAGTCATAGTACAGCCAAAACAGCCTGGTGTCATACTGTACGTCTCCTCCCAGCCAGCAGAGGACAATTTTATCGATCGCTTCTGTGAATTTCCGCTGTGGAATGAGTGGAGAGACAAAAGGAAAAGAGGTATGACAACAGTGACAGTAAAAGAAAGAGGGGAGAGACTGAAAAGAAACAAAGAGACAGACTGAAGGACAGCGAGACAAAGAGAGTGTGGGACGAGCGGGGCAGATAAATCCTGGCACCGTCTCCGATGGGAGGATCACCATGGTGATGAGCTGAATTAAAGCCGACTGTGTGGCGCAACATCACTTCTACGGTGATCGCGGTGCGCGGCATTATGGGAGAACGGGTCCATTACGCTGCTTTGATTAGGAAGCTGACAGCGGAGGAAGGGGAAATGATGAGCAGGGTGTGTCACCGGTGATCGGTTGCTGTGGGTGATGGAGCACCTGTCTGTGTGAGGGGTCAGCGTTTGTGACGGAGTACGCCGTCCTAGCTGACCTAATTCAGGATGTTTACTACAAAACAAGGTTATTTTGCAACACGTGTTATACAAAATAAAAGGACTGAGGAGCTAGTATTTAATGCAGAAATAGTCTGAGAGAGAAGCATCTCTGGTATTTCTTAGCTCTGACACAATTGGCTCTTTCTCACAGATCTCAGAGTGATACACTAATTTCATTTGGGTGTAATTGGTTTATACGTAAACTGTTGACTCTTTAAGTCTGTTTATTAGGATGGGAAAAGCAGATACAGCACATTAGATACAGCTAAGATGGGATCAGACACTAAGCCAGAGGTCTTAACCCGAACACACACCTCAGTGCTGAAGGTTGGAGGATGTGTTTTGGCGCAGACTGAGCTCATCGCTCTTCCTGTCCACACTGGCCTCATGCACGTGTGCAACGGGGGTTAAAGTGCAGACTTTACACTATTCTGTGTGAGCGCGTTGAAGTCGGGTGTGCTGTGTCGGCAGTATAGTCCAATGTATAAATAGTGTCCCGTCTGAACCGTCAGCCCCTTCCCACCCCACCCCTCATCCACCTCATCCCCCTCAAGTATTGACCCGTGGCAGTTTGTTTCATTCCTGCCAATGCAAGCACATCTTCTTCGTCCTCGGCCAGACTCACACAAATCCATAGAGAGCGTGGGTGTATGTGTGTACGCCTAAGAAATTCAAACTACATGTCAAAGGTCCAGGCCCTAATCCAGACATACACACACATTTTGCTGACTTCCCCATTAACCCCACATTTTCCCAAATTCTGGGAAATAGTTCTAACACAGTATATGGCATCTCCAATGTCTCTCTTTTTAGTAGCATTAACACTTAATATAACCTTGAGGTAATGGTTGTATGGGAGACACAATGTGAATTTGAATGGACACAGACCTTGCTTGTGGCACTGCTGGATGGTCCTCTGGACGAAGGCCTGGACTTCTCTATACGTCTGCAGGAAGCTGTCCTGGAATCGGCTGGCTTGCTCAGCGCTCACCCCGAGGATCCCCGACAGACGCTCACGGCCTGCAGGGAGCAACATATTACTAACTCCTATTTAACTGTGCAAGATTACATCAGGGAGGAAGACAATGATGAAGATATAACATAAACAGTATGATCATTACTTACTTAGTATCTCCCTCACACAAATAAGTGTTACTGGAATAGTCTATATCTGCAATATGCTACAGGAAAAGTGTTATGTTTTTGGAAATACATGTATGAGCTGTCTCGCCGAGAGTTCTATGAAGTTACGGCACCTGGTATATAACTCCCCATAACACTGCAATGTGTCGTTTTCAGTGTTCAGTGTTAATAGGTACTAAATAAATGAGCTATAATATGTTAATTAGTGTTCTTAAAGGTACACTGTGTAGCATTTTGTGTATCTAGCAGTGTGGTTGTAGATTGCAACCAACTGAGTACCCCTCCGCTCACTCCTCCATTTCCAAGATTGCGGTAACGTGAGCTGCCGAGTGCAAAACCGTGGTAACAACATTCGCCTCGCTCAGAGTCCATCCTTACTATAATAACACTACTTTAGGAGTGATGGAAGTCAGACGGTGGCTAGCGGTACCACAGTTTTGCACTCTGTGGCTCACGTTACCGCAGCTTCGCAAGCGTGTCTGAGGACTTCAGGTAATATAAAAATGCGAAAGGCTCTCTGTGGGGCCAGTGTTTGGTTTGGTCCATTCTGAGCTACTGTAGAAACATGGCAGAGCAACAAAAACATGATTGCTTTCTGCTAATAGGTCCCCTTAAAATGTGATATTGTGTTCCTTTATGAGGTGCTAGTAGCAGATTTTGTTACCTTTGGATAGAACCAGGCTAGCTGTTTCCCCTTGTTTCCAGTTTTTGGGCCAAACTAAGCTAGCCCGCTGCTAGTGTTAGCTTTATATTTACCAAACAGATGTGAGAGTGGCATCAATCTGAGCTAACTCTCAACAGGATTACTATCAATGTTCTGTGGCGGTCTGCATTGTGAATGACACAACTGCTCAAGACCCTGACCTGACAAATGAACAACCAGTAAATTTTAATGGAGCTAAACTACCTTTAATCATGACTGATTGAAGAGTGTGAAAAGAGATGGGAGAGGCCAGGAAACGGAGGACAGAAGAGAAAGGAAGAGAAAAAGTAGAGCCAAAAGAAGGATGAAAGAACGAAGAAGACAAAATAAAAGGAGCGAGCTATAAGAGGAGGAACAGATCAGTGGAGGTTTATAGAGGGTGAGCTAATGGGTGCCACAGTTACTGTGTGTGTTTGTGGTTTGGAGCTCTGAGGGGTGTGTGTTCCTGATGTATGGCTGGTGAAGACTAATGTCAAGCCAAATAGCCCAGAGCTGGTAGGAGGATTAGCAATACTGTGGAAAATCAATCGAAAACGTGTATTAATAAAATATCTGTGAAAATGCCTTTTGTCAGCTAATAAAATGAATTGGATGCTTTAGGAATCAATATAAATAAGTCAAATAAAGTCAAAAACAAAGGAGCAAGGTGGAGTGATGGTAATTATCGCGAGGAATCGCTTCGCTTTGCCACGAGACGCCTCCTGTCCATGACCTCGAATGGGATAAGTTTTGTATTATGAACAATGATAACATATAAATTTGAATGTTTCCATCATGGGCTTTGTTTATATAAAGTCAGCCTTTGAGCAGAAGATGAAGCCATCTGAAGTCATTCGAGTCGGCATGTCTGTACATGCCGGGTACAGAGCTCCTGAAACACGTCATGATCGAGGCCCTTTCGGCAATGTGGTCGGTTGTGTGTTTCTGTGTGTGCTGAGCTGAAAGCCACTGAGTTTGATATGCGTGCACTTTATGCAACAGGGACAGAGCATGAGACAAGTTTCCATGACGATGTCGAATAGATGCTGTTTAGGCCGTAAAAAAAAGGTCTACCACAGCAAAAAGACTGTTGATAAGCATTTTTTTTTATAAAGGTCACTGAAGTCATCAGTTGACATCATCGCTCGGCCTTCTTATTTGTTGACCTATTTGTATACGTTCGCCTGTGAGTCCATAGCGCCGCTCTGCCCCTACTCCCTGGCCTGATTATTGTCTTGCGGAGACAGCTTCCTTTTAGTATTTGGTATCCATGGCAACGCATCCTTCCACGAAGAGCCGTCTGCCTATGCTGATCAGGAGCTCCTTCCATTCCTCTTCGCATTTCTCCCGCTCAGCCCCACCCGCTCTTCCCCTTTCCCCTACATTACTCCACCACCTCCCCCGTTCTCTTTTCCCTTTAGCCTACATCTCCTCTCTCGGCATCTCGCTCTCCTTTACATCTCCTTACCCACTCCATATTTTCCATACATTTTTTAGCGCATCCCATGCCCACATACACACACATGTCTCAAATGAATAGCTTCTACACAGCTGTCTCACTGGCTGTTGAGCTTTCCTAGAACTGACTCATTCATCAGTGTGTGTGTTTGTGCTCTCATGTTTGTTTTCTAGCGCTGAGCTGTGTGACTCCTGTTAAAGTGGAAATACCACAGAACACATCATCAGCTTGAGAACATCAGATTTAGCTGAGCTCCTGAACGCATACTTCGTCCAAATTGAGCGATAGCAGCTTCTGGCCCAGTTCCCTTCATGCAGATTCTGATGCAAACCATGCGATTCAGGGCCACTGCTGATTGGTTAATCAAATCAAACATGCTCTCTTGTTACATCATGATGTTGACTACAGAGGGAACATTAATGTGCTATTTTATTAAATTACTGTGTTCTGGTCAGCCTGAGAAGTGATATTAATATTATTATTAAACTACAATATCCATTTATTTCATGCTTAAATATTTATCCCAAAAGTCAGGTTAAGTTTTAAATATTGGCTACCTCTGGTGTCAGCATACTGTAAAGAGATCAGAACTATAGTAGTGCTATCTATTTAGCTGTGTACCACAAATACAGCCCATGTACAGGCTACTGATAATTCACTTTTATAAGTGAACCCTCTCTGAGCGAGAAAATCAGTACATGTATCACTTCCTGTGGCCATATGGTGCTTTTCCCTGTCCTTCAATTTGGCTCAAACATGTCAAATGCAGTGAAACACAAACAATAACAGGCCAGGGTTATTACAGCAAACAAAAACTCAAATTAGAACCAAAATAAGCAGTGAAAAATCTTTTTAGCAAACTCAAAATGAAATTATTTAAGAAAAACTAAACTGAAACTATATTGCCTGGGTAAAAGCCAATAGAAAATTAAATAAAATTAAAATAAATTCATTTAACTTTTAGTTTTTTAACTACAATATATCACCACTGAAAAAAGGAGACAGCATGTATTTCCATCAACTCAGAGACTTGACATTAGAAGGAGATGGCGCAAATTGCTTCAATAAAGTAGCAATAAAGACGATTAAACATTATGGACGCCCCTACACAGTTCTCCAACCATGCATTTTGTTTGCATATGTTGCTACATACTTCTGAGACTATTACCTCTATTACATATGTACACATATTACACTATTACATCTGGCCTGGACAAAAACAAACAAACTAAAAATATATACTGTGTATATATAAAAACTAAAACTAAACCTTCCCAAAAACTGAAACTGAAAACCTAAAACTAGCAAATACACCCTGAAAACTAACAATGACTGCACTTAATTAAATGAAATTGAGAAGTCAAAACTAAAATAAAATAAAAACATTGAAAATTCAAAACTATTATAACATTTTACAGTATTAAAAGCTGTAAAAAACAGCAACATTGTGCATAAAATACAATGAAACATACAGTTTCTCAAAGAGCGAATATATATATATATATATATATATATATATATATATATATATATATATATATATATATATATATATATATATATATATATATATATATATATATATAATTTTTTTTCCCTTAAAAACATATTTTAAGGAATATATATATTTTGGATTATTCTTTGAAAACTGGCATATAAACTGGGGTTTTGTATGTCCCGATGCACCTATAAGTTTTTACTGCTGTAAGAAGATGCTGATCATTATAGTTTATTGTGATCATTTTTAAATACAAAAATAATGACCCCTTCATGTACAGCAGAAGTCAACAGACAATTCTGTGAAATCAATGATGTATGATTAATTGTCCTGTGAACAGCTTTAACAGCTGTTTTGACAAAAGGCTCTAAAGTTGTCAAACTGTTATTATAGTACAGGCTTTTGAAGATTAGACATTTATTATTAGCCCCCCAGTGGCTATTTCACACCAGACCATAGCAGAAGCTGGTGTGTGTTGTGTGAGCCTATGGAAAAAAAAAAGCTGTATCTCTACATGAGCATTTAAATTGGCCACCAGCAATAAAACCTGGTGAAGAGTGCAGACTGCCTGTAAAAGCTCTCCATCATACAGGTGAAGGCACAAATTCACATGTAAACATGCTCCCATTTTGTATGTAGATGCCCACATATACACCTGTTAAAAGCACACACACACACACACACACACAACGGAAAACTACATGCACACAACACAAAACTACACACACCAGCACACAATGTTTTAAATCCACAGCAAATAATTATGTCGCTAGCTGGCCTAGATATCTACCACATGTCCACCGGCTTGTGTCACTCTGTTCATGTGTGTGCATGTGTGTTTATATGAGCGCATGCACATGTGTGCGCACCATAAATGGGTCACAAGTGACACAGACAAGTGTCTTTATGGGCCACATGGGTGTATAATACATTCATCTTCCTCTCTCTATTTCTATTTTAATCTTCTCCTGCCCCTCCACGCTCTAACTCCATCCCTGTCCACCCGGTGGAATCGGGAATGTGATCCATGCATGAAAGAAATGCTGTCCCAGCAGAAATCATCTTTGTGGAAAGATAACCCAAATCTGACATCATTGTGATACTGCAATCTATTCTCTCCTTGTAGGTCTTGTTGTAACTCGTAGGTCTAAAACCGGTCACTACATAACACTTGGACCCGTTGTTTTGTCATTTTGAACAATACAGGTCGATTGCGTTGATGAATATCTGTACCTTCATTATCATTAATCAATTATTACCACCCACTGCTGCCGCCACCCATCGTTTGTACTCACCTGCCCCGTACACAACAGAGTAGACGATGCGTTTGGCGTGTTCCCGATCCTCAGAAGTCACCTCAGCCTCACTTATGCCCTTCCTGAGCGACAAAGATACACTCATTGAGACAGACAGTGAGTGATACTACACATACATTACATACAGTGTCTAAATATATTTTCAGGGGTGAACAAAATAATGTAGAGGTCAAAAGATTCGTTCAAAAATCTGATTCTAACGCACTTGGAGAATTAACTGATGGTACATGCCAAAAGTAAGGTGTTTATTTTTTAAAGGGAAATATGCAAATTAAGTCCTTGGTTGACACAGTTTAAATATTTTGTGATGAATAAACAGCACGAAAATGCAAAATACTCGCCTGTGAATATATCACATCAAAATTATTCAGACAGGCAGCAAAGCAAATTTGCAACACTTTTTCAAGAAAAGATTCAAACAATTTGTGCAGGCAGAGGACCTACTACCAAGGACCCACTGGCCCAAAAATACTGATGTATAGCCTAAACTACTGTAACCTTGCTTTTAGTGAAATGCTCTGAATCAGTTATTCTCCGGTAAACAGGTACACAGTGTATATGTCGCTGGCTTTTATTGTTAAAGGTAAGAACAAAAGGATCTGATCTACGCTGCCTTTGTCAAAGCTGAAAAGTGTCATAAAGTTGCCGTCTTGGTTCAGACAAAGGAGCCTCCATGTTGTTGTACAGTATAGTGTACACACTGAATATGTCTATTCTGCACACTGTGATTGGTAGATGCCTTTATTCACAGTACCAAAGTAAATAAAAATCAACCTCGGTCTGGAAAAAAAAAAAATCATGTTGCTTTTTCGCAGCGTAATATTCACATTCATTGTAAAAGTATTCATGACAGAAACAACACTTTGACGAAATATATTGAAGTGCAAATTAATTAACTAACTAACTACCTAACTAACTAACTAACTAACTAACTAACTAAATAAATAACTCCCCCAGTGTGTATAGGTCTTTAGGTGATGATTTCCACAGAGAACTGAGACACAACATTGTACAAACAGTTTAAATGCAAGTATGAGGAGTGTGCATGTACGATAAAAGTTTGATTTACCACCTGGTATGACGTAGAAGAAGAAGAGCACACAGAGAAGGTAGGAGTACACGACAGATAAGTGAAACAGAGAGGGATGAGACAGAAAAGGACAGCAGAAAAATCACTAGGAGAGCAAAAAGGAAAATATAGAGAGAAACAATGCGAGATGTGGAGGTTAAAAGGACATGAAGTACAAGGAGACTGAGGGAAAAGAGGAAAAGAACAGAGACGGGGGGAGAGAGCGAGAAAGAGGCCGGGATGGACAGACGGAGACAGTTATGTAATGTGACTTGTAGACAGTCGTAGTACTGGGGATCAGACAGGGTAGGATGACACATCTGCGAAGTGGCATTTCTGGGGGGGCTGACTGGGAGCTGCCACTGCTGATCAGTGTAGAGACAGGGCCCACACACACACACACACACACACACACACTCAGAAAGATTACAACAGTATCTGGTGAGCTTCAAGACTCCAGTGAGTCATGATGTCACGTCTTGATGCCTGAAGCATCAGGATAAGGACCATTAAATCTGAGGTTATCACACTTAAAATGCCTGTCTCTGTTGAATGACAGGTTTAAGGTAAATTATGTGTGACCTATGACTTCCAGTGGGTGACTCACATGGGAGCATTTCCCACCACTGTGCAACTGGTTGTTATATGATACCCATACTGGGTTTTCACTGCCCCCTGCTGGAAAGGCATTAATCTACTGGAGACTTCTTGTTTAAAAGTACCATATTTTTCGCACTTAAAATCCTTTAATTTTCTCAAAAATTGACAGTGCGCCTTTTATAATCCGGTGTGCCTTTTGTATCAATTCTGGTTGTGCTGACTGACCTCGAACCAATATCATGTGGCACAGGGTGCTCAGAAATCTGTCGAAATGTTTTACTCCGACTTTGGTAAACTACGAAGCCGCACCGCTGGATGGATTGTCGGATAATGACGAGAGGGATTCAGGCGTGCTTGATGCCGAAATCGCCCAACTGTTTAACTCAGACACTGACGATGAAGGATTTGATGGATTTGTGGAAGAGGAATGAACTGAAAAGTGAGTGTACTGTTTTGTATTTCATGTGTTACAACTGAAAAATGTTGAGAGTTACTGAAGTTATTGAGTTATTAAATGAACTGAATAAAGTTTGACTTATCTGACCGTTTTGTTTCGCTTAATGTGCCTTATAATCCGGTGTGCCTTATGTATGAAAACAGCTACATTCATTGATAGTGCGCCTTATAGTGCGAAAAACATGGTACCTGCTGCTATAATTTCATCAGGTAGACAACCGTTCAAAAGTTAGTTAGTGAAACAAAGCTTGATTGGATACAGATGAGATGAATACTCCATATTTTTGAAGTGTCCTTCATGCTTTTAGGGAGGAAATTCTCTTTGCAAGCAGATGTTATTTTGTATGAAGAGGTTTGTTTTTTTATCTTTATTTATTTATTATTTATTGACCTTTTTGACCTTTATTAATTCACAGGAGTTTCACTGAGAGCTCTGTTTTTCAAGAATGCCCTGATCACATTCACATTCAGTTTTCAGTACAACCACAACCAAGCTTGCTTCTCTAACCTTCAGGCCACCACTGGAGAACAAGGGTTCAACTAGACTGAAACTCAGAAGACACAGGTACAAACGGGCCAAAATACTTCTGAACAAGGAAAACCAGTCATTGGTAAAACAAACTGGAACTAGCCTATAACAAGCTGGAATTAACAGGCGTATTGCTTTAGCTATTCCTTAAACTTCACTATAGAAATAGAGGTTAGCCTAGGGTTAGCAGCACTCTTGGATCTGGATCAGGGAATAGCACCTGAACATGTGGACTGACAAATCACAGTTTAGACTGCAGAGGGCCCAAAGAAAAAAACAAAATATTTAGAGCCAATTGTACCATTACAGTTCAATAATGATCGAGTGTTACTTGCGGTTTTCTGGACTGGAAAACAAATTAAAAAGTTCCAACCGTATTCTCCGCTGTCATGCAACACTGGGTTAATCTACAAAGTTTTATTCATTTAATTCTTCTTTTGGAGCCAAAACTGCAATTACGAAATTTCAATACCTATAAATGGTGCATACAGTATGTCACATGTTGGACTTGAAACAAGTAAAATTGTTGCAGTTAGTGTTTGGCACAGACACCAGTTTATTACAAGTTGTAGGACAAGAAAGATAAACCATGTAGCAGGTATGCAGCTTCACTCTGATCCACCTCGAGGTGGTTCTAACCAGAGTAACAGACGAATCAGTGGCGTTATTGGTGAGGGAGCAATGGGACAGGGAAAGGTAAGGAAAGAGGGACAGAAGGATGGAAAAAAGTGAAATTATGTAAAAAAAAAGTGATGGAAAAGGAAGGGTGGACATGAAGTGAGAAACACTTCTGAGAGGAAGGACAGAGAGGGCAAGAAAAATTTGGAAAAAAGGCAAAGAGGAAAGGAAATCAATAGACTAAACAAGAGAGCAACAGAAGGTCTAAAAGACTCCGACTAAGTCGAAGTGATCCCAGCAGAGCTGCAGAGACACCAGTTAATTTGTTTAAAGGTGAAAGAGAGATAATGAAAGAGAAGCAATGTAAAGCCTCAGAAGAGCTGTTAATACGGTCTATACGACCAGGTAATCTGTTCAACTGGCTGCCCTCTGCCACACACTTGACTGAGATGGATGACAGGGGCAAAAGTACTACACACAAACACACACACACACACACGCACACACCATCGCAAAGACAAGACACACCTGTGTATAAACACCGACACACACTGGCGGCCAAGGCGAAAAAGAACAACGTCCATACACACAAAAATACTTCAAAAGCTGCGACAATGTAATCACCAGGGCGACCAGCCCAGGGGTGTCCTGCTCATGGAAAAGAGAGAGCGAATGAGGCAGTTGGCATGGTAGTCATGGCAACAAGGTTATTAGCGTTTGAAGTGAAGGAGCCGGCAGTCGGGGAGCGGGGAGGGAGAGAGAGGGAAAGAAAAACCCTGTAGAGAATCAACGCTCACCTTGGCAAAGATATCAGGGGAGGGGTGTGTGTGTGTGTGTGTGTGTGTGTGTGTGTGTGTGTGTGTGTGTGTGTGTGTGTGAGAGAGAGAGAGACATACCACTGAGAGGCCAACATGGTAAAGACGTCTGCCTGCGGGTTGATGAAAATGCGGAGCAGCTCAGGGTCGGAGGAGAGGTGAGCCAGCAGACGCAACTCCACCTGGCAGAAGTCTGCACACACACACACACACACACACACACACACACACACACACACACACACACATAAACACACAGATTTTGGGAAACAGGCTTATTCTCTCTTTCGCCGAGAATTAGATGAAAAGATTGATACCACTCTTATGTTTGTAGCCACTTAGCTTCGCATAAAGACTGTAAACAGGTAACCTTGCTCTGCCTAAAGCTGACAAAACCCACCCACCAGCATCTCTCCAGGAAGTTACTGTACCCAGGAAATAGTCCAACACATGACACCCATAAATTTTTTACACCTGCAGATTAAGAGTGAGCGTAAGAGGTGCTGGTAGGTGGATGTTGTTTCCTTTGGACAGTCAGGCTAGTTGTTTCCACCTGTTTCCAGTATTCGCCAAAATATATGGCTGCCCCTTTAAAGTGGTGCTTTTACATGATTCTTTTACAGATCTGTCAATCGATCAATTAGTTGACAAACTTGTATGTGTTAGATGACTAAGAATAGTCAAACTATGGATTTAAATTATAATTAATAAATAAATACAATTTCAAGTAATGGTTCCACCATAACAAAAGGCAACTTTAAATATTAAAATTGGTTTGATATAACTGTAATGCGTTGATTCAAGCAAAGTGAAATATTGAAGGAAGATTTAGGGTTTGAGAAGTACACGGTGTACTGTATTGCACCCTTAAATACTCGTACAATGTTAGCGCAAATACTATAATTCATCTCAGACATTTGGTGCATGTTATTTGCACTCAATGACAATGTTGTTGCTCCTGCTGTTCCTCAACCTGCCACTTTCACTTAATTTAGTGACTTCCATCATTTCCCAGGAAAACTTTGAACAACCTGCAGAGTGGGCATGAAATACAGTAGTTGCATTCAGTTGTAAGACATCCATGAAGGTGAGGAGAGCAACCGCAAATAGCGACGGTAAGAGCAAAAGAGATTCCAGTAAAGTAAGAAAGGTGACTGACTGAAGAGAAATTGGTGTCTCTGCCTCCTTCGTGTTTCTACCTCTATTACTGTTGATGGCAGTACAAAATGGCAGATCAAGAAAGAAATTGTTTTTCGTTCTTTCTCAAAAAAGCATGATGCTCCCTATTGATGTTTTAGATGGCTGAACAATTTTGTGCTATCAAACTCGAGTGTAGCAAAAATGGAAGTAAAAGCTGACAATTTTCGGAGTGTATTAGACCTGCCTGTACACCAGAGGATAGCGAAACTGGAACCACTCACTTAGGTTTAGGCAACAAAACCACTTAGTTATGTTTAGGAAAAACGTTGTGGTTGGGTTCAAAATAAATTAGCATTCTAAGTAAAAAAGTACGAAACAAAGTAAGCAGCCTTCATTTCTCATTAGCTGTGAGCGGAGCATCTTCACACAGATGCGTTTACATTGAAGTCAGTGCCAACTACATGGCGTGAAAATGTCACACCAAAAACAAGAACGCCGTTCTTATTTTGCCTCACGCATTGTCGTGTTATCTGCATGCTTATTTGTGCGACCGGGCTGCAAAGACACACACGACAGTTACTAATACACACAAAGAATCACTTGTATGTATAGACACACATCCTCATTCCTGTTGTGATCAGTATCAACATCAGTTTCAAGAATCATCAAAGATACATGATAAAGGCATGATACAACACACACAAAGCAAACATTCAATAGAACATTTAATGGAGAGTATATATCTTGCATTATTGCAAGCGTTGACGTGACTATACTGTTTTAAAATGTTAATTTCCCATAGGTGTGAATGTGAGCGTGAGTGGTTGTCTGTCTCTAAGTGTCAGCCCTGTGATAGTGGCGATCTGTCCAGGTTGTGCCCCGCCTTCGCCCAATGTCAGCTGGGATCGGCTCCAGCCCCCCATGACCCTGAACAGGATAAGCTGTTACAGATAATGGATGGATGGATGGATGGATGTGTGCAGATGTCAAAAAGCTCACAACAGAAGCTGACCTTGTGTTTCTTTGACATGACAACATAGTGACGCAAGTTGTAGTTCCTGAATATTCTCCACCTAATTCTCTATTATATGTCTTGAAACAAGATCTTTTGTGAATGTGTTAATGTAATCTGACAATTGCATGATTTTTTTTTTCATTCTGATGTTTAAATTGCCATGGTTTGGATCTAATATGCTACATCCGCATCACTGTAATCGAACGCTGCTATCCAATAAATCCATGTAAAGCTGGGTTATTAGGGAAAAGTCACGTTACTTGGAACCACATAAATGTGGTTATTCGCAGATGCCTGAGGATCATGTCAGTTTAAATGAAGCACCTATTGGCTAGACCTCAAGGAATAGCTCATTGAAAAGCAACAAAATTATTTTTTGACCTTGTGTCCTCCTGAATCTCAGAACAGGTGAATGCTTCACCAAAATTATGAAGGCATACATATTGATTTGGCGATAACCCATCACAGGCGTTACGGTGATGTGATTGACGTTACTGTACTTTTGATTATATTTGGATACTGCAAATATTAATTCATACAGTAGTTAGCAACTACAGATGTAAGATGCATTTGTAATGTACACGTTTATGCTTGTCATTACCTCTTTTTCCAGGAATAGATTTTTTTTTTTTCTTTTCAAAACAACAGTTTAAAATAAAAATAGATCAATAAGAATCAGATGCCCGAACCAATCAGATGCCTGAGGTGGTTTGGGCATCTGGAAAGGATGCCCCCTGGGTGCCTCCCAAGGGAGGTGTCCAAGCAAGACTCAGGACTAGGTGAAGAGATTATATCTCCACACTGGCCTGGGAAAGCCTCGGGATCCCCCAGTCAGAGTGGTTAATGTGGCCCAGGAAAGGGAAGTTTGGGGGTCCCCTGGTGGAACTGTTACCCCCGCAATTCGACCCTGAATTGGTTGACACTGGGAGGATGAGAAGATATAAAAATCACGAAAAAACACAGGCAAATTGTGGGACTGTGTTAAAAAGATTCATATTATGTAAAAGGGATTCATTTTTTGTTTAATCATCTTTGTTAAACATCTACTAAGCCAAAATTCATTAGCTGCATCTTTTGCTAAAGGTGCTGAATGCAAGATTTTTATTACCTCCACACAGCTCTCAACATGGCGATGGCTGAGTCGGCAGTTTGCAGCTAACGGGGCACCAGTGCTGACAGAGCTAACAGTGTTAACCTGAACGTGAGCGGCCAGTGGGGCACGATAACATGCAATAAAGCATGCCTGGCGATGTAAATAAAGCAAGGAGAATCTTACAGAGGAAGATATTAGGTAGACATTACTCCTCGATATCTTCACTTAGCAAATAGTTATTTAATGCTATATTAATGCTCTGAATATCACATAGAGCTCATTTTAAGCATTAAAGCAGTAAAAGTTAATTTGGAGATAGGACAGGAATTGCAGTTTCAGGACAAAGTTGCAAAACAGACAGAAAAGGACCAAATTGTCTCAGAAATTCGCCCAAGGCACTTAAATAAGCAGAGATATAACCAGAGGCTATAAATGAGACACACTGACAGACACACAGCAAAACATCTTCGAACTAGACAGAAACTCACCCAGCTGCACACTATAATACACCTGCGTTTAAAGGTGCACACAGACAGACAAGCCTGTAAACAGGAATATGGACAGACACACAAAGAGAGAGGATGCTCGCACACCTCTTGTGGCAGGTGACAGTGAGTTGGGGCGACATGTCCTGTACTGACAGGTCTACAGCTCACTTGTCAGCTTGGCAGATCTAAACCGAAACATCTCTCAAGACGTAGACACACACATACACACTTATATCCACCCCCAGAAAGCAACTGCAGTACATTCCATTACTGCCATTTCACCCTGACACATCTCTTCCTCTGCTCGGCTGCTTCAAAATCAATTTAAACACGGACAAAGGCGGGGACAAACGACTGGAAATGGACGGCGGCAAAATGAGAGAAGCAAAATGAGAGAAACAAAATGAGAGATTTTCTCTCAGCGAGGATGAAGCAGCCGACTGTAATAGGTTTCTGCTAATGTGGGAAGAGAGGGAGTGATGGATGGCTGCATGGGATTGTGAGGGGCCCAGATAATATAAAAAAGTAATGGTTACATTTCTAACAATTGAGATAAATCTGACAATTTCCTCCGTTGTTACGTTCACGTCGCAGGTTAAAACGAACACCCTCTATCCTTTAACCCAGGTCAGCCGCAGACCGCAGAGGAAAAATTGACAGAAAGAGACTCCAGTGGGATGGATAAAGAAAACACAGCAGGATGGAGGGGTGATGGTGAGGTGAGCGATGGAGGAAAAGAATCTGGTTTTGGTTGTGATGAGGTGAGGACGGGAGTTTCTAAAGATATCCTCCAATCAATGTTTTATGAGTCAGATCACATTTCCTCCAAGCATGGCCGGCAGCTTCAGAAACATATTGCTGACCAGGATTTGTGTGTGTGTGAGAGAGAGAGTGTGTAAGAGAGTTTTCTGTGACAGAAATAAAAAGGAAAGAGAGAAAGAAAGAAAATGTGTGTATGAAACAGAGAGTAATAATATGAGACTACACGGGAGAAAGCGTGATCCTGAGTGAGGATGTGTGTGTTCTCCAAGGCCACCTTCAAACAGAGATGATCTCTGTGATTAAAAAAAACACCACAATCGAGAATCCTTGTATTGATCCATACAGGAATAACTCTGACCTCCGGTAACTTCCTCTACAGATTAACCTTTAAAGTGAACCTACTAAGCTTTTGTACTTTCTCCCTTTCCTTTCGTATGTTGTAGAGTTTTTTTTGTGGGTAAATGGTCTGTTACAAAGCCCAAAGTCCACACCAAAGGATGTTACTATCCCTCGCTGCTCCTGAACTGCCTGAAACGCTTTGCTTGTCCCGCCTTTAACGTGGTGATGTCACCAAGTAACACATTAGTGTAATACCTGCCTAGCGGCTAGTCTGGCACACCCCCAAACAAAGCTAGTTAGAGCAGAGCTAAGAGTTTGGTTCCATTGACCAATCACAACAGAGCTCAAGGGGCCAGTAACCAATCAGAGCAGACTGGACTTGTCGGGAGTGCTCAAACAGAGCGTTTCAGACAGATGGTAAAGAGAGGTTCTGCAACACTGCCAGTATGAGAAAAGTTAAGCATTTTTTAGCATTAAAACATGTGAATATGTTTTAGTAGAGACCCAAAATACAAGTATGCACCTAGAAATAAGCATAATAGGTCCTCTTTAGAGGTTCAGTTAAGTGCCATTTATGCCCTTAAACTGAAACTAAACAGCCGAGAATATACAGATTAAGATGCTAGACCAGGTCAGATTATTTAGCATATTAACTATGAATTACCTGAATATCATCCGCTATTGGTTTCCCGCTTGTTTTAATGAAAATGAAATCAAAATTAAACAATGGCAATTTTAATAATTATAATTTGAATATCTGTAGCTCTTGCAACATTTTGACTGTTGATTGCAAATGAAATACACAATGTAAAATGGATCCCTTTGGGCTCTCGACACTTATGATGGGTATATGTCATTATTTCTATAAACAAAATGAACAATTAAATAAACTTAATTAAAATAATGATTTGTCTGAAATGAAAACAGCCATTATTTGTAGCTCTAACAAAGCACACAGAGCAGGGTCATGTATTACTTTAGACTAAAGGTATTAAAAACAATAAATAAGTTGGTTCTACCTCCTGTAGTTTAGTCAATGGCGCATAAAGAGATTGAGGGGACTAAGCTGCGCCTCATGCATTTTTAATGCCGCCACCCACAGCACCCTGAACAGCCCTCGGTGATGCTCTGCAGTACAGTACAAGGTATGGTTATGCATAAAAGCATAAGGGCCCAACTAAAATGTGCACAATGAGAACATAAAGTGTCACCTGTGAATTCTGGTTGGTCTATAGAGGCTTCCAGGAAAGATGACCTAACCAACACACAGACCAAGGTGATTAGGTTGGGTTGGGTTGGGTTTAGCAGCATTTTCCAATAAAGATATGTGGCATATGCTGATATTATTGACTTTTAGGAGCATTCTTTGGGTTTTCACGTGAGTTCACGCCACACATCGTGGTCTGTTTGCGGCCAACTCTGTGCGTTGTACACAAACCAACTGGCCAACAGTTTATGGAGATGCATGCCCAAAAGAAAAGTACAAGTTTCTGGTCAAAGGAAAAACACACCTACTTTTAAACATTATGAAAGACTTGGATATCAACAGGTTTCTGGATACACGCAAATATTGCACTGCTGACCTTTGCAAGAAGGTGGTTAAAAGAATGAAAGAAGGAGGCTGTGTTTGCATAGTCAAAGTCCACCACTGGTTATGTTAATTGGAGTAAGCACGGCTGCATGTAAACGGGAATATCAGGTGGAATATTTTCATTTTTGGAATAAGGACAAAAAGTTACTATTTTATATATGTAAACATAAACAAAAACATAAATAAAATATTGCTAGTAGTTGCTTTAAATAATATGTGGGAACGCAATGGTAAATATACTGTCTGCACTAGCTGCTCCGAATGCCATGAAAAACACTCTGGTTGTATCAATTTCCTTTTAGAAATCATGAATTTTATATTTAAGAAAACAGAATAGGGGCAACAGTCTGGAAACAGAAATGTTTTTCTACGCCCTCTTTTCTTTTTTCCATACTTATCCAGAGCTGGAAATGACTAAAATCTCATTTCATACTTTTCCGTGCTGCGTAGGAACCCTGTGTATTGTTCTGATGAAGATCTGTGGGCTGATACATGTTGCTCCACCATGGCTTGCCAAACAACCGAGTCTTTTTAACCTTTTTATGAATTTTGCATTGGCTCATTTCTGCTGGTACAAAATAAACTCTCCAACATGACAACAAAGCACATTATGCAACTGCTCTTAACTGTTGAATTACCTTCACTTTTACTTAACAGCATTATCCTGCGAGATGCACAAATCACCTGTTTTTAAAATAAGTGATCTTTGTCAAGTCGCACTTTTGTACAGTAGCAACATACAATGAAAAAAAAATACCCTTGCAATAAAAACCTTGCGATTTTAAGAACCACACCAACATACGTTGCTCTTTATGAACACTATACACAATTATATGCGATTTCTCAAATGTATTTTTGTCTATCATTGACTAGGGGTTGAAAAATAAACAAAACTGAAAAACTGAAGTAAAACTAACCGCGTTGATGAGGGAAGGGAATTAGGCCTGCCTTTGTTCTCATTTTGGCAAGCCTCTCTTTTTCCTCTCTCAGCTCCAGCCCACACACACCACCAGACATCTCCCAATAGAAAATAACTGAGTTGGCAATTGCAAATATAAACAAACAAACACACATCAGGCACAGTCAGGTTGCTTGAGGAGAGGGAGGCTGTTCAAAATGCACTATAAAGAATAGTTTGTTTTATCTTTGGTAAAACAGACTGGATAGTCATGCATTTTTACTAAGCCGTGATTTGGATTCTTCTGAGGGTGGGATCAATAATCACTACATACACACTAAAGACAAAATCTGCGTCATACCCACACACACACACACAATGCTTTCACGGACAGGAAAATAACATTCAGATACATAATACCTTTTGACGTGCCTCTTGGTTGAACTTTTTCAGGGACACTGTAAAGTGGTTGAGACACACATCCACACACAGTAGTTCCAGTTTGTAAAGGACATCGGAGGGCATAAAGGGGGTGACTGGACGAGGGCTCCCTAGGAGGGGTTGTTTCCATGGCAACCTGGCCTGAGTGCATGTGCATGTGGTTTTGAATCCCTGCCATGTTGTGTGTATATTTGGGATCCTCGCTTTTATCCTGCTGCTGTCCTCCTGCTAACCCTGGTTTATCTGTCGGGTTATGTAAGTGCGCGACACACTGTCAGGGCCAGCAGACACCCGGCGGTCCCCACAAAGCTCTCCAAGGCTGACAGTGTCCCAGCTGAGCTCTCCCCTCAGTCTGCACAGCCTGTGTTACACCCTGAAGTGACCTTATGATGTCTGCGCAAGAGGGTTTTTTTTAAGTTACAAACTTGAAAAGTCAAATTAAGACTTTAGGGAAAACATTTAAGCTTTGAGATTTCAGACAACAGGACTAAAACTTCAGAGTAATTAGTCTTGTGCTGGACACACACACACACCTTTTCCACAAGGCTGAAGTGTTCCCTCAGGTTTAGCTGGTGGCTGGGTCAGATGTGTGTGCAACGAATGCCTGAGCAGCTAATTGTTGCTCAATCAAGAGCAAATTTAATGCACTAAAACGTGCACAGTGATTTAAGTCTATGAATGTGACCTTTACTTGTTAGCTGCATATTAAGTACAATCGAGAGCTACTTATTTCCAAAGTTACTGTTTTAAGCATTTAAAACAATTTAAGTATGACTGCCAGCAGGAAATCAATCAATATGCACTAATACAGCAAAATACCAGAATTTAGCAAGTCACTATCACTATGGTGGCATCTCCTTACAACACACACACGTTTGAATGCAAGCTGTCCTAACATGTGTACAATTTCATACTTTTATCTTTACAATCTATTTAATGTTACTTTTGACAATGATGACAAGGAGTTTAAGGAGAACCTGATCAGTTATCAGCTGGCTAACATTAGCCTGACATGGTGAAACAAGTAACATCATCTAAGCTAACAATGCTGAACTAGCGTAGCTGACATTGGTGGGCTAAAGACACTGTTTAGGGGCTGCGGTGGTCCCACATTAACTCAATCAACTAACTGTGGTGTTATTGTGAAATAGTTGCTCTAACAACTGTAGGGCAACCCACTGATCACAAAGTAAACATCATTAATCATCACAAAAGGAACATGTACATCTTCTAACCATGTTAACTGACCGAATGTGTCGTGGTTGCTCGTAGTAACAACAGCTGTTGAAAACACAAACACAACAAGCAGGTGTCCTCGTAAAAGCCTACATTTTGACTTGACTTTAATCCCTCTCACATCTGTCATCGTCAACCGATTATCCGAGGTCAGATTGCGGGGGCAACATTTCCAGCAGGGGACCCCAAACTTCCCCTTCCCAGGCTTCATTAACAAGCTCTGACTTGGGGATCCCAAGACGTTCCCAGGGCAGTGTGGAGATATAATCTGGCCACCTAGTCCTGGGTCTTCCCCCGGGGCCTCCTCCCAGCTGGTCATGCCTGGAACACCCCCCCAAGGGAGGTGCCCAGTGGGCATCCTTACCAGATGCCCGAACCACCTCAACTGGCACCTCACTGGCAACTCACCCTATCTCTAAGGGAGATGCCAGCCACTGTCCTGAGAAAACCCATTTTGCTGTCATGACTATAGGTGAGAGTAGTAACGAAGACTTACTTTGTATCTGATGGGTTGATGTGAACAAAAAACAGCGCTGTACAAAAGACCTAAAAACATTATGATTTGACATCACTTATTGTTTTACCTGCAGCGAGAAAAGTCCATCCTTCCTGAGGAATGAACATAGCTCGAGGATGAACCATCACCACCTCCTCCTCCATTCCTATGGAGACCAAATACAGACCCCTGAGGAACATCACAGCAAATAATCCCTCACTGCAAAGTTCATGCTACTTTAAAACTATGCTATAATAGCCTCCAGTAACCTGACTGCAAGTTAAGATTCTGAATATTTTGTGTGGTAAAAGAAAAATGAGCCTGTTTTCCAGGAACATGTGTTTCCAGTATGCATTCATTCACACTATTTGAATATTTTTCTAGTTGTTTGAGTCTAAAGCCAGGACAAGCTATGGCTGCAATGATTAATCAATTAGTTGTCAATTGTCAAAGTTGTATTAAATTAATTGCCAGCTATTTTGATAATCAACTAATCAGTTTGAGTCATTTTTTAAAAATAAAAAAGTCAAATTCTCTGATTCCAGCTTCTTAAATGTGAATATTTTTTGGTTTCTTTGCCCCTCTATGAGAGTAAACTGATCATCCGAGTTGTGGACAAAACAAGACATTTGAGGAAATTTTTCACCACTTTATAGACAAAACAACTAATCTATTAAACAAAAAAATAATCAACAGATTAATCGACAATGAAAATAATCGTTTGTTGCAGCCCTAGGAAAAACCCAAAACTGTAGCAAGGACAGGATTTAGAAAATAATAGCAACTTGTGTGCCATGTTTTATAATACACTGGAAACAACACACACACTCTTAGCTTATCACAAATGCCTTTGAAATTGTCATGCTCTATCACTTCTCAACTCTGTTAATAGAAAATCTGGTCAGAGGCCACGCCAGGCAGAATTTAAATGAAATCGACCTTCCATAAATAAGCAGAGCGTCTCGTCTAGTAGCGCACAGATGTTTTTCACAGCACATTTCAAACAAATTTATTGACCAGACCATACGGCATAACACAGCAATTATGTTCTAATATCCTGTGTGTGTATTTGTGTGTCTGCCACACAGAAACACAGACGGCGAGTGGCTGTGGACTTGGAGGAGCAATAAAGAGAGCTAACGCTGACATCTGACTTAATGAGGAGTTAAGTTATGAAGCCACACCGCCCCGTTTAGAGGCAAATCAGAATCCAATCAGGATCAGTCTATCGCTGCACTCTCTGCTGCGAGGAGCTGGACTGAAACGCTGACTTCAGTGCAGGAGAAATGATGGGTAACGATGAAGCATCACATCCCACGTCAGCACGACGAAAATACAACTACAGCAGGTTGTGTGCACGCAAACATGCTGACACTGAAAATGCAGCCTCACACATAAACTCACTGCAATCAGTTGTGATTAGGGCCTCACCTCTCACCCCAAGACACAAAGTGATAACTAATACAACAGAGAAAGAGAAGGAGGGATACTGCTGGAGGGAAAGAAGGGATAATATGGACAGAGAGAGAGAGGAGGCTCTGATGACAAGGAGCTTTGGAAATGTGAGTGAGTGAGCAGCAGAGGTGCTGATGTTAGCACCTATGCACGCCCAGAGAGAGGCAGAAACATGAAAACACTGAGGAAGCAAGGGACAGAAATAGAGCTATAAAGCTGAGTGAGGCACTACCGGCTGTGACTGACAGCACAGTCAATGTGGCCTGGCCATGCCAACAGATGAATGGACTCGTTTTGATGTTTTATTCATCTGCGAATGGAGAAATTTTGTTTTTGTCCTGTGTTTGGGACACACACTGGCAGCCAGCTAATCTGGTACCACTGGAGCCCTCCAGATAAGCGATGTCTTCAGAAAAAACATGACTAAGCATTCCTCATTAGAGGGTGGTCAAAGTGGTGTCAGTGCAATCACAGTCCCAAACCAATGACATCATACATGCAGAAGAGTTTTGAGTAGGGATGCTAATTTTGAAAAAAGTAACGATAACCGACCCTCATTAACCGATTATTAACTGTTGCAGCGGTGCGCCAGCTGCAGCTTATGAGCACAGCAGACAACAATGTCAGCGGTTCACCATCAGAAAAGTTACTCTAGCAGCCATGATTATGTGTCCAGGAGCGTTAGCAGCCACGGTGCTGCGTGTAGTGTCGTGGACATGCAGCCTCTTTCCCAGTAAAAGTCTCCACCGCACATTTAGTTTAGTTCAGCAGGTTGTCAGCTGTGTGTCTGCCCAGACTAACAATAGCAATCGTCCGTCAAACATTGTGCTACATTAGCGGCTGTAGCTCGGCTGGTAGTTTCGTGCTTGCCGCCACCACACATGCACACCCTGTCATTGCGGCGTAACTTTAGCCAGGTTCGGTCAGACTGTGTGTGTGGCGGTGGGGAGAGTGGGTTTGCTGGTGGCGTTATAGCTGAAAACATAGCTGTAGCAGACAGTGTGTGTACAGTTTATTTATCGGTGAATAAATGCTACGAGGCTACAACTCCTCAGCTGAAGTCCAGAGCCAACTTCCTGTGTCTGTAACTGTCTCAGATTAATGCAGACTAGCTTTTCTCCTCAAAGTGACGAGCCACTCCTTCATTTTTTCTCAGCTTTTTAATTAATTCTTAATATTTCTTTTATATCTGAATGGTTAATTATTAACATCCCTAGTTTGGAGGTATGGCTGAGTGAAAATCTAATGTTCATACCAGTGATCGATGCTCATTTTCAGCATGTCCAAGTCAAGTCTCAAGTCCAAGAGCCGTCCCTGTCTTAGATCTGGTGCAAAGCTGCACACAGTGCAGTGCAACTTTCATTGGTAGTTTCAGACTAACACAGTTGTGAATTTCACGCTCAGAGCCCATGTTGTGTAAGTAGCAAATGTACTTGCGCCTATCCGCGCACCCATGGGTGTGTTGGTCTTAAAATGAGATGTGATCAGGCTCTTTGTTGGCACATTGCTATCTTGAGGCAGTAGAAAGTGATTGCGCCATTGACTAACAAAAACCTGGTCTAAAGTCTGGTCCAGTATATTCTGTTATTTAAAGGGCTCATTAGTCAGATAGTAAGATGTGTCGACACAGGCAGGTTCACAACGTACGTACACTCAGGGACAAGGACACACAGCAGCGCTCCCACTCAAATACAGTGTTGGCGCGAGACCAATGTTTTTATTTTTTGTCAAGGAAAACACAAGATTCAGGCGGCAGGTGACAATACAAAATGTAATCTAAGTAAGGCTCTTCGCATCTCCAATCTGCCTTTTATATAGCAATGTGCAGGTTATGGTACACGACACTCTGGTTTAATTCCTGTTAGGCCCCAAACACACCTATGATCAATTAAGAGACTAAAGAGGGCCTTTTGCTCCTTACGTCTTACTTTATGCCAGATTATGCGCTGCTTAACTAGCAAAAGTGGAGTTGGATACGTCCTCAATGCAACTGCGACATGTGCTTTAGACCACATGCTATAGATCATTAAAACAAAGTCTCTTATGGTTATCTATTAGTATAGACAGTATCAGTATTAGTGATGTCACAACCTGCAATTACCTTTGATACAATATCTTGACAAATACTGATATTCGGTACCACAGGGGAAAATTTAAACAACACTGAGAGCATAAATTTTTGGATTTTTAGTAAAGATAAATACAACAATACCAAGTTAAATGCATCAATCTGGTGCACGTTGAGCGCAAAATTAAGAGGCTATGAAGAACTTTGTGCTCTTTTAAAAAAATTGTTGCGCAATTTTGGTGCTCAAGAAAATTATTTAATCATAATACATTGATTGTATAGATAAGACCGGTGATGACAGTCACACAAAAAGCAGGCAGGATGGCGTAAAGCTCCTGGTCGGAGCCACAAGCCATCTTCATTCCCGGCTGGTCTCGGTGCACCGTTCCCACAAGGGAATCCTCCCACACCGAGTAATCTGTGGGGGCCTATCTTGGCTGTTTAGATATATGGGAAACAAGGCTATAACATGACAACGGCGACCTGCAAATGATTATAACCGGAGCGAATGAGACGTGTGATGAGAAAACAGCACTGTGAGTTAGTGAGAGGAGGCGGGCTATGTGGGCACTGCAGAGTGAGAGAGTCTATTCTCAATTTACTTAAATGAGACTTGAGTCCAAGTCGCAGGCTTGAGTCCCCATCTCTGACTGACACTCAGATTGTGAATGACTGAACAGAAAACAGTGTGTGGTCAAGGAAGGCTGAGCCTGTTATATTTTAGCCAAATTGTGCCATGAATTAGTACTTTGTCATAATATAACTGACGTGGGTCTCTCAAGCAACAGTTCCACTGAATGAGGAGTCAGGCAGTTTTCTCAAAGTGTCTGTGTGGCAGTCTTTATCAAATGACTGTGTGCGACAAAGGAGAGACGAAGTAATTAAAACTTTAGTCCAAAGGAGACGGGATGACAAGAAGATGGGTGGCGAGGACAGAGACGGATTGACGGGAAAATAATCAAATCTTAGATTGCTAGTTGATGCTTGTGTCCATACGGATGATGTCCTACCAAACCTGTCTCAAAGAAATCAAAATAATTTCAGGTGAAAGATGGGCTTGGTACTTGATGTTACATACGTGATCAATTAAGGACATACTATAAATGGACATTTTCACCAAGAATCATGGGACTTCCTGTTTGCTTTTGTTAATTCATCATCCAGCATCTTTTTCTGTCCTCATCAAACCAACATAAGCTTCTACCAGAGTAAGAGAGAAACAATGTCCGGCTCTATTTTAAAACACAATATGTCACACTTAATCTCCTTTTAATCCAGCTTTAAGTGCCATTTTCACATCCGACACTGTTTAGGTGGCAAGGAAAGGAAAAAAGGAAAATGTTTTTGATCTCGCATAATCAGGCTGAAAAGACCAAATGTAAAATGTGTCATTACATCAATTAAAAGTGATGTTATCTGGCTCAGTAAGCAATTTTAAATATCATCCTAAAATGAAAAGGATGCAATGTAAACAAACTAAACATCCACACAAATATGGAGGAGACATTTTTAGTGACTAGCCCTTTGCTGCTGCTGACTTATCATCCTCATAAAGCCTCTTTACTAGCTCACTGCTCACCAGTTTTTGTATGCCCTGAGAGATGTCTCCCTCGCCAACCCACACACATACACACACACCTCGACATTTATCACTGCCTCATTCTCTAAAACGAGTGGGAGGTGTGTGTGTGTGTGTGTTAATGTGTGTGTGTGTATGAACATTACCTTGGATGTACTGCTTCTTGGTGATTTGAAGTGGCTGTCTTGGCAGCGCCTGGAAGTTCTAGTTTGAGAGAAAACACATTTTGTAAGCCTGCTGGAGTTAACTATTGTCCTGTGCACTAGTTTATAGATAGTTGTACTGTGGCAGTGTCTCATTACTCTATGGAAATGGGTCTTCCCATTGTCAACAGTGTTTTGTACAGGTAAATTACTCCCTACAGTGTGGAAACCTAAATAAACTGATGTAGCTCTACATCAGTGGGAAAGGTCAGCTGCATATATCTGCAGCCGCTCCCAGCATGCTCCTTTGAGGCCTGTAATGAAGCGATGGAAGAAGGGATGGAGGTGTGGAGGTGACATTCACTTGTGTGTGTTATAATAAGATGATGTTGCCCCCCCCCACCACCACCACCTTCAAATGAAGCTGGTGGGAACATCTCCAAATTGTGCTTTATCATGTTCAAATTAGGGCTGTCAATCGATTAAAATATTTAATCACTAATTAATCATATATCTGTTCAAAATGTACCTTAAAGTGAGATTTGTGAAGTATTTAATGCTCAAATATGCTTGCTTAATGCTAATGTATGTATTCATTTATTATTGAAAATGTATTAATAACAGAAACTTATGGCACATATTGTCCAGAAATCCTCCCAGGACTGCATTTAGTATCAAAAATATGCTCAAATCATAATCAAATCACAGGCAACAACAGCTGTCAGTTAGCTGGCTTGACTATGACTTGACCCAAACTGTATGTGATTATCATAAATTGTGCAACTGTCTGTCAAGGGGAGACTCGTCGGTATCCATAGAACCCATGTTCATTCACATATCTTGAGGTCAGGTCAAGGGACCCCTGTGGAAATGATGCCTGTTTTTCCTTGCCAAAATTTACCCAAAGTTTGGGGCATTATTTAACTTCCTTCATGACAAGCTGGTATGACATGGTTGGCACCAAAGGGTTCCTTAGATTTTCTAGTTTCATAGGATGTCAGTATCTTCTTCTTCTCCAGTTTGCGTTAATGTGTTATTAGTGGTATTAAAATGAATTTGCAGTAGTGTGTTATCAATTTGGTATATTCTATTATGTTTTCTTGGGTTGTCACTTTTTATTTGTAACTCAAACTACTATTCAAACGTGGGAAAATTTGACAGTTTTATAATGTAGTGGAGGATCCATATATTCAAAGTTGATTTTGTGCTTAAAGAGTAATTTTAGTATTTTTCAACTTGGGACTTATTTTTCCAGGTTTTTGTGTCTAACAGGGACAACAATTTATGAAACTGGTCCAGTATTTGAAGGAGAGCGTTGTAGATGGCGGCAGCTGCTCACGGGCTGCAATGTAATTATATTGGGGCAAACTGGCACCGTCATTTACTTCCACTAAAAGTGCATGTTTTTGCTCTGATTGATATTATAAGTGCCTGTCATTATGGAAAGTGTCTCACTCAAGAAGAAGCGTGATTCTGAAATGTGGCGTGTTGCTGGAAGACAACGGTGGATTAGTGGAATACATCCATGGCAGAAACACAAGTGGCAGCCGGTCACTTTGCTGTATTGGAGAACAGAAAGTGTAGCGTAGTGTTAAAAAATTTCAACGCCATGGCTGAATATTTAGATGATTTTGACAACGTGGATGAGGTATTTGGATGAGGATTCTTACTATAGCGCTGTCAGACACTTTTAATGACAATCAGAGCCTGTCAGTGGCAAAAAGAGGCACTTTTAGTGAACTGCTCACTTGCTCTCTCAGCTCATTTCGCAGCTATCAGTTACAGCGTTATCCCTAAATACTCGACCAATTTCAGAGATTATTGTCCTCATTAGACACAAAAATTTATGAAATAGGGGCCAGGTAGAAAAATACCCTACCACTACTGTTTCCAAGCGTCCATGACCCTTAACTTACCTAAAAAGTATATTGCTACCTGGGTAATGCTACTTTTCCACTGAGACTTGCTTCTTTAAACAAACTAAAAATCTCAAATTAATGCAATAAATAAGTGTTTGATAAATGCAATCTAAAGGTTTGAACATTCTATAAGTTCATCCTTGTCCTCATGTCACCTCTCAAACTTCCAGGTATATACAGTATATGACCAGCAGAAAGTAGCATTTACTGTACATGGTAATAGCTGCTTTGGTCGGCTGACATTAAGAAAAACAGAAAGACATCCTGGGACTCCAGCCAACACTACAGATCTTTCAAGTTTTCAGACACACATCTTAAAATAGGAACAGCCTGATGCTCACTGGGCTCCTGGCCCATTCTGCATCGACCCACTGAGAAATCCAAGACGTTGCCGATACATACACGCACACATTGAAAATTACATGTATGCGGGGTTTTTTCTGCCTGAAGGAGGTAAAACAGGAAAGGTGATAAAGCACACACACAGTGATGGAGGGAAGAAAGGAAAAACGATGGTTCAGACTCAGCAGTTCCATTTTAATCCCTGTTAATCCCACCGTGTCCACCCTTTCTCCCACACATACACTCAGCGACTCAAGGTGTGTGAATGTATAAGGATGTTAAAGGTTATTATCAAGGACGTGCACGACATATTAATCAGTGTGTACATGGAAAACACAAATGCATGCGTGGAGAAAGGACACACAAACAAAAACGTAAGTGTTTCCCATCATGGTCAGAATCCAAATGTGTATGTGGCTGCTTTGACCCTACAGTGAGTGTGAATGCTTGTGTGTGATCAAGAGAGAGAAAACAACTCTCTGCTTTCACCACTCATTCATTATTCACGAGAGGGAGGGAGGGAGGGGAGGATGAAAAGACAGGACTGCAGTGGCAGGGTGTGAACATCAGGGGCCGGGCACCGATCACACACACACATACACACACACACACACACACACACACACACACACTCAGGTTCAGTTATGGTGCTCCTACTACTGCTGTACATGAGCACTATTGAATTCCTTAGGTTTTCTAGTTTCGTATGACAACAGTATCTACACACAGTTAATCATGTACACACATTCCTCACAATAGAAGAACACACACTGTGCATTACATGTGAGACACAACAAAAAGATGTGAGCGACTACTTCAAGCATAAGGACCGGCTCTGACGTTCTGATCCAAGTTGCGTCACACTGATCATAATTCAGACCTTCTCGCCTGAATGACGATTTGTTGATTCAACACACACAAAGCTTTTAAAGTACCACAGATAACAGGCAAGATATTTAAGCGTCAGCCATTTAATTATTGTTAATAGCTTTTGTCGATTATGGCTATGTAAAAGTAAGTGGTGCCGTGTGATTTGATATGCAATCGATACCTCCAGATGCTTTTAAAGAGGAAGTCAGATGTGAGCGAGCGAGAGGAGAGATGTGAAGAGGGGAAAATACAAAGACAATCAAAGAGATGGAAAGGCAGGAAAGAGAGAGAGAGATCAAGAGATAAAAGAGAAGAAAGAGGAGCGGGGAGAGAATTAAAGAGCAGAGATATAGACTACACTACATGCATCACTGCATCTTGAGAAAGAGAGAGGGACAAGATGAATGAGAAACTGTAAATATGAAAGAGCCTGGATCAGCTTGCTCTGTTCAATGCTGACTGTACTGTTTAACAGACACACACACATTAGAGCATACACAATCCCTCTCCCCAGTACTGCTCAATATACATAAAAACTTCAGTGTACACGCACAGCAACACAGAGGATCAGTGTCAACACATATACTCGGCTTTTCACTGGCCAATACCGCTATTTAGAGATCATGGCGGCCGATGCCCATTTTATAATGCTGATATAATGTTGTTAAGCGGTTACAGATGATGGATAGATATAATGTTTTTTTGTTTGGTTTTTGCATCTGGTTAAATACAATTTAGTTATAATAACAAATGAAAAATTGCTGAACTTCAGGATTACACAGGATTAATAGAATTTATTTAAAAATAATCTTACTGTTGTGTCATGAAATCCGATTAATTGATCAACCTCTACATCATGCTGTATTGAAGAAGACCTGAAACTAGTGACTGAGGCCATAAACTCATGTTTACAATGTTTACTGAGGGAATAAATCAAGTGAGGAGTGAGACTAATTTTCTCATAGACTTCTATACAATCTGACTTCTTTTTGCAACCAGAGGAGTCAACTGATCGAACATATGAATGAACATAGCTAATAATCAGTGATGAACCTATTATTACACACACACACACAGTTACATAAGCACTTTTACACAGTGCCAATTAAATGAATGTAACCATAAATTTAACTACAGACTAGTGAAATATTGCTCTACAATCTACAACATTTCCTGTGATGGCATCACCTACTGGACTAAAACATTCACTGCATCCTCTCCTGCAGTCAGATAAAACAGGCGAGTACAGCACACATGCACAATAACTCACAGGAAGACGCAATACAGTATGCAGGTAGAGAAGCAATACATGCATAGTGTCTGTCTAACACATATCTGCACAGTGTGTGGTCGAAGTCATTATCACCCTCACTGTGTCATGAGGAACGGAGAACCAGTTCATTAGTGGACACTGTGTGAGTCAGACTGAAAGGGATTCACACAGATTTCCTTGTGTTTCTTTTATTCTGTCTTCTAAATGTCTAAACCTCAAACTGGTGCAGGAGCATAAACACTACAGGCACGTACACAGGTTTCAAACACAGACAGCAACACACACTGTGGGCATGGCACATTAAAATGCACAGACATACAAACAAGCTTCAACGCTGGCACAGGACGAGCTCCATTAAATGGCGGCTGATGTTGTTGTTCCTCCCCTAATTACATCAACGTGTGTGAATTATACAGAGCTGACACAAATGCTTGTGTATTACCCTCTGTTGCACACATTAAAAAAACACACACACCATAAATATTCCTAGGCTGTCAGACACAAAACACACAATAGTTGAAAATATGCCAAACACATCAACACACATGCCTGTGTTTTCCTCTCCTGGGCTCATTGACTTTGAATAGGCCACTTAATCATGCAGATGTGCTTGTTTTTCGCGTTGTCTTTCCTCTACTGACACCGTCAGCAGCATCGTTTCTTATTCTACATAACAACCTGCTGTTTGTATTCTTTAATGCAGCCCTTCTGTCCTAATGTGGGCTCACAATAGCCTGATAATGAACCTGAAGCGGGTCTGCACGGACCCCACATGAGCCAACAATGACACTTGTTGTTAAACCACCTGTTAGCACAGATTCATGTTTTTAGATTAGCAATGGTATTCATGAGGGCTTGGTTAAGGCTACTTCATTTGCAGGTTAAGATGCAGATAACTAAACAATCACTTTAAGTATTTATTGTGAAAGGGCAGCTCAAATGAGTCATAATGAGTGGTCCAGCAGTGTTCAGTTCTTGTATATTCAAAATGCATTTGCACAGTATGCTTGCCATGCTGACTCTGGCTGATTTTATTCCCTCTGCTCTTTCTAAATAAATAAATATTGTGGTTATTACAAAATCACACAGTATTACGGATTCTGAGCATCCAGACTGCCTGTGTTGGTGGACCAGAAAGTTAGTTCAGGAGGATTTTCAGATCCAGATCCATGTTTCACACAAAAGTCAACATTTTAATTAGGGCTGTTAATCGATAAAAATATTTAATCGCGATTAATCGCATGATTGTCCATGCTTTATTATAATTAAACGCAAATTTATCACACATTTCTTATCTGTTCAAAATGTACCTTAAGGGAGACTTTTCAAGTATTTAATACTCTTATCAATTATATTTATTATTGGAGAATAATAACAATTACAAATATTGTCCAGATACCCTCACAGGTTCTGCATTTACCATAAAAAATATGCTCAAATCATAACATGGCAAACTGCAGCCCAACATCCAACAGCTGTGTGTGTGTGCTGACTTGACTATGACTTGCCCCAAACTGGATGTGATTATCATAAAGTGGGCATGTCTGTAAAGGGGAGACTCGTGGGTACCCACAGAACCGATTTTCATTCACATATCTGGAGGTCAGAGGTCAAGGGACCCCTTTGAAAATGACCATGACAGTTTTTCCTCACCAAAATTTAGCATAAGTTTGGAGCACAATTTAGCCTCCTTTGCGTAAGACATGGTTGGTACCAATGGATTTCTTAGATTTTCTAGTTTCATATGATAACAGCATCTTCCCTCTACCTTTAAAACAGCCTGCTGCAACCTCTGAAATATTGACTGTCTTAATGCGTTAAAGAAATTAGTGGCATTAAAGCAATTTTGTATTGTATTTTGTATTGTATAGTGTTATTAATGGGTTAGTTTTGACAGCCCTAGTTTTAACATGTCACATCTAATTATTGGATCACTATGCTTCCTGTTGGGTGTAATACCAGCTCTCCACCTCTGTTTAACTTTTATCAGCAGTGTGGCATTGTGAAAGTTTAGACCACTGAGCTCAGTTAAATACTGTATATAAATAATGAGTTGCTGGTATTGTCCTGACCTAGCATTATAAGTCTGCATACCAATACTATTTTTTCACACTGCTACATTAGTGCATCTGGCTCTAATTACACACAGATTGTGAGCGCAAATTGAATGAAAGTCGCAATGCAAATTTCCCTGCACTGTCATAAACATAAATCTGGCCCGTAGAGAGACGGAGCGACAGCCTCAGAGGAGCACTGCCTTGTTAAACAGATGGGGACGACTGAATCACTGTGCTGGTGCGGGGTAATTTAATCACACTGCACCAGTTTAATGACTCGTCACGGAGCGCATGCACACATACAAACATGTTTGTATGCACACTCAGACGCACACACTGCGAAATCATGTCCATTCACTCTGCAACCACAAACAAACGCACCCGCCAAAATCCATCTGCTCAGTATGAAGACAGATCGGCACACGGCTGCAATACCTACAGCCGGACTATCCACTAGCTGGAGCAAGGTGACTGACTAGTGGGCACTAAGACCTAAGGATGCACTGATCCGACGCTTTCTGT
This sequence comes from Pterois miles, assembly GCA_947000775.1. Classification (NCBI taxonomy): domain Eukaryota; kingdom Metazoa; phylum Chordata; class Actinopteri; order Perciformes; family Scorpaenidae; genus Pterois; species Pterois miles. The sequence goes on from CAMQGK010000008.1 coordinate 2,894,257, forward strand.
CCCGATAGCGATACCCAGGATTTGGGTATCAGCTGATACCAAGTACCGATCTGACACGTTGAATCGATAAGCTGTATGCCTCACTGTGTGGCAGTGACTGGATTATAAGGCAACAAATAAATACATAGATATACACTTATTTAGCTGTTATTTATTCATTATTAAGATAATAAATTGAACACCAGCAACTTGGTAAAAAACCTCCAAAATGAACAGGAAGTACAACTATTTAAACCTTTTTAATGCAGCAACAATTTGGTCAAATTTTAATTAGGAATTAAAATACCTTTATATAATTTATATAGTAACTCCATATAAAATTGAATTGAATAGATTGCCCAATAATCACAGATACCCGATCCAGCTGTTTGAGTCAGTATACTGCGTCATAGCCAAGGCCACGCCCCTTTTGGAGGACAGAAAACAGAAGATTCAATAGATGTCGATGTAATTTGTGTATTTAGATTGTGATTTTGACTAGTTTGCATGTGTTCATTTCTTATTAAACAAACATCTGTTTCATAGGCATGTCTCGTAAATATTTTGCAACCTTGCCTGAACCTGAGCGTTCAAGATAACTTATAAATAAAGTGATAACAGTCACGCCCCTTCAGTCTTCTGTTGTCAAAGTGGATGAATGACCCATCACAGTGGTTGGATATTGTTTATCCAAACATCTATAATGCTACTTATGTGAATGAATCACCAGCTACTCTTAGTGTGGTCTGTAAGTAATAAACCTGTTAATAGCCAACTGATCTTTAGGATTAGCTGGAGATGACAGACTGATGCTGCTAATACTTGTTATACTGTATGACTATACTGCAGCAGCTTCCTACTCAAGCTAGCTAAGCTAACTTATCCATCAGTAGCAACTGTCACAACATCATTTAGCCAATTACCAAACTGACAGGGAAAATTCACATATCTTATGTGCCTCAAATCTCAGTGTGAAAACCCTGGTTAACCCGCTACACATCAGGTTTCAGGTTTTACCATTTCTCTGCATATGTGACAGCAGCGTTTTTTCCTCCAAAAGTGGGCGCGTGGCCTTGGCGATGATGCGATGCCGCTATGTCCATGGCAATTTAATGTAGCCAGTAAGCATTATATCTTAAATAAGTTCTACGAAGTTAATGTGTGCACTTAAATCTGTGCATATAATGCATTATAATCGCTGCTGAGTGGCTAATAGAGCTGCTTTACTCATCTTTTTTTCTGGTACTATTGTTTTATTGGTTAGCGAGACAAACACACTCACACATACACAAAGAAAGAGAGGGAGGAAATCAGGAGAAAGGTATAAAGATCTTTATCACTTTCAAAAACCCAAATCCAAACTACTCTCTTCCCCTGTGCCCCTTTTCTATCTTATATGTCTATAAATAAAATGATTGTGTATGTAATAATTGTATATGCAAGTGTGAATGCCCGTCTGTGTGAATGCACCACAGTGTGTTCAACGCTGCCAGGGAGTCAGCAGAGAAGTGATGTGCTTAGATCAGCTTTGGGAAGAAACATTTAATGACTAAATGCAGAGCAGTCTTAAACTCACACTCACTCCTAAAGGAAACTCAGTTGGCAGTTTGGCAACAGACACAACTGCACACGATCATAACACAAAACACACAATTTAACATCACTGACGCAATAAAGCAGTGTTCTTATATATTGCCATATCAAATATTTTTACGCCACATTAGAATAAATGTGATCAGTCTAGAGTAAAAAAATTGTGCCAAGTTAATTAAATATATCATGATAAAAGGGGTGAAATTTATGAGTAAAATCCCTCATTTGAATTAGAGAGATTTTGAGTCTTGCTGTGGGACGAAGTGAGACAAAAGGGAGTCAAACCCACTGCACTTTGGCACCACAAAAGAAACAATGGTTTGACATGAACTCAAAACTGAGCAGAACTGCGTGTTTGTATCTGTTTTCTTTGCAAGAGTGAGTGAACTTCATGCATTCGTGCATGGCAGGGATGCAACGATACCGATATCAGATATCAGGCCGATACAACGGGGCCGATCTATTCAATTCTATGTTTACATACTACAGAAATTATATACTGGAATTATAATTCCTGTTTAAGTTTTGACCAATTTTTGGTGCATTAAAAATGTTTACACTTGAATTGTAATTTCCGTTAATTTTGAAGATTTTTTTACCAAGTTGCTGATGTACGATTTATTATTTTAATAAATAACAATTCACATAATGTATATCTATGTATTTACTTGTTACATTTTGTTTTACTAAGTTAAGAAAGCAGTATTTCAAGATCCAGAGTAAGATCTGGCGGTATCTAGCGGTGAGGTGAGGAGATTACAACCAATTGAAGCTTCCGGTGTGCCAAGCGCCTTGGAGGGCAACGGTGGCCGACATGAAAACTCTCTAGGTAAGCTAGTGCATAGAGTGTGTGTGTCTGTATGTGGTAAGTGAGTGGCGAAGCAAGAGCGAGAGAGTGGCTGCGACGGGAGCGAGGAATGTTATCATCTCCGGCCCTAGCAGGAAAAGTTAACAGAGTTTGGTTTGTCTGTTCTGGGCTACTGTAGAAACATGGCAAGCTCCATGAAGTGGACTCGCTCCCTATGTAGATATAAACATCTCATTTTAAGGTAACAAAAACACAACTCTTATTTTCAGGTGATTATAATCTAAACAAATGATGATGTTGACATAATGATGCTGATGTTGCTTTACACTGCCGCTGTGGCTCAGAGGGAAGAGCGATCGGAAGGTCGGTGGTTCGATCCCCAGCTGCTCTGGTCACATGTCAATGTGTCCTTGAGCAAGACAACCCCAAATTGGTCCTAAAATCCTAAAGGCATAGCCATTGGTGTGTGAATGAGATGAATGCATTTAGTTTGTACAGTGTTTAGATCAATGAATGTATTTAGATAGATTAGATCCTGATGGGCAAAGTTGCAGTAGCAGCCTCTGCCATCAGTGTGTGAAAGTCTGTGAATGGGTGAATGCAGACATGTATTGTAAAGCGCTTCGAGTGGTCAGAAGACTAGAAAAGCACTGTATAAATGCAAGTCCATTTACCATTTACCACACAGTGAGGCATACAGCTCATTAATTAAACACTAGTATCGGATAAGCACTCTGTATCGGCCAATACCCAAAGCCCGGTTATCGCTATCGGGACTGAAAAAGTAGGATCGGTGCGTCCCTAATTTTTGGGTGTCATGAATGTATAAATCTTTGAACACCATAAAGGACTCTGGCACAAGCTGAACAGTGCAGGGAGAAAAAGAGAGAGTACTGCATCAAGCACCCGACAGCAATCTGAACGTTGTTTCAGCTCTTTGAAGCTACGAGCAGTCAGGAAGAAAGCTGAGGAGAGGGAGAGAAAGGAAGTTCAGCCTTATTTGTCCTCTTTGGTTTCACTGCTGCACTATTGACGGTGTTAATGTGGGGAATGAGAAAAAAAATTATGGGCAGAAATAAAGCATTAGGTAGAGAAGGGGAGAAAAATAGACCAGTGGAATGAAAATAGAAAGGAGAAGGAAACCAGAGATAGCAATACTGTAGACGGAGAGGAGGAAGTTTTTCTTCTAGCAGGTATAAACGAATGAGGCAGAGCTCCACTTCCCTCCACAGCCAGAATCACTTCTTGCAGCGCTTTAAACTCAACTCCAGTTTTATGGCTGCTTTAATCCAGGCACCTCTTTGTTGCTGCAGTCTGGCTTCACCTCGACTGAACCCACCACAGATGAAAGCTAAACTCTTCTGCAGCACTCCTCATTTGAATATGTGTGCGAGCGTGAACTGTATGTGTGGTGAGCGGCAGAACAGCTGCCATTTTTCCCCTTAACCCAAAACTAGAAACTGCAGCTTTTTCGCCCTCAAAGCAACGAGATGTGACATGTTAGCGAACACTGAGAGAGTCTTCGATCAACTACCAGCACATTCAACTCCACATGAAAATAATCATGAATGAACTTAATGTACATGCTAGTGTAACGACGAGGAAAAACAGAAAAGAGGGAGTTGACTCATTTCCCTCCTGGCTCTCTTTAATGATGAAATTATGTTTGTTTGTATGTTAAAATAATAGTGAAAAAGAAGACATCTGGACATCTTCAGATGTCTTTTTTTGTCTGTCCACAGTCAAAAAGCCAAATACGTTCAATTTTTATGATGAATTAAAACAGCAAATCCTCACATTTGAAAAGAGAATGATTGGCATGTTAGCTTAAAAATAAATAATAAATAACGAATTTATTAATTGATTATCCAAACAGTTCTGGATTCATTTTCTGTCAACTGACAACAACTATTTCTAAAATTTTGTTTCCTACTTGTTAAACACACAAACATACTACTTGTTTGTTGTTGTTTCTCCGTCATTACAGTGAAGTCAAAGAACTTATACTAATAAGAAGTAAAACCTAATTGGTTGTTCCAGGCAAGCAGCAGCAGAGCTACACCTCCGCCATTTTGGAAAGAAGGCGGCTGCTGTATTATAAAAGGACGCCAGTAAACCGTCCGCCTAAAAGTGTGTTAGTAAATAGCCAACAGCTACATTAAATACAATAAATTAGCAGTACTAACTACAGGCCAATAGCCGGTTGTTTGGGAACAGAGATGTTAATACATCCACAATGGTACAGGCTTACAGTAAACAGCCCATGGGTGTATTATAAGATCATAAAAGTGATGAACTACAGCCAATATATCCGTCATTACAGCCACATACAGCTAGCAGGAAGCTGGCAGAATCGGATTTGTCATATGAGCATGCAGGGCGGTGCAGTCCTGTGGGTCTGATGCGTCTTCATTACGCAGAGGAAAATAACTCTGGATTCAGCAATTAGTTAATTTTACAATCTTTAGGACATAATGATTTAAATGAGGGCTATTTAAGCGTTCGTACTGGGAAGTTGATTTACCAAAGCGGAGGCAACGCTACCGCGGCACCATCTAACACTGATTGTAATAAAAGCACCAGAGTTTCATCTTTTTGCTTCTATTCTGTTTGGCAGAGTTAAAGCTATTGTGTTAGTAAAACAATCCAACAAATCCTCAAGCACATCATTCATCTTGAACATGAGAGAAGCAATCGGCTTTGACTCTGCAGTGGCAGTAAATGTGAACAGCTGGTGTCATTTAGACGACATAATGACATCATTCCTCCTGCTACCACAGGAAAATATATTATACCACATTAACTGTGGGGGGCATTTTTATTTAGATTATTACTTAGAGACAGTAGAGCTTGGCAGGAAAAGGGAAGACAGAGAGAGTATATGGTATGTGTCAACACCATTCGCCCACTAGACTCCCCCTAACAAAACATTTTTAAACTTATAACAGTTCAAACAATGAGCGTGGAGCTGAATCAGCTAACTTTCCTAATAACAGTTTTGTGTTTGTCTTCCTTTTCACTGATAGAACAAATTAGAGGACAACATGTGCCTCAAAGATCAAACTGGCACATGCACCAGGACAGCGACACACAAACAACCACGTACAAGCATCCACACACTTAATGGGATGCTGAACCAAATCCCAGAACTGTGTTAAATAGCAGCAGCCCAACAGTCACATATATCATTCAGCAGTGGTGGGATCAATTCAACCTGTAGCTCCCACTGGCTGAAAATCACTAAGTGAGATTAGAAAAGTTCGATGTCTCCACGGTAACGTGTGTGTGTGTGTGTCAGAGCAGTGCTCAGTGACAAAACCACTGGACCCTGACAGCTAGGTGATGTTGAAATGAGCTATCGATCGTCCCAAACTGAGATGACGGAGTGAGGGAGACGGAGCGAGAAAAAGGGAGGTTTTTATATATATATATATATATATATATATATATATATATATATATATATATATATATATATATATATATATATATATATATATATATATATATATATATATATATATATATGTTGTATGCATGCACACACCTCTATGTGTATTTTTCAGTGTTGTGTGTGTGTTTCAGTGTTATGAATTTGTGGATATTGTGGATTTACAATGTTTGAAGGTCCTGTTTGAGAAGCTTTGTCTCCATGAGTGCTGCGGGAACAAGAAACTTCCCAAGACCGTCAACAAACAACATATATCCCTATATATACACACACATACATATACATATATATATATATATATATATATATATATATATATATTCACACTGAAGGCATCAAAACTATGAATTAACACGTGGAAATATATACTTAACCAAAAAAACAACTGAAAATACACTTTATATTCTAGTTTCTTCAAAGTAGCCACCTTTTACTTTTACTTTTTACTGCTTCGCACACTCTGCATTCTCTTGATGAGCTTCAAGAGGTAGTCACCTGAAATGGTATTCACTTCACAGGCGTGCCCTGTCAGGTTTAATAAGTGGGATTTCTTGCCTTATAAATGGGGTTGGGACCATCAGTTGTGTTGTGCAGAAGTCAGGTGGATACACAGCTGATAGTCCTACTGAACCGGACCGCCCCAGGAAAGGAAGACCAAGAGTCACCTCTGCTGCGGAGGATAAGTTCATCCGAGTCACCGGCCTCAGAAATGGCAGGTTAACAGCAGCTCAGATTAGAGACCAGGTCAATGCCACACAGAGTTCTAGCAGCAGACACATCTCTTGAACAACTGTTAAGAGGAGACTGTGTGAATCAGGCCTTCATGGTAGAATAGCTGCTAGGAAACCACTGCTAAGGACAGGCAACAAGCACAAGAGACTTGTTTGGGCTAAAGAACACAAGGAATGGACATTAGACCAGTGGAAATCTGTGCTTTGGACCATCATTTATTTTTCAACAGGACAATGACCCCAAACAGACCTCCAGGCTGTGTAAGGGCTATTTGACCAAGAAGGAGAGTGATGGGGTGCTGCGCCAGATGACCTGGCCTCCACAGTCACCGGACCTGAACCCAATCCAGATGGTTTGGGGTGAGCTGGACCGCAGGGTGAAGGCAAAAGGGCCAACAAGTGCTAAGCATCTCTGGGAACTCCTTCAAGACTGTTGAAAGACCATTTCAGGTGACGACCTCTTGAAGCTCATCAAGAGAATGCATGAGTGTGTGAAGCCGTAATCAGAGCAAAGGTGGCTACTTTGAAGAAACTAGAATATAAGACATATTTTCAGTTGTTTCACACTTTTTTGCCAAGTATATAATTCCACATGTGTTAATTCATAGTTTTGATGCCTTCAGTGTGAATCTACAATTTTCATAGTCATGAAAATAAAGAAAACTCTTTGAATGACACATGAACTCACACACACACACACACACACACACACACACACACACACACACACCACACACATAGTACACACACACACAGTACACACAGTACATACTACTCCATATACCTCTTTCAATAACATTTTACTTTTGGTGATAATTTCAGGAATTAATGTCATTATTTAGTCATTATTTATGAAACCAAATTCTCAATTTAAATGTAAAAATGTAAAAAACTGTCAATACTATGAATTAACCTGACTCACCAGATTTGATTTTTATTTATTAAAAACAGAACTGTTTTGAAATGGCAAGCACTTGCAAAAAGTGCAGTGTGCTCACAAAGATAGCTATGCCCACATACTGTACACATTCACAAACTGTTCTGTTCCCCTCCTATGGAAATCCCAAAGAAGTGTGTGTTGTAATTACTATGCATCATCAGAGCATCTCTTTCATAGTGCCTGGGTCATAGCACAACCACTGGGGTGACCGAGCCCTTTCTGTTGCTGCTCCCAGGATCTGGAATAAGCTCCCTACCAAAATGCATCTCATCTCTGACCTGGGCCTCTTCAAATCCAAGTAAAAAAAAGCTATTTATTTAGGATAACTTTTAATACCCAGTAGCATGGTGATGCTATTATCTTATTTTCTCTTATTCTCTTATTTTACTTTGCTCTGTTTTATTGCTTTTACCCTTTTAACTCAGTTTGAGAGGCTTGTTTTTAATTGTCTTTTACTATTTTATTTGTTTTATTTTGTCTTAATTTATTAATGTGTTTTAATTTTATTTTAAATGTGTATGCCAGTTTGGTCAACAACGTTGCTTTAAAGCGCTTTATAAAGAAAGTTATACTGTATTGTAAGGTAGATATGGCGTAAGAAAGACAGATAGACATGCAAAGAAACAGGGATTATAAAAGGAGAAAGTGGAGAAAAGAAAATTCTGATATTGAGATTTATTAAAGTTATATAAACAGTATATAGTATATAGCCTCATTCTGTTGTAATGGGCCTAATTTTAACTGATACATACACTCAGGTTCTCCTGTTTCCATTATTGTGATTTTACTGTGATCTAATGAATATTGGAGAGCAGTGGTGCAGTCCAGAACCATGGATAGCTCCAAACTCTGTTATCCTGCTGACTAAACAAGCATGGCAAGTCTAAAGCAGCCACTTAACTTAACCCTAATACAGTATCTATATATCTCAATTTTTTATGGTTTAGAAACAGATTTCTTAATGACAGAATCAATAAACTTGCTTCAATTGAGTCTATGAGGAGGTAGAAGGAAGTTATCACTTTTTGATGTGGTCTAAGTGAAGTGACATCATATCCATTCTGTATCCGTCGCTTTAAACAAACTGTAGCCGGCCAGCCATAGCGAGCAGAAACTGGCAAATATGACAGAGCAGAAAACGGCAGAGGGTCAGTGTGGATACGACCTGCACCCTCACTTATTAAAGCCAACACTACACATATAGTAAAGTACGGTATTCAAACATTGCCAGAAAAAGAAGAGATTGACATCACAGCTGAGGCTCCATGCTAACTATATCACGGACAGGAAACGTTATCATATTGCGGTACGGTGCAGTCAAGCCAGCCATCAGTCGCATTACTGTGGTCAATTCGGCCGACACTACAACTGTCGAGCACCCATATACTGACATTTATGTTAAATGCATTCAAACGGCCCAGATCCAGCTGACACTGAGCTGACGGGGAGAACTCAGAGCTAGCAACAAAGTTGGCAAAGTTAGCGGATATATACACATATGACTACATCCGTTTTTCAAAATAAGGTGTTAACAAAGGGAACTGTATATACAAAATATGTGGAAATAAGATTGATCGGATTATATTCACCAGAAGAAGTATAAAATATCATGTCCCTTACAGATTAAAAAGAAAATACCACTAATTTGTGAGGGAAATGTCTATTCTTCGATTTTTGGGTTGCTGGAAAAAAAAATGTGTAATTTTATTTATTAATAATGCCTGACAATAACTGATAGATTTGACTTCAGGACATCTCTTACAGCATACATGCTGAAAATCAAGCATTTTTACTATATTAATTTAGATATTTTCCAAAGTAAAAGTCTCTTGAAGTGTACGATTCAACTTTTTTCCATGGTCTAGTGTTAAAAAATGAACAGAAATTGCAATAAATCATAATATCGAATTGCAATACTTCAAAATCGCAATGCATATCGAATCAGCACCAAAGTATTGTGATAGCATCGAATCAGGAGATAAGTGTATCGCCCTATTCCTTATTGATAACTAGCGTCAAGATCAAAGAAATAAAGACAGAGGAATGAAGACGGGGAGATGTGTGGGAATGGCGGTCAAGTCGTACTTACTGGGTGCTTGGCTGAGATTCTCCCTGTCACCGCACTTGTCTGGTACCATGTAGAGGAAACGTAGTTCTGATATGTTGTGGAGAAAGACAGGGATACAGAAAGAGTCAGAATAAACAAATCCATTACAACACCAACATTTAGAGGCAAAAAGAACAACTTTGCCAACCTCAATTAAATACTTTCATCACATAGTGAGTCAGCTATGTGATCAGTAATGTTTCTATATAGCTGATTGCTATCCAACTCAGCTTGAAAACAACAGCTGTGATCCTCATTGCCATCATCACTCTGATTCCTCTTTTGGACCGACAAGCATCAACAACACCATGCGACTGCTAAGATGATGAACAAGCTGTTTGTAGACTGTAGTGCCAGTTGAGTTGGTGCAATAAGGACATGCAACCATACTATTGTGCTTAAGGCTGCTATTAAGTGATGTAACTTAACATATATGACATATCAGTTGTCACCTGGGAGATAGGATAAATATTGTGATATTGGACTAAATTCATTTGGCTACCTCAAATATTGCTTTTTCTGCTTTTTAATATGATATGAAACCACCAATACTAACTCCCCTAAATACCACCACATGTTTCATATCTGAGTTATGAGTAAAAAACATCATATTTGTTTTTGTCAACAGAACCCTGCTCTAGCTGGGATTGGTGCCTAAAGACCACCGTATGAATCACCACCATCAGAAGCCAGAACTGATCTAGAGACAGCCAGACAGACTCATTTGCAGAGTTGAGTAAGCACAGATTGACAAACACAAGCTGCTACTTCCATACAGAGGCAAACGAAGCTCATGTGGAGGGACAGTCAAACACAGAGCTTCGACTTTGCTCTCCCAATTCAGTCCAACAGTTTGAGGAGACCAGGGAGATGTTTCCCTATGTTACTACAGCAGGAGCACCTAGGTCTAGGGCATCTTGTGAGTGCTCTCTGCTGCATTGGGTTGGAGGTTGGAGTATGTACCTGTGCTGTAGATGTGCTAAATGAGTATGAACAGCCTTTGGTTTTCAGTTGTAGTACTGATTACAGCAGTATAATGATTGACATTCACACCGGCAGCCCCTTCGAAGATAAAGTGGAACAACATGGGTTTGTCTAGTAGCATAAAAGCACTGTGCTAATACAATAAGGCAGA